>OX451385.1:7115645-8503008 GCA_949629135.1 Eremobia ochroleuca | reverse complement strand
CCTAAATATCCTATTCCTAAATATCCTATTGTTTTTGTATTTATTTATATAGTTAGTTAGTATTTTAATTTAGTACCGAGTGTAAATTATGAATATAAATTTTACTCAAATCGTTAATAATTAAAAAAAAAATAACCCTCGGTATACTTCGACCATCAAACTTTAAAATCATACTCAAATAGTGTTACGTATAACTAATTATTAACTCTTTACCACAGAGAAAAAATGGCCTTCTTCACTCGCACCAAAACTACAATCCCCCTCCTACCGGGAGAAGATGGCGACGAAATACTATCAGAAGACGACTGGGAAGAAGACTTAGAAGAACGACGAACACCAGACGGACGGTCTTCTAAAACATCCTACGAACTGCGTAGAGACCTCCCAGTGACTACGCAAGAGGTGGCCGAAGTGGTTGAGTGCAAGAATCCCTGTTTGAACATTGAGGGGCCAACAGAGGCGAAGGATGACACTAAGACTGATGAGGTGAGGTATGAGTTTGTGGTTGATAGAGTGCTGGGTGTACAGGTTTGAAAGGTGCGGCGTTTTACACGGTTGGTTGCGGTAAGTTGGGTGTGGCTGCGCGGGAGTTGCGACAGAACTTGGTATCAATTCTTTTTATCATAAAAATTGAGTTGTTTTGTCAAAGATTCTGACATCAACGGATGTATCAATCTTGAAATTCCCTCGATACTCATTGAATGAAATCAATTTTCGCTGCAACTCCTGCGCAATTAGTCTCAATTATTACTAACCTTACAGTTTCGCAATCAAATTAATTTAAAAGAAACATTTATTTAAAACCAACCGTTGCAAAATAGCTCTAGTATGGCCTATGGCAAAATATGGCACCATAAAAAATTTGCAAATAAACAATATTTAAATATAACTGTGATCATTATTGCCTATTGAGATTTTCTGGATCGAAGACTGAGCGAAAACTTATATATGTGTATATTATTGGTTATATTATATATATATCCGGACTCTAATACATGCACGTATTATGTGCAAATAGAGTGCCATAAAATTAAGATTACATATTGAATCTTATTCATTTTTGTACCATTTATTATGTATCGTATTGTATGTACAAAGTAAAGAACAAAATTTTGAATAATAGAAACTCCTGAAAACAAGTATGATTTGATGTTATCCCGTCCATATATAGGTATACTTATGTATTTAAAGTTGTATATGATTAATTACTAGTAATACAAAAAAAAAAAATGCAACACATTTTCTTATTGATATTACAAAAATGTAGCCAAGACAAAAAATATTGTAGTCAAGGCAGACAAAAAAACTTGTAGTTCAGGGGTCAAATTGTGCCTTTTAATTATTGGTGCCTGATATTAAAGCCTGCGATTGTGCCATATATGGCATGCCAGACGGGGGTAAATAGGTACAAAGTAGTTGTATGAAGAGTCACAAAATGTATGCCAAACATATTTTTTTATTGTAATTAGAACATAATGTGGGTTTACGGTCACTTTGTAAATAAAAATACGTAAAATTGCGGACCCACCGACTAAGTTCATCTGTAGATAAAAAAAAAAAAATAATAAACAAAAATAATTTTTGCAAAATTTTAAAATTATTTCTAAATTGATTCTTTCAAAATAACAATAATTAATTGCAATTTGACTAACTTTGCAATTATGTTTTTAATTTTTGCAAAAGTTATATCTGATTAGGGTTCTCTTCCACCGAATAAATAGGACTTAAAAGGCCAAAAAGAAAGCTTTGTACATATATGGCTTTAGATATGTGGAGTACTTGCCCTAAACACTGTTTTAAACTCTACCGACCTAGAAATTATTTGAAATTAAAACACTATTTTAAAATAAATTTGAATAATTATTATTGTGTTCACAAATTTTAATATTCATCATATTTAAATAAGAAGTTGTATTAAAGTACGTGCCTAATTAATCTATTATAGTTTTCTATGTTATAATTTTCTAGGTCTCCCACGAACGTACCCGGGCACATTGTCGTTTTAAACGTGCAATATACAACGTAATATCAATAGCTTATAATTCCATGTGTGTTAACAGATCTGAGTTTGTACTGAACATTTTTTTGTCTCACTCATTATCATTCTTATGTTTAAACTACGCCATCTTTAATTATAAACGTTGACACTTTGGGGGATTACCCTAAAACTCTCCTTTCTATTAATTTGTTATTCAAATTCATCAGTAAAGGATAACACATCAACTTTTATAAGTAAAGACATTTATTTTTAGTATTTTGTGAACAAAAATATATCAACCTTTTAACAAATTACATTTTTTGATTAGACATTCAACATTACAAAAATTGACAGGTTTTTTAAATAAGTTGATATATTTTTGAACTCATTCTTGATGTAAGCATGACTTGTACATTTTGTACATATCGTATTTAATATTATTATTCTAGTTTAAGAAATCTGTGTAAATAATCTGAATAAAAAAATACGTTTTATAAAAGAATTTGCATATCTGAATTTTGACTTTATGACTATTATTATTTCTAATTAATTATTTAGCAATATTAGTCGATGTTAAGTATTTTTATAACAAGAATACAATAGTCTCTTAGCTGTAATCTACGTAATGTTACATTTTTGTAAAAAATGTATATTTTTTATTATAATTATTTACTTGGAGTTTTTATAAATAGTGTAATTGTTACTGAGGTGAATTTGGATTTGCCAAATTAATATAAGCCTTGTTTTAATTCTTCCATTAAAATAAAGGGGTCATTATATTTTGTAAAAATGCCAATACAATTCATACAAATGAAAATAAAAATTATAAATTAATATTTCATTGTTTGATTTTAAAATAACTTTCCTAGTGAAATACAGTGACGGAATTGTCACTAAGTTATGCCAAAAATCAACTACAAGAATAGTTGGGGTGCTCCCTCACCAGGAGCATTCGCCTGTAATGTAACGTTACAGAGTCGAGCATTACATCTATGAGGGAGGAAAATCGAGCATTACAGCGCGCACCTTGTAATGATACAATGTGTAATAATAATAATAATAATAATAAATCCCTGGACATTTCACACAGCACCATTTGTCCCAAGCTAAGCAACCTAATGCTTGTGTTATGGTAACAAGATGGCTGATAAACTACTTATATACATTTTTTTTTGTAAATACATACATATTATAGATAGAAAAACACCCAGACTCGGAACAAATACATGTAGGTCGTACAAATATTTGTTCCGTGCGGGAATCGAACCCGCGACACGCAGCGCAGCAGTCAATCGCTTAACCACTGCGCCAACCGTGCCGTCACCGTCGTGTACGTCGTGCCGTGTAATACCTTGATACAACTTGTAACATCAATGCGCTCCAATTGTAATTCGTCCGGCGGGCCGCGGAGCGCTCCCCACCCAGCGATCTTTAATGTTACATTACATGCGAATGCTCGTCAGTCAGGGAGGTAGTATTGTAATGTAATGCTCAAAATCGAATTTGAAATGTTACATTACAGGCGAATAATAATAATAATAATAAATTGTTTATTCACCAACAAAAGCTACAGATATACATAAAACAAAACAAATGTTGCAAAATCTGTACAATAATTTATGTAATCCTGCCTCTTAAACTAGGATCACCTGTATTTTAAGAGACAGTGTTCGGCCGAGCAGTTCCTTAAACATAATTTAATACTATATACAATAGTCTCTATATACTATATTTAATGCTCCTGGTGAGGGTGCACCTTTAGGTACCTACGACTTTCATATGAAACAAGAGTTAATACACATACATACATAAACTCACGCCTTCTTCCCATGAAGGTAGGCAGAGATTGCAGAACACCACCTTACGAGGACCTAGGATATATGTAGTAGCTTACATTAAAACAAAACAAGAGAAGTACACATACATACATACCTACATAAATTCACACCTTTACGCGGGGGTAGGCAGAAACTACAGAACGCCAGCTGCTACGATCCTTGCATACTACTTTTGCTTCGTTTACGTTCATAGATCTGGACGCAGACCAAACTAAACGCAGGCCAGTTGCGAGTACTACGCACCTGACTTTTTTTTTTTTAAACGTTTCCCCACACTAGGAACTTCTCCTGTATTGTGGGTGCGCTTACAAACATTTAAACTCACATACACAAACAGCCAGACCCGGAACAACTACATGTAGGTCATACAAATACTTGTTCCGTGCGGGAATTCGAACCCGCGACACGCAGCGTAGCAGTCAATCGCTTAACCACTGCGCCAACCGTGCCGTTTCTGAAGAACATCATCAATACGGTCACTATAATATGTCCTCGGGCGTCCCCTCCCGGCGTTTCCATAAAAGAAAATGTAGGTGAATAGGTAGGAAGTGGACCTACATCATAAAAGTCACGATAAATTTCCTATTTCCACATGCAAACCTGTTACAGCAAACGTTACGAAGCAATCCAAGCTGAAAACACTATCTACACTTACATAACCTCACTTCGAGATCAATCACAGATAGTGCGACATAATGTACTGCGCAAACATTAGCTGCATTTGCAAACAACAATGTATGAGATTGCAGGAGATTGCCTTACCACGCAATTTCACAGAGTTGGTGATAGAAAGATACCTACAGCAATATTGGTTGACTGTATTGTTGTTGGTCAAATGGTCGCTGTCTCTTATTTAGAGCTGGGAATTCCTTGGTTTGATCCTTAGTTACAAGGTATGTGTTATTATGAGTTTTTCATATGGTGGGATTTCTCAGCACGAGGCCCGGAGTCTAAAGTGGTTGTTTTTTGGCAATAGGCTCGTTACCTACCGAAAGGGGGTAGCGGGTTAAGGGGGGTCTGGCGGCCCCCACCGAATCTGGTAAAATCGTTCCAAAAATCTTGAAGAGGGTCGAAAAACAAGCAGTATAAGCTTTTTACCGACATTACAACCCCAAACGAAAACACAGTAATGGCGAAAAATATGATTTTTTGTGATTTTTATTTTTTTCAACCAGTTTAATTTATTTTTAAATGGTTAAAACTCAATTAAAAATTTGTTTTGGATGTGTGGAAGTCCCCTGAATTTTTTCAGATTTTTCGGTCAAGTAAAAACATGTGAATTTTATAGGTTTCAATGCGAAAAAATCGTGAAAAACGCGTCATTTTCAAGATTCAACCCTCTTATTTTTAGGGTTGTTTTCATTTTCCCGAGGGGTGCTGTATAATATACATAGCGGCAATCGTCCTCTTTCGAATGCAGGCAATTGGACTCAATTTTGTCAATTCTGGTGAGCGGGGCGATTTTTTGAAAAAAAAAAACTCGAAATTTCAACTTTCGGTAAATTACGGCGCGTACTTGGTATAATGCGTCTTTGCTATAAAAAATACATCTCTATAGGGGTTTTTGAGGTCGCTGATCACGAATTTGAGGTCAAAAAATTTTTTGACAACAAATTCACCCATGCATATTTATTAACACAGGTTTGATAATGTAAAAAATATCATTGAATCACAGCATTTATACAATTTTAATATCGTGTTCAACTAACATAATCAATGAAACTAAATTTTCTGGTATAAATCATATTTTATTTAAGCTTGAATAAAATATGATTTATACCAGAAAGTACAAGAAATAACAATTCATTACCTTTTATCAAATTCGTGATCAGCGATCTCAAAAACCCCTATAGAGATGTATTTTTTATAGCAAAGACGCATTATACCAAGTACCTACGCGCCGTAATTTACCGAAAGTTGAAAATTCGAGTTTTCTTCAAAAAATCGCCCCGCTCACCAGTTTTGACCAAATTGAGTTCAATTGCCTGCATTCGAAAGAGGACGATTGCCGCTATGTATACTATACAGCACCCCTCGGGAAAATGAAAACAACCCTAAAAATAAGAGGGTTGTATCTTGAAAATGACGCGTTTTTCACGATTTTTTCGCATTTAAACCTAAAATTCACATGTTTTTACTAGACCAAAAAATCAGAAAAAATTCAGGGGACTTCCACACATCCAAAACAATTTTTTAATAGAGTTTTAACCATTTAAAAATAAATTAAACTGGTTGAAAAAAATAAAAATCACAAAAAATCATATTTTTCGCCATTACTGTGTTTTCGTTTGGGGTTGTAATGTCGGTAAAAAGCTTATACTGCTTGTTTTTCGACCCTCTTCAAGATTTTTGGAACGATTTTACCAGATTCGGTGGGGGCCGCCAGACCCCCCTTAACCCGCTACCCCCTTTGCGCAGGATTTTAAAATTACCTAATAAAAAAAATTGGGGTATAGTTAGTTACCTAGAGATACACCTCTGCCTATCTTTACGTGGTTACAGACGTAATATTAAAGAACCGAGGTGGTGGTGTGACAATAAAAATATAGATGGCTGAGTATGATAATATGATGACAAAAAACAAAAGTCGAGAAGATTACCTCAATGTGTTAAAACTAACTATAAACGCTATAAAAGAGCTAGCCTTGCAGTTTCGCACAAATCTGCTTGAAATCAAGAGGTTAATCATATTAACAACTTTATTTATTTATTTAATACTTCAAGCACATAAATGTACAGAGGCGGACTAAATGCCACAGGCATTTTCTACCACTCAACTTTTGGGTGATGCAGAGACAAACAGTAGTAGGTGCAATCATGAAAATTGAGGAATAAATATTTTATATATAAATATAATATATAAATACCTAATTACTTATAAATATACATAAATAACATAGAACGCAACACCTTACTCAATATAGAAAACCCATCAGTCATTTCACCCACGCAAGCAAATCCACATCGAAACTTAACAGAAATTAACGATAAAACCGAAATTTCAGAATCACAAAATTACAATAAAAAAGGAAATTCATTATGTAGCCGAAATAGCAGCAACACTAATACTTAGCTATGTACGGTTAACGGCACGACGATTATAACATTTTGACTTTTATAGGGCCTTTTTTTGTAGCAATAAGGGCGATTTTCATAGTTCAAGTATTGTTAGTGACGTGCGGCTGATCGTACGGGTCAGCGCTACACGCAAAGGGCCAATCCTACAATCTTTGCTTACAATCGCTTAGATTACACTTGAAACTAACGATCTGTTGGGTGCACGGCCAAATATGGTGCACTGATTTAGCCAGGCTTGATGGAGGACATGTTTTGGGACGTTCTGAAAACGAAATCCAAGGTCTTTTGATCTGTTAAGAGATATTAAAGTAAATAAGGCCACTTTATTAAATCAACAAGAGCCACTACGAGCTCCTCAAGATCCTGCTGGACCGAGGGGCCACGTTGCCTGTGCCAGACGACGTCAAGTAGGTAGATTACTTCGTTATGATTTAAGTACTAAGCATTTAATAAAGGTATATTACACTTGTACCAAAAGTAATTCCCATTTTTATTCCTATAATTTTACTTACAAGGAAGGTATCCCGATGTGTCACCTCCGATTTTTTTGTGGCTGATATATGTTATTCTCCATCAAATTTTAAGAGACACGTATTTTTTTTTTGCCAACGCGCCTTTTTTGGGTGCGAAATAGCCCCCTAAACATTGGATGGAAAAATAATAATAATAATAAAAATAAAAATAATAATATATATATTCTAATGGATATATTAATATCCATTTGGTCTTTTGGAAAAATATTAACTAGAAGTATGTAAAACCCTCAAACTGCCCCGAAAGGTGGTAATGTTTAGGGGGCTATTTCACCCACAAAAAAGGCGCGTTGGCAAAAAAAAAATACGTGTCTCTTAAAATTTGATGGAGAATAACATATATCAGCCACAAAAAAATCGGAGGTGACACGTCGGGATACCTTCCTTGTTAGTTACTGCGACCAACTTTTAGGAAAAAGCTAAAAAGTTAAAAAGAGGCTTTTTATGTAAAATTTTCGCTTTGAGTTCTCTCTGACTTTTTTCTTTTTGCTCGGCACCTAAGGGCCATACATAGCGTGATGTGAAATAGCCTTTAGCCTTCCTCAAAAATTGAGCTATCAAATGCAAAAGGATTTTTTTTCAAATTCGAGATTACGCCCTAAATACAAACAAATACCTAATAAGTAACTAGCGGGCCGCCCCAGCTTCGCACGGGTGCAATGTTTTTTTTCGAATTTCCGAAATTTTCTTCCAGACAAACCTTGTCCTGGCAATAACGACCACAACAAAAAAAAAAAACCAATTTGGTGCAATCATTCGGAAGTTATGCGCGTACAGACATTTCGGCGACTTTGTTTTTACTACGATGGAAAGGATTAGTATTGATAGATTAAGATTATTCTTACATTAATGAACTTTAGAAAACTCCCATGTTTTTTGTTGCTTATCGCTAGTATTATTAATTTATTGAGACACACTAACAGCTTGTGTATAATATACCTTAAGTACTATATAGGTAAGAATAAGTATTCCGAAACTTACACGTTTAATTAGGGGACTTGTATATCTTAGCTGTAATAATAGAAAGATAGACCTACATTTTCAAGGTTTCTTCACATCTTTTATCTTCATCTGCTAACTTCACAATTAAACTTCCAAGTTCACATGGATCTAAATAAATAAATAAACTACCTTGGATAACATTATCTGGGGTTGGACAAAATCAGCCCTAAAATGAAATAGGCTGATGTGATTGCGCCATACTCAGTTGGGGCTGACTGTTATTCATTCAATTAATATAGGCCGATCCCGGCGGCACTGCAATGCCGGGCCGACCCGCGACGGGAGTGGAGCGAGCCCCGAACATCCCGTCAGCTTACAAAAATCAGTTTAATATACTGGTCCCTCAGTGAGGGAACTTTCAGATATTAAGCTGAAAAGAACAGATACTACACTTTGATCTTAGCCAAAAGGCCGAGAAGCGATACTGTAACTACGAATATCCGGGGAGGTCATTCAAACGCGGAGAATCTTGACACCGCGATTCAGAAACGTGACGTCAGCGCACAGTGACATCTATCGGTTTGTGAAGGCACTAAATATCAAGTGGGTGTGGCAGTTGGTATCAGTGTTGGCGCGGAATATGACAATGAATAGAAATTCATTTGATTGCCTATAATTTACGAAATAATATTATAGAAGAAAGATTGTAGACAAGTAAATAAACATTGTTGATTATAGTCATCGCACAGTCTACAGACCAATTTTATTACTAAGAATCGTTTAAACAAACTAAAGAAAATGATTCCTTTTTGTTTTTGCGGTGAAATCCATCACTCCGACCACGTAAAACAACAATAATTCGTTAGAATCACCAAATAATAAACTACCCACAATAAACAGAAATAGAATTTGCGGTGATATTTACAGTACAAGAAAATTAGCCATTTAACGTCGCTGTTATGTACCTATGTAATAAAGCGGTAACCACATCTTATTAAGGTGATTTAAAACAATATGACAGTTGGAATGATGACCAACCGGCGTCTACCGTCTACTAGTAATAGTAGTGGCTTGTAATTTCAAATAGATGTTTATTATCTCGTGTTTTTAAGGTCTTGTCGTGTCTTGTCTTGTTTTGTCGTAAATCTTCTAAGTGACTATTTCCGGTGCTAAACAACGCTGAAGTTCCTGTAAGTCTGCAGGAATTATGATTGGTTTTGTTGATGTTAACGGTATACACGTATACACATGGTCAAATAAAATTAGCTAGCGGAACTCCGTGGACACGATGGGTTTCAAAAATTTTTTTTTGAGGTCATCGACCGCAGTAGTTGTATACACCTAAAACATCAGTATAAAAAATCCGTTTTTTTTTTGTATAAATTTTACATAGGTGATGCGTATCGATAGTTAAACAGGATAACACAAAAGAACACAGGTTTTCACAACTCATACTTCAAGTCAAATTACCAGCGGTCCGGTGCGGTTGACGCCAAAAAACGTCAAATCTTTTATTTTGCCGTATTTAGATATCGATATCCATCACGTCTGCAGAAGTTTAGCTAGCTAATTTAATTTGACAAGTCGGATTACAGGGGGGTGCTGGATTAGACAGGGGCTGGATTACAGGGGGTCCACTGTATCCATAACCAGATGGTTCCCAGGTATGGTTCAGTACTAAAAAAAATGATCACAATGACGGGAAGTACAAGTGACTCTTGGCTTCGACTAGCGTTATTTACACTCGTTATAATATGTATATTAGGTCTTTACCTATGAAATTGCCGTTCTGCAGTACTGGCCATTTCAAATCAAAATAATTTTTGTTTGGCTAAGAATTCTAATTTCAAATTAATTTTATTTTAAAAACATGGAATTTTGTTTCCAAAAGTAGTCATTTGTTTACATTTTCATCGCATTTCAATCTTTTTCGTCATCATGGATACGTTAAAAATTCGAGTAATTATGGAACATGAGTACCGTTGTGGCAGCAACGCCGCACAAGCGGCACGCAACATCAACGACGTTTACGGAGCTAACACTACAAACCAACGCACCACCTGTTATTGGTTTGCTCGCTTCCGTTCTGGAAATTTCGACCTGAAAAATGAACCTCGCGGTCGTCCGAAGACTTTGGTCGACAGTGACGAATTAAAGGCGATTGTGGAAGCTGATAGCTGATGATACACAATCTACGGCTGAATTAGCAGCAGCTTTCGACGTTAGCGTCAAAACAATATTGGTCCATTTGCGTCAAATTGGCAAGGTAAAAAAGCTTGACAAATGGGTGCCCCACGAACTCAATGATCGCCAGCGCGAAGTACGCGTCGAGACGTGCCTTGCACTGCTCAACAGACACACAAATGAAGGAATTTTGAACCGCATTGTTACCTGCGATGAAAAATGGATTCTGTTTGATAACCGCAAGCGCTCAGCAAGTTGGTTGGATCCTGGTTCAGCACCTAAACAATGCCCTAAACGAAAACTTACCCCTAGAAAAGTGATGGTCACTGTTTGGTGGTCTAGCGCCGGTGTGATTCATCACAGCTTCTTACCAAACGGGGTGAGCATTACTGCAGATGTGTACTATGAAGAACTGAACACAATGATGGAGAAGCTGGCACATCTCCAACCAGCATTGGTCAATCGCTCGTCTCCGCTGCTCCTGCACGACAACGCGCGACCTCATACTGCACAGCAGACGGTCTTCAAGTTGCAAGAACTGGGGTTGGAAGCTCTCCGTCATCCGCCCTACTCATCAGACCTTGCGCCTACAGACTACTACTTTTTCCAGAATTTGGATAACTTCTTGGCGGGAAAAAAATTCAATACCCGAGAGACAGTACAAAATGCCATTGAAGAATTTGTTGCCTCCCGTCCAGCTGATTTCTTTAAAAAGGGCATCAATAAACTGCCACTGCGTTGGCAAAGATGCATTGATTGCATGGGTGATTACTTCGATTAATACAAATAAAAAATACATGAAAAAAATTCGTTTAAATTTTTTCATACAAAACGGCAATTTCATAGGTAAAGACCTATTATTATGTATGTTATACAACCATAAAGTCGCACTCTAATCCTCCGAACTAGCTGTATCGAACGGCCAAGCACACGCACGCCAGCACAGGATATGGTTCATATAACCCGGATTGTAACTTCAAACTAAACGAATTTTATTTTTTACTCCACTACCTTGGGGTGAAACTAATTAGGAATTTTCGTCCACTTACCGCCACGTTTTATGCGTAAAAGAACACCATTAATCATAACTAAGGGTTCCCCTGTATTTTGGTTTTCGTAATAGTCTTGGAAGAAAATAATAAAGCTCCCTTCTTAGGATAATAACTGAGTTTTTTTTAACGCAATTTTAGCATGATAGCTGGTGGTCTGAAAATGATCTAGATTCCTGACGATCAAAAGTTTTAGTACCTACCCAGGAGCAAGCTAACTATGATCCCGAAACCTATGTGCAAAGGTCGATGTTTGCGAAGAGTTTATACAACGTGTAACGTTAAATGCGCAAAACCTCAGACACCCCAACTGATTTTTAATTCATTTGACCTATTTCAGAGAGAAAATAAGTCATTTAAAAGATTGTAAATTTTATGTTTATATATTGTTGTTTTATGTGCTGTTCTAGTTTTACTGGCCATTCTGATCGTTTCTTGCGTCTGCGACGACGCTTTACCGAGGGAGGAGTCGTCACCGGGCCGCTGCGCCGCGCTGACATTGGCGTGCTTGACCTATTAATAAATAGACACGGCAACGTTTTTAATGAAGATTTTTTTGAAAAATGTGACCTGATGAAACTATTTTCAGGTTTTTCGCATTTAACGTTACACGTTGTATAGTTGAATGGCTCCATAACTTAGATTATAAAGCAACAGAGGAATTATACTAACACATCGATCGAAATGATAACTTTTTTTTTCCACTTATCGTTATTATAAGCTCGTGTTGTCCCACTGCTGTGCAGGGCAAAGTTCTCCCTTCCCTCTTTCCACTTTCCCAGGTCTACTGCGATTGTGGGCCAATCCTTTAAGAAGGAGTCCAGCTCATCCTGCCATTTATTTTATTAGACAAACTTGCAGCTGAGAAAAAAGCTGAAAAAAGGTTGTAAGAAGCTACTGAAAGCCTTGTGCGATGCCTAAACACCACTTTCACCCTGAAACAAAGTAGATATTTACCTACAAGTATATAAGTATCTACTTTATTTTTGTTCAACAAGGGTGGATTTGGATCTATACGTACGCATGTGACCTTTTACAAGGACATTTCATAAGGTCAGAGTTTGTCCTTTCTGAGCGTCCCTCCGCCAAGGTAATAGAGGGAAATATTGTTTATCGAATTTTATCCTGGGAAGCGCGGCTGGTGGCGTAATGTGTGACGTCCCCCACCTAAATGGACCGACGACCTTAGGATGGTGGCTAGGGCGGGCTGGATGCGGTAGGCGGAAGACAGGGTGTTCTGGCACAGTCTGGAATAGGCCTATGTCCAGCAGTGGACTGCGATAGGCTGAGATTGCTCCTGGGAAGGAAATGTAGACATGCAGCGTGTTTTTTTTTTACCATCTCCAAATTTTCACAGGATGTTCTACGTTCAACGTGGAAGCAACTAAGAGATCACGAAAAAAAATCAGCTGTTTCATACATTTTGGTCAAGTAGGTATTGAACTTTTGTATTAAACAGCTGATTTTGATTTTGTGATTTCAGAGTTAGTCCCATAGTAAAAGTGGTTCATATTCATGAGTAGAACACCCTGTAAAAATTCGGAGACTGTAAAAAAAGCATCCAGTATATTTTCGTTCATTGTAGATCATCAAAAAATAAAAACAATTATTTTTTTTATTTGTTGATGATCTACAGTGATAATTATATTAGCCTGGGAGAAGCCTGTGTCCAGCAGTGGACTGCGATTGGCTAAGTTTGAACCTGCACCCTAATTGCGTAATACAATATTACTCTCAATTTGAATCATGAACTGTCAAAATGAAACCCATTGCTACTGATAGTGCGTTACGCAATTACCCTGCAGGTAAGGAAAAGTACCTATATATTCGATCATTGTAGATGATCAACAAATAAAAACAATGACTTTTTCTATGTCGCAGATGAAAGGTTTTTGTCTGTTTCTTCAAGAATTTAACATTCCATGGTTACAAGTGGGAATCCTGCGCATTTCTCAAGACGATAGCGTGAAGTAAAGAAATAAAAGACGTGGAGAAGGGCGTATAACAAAGGACGAGTTACGTATTATTGCCGTGCGTAAGTTATAAGAGGCTACAGAGGAAAATTCATCAGCATAAGTACAGCAAGATGTAGTGTTGAAACTCTCTTGTTTTGTCATTTGTTATTTCATTTGGCGCTCGTATGACCTTGACAAGAGGGCGATGTTGGACAACATTTGTGCAATTGTTTTGTGAAATATCAAAAAACGAAGATGCGGAACCAACGACACAGACTTCCGAAATTAAAGTTATTTTTTACTTTTTAGTGGTTTTTGGAAGTCGGTTGTTTGTTTTTTTGTAAAAAAGTTTTTTGACACATCATTATCGAATATTGGTGAAAATTACAGTTTTTCATTACGTCCGTTATAAATATGTCCGTAATAAATATACGGAAACTCTCTGCTAGGAAACCCTAGCTTTAGATTAGACTGTGGCGTTACGAAACTTTTAAATTCATTTATTTTATTTAACTGTTGGAGAATAGGTGGACGGGCTCCTTCCGCCTTTAGACACCTGCAACATTTAATGTGTGTTCACTGTTCACTGATGCGGCACTAACCTTAGAGACAGCGTTAAGTGGTTTCACCCCAGAACTATCAAACTGGAACGTACCAATAGGGTGCGTTTCCACAGAAGCGGAGCTGGGCGAAGCGGAGCTGGGCGAAGCGGAGCAGAGACGTGCAGGAATCGACTAATCACAATGGTTGAAATCCTCATCGCGTCACTTGTCTCGTCTGTGATTGGACGATTCCTACACGTTTCCGCTCAGCTCGGCGCAGCTCCGCTTAAATTCTGTGGAAACGCAACCATACTGCTGGCTCAGAAAGAGTCATATATTACTTAGTAGTAGCCCGCCCCTGCTTCACTCATTTGGACGACTGACAAATCATCGAGATTTATACATTACATGTAAGTTAAATACAGTGGACCCCCGGTAATCCGGCCCCTGTCTAATCCGGCACCCCCTGTAATCCGACATGTCTATTATGTATTATTGAATTTTTTGACAATCTTCGCTAATGTAGATCTTCGCTAAATTCCGGACTATAGGGGGTTGGCAGTACTACATAAACCGACAAATTGGATAGTTCGACACTGCCCTGCAAAACGTTTATCGGATTACTGGTGGTCCACTGTATTAATATATTTTACACACAAACCGCACGGAATAAATTCTCTAAACAATGGTGTAAGCCGCGTCAAAATCCGCTGCGAAGTTTAGAAGAACTACGTGGACATACATGAAAAGCGACTTTCAATTATAATATGCAGAGTTACTGACATGAAGATTTTACAGTATCACCGACATCCAAGAAGGAAGATATGTGACATCTACCAACTAGCAATACTTCTCGGGGTAAGAAATAGCTTGATTTATCGGTTAAAACGTAGACCTACGTCCAAGCCTACACAGAAAGAGTCATCCTACATCTACAAAAATAGTGTCCATTTACCCATCATTTTGATGTTACGTCTTTTAATTCCAAATAGCCTTTATAAGCAATCTTAAAACCAGTTTTACAATTTATTTATATTAAAGGTTTAGACATCAGAAATCTCCAGAATGCTCTTTAGCATACGCCTCTCCCAAGCTTTTCCAAAGCTTTCAGTCGTGAGTTTCTCCTCAGTAGCTTTTAAACCGTCTTCTCATCTTTGAAACGGTCTTCCTTTTTTCCTATTTCCTTCTCTTGGATACCATTATGTTACGTCTTTGGCCCATCTTTCGTTTTTACTTCTAATGTTATCTACAACGTGTAACGTTAAATTCTCAAAACCTGAAAATAGTTTGATCAGAATAACGAGCAAAATTAATTGAACCACTTTTTAATATAGGTCACATTTTTCAAAAAAAATCTTCATTAAAAACGTTGCCGTGTCTATTTATTAATAGGTCAAGTAAGCCAATGTCAGCGCGGCGCAGCAGCCCGGTGACGACTCGTCCCTCGGTAAAGCGTCGTCGCAGACGCAAGAAACGATCAGAATGGCCAGTAAAAATAAAACAGCACATAAAACCTTTAAAATTTCTTTAATGACTTATTTGCTCTCTGGAATAGGTCAATTGAATTAAAAATCACTTGGGGTGTCTGAGGTTTTGCGCATTTAACGTTACACGTATATCTACCTACCGATCAATCTTCTACCGATTCCGCTTTCTCTTCTAGTTTGTACCCCACAAGTGCGTGACCAGCGCGTCACGCGCCGCTTCGCCCGGAAGTGGCAGGGGGGTGGTGGGGGAGGCACAACTTATACCGAATTATGGAAATTTCGTAACATTACAGCCCTGACCAGCGGCTTATGGCTCCTTACTGGCTACTGATTAATGTAGCTAGATATTTGGTTAGTTTGTAGTTATGTTTTTGGATATGGTGTGTAGTAGGGAACGCTTAGGCTTTGTAAGCTAGTAATTCCTAGCTTCTTTCGTAACAAATATTGTCTAAAGATCGGCTTACTAGTTACCTGCATTTGCCTTGCCTTGTCCTGCTTTGGTTGTTGTGAATTTTATGTCATATTTTAATCTGTTTTAATTTACTTTCTTCGATACAACCTGTTTTTAATTTAATGAATTCGATTGAATCTGTTTTTAATTTAATAACTTCAATTTAATTTTTTTTTATGACCTATTTTGTGTAGGTATTGTATCTTCATTCGATCCGATTTCTTCCTGTAACTATTAGCAAAAAGTTTTCATGGACCATTTTATATTTTTATAATTATTCTTATTTTGTCTTTTACTAGGTTATAAGCCGTAAAATTAATTTTAGTATTTTAAAATTTATGTTATAAGTAAACATGCAATCTTAACATTTTGTTGACATGGCAAATTTTTCTGTAAATATTTATGTAAATCAATTATTTCAATAAACAAAACATTTCAACATTTCATTTCATTGTATTCAGAGCAATTATCTAGCAGTCTAGTAGTCGCAAGCGCTACTACTGAGAAAGAGGTCCTGGGTACAATTCCCGGGCCCGGCAAAGTGTTCCCGTATTTTTCCGTCTGGAATTTCTCAGTAGCACCTTGGAGTCGGCACTTGAGCCCAGTTGGTGGCAATAGGCTCATCCCCCCCAGGCTCATCCCCCATATATGGTACTTAAACATAATTGGCGAAATCTAGGTGTACTTAACGTACACTTCCACCTAACCTTTCAGGGGTTATAGGCGTGATGCTATGTTAGGAACTGTCAAATCAGAAACATGAGAACATTACAAACGAGGTTATCCTTATGTTAATCCAACCAATGGCTTTTATGGCCTATTCCTATTTCCAGAAACATGAACACAGGAACATGTAATAACTCCCGATGGACTAACGGTCGTAAAGCATGGCGTAGGTTGGCCAACAATGGCCTAGTCACACAATAGCGTGGCTTGTGTCATGTGGCCACTGTGCGCTGAATGACAATGTTGGCGGCGCGGATCGCCGGCGCCTAAGGATGGGGGCGCAGTTTTGGCGGGTAAAATCATCTGCTCATCCATAAACTCTCATAAATACAAAGTGTAACATTAAATGCGCAAAACCTCAGACACCCCAACTGAATTTTAATTCAATTGACCTATTTTAGAGAGAAAATAAGTCATTAAAAATTGTAAAGGTTTTATGTGCTGTTTTAATTTTACTGGCCATTCTGATCGTTTCTTGCGTCTGCGACGACGCTTTATCGAGGGAGGAGTCGTCATCGGGCCGCTGCGCCGCGCTGACATTGGCTTGCTTGACCTACTTATTAATAAATAGACACGACAACGTTTTTAATGAAGATTTTTTTGAAAAATGTGACCTATATTAAAAAGTGGTTCAATTAATTCTGCTCCTTATTCTGATCAAACTATTTTCAGGTTTTGCGCATTTAACGTTACACGTTGTATAAATTTATGCTATCCATGTGAACTCATGCTCCACTAGGTTTGCAAACCTTACTCTAAAATAGAGTGTTGCACTCTTTTGAAAACAATTAAAATTTGTTATGTGCTGCAAAAAGTACATTAAATACCTTTTTTATTTTTTTAAATAAATTATACTTTTTTTTTATACAAATATACCTACTCTATTTCTTCTAATAAAAGTTGGCAACCCTATCCTCCACCATCGTACTAATACATATGTCGCAGATGGATTGTAGAATCCGCTGTTTTACAAAACCGCTGGTTGTTTTACAAAAAAGCTCCGTTATGTAAAACAAATGACTAACGTTCAGCTGGATTGTCATTGCGCTACGCTTTACAAAACCGCTACCGACGTTTAGACATAATGCAGAATAGCTTATTTGCAGTCACAATGAACATAATCAGCCAATAGTGTTCTCACTACTGGGACACAGGCCTTCTCTATTCCAGAGCGAGTGGGCTGTAATCTACCACGCGGGTCCAGTGCGGGTATTGGTAGATGTCACATGTCTTCGAATTTTCGGTTCAAGGACATGCAGTGGTTATGAAATTAAATACACAAAGTAAAGTGACTGTCTGGGTTCGAACCTACGACCTACAACTCGTAAGTTGCACACGTTACCACTGAGCCAACACTGCTCACACTGGGTCACTGCTCACCGTCTTTCATAAAACTCTGATTACTTTGAATTAATAGATTGTCCTTTTTTTTATTTTTTTTTATTAGGGACTTTTATACAATTGTACATACCAGTCCCATCGGACCTTATAACGTAATAAAACAAAACTATCGGACCTTATAACGATTGTCCTTGAAATCACTGTTTTCACTTGAGTTAAGGTACACATACATCTTCTGTTTTCTCGGTCCTTTTTTCCAGTAGGCAAAGGCATCTTGTTGTCCAGCCCAGACTTGTACGAGTCGCACCTTGGACGTGGATGAAGGTAAAAAATTGTTCACCTCTAATTGTTACGAATGAGAGAACTAGCTGGTGGATTAGACTAAAGGCTGCGATATTTTAGGATTTTAAAGGAGCGACTGTTTCAAACCTGTAACTGTAATTAGAAAGCCTATGCTAAGGAATTTTCATATTTCCAGCCCTTCTTTTTTTATATATTTTTTTAAATTAGTTTACTACATTGACACAAGGGCTAGAACCGAGTTTTAAATTTCCTATCCGCTTTTCGTCAAATATTTTCGCAGCAGCACTCAACACCACCACACCCCCTCCGGTAGGAAATCTCACGCGCATCTCATTTTCATTCGCTTCACCGTCTGTTGGCGGCTATTATCAATAATGCCAGCTATTGTATGGTTATTGGGCATTACGTGTAATATTATTTTAGCTGGAAACTGAATTAAAAGCTTTATATACAACATTATTTTTAGTATATGGCAAACCCGAAACACGTATCTAGTATTTTTATGTAAAGAATCTATGTACAAAATTTCAAAACTGTATCATGAAAAATCACGAAGTTATAAGCTTGTGTTACCTGATTGTCCGTACAAAAAGTTGGTTACCACTTAACACGCGCCGCCGCCGGCTACCGGCTGTGACCTGCGTTGTGCGCATATGATTGCGAATATGTACTTATACGTACCGAAGGACCGAATGGCCGGTGGAGTAGACGAGTCCTAGAGTGGACCGAAGACCTAAAGAAGGTGTCTAGAACAGATTGGATGCGGAAGACGGAGGACAGGAGGTTGTGGCGCACCCTGGGTGAAGCCTATGTCCAGCAGTGGGCTGTGATAGGCTGAGTTGATTGTTTATACACGGGGACATCATCATCTGCCTAGCCTTTTCCCAACTATGTTGGGGTCGGCTTCCAGTCTAACCGGATGCAGCTGAATACCAGTATTTTACATGGAGCGACTGCCTATCTGACCTCCACAACCCAGTTACTGGGTAATACGATACCCCTAGGTAAGACTGGTTGTCAGACTTTCGGGCTTCTGACTACCCGTAACGACTGTCAAAGATCTACGACTGACAGGTGGGACCAACGGCTTAACGTGCTTTCCGAGGCACGGAAGGGTATGTAAAGATGGCCACCCATCCACAGACCAACCGCGGCAAGCGTAGCTTAACCTGTTCGATCGACCTGTGCGGCTGTTATTATTTAGCCACGGGCCCCTCCTCTCGTTTATACACGGGGACATAAAAAAACTATTTTAGGGATTCTGGTAGGAATATAACATTTGTCCGTTTTGAGGGGGACATCTATTGCTTACTCAAATATTGGCCTGATGTCGTAATAAGAATTTAGAGCAATAACTGATGACAAATTAATACATAATTGTTACAGTCGCGAATCAACACAGGTGACCTGAAAATTGCAAAAGATGTAAGAAAGCGCACACCCCTTAATACCAAATACTGGAAAGCAAGAAGTAATTCTGAAACTCAGGACACTTTGAAATAACCATTTGCTTCCAACCAATAAAAAAAAAGTTAAAAATGTTTCTCATCACAAATGTTTGTGTGTTGAGCATTTGTTCTTTGTCTGGGTGTAATTGAATTTATCTATAATATGTATGTATTTAACATACATATTATAGATAAATTACACCAAGAAATATATATGTATGTTTTTATCAGTTGTCTAGTACTCATAGCATAAGCTCTGCTTAGTTTGGGACTAGATGGCATTGTGTGAAAGTTGTGGAATATTATTATTATTAATCAATCAACCGTGCCAGCGTACTATAATCAGACCTCTCCCAAATTGCTTCGTGTAATAACACATAGCTCTGAGATTTAGAACAAGATTAGGTCTAAAATAGCTCCTACAGCTAAATAAATTGTTAAGCAAAATCTACCGGGAAGAAACAAAAAGTTTCCTCTATTTTTAATTGAACTTCGCTATTATTAAAGAAACATTTCAGTCAACACTTTTGTTGAAAGGTTTTAGGGTTGCCAAAGTATGCCAACGGGACCCTATCACTAAGGGTCCGCTGTCAGTCCGCCGATCAGTCCTACGGCTGTATCTTCTGAACCGTAAGGGCCCTTTCCCACGACAAGATCCCGTTTTTTGCAGGTACGGTTTTTTGCAGGATCCCGTTTAGTGGTGTACGTGTTTAAATATACATATTCACACAGGCATTTTGTCTTCCGGATACTGCAAACAGGATGCTTGTGTGAATATGTACCTGATAGGTAGACACTTCAATTTTCCCAGTGTGTACTAATATCGTGTGTGTGTGTATATGTGGGTCGCTATAACAACATACCGCAGCAGGAACATCAACGCACAACCTGAAAAAAATTGCTATTCCATACATTTTGACCGCGTAGGTAGGTATTGCACTTTTGTAGAAAACAGCTGTTTTATTTAATAACTGAAAAAAAATTTCAACTCTGGGGGATCCATGGTACTGAATCCATGGTATATTCAAAATAAACAAAGGAATACAAGGAACGTGTTTTTTTATTAACTAAAGTTTTTTTTTTAAATACATTTATGTAGTTATTACATTTATGTATATTGTACGGTGTTACGGAACTCTTCGTGTGCAAGCCCGACTCACACTCGTCCGCTTTTTTTAAATCAACTTCGCTATTATTAAAGAAACATTTCACTCAAACGCTTTTGCTAGAGTTTTTATAGCTAAACGTCAAACTGTTTCACTTTTTCTTGCGTCTTGAGTTAATACGGTTTGTAGTTATAAGTCGGTCAATAAGAACTTGTTCGTGATAGAATTGCAAAGAAAATGAAGTGCATTGAAATTCTAAATACTTTTATGTAGTCGCTGAAATGTTAGGCACGGGTTACTTGAAGTTATTTAAGACTTGCCTGTTGTTATTTTTTTTAATCTATTTATTTATTAAGAATTTAAATGGTCTATATATAAGTACCAAGTTGTACCTAATCTTCTATATAAGTAAAACAAAGTCGGGTCAGTTACACCATTTATAACTCAAAAACGGCTGGACCGTCTTTTATGATACCTATTTGATTTGTTGGATTTGTCTCCGACCCGAATAGCAGAATAACTATTAAAACATGGGAAAATTTTACAAAACAAATATCGATTCTGAGGCGGTACGAAGGTCAACTAGTTAATTAATAAAATAAAAATAATTTACACTAAAAATTATTAACTTAACTAAAACTATTAACAATTGTTTTTAGTTGTTTTTAATTGTTTTGAAAACAGCTTGCCTTAGTTTTTTAGGCAAGCGTAGGTCACCCTGTATCAAGTTTTTACTATTTGAAATAACAAATATTCCATAAAGTGACCAATTTTCTATCCAAAGTATTTAATTTAAAAGCATCGTAAAGTGGGTAAAAAATTAGCCACATAGCAACTGTTAAAAAAATATCTTCTTAAAAACAGTTCCTAGCACTTTACACTGCAAAAAATGATCACAATTTCGTTCATGACCACTACTGACCAGTTCAACTTGACAGAAGACACAGTAGAGTATTTTTATCTCACGAAGCGACGCGCGCTTTATATGTGGTAACCAAGTGTACAAGCACGCTGTATATGTGTTCACTCTGTTGAACAACTGTCAAATTCCAAATTCTAGATAGAGACGGAATCATATCGAAGCCAAAGTACTTGCTAAGTGACGTTTATATATCTCAGGTCGGAGAAGACGAAACTTAACGCAAAATTACGCTGTCATCTGCCAAAATCACGCCAAGATTTTTAGGGGTCAAAACGCGAGTCATTTGATTCGGATTTTTTTGAATACTCAAGCGGACCCAAAGCAATTACTACACATATTGCCACTATTACCAGTATAAGCTGACTTCTCATTTTACGAAAAATCTATACCCTGCGAGATTAGCTAAAACTGCCGTGTAATTCTATAACCATCTCACCGTGAAAGCTTGGGTGAAGTGAGCGTGGAGTGAGCTGTTATTCGCTAGGGATTAACACAATTAAGTGCTCACTTCACTTATGATTTCACGGTGAGATTTTTACAGAATCGACCGGCAGTAAATGTATAGCTTGATATGTAGCCGCATGCACCTACTGATCTTTTATTTTTTTAACACAGCAATACCATTGTAAAGACATTTATGAAAAAAAAAAAAAAATTTGGCGATGTTATTGCATGAAGGTGTCGAATCTACTTACTTGTTCTACATTATATTCACAGATACGGTCACATGCCGTCTGTTTAAGTCAGATAATAACAAAAGCTGTCATTCCGGTTACAGCTGCAGCAAAAGGCTGGCTAATAAAGCTTTTTTTTTTTCTAGACTTACGTATACGTTACATACATGCTGTTATTTTGTTTAGAATTTACATTCTGAGCTGAGAGCTTCTGTCTTCTTTTTTTTTTAAGTTTGCCTAATCTTAAATTTGCGAAATCCTCCTCAGAATCCTTCCAGGCATCCTTTTCTAGAACCACTTCGATCCAAACCTTGGGGTACGCGTCTAGGTCGTCTAGCCATCTCATCCTGCGGGGTAATTACGTTCTTCGCGTTGGTTTCATTTTGACAGTTCAACAACATTCATTGCGTTATTTACGTTGCTGAGCAGACACATTTTTCGAACATATGGAGCAATGGATTAGCAATATGCTTCAAAATGATTCAAAGAACGTAATTTAGAATGAAGGATTTTGAGTAAATCGAGATTTTGTTGTTTTTTTGTACTGAAAATTACGAAAAATCAATAAAAATACGATTTATTACTTTTTAAGGGAAAAAATGGGTTGGGATATGTGGGAAGGTAGGACAGAACCTAATTGAAGTTAACTACGCTGAAAACCGCCTCAAAATAAAAAAAAAAATAAAAAAAAAGATTCAAGGATTAGGGTGCTGGGCCGCCGGCCTCAGCGCGAGTGGCGCCGTGCACAACATACTGCATTATATTGGATAAGGATAAAGGTATTAGGTGAAAAATCATATTTTTTTTTTAGTTTTTTTTTTAGTTCAATTCAATTCAATGCAAAATACTTTATTCCACATAAACCTACATGGGCATTTATGAAACGTCAGAAACTGCACGGTTCAAATTGGTCGTTTCCTGTGGAGAAGAGCCGGCAAGAAACACGGTTACTCTTTTAAAAATAATTGGTTTTTACAATGCTTTCAAAGGACAGTGTAGGCCTGGAAACCAGTACGAGGTAATTAACAAAATAGAAAACGCTAACATTATTTTCTACTTAACCTCATATACAGGGTGAAATTGAAAACATGCGACAAATCGAAATGGGAGATTGTACTCATCATTATGAACAACTTTTACCATGGGACCAAACCTGAAATTGCGAAAAAAAATCAGCTTTTCCCTACATTTTGACGAGTTATGCGAACATAAATGTAGGGAACAGCTGATTTTTTTTTCGCGATTTCAGGTTTTATCTCATAGTAAAAGTTGTTCACAATGATGAGTACAATCTCCCATTTCGATTTGTCGCATGTTTTCAATTTCACCCTGTATAGAAAGCCCAATACATTTTCCATTTCCTACATGCTTTTTCAAATAATTTCTATTCATAGCTCCGTACTCCGTATAATTACGAAAATTACATGAACAGTAGATCAAAAAGTGTCTGTGTGTAATGTCAAAATAACAACTTTTTACTTAATGCATATGAAAGTCTATACGGCACTTATGACAAAAAAAAAACTTTTTTTTCTCTGACTGTCTCTCTATTTGTTCCGGCTAATCTTCGAAACGGCTGGACACATTTTGAAGGGACTTTCACTGGAAGATAGCTGATGTTATAAGGAGTAAATTGACTTACTTTTATTTTAGAAAAATAAGTAGGGTTCTGCCCAAAAAAAAACAAAATCCAATATACACGTGAATGAAGTCGCGTGCACAGGCAGTAAAATATATAATCCATTACATTCCCCAACAAATGTATAGAAACCAGCATCAAATCAAGGTGCCAGTTCGCTCCATAGAACGACTCAACAATACGTATTGTTGACCCAACCGCTTCATGTATAATTAATCAAAGTTGGACAAAGAAAATCCTAGTAAAGGCGTCTGAAAGCAATCCTTTTAAAAATTTACTTCCGAACCTTTAATTGTACGTATTTTACAAAAGGTAAATCATTATCATGGTTGTAGTTTTACTTTGACAGAAAATCCATAAATGTAAAAAAAACCTATCTTGTTGCTGCCCTTCTGATAATGGCTTTTAGGTACTTATTTTTCCATCGTGTGAACTAATTTTCTTGAAACAAAAATGAACATCAATTTAATGGACTGAAATCGAAAGCAAAGGTCATGAATGCTTGTTCTTTCTTATACTTACTTGGTAATTTATCTACACTAATACTAATAATAAAGCTGAAGAGTTTGTTTGCTTGAACGCGAACTCTGGAACTACCAGTTGGATTATTGATAATAATAACACGAAGAGTACCTATTTAATAGTTTTTTTTTATTTTATTTTAAACTAGCGACCCTCCCCGGCTTCGCACGGGTGCAATAACTACTGATCACTACATAGTATAAAATAAAGTCGCTTCCCGCTGTCTGTCTGTCGCTATGTATGCTTAGATCGTTAAACCTACGCAACGGATTTTGATGCGGTTTTTTTTAATAGATAGAGTGATTCAAAGGAAAGGTTTATATGTATAATACATGCATAATATAGTAGAGAAACACTGATAATTTTAGAGCCATTATTTCTCGTAAAAAGTATAGGATAAAAAATGGTTATTGTGGGTTATCCCTAAGAGACATATGCCATCGCGGACTTTTTTGTAGACCTTTTTAAGGTGTACAATACTGTAGTTCATTATTTTGATCTATCTCGTAGGGTTCAGCTAGCGTCTGCAATGTAAGCGCAAAAAATGTGTTTATTTACGACATCACATTAGAAACCTCTAAAATGAACACTGTTTCTCTACTATATGCATGTATTGTACATATAAACCTTCCTCTTGAATCACTCTATCTATTAAAAAAAACCGCATCAAAATCCGTTGCGCAGTTTTAAAGATCTAAGCATACATAGGGACAGACAGACGGAAGCGACTTTGTTTTATACTATGTAGTGATATGGAACACTCCGCGTCACGGCCGCGGGCTAGGTATTTTTTAATTAACACTGGCTGTTTATACATTCACAAGACCGACCGCAGCATTTTTCTTAATTATTAAAAAAAAAAAACAAATTTAATTCTTCTTATTTTTAAAATTCATTCCGCCCTAGACAGGGAAGCAATTACTATGAGTCTCTCCCCCCCAAAGGTGGGAAGCAGCGTCTTCCACCCGCAATTCGGATCAAACACTACTTTCCGAGTGTGAGAAATTAAATTAAAATTCTTCACCAATCTACAATTGCTTAAAAAACACATTTATCTTATTCACGTAATCAATCAGAGAAGTAAAGCACCATATCGTATGTCCGGTCACGGTCCGGTGCCGGACACCCGGACAGCCGGACCGTGTAATGATCGTGTGTGATTAGTGTTAGGCTACACTGGACACGGTGTTGTTATCATTACGATGTTAGTTTTATTACCTAAATGTGTTAGAGCAAGGCATCGTGATGTATGGGTACCAAACAGTGGTTTATTTCAGTGGCTTTTATTTTCTTTAATGAAAGCTTGTAGCAAGTAAGTAGGTTTATCCTAGTATAGGTGCATACGTGTCCAGTGAAGTAGGAAACCACCTAGTCGAACAATGGTACCGATTCTGTTGTTCACAAAATAAACTAAATTTAACTTCAGTGCATCTTTTTCTTACTATTTCATTAAGAAAAGGATAGAAGATAAATATTAGTTTAGACCTGTCATACACCTCAGGCCGTGCTTATGCTATGAAGTGCCAATGGTCATTATGTTTATGTAAGCAAAACAAGATTCCGATAAACGCAGAAAATTATAGATATGTTAAAATATTCCCAAGATTTCCTAGCAAAATTAAGCAGTTCTTAATATTAATTAGTTGTTTAAACTCGTCTGTTTCCGCTAATTAATAAAAAGAACGGAAGCACATAAAATGTTATCGAATAGGTTTCTCACCAATGTGAACTGTGAAATGTAACTATCAATATAAGACCGGACAGCGGAGTCGGATGGTGGTGTGAACGCTTTCATTTTCATTAGAAAACTTTGCATTATGCTTGTGTTCAATTGAGGAATAAATTATTCTTAGTTGTGCGTCATAGCTCGTCCGGAGATGTTAGGGTCCACAGAAGCAGAGCTGGGCGAAGCGGAGCAGAGACGTGCAGGAATCGACTAATCACAATGGTTGAAATCCTCATCGCGTCACTCGTCTCGTCTGTGATTGGACGATTCCTACACGTCTCCGCTCCGCTCCGCCCAGCTCCGCTTCTGTGGAAACGCACCCTAAGTACTTCAAACAAAACTATTCCTATTGATAAGCCGTCTTTCATAACGCATAATCAACCAATAATCCAGTGCTGGGACACAGCGCTTCTCTCTTCCAGAGGCAATGGGCTGTAATCTATCACTGGGCCCGGTGCAGGTTTGTAGGCGTCACATGTCTTCAAATGTTGTGATTCTAGGACATGCTACTTTCCTCACGAAGTTTTCCTTCACCGTTTTGAGAGCAGTGGTAATGAAATTATTTACGCGAAGTTAAGCGCCTGCCTGCGGTCGAACCCACGATATACAACTCGTAAGTTGGGGCCGTTACGACTGGTCCACCACCGCTTTTCCTTCATGCTGTATCAGAAAAATGCTGGGAAAATGACAAGCACCTTAGTTATTAGCTTTG
The DNA here is from genome assembly GCA_949629135.1 of Eremobia ochroleuca. Classification (NCBI taxonomy): domain Eukaryota; kingdom Metazoa; phylum Arthropoda; class Insecta; order Lepidoptera; family Noctuidae; genus Eremobia; species Eremobia ochroleuca. The sequence goes on along the minus strand of OX451385.1, from coordinate 8,475,852 downwards.
TGTGTCCACAAATCTAAGACGCTCACCCATCTAGGATTAAAGCTCTGTGATGTCTCGACAAGGAGACGTTCTGCCACCATTTTGATCGACTTCAACAAGAGGAGGAGGTTCTCAGTTCGTCAGAATGTCGTATTTTTTCCTTTAAAGGGTCAGGATCTGATAATGGGATCCTGGAGAAATCGAGGGAAACCTTCAAATATTTTAGAGCCCGACTTACGAAATTAAAGAAATTCTTCACTTTGTATGTGTTTTGGAAGTCGGTTGTTTTTTTTTTTTTATAAAAATGTTTTTTTATTAAACCAGTTTAAGCCATCGCAAAGGCATCGAACTATTATACCAAAATGATCATTTAAGTCGGTTGGAATACGAACAGAAATGCGAGTAAAATACAAGTCAAATTGCAAGCATTCTTTAAAAAAGGTTTTCTCATTTTTACCCATCAGGCTAAAGGTTGTAGTTTTAAGGCTATCCCATCTTGGTGACAGACATAATTGTACAAAATAATTGTTTTAATAATGATATTGTACCCCGTTAATAATAGCTGATAATAATACTTTCCGCTTGTAACCTTTGCTGACGGAAGAATGCAGTATTTTTGAGATAGGCGCAGGAGCCTGTAAATTGAGGACATGTCCAAGTGACAGCTGTCTGATTGTTATAAACTCATAACTTGGGGACATTTTTATTAAATATAAATTACTCAATATTCGACTAATGATTTTATGAATAGAAAGGAAAGAATATTAGGAAATAATTATAATATTTTTTTTCTTATTATCTCTTTGACTTCATTAAATCTTTTTGACACTTCTATTGCCAATATTTGACTAATTTGCAATTTGAATGTTATCTTAATTAATTTAATTCAATGTTATATGTAAGAAGCTAACCAACACCCTGAAAATGTATTTGTATGCTGGAAACGGCATAATATGAACTTTATAAACTAAGTAACATCTCTGTAATAATATTCTGACAAATAAATTGACCATTATCATTCTCGTTTACTTCTTTTCATACACATTGATAAGATAAATATGATAATTATGTGTTTATTTAATCAATTATTGTTGCCTCCAATCGCACGAAACACAGGATTACCTTTTTTTTTTTTCCTGGCCCACCCCTGCGGGCCTCCTCGTGTCAGGGGGGGGGGGGGGGGGGAGTGAGGTGTTAAACTCCCCCCGTGACGTCTAAGAGGGGCGCGCGTGGAACACTACACGCCGCCGCCTCGGGTCCTGATGTGTGGGGGGCGACGGATGTCCCCAAGTCCGTCACCCCTGGACCCATTTAGGGGGGCTGGAAGAGGGCGTTGTCCGCCCTCCGCCGACGCCCGGTGCGCCTGCTGTGGACCGGGTGAGGGGACGAGATCTCCCTCTCCCTTTCCACAGCTTTCTTCTGCGAGACGACTGTTTCGCAGAAGGAAACCACCGCGTCCCAGGACTCTTCGCTGCCGACCATAAACTTGACCATGGCCGGCAGCGACAGGTCACTGCCTACTCCTGAGATGAGAGTACGGCGCGGCTCCTCCCAAGCGGCACACTCTGCCAGCGTATGCCACGCCGTGTCCTCCCGACAGTTGACACAGTGGTGACACCGAGCGTTCGGCTCCCTGTTTATGCAACACAGGTACTTCCCGAAGCAACCATGCCCCGAGAGCACCTGCGTCACCCGAAACGATAGGGAGCCGTGCCTCCTCCCGAGCCATTCGTCGAGCACTGGTCGGAACGCCCCGACGGTAGCGAGGCCGGTAGGGCGCAGAAGCCTGTTCCGCCACTCCGCCACCAGAACCTCCCGGAGCTGCGACCGACGCAGCTCGATCTCTCGCTGCATCGGTGCACCGCCTCGCGTCCGGACATCCTCGCGCCACCGGTACAGTGACGCGAGGGCCCTCGCCTCAAGGTCCCAAGGCGGAGATCCGGCCAGTGCACAAGCCGCCTCGTAGGAGATCGTGCGATACCCCCGGATGACTCTGACGGCCATCGTTCTTTGCGGTTTTCGCAAAACTGCGATGCTGCCGGCCGTCAGGTCAGAAGCCCACACCGGGGCCCCGTACAGGGCCATGGATCGCACGATCCCCACGTAGAGCCGCCTACAGGCGGCGCTCGGGCCCCCCAAATTGGGAACCAGCGTTGATAGCGCCCCAGCAGCGCCCAACAACTTGGGCGAAACACACACAGGATTACCTAGTTCAGGCACAAATCATGGGTGAACTTGACATAGATTTAAGAAAAACTGTATTTAACGTTAGTCCTTATATTTTTTTTTTTTTTTTTTACTGAATACGTGGCCCATCGGCATCAGGAACAGGGTCCAAGCTGTCGGTGGTCACGGCGCTAGATGGAGGAACCTCCTTACTGTGCGTGCCGTGTTCAGGAGTATCACTATATAACATTTTGTCAATAACATTATCGGCTGTGTTACGGCCATGTGATGCGAAAGAATAAGTAACATGTCGTGGGGAAAGTTTCGACCATAAATGTGGATGGCTGTAAGAGTATGAAAAGACCAAAGAAACGATGGAAGGACTGTCTCAAAGATGATAATATGGCTTGGAAGTGGATGACCAATGTGTTGACGACTTTAAATAGGAAAGTATGGAAGATGTCGACCTCAAATAAATTGGGCTGATGGTAAGAGGATTTAACGCCTGAACCGGTTTCAATGATATTTGGCACACAGGTAGACCATCTGTGCTAAATTTTTAATCCCGGTAAAACGTTTCCGAGAGATAATTTTCGACTTTTGATCGGGCGAAATCGCAGGCAAAAGATAGTACGATATATTATATCTTACAATAGATTAACTATGGCCACAAAAAAAAAAAACTTGATAATTAGTTTCCGCTATATCCCCTACTTGTGGCAACCCCTGAACTAAAGGATCTACGCTAGAGCACGCGCCATAACAGCTGCGTACGCGCACCTGCTGTCTCTATCAACGCATTGACGATACTCTGTTGTTTGTTGCATAGTGAATAGTGGCGTTTAATATTTTAGCTCTGGTAGTAAAGATACAGTGCTTAGCACGGAAATCAAGTTGATACTATTAAAATCGCCAGGGTGGTTGTGTAAGATAATGATGAAAGCTGGGATTGTCTGCGGGATAATTGCGTAACACACATATAATGACAATAGATCGCAATGGGTTCCATTTGACAGTTCACCCACGTTCATTGCGTTATTTATGTTGTTGAGCAGACGAATTTTTCAAACCTATGAAGTAATGGATTAGCAATATCCTTCAAAACTCTCGGATTGTGATTGATCGTGTGTTACGCAATTAGGGTGCTAGAATTCAAAATCTTCCTTCCAAAAAACTTTCAGTACAACTAAGATCAGGTCAGGTGTCGATAAATTATTTATTTATTTATTAAATACATACGTTACTATTACAGTGTCCCAATTCGGTAGTGTGTAGATAATTAACAGTTCATGGAATAATTTACAACATAAGATTTACAAATTAGAAACATATCACGTGTAACGTTACCTTTGCGAACTCGGTCAGTGAACATGAAATGATATCAATTCTGCTGGCAACTAAATTTAGTTCGCGTCAGAGGGACGTTATCCAACACTTTAGTGAAAATAATGTTTTAGTGGGCCCCTATGAGTAAGTATCTACGTAACTTATGGCGTACTTACTGTTAAAGTTACTTTTGTATCAATACTTTATGTAAGTGAACTCTAATACAGGGTCTAGTATTTATTAAATAAATACATAGTTTAAAAATCTAACAGTCCTAAAATAATAATAATAAGAATATGTAAAAGTATATAAAAAGGAGAGCAAATAATCAAAGGGCATCAAAAAATTCGTCCGCATCGCTGTCAATAGGAAACGTGCCCAAAAGGCTGGCAGCATTGCCACGTTGTATGGCAATGCAGATTCTTTGGCCAAGGGGTCTTTTTTATTTTTTGTCCTTTTCCTATCCAATTCTTAGGCAATTCTTAGGGCTTAGTTGGTTTCACAGTATCATAGTGTTGGGTCCAGAGAAAATCCAGTCGAATTTCAGCTCGAGAGGATAAATAAATAAGATCTTTATTAATAAAAAAAGAAAAGAAAGATAAAATATTTATTGTGACTCGCACATGTAGATCAAAAACTAAACAGAAGACGAAGAATAAAAAATCGTCCTTAAAAACGACCATTAACTTTTGTGGGTACGACCCCGATGGGCCCATCGCTCTTACCCTCAAGTCATTTATATACACATGCATCCTGCTTGCAGTATCCGGCAAACAGGATGCTTGTGTGAATATGTATTATTTAAACACGTACACCACTAAACGGGATCCTGCAAAAAATCGTACCTGCAAAAAACGGGATCTTGCCGAGGGCAAGGGCCCTAACTCTGGAAAGTTCAGCAGCATTTGTTAATTATTCGATTGGGTGGCCATCAAGCATCTAAACTCCATACTTCGCTAGGCCAGCTGAAGGTCAAAGTATTACCACAGAAATGCGGTCGTCTGTGCCATAATCATCATCGTTATTATCATCAGCCTACAGCAGTCCACTGCTGGACATAGGCATCTCCAATTGCACGCCATTTAGCTCAATTATCGGCAACTCTTATCCAGCTGCAATACCCCCTGACCCGGCAAAGATCGTCGCTCTAACTAGCCGAGTGCGTCCTATGTTACGTTTGACGGTTCGCGGTTTCTACTCAAGAACACGTTTACCCCAACAGTCATCGGTTCTACGGCTAACATGGCCGGCCCATTGCGACATGAGTTTGCTTATTCTGTGAGTTAAGTCGACAACTTTGGATCTTTGCCGGAGCACGGCCAAGCATTCTCGTACCATAATCACTTAATAACAAATATCACCCATTTCGCTTCATCTAACTTTCTCACTGTACCCAATTATCCATAATAACCGGTCATTATCAATTCTCTCCGTCACCGATGTCGGTTTAAACGCACATTAGCCTGGTTTGTTTACACAATGTGTTATAAAGCGGTTAAAGTTGTTACACGGGCAATCAGCGTAATTTATATTTTACTAGCTTCTGCTAGCAAGTTCGTTCGCGTTGAAGACCACAATATAGGTACTAAAAAAATACAGCCCATGTTCTCGTTCATAAAGTATCTTTCTATACCTAGATGAAATATTTTTTTTAATTGGATTTTTTTGAGTTTATCCATTACAAACAAAACAAATACAAAAATAATTTATTTTTTTCATTAAGACTCCTCTTTCTGCTTCGCACGGATTTTACGACTTGATAAAACATCGATATTTCTTTATTATAATTAAGAATGATGTTATAGTTCAAATGCGTACACCTTCCGGAATAAATTCTCTAAATATTGGTGAAAACTGTATCAAAATCCGTTGCGTAGTTTATAAGAACAACGCGGTCACACAGAAAGACACGAAAAGCGACTTTAACACAGACAGCAGGATAAAAGGAGCATAGTTAGTGAAACAGCTCCACATCCACACAGGTAGACCCACTTTACGAGATTTCACTTACACCTTTCCACTTGGGTCGGAGGCGGTTCAGGGACATCCAAGTGGACCACGGAAGGTTACACCCTGCAGGAAGATACCCGTTTGGTAGATAGTGAGTAGGTGGAGGAAAGGTATCCTGTCATAGCCGATAGTTATATGAAATGGGTATAATAAGGAAAATTAACGAAGATTGTTATTTTGATTAACCATTCATTTCACGTGGTGGATTACGGTCCATTTCCTCTTAAAAAGAGAGGAGGCCTGTGTCCCAGCAGTGGGAACATTATAGGCTGATTATGTACAGACGCCAGCACATCAAGCTACTACAATCTGTCAAATTTCTTTAATGGATTTTCAACTTTATTGCTATAGCATAAGATTCAAAATTGATTGCGAAAATGTGACAGTTTCGGGTAGCTTGATGTGCTGGCGTCTGTACATATAAAAAATAGGTTTATTTTAATGTTTTTGGTCAAGAAACCTCAAATTCAATTTCTGCTTATCCTTTTAAGCCGTTCACGGCAACATAATAAAGACACCATTTTCTCGCTAAAAAAACCTTCCTTTTAATTAGAAATCCTGCTCACTATCGTCTACAAAAACTACAGTATAATCATAAATGAATATAATTATAATTTAATTAAGTTCTGCAGTAGATTACGTATAAAAAATTTTGCTTATCATGCTAGTTTATCTTAAGATACCGGTAATCATTGCTTAACATTACTCGGAGTTAATGCTGAGACCACACGTGAGTAATTTAGAAATTACTTACTTAGTTCAACTTAGTTGCCACATCTGTACTTGAATGTTTTACTAAGAATTTAGATGATGTAAAGAAAAAAAAATACATTAATTAGAAAATAATTGTTTTTTTATGACACATAAATGTGTTATGTTCTATTTAAATACAAATAAAAGGCCTTTACTACAATATACAAGCTAACACTAAAATATATATTAGGTCCTTATGTATGAAATTGCCGTTTTACATAGAAATAAATCATTTTTTTATTTCTTTTATTTATTTCTTTAATCGAAGTACTGTCCGGTACCGGTCATTAGTGAAGATGTACTTTTGCCATTTTAGTAAAAGTTCGTTGATGACTCTGCTATAAAAATCCTGACGACTAGAATCGATGAGTTCTTTAGAGGCGTTTTTCATGGGATAAGTGCCCAAAAGGCTGGCAGCAATGCCACGTTGGATGGCAATGCTAATTCAGGTATACATTATGGGACTAATAAATGTGCTCTTCTTCTATGTCATTTTAATATTTTAATAATTTAATATAATTATCTACTCAATATAAATGTACGATCGTACAAAGAAACACATCCAAAATATTAAGCACTCTAATAAAATATTATAATTTTGAAAATATATCACAAAACCTATTTCAAAATTACATAGATAGTAGAAAACAGACAAAAACATTTAATAACATAATACATTTAATGTTTCACACTATAAAATTACGTAATAGTTGAAAGAAAACAGGTGTTTTATCCACAAATATTTGAATAACGACACTTAATTATTTTATAAAATTCTCTAATAACATTAATAATTCAACTATAACGAGCACATTCAAATATACACATGTTTAAACACAATCATGCAATTTGCATCAAATATTTTGATTACATTTTTTAAATATAAATGTATATTTATATATATTTATTTTCCAAATTATGTAGATTATTTATTTATAATAGTTTCTTGTTAATTTAGTTTTTTGGTGAAAAAAACTTAGTTTATGTGCTATTGGCCTGTTTTTGACGGGGTTTGAAACAGGTGTTATAATAATTATTTACATATAGCATTATTTCGTTAGTTGTCTGATGAACATAACTGTGTCTTTTAGAAATATGAGACTTATTATTTAAATGCCAATATTATATGACTCAGACGAAACGCTCGGGTGACCATCTTTACACACCGAGACCCCTCCGTGCCTCGGAAAGCGCGTTAAGCCGTTGGTCCCGGCTGTCATTCGTGGATCTTTGACAGTCGTTACGGGTAGTCAGAAGCCCGAAAGTCTGACAACCAGTCTTACCATGGGATATCGTACTACCCATTAACTGGGTTGTGGAGGTCAGGTAAGCAGTCGCTCCATGTAAAATACTGGTATTCAGCTGCATCCGGTTAAACTGGAAGCCGACCCCAACATAGTTGGAAAAAGGCTAGGCAGAGGATGACTGTGTGTCGATAAGGACGAACACTAAAACATCTTCTAAAGCCATTTTAAACTCACCGTTTTACACCTCAAAGGCCAAAGGAGATACCCGTGGTTCAAGTTGCAACTCAACCCACATTTTAACGCACATTTTTCAAGTTAGTAACAAATGGACTATGTTTGAGTGAATTATAGAGTCATTAACCATTTGAGTGGTTAGAGCGAGACCTCCATTGTGTTGTCAGTCAAACGACGCGTAGAGTCACTCGGATTTATATATAGTTTTAAGTTTAAGTAATTACTTGAATAGTTTGTCTACGAGAAGTGTTAAGTGAGAACTGTTATTTTGGGAGCTGTGACACTTAAGGCACTGCCCAAACACTTTCCTGCTAATTTCTCACAACGCAGTTTACTTTTTAATTTTTTTACGTGGTGTTTTTTCCTTGTAGTCTGTGCTAAATAAATGTATTTTTATTTTACCTTTTAAACGTAGGACACGGTAAATCACTCAGTTTTTTGTCGCACAGTTAGGTGTATTGGTACAGACGCCAGTACATCAAGGTTCCCTGAAATTGTCAAGTTTTCCCAATAAACTTTGAAACTTATGCTATAACGATAAAGTTGAAAATCTATTAAAGAAATTTGACAGATTGCAGTAGCTTTATGTGCTGGCGTCTGAACATATTACAAGCCAGAAAAAAAATTGAGTGAATAATCGACTGTTTAAAGAAAATACTTATTCAAAAACATTCCATAAAAATAAAATACACTGTACAATGACAAAAAAAAAAAAAATGTAAAACAGTGCTCAAAAACTATTTTTCGTCGCAGAATTCTCATAATTTTAAGTGTCAATTATCATATTTTTAAAGGAAATTCAATCGATTAAACAAAATTTTGGTGGTCATTCGATTCAACTAACATCAAATGCATCGCTGTTTTGAACATTATTTGTTGCCGCGATGCGCTATTGTTGTTCGTTAAAATTTGCTTACATCTAATAGCTCTTTGGGCCTGCCGCATTATACAACGTGTAACGTTAAACGCGCAAAACCTCAGACATCCCAACTGATTTTTAATTCAATTAACCTATTTCAGAGAGAAAATGAGTCATTAAAAAAATTGTAAAGGTTTTATGTGCTGTTTTAGTTTTACTGGCCATTCTGATCGTTTCTTGCGTCTGCGACGACGCTTTACCTAGGGAGGAGTCGTCACCGGGCCGCTGCGCCGCGCTGACATTGGGTTGCTTGACCCATTAATAAATAGACACGGCAACGTTTTTAATGAAGATTTTTTGAAAAATGTGACCTATATTAAAAAGTGGTTCATTTAATTGTGCTCGTTATTCTGATCAAACTATTTTCAGGTTTTGCGCATTTAACGTTACACGTTGTATAACTATACTTCGATGCCCAGTCTTTTTTGAGTCCAATTTGATCCTTTGGAGAATTCTGCTCAATATCGTCATCTTGCAGGATTATCCGCGTTAAGGGTTAACTAAAACGTGCCTTCGTTGTTCTCTTCCACTTTATCTTTTGATCACTTCTATACTAAAAATAAAATTGAATACTCGTAGTTTGTTTGGTTGATAGCGCTAATCTTTGGAACTATCAATCCGTTTTTTCTTAAGGAAGGTTATAGACAAGTTAAAATCACGCTACAGCAGTTAGAAAATTTAACTCGGACAAAGTCGCGGGCATAAGCTATTTAGTAAAATAAAAACGAAAAGTACTCCTCTTTTTTGAAACGCAAGAAGTGTTTTGCCAAGCAAAACTTAGGCTTCATATGAAAGTTTTAAGTCCTTGTAAACTCCATGTATACAAAGACTTAAAACGTTTTAATGAAGTCTTAAGTTTACTAACTCTTCAAACCCCTTAAGCCGCCAACAGGTAGAAAGATGGTGGCCTATCATTACCTTCACACCATTTAAATAATACAGTGTGAGTCTTTATAAAGTGCACATAATTAAAAAGGGTGAAAATATAAACAATTTTATCGACGGAAAATATGTCAAAAAAAAAAATTTTTTTAATGGTAAAAAATGGTAAAAATGGTAAATTATCTTTAAAAATCATGAATAATTAATTTATGAGGTTTCTTTTTCAAAAAATTATGGCTTTATTAGCTTGGCCTATTATTAGAGATCATTATTAATTTTGTTTTGTTTTAATATGACATTTAGTTTAAAAGTAGTAACAGTTTGTTTGCATGGGGTACCCAGACGAGAGTAAAAAAAAATAAAAATTTAATTTTTTTTTAGATTTTTTTTGACATTTTTTCCGTCGATAAAACTGTTTATATTTTCACCCTTTTTAATATGTGCATAAAGACTCACACTGTATATGCAAAAAGCCTCTCTATTGACAATTACGGGTTATTTAGAAGCCTTAGGGAACCTAGTCTCGATAATTGATGTCTGAGGAGACAGGTGCTGGGTATGTAATGGAGTCTTTGACCATTCCTGATGTTTAGAGCTACTGAGACTTTGTGTAGAAGTTGGTTTGACTTTAGTAAAATAACTCATAGTTCTTCTGCCCTTTTTTAACTTATTTGTGGTCGACCCAGTACTTAAATTTTTCCTTCCACACATCTCTAACAGTCGTCATCTCAGGGTTCATTTCAAAGTTGTCAGATTTATACTCTATTAAAGCTAATTTTAAATCAATATTAATTTATACTTGTACCAGAAAACGGTCCGAAGAGTTTGCAGATGAGATTTCGTGGTTTAATGGTCCCAAGATCTTCAAACTTATCAAAACAAATTATGTATTGGTGAGAAGGAAGACTTAAATGTCCATTATTATTATAATTCAGCTTGGTTGAAAGAATGGGACCTTGTTGGTACAATTCCTGAATAAGACGAAAAGCTGATCTTTTGAAGAAAATCGAGTCCTTGGTAGAAGCAGGCGTCAAGATGGGAGAGACACCGTTTTGATAATTGGTTGGTGCCTATTAACCAATAGAGAATAAGACCTAAACAAGTGCATGCCTAAAGAGCATTATATGTTAAGAATACGTAAGTAAAGAATATAAAGATAAAATCTGATGTATTCTCAAAACGTGTTCTCTTATAACCTCCAACAAATGACCTACTCAATATTATTGTTGAACTATGCACTCTATACGGCTTTAGCCTTAACTCCATGGTACTGTGTGTATTGTTTGCCATTGTTTTTTAGTGAGACAGGTGCGCGGCCATACCGCGCTTGCGCACCACGGCACCAGTCTCTAACCAACTTGCGCGGGAGTTGGTCGCGCGCCGCCGCAACCTACCAATCACGTGAACGTATTTTTTTGAAAAAATATTTTTTCAAAGTGTCTGTGTTTGTGTATTGTTATTGTACGAATTATACAAAGTGTGTGTGAGCGAGTGTTGTGTATCGTATATTTTTTTTGGATATTTCGACAAATTCGACGAAAAATTTCGGATAATTTTCGGTGAGTTATTATTTTAAGCTAGTTTTAATTGGTTGTGCTTTATTGTTCTGGCATCGGCACGACATGACCACTATTCAATGCTTGAATTATTGATAATTCGATTTTGTATATTGTGTGCGTTTTTATAATAATAGTAAGAACTTGTTTTTTCTTGGCTCTAGGTGTCAGTCGTGTCTATTATAAGGAAAATATTTTTCCTTCGATATAATTATTGGTATAATTGTCGCAGCCGTGAATAGGCTGTCAATTGTTTTTATGATGTCAGTATTGTCCTCGCGATATAAATAGCGAGGGTAATCTCTAGAATAGTGTTTTATAGTATTGCGAAACGTAAACAATTAAGTCGTACTTTCACAATCAAGTTTTGAATATAATCCGAAGTTAAATGTTAACTCAGCGATTTGTTTTTGATAATTACGACAGGTTTTGAACTATTGTAGTGATAAATGTTGGAATTGTTCGCGAGTGTATACGTATTTAAATAACGTTATGTTGTGATAGATGACTTTTCAGGCCTTTTTAAATGGAACACATAAATATTTATATATTATAAATATATATTATAGTAAATCGTATGTATGTGTTTATAACCTATTTATGTATTTGTCTAGTTTTTCTTTATTATTTTTACCATCGTCGTGTCAACCAAAGCACCTGCCATCTAATCTCTTCACCACCCTTGGTTGACTGGTAGAGAATGCCAAAGGCATTAAGTCCGCCTTTGTACCTTTTGTGCGAAAAGTTTAAATAAATAATTAAATAAACATCATCACGCTTATTGTCTCAAAAAGTGAGGCAGAGGTGTTCCTATAGTCCACCCACATTTCGATATCTATTGACATCAACATACTCGTAGCACAAATCCAGACTCTGAAAACCAAACCTATTAACACTTTTCCCGACCCAGGTATCGAACCCAAAACCTCATGCTCTAGTGGTAACCACCACTAGACCAAAGGGGCAATTCTCGTAATTTTAAGAAGGTTCACAGTCTGATCTCAGTCTCAATCTGTCAAAAATACCTCAAATTTCCCTACATTTTTGACAAGTTTTTGACATTTTTCTGTCGCCGAGGTGACACTGCGACTGGATTTTGAACATTTTAAATTACGGGTTTGGGCTTCAGGTTTTGAACTACTGTGGTGAATAATGTATCTGTACCATGTGTATCTTTATATACAAGAGTAAAGACCCCTCCGTGCCTCGGAAAGCACGTTAAGCTGTTGGTCCCGGCTGTCATTCGTGGATCTTTGAGAGTCGTTACGGGTCGTCAGTAGCCGGAAAGTCTGACCAACAGTCTTATCAAGGGATTTCGTACTACCCAGTACAGTTACTGGGTAATACGAATCCCTTTGGTAATACTGTTGGTCAGACTTTGTTGTCTGTTGGTCAGGTTGTGGAGGTCAGATAAGCAGTCGCTCCATGTAAAATACTGGTACTCAGCTGCATCCGGTTAGACTAGAAGCCGACCGCAATATAGTTGGGACAAGGCTAGGCAGATAATGATGATGGTACGTTAACCAACCGTTCAAAACACCGGCCCTAAGGAAGTGAATTCAAAGTGTGTTAACTTGAGAATTGCTTGAGAAAATAATAACAATTGTTATGTTATGACTCAAGGGTAGTCACAGGTCTTATCGATCAAAGTTCAACGCACACACAATGTAAGTTCCTACCTACCTACCTTCTTTACATCAATTATAAATGCTAATTCATTTTCATCTTCATGCTTGCTTGCTTTGAAGTCATAAGTTTACCCCCGAAAAGGATGAAAAAGTTTTAGAGTTTATTTTTTTTTTCCATCAATTCAGCTGGAGGCTTTTGGACATGGCCGCCTATAAATCAACCTCATCCATTTATCTAAATTGTCCAAATTACAAATGGTTTCAAATCACTGGTATTCAGACAATCCCTTTACCAGGTCGTCAGAAAATCAGAATTTTACTATAAAGACCTTTACAATTCATCGAAGACTAGAGTCGATGTGTATATAAGATCTAGTCGAACTGAACTGAACTGCCCCCTTGGTCTCGTGGTGATTCCTGGGTCGGGCAGTGTTATTGGATATTCCATTAGAATGTTCTCAGTAACAGTCCAGAATTTGAACGCAGGTGGTTTAATACCCCGCGCCTCGGAAAGCACGTAAGGGCCCTTTCAAGATCCCGTTTTTTGCAGGTACGGTTTTTTGCAGGATCCCGTTTAGTAGTGTACGTGTTTAAATATACATATTCAAGCATCCTGTTTGCCGGATACTGCAAGCAGGATGTATGTGTGAATACATATATTTAAACACGTACACCACTAAACGGGATCCTGCAAAAAACCATACCCTCAAAAAACGGGATTTTGCCGTGGGAAAGGGCCCTGAAGCCGTTGGTCCTGTGCCTGATCTCTCCCAGGTCGTGTCGGATTGCCGTCCCTGAGGACTATGAGAGGAAAGGAACAGAGAGTGCTCCTGTGTTTGCGCACACACTTGTGCACCTACCTTCCTCATCTCTTGAGTACTTGACTAATCTCCGTTGAGATTGCCACCGTGACCGAAATCGGTCGGGAGGGTATATAGAACGTGTAACGTTAAATGCGCAAAACCTCAGATACCCCAACTGATTTTTAATTCAATTGACCTATTTCAGGGAGAACATAAGTCACTAAAAAAATTCTAAAGGTTTTATGTGCTGTTTTAGTTTTACTGGTCATTCTGATCGTTTCTTGCATCTGCGACGACGCTTTATCGAGGGAGGAGTCGTCACCGGAGCGCTGCGCCGCGCTGACATTGGGTTGCTTGACCTATTAATAATTAGAGATGGCAACGTTTTTAATGAAGATTTTTTGAAAAATGTGACCTATATTAAAAAGTGGTTCAATGAATTCTGCTCGTTATTCTGATCAAACTATTTTCAGGTTTTGCGCATTTAACGTTACACATTGTATACCACTAAAATCTAGTAAAAAGAAAAAAAATTAACTCGAAGCCGTATCCATGCAGTGAACCCTTCACTCCACAACACCCACAAGTCATCCACTACCACCAACATTAATACAACGACCCAGCTATTTATATTTTCCCTATAATTCACAAAACAAGAGAAGCAACATGATTATAGTACAGAATTCCGTTTTTATTTTTACACGGATCTATAGAGGGTCGTTTATTTTTTCCCGTATCTAAATGGGGGTAATTTGAGACAATTATTATGAATGTCCGCTGAGTCACTGCAGTGTTGTACGACCTTGTGCTGCTACATAAACAAGTAGTTTTGTATTAACTTAATTGATGTTATTTTCTGTATGTCCTTCGCTTGTTGTGTTGCTATGTGGCTTAAAGCTATACGCGTTTTTAGAAAACATATGTATTTTTTTATACATAGGTACAGACGCCAGCTCATCAAGCTACTACAATCTGTCAGATTTCTTTAATAGATTTTCAACTTTATCGCTAAAGCATAAGGTTCAAAGTTGATTGGGAAAATCTGACAGTTTCGGGTAGCTTGATGTGCTGGCATCTGTAAATAAACTCACGCCCTCCTCCCATGGAGATAGGCAGTAACTACAGAACGACACCTGCTACGATCTTTACTTTTGCTTTGTTTACGTTCATATATTTGGTTAATAATTTCATAAAATCTTCTTCGTTGCTTTTATAATGTTTAAACCCAGTAGGGCTAATCGACGTTGGTCACATTGATTGCAACCAATTTGATGAAATAATTCGGGCAGGCACCTTAGTATCAACCACAATTAAATGAAAATCTCCAACCTTAAAATACAAGGTGTAACTTAAATAACGCACAACCTCTTAAGGGGTCATTGTACTCATCATTATGAATAACTTTTACTATGGGACCAAACCTGAAATCGCGAAAAAAAAATCAGCTGTTCCCTACATTTATGTTCGCATAACTCGTCAAAATGTAGGGAACAGCTGAATTTTTTTAATCGACGGAAAGCTTCAATTATTAACGATAATTACAAACACACATACCATTAGTTCAGGAACAATTGATTTTGAGAGGGTAAGCTTCGGATCCCTGTAGGTAAGGCAGGAAAACCCCTTATGGCCTCCTTCAACAGACGCGGACAGTACAGGAGCACTGATAAATGCACGCATGGGTGGATCTTCGGTATTTCTAGTACAATCGATATGTGTATATTTCCGTCATTAATGCGTTTATTCCATCGTTCCCCATCATGTGTTAGATGTCACAGTAGATTAGAATAGAATACGGGTTGGGTCTTATATCGAGTCGCCTGAATCTCAGTTAAGTGTAGATATGGGGGGGTTTAGGGGGTTCGTACTAAGCGATAAAAGATATTTTTTGCTGCCGGAGACGCGCCAAAATATTTTAAAAATTATTTTAAAAATCATGGGAAATATTACAAATGCTTAAAAAGGAACGTAATTTTGATGCATTTCGTAGCGATTTCGATGCTGCGTTTGTCAAAGTGCGTGAAAAGAAACGTAAGTCGCCATTTTGTTTACATTGACAACTACTTTTGGCGTTCGTTTTGACTGAATATAATCGAGGTAATTTTATATTTTGCTATGATTATTGCCCCGGACCCTAATAAGTGACAGATCGTACCCTGAGCACACAGACTTGTGTTGGTTAGGTTAGGTTAGAACGGTGACCATTTAGCGCGAGCCGAGCGAGCGAAGCGAGCGTGCCGCGGCAGCGGCCGGCGAAGCGCCAGAAAGTAACCACCTCTCCGCACGCTTTATATACCTTTTTCCTCCTTCGTCTCAAATGTGTTGTTTGATATTAATCATAAACATTTATAAATTTAAAAAAGACCCATTTTTGGAAGCAATTAATGTAATAAAATTTGTGAATAAATTAAATTGAATGTATTTGTAAGCTTTATAAGGTTTTTTTTTTGAGTTTCTCACCTCCCTCGTCCTGTCCCCATCTTCCCTCGAAGGAGTTGATGAGGTTTTATTCAAAGTGAAATAATAGAAAAACTACGTATCTCCGGCGGGGGGAAAGAGGGGGGGTGTCATTCCCTCCCCTCCCCCCTCACCCCTCCACCTATCACATCTTCGTACGAAGGCGACTTGATATATAAGACTTTTACCTAGAATACTCTTTATTATGTCCACCATATAAATTACAGACATAAATATAGAAATTTCTAGCAGCCTGGTGTCTTGATTTGTGCCAGGTTGATGGCCATAATTTCGCCCCTATTACATGGGACTTACGCGTATCAGGCGAAGTATGTGTGTAATCTAGGTAGATTTCTGCCCAACCCTTCGGGGTTTACAGCCTTCATGTTATGTGTGTTATGTTATCAATAATCCACTCAGTAAAGGCTTCATGTTAAGTGTGTTGTGTTATCAATAATTCACTCAGTAAAGGCTTCATGTTAAGTGTGTTGTGTTATCAATAATTCACTCAGTAAAGGCTTCATGTTAAGTGTGTTGTGTTATCAATAATCCATTCAGTAAAGGCTTTGTGTTAAGTGTGTTGTGTTATCAATAATCCACTTAGTAAAGGCTTCATGCTAAGTGTGTTGTGTTATCAATAATCCACTCAGTAAATAAAATCATTATTATTTTATACTAGCTGTTGCCCGCAACTTCGTCTGCGATTCAAGATGAAAAGTAGCCTGTGAAGTAGCCTGTGTACTTTTCCAGGTCATGGTCTACCCACGTGATAAGTTTAATCCAAATACGTTTAGCCGTTTTAGCGTGAACACGTAACAAACAAACTTACTTACTTTCGCATTTATAATAATATTACTAGCAGCGCCCCGCGGTTTCACGCGCATAAGTCTCGATCCCGTAAGAATATCGGGATAAAAAGTATTCTATGTGTTAATCCTGTTCATAAACTATCTGTGTGCCAAATTTCATCAAAATTGGTCCAGCTGTTTGAGCGTGAAGAAGTAAAAAACATACAAACACACACACACACCACATACACACACACACACGCACACACACACACACGCAAACTTTCGCCATTACACTAATGATTGCAAAACAAACATTATTAGTTGAATCTAGCCAGTTATTACAGCTTTAATTGACTTGAGCTATTGCTATTTACAAACAGAAATAGATATAAAAAAATGTAATCATTCATAAGACGCATTTGTGTCATTTGTTGTTAGTGGGTACGAACCGGCGACCAAAAATGCGAAGACATGAGACATCTACTAACCCGCACTGGACCCGCGTGGTAGATTATAGCCCACTCCCTCTCGCTATTATTATGCTATTAAGATTACATGGACATGCAGGGGCAAAATGTGGGTGTAATAAAAGCACACGTCTGCTCAGCCTTTCGGTGAAACATGGCGTGATGTTTAGATGTTTTGTTATTAAAATTGCCTCTACGAGTCGTAACTCTTAAAAGTATATTCTGCAGTTGATCTTTATGTATGTAGGTGTTTCTGTGACAAACGACCTATTTTTCTTTCCGTTTCTTTCTGGAATTTCAGCCTGTCAACTCCGCTCCCACATTGCAACTGGCCAATTTTTACAATAGACTGAGCTATTCCCATGAGGTTGGATTCGATTCGAAAAGAAGATTAATGAAGAATAATAAATGATTACAGTATTAATGTAAGGGATTTCCATGCATTTTCCATAAGCACAGACTCATATCACACACTCTCACTTCAGCACACACACACACGCTTACACAATTCAGTCACTCACAAGCTTCAAAGTGACAGAAAATATATCAAGAAAACCCGCGCATTTGAAATTATAATTCTAGACTTAGACCATAATGCTTACAGAGCACCTGTCAGACGAGATTGAACTATAGGCTGAACTTGGCTACTGCTTGTGCCAAACGTTTACAGGAAAATTTATGGTATCGATTTAGAATAATCTATGGTTTCTGTCGCTTTTTTTATCACTGTATCATTGATTAACTTGTCTCTGATTTCGTGGATGGGTGACCATCTTTACATACCAAGATGTTACCATGTTAAGCCGTTGGTCCCGGCTGTCATTCGTGGATCTTTGACAGTCGTTACGGGTCGTCAGAAGCCCGATAGTCTGACGACCAGTCTTACCAAGGGGTATTGTCTTACCCAGTAACTGGGTTGTGGAGGCCAGATAGGTAGCCGCTCCATGTAAAATACTGGTATTCAGCTACTTGGTTAGACTGGAAGCCGACCCCAACGTATTTGGGGAAAAGTCTAGGCAGATGATGAGGAGTCATTGTTAGGTTCGTCAGGTTTTTTTGGAAAGAGCCAGTTTCCAGTCTTTCAAAGTCTTAATATAGGTACCTACAATCCTTATTGGATTTACAACATACGAGTATGTCAAAGACAAGGGTTATTTGAATTAAAGCTGTGTCATCAAAGACCCCCTAAGCACAGATTTAAGCATATTTTTGTCAGAAAGCTTTTTGCTAACCAACCCTTCTTCGACAACTTCTTCTAAGACGTCCACTGCTGGATATAGCACCACCAGTTCTGTGATTCCCGCAGGTGGGAGGCCTTCCAACACTACGTCTTCCGGTACGCGGTCGCCTCTCCAGAACTCTTCGGCTCCATCGGCCATCTGTTCTGCAAGCAATGTGCCCTGCCCACTGGCCCTTTAAGTTTGGAAATTCTTCGGGCTATGTCGGTTACCTTGGTTCTCCTGCGGATCTCCTCATTTCTGATTCGATCACGTGAGGAAACTCTAAGCATATCCCTCTCAATTACACATTGCCACTTCCAACCCCTGCTTTGGATAATCTAGCTGAAATTGGTAGAGTATAATATGACGAATCGCAACAACGATAAAACCTTTCGAAAACATTTAACATATTGGTAAAAAACATTGAATCAAAGCACTCCGCGTGAAGGTTGCTGCTTCTAGGTCAATGGGTTTTACTTAATTATTTCATTGTTTCGTTTATGTAACATTCACTAAGATTCCCGGCGCCACATAAAATATTGAGTACGAGAATTGATTTATTTCATTACAAGATCCTCTGTTCCTAGTTTCCGATGTGAACCTATACAGACTTAATTCGCAATTCGACGCAATTCTTGCTTATCTGCCGATATAGTATTTTAAGTATATCGGCAGATAAGTCGATTCTGTAAAAATCTCACCGTGAAATCATAAGTGAAGTGAGCTCTTAATAGTGTTAGTCCCTAGCGAATGACAGCTCACTCCACGCTCACTTCACCCAAGCTTTCGCGGTGAGATGGTTACAGAATCGTACGGCTGATATTCTGTTTAATTTTGAAAATAATCATTAAAGATTTTATGTAGACACCTGTTACAAGCATCACATTATATTAGAAATATACTGTTGATGAGTTTATCGCTAATATGGCTTGGATTTGCCGAATATTCCTATTCGTTCGAAGTGATATTTGCAATAGTTAATGAACATTCCAATATCAAAGGAATATAATAGCTTAGCCATTACAATTCTACTACAAGAAAGGAAACCAAAATGTCTAGTTCTAGATCTGCAATCAAATTAGGCGTTGCCTTTAGTCACCGTGCTGAGTATGCAGCCATTTGGCAATACCACCTTTTTTGGGGCAAGCCTATGTCCTGTGCTATATAATAGCCGTTGATAGGCGTCAATTAATGGTAATGAAGCATAATCTACGCAATTACACGAATAACTGTAGACAGAATGTATATGTCTTACAATTTGAATGAAGAAATCAAATATATTAATTATACGGTAATTATTAATAAATAATATAACAAAAATAATAACTTAATAAAATAGCAATAATAATAAATTAAATAAAAATAGCAATAAGATATAACAGAGAAAAACAATTTACATAAATGAATAAACAGAATTATAGTACATATGTGCAGGTATATATAAGAATAATCTAAAATATTTACGTATATTTTGCAGATAAAATAATACATAAATAAATACATGCGAAATGTTAGTATCTTATTCGCGATTTCCTGACTTTGTTTATAATAATATGTAAGTAAGTTAAAACTTGTTCCCACAAAAACAACTACCAATTGTTTTCTAAAACAAGGCTTCCTCTCTCATATCCTTTTGCTGTGCCCTACAGGGTCCATAATGATATAAAATATATGAGTATCATCTAAGTACACATTATGGTAAAGCAATAAAGATATTGAGTATTGAATCCTGCAAACTTCAATGTGAAACGTTTGACAAGGCCATACCCTTTCATAAAACATATCATATTCCCCAAAGGGTTCCTTAAAGCACACCCACATTTTGTCAGCTATGTTTAAGTCTCATGTAATAGGGGGGAGCCTATTGTTTTGAATCGGGCACGAATCCAGACTTCGGATTTTGCTAAGAAATTTGAGATGGAAAATCCAATAAAACTTTGCGCGATCCGGAAATCGAAACAGGACCTGATCCTCAGTAATAGCACTTGCGACCTCTAGACGAAAGATGCCGACAATCATTTCATCCCTTCATTAAATTTTATTGAACTACGAGTATGTCCTTAATATTGGGATTACATATGCACGATACAAATGAATATCGCATCACTTCTAAATTCGAACGATGTCTCATTGTGAATCCGCGATAATGACTAAAAACAAATGAGTTCGTTTTCGAATTGTATGCGGTCACTCGAGTGAGACCCAAAACCAAAATCCAAAACTCTATACAAAACTCCAAAACTCTATGTCACTCAAAAACATGGATCGTACTAATCATCTCAGCCTATCGCAGTCCACTGCTGAACATAGGCCTCCCCCATGCTGCACCACAACACCCTGTCCCTCCGGCTTCCGTATCCAGTTTGTCCCAGCCACTTCTAAGGTCATCGGTCCATATAGGGGCGTCGCCGATTCGCGGTCTCCACGCCAGGACTCATCTGCTCCACGCGGCCATCGGTCCTTCGACAAACATGGCTAGGCCACTGCCACTTCAGCTTGCTTACTCTGCAAGTTATGTCGGTAATCCCGCTTCATCATATCATCATCCATGGCCCGACATCATCCACTGCGGAGCATAGGCCTGTCTGTTCATATGGCGATTCGTACGCTCCTGTGCCGGCCTCATCCAAGTTCTACCCGCGATGGTAACAATGTCCTCCGCACATCTCGCCTCCAGAAGACCGATATCTCGTCACCCAGTCCTTGGACACCACTCGGTCACTGCCTTACTCCATCGGTCATCACAACGCCTTACCAGGTGTCCTGCTCAACTCAATTTGAGTTCACTAACTCGTTTTCCGATACCAAAAACCTTCGAAGATCTGCGGATCTCGACGTTCGGGACTCAATCTGTAAGCCTTATGCCAGGTATGGAACACTCTATGCCTCTCTGTGCCACTTACACTCTGTACACAGCCTCCTGCGTGAGCGTTCACGTCATCATAAACCATCTTTTAATCCATTTAAGTACTACTCGACAAACATTTAAAACTAGTTTACACTACGTTAAAGTTTTTACGATACCTTGTGACTCTTTACTTTATGTTTTAATATTGTAAAACCAGTTCGACCTGTCATATGCACCTGTAACAATGAGCTAGTCGTAATAGGAATGCCTTGTCATTAGTCGTGACTGTAATGGCATACTTTGGATATGGAAGGGTGATTGGTATTGTTGTGGTTTCGATCGCTTTGTTGTACCGTATAACTTTCGTAGCGCATCTGAGTTTTGACCGAGATTACTGCTCGAATCTCTGAATCAAATTCTCTTAAAGATTAAAAACTTTATGCCTATGGCAATACGCGCGCCCCTTACTACGGGCCTTAACACTGCGGGACACTAAACGCCCCCAGAAGTATGCAGTAAAAAGTCTTTTGAGTCTCGTTCAGGGTTCTTCTGTGGGTTAAACTTATGTAAGACGAAATGTGAGTGTACTGTAGGCTTCCTTCACACCTCTGCTTAATATTTTGGGGAATACATGCGACATGTTAAGTTTATCTTATTCAAAAGTTTAAACTCTAAATAGTATGGAACAAAGTCGCTTTTCGTGTTTCTCTGTGTGACAGCTTAGATCTTCGACTATATTCGAATAAAAAATTTGAGATAATTTTCAATTTATGGAACAACAAACTGAATGTCATAGTTAACAAAGTTCAAATTCCATTGTAATCGAAAACTTTTTTAGGATCTTTTAGTTACAAATGGTCACTCAAAAATCAACTTGCAATAAATTTCACTAAAGTAGATAACTAATTATGTGGCTATGGAATATAAATTATCTGAGATTAGGAACACTGCATCATTCAGAATATTTATTCCGAAAGGTATTATGTGCATACGTAATACATAAATAATTTACTTAGATACATCTAAGTACACACAGCACAGCACAGAAATCACGATCTCTTGTGGGAAGAAACGATGTTTTGTTGCTAGTATAATTATTTAAATAAACAGAGAGGAAAATACAACATTAATCGCAATTCTAGATCTTAAAATCATGTCAGTAAGAATTGAATTCTGATAACTCATGCTGATGTAAACTGTTTCCCATTCAGCAACTTTTGAAGTGACATATTCATAGTCATTGATAAAAACAGCTGACATTTTCTACATCTTAAAATACAATATAAAATCATCTTTCGCCTACATCATAATATAAATTATAATCTGCATAGATAGGAATTGCAAATACAATATTTCTATACATTTTATTACATTGCAAAATCATTTATTTCTAAATAAATGTATAATTTCGTTATTAACAGATGTTGGTTGTTTATGATTGTACCTGGGGCTAAACTGCTAAGTATATTATACCTAAAAATTTGGACTTAGGTCAAAAATCTTGAACATAGTCTTTTTCGTGGGCGTCAATTTTACTGTCTAGCTGTCGATTTGATAAAATATGTATTTGTGTTCTTTATATTGAGGTGTGAATGGGGTAATAAATCATTGTGATTACCACTAGTCTGTGCCAATCTCCGGTACAATAGCTTTGTTTTAATTTCTTGTTAGAACGCTGCTGGCTATAGGTCTGTCCAAAAAAGGTGAAGTAGTACTGGTTTAGTTGGAAAAGCACCCGAATTGCGTTGACTCTCGAATCCGTAATGACTTCCATTGCTGATTAGGTTATCCAGTAGTCTTTAAACCCTTAACTGCATCGTGATGGAAATTTCCATAAACCAATCCAATGCCATATTTTCGTTTACACAGAGCACAGGGATTCCCCAATTGTTAGAGATATTCAATTCATTTTGTTCCCAGTAGATTCGTTCTGATTAGGTACAGACGTCAGCACCTCAAGCTACTACAATCTGTCAGATTTCTTTAATAGATTTTCAAATTTAGCGCTAAAGTATAAGGTTCAAAGTTGATTGGCAAAATCTGACATTTTCGGGTAGTTTGATGTGCTGGCGTCTGTACATAATGATGTAAATTTCCACCAGGCAATTTAGAAAAAAAAAAGTGTTTTTATGAATATATTTTTTTAAATATGTTTTCCTTACTATAGAGCTAATGTTATGTCCAAATAAATTTAATTTGCTTAAAAAGTAAAAATCATGCAATTAAGGGTCACACCATTGCTCTTTAATAACAAAGGGTTTCCTCCTTCCACTCGCCCCCTATTACATCGGAATACCAGAGTAAGGGAAGAAAGAGTGCACCTGTGTCTGCGCCCACACTTGTGCACTGTAACATTCTCGCGCCGAAGGCTGGTCTCCGCTAAGATTGGTTGCTGTGGCCAAAATTCGGTCAGAAGGACTACACCTGGAAATAAACGTAGCCAGTGAAATGTAGGTGTACTATATGTAGATGCGCCTCTGCTTAGGCAGTTGTTCCATCGCTGGCGATGAACGAATAAAGAGTAGAACTACACGGAGAGAAAATTCTTATAAAAATTACCGTGCTCGTCACTGTAAAGTGAGTACAAGTGACATCTACAGAAAAAAATCTGAGTGAGATTGGGAAAAATTCACTATTTGTCCAATAAATTTTACTGTACAGCATAAGAATTTTTACCGTGCTATGGTAATTTTCCCATTACCACTCAAATGCACTCAGATTATGAGACAGCACAGTAATTTTTCTAAGATTTTTCTCTCCGTGTAGCAACTGAAAACGAGTTGGCGAGTAGCGATTGTGTCATTCCGATAGTTTTTTCGCATGCTGCTCTTGCTTATAAGTATGTTAGTAAAGCGGCTTTTTTTTTTGGGTGCGAAATTATCAAATAACTTCTCCCGCTCTCTCGTGTCAGACTTTTACTGACTAAAACCCACCCGTGTTCCTTCAGTTGCTTGTGCCAAGGGCCACGGTAACTCTTTCGAACAACCCACGACCCTGGCAAGCATCGGCCCCAGCGGAACCCGTCAGTTATTGCTGACAACTCTTTGAGGCGCGCGTGGAACACTACGCGCCGTCGACCCGGGCCTGGTCGTTACAGGACGGCGAACTGCCCATTGCTCGCCGCCCGCAAGCCCTAGTAAAGCGGCTTTTGGGGCTTATTTCAGTAATATTGATATTTTTGAAATGTGCTAATTAAGCCCTTTCATTTGATACCCAACAAGGCACCATCGCAAAATATTTATTTTTAAATTCATTACTTTATGTCCTCTAGAGGACGCCATATTGAATTTAGTGTGATGTCACATAGCCTATAACCAGCGGACGGCTTAAGACGCTTCAAAAGATACCTCATTTGTCAAATTATTATAAGTACTTTGGAAGTTATGAGGGAACAGATGAACATACATACATACATACCGGTTAAAATCATAATCCTCCGTAGTCGGGTAAAAAAAAAGGACTTACATGAATCGTGCTACGAGTGTGGATTGAAGTCATGACTTTTTGCTTGTCAAAATGAGCCGTAATCGTTGAGCTATTACCATTTTTAAACGCCAAAATTGCTCTTAGAAATGACAATACAAATCACTAATAACCAATCAAAGCGTACTCGTAATAATGCAATAGTAATCAGAAATTCAGAATTGTATGAAATTTTCGTAATATACGACTGTTTATAGCCATGATTACGATTATTTCAATATTTGTCGATCGATGTTACGTATTGTTTAGAAGGAGATTGTATTGTTACGGAGTGGAATATCGTGACCAGTAAAAGTTGATATCTTGTTGAATTGACAAGTTTTAAAAGTATTAGAATAGTCGAAGTTATCCGGAAAAGAAGAGGAGTTACCGACATAGCTTGCAGAGTAAGCAAGCTGTGGTGGCAGTGGGCTGGTCATATCTGTCGATGGATCGGTGGCCGGTGGAGCAGACAAGTCTTGAAGTGGAGACCACGTATCGGCAAGCGTAGTGTGGGACGCCCCCCAGCTAGACTTGTCTGACTAGGGCAGACTGGATGCGAAAGGCGGAGGACAAGGTATTGTTGCGCAGCATGGATTGTGGAGCAGTGGACAGCGATAGGCTGAGTTATAAAGAAGTCTGGGTTTGTGTAAAGGTAAAGAAAATGACTGATGCTTATAGCTATACTGTGTTAAAGACAGTCACCATAAATATGGGTTTAATAAGAAATTATTTTTGAAGTGAAAACTTCTTTAGCGGCGTTGTACACTTTTTTTGTAACGGGTAAAAAATGTAAAACTCGCGTCAGGACAAGTGCCCCTGATCGAAAATTCGTAAGACGGATGGTGAGTAGACAGCCGGCGGCGCGGCGTAGGTGAGGAAGTATCCCCCTCTCTTTCTACGGCGCGGCGAAAATGTATGCCTGCGCCTATTGTTTAGTTTAGGTAGGGCAGGGTGCTTGCGCGAATGTTCGTGTGTGTTTATGTTACAGAAATAAACTTAACTGAAATGAATGAATTAATTAGAATTGTAGTTAGAATGTATTGATAGACTTGAAGGTACATCTCTCGACAATAAATCTGCAATTTGGGAACTACAGATAACTGGTGGAACATATGGCACACCTCCGGTGGACGTGAAAAAATTAAAAGATTAATAAAATAATGGTTCTGGTAATAATGATGGTGAAAAAGTCGTCGAAATTATGGAAGGAAGTTGATTTTTCTGAGAGATAAACTTTTTAATGTAATATAAATTGTCATGTTTGTGCAAGATAGCGCAATAAATAAATATTGTATTCTACGACATAAATGATAGTACTTTTATACTGATAATTAAAGCAATTCGTGCAAAATGATTCCCTAACCATTCCAAAATATAAAAAATGCACAACGTTAATATTTAAGTTTTCACTTCTGCCGGCACTCCCGGAGTGCAACCCGTCGTTTTTTTTTTTATTTAACACTAGATTGCCCAAGGCAGTCATTTTGAATGCTTTTTAAATTCAATTAGAAAAACAATTACGTATACAATGGCACAATTTTTTTGAATTTTGTGACTTTTTGTACTACATATAAATGCATTTAATAATAATTGTGGTTACCTCCTTCCTCATTCATTTCTATTATACTCGTATATATGTGTGTGTGTTATACCTCTGTTTCCCAAAAGCAGTCATTTTGAATGCATTTGGGCAATATAGGTATATACTAAGTTTCAGTCTTTCTAGTGTTAATAATATTTGTTTCTGTAAATTGGTTTAAAAATGCACGTCAAAAATAAATTATGTATTAAAACTGAGATGAGTTTGGTGTTTCCTATCCGACTATTCTGAGAAGAAAGGCCGAAACAAACTCAGAGATCACAGTCTCTTTTAAAGTCCAGACATAATCTAGTCAGGCCATATGAGTACCATGCAGATTAGTGAGTGAAATGGTGTGAATATCTCCACCTTCCCAAGAGTAATAGTCCATGAGAATTCCTAAGCCCAAAACACATATTCAAACTTGATGATTATTACCAGCTATGTTTCCCAGGGCATGTTTTCACGTAATATCATCTCAGGCTTGCACCCAATATCGGTCATCGTCATCTGCCTAGCCGTTTCCCAACTATGTTGGGGTCGGCTTTCAGTCTAGATGAACACGAATACCAGTATTACCCCAGTATTTCTGGTTGTCAGAATTTTGGGCTTCTGAATACCCGGCATGACTGTCAAAGATCTACTAACGGCTCAACGTGCTTTCCAAGGCACGGAGGGGTCTCGATATGTAATGATAATGGTACCAATTCTCAGCTGTCTGTCATAAGTATTCAATAACATGTTTTATTTTATCTATTATGAGTATACGTCATACATGACCACGACTTTAGATCTTACTTCCTACTATCCTTTTTCCTACTAATATTAAAAACGCGAAAGTTTGTGAGGATGTATGAATGGATGGATGGAAGATACCTCCTCCCTCTTTCACGCAAAAACCACTGAACGGATTTGGATGGAATTTGGCACACAAATAGTTTATAACCAGGATAAACACATTGGAATTTTTATTCCGATATTTCCACGGGATCGAAACTTATGCGGGTGAAACCGCGGGGCGCTGCTGGTTATCTTATAAAGCGAAAGTTTGTGACGGTGGATGGATGGATGTTTGTTACTCTTTCACGCAAAAACTACTGAACGGATTTTGATTAAACTTTTCAGTAATATAGCTTATACATCTGAATAACACATACAATATTTTTATGCCGATAATCCAACGGGATCGACACTTATGTGCGTGAAACCGCCAGGCACTGCTAGTTTAAGATATTTTAGGACACAGGCCAAGAAACTGAAAACATATTTTTAAAATTAAATAAATTAAGATTACAAATATTTATTTAGACATTATATTTTACTATGTGTCAAATAAATAAAGATGAACATAATTACGTGACAGTTATAACAAGCTCGTTATGTTTTCTTGATTGACAACCGACTTTATGAATTGACAATAGCTTTGATTAAATTGTGGTTTGTCTAGTTGAATGCATAAGAAATTTTATGAAAATGTCAAAAGTAAAAAAAACGTTATCTCACGATCTCGTTGATGTCTTTTCTTCGTGAGAAAGATTAATATTCATCTCATTTTGAATAATATTTTTTTTCCAAAATATCATCATATTGTATTTAAAGGTTTTTCCAAAATTACTCTTATCATTTCCAAGGACTGTTATAAGTCGAAGACAAAACAAGACAAACCTGCCAAAAAACCACCTACCACAACCTATCAAAAAATCTAAAATGGTTTCCGAGAATTTTTTTTTATTTTAAGTAACCCCACTGCTGGACAAAATAGTACAAGTTTGTCCCATTACACGGTACAAACGTGCTACAATTTGGAAATTCCATTGTCGTTGCTACCACACCAGTTTTGTTTGAGTTATCTATTTTAGGAACTGACTACACTGAAAGAGGTAAGCGATAGATTTTTGTAGCAACGTAGATTTCATTGTGCGCATATAACTTCGTACTTACATACGAATAATTACCTAATGTATTATATACTAAAATATGCCTGAAAGTATTTAGATCACGTTAATGAAAGAAAGTCATTCGTTTTGGAGAAAACCGCGGACATAAATTCATACATATGTATGTATGAATGTATGTCCGATTTTCATGAAGAGGTTCTGCATTTGTCCCATATGTATGTATACGGCTCAAATGCAGAACCTCCTTTTTTGAAGTAGGTTAAAAATGGGAGTGGTTGATATGGTGTAAATCAGTACAGAAGAATGACCAGTAGAAGAGACACTTGCGTACTTTTCCAGTTACTCTATAGGTACACTGAAGTAGTAAAACCTTTGTTGGTTTTATTACTGGTGTTCTATTTGTCAAAAATACGAGCTGAAGATATTGCTTTTCCATCAAATTTTAGTTATACCCCCAGTAAATGACAGGCCTTTTCATATCTTACTTTCATTATACAACGTGTAACGTTAAATGTGCAAAACCTCAGACACCCCAACTGATTTTTAATTCACTTGACCTATTTCAGAGAGAAAATAAGTCATTTAAAAAATCATGAAGGTTTTATGTGCTGTTTTAGCTTTACTGGCCATTCTGATCGTTTCTTGCGTCTGCGACGACGCTTTATCGAGGGAGGAGTCGTCACCGGGCCGCTGCGCCGCGCTGAAATTGGCTTGCTTGACCTATTAATAAATAGACACGGCAACGTTTTTAATGAAGATTTTTTGAAAAATGTGTCCTATCATTCAATCTATTTTTTTTCGATCAAACTATTTTCAGGTTTTGCGCATTTAACGTTACACGTTCTATAAGCTTTCCATAATTATTATTTAATCATACATATTTCTTGCAGTTTTCAAAGCAGTTTGTTAATAGAGTCTGGGTACTACTATTTATAGTATAGCATAGCTTCCTATGTGCACCTATAATTATCAGGCGGCTAGCGCGGGGGTGCTGCTTGTGAGTGGCACGAGGGGGGGAGGGGGTGACGGGAGGAGGAGGGGTGACGGCATCCCGCGCGTGCGCAGAATGTTAATGCGCCGCGCACCGTGCTCTATGACTTGATATGACTGCTTGTAACTTTATTGTACTTACCTGTACAGTCACGAGCACTGATATGTATACAATTAGAAACATTTTAAAGTTATTTTCTCCAACTGTGTTTATTGTAATTCTATATTGTTAGGAACACAGTATTTTGGGGCACATACTAATATGAAATGATCTTGTCTCAAAGCTATAGTCGTTATTCCACGAAAAAAATCGCTTTTGAATTATGGTAAGTGTATACAGAGTGGCATGGACATCGTCACAAACATTGTTATCATGGCTTCAGTACATGATTCTGGAGCCAACTGCATTGAAATTTTTCGTCGGTTATTTCCTACAAAAGTGCAATACCACCAATAGCTGTCTTTTTGAAGTGAAAACTTCTTTAGCGGCGTTGTACACTTTTTTTGTAACGGGTAAAAAATGTTAAACTCGCGTCAGGACACGTGACCTGATCGAAAATTGCTAAGACGGATGGAGAGTAGACAGCCGGCGCGGCGTAGGACAGGAAGTATCCCCCTCTCTTTCTACGGCGCGGCGAAAATGTATGCCTGCGCCTGCTGTTTCGTTTAGGCGGCGCAGCGCGCTTGCGCGAATGTGGATGGAAGTTGATTTTTCAGAGAGATAAACTTTTTAATGTAATATAAATTGTCATGTTTGTGTACGATAGCACAATAAATAAATATTGTATTCTGCCACATAAATGATAGTACTTTTATACTGATAATTAAAGCAATTCGTGCAAAATTATTCCCTGACCATTCCAAAATATCAAAAATGCACAACGTTAATATTCAAGTTTTCACTTCTGCCGGCACTCCCGGAGTGCAAACCGTAGTTTTTTTTTGTTAATTTGGGGGTCCAGAGTGATGTACTGAATCCAGGGTACAACAGTACGTCGATTCGTCTCATTCAGGTCTAATATGTACAGGGTGGGAGGGACGCCACCCTGTGCATGTTAGACCTGAATGAGACTTGCGTAGACCAGGCAAGCATGGCACAAAAGGCGGGAGGCCTATACTAGGAGGTGGTACAAGGCTGCCGATGATCATCATCATCGCCCCCTGTCCGTAACCCAATTTAGACGGCAATTAACGGAATTTAGACGGCACGGTTGGCGCAGTGGTTAAGCGATTGACTGCTGCGCTGCGTGTCGCGGGTTCGATTCCCGCACGGAACAAATATTTGTATGATCTACAAGTAGTTGTTCCGGGTCTGTCTGTTTGTGTATGTGACTTTAAATGTTTGTAAACGCACCCACAATACAGGAGAAATTCCTAGAGTGGGGCAAGGACAAAAAAAAAAAATTGTGCTCGGCGCAACATATCTGTTTCTTCCACACTTCTGTATTAGTCTTCATCTCGGTAGCCTTTCTAACCATATCATCATTCACACATTCCATCATTCTGACCCATGATCTACAAAATTCTTAGTCACCATAATATAGTCCGTGCATTAATTGTAAGAACGATATACGATCATAAATCATTCCTTGACGGTACACATCTGTCCATCTCTGGGTACTCTGCTCACGACACAGTCTGATGTACTCTTCCGTTATCCGACACGACACGACAAGACGGCGCAATCGACACACGAATACGATAACTGTTCAACAAACACACTGAGATTATTGAATTTACTCGTTTGAACACTTGACACTTGGGGACATACGGGTGGAGAAGATGGCGAGCTGGCAAAAAATTAAATCTTGTCTGGTTTTGTAGAAATCAAATGATGTAAGGCAGTTTAGATTCATTTGTCAGTCTTCTTCATAGTGAAATGAATCCTGAAAGACAGGAACTATACCGAGCTGGTGTGCGCAACTCCACGCTCAAGCCCGTATTTTGCGTTCTAACAGGGAAACTTTGTTATACACGCAGAAAGAAATAGTTCAAGAAATTGCCCAAGAGTTCATACTTAGTGGTAAAAAGTTTCATATTCTGATTTCTGTAGTATGTCATTATATGGTTATTTAAGGAATTACTCTGACAAAACGTCCAACTAATACATTAGCCCGCCATTGATATTGTTTTCCTTTCTGGTATGGTATTATAAGATTTTTCCATATTTTAAAGGCAAGTAAGTCAGTTGTTTCCATATTTCTGAGAGTACTGACAGAAAATGTTTGATTCTACTTATCACATCTTGGCTTCATGAGTTATCATGCCCATCAGGGTCTTTTTATGGTCAACTCTTCTGCCAATTTAATGCCTCTAGAGAAATCTGACCATTTTATACGCTTCTATGTCTCAGCAAATAGGGCATGCATGTGAAACTCTAATGTAACCATAATAACACTATGTTGCAAGTCACAAAAAAGTGTAAAATGTATGAAAATGAAGTTAGCTTATCATTCTACATGACTTTCCTTTTTAAAACTACACCGTGAAGTTTTAAGACCGAAAACGGTTCTATTTTATTTTTAGAATTTTAAGTTGTGTTATAAATTATATTGGTTGTATGTGATATAAGTTTTATGGCACGTGATTTTAATGGAGAGTATCGTATTTTAATAGTTTATTTGTTTAAGATAAAGAAGTGATATACCTAAACTCTGATTTTTAATTTGCTAGTATAAAATTACAGCTCTGCGTTCGACTTTTTTCGTCAATATTTTAATTTCGCAGCTGGCATAAGAAATTAAAAATTTAAGTTTAGTTGTTTTTGACGGGGCGTTTGGTTTACGCACGTGACTGCTGTTTCTAATGTATCCGCTGCTGTAGAGAAATAGAAGGTCTTATGTCGACGAATTGGTAATGAATTCCTTACAGACCTTCTTCTTAAAAATTTATAGTACCAAAACCCTTAAAATATTTTTTTTTGTCAAATGCTAAACAAATCATTACACGATGATAAAACAAAGTCGCTATTCGTGTCTGTATGTGTGAACGCTTCGTTCACAATAGATTTTGATGCAGTTTTCACAATCATTTAGAGAATTAATTCCGGAAGATTTATGTGTATTATATCTATATTAATATTTAACTTTGAAATAGCAAAGAAATCTCGTTGTTTTGACATGCGGCTATTGAACCCGTGCGAAGCAGGGGCGAGTCTTAAGGTATAAATTGTGCATTTCAATAAACTATACATTACTAGATTGTTACAGTGGAAACTCGATTAACCGGACTAATTGTTGTCGTTAGGGATTCGGATAATCGAAAATCTGGATAATTGAATGTATGAAGAAACGCGGGTTTTGTGCATATGTAGAACATACATAATGTTATGTGTTTATTAAAAACAACAAATACATATCAAAGAAAATTAATGTTTATTAAGAAATTATTAAAAGATACATTTTTCAACATACGAGGGGCCCGTGGCTAAATAATAACGGCCGCACAGGTTGATCGATCAGGTTAAGCTACGCTTGCCGCGGTTGGTCTGTGGATGGGTGACCATATTTACATACTGAGACCCCTCCGTGTCTCGGAAAGCACGTTAAGCCGTTGGCGTTGGTCCCGGCTGTCATTCGTAGATCTTTGACAGTCGTTACGGGTAGTCAGAAGTCCGAAAGTCTGACAACCAGTCTTACCTAGGGGTATCGTTTTACCCAGTAACTGGGTTGTGGGGGTCAGATAGGCAGTCGCTCCATGTAAAATACTAGTATTCAGCTGCATCCGGTTAGACTGGAAGCCGACCCCAACATAGTTGGGAAACGGCTAGGCAGATGATGATTTTTCAACATACGATGTATGCACTTATTGGTCGTGGTTGATAGTCCGGATAATCGCGAATCCGTATAACTCAAATCCGTATAACTGAGAGCCGGATAATCGAGGTTCTACTGTATTTTAATGATAATAGGACGTAGTTAAGTAGAAAGGACTCAACCCACAATAAGTCACTTTTGAGATAATTGCGTTTGAAGTTTCAGCTGTATTTTCTCCAACAACAAGTTAGATTTTTTTTAAATACTGCCCGTCGTTATTAAATAGATATTTTATATTTTATTTGTCCATCAATATAATGTTATATTTTACCATAGATTTCGAGATAATAAGTGAAATGTGGGTTGAGTCCTTACAATTAAATTTAAATTTGTTAAGACAGGTATTTTTTTTTAATTTCTCAGAATGGACTCAAAACTACCATCAACTACAAAATAAGTTAATAAAAAAGATAAAATAAGTATTATTATAAAAAAAGTTATATATTTATTGACCGTAATTATAAAGCTAAAAAAATGACGTAATAACGTCATCATAAAAATTTAAAAAATTGAAAAAACATCGCAAACTGAACGCTCTTATCAATTTCCGTCATCCTCAAAGTTAAAATCAAGAGTTGGCCCGTATCCATCAACATCCTCGTTGATATAGCTGTTTCCCTTAAGGCTATTATAAAATGTGTGACAGTCTTCGGGTATTAAAGGGAACATACATCTGAGATCATCGAGCTTTGCTTGAGGAATGGCTTTTGCCTGGGGCCAAAGAACTTCAAAATCTTCTTTTGAAAATTGGATTGAAATCCCTTTGCTTTTTTCAATTTCTTAACTATTTTTTTTATGTTCAATTATTTTTGTAGTTGAAAAATGTTGTTTTTTATCCTAGTAACCTGAAGGGGGTTTTTTTTTTCATTTTATAGATTTTCATGAATTCTTCTACGGTGTAAATTCGCTCGTGATGCTTAAGCTCACATTAAATCTTGCTGAAATCAGTGTCATTAGGCAAAAATGAATCGCCGCTCTCTAAATATTTAAAAGTTATTATTTCAAGATTTCGGTGGCTGTTGAGTACAATTTTTAGCATCTATTTTTTTTAATATTTTATTTTTTATTTATTTTAATATTTCTGTTTTGTCCTCCGCAGCAATCGCTCCAAAAAAACCATGAGAGGGATGGCGTAGAGAATTTAGTCATTCTCTACGCCATCACTCTCATGGTTTTTTTGGAGCGATTGCTGCGGAGGACAAAACAGAAATATTAAAATAATCCTGATGCTAAAAATTGTACTCAACAGCCACCGAAATCTTGAAATAATAACTTTTAAATATTTAGAGAGCGGCCATTCATTTTTGCCTAATGACACTGATTTCAGCAAGATTGAATGTGAGCTTAAGCATCACGAGCGAATTTACACCGTCAAAACAACACAAAACGGAATAATTTTATTTCAGACAATTGTTTTCAAACTCTTATACCTACTTGACCTGATTCACAAAAAGGAGATAGGTAGTTTGAGTCCTTCCAACTAAAATAGAAATTGATTAAATATGACCTATACTTATAACACTTAAATAACACAAATGTTTTAAATTGTTTCAATTTAATTAAAAGTATATGTGTCAGTCATTAGATCATCTTGGGTTGATTTAGGTTGTTTGATATTTAAAGTGCTAATCTTCAAAAACTGTTTTTCTGAAATATCTCAAGTGTTTTGAGTTGTTTCTGATAAACAAAAAGAAATATTTTATGTCAGTAAAACTATATCACAGAAATGACCCAACCTGTTTGAGTTGTTTCAGTTATTTGATAAAATGGTATTTCCTATCAAACTAATATTCTTAGAAAGGATCCAGACTGTTTGAGTCTATTCTGGTTTATCGACCTTAAGAACATACTCACAGAAATGTCATTACTCAGAAACAATTCAAGTGGACTGAGTTCGTTCAGCGAATACATTTTGTATGCTCTTCGTACTGTGGGTTGAGTCGGGGTAGTGAAAAAACTAGTTTCCGTATACATTTTGAAAATGGGGTTTTCACTACATGATGGATTCGACCCTTAGGAGTACGATGGCATACTTAACTCAATTTTGGCCAAAGTGTGGGTTGAGTCCTTTCTGCTTAACTACGTCCATATTTTATAGTACACCACAAAGAAGTAGGTAAACACTGTGAGGAAACCGGCATGTCCTAGAACCATAAATTCGAAGACATGTGACTTTACCAAGCCGAATTGGGTCCGCGTGGTAGATTGTAGCCCACTCGCTCTCGAAGAGAAGAGGCCTGTGTCCCAGCAGTGGGAACATTGTACAGACGCCAGCACATCAAGCTACCCGAAACTGTCAGATTTTCCCAATCAACTTTGAACCTTATACTTTAGCGCTAAAGTTGAAAATCTATTAAAGAAATCTGACAGATTGTAGTAGCTTGATGTGCTGGCGTCTGCACAACGTGTAACGTTAATTGCGCAAAACCTGAAAATAGTTTGATCAGAATAACGAGCAGAATTAATTGAACCACTTTTTAATATAGGTCACATTTTCCAAAAAATCTTCATTAAAAACGTTGCCTTGTCTATTATATTAATAGGTCAAGCAAGCCAATGTCAGCGCGGCGCAGCGGCACGGTGACGACTCCTCCCTCGGTAAAGCGTCGTCGCAGACGCAAGAAACGATCAGAATGGCCAGTAAAAATAAAACAGCACATAAAACCTTTAAAATTTTTTTAATGACTTATTTTCTCTGTGAAATAGGTCAATTCAATTAAAAATTAGTTGGGGTGTCTGAAGTTTTGCGCATTTAACGTTAAACATTGTACAGGTAGGTTGATTATTATGCTGTAGCACACACAATACAAAATATCTAACAATAACATATGTATCTCCAAAAGGGCATATCTACATAACCATAAAGCTCGCTACAAAAGAGGCTGGGCAGTGGGTGTGGTGAATCATACACTCGAAGAGAAAGTCAAGTCACTTTCCATTTTGTAATTGTTTAGCATAGTGTGCTAAACGAATTTAATTAGTTGTTAACGCTTTGGTACCGCGGTAATTGTAGTTTGTAATTATGTGGTTTTCTAAATGGCTAGGTTTTTTGCAGGCGGCTTTCCTTGTTGTGACAAAGCTATTTTTTTTTTTGCGTTTTACGGTTGTCAGCTTTGCAAAACGTAACTGTTAAGTTTTATTATCCGCTCGCGAATTCGTTCGCGAAAAATTTCGTCTTCCCCGGAATCACCACGTCGCATCGCTTCACCTGCCCGCGCTATTACTTCGTTGTCGCGTATCGTTATTTTTGTTTTTTTTTTCTTCTATTTGTTCGTCTCCTAAGGGTCCTAGCGTGATGTTACTTATAGCCTTCCTCAAGAATTGGGCTCAATAAAATGCAAAAAGAATGTTTAAAATCTGTCTGGTAGTTCCAGAGATTTAGGGGCCCGTGGCTAAATAATAACAGCCGCACAGGTCGATCGATCAGGTTAAGCTACGCTTGCCGCGATTGGCCTGTGGATGGGTGACCATCTTTAAATACCGAGACTCCTCGTGGATATTTGACAGTCGTTACGGGTAGTCAGGAGCCCGAAAGTCTTACAACCGGTCTTACCAGAGGGTATCGTATTACCCAGTAACTGGGTTGTGGAGGTCAGATAGGTACTTACTCCATGTAAAATACTGGTATTCAGCTGCATCTGGTTAGACTGGAAGCCGACCCCAACATAGTTGGGAAAAGGCTAGGCAGATGAGGAGTTCCAGAGATTAGCGCGTTCAAACAAACAAACTCTTCAGCTTTATTATTACTACCTATAGATATAGATTGATTTATTAATGATTAATAGTATGGCCCCAAATTTTCTATTAATAATTAATAAATAGATGTGCTATTCTGTAAATCGCTCGATTTTGTTTGAAAAATGAATAGAACTTTTGCTAACGACTGACGATGATGATTTGGAACTCATTATACGTTTTTATAGACTGGCCTCAAGCTAATCACGAGTTCAATGCCTTACTTAGCTGTCGATAATTTTCATAAAAAGTTAATAAATCACGGTTAATCGAGTGTGCAACCAAGATATGCACTTGTAAGCTCTTCATCATTTGTATTATTTTTCGAAGAACCTGGAAATGAATTTGAAACATTACATGTTGATGCAAACCATCATTCCAATCGATTCGCTAGTTCGTAAACCAGCGGCGTAACAAAGATTTATCATCCCAGATACTTTAAGTTTCTACGTATTCTCATTACATTTTGGCCATTTTATCTGTTCCGCAACTGTTGTTTTTAATCATTTTATATTTAATTTTGGATGCAATTTTTAGTAACAAAAATTATACCTGTTTTAGCGGGGAAATTTCTTTTTTATTCCGCTACAAAATGGCGCCATATTCCGATTGGAATATGGCGCCATTTTGAAAAAGACATGTTATTTGGGGTTGACGCAACATGTCTTTTTCTTCCATACTTCTCTATTAGTCCTCATCTCGGTAGTCACCCCCCTTTCTTACAATACCATCATTCACACAGGCCATCCATCGTTTCTTTGGTCTTCCCCTACTCTTATAGCCATTGACATTCATACTCAAAACTTTCCTCAGGACGTTTTCCTCATTCCTCCGTAGCACATGCCTATAACATGACAACCGTTTTTCCACACAATTTTTTTACAAATAATAATACTTATTTTAAGCTCTAGTGTGAAAAAGCTTTACACAAGTCTCACTCAGTAGCGGGACAGTTATGTATTTATGCAACAATATTCCCCTGAACATTACTTCACGCGGTTATCAACATACTTGGCATAACTGTCGGCGGGTACTTTACGCCTTGCCGTCATGTTGTGCTTATATGCCAGATTACTGACGTCTCGCAAACCGTTATTGGTTAAAATTGACATTCTAGTATCTGCGTCACCATTACAGAAGCTCCGTTTTCATAACATCGTCTAGTAGTGTTAGTATTGCAAGAAATTATACTTTAATAATTGTATTATTAATAGAAACCAGTTGTTGTCTTTTATTAGAAATAGGTAATGAAACTTACTGGTACGCAGTCATCATTTTTAACACATTGAACTCCGTGGTGGTCACCGGTGAGCGACAGCGATTATTTTGTTAATTCTTTGGATAGTGATAAGAAATAATTATTTAGAGTGGGGTTTTTACTATTTTGAACCTTACGAGCCAATAAAATACAAGCTATAACTTAAACCACGCACAACCTCATATTGGGTCATTGTACTCATCATTATGAACAACTTTTACTATGGGACCAAATCTGAAATCGCGAAAAAAAAATAAGCTGTTCCCTGCATTTTGATGAGTTATGCAAATATAAATGTAGGGAACAGCTGATTTTTTTTCGCGATTTCAGGTTTGGTCTCATAGTAAAAGTTGTTCATAATGATGAGTAAAATGACCCGTTATGAGGGTGATCACCGGTGACCATCACGGCATTCAATGTATGAGTCATCAGAAGGTTCTGCTTTATGTGCAGTTTATGGAAACAGGGCACCTCTTTTCAGTTTTCACGATTATAATCAAGCAAGCGTTTACTGCATCCACACTTATGCTATACTTTTATTTTTACATCTAACACGTCTCGATAAAGGAGAAAGTTAATGAAGAAGAATCTGCACCCTAATTGCGTAACACATTATCAATAAAAATCTGAATCATTTTGAAGGATATTGCTAATCCATTGCTTCATATGTTCGAAAAGTTTGTCTGCTCAATAACATAAATAACGCAATGAATGCTGTTGAACTGTCAAAATGAAAGCCATTGCTACTGTTAGTGTATTACGCAATTACCCCACAGACTGGAACTCTTAACGTTCACTAGACTGTAGAATTTAGGCTAGCAAGCTGGATGGGGGGCCAACCATTATTCATTTCATTCTTTGAACCGCTGAAGAATTTACAGCAACAATTGAGTCTTTCAATCCTTGGAACACATGGAGAGCCCGGAGGACCAATTTCGAAGTTTTGATTTATATTATTAACAAATTCCTTTCCAATATAAATTCTGGGTCAACAAAGCCTAATAGCTCCCTCGAGGTACATTCTTGAATACCTCAGTGACAAATAACACCAAAAATACTCAAGAAACAGACGTTTACTCACGTTGCCCGAATATTCTTCATTCGCCTCTAGCGAATTTCTCCACCATTCGCAGTTATACGTATAGTTGAGTCCAATCAATTCTTGCTACGTAATTGTCGAGAAAAATTTACATACGCCGCGAGCATTCGGCGTCTTTCATCGCAAGTTAAAACGTACGTGTGTTAATATGTGTTGGATATAAATCGTGAGTTTCCTAAATATTCGGACGCCCGGGGCGAGTCGTGGGCGTCTCCACTTCCCGCTACTAATAATGGCTGATTGAGACTCGGGTTTGAAGACAGGAATATTTCTTGATGATGAGGAGAGAGTTTTCTGCCTACACTCAGAATTTTATTGACCAGCGAAGTTATTGCGTAACACACGAACAGTAGCACTTACTGATGAATTGAACTGGATCTACATTACTCAAGAAAAGTACTAACTGAAGACTAGGCAGCATGGTTTCAGACCTTAGCCTGTTCCGTCAGGAACTAATATAAAAAAAAAAAAAAAAAACGTACAGTAGCTATATGGCTTCCATTTTGACAGTTCATCAACATTCATTGCGTTATTCACGTTGTGGAGCAGACATATTTTTTTAACATATCAAGCTATGGATTAGCAATATCCTTCAAAATGATTCACATTCTGATTGATTGTGTGTTACGCAATTAGGGTGCTGAAGGGATACGAAAAAGGATAGACTTCTGAATAGTTTTATGTAAATGAGATGTCGTTGGTTTTGTCTTGGTTTATAGTCTAGAGCAGGGAAGGGAAACTTTTTCCATCGCGTGCCAATATTTACTAACAAAATATATGGCGGGCCAAGTTGTAGCATTTTTGATTTTATTTAATTAAATAAAAATATTGATATGTATTTTACGAATCACTAATTTACTGTACATTATACAGCGTGTAACGGAAGGGGGGTATCAACCCTGAAGGAGGTGAATGTGCTCATGAAACTCAACAACTTTCCCCATAGGTCGAAATATTAAAAAAAAATTTGGCCCTCCCTTACAAAACTGACTACTAGCGGATTGATTTACTATGGGAGGGCCAAATTTTTTTTTCATATTTCGACCTATGTTCTTTGGGGAAAGTTGTTGAGTTTCATGAGCACATTCACCTCCTTCAGGGTTGATACCCCCTTCCGTTACACGTTGTATATATTTCAACACTTCGCGGGCCGGAGATGGCCCGCGGGCCGTAGTTTCCCCATTCCTGGTCTAGAGTGTATCGTAGATTAAAATGAGCCCACAGATTATTCGAAATAGCAGACGCTAGACGGCACCAACTAAAGCAATCATAACTACCCTATGATGCTCCCACTACAGGGACACAGCCCCCCCTTCCTCTGTAAGAAGGGTCTAATCAGGGTCGTAATCCACCACGCCGGCCCAGTGCGGGTTGGTATAACATGTCTTTGAATTTTTGATTCTAGGACATGTCGGTTTCCTCGCGATGTTTTCCTTCACCGTTTTGAGAGCAGTGGCGATGAAATTATTTACACAAAGTAAAGCGTCTGCCTGGGTTCGAACATACGACCTACAACTTGGTAACTCGGGGCCGTTACCCACCATCATCATGGAGTTAGCAATGCTAAGTATCATAAGATCATAATAATAAGTGTTTTCCATTAAAGACCCTTTCTTAGTGTTTTATAGACGAACTATAATTCTGTGAATTGTATTTGTAATGATTATTATTGTACAGACGCCAGCGCATCAAGCTATTCGAAACTGTCAGATTTTCCCAGTCAACTTTGAACCTGATGCTTTAGCGCTAAAGTTGAAAATCTATTGAAGAAATCTGACAGATTGTAGTTAGCTTGATGTGCTGGCGTCTGTACATAAAGTTTACGACGACAGTTAACAAGTAATAACTTGAAGTTAATGTTATTTCAACTCAATCGCAACTGTTTGCGGTATGTATCCAAAAAGCAGAATATGCTATTTATGAATCTACTATCAAGCTACCAGAAACTGTCAAATTTTCCCAATCAACTTTGAACCTAATGCTTTAGCGATAAAGTTGAAAATCTATTAAAGAAATTTGACAGTTTGTAGTAGCTAGATGTGCTGGCGTCCGTACACACACTAAAAGCTGAACTATGTCATCATCTGCCTAGTCTTTTGTTCAACTACATATGTTGGAGTCGGCTTCCAGTCTAACCAGATGCAACTGAATATAACTTTACATGAAATGACTGCTTATCTGACCTCCACAACCCAGTTACTGGGTAATACGATAGACCTTGTAAGACTGGTTGCCAGACTTTCGGGCTTCCGACTACCCATGAGGACTGTCAAAGATACAATGGTAATGGTAATGACAGCACGGACCAACGGTTTTACGTGCTTTCCGAGGCACTGGGGGTCTGGATATGTAATGGATGGTCACCCATCCACGGACCAACCTCGGCAAGCGTAGCTTAACCTGATCGATCGACCCGTGCGGCTGTTATTACTTAGCCACAAGCCCCTCATTGAATATAGATGGATCCCAGCTTAAAAATTGAATAAAAAACATAGGATATCGACGCACAATCTTAACATGGATGCAGTACATGATTCATAACACCCTAATGTTAAAAATTTTCGTCATTTAAAAAAATATATATTGCAGTTCCATAGCATTCGATCGTCCCGTGCGGCTGTTATTATTTAGCCACGAGCCTATAAAAACTGAACTATTTCACTCCACAAAAAACCCGAAAAATCGCGTAGCAAAACAAATCAATAAAATTCACAGCTACTCGTCAATAATAATTCACACAATAAGACCATAAAATATTGTAACCTAGCAATTAGTATCGCCCACAGTCCACTGTTGTGGTCGGGTAATAAAGTTATAATAGCGATCAAGTACAACGTGTGGTCAGAAGGACCAACAGGTAACAGACATATCTAAAATGCCAATCGATCGCAATGCCTTTCATTTTGACATTTCAACCACGTTCATTGCGTTATTTGCGTTGTTAAACCTATAAAGCAATGGATTAAGACTTTTCTTCTTTTGAAGAAAGAAGAAAAGTCCTAGTCTTGTGATTGAAAGTGTGTCACGCAATTTTTAATTATGATTGGTCCTACACTGGTCTTTGGGTACAGATTGATTGGATTTACTATTAGGTCACTTTACTATAATAAATGGCAGTTTTAGGGTGTTGAAAGTGTCCTGCCGGATACGAGGTTCTACTAAGAGCTGGATTCACAGTGCTGTATTCGATACATTGGTATTTGG
This sequence comes from Eremobia ochroleuca, assembly GCA_949629135.1. Lineage (NCBI taxonomy): Eukaryota > Metazoa > Arthropoda > Insecta > Lepidoptera > Noctuidae > Eremobia > Eremobia ochroleuca. The sequence goes on along the minus strand of OX451385.1, from coordinate 8,433,523 downwards.
ATTCGATATCACAGTTGGGTTCTGATAAAGGACGCTGTTGACTTTGTCAGACATCCTTCCTATAATGACTAAAACTGAGGGGCAATTCTCGTAATTTTAAGAACGTTCATAGTCTGATCTCAGTCTCAATATGTCAAAAATACCTCTAATTTCCCTACATTTTCGACCAGCTTGTTGACATTCATTGCTGCTGAGATGATATTGCATTGACTAGATTTAAAATGTTTTTAATTACGTGCCCTTCTGATACCAGCAGGCCAATTCCCGTATTATAAAAGAACGTTAACGTTGTACCCTCATTATAAATCTCGCAAAAATCGTATACAATGTGGAGACAACAGTACGAAAATAAATGAAAACACTGGCAACAATAATGCATCAGAGTATTTAAGAACTATCAAATAAATACTAACATCGAAATTAAAAAAAAAAAGAAAAATCTAACAAATTACATAGTAAAGTAGTGTGGATCGACTATGGGCTTTGCCAATCTTACAGAAAATAAAGGAGCATTTATTACATTACAAAACAATCTGTAACAATTAAATAGTACTGTCAAATTATTCATTAATTAACGAATAAAGCGTTTATTTATCTATCACGATTTATTGTGATTGACGCCTTTTGCAAATCTTTGACTAGCTGTAGTGACTAAACTATTGGATGTACCTACACATGTGATTGAATTTTCGTATGCAGACTGGGGACAGCATTTGATATACGGGGTTTAATTTACCGTCGTATTGTCGCCTCCACCTTGAATACCTCAATTCTTGACATTTGATTGTCGCTGAGGTGAGACTGCAACTAGATTTTTGAAACTTTTAACTAATCGAATTATCCTTCAGGTATATCATTATTTAACAGTAAAACCTTACCACGTTTATCTTCCAAGATAACTTGCCATATTCACCGGAGCCTACCTGCTCGTATTTCATTTATATGTCAAACATTTTCATATTTTCTTGCTTGACAAGTTTCTATGTTTCCAAGTACTTATCATACCATAAAAGGTAGAATCTAAGTAGCACAGTTTTCTGTGCACCTGTCGTAAATATACGCTTGATCACTTGCGTAATGTGCAACAGTGTACTTCACAAATTAGTGAGTCTATAAAAACCCGGCCAAGTGCGTCTCGGACCACGCACAGTGAAGAGTTCCGTAGTTGAGATGAATATTTATGCGTGCACAGTATTGATTTTATCGCTTCGTAGTATTTCTCGAATGGTGGATGGGTGGTGGGTGATCATTTTTACATAAAAAGACCCCCCTCTGTGCATCGGAAAGCACGTGAAGCCGTTGGTCCCGGCTGTCATTCGTGGATCTTTGACAGTCGTAATGGGTCGTCAGTAGCCCGAAAGTCTGACAACCAGTCTTACCAAGGGGTATCGTATTACCCAGTAACTGGGTGTTAAGATAGGCAATCGCTCCATGTAAAATATTGGTATTCAGCTGCATCCGGTTAGACTGGAAGCCGACCCCATGATAGTTGGGAAAAGGCTAGGCAGATGATGAATATTTATGTATTTTACTGTATGTACATAAATAATAAAATAAATAAATAAAGTTATTTCCGTAGTTATTACCGAAAATATCCCATTTCTCAAAAACTATTCACTTAATAAGCAAATTCACGTATAAACATCATAATCTTTTTAATTATGGGATCCAACAATATCCCACACACTTATGTTCATAGATTTTTGTTTTACATTCTTCATTTCTCTGTTGCCTGAATTATGTGGATTGCTTAATTTAATTATTTTACTTGTAATTTCACTACACCATTGATTAACGGTGCACAGAACAAGAGTTTCATCGATATCGTGCAAATAGTCTCTCGAGTAAAATTACTGTGTACGGACGGACAAAAGGAAATGACGAAATCATAAGGATTCCTTTTTGTCTTTTGCCTACGGAACCCTAAAAAGCGGCTCGCGTGTAGGCAGAAAACAAATATGTTGTTCATTGGCTACTCTTTGACTGAGGTCAGTAGGCCACAATATGGCGCAGTAAAGCCTATTTCAGACCCAACCACATTAAAGGGAAGGTAGAACTCAGTTTCATACAATAGTGAACCTTGTTTGTTGATAGTTAGAGTTAGAATTGAAATGCAGTGAATATTATGACTGAATATTTTAGTATTTTTACATTTTTGGCCAGTTATGCTAACTTTATTCAAAGCTGCTAGGTTTTTGCTGCATAGCCTTAATCATATCTACTAAACACATTTTAAGATGGTGCAATACTATTTCATCAAATTTGTATAGAGTTTTCCTGCTTCTTCTCCGTGTCGCTGGCACGACAGCCGTGCGATTCTGTAACCATCTCACCGTGAAAACTTGGGTTAAGTGAGCGTGGAGTGAGTCGTTAATAGTGTCAATCCCTAGCATCAGCATGACTCACAGCTCACTCTAAGCTCACTTCACCTTAGTTATCACGGTGAGATTTTCCAGAATCGACCGACAGTAGTTCAAATCTTATTGGCCCAAAACTTCGCCAAAACCGTGGCAGCACTGTCGGTGCCAACACAGAGCTCACTTTGACTGCATGGTTTTGGACACAGAGGGAAGGATTAGAGGATACAGCTCCTTATCTACACCCTGCTGCGTTTTCGTTTCCGATGAAACCCTATCGATGCGTGTAACCTACCACTGTTTTTCGATCCACCTACCACTGTTTTTGTTTTTTAAAATGCACTTCCAAATCCTATGAAACACGCCTTATAGGCTGTCCATTCGTTATTGTATAACGTGTGTGGTATCGCTTCGACGAGATCTCGATAGTGGGCTGAAATCGGTCGATAATTCACTACAGGGGTGGCGGACATTTTGTTAAAGGTTTTTATTTTTCTGTTATGTAATGTGTTGTATCCGTATCCAAGGCACTGATGACATTAATAGGTAGTTTTATTAGCAGGTAGGGCAGATGGGTCCACAAAGTATCATAGACCGAAAATAATAATATATTCCACAATAATAATATTCCACAACTTTCACACAACGCCATCTAGTCCCAAAATAAGCAGAGCTTGTGCTATGAGTACTAGACAACTGATAAACATACATATATATTTCTAAATACATACATATTATAGATAAATTACACCCAGACATAGAACAAATGATCGTGCTCATCACACAAACATTTGTCATAGGTGGGAATCGAACCCACGACCTTGGGCATAGCAGTCAGGGCCACTGACCACTAGACCAACAGGCCTGCCAAATAGAATTGGGGGATCTGCGTCACGGCTCGACCGCAGCGAGAGCAGGTGATTCAGAACCCCAATTCTATAACCGTGATTCAGAACCCCAATTCTATAACCGTGATTCAGAACCCCAATTCTATAACCGTGATTCAGAACCCCAATTCTATAATCGTGATTCAGAACCCCAATTCTATAACCGTGATTCAGAACCCCAATTCTATAATCGTGATTCAGAACCCCAATTCTATAACCGTGATTCAGAACCCCAATTCTATAATCGTGATTCAGAACCCCAATTCTATAACCGTGATTCAGAACCCCAATTCTATAATCGTGATTCAGAACCCCAATTCTATAACCGTGATTCAGAACCCCAATTCTATAACCGTGATTCAGAACCCCAATTCTATAACCGTGATTCAGAACCCCAATTCTATAACCGTGATTCGGAACCCCCAATTCTAACCTACTTACTACACACACATGCTGTTGTAAAGCTTTAGTTTTTCAGTGAATAAATAGAATTCAAATGCGAAAATAACAAATCCATGCATATTATGAATTAAAAATTTCACTAACCAAACTTTCTTCAGATAAAACGTGGACAATAGCGTGGGTTACATGTTTGTTCAATCTAAGTTTAAGTATTTCTCTGTAATTTGTAGCATGTAATTGTTTTTTGTCCCTAATAAATAAACAAAGTCAAAGTATTTCTTTCAATAGGCAAATACAAGGCACTTCTGAACGTCAAAATTTACAATAAAATAGAATCGATTCTAGTCACCCCTTCCAAAGTTAGTTTTCGTTGTTCTTCTAAGCTACACAACGGATTTTAATGCGGTTCTCACGATCACTTAGAGAATTGATTCCGGAAAGTTTATGTGTATAATAAATTATTCTGAAACTTAATATTAATAATAATGAAGAAATCTCGACGTTTTCTCACTCCGGGTCACGCGCTAAGCACAAAATCCGTAGATTCGGCCGAAATAACGGGCGTTTTCTACTCTGTATTACCTAGGGACATAAAAACGAATGACAACACTATTTGGCAATTATCCCTAGTCCCAATGTGTTTCTACCCATCGGAATTTTAGATTATTATTTGTCATTTATTTTGTTGGTTCGACTACTTTCGGACGGGCGCGTATTTTCGTTGACGGACTTAGAGAGTAAAACCCCTAGAACGGGTCGCTAGTACTTTATAGACCAGAACCTGCTGTCGTAAAGCTTTGGTTTTTGTGTTTGGTTTTTAGTCCCATGTAATAGGGGAGAGGAGGGGGATCAAATGAATAGTTTTATCATAACCTCTAGAGCAAAACTTGACTAATTTTAGTTTAATAATTAAAGGATTATGGTAAGGAGGTTGATCTGTGATAACCTGATAATTAACTTGACAGTAAGTAAGTAATTTAATTTTTAATTTCCTGTAACCCCGTTGGTTCACGATCCCTGGTATGCAACAATGTCGGTTGGTCCGACTCGCGAACAAATTATTGTATGTCGATTACGTCAAAACTTTTTATTAATGTTTAGTGCATTTGCATACAACACATTTATGATCATTATGTGTTATTTTTGTAAAATTCAAAATATTTTAGAATTTGAAAGAAAATAAAATATCTATGTACCTAATACGGAATAATGCCACCTCAGAAAAAAACAAAAATGTTAACCTATTTTGTGTCACTGCTGACTATCTAGAACAATATTATATAAGAATATGCAGGCAGGCGATGCGTTGCGACGGGGGGGGGGGGGGGGGGGATCAGGTCGGGGGCAGAAGACAGGGTCACAGTAAATTATCTTGTGAAACTTTACAAACTCTCTAGATTTAAAGCAATTAAAGATGTGGATATCTTCTGCGGTGATACTTAACGTAGTTGGGAAGAGGCTCCCAACTACGTTAAGTCTCACCGGACTCAGTCCAACCGTATGCAGCTAAATACCAGTATCTTATATGGAGCGACTGCCTATCCAACCTCCACAACCCAGTTACTGGGTAAAAGCCCGGTCGTCAGACTTTTAGACTTCTGAACAGAAATTAAAGAAATACAAAGCAAAAATACATCGACAAGTTAAAAAAAAAAAAATCAAGAAAGATCTCGAAGCACAACATAAATAAATCAAACCAATGACTAACTTTTTAATCCAAGTAACAACAATGAGCTACCGTATGCTAAACCCGTTATCCACTGAGGCGTAACTTATAATAATACACTAGCCGTCTAACAAAAAGGTGAAGAATTATGAACAGCACGCGAGTATGCTCTCGACGATACAAGAATAATAGATAATGGTGGTACGTCTCAGTGGGCAGAGGCATTAATTTGTCTTTGTCAGTTCTGAATTATGTAGGTACTTAGATAAATATTATAGAATTAGTGTGCGTCAGTTCATTGGGTTCCTTCGACATCTATCTATGTATAAAGAAGAAAAGAAAGAAAGAAGAAAATACATTTATTTAGCACGAACTATAAGACACACTGTACACTAGATAAAAACCAAAAATCAAATAAAAAGTATAAAGTCCGATGTAAGAAATTAACAGGAAATTGTGCCTCACGGCTGCGCCAAAAAGGCCCGGTTCAGCAAAAAATGTCAGACAACTGGTGCCTGACGCTGGTTTTCAACTGAACCTTATGTATGAGGTGACGAATGTAAATCAGTTTTATATAATGGAACGTGACGTGTGTATATCTACAACGTGTAACGTTAAATGCGCAAAACCTCAGACAACCCAAACTGATTTTTAATTCAATTGACCTATTTCATTGAGAAAATAAGTCATTAAAAAAATTGTAAAGGTTTTATGTGCTGTTTTAGTTTTACTGGCCACTCTGATCGTTTCTTGCGTCTGCGACGACGCTTTACCGAGGGAGGAGTCGTCACCGGGCCGCTGCGCCGCGCTGACATTGGTTTGCTTGGCCTATTAATAAATAGACACGGCAACGTTTTTAATGAAGATTTTTTGAAAATTGTGACCTATATTAAAAAGTGGTTCAATTAATTCTGCTCGTTATTCTGATCAAGCTATTTTCAGGTTTTGCGCATTTAACGTTACACGTTGTATATACTAATAATAAAGCTGAAGAGTTTGTCTGTTTGAACACGCTAATCTCTGGAACTACTTGATTGTGACTAGATTGTGGAGGTCAGAGAGAGTCACTCAATGTAAAACACTGGTTTTCAGCTGTATATAGTTAGACTGGAAGCCGATCCCAACATAGTTGGTAAAAGTCTAGCCAGATGATGATATCGAAGCATGTTTAAGACAAAGCCTAGTTTGATAAGAGTATGGCACATGGCTTCGGCAAACACAAACATTGAACTGTTGACAAATAAGTAAGTATGAAATGAATCGTGTGTTTGTAGAGGTGGCGAATCAATGTTTCGCGAGTAAGAGTACTCACTACTACTTATTTGTAGAGTGGTCGAGGTGTTAGCTTTCTTTTGAGGCTTAGCTATAAAGATAAATATTAATCGCTTAGATATTGGCCAGTGGTAACGGTAATGAATTACGTGTTGTAAGTCAAGGGCTCGAACATAGGCAGACGCTTTACTTTGTGTAATATATTTCATCACCCCTGCTCTAACAACGGTGAAGGAAAATATCGTGAGGAAACCGGTATGTCCTAGAGCCAAGAATTCGAAGATCTCGCACTGGACCCGCGTGGTGGATTACGATCTCCTCTCTCAGAGAGGAATGTGTCACAGCGTTAAAGGCTGAATGTGAAGCATTATACTAGAACGAATCCAGTAGATGCATATAATCCTTATAACTCCGGATTTTTATATACCCATTGACATTGATGAGTTTTATATAAACAATGACATGGATATTTACTTTATAAAGTGTCTTATTTTTTATTATTATTACTGCGAGTGTGAAGACTATGTAGGTCATTTCTTTTTTCTGTTTTCTTAGTTAGTTTTAGTCATGAGCTGGCAGTTTGAGTAATTTATGCGGCCTACCCAAATGTCCTTTCATTGGTATTGTTCGTCGAATCGTGAGGCTCCTCAAGTTCTAAGTTGAGCTGCACGATTTTTGACAAATGCGTGCACTAACTGGACAGGTCCGCTCAGTCTGTGTGGTTCTTTACTCAAAAGACCATTTCAGACACCAATCTACATGGTCTTCACATGATCTGACCAAGATTATGTCTGGACTTTAAAAGAGACTGTGACCTCTGAGTTTGTTTCGGCCTTTCTTCTCAGAGTAGTCAGATACGAAACGCCGACCTCATCTAGTTTTAAAAAATATGATTGACATGTAAAAGTGTTAGTACAAATCTACTTACAGAAAATAAATCATTTATCATTTATCATTAACTTTGACGATGATAACGAAAATGAAAAAAGTATATATCGAATTAAAAACAAAACACAATCGTGAGCTTGGAAATCGCGAGAAACAAGAAGGCGTAACTAATAATAGCTAGGTACACATATGAATAGGCAAGTTTCGCAAGGCCCTCGTAAAGAAAAAACAGGTGAATGAACGTAAGTAAGCAAACCTTACAGACAAAGGATCTCTAAAAACGGTTCATTACATGCAGGAGATTAATCTCAATTAATGAGAATTTGTTTAAGCGCAGACAATGGTTAATATGACGCTAAGAAATATTACGATGATAATAGCTTCTATTTTTACGTTGGTTAAAATACTTACACGGAATTTTATTACTGCTTGAGAAAATACAAGTAATTTAAATGTAGTTAATGGATAAAGAACTTTTAATGATAATGTCTGCGTAATTCTGACACCCAGCAACTTTACTAGGATCCAATTTGAAGAAGCAGTTTTTAAAGTATTAGTATTAGCTGGTGTTGCAGATGTCAATTGGCGGTGAACTCTTGGCATCAGAGCCGTTGGTCTGATTATGAACCTATTTACCCAGAAACAACAAGACAAAATGCTGATAGATATAGATGGATCATTATCTGCATATCCTTTTCCCAACTATGATGGAGTCGGCTTCCAGTTTAACCAGATGCAGCTGAGTACCAGTATTTTACATGGAGCGACTGCCTATCTGATCCCCACAACCTAATTACTGCGTAATACGAAACCCTTTGTTAAGACTGGTTGTTAGACTTTCGGGCTACTGGCGACCCGTAACGACTGTCAAAGATCCACGAATGACAGCCGCGACCAACGGCTTAACGTGCTTTCCGAGGCACGGAGGGGTCTTGGTATGTAAAGATGGTCACCCATCCTCGGACCAACCGCGGCAAGCGTAGCTTAACCTGATCGATCGACTCATGCGGATGTTATTACTTAGCCACAAGCCCCTCATTGAATATAGATGGATCCCAGTTTAAAAATTGAATACAAAAACATGACGATATAATATTATACCTACAGGATATCGACGCACAATCTTACCATGGATTCAGTACATGATTCTGAACACCCCAATGTTAAAATTTTTCGTCATTAAAAAAAATATACAACGCGTAACGTTAAATGCGCAAAACCTCACACACCCTAACTGATTTTTAATTCAATTGACCTATTTTAGAAAGAAAATAAGTCATTAAAAAATTGCAAAGGTTTTATGTGCTGTTTTAGTTTTACTGGCCATTCTGATCGTTTCTTGCGTCTGCGACGACCGAGGGAGGAGTCGTCACCGGGCCGCTGCGTCGCGCTGACATTGGGTTGCTTGACCTATTAATAAATAGACACGGCAACGTTTTTAATGAAGATTTTTTGAAAATTGTAACCTATATTAAAAAATGGTTCAATTAATTCTGCTCGTTATTCTGGTCAAATATTTTCAGGTTTTGCGCATTTAACGTTACACGTTGTATATACTGGATGAAAGAAGAAAGAAAGAAAGAAAATGCGTTTATTGGCATTACATCAAAATAAATACAATAATGCTTTTTTTACAGGCTCCACATTTTTACAGGGTGTGTTCTACTCATGAAAAGTCTTCGCTAATGTAGATCTTCGCTAAATTCCGGACTATAGGGGGTCTTGTAGGCAGTACAATAATATATCATCAACATCAACTCAGCCTATCGCAGTCCACTGCTGGACATAGGCATCTCCCAGACTGCGCCACAACACCCTGTCCTCCGCCTTCCGCATCCAGTCTACCCCAGCCACCTTCTTTAGGTCGTCCGTCCATCTAGCTGGGGGGCGTCCCACACTACGCTAAGTGGCAGTGGGCTGGCCATGTCTGTCGAAGGGCCGATGGCCGGTGGAGCAGACGAGTCCTGGAGTGGAGACCGCGTATCGGCAAGCGTAGTGTGACAATATATATATTTCCGACAAATTCGATAGTTCGACAGTGCCCTGCAAAACGTTTGTCGGATTACCGGAGGTCCACTGTGCCTGACGGACACACGGACAGACGGACCACAGATACACAGGCAAACGGCGTTAACTTAATAATAGGTAATAGGTACGGAACCCTAAAACTCATAACTACAAAACAATACCAGAAACAACTCAAACGATCAATCTAATCCATATAGATAACCAAACGGAAAACATGCGCGTACGCATATTAATAAATCGTTGTTAGCACGCGCGAGGTCATGATTCCGTTGACCTGTGAGTCATCGCCACCTACTGATATGGTCTGATGTTTTTGAATTGACTAGGAAACATATATTTCCATCTATTGTTTGAAGAAGGCTGGGATCTTAGTCATTCTAGATTTTTAGAGTTCGTTTACGGCCGGAGAGTTTGACAGACTTAGGGCTCTTTCCCACGGCAAGATCCCTTTTTTTGCTGGTACGGTTTTTTGCAGGATCCCGTTTAGTGTTGTACGTGTTTAAATATATATATTCACACAAGCATCACACGTACACTACTAAACGGGATCCTGAAAAAAAAAACGTACCTGCAAAAAACGGGATTTTGCCGTGGGAAAGAGTCCTAATGAGCGTTTCCTACTCCGTATTACTTACAGACATATGATTAGTTCGAGATCCGAACTAAGAATGAATGACAACACGATTTGACAACTGTCCTTACTCCCGATATGTATTTGCCCGTCCAAAAAGTTAATTATACAACGTGTAACGTTAAATGCGCAAAACCTCTTAAGGGATCATTGTACTCATCATTATGAACAACTTTTACTATGGGACCAAACCTGAAATCGCGAAAAAAAAATCAGCTGTTCCCTACATTTATGTTCGCATAACTCGTCAAAATGTAGGGAACAGCTGATTTTTTTTTCGCGATTTCCGGTTTGGTCCCATAGTAAAAGTTGTTCATAATGATGAGTACAATGACCCCTTAAGAGGTTTTGCGCATTTAACGTTACACGTTGTATAATCGAGTGCAGAGTTCACTCCAAAGCAAAGATTCGAACTACTTTCGAACGGGCCCGTATCTTTGTTGACGCACTGAGAAGTAGACCCCCAGAATTGGTTGCTGTGTAGGTACTGTTATATAGGGTGACTGGTAATTAGTGACCGATACTTAAACACATGATTCTACTCATCATTACAAACAACTATTACTATCGGACCAAATCCGAAATCGCGAAAAAAAAAATCAGCTGTTCCCTACATTTATGTTCGTACGAGTCGTCAAAATGTAGGGAACAGCTGATTTTTTTTTCGCGATTTTGGATTTGGTCCGTTAGTAATACCGCTGAGGTTAAAGCTGGCTGGCCATAAACTAATTAGGGTTTTGTAAAACCAACTTCAATTAAATATTTGTTGACCGTTTGTTGTTTATTTTATTTTGAATACCAACCCACCTTACATTTGGGCTTTTGATCCTTTCACACTAGAGGGACAAAATCTCATATGTAACCAGGCCAGCCTACGCGTAACCTACACATATACCGTAGCCTCGGCTAGGCTACGGTTTATGGTTTACGGGTTATTCACACAAGCATCCTGTTTTCCGGATACTGTAAACCGGATGCTTGTAGATGTCACAGTGTTTTCCATCACCGTTTTGAGAGCAGTGGTGATGAAATAATTTTACACAAAGTAAAACGCCTGAAAGGGTTCGAAAGTACAACCGTAAGTCAACAGTCAAGTCGCCGTTTCTTATTAGAATGAAAGAAAGAAAGAAAATACATTTATTTTGCACAGACTATAAGACACACAGTACACCTGAGACATATTAGAGGTGTTTTTTTCCTAGTACAACGGAATTTTAGGCATTTTAATACCACTGTACCATCTTCTTTGGAATCAATTTACTTATAAAGAAAATTAATGTTGCTCTACACTTACTGGGGTTAACGAAATATTATGGACAAGGATTAAGAAAAAAATATATACAACGTGTAACGTTAAATGCGCAAAACCTCTTAAGGGGTCATTGTACTCATCATTATGAACAACTTTTACTATGGGACCAAACCTGAAATCGTGAAAAAAAAATCAGCTGTTCCCTACATTTATGTTCGCATAACTTGTCAAAATGTAGGGAACAGCTGATTTTTTTTTCGCGATTTCCGGTTTGGTCCCATAGTAAAAGTTGTTCATAATGATGAGTACAATGACCCCTTAAGAGGTTTTGCGCATTTAACGTTACACGTTGTATATTACGAGCATCATCTGCCCAGCCTTTTCCCAACTATGTTGGGATCGGCTTCCAGTCTAACCGGATGAAGCTGAATACCAGTGAGAGAGAGAGGACATGGAGCGACTGCCTATCTGACCTCCACAACCCAGTTACTGGGTAATACGATACCCCTTGGTAAGACTGGTGGTCAGATTTTCGGGCTTCTGATTACCCGTAACGATTGTCAAAGATCCACGAATGACAGCCGGGACCAACGGCTTAAGGTGCTTTCCGTAGCACGGAGGGGTCTCGGTATGTGAAGATGGTCACCCATCCAAAGACCAACCGCGGCAAACGTAGCTGAACCTGATCGATCGACCTGTGCGGCTGTTATTATTTAGCCACGGGCCCCTCTACGAGCAATAGGTATTGTTGGGTATATCTTCGCTTAATCTATATACAAATAAATAACATTGATGTTTCTGTTTGTAATGGCAAAATAACAGCTTTTTACTAAATGCATTTGAAAGGTATACGGTACTTAAATATAACAACCATTTTCAATTTTTTTGCCTGTTTGTCAGTTTGTTCCGGCTTATCTCCGAAACGTCAGAACCAAATTTGACGGGACTTTCACTGGCATATAGCTGGTGTTATAAGGAGTAACTTAGGTATTTAAAAAAAAAAAATAACAAATCCATGAAGTCCAATTTTTTTGCCGACATGCACGCGAACTCACAGCTAGCCATATTTAAGTTTTAACAAATACAGAAATTATTTATGACGATAAAGAAAAAGTGACAGTAGCCATACTTACCTTGACAGGAGGCATGTTTCTTGGTGTTAAAAGGAAAACAATCCTAATAGGGATCTGTTTCTATATATGGAGAACAACTACTAGCCAGCCGGCGCTACTGTGGTTGACACGTCGATGACGTCATTCACGTACTGTAACAATACTTGAAGTATTTCCATGGAATGGGGTATGGTTTCCATGAGACTGCAGAAAAGTAGGACACTAACAATTTTTATTATGATTTTTGGGGAACGATGTGTTTTGTAACTACTAACGGTTGCAGAATGGTTTCTGTTTATATTATCTGTTTAAAAAAAAAAACAAAATTTGTTTTTTTTTTCTGTGTATTTTGTAAACTGTAGGTATAATTCATATTGATTTGGCTTATATCCTTCCACAACTGTATCATGGATCAGCTTAGAAGAAAAATCTTCAGTAAGTGAAGTTTAAATGGAGCTAGACATACACATCCTGTCTGGTTTTAGTATTTTGTCTGTAAGGTTGATATTTAAACTATACCAGATAAATGAAGATAAGTTTCTCTTTTTAGATAAGAGTTTATTCCATTTTTGGAAACACGTGGGAGTACAATACAATAAACTTTAGATGTTTATTTTATAACTCTAATGGATATAAAATGTTTTGTTTAACATTAAAATCTATGCCATATCTGAGCCATGAATATTAAATATTGATCTTAACATTTTTATGATTTAATTACAGACTTTTGTAATTTATATTCCATAGTCATTTAATTTTATTTAAATATAAAATACGTTCTGTTTTATTACATTTTACATAATTATATTTGTTTGTTGTAAAATTTAATATCTGCTATAAAAATTATAATGAAATCCAATACTCATTCATTATACTTTCATTTCATTTTGACTCATCTGTAAATATTGATATTATGTTTCTATTAATAGTAATCTAGAGGCGTTATTTTCTACTTCGGTACCTACGTCCTATTTTTAACTTTTATGTTTTTTAGTCAATAATATACATTTCAATTAGATAAAATTAAAAGATAAATGAGTTAGTTTCTACTTAGGTACCTTCTATTTTTTCTATTTTCTCTTCTGTCACATTCCAATAAACAATATTTAACATTACATACAAAAAAAAACAAACACGTTTCTTGTTTGCTTTCATTTTTAACTTTATTTTATTTTTATTATTTGTCACTCTTTTGGTGTGTGTGGTGCTCTTTCAGAACCCTAAAAAGAATAAAAGCAGATAGTTGATTAAGTAAAGGCTGATTTTTATATCGACCGATAATATTTATTCGTGCAATAAAATTGACGTCTGACAGTTTTTGTATGAAAGAACTGTCAAAAATTCAAAATTATTCCTCCGTTAAAGTTAACTGCCGTTGGAAAAATGAGCCCTTAGTCAGTTTTGTTTGATACAATATCAGAAGAAGTAAAAATTAAGACATATCCCGACCAAACCTCAAACGACACTTACCCTACAGATGTATGATTTTCTTATTATATAAGACCGTCCATGTGAATGTTATGTTTGTTCGTTTGCCTGTTCGCCTGTTAGCAAATAGAGGCATTCCTTTCTTTATTGCTCATTACCCCTTCAAGTGAAGTTTATCTATGACTGGTTGTTTAGTGATTAATAAAACAGTGTGACTAATTTTTATTTTTTTATTCGTAAATGGGTCTGCTTTTGACCTCGACCAAGCCTGATGGAAAGCGATGGATGAGGTCTATGATGGAACGAGCTTACCTAGAAAATGCCCAATCACTCTTGCTTTGCAGGCAGACGGGTTAAATGTGGGAGGGAACACAGATAGAGTTCCACACTTTGGCTGTGCGCATAATAAACGTAAAGGAGAAGCGCTGAGTACGACTGTTCGGGATATCAACGAAATATGGATAGTACGCTGCTGTACGTCTGGTGGCCCTGCTTTATGCGGAGAATGCTTTTGTGATATAAAATCGTAAAGTCTCCGAAGTCTGGATTTTGTGCTCATGCATGAGCATGGCATGACTTACTGGCTCGCCCTCTATTACATGGCAGGTTAACTGTCCACAGACCACATACGTTCTGTAGAAAGACTTCCATACCAGTCCACAGACCGTATGTGGTATGTCAATTCTAAGCCATCACAATTATTATATTTACAATTTCTAAGCCATCTGGCACTGTGGACGTAAGAAGAAAATCGCATAATTAATGCGGATTTGGCAGGACACATCATAAGGATTATAAAAAGCGATGGAATATAGGGAAATAGTCGATATTTTTTTATACGGATATGTAATAAAAAGGTGTCAAAAATGGGATTTACTATATTTTCAAGGTTTTATTGTTTCATTACATAGAATTAGCTAAACAATAGGTACACTTTTCTTATTTTTTAGTAATAAAAATACGAGAAATGAATAGAAAATTGATTATATAAAATAAAAATTATACATGAACTTTTGAAAACATTGCAAACAATAAGGTTTTGTGCAAATGTTGCATATTTGTGAAACTCTTTTCGCCTTATTTGTGGCCGCCTGTACTGTCTCGCCTGCGATGTCGTTCGTAGCAACCTGTACACCTTCGTCTTTGTAGTTTACCATCTTTTTTATCCAGCATTTGAAGAAAATGTTGTGCTGACGATGGCGGGGCATTTTGACGTTGTTGTGATGAACCTGCAGTCGAATTTTGATGTGGACTAGCTACAGCTGGAGCCAGTATCTGTGTTATGTTTGCACCCACAAGTTTTCTCACAATAACTGTTTTTGCTTGTAGAAGCGAATATTTATTTTGAGGGTTCAGTTTTTTGTAGAGATCATACAGCGCATTTGTTACGGCTACCCCAAAAATCACATCAACAGCAATCTTCTTGTACCACGTAAGACTTTTACGAATAGGATCACCAGATATTTTTTAATTGCCAAACGGTAAAAACAAAATAAAAAGGAAAGTATGCGCAGACTTATGGTCTGTCGACTCACGAGGTGATTTTTACCATTCTGGAAGCGCTACGAGTGGTCTGTGTTAAAAAAAAAAACTATTTCAGTAGAGTGTAAACATTTTATAACAAATAAGTAAACATTTTAACCACAAATATGCCGACTAATAATAAAAACAAAACTGGACTTTTGCACGATTCCCATTCTGGAGCCTGGACAGTTATCCTGTAGCATAACTGGTGACATCGCGTCTGCGGGTTAGCCAGCTTAAAATAACCCTGTATGGTACACCTCTGCCTAGTCTTTCGAGGGTTACAGGCGTGGTGTGGAATAATATAGTAGGCATTCTTCACTTTGTTACCAGCTAGTTAAACTACTTTGTAGCGTAAGTTAGTTTGTGATATAATTAAAATTATGTATGGCGTGAGGAGAGCCCATAAAAATCGCTGTACGCATTTTGTTACAGATTTTGTTTAGTGCCATAATGAAAGCCGCTTAAAATACTAAAATTACGACGTAAATATCGCAGCATTATGCTGAGATAGGAGCCTTTTGACCTGGACTTTTTAGTTTATCTTAAAAAATAATGTGGATTTTGTTACTTTTCAATCCTCTTTTTTACTGTTTGTATTTCCTGTGCGTGTCCCAGATAAAATGTTTTCTTTCTAACAAGTATGTACAGACACCAGCACATCAAGATACCCGAAACTGTCACATTTTCCCAATCAACTTTGAACCTTATGCTTTAGCGATAAAGTTGAAAATCTATTAAAGAAATCTGACAGATTGTAGTAGCTTGATGTGCTGGCGTCTGTACGTAGAAAATGATTGACAGAAAATGTAATAAAAGTGGTGGCATAATAGTATTATTTTTTAAAGCCTTTAATTAAACACACAAAATACTTATTTAAGAATTCAAACTTTATTTAAAACCATTTTTGTTCTTGCCAAACAAACAGGAAATCTACAAACGTGTGGAATATATAACTATCGATTCCATTCATATAAAAACAAAGGAATCGAGTTGCGATCATTGTCAAAATATTCACTTAATTTATAATAGTATTAAGCTTTTTTTTTTTACTGTCATCAATAACAGGGATTTGCAAGCATGACGAACTTTCCTGCTGCGTGGGAGTTGTTTCGCTGATATTTTTGTAGCCTGTGCCTGGCTAGGTTGAACCCGTGATGTTGCCTATCTGTAATATCTATATTAATATTATGAAGAGGAAAAAATTGTGAGTTTGTATGTGGTAATCTTCAGAGCTGTTGATCAGATTCCAAAAGAAAAAAAAAATCACTGATGTGAAGCTACAGAATTGCCAAGTGCCATAACATTTTATATGAAAACAAGAAATTTCAAGGGGACAAAGTTGCGAGCAAAGCAAGTGAGTGAAGTGTTATTATAAATCACTGAAATTTTGTACTCTTATTATTGAATAAATAAATGCTTCAAATCGAATAGGCAGTATACTTATTAGGGTTCTGTACGAAATGGTAAAAAGGAACACTTATGGTGCGACTCAGTCTGTCTGTCTGTCCGTCTGTGACAGCAGGATATCTCAGGAACTAATGCTATCAACTTGAAATTTGGAACAGTTTTAGATGACGTTTGTCCAACTGTTTTGTAAATAACAAAGAAATAAAAATGTATTTATTTTTTGCAACAGGGACTGAAAGGGGGGTCTTAAAAATTCGAAGTGGGGCTACTAGGGCATGTGGGGTATCATATGAAAGAGTGCTGTTTGCAAATTGTCAAAGATTTTTAATTTTTGTTTTTTAGGCCGCATAGTTTTCGACTTTTGATAAAAATGTAAAAAAAAAAACCGTTCCCCCCTTATCTCCGAAGTTTGCATAGAGAAAAATCTGAAATTATTCTAGATAAATAGATGTCTTTTGTGATAGAAGTTTATGTAAAGATTACAGGGAAAATAACCGATCGATGGATGTCTCTAAGCAGCATACTTTTTCAGAAAAAAAAAAAAATGAAAATTTAATATGTAATGGTACGAAACCCTCGGTGTGTGAGTCCGACTCGCTCGTGACCGGTTTTTTTTATAATACTGGATTTACTACTGGTCTAATGCTTTCAAAGATTATATTCTTAATCTGTCGTGAGATATCTCGGGGAGCAGGCCCGAATTTAGGACGCTACTTATTTTAATTAAATATAACATATATATAACATATAAACAGCCACACGGGTCAATCGAAACTTAAGCTATGCTTGCCATGGTCGTTTTGTGGATGGGTTACCATCCATTACATACCGAGTACCCTCTGTGCCTCTGGTCCCGGCTGTCATTTGTAGGTCTTTGATCCATTTTCGCTCCATGTAAAATACTGGTATTCAGCTGCATCCGATTAGGCTGGAAGCCGACCCCAACATAGTCGAGAAAAACTAGGCAGATTAATTTGAGTGTAAGTTGGTATCTACTTATTTTAGAATTGGGAACGCTCTGACATCAGTACACTATGAGGCCTTCATTGTTTTTGGTTGATATCCACTGTTTTAGAAGTTTAATTGACTAACCCAATCACAGGTTTTTCCACTTTCTATAGATATAAATGCATAATAAGCATTATAATGTTCCCCACTGCTGGGACACAGGCCTCATCTCTTCGAGAGGGATTGAGCTTATCTATCACGGGGCCTCAGTGCGGGTTGGTAGATGTCACGTGTTTTCGAATTTTTGTTTCTAAAGCATGCCAGTTTCCTCAAGTTTTCCTTCCCGGTTTTGAGAGCAGTGGTTATGAAATTATTTACAGTAAAAGTGGAGGACTCTTGCCAAGTTATGTGCCGGCTACATAACTTGGCAAGAGTCCTCCACTTTTCCTCTTCTTTCTTTCACTTTCTTCTAAACAGACGTGTTTAAAATAAATTATAGAAATAACCGTAGAATAATTACAAGCAATCAAAGTGATATTTTTTTTGTTGCACTAAGTGTACATACGCAAACTTATTCCCACTACGGCAAAACCTTGCCAAGTTACGTGCCGCCGACTGTACACAAAGTAAAGCGCCTGTCTGGGTTCGAACCCACGACCTACACCTCGTAAGTCGGTCGCTACTGGGCCATCACTACTCAGATATAAATAATCCTCAAGTGATCAGACCATTAATCAGCAAGCAATAAATTCACGGCTCTATTTACAATAGAAACATGTAGGCGTTAAACAAATATAATAAAATATTTACTCCTATTTCGAGTATATTTAATTAAGCTTGTGTAATCCCACAAAGTCCGTTATAGTAAGTATTTGTTTTGTCAAAAAGCTTTTATTATACAAACACACTAGCTTCTGCTCACGACTTCGTTCGTATGGAAGCCGCTCACGACTTCCAAAAAATGTGGCTGTGTTACATTTAGAAAACATATTTTTATGAAAGTCCCTTAGCCAAGAAAAAAGAAAAACTTCGCTTTGTTTTCACTTAGCGGTCTTTCTGACTTTTTTATGCTCGGCTCCTGAGGTTCGTAGCGTGATGTTAAATGGCCTGAAATGAAATGAAATTATTGAAACTTCCTCAAGAGTAGGACTATCAAACGCAAAATGCATTTTATTTATCAAATGCAAAAAAATCCACTCTTCAGCTTTATTACTCGTAGGTATTAGTATAGATTTTATTTCCATAAATTTTCCACGTTAAGTATTATTGGTGCTTACGTAAATATATTGAATAAATATTATATGAAAGACGAATTGTGCGTAAATTACACGTCTTGGAGTCATGTTCTGTGTGCTGAACAAGTAATTTCGATGGGATTTTGGTTAAGCGGTTAATTTAAAGGCCGCTTCTGTCAACAATACTAAAATTATAATCTAATGAATGTCAAACAAGATCAGAGGAAATGTACTATTGGTTCAGTAGTCTCTTTTTTCTGTTAACCTATATTGTCCCAGTGCTGGGCAAACGCCTACCCCATATTCTTCCACATTTCTTTGTGCTTTCTCCATCCAATCGGTTATTAGTCTCTTATGGTTTATATTCTGCCGTCATCCGGTAAAAACCGTAACTGCCTCTAATCTGATTTTGAAGAAATCACAGTTTTGTCTGGGCTGACGTTTCAACCTCTTTTGCTAGGTCGTATTTTTAACAGTATTTTTTATCTGTGGCTACTTTGTAGTAGATAAACACTGTCCGAAATAGAGCTTTATCACCTAGAAAAAAATATAGAGAATTTCATGGTGAATCCATACATACATTTAAGTCAGTTTTGATGTTGACAAATGTTAGTTACGACCTCCTACCGTATGACAGGAGTATTATTTCCATGTAATTTACTATGTATGTGAAATTAAATTGTTTTGTCTGTAAATAGGATATCGGAATCACTGTTACACGTCATATTATAATAAATAAAAATAAAAAACTAGCTGCAGTCTGCGTTTCCTATCTGACTACTCTGAGAAGAAAGGACGAAACAAATACAAAAATCACAGTCTCATAATAACATCAATAAAAATCACAAGTCTTTAACATTCACAAAAGTAGAGGCAAAAAAACTTTTTTTATTAATTATCACGTTTCACCGAGTACGTCCCTGCACGCTAAGCTGTGATTAGTGAACTCACCACAAAGGCTACCTTCTAAAAATAATACAAAAAAAGCTAATAAAAACAATTAATTAATTTGAACATTAACATTTTTATTGATTACATATATATTTACCTTGTGTTAAGATGTATGCGTCATACGATACGAGTTGCCAAGAACCCCTCGTACTTGATACAAGATTTTCTAAATTAGATTTGACTTTTTTAAAAGTAATATTATACTTTACCTACATTAATATTTTTTTATAATGAACCACACAATTAATTAATTTACACATTAAAATTTTTATTGATTAAATTTATATTTATTTTATGTTAACATGTATGTGTCATACGAGTTGTCAAGAACCCCCGTCGTTAATACAAGTTTTTCTAAATTAGATTTGACGTTTTTTTAAAATAATATTACACGTACATTAATATTTTTTTATAATGGTCCTTGTCACACTTTGTTGTTAGTATAATAAGGTGCTCAATAGCAAGTTATGCATAAGAATTGCCGCGTAAGAATAATGTGCGTTAGTATAATTTCTAACGTGAGGATGTTATCGAGGATGTCCACGGTATCACGATAAAACAGGGAAGTAAAATATAGGGAAATATACAAGATCAAATCAGATTAGCTGGCGAGATTGGTATCGATAATCTAATAAACAAAATCATTTGATGTTTTTTGAGGGTTAACGACCGCCCGTAGTTTAGTTACTTGAAGATTGAGTATACAACCAAAAAAAAAGACAAAAAAATTTCATTTATTTTTAGCATCGCAATAACAGCGGAGAAATCTGTTTTCTTTTGTTCTATCGTGTTTAGACCTAGATACCTATAACGTCTGTGAAGTTTACACAAAAAAAAAATTAAACTGATTATTTTTTTTTTAAAGATACAGTACAGACCTGCGGTTGATGATCCCACAAAAAAAAAAACATTTAAGTGATTTATTTTTTGTTTTGTCATGTTTCGATACCGATGGCTGGGTCACGTCTGCTGAGTATTACTAACCAATTTAATTTGACCCTGCATTATGAAGAAGCTTTTAGATTTCAGTCCACGATAAGGTTTATAACGTGCACCATACATTTTATGGACGTGAACGTCCACGGTATTGTAGCCACATTAGAAAGTGTAAATGTGGAAAATGTAAGGTAAAATATTGATATGGTTTCCGTTAACATACTGACTAACATCACCTTTCCGTTAACATACTGACTAACATCACCCCTTCGTTTGCACCACAAATCACTAAATGCGTTTAGTGATAAACGTCATTAAAACATCAATCTTTTTATGTCAATAATTTGCAGAAGACAGAGACAGATTCCTGTTTGAAATATGTTTAGATTATAGCGGTCAGAATGCTAAAAACATGAAGTGATTAGTGGTGCGAATAGACGCGCAAATTGTAACCATGAATTCCGTAGAAGTCACTTATCGTTAGTTAAAATAGAACATTTACAATAACAATTTTACATTAACAATTTTCTATGAAACAGCAACCGGTCGATTCTGGAAAAATCTCACTGTGATAACTAAGGTGAAGTGAGCTTAGAGTGAGCTGTGAGTCATGCTGCTGCTAGGGATTGACACTATTGACGACTCGCTCCCGGCTCACATCACCCAAGTTGTCACGGTGAAATGGTTACAGAATCGCACGGCAGATCTTTTTTTTTCAACGAAAAATTGTTTAGCGTCTTGTACTACAACTCGTCTTGTACTACTAAATCAGTAGTAACAGGTTACAAGTCGATGTTCCTTACACCCTGTTTTTAACTCTAGAAGACGTTCATCATCATCGTTTCGGTCGAATTACATCCACTCCTGGACACAGGCCTCCCGAGGGGCTTGTGGCTAAGTAATAACAGCCGCACGAGTCGATCGATCAGGTTAAGCTACGCTTGCCGCAGTTGGTCCGTGGATGGGTGACCATCTTCACATACCAAGACCCCTCTGTGCCTCGGAAAGCACGTTAGGCCGTTGGTCCCGACTGTCATTTGTGGATCTTTGACAGTCGTTACGGGTCGTCAGTAGCCCGAAAGTCTGACAGCCGGTCTTACCAAGGGGTATCGTATTAGCTAGTAACTGGGTTGTGGAGGTCAGATAGGCAGTCGCTCCATGTAAAATACTGGTATTCAGCTGCATCTGGTTAGATTGGAAGCCGACCCCAACATAGTTAGGAAAAGGCTAGGCAGATGATGCTGCAACTAGGCCTCTCCCAAGCATCGCCACTTGGACCGGTTCTGTGTTTCTGTCTTCTAGCGGGTTCCTGCGGCCTTCACAAGGTCATCTGTCCACCGTGTGGTAGGAGTTCCAACGCTAGATCTTCCGGTTTGCGGTCGCCACTCCAGAACTTTTTTGCAAGCAATGTGCACTGCCCACCGCCAGTTAAGTTTGGCATTCTTCGGGCTATGCCGGCTACTTCGTTCGATCTCATTCGTTCACGTAGAGAAACTTCAAGCATCTCTCGATTGCCCTTTGGGTGCCTTTCAACCTTCTAATGAGGCCCATTGTGAGCAACCACGTTTCAGAAGAAGTTAACAGAAATAAACTTGAATGTTATGTCTAAATTCTTCCAAAAAAAAATGGTGTCATTAGTTGTCTTGATTAACATAAGCGATTGGCTTGATAAATGATGTGTGTTTTATTATATAATTAAACTCTGGTCTAACGTTAATGAGCTGGTGAAGATTTATGAGCTTTTTCTTAATTCATTGACTATATTAGGCACGCGTTTAGTGACATCCTGGTCATTTGGTCTAGTTTATATTTCTTCATCTAAAAGAATGAAACTAGTTTTTCCTCAATCGATTTTGTTTTGTATACAACGTGTAACGTTAAATGCGCAAACCCTCAGACACCCCAACTGATTTTTAATGCAATTGACCTATTTCACAGAGAAAATCAGTCATTAAAAAAATTGTAAAGGTTTTATGTGCTGTTTTAGTTTTACTGGCCATTCTGATCGTTTCTTGCGTCTACGACGACGCTTTATCGAGAGAGGAGTCGTCACTGGGCCGCTGCGCCGCGCTGACATTGGTTTGCTTGACCTATTAATAAATAGACACGGCAACGTTTTTAATGAAGATTTTTTGAAAAATATGACTTATATTAAAAAGTGGTTCAATTAATTCTGCTCATTATTTCAGGTTTTGCGCATTTAACGTTACACGTTGTATAGTGCGTGAGTTTGTTTTGTACACAATTCCAGACTCCAGGCTGCTATTTTTATTTTATTATTTACATATGTACTCACAGTAAAATACATATTGATATAACATAGTTAAAATTTGAGTACAAAGGTACTTATTGCTTATTTCTTATGAAATTTCTTCCAGCAGACCTGCGGAAGGAGAAGTAAATAAAATATAGTTTAAAAAAAACTAAACAAACACGTTTTAATAGCAAATCGAACTAAAAATCAGAAAATAACTTTTAATTTAAAATTATAAAATAAAAATAAAGTTATGAAAAGAATATGAATTTCATTGTAAAAAAGTGTGGGGTACTTTTTATCATATTTCTATACTAACTCTACGTTTACAAATAACTACTAATTATATATTTACAACAATCAATATCAAGCACCCCACGCTTTTTTTACAATGAAATTAATTTTCTTTTCATAATTTTATTTTCATTTTAGAATTTTAAATTAAAAGTTATTTTCTGATTTTTAGTTCGATTTGGTATTAAAGCGTGTTTTTTTAGTTTTTTTAAACTAGGTATATTTTATTTTAATTTTTTGTTTTTTTAAACTATCTTTTTTTCAGCTTATTTTATCAAAATATTGTATTGTCGTCGGTCGTTGATAAGTCTACAACGTTTAAAGTAAATCTGATCGCTTAAAGTGGGACAAAATCGAGCCCAAACGAGTCAGTTACATACAAACAAACAAACATACAGGTGAAACTAATAAAAGTGTGTTAAAAAGAAATGTAGACAATAGTGTGTGAGAACATGAAGAGAAAAATATGAATGTGTGAAGTCTAAAACTAACATATTAAATATACCTACACATATAATGCGAAAATTAACATAAGTATACTTAAATAAATACATAATGTGCTAAAATATATACCGACATAGGTTGCAGAGTAAGCAAACTGAAGTGGCAGTGGGCTGGCCATGTCTGTCGAAGGGCCGATGGCCGGCGGAGCAGACGATTCCTGGAGTGGAGACCGCGTATCGACAAGCGTAGTGTGGGACGCCCCGCAGCTACATGGACGGACGACCTAAAGAAGGTGTCTGGGGTAGACTGGATGCGGAAGGCGGAAGACAGGGTGTTGTGGCGCAGTCTGGGAGAGGCCTATGTCCAGCAGTAGATTGCGATAGGCTGAGTTGATGAAAATATGTACACATATATACCTATATACATATACGAGTATATGCTACTGCAAAATCTCTGACGAAAAATCCAATGATACTTTGCTCGACCTATGAATCGAACCCAGAACCCCATCATGTGCTACTGCAGCATGATGGGGTTCAGGGTTCGACCACTAGACCAACGAGGCAGTCAGTGATTAAATATGTAAGTTAAAAAGTTGACCTAAAGACAGACTGCGTTAGTTCAGTAATAACTAGCGACCCGCCCCGGCTTCGCACGGGTGCAATGGAGAAACACTGATAATTTTAGAGCCATTATTTCTCGTAAAAAGTATACGATAAAAAATGCTTATTGTGGGTGATCCCTAAGAGATAGACATATACCATCGCGGACTTTTTTGTAGACCTTTTTAAGGTGTACAATACTGTAGTACATTATTTTGATCTATCTCAACGGGTTCAGCCAGCGTTTACAATGTAAGCGCAAAAAAATGTGTTTATTTACGACATCACATTAGAAACCTCTAAAATTATCAGTGTTTCTCTACTATATTATACTAGTATTTTACATATAAACATTCCTTTTGAATTACTCTATTTATTAAAAAAAATCGCATCAAAATCCGTTGCGCAGTTTTAAAGATCTAAGCATATATAGGGACAGACAGACAGGGAAGCGACTTTGTTTTATACTATGTAGTGATAGTGATAATACATTTGGATACGAAAACTTAAGAATTGAGGCGACAACTTTCTGTTACAAAATAAAGATGACTTCCATTTATCTGTAACTTAAAAATACACCAAAACTGTTATGAGTTTATGACACTACAAGTACGTTAAGCACGACCCAAACTAACTTAACTCACACTTGGACGTAAAGATTTATGCCAGTAATGGTACTTAAAATACTGATATTGGTAGATAAGTGACACTTAAGTGAGTAAGCAGTTATGTACTTAATCAATGTGAATGTTTTAACTTAAAGTGGGTGTAAATGACGGAAAACGTGAGGTTGAAATGTGAGGTAAGTTGGTGTTAAGTCTTTTTTAAGTTGATCTTTCGTTAGGAAAGTTTTGAGTATGAATGTCGATGGCTATAAGAGTAGGGGAAGACCATAGAAACGATGGATGGACTGTGTGAATGATGGTATTGTAAGAAAGGGGGGTGACTACCGAGGTGAGGACTAGTAGAGAAGTATGGAAGAAAAAGACATGTTGCGCCGACCGCAAAAAAATATTGACAGGGGCAAAAGAATGATGATTTCGTTGTTTCAAAGAATATAACACTTAAAATCTTCTTTAATCGCTTCTGTTATATTTTATTTGTATCAGAAAATATAGTTCAATGTTCTTTTACCTAAACATACTGAGAACGGTAGACCCCTGTCATGTTAACAGTGAAATATCGGTACGACGTGAAAACATCTTGTCCAAAACATTAATCGCATCTAAGTAACCCTGTATTATGAATTTTGGCTCGAATTAAAGTTTTCGATTCGAGACAAAATTAAAAAAAATAAAAATAAAAACTTACACGTTATAATTATCTATGAAAGATGCAAAGGTGCAAGGTGTATTATTACATTATTATTATTATTTTGCTGAAAATCATAAGTTTCCAACAAAAAATCTACTACAAAACCTTTACAATAAAAACTCATTTAACTTGATATTGCTACTAAAAATCTTCTTTCCTAAGTACGTTAACCATTATAATGTATTTTTACCATAAATTGTGGAATGATGGACGGCCGCTCAATAGTAAGGGAAATAATATGAATATTTCATGAGCTTTCCACTTAATTTTGTAAAGTGTTGTGGAATGCCGTTGTTAGGGGTTGAGGTGAAAATTGGGTCAAGTTGTAATGATACAGTAGGTACTGAAATATCGATTATGTAATACAAAAACCCAGCATAAGAAAACTTTGATCAGCGAAACTGCTGTCAAGTCACTGTTTTACCGCTGAATTGTTGTATCTGCAGATAAATTACCCAGAACGTTTCAATAAGGGAATGACTACAATTTATGGTCTCTGTTAGGTTAATAGGTATTAAAAAAAAATCGATAGAAAGAGACATTTCATTTTAGAGAGACTGGCCTTAAGTCTACTCTTAAAACACGAAATCCGTAGTTTGTGCCCATGTAAGGGCTCTTTCCCACGGCAAGATCCCGTTTTTTGTGGGTACGGTTTTTTGCAGGATCCTGCTTAGTAGTGTACGTGTTTATTTATTTATTTGTGTTCGTGTTTGTTTTTTTGTTTAAATATATATATTCACACAAGCATCACACGTACACTTCTAAACGGGATCCTGAACAAAACCGTACTTGCAAAAAACGGGATTTTGCCGTGGGAAAGAGCGTTTCCTACTCCGTATTACTTACGGACATATGATTAGTTCGAGATCCGAACTAAGAATGAATGACAACACGATTTGACAATTACTGTCCTTACTCCCGATATGTACTTGCCCGTCCAAAAAGTTAATTATATAATCGAGTGCAGAGTTCACTCCAAAGCAAAGCTTCGAACTACTTTCGAACGGGGCCGTATCTTTGTTGGCGCACTGAGAAGTAGACCCCCAGAATTGGTTGCTGTGTAGGTACTGTTATAGGGTGACTGGTAATTAGTGAGCGATACTTAAACACATGATGATTCTACTCATCATTACAAACAACTTTTACTATCGGACCAAATCCGAAATCGCGAAAAAAAAAATCGGCTGTTCCCTACATTTTGACGACTCGTACGAACATAAATGGAGGGAACAGCTGATTTTTTTTTCGTGATTTCGGATTGGGTCCGATGGTAAAAGTTGTTTGTAATGATGAGTAGAATCATGAGTTCTAAGTATCGGTCACTAATTACCAGTCAACCTATATATTCATAAATAAAGGCGGAATATTTGGGACGGATTAAGTTTGCACAAAACAGAAAGCTTTGAATATCCTTTCGGCTTCCATGGTATGAAAAAAATATGTATAAATAGTACATTACGTTTATTACGTTTTATTTAACGTTTGTCCTTATTAAAGTTAGTTGAAATTTTTCCAGCTTCAGTTATGATGCCACGATATAATTTAAAATAAAAAAAATAATCATGTTATCCTGAGGGATTACTTGATTATTTTTTATGATAAGTCATAAGTTGAATTTGTCAATAAAAACGTTATGGTGCACAGTTCAAACATGTGGATCACTAGAATTTCAAATCATAATGTGGTGTGTCACAGCTAAAGTGGAAAAATGTCAACTAACTTTTGGAAGCCACTGTTGGTCACACAGTGCTATAAAATAAATTAACTGTATGTATGTATGTATGTTTATTTGTTTGTATGTAAGTATATTCTCATAGTATTTGTTTAGTTTTATTAAATGAATAATTGCTTACGATTTCATGTATATTTTTTTGTCCCCCCTTACTCTGTCACTCGCTGTCTACATCTCTCTCTATTTTTTTTTATTTTTTTTTTATTGTGTTTCTTGGTATATTGGCGTTGCTAGCTGACATATGGCAAATAATTTAATTTAGCGTTCGGTGTCTTGTAATGTTAATTGCTTTGCATACCTTGTATTGTATTCAGTCAAGTATTTTCTAACTGAACAGACAGCTGTGCTGCTGGGGAGTTTGTTGCGCCACTTCTTCTTCCCAGCGAAAGCACTAGGAAGTGGTGAAGGGCGGGCGTTTTGGGGGACTGTCTTTTGTAATTTTGACGTTCGAAAAGTGCTGATTCTCAGCCTAGTTTGAATAAATGACTTTTGATTTTGATTTGATTGTCCTTTCGCAGGTATGCTGGTAGAGATTCCTTATGAAACAAACATCACCTTTGTACCTATTTTTATGTTTTTTTCATGTCTGATTGTGTTTATATATGTGTGTACATAAATGGTAAAATAAATAAAAATACGATCATCATCTGCCTAGCCTTTTCCAAACTATGTTGAAGACGGCTTCCAATCTTAACTGGATGCATTTGAATACCAGTATTTAACATGAAGCGACTGCCTATCTGACCTCCACAACCCAGTTACTGGGTAATACGATACCCCTTGGTAAGACTGGTTGTCAGACTTTCGGGCGTCTGACGACCCGTAACGACCCACGAATGACAGCTGGGACTAACGGTTTAACGTGCTTTCCGAGTCACGGAGGGGTCTTGGTATGTGAAGATAGTCACCCATCCACGGACCAACCGCGGCAAGCGTTGCTTAAGATCAGGTTAAGCACCCGATCGACCCGTGCGGCTATTATTACTTAGCCAGAAGCCCCTCTCTAAATTAGAAATACGATGTAACGGAAAATTCGAAGCACCTAGATCAAAGGTGAAAATTGACGACCACATCAACTCACAAGATACTAAAAAAGGCTTTTAATATCAAACGTAAATTATACTGCACATTATAAGTAAGTTATAAACGTGCCGATAAACTTAATACCGAGTATTTTCACTAGCCGGCTAAGACGTTCCATAGAGTTTCAAAAAGTAATCTTAAACGCTAACTGCTTCATCCTTTACTTTGTAGGATGTCTGAAGTATTATCGAAGCACGTGTTTTTGTATCGATACGGGCATTTTAGATGGAGAAGCTTTATGGCTGGTTTTGACATATTTTTTAGGGTTCCGTAACTCAAATGGAAAAACGAACCCTTCACTTCGTTGTCCGTCTGTCTATCTGTCGGTGAAGACCCTTTTCCTCAGGAAAGCGTGCAGTTATCACTTTGAAATCAATATCAAATACTCAGGACTGCAATCCCTTGAAGCAGTGAAAAAAATCAAACTTTTTAATCGACGCAATCAAAAGACATGGGCGTTTATGTTCCGGAATCAAAACCTATAGGGTACTTCCCGTTGACCTAAAATCATGAAATTTCGCAAGAAGCAGTGTCATGTAAAAATCAGAAACCGTAATTTTGTAGTTACATTACAACAATTTTTTTTTACGTGATAAACTATTTACATACCTACGAATCTGTACGGAACCCTTAGTGCGCAAGTCAGAGTCTATTACACTGCCAATTTTTATCGATATGTTTTATTACACACATCATCACTAGAAGCTAGCGCACCGTAGGTGCTCAAAAGGGAATAAAGTTGAATATTTTTTATTGTTCCCTTTTGAGCACCACGTTAAAATATTGATTGGTGCTCTAATGGGAATACCTTATGGTACTCCATGCATAAGTGGCCTAAAAATAGGTGCTCAAACGGGAATGCTTCTTAAAAATCATGTCCCTCTTTTAAATTCCAATCCCGTAATTCCCGGGACTGCCACAATCCGCAAGTTGACTATTTTTTTTTTATTATTTAAATTGAAGCTTTTTTACCTCACTAATAGCTTGGTATAAACAGTTTTTTAATATTTTTAAAAATTGAAAAGATATGAGCGTTCAAAACTCTCAATTAGACAGAGAGGGAAATACTGAATTGTGACGTCATAGTTCAGTATCGCCATATAAATTACATGCAAAACTTCGTTTTGCGAGAAAGAGATAGACAAAAAGTTTCTATAAGTTATAAGTTTTTTATTTTTCGACCGATTTCAAATTTGATTTCGAATTCTATTATTGTATTACATGTGTGGATATATTATCTACTAGAATATATAGTACTAGCGACCCGCCCCGGCTTCGCACGGGTGCAATGGAGAAACTGATAATTTTAGAGCCACCATTTCTCGTAAAAAGTATAGGATAAAAAATGGTTATTGTGGGTTATCCCTAAGAGATAGGCATTACCATCGCGGACTTTTTTGTAGACCTTTTTAAGGTGTACAATACTGTAGTACATTATTTTGATCTGTCTCGACGGGTTCAGCCAGCGTTTACAATGTAAGCGCAAAAAAATGTGTTTATTTACGACATCACATTAGAAACCTCTAAAATTATCAGTGTTTCTCTACTATATTATGCATGTATTATAGATAAAAACCTTCCTCTTGAATCACTCTATCTATTAAAAAAAACCGCATCAAAATCCGTTGCGGACTTTTATAGATCTAAGCATATATAGGGACAGACAGACGGAAGCGACTTTGTTTTATACTATGTAGTGATTCAATATCATGCAACTACCCAATTCGAAGCGACCTGTACAGCTCAAAGGCCGTTGTATCATGACTGTCCCACATAACCACGCCCTTTCCATTGGCCATGACAAACACATTTGATACAAATGTATAAAACAACTCTTATGTAATGTAAATAATCGTACCTCTATGTTGAATACTGGTAAGAAATATGAAATTTATTGTGGCAGGTTTTTATTGGATTTCTTGGGTTAAGGTCTGTTTGTAATGTATTTTAGTTGAGGCATTAAAGCAATGATTGGTTACCTTGCTATAAACATGTGTAGCAGAAATTAATACAGACGCCAGCACATCAAGCTACTACATTCTGTCAAATTTCTTTAGTAGATTTTAAACTTTATCACTTAAGGATTAGGTTCAAAATTGATTGGGGAAATTTGACAGTTTCGGGTAACTTGATGTGCTGGCGTCTGTACATTGCAGACGTTCGGGTTTTTTTTAACAGTTTCTAAAACAATTCGCTAAAACTATCATGCAAAACTATTGATTACATGAATGAAATAAATTAAGCTAACAAAATTGGTACTGGATTGGTATTGGATTGGTAGTGGTGTTTCTCTCTGTGTAGGTAGTTATTAAGTGGATCGATCCCCTTAGCTATATGGACCTTCTTTTTCATCCATAAAACCTACTTATCGTTCATACATAGGTACATCGATGCGCAACCTGCAGCTTAATTGACACACTATTACTCTCAATTTGAATTACATATTTTGAAGCATATTGCTAATCCATTGCTCCATATGTTCGAAAAGTGTGTCTGCTCAACAACTTGAATAAAGCAATGAATGTTGTTGAACTGTCAAAATGAAACCCATTGCTACTTATAGTGTGTTACGCAACTACCCTGTTGTTATCGTGGTTTCAGTACATGATTCTGAACTGTGTTAAAATTTTTCGTCGGTGATTGAAAAAAAAAAAAAAATGCTCTGCCATACATTTTGACCGCGTAGGCATTGCACTTGTCTACGAAATAGCATACACAGAATCCATGTACTGACTTCTTGATTTCTGTTTGCGCGACGATTATGCCACCCTGTATATTTAACCCGGCGTCATTGAGGCTGGGTCAAAATTACCCGGCTGGCTTAAAATTTCTAATATTTTTGAAAGTACGCGCTGCGATATTGCCGTTCTTTGCAGTAGCTGGACCCAATATTGTACATTTTTTTAATTGTAATTTTAAGAGTTTATTAAAAAAAATCTCTTCAGCTTTATGATTAGTATATAGTTGGACTATCAAATACTAAAAGATTTTTTCAAATCCGAGATGATTCCAGTTCCAGAAATTAGCGCGTTAAAAAATACAAAACAAACTAGATTTGTATGTAGAATTCACGCGAGGGGGCGCGCCTCCCGCACACGAGAGCGTGGCGCGTGGTAGTATGAAATCCGTCTTAGAGTTAAACACGCAAGTAACCTAAGCTTCTTTCTACCTACGAGTACTAGACTATCCATTGGATTTTGAAATACCCACAGTTTATTTAACGAAATATAATAAAGCTTCTTAGGGATTATTTTTAGAACTTGGGCAATACAGATCTGTCCTTATGCACATACGCTTATAATCCGTTTAAAAGCACCGAGGTTATTACTACAATCTCCCCGTTGTGCATTTTAGCGCATTATTGAGAAAGACGACAGATATTTGTTTAGGGATCTGCGGGGTAATTGCGTAACACACGATCAATAGCAATGACTTTCATTTTGACAGTTCAGCAACATTCATTGCTTTATTTACGTTGTTGAGCAGATATATATGTCGAACATAAGAAGCAATGGATTAGTAATAACCTTCAAAATGATTGAAATTGTGAATGAAAGTGTGTTACGCAGTTACGGTGCTGGATTCAGGTTTAAACACAGACTTTATGGTGAAATAAAGACGTTGTGAGATCGTGAACTAAGTCCTTGTCCTAATAGAAAGCGATTGTCATGCGAAAAAGCGACTGTCACGTTAATTTTGATCGGCGGACACAAACGCGTGATCGTGTGAACAGAGAGCGTCTTCCAGTTTCCTGAACAAAAACTGACATACAAACGCGACGATCGCGTATTACCGCAAACGATCATTTTGGTTAGGACGCAGGGTAAACCTAGTCCTTATAGAAAGCGATCATCGCGCGAAAACGCAATCGTTCTCATCCGGACACACACACTTCACGTTCGCATAATAATAATATAATAATATTCCACAACTCTCACACAACGCCATCTAGTCCCAAACTAAGCAGAGCTTGTGCTATGAGTACTAGACAACTGATAAACATACATATATATTTCTAAATACATACACATTATAGATAAATTACACCCAGAGACAAAGAACAAATGATCGTGCTCATCACACAAACATTTGTCCTAGGTGGGAATCGAACCCACGACCTTGCGCATAGCAGTCAGGGCCACTGACCACTAGACCAACAGGCCTGTCAAATAATAATCATTAATTAATATTTTTTTTGATATTGTCAATATTTTCTCTTCATTCCTTTCACATTTTTTCTGAAACCTCGAGCGTACCACCCTCTGGAGGCGAGACGATGCGTTCGGGTTCGCCGATCAAAATGATCGAGACAGTTGCGTTTTCGCGCGACGGTCATTTTCGGTTAGGACAGGGCCTTACACGAAGTAATGACGCGTCCTAATCGATGCTCGTTCCTTCTCGGACTGACAAAAAGTCTTTTCCTTTTAATGAGAAAATTACAAGCACATTATCAGCAACCGTAGTGTGGGACGCCCCCCAGCTAGATTGAACGACCACCTTAAAAAGGTGGCTGGGTCAGACTGACATTCAGTCTGAAGGCGGATGATAGAGTGTTGTGTCCCAGCCTGGGTGAGACCTGTCTCTAGCAGTGGACTGCGATACGCTGAATAAATTAATGTTCGAATCTTGAACAGTCCCTTGAAAAGTAAACAGAGACGGACATACGTTGTAATATCCTGCTAGGATGACTACCATTTTGCGTGACAAACACACAGTTTAATAAAAATAACGGAATACGAGAATTCCCCGTTCACTTGCATTCAAAATGTTGCAAGATAAAGGCTGAACACACGAGTGTAGCGGTACACTGCGTACAGTGTAGTGTAATGTGTCGTTATAAGGCAGGTGCACACGTACGGCTGACGAGGCGTTATAATGTATGTTTGTGATGCACATGTTTATATTTAGAGGTTTATGTGTTTATGACATTAAGTTATGGGGGGACTGTTACTTGAAAAATTCTTTACACTATCAAGTTATTAACGTGATTCTAAAGTTTTGTTTACAAAGTATTATGTCGGCTTCTACGAGCAGTGATTGTAACCATAGTTTTTGTTGGATGGCCTATTTACCAAATTTAAAACAACCTGTGGGCTAATTGCGTAACACACTAACGGTATCAGGGTTTTAATTTTGACAATTCAACAACATTCATTGCGTTATTTACGTTGCTGAGTAGATATTTTTTTCGAACTTATGAAGCAATATCCTTCAAAAATATTCAGATTGTGATTGAGTGTGTTATGCAATGAGGGTGCTGACGCTGAAATCTGAAAAAGTATTTTAAAATAAAATTACACACTGTCTAGTGTGTAATTTTACTATAAAATACTTTTTCCCGATTCACAAAACATGTTTTTTTATATGTTTTACGTCTATTCTAAAGCCTGTTAAAAAAATGGGAACTATTTGCGAACGCCGATCCTAACGTCTTTTTTTCTGACTCCTCACAACCGTGTGTTCTCGACTTAAGACAGGCAGAACAAGTCGCTAAATGCTAGATTCATATTCGATATGCGTGTTAACATACAGATAATTGTTATTGGTAAGATCCTTTGCATCAAAAAATAAGAACAGAAGGTTAATTTTGCCTATCGTGTAGTTCTTGATGAAAAATCATTATAGGTATTACGTAATAAAATAAAATATTTTTGGCAGGTCAAGTAATTTATTTTATCTATATTTTTAAATTTTAATAACAGCTTATGTACACCATTATAATAACACCTTATTTTATCTATTATATATTTATTTATTTTACCATTTATGTACACACACATATAAACAGACAAGAAAAAAACATAACAGAAAAATAGGTAGGTACAAAGGTGATGCGTCTGAGTATTTTGGGAAGGGAGACTCAAGTTCTGAAAATGAAGTGATTACACTGGAGAACAAAAAAATATTATTTTTCTGCGGCAAGAATTTTGTTATTGGTTTTAATAAACACTTACATTAGACATACACGAAATGTATTTACTTATTTTTGATTGACTCTGGTTCTTGAGATAAATGACATATAAGCAAGCATTTGAAAAAATATGAACCTACTCTCCCGAGTTGTATTAATTTGAGTATTTCCAAATAAATTTTGTTTTCTATTCATGTAGATACTTAGTTGTAATAGTTCCGATTACAAATGTTAGACCTTAAGGTTATCAGTTCGTGCTCTATTTTAAGTATAAATTGTCTTGTTTTTCGTGAAAAATATGAGTTCGTCGCGTTAACAATCGTAACAGTTTTTGTTTTATATGTGGCAAATTTTGTCAACAAAAACAAAGAAGAAAGATCACTGAGTTTGTGAAACAAACCTACCTCGCAATCTTTGGGATAAATCTAACCCAAAAAATAAATATTGGGTGCTCAATATCGTGTGTAAGTCATGTGTGGAAACTCTGCGACAATGGACCAAAGGAGAACGTAAAGTTTTTAAATTTGGAGTGCCGATGATATGGACTGAACCAACCAATCATTTCAATGACTGTTACTATTGTGCTGTGAATGTGAAAGGCATGAATAGGTACAAAAAACGTACTTGGGTTTATCCTAATGTGGAATCGGCTAAGCCCCCAATATTACACAGTGAAGATTTGCCAGTTCCAGTGTTTTCAGGACCATCGACTGTAAACTGTAAACCGCTCTTAAAATATATATATTTTAATACGTCATTGTATTTATTATTTTGACGTTTTCAGTCAAATATTTAGTAAAGTCTTTCCCAATAGGCTTTCTGTTCCTTTCTGCTTTATGGCAAGGCACTCTACACTTTAAACCAGGAGGTCTTTCTGTTCAATCGTTATGCAAATTTTAAGAACGCTCAATGGTCCCGTCGTTATTAAATTATGCAATAATGTGTATTAGTAGCATAATCCTAAATCAGGAACCTGTATAAGGCGTTGTGTTATATGAAATTTATTTGAAATTATTTATGTAAAGATTTGGTATACAGGAATATCTCGTGTAATGAAATGTTATTTGATAGTTTCCTTTTAAGATTTTTCCAGTTGCACAATCTCTTTTATTTATTTATTTATTATTTATTAAAACTTTATGCACAAGTAAAAAAAAAGTACTGTACAAAAGCGGACTTAATGCCTGAGGCATTTTCTACCAGTCAACCTTAGGGTGATGCAGAGACAAAATATGGCAGGTGCTACATACGGGATAGATAACTAGGAAGTGACTATACAATACAAGAATTAATAAAAATACATATATAGATACATATATACATACATATAAACAAAATGATTTTTGAAGTGAAAACTTCTTTAGCGGCGTTGTACACTTTTTTTGTAACGGGTAAAAAATGAAAAAAAATAAAAAATAAAAAACTCGCGTCAGGACACGTGACCCTGATCGAAAATTCGTAAGACGGATGGTGAGTACACAGCCGGCGGCGCGGCGTAGGCGAGGAAGTATCCCCCTCTCTTTCTACGGCGCGGCGAAAATGTATGCCTGCGCCTGTTGTTTAGTTTAGGTGGGGCAGGGTGCTTGCGCGAATGTTCGTGTGTGTTTATGTTACAGAAACAAACTTAACTTAAATGAATGAATTAATTAGAATTGTAGTTAGAATGTATTGATAGACTTGAAGGTACATCTCTCGACAATAAATCTGCAATTTGGGAACTACTTACAGATAACTGGTGGAACATATGGCACACCTCCGGTGGACGTGAAAAAATTAAAAAAATAATAAAATAATGGTTCTGGTAATAATTATGGTGAAAAAGTCGTCGAAATTATGGATGGAAGTTGATTTTTCTGAGAGATAAACTTTTTAATGTAATATAAATTGTCATGTTTGTGCAAGATAGCGCAATAAATAAATATTGTATTCTACGACATAAATGATAGTACTTTTATACTGATAATTAAAGCAATTCGTGCAAAATGATTCCCTAACCATTCCAAAATATAAAAAATGCACAACGTTAATATTTAAGTTTTCACTTCTGCCGGCACTCCCGGAGTGCAACCCGTCGTTTTTTTCTCCAGATGACTAGGCAGCATGGTCCCTGACTCTAGCCTGTTCCACAAGGACAAAAAAAACCTGTCAGACGTCAATTTTATTTGACTGACTAATAAAAAATATCTGTCGTTTAAAAATCAGCTCTTGAATTTTGGCCACTCGTCCTATCCGCTTATGGGATTGTATTATCTAAAAGGAATATTCATAGGTATTCTATAAATAATAGCGATATATGTTAATGTCAGTTTTATATATTCCAATATTTACACACCATCACGGCTATAATCCCAAAGGGTTATACAGAGGTGTGCCTGTAATACAAACATTTCGCCATTTATGTCCCTACATTTCTTTCGTCCATACATCTAAGGTATATAAAATTCAGTCCTAACTGACTGATATATCAACGCATAGCCTAAACCGCTGCTCGTAGAGACATGAAATTTGGAGAGTGTGTTCTTTGTGAAGAGAAGTTATCCACTAAGAAAGGGCTTTCGAAATTCCACCGCTACGGTTGTGAAAGGCGGGGTGGGGGGTTGCAGTCAGAAACTAGTTCATTTACATTAATCTTTACTAGAAGGGACAACCCTTTTCGGGTTAAGAGCTCAAGTAGTCAACAATTCTATGAATATCCGGAAAACAGCTCTAAAGATGTACCGGATTGTTCAATACCATTTGAAATTGGAATTATGTTATCATCACCATCACATCAGCTTATGAACGTCACCACAAACCCCCGTTACAACGTCCCTATCATATTTTATGTCAACCATAAACTATCAAAGCATTACTATTCAATAGGTCAGGACTAGACTATCCTCCTTAACATACAGAGTTACAGCCTCATCACTCTTACTGACCCCAGCTGGAACAGGTTCAAAACCAAACTAGACGAATATAACTAACTGTTACTGCAGATATACCGGTTATATTACAGCCAGCAATTTGGTAAACTGTCAGATTCAATTCCCCATAACTTTAGACATTTTACTCAGTTCAAAACCACCTCTGACACGGACTATAGGTAGGAGACTTGGCAACATGTAAATATGCTCACTATCTGTGTTTAGGATCGTATATTTTAAGCTCTATGGTGTATAAAAAGACCCACAGGATTGCTCAGTGCTATATTATAGGGCGAATCTGCCCACGAGTGGCCGTTTGGCATTTGTTTTGCATTTTATTCAAGGACTTGGGTGTACCGTTGCAGATAACACATGCCATATGCTACGGCTTTGCCAATCTGTTAGTGGCATACTCTGCGGTATTGAAATAAGGTTGTATACAGGGAGTCTGGATTTGTGCCCGCTTGATGGTAATAAGGTAGCGAAATATGAGTGTACTGTAGGTACGCTTCTGCATTAGCCTTTTGGGAATGCGTGCCAAGCCTGATGTTATGGTACCTAATTAAACCTTAAAATAGAGAGTAGCAGAACTTATCGGCGTTCAAATAAATACGAGGGTGGATTGAAAAGTACCTACTCGGTCTGACCAAGAAAACAAACACGTACATAATTAATTACATTTTTATTTTTCTACATAATCACCGTCAAGTTCAATGCGCTTTTGCTATCTCTCCTGTAAATATTTTATACCATTGAAGAAAAAAAAAATATTCTTCCAATGAGTCAAAATAGGTGTCCACCGCTGCTTTGCTTCAGCATTTGTAGAACATTTCTGGCCACCCAGGTGTTTTTTTTTTTAATTTGGGAATAGATGGAAGTCCGATGATGCCAAATTTTCATGGATCGCCTTCGGTGATAAACCCTTCTTATGGAGGTATTTAATGACAGACGCTGGTCGATTTGCTCCTTTTGGGGAAATTGCGTCCGGTTGCTTCACAAATATATTTTTTTAAATCACAACTAACTATCGCATACGTTCCAAACTTTGCACAGTTAACAACAATTAATTGAACTAACATATGTGATGGTTTTGTTTTTAGTATTGACTGAATCTGTGTGAGCCCGACTATTTTTCTATCTACTCTCGTACAATAAAATATATCAGAAGTATGATTAGCAGGGATGTTTATTTTTTTTTGTAAATAGACAATTTATTCGGTGTATTTTGAATTCTTTTACGCCATGACCACAAATTTATGAATTTCGTTGATTTTTGTTGTTATAATAGAGCTAATTGATAAACTGAATAACTAGTTATTACCAAACAGTTAAATTCGGTGACCATCCACTACATACCGAGACCCCTCCGTGCCTCGGAAAGTACGTTTAGCCTTTGGTCCCGGCTGTCATTCGTAGATCTTTCACGGTCGTTACGGGTAGTCAGAAGACCAAAAGTTTGACTACTAGTCTCACCGTACTGAGAAGGAAGGATAATGCTGATCCATTGCTTGATATGTACGAAAAAAATTGTCTGCTTAACAACTTAAATAACGCAATTAATGTTGTTGAACTGTCAAACTGAAAACTATTGCTACTGTTAGTGTGTTACGCAATTAGCCCTCTGCATCCGGTTAGACTGGAAACCGACCCCAACATAGTTGGGAAAAAGCAAGGCAGATTGATTTAAAGTAACTAGCATGTTTATTCCTGGCTTATAGGTATTATCGGTGGAAAACTTTGAAGAAAAGTATCAAGCCGGTAAAAGCCTCGACATTTCTAGTACAAAGTTTTAAAAACAAAATAAGTTTTATAGTTTTGCCTTTTTATTTTTTTCCAGGTAAGGCGACCTGCAAGCGGTACCAAGTAACGGCAGGTATTCGTTATTATTATTGGTTTATTTTATTTCTTAAAACAAATATTGGCGACGATCCTCTTGTTCACAAACTAAACTAAATTTAAGTTCAGTGCATCTTTTTCTTTCTGTCACATTAAGAAAAGAACAGAAGATAAATATTAGTTTAGTCATGTCAAATTAAACAGCACCTGACGTAAATTGACGTATTTTTAGATAAGATAAGATAAGATAAGATAAGTCTTTATTTGCCTTAAACATGGTATAAAGGTGTTACAGTTTGGTGATATAATATAGTCCACATGTTTAGCTACACAACATCGTGTATCAATTGCATGCAAATTACTTAGAATCAATTAGTTAGTAGAAATAAAATGTCAAAGCTATAAAACATTTTCCTCAATACAATCATCATAACATAATAATATTTAATGTCAGAAATGAATCTCCACGAACAAAATTAAAAAGTCATAATTGTAAACATTGTTCGCAACAGTTCTATAACATTACATAATATAAATTAAAGTAAAAAAGGAAATCAATAAAATCAATAATTATAAAATTAAAATGTCAAAATTATAAACATTATCGACGATCCAGTATGTCATTATTTGTGAATTATAATTTAATGTCAAAAAAATCCTTAATGTCATAAAAATTATGTTCATTCAGCCATTTATAGAGTCTGTTTTTAAAAGAATTAATATTAAATAGCAATTTCATTTCTTTTGGAATTTTATTATAAATGCGTACACACATCACCAGAAAACTTTTAGAGTACTTGGCTGATTTAGGAGTATCCTGCAATACAAGTCTACATGGATCCCTATTACGAGAGTATATTATAATCGACTTTCTTGAATAATTCCTTATTATTATAAACAAAATTACATATCTCGTAGATGTACAGTGAAGGAAGTGGTAATAAACCAAGCCTTTTAAAATGCGGTTTACAGGACTCGTCAGTACGGATCCCACAAATGGCTCTGATGCATTTCTTTTGCGCGATAAACGCTCTGTTTTTATCTGTACTGTTACCCCAAAAAATAAGTCCATATCGTAAAATCGATTCTATGTAAGCATAGTAGGTTATAATGGCGGTTTTTTTATTCGTCACATTCTTGACTTGCCTGAGAGCATAAACGAACTTATTAGACTTGTTGCACAAATTATCTACATGTATTTTCCAATTTATATCTTGGTCTATGAATATACCCAGAAATTTTGTATGTGAAACTTCTTTTAATCGATCAATATTAAGTTTGATATTGTATTTGGTATGTTTAGATTTATTAAATTGTATGTACATAGATTTATCTAGATTGATTTTTAATTTATTTACCTGTAGCCATTCTAAAATGTTGTCAATAGTATTATTTATGTCAATTTCGTGATCAGATTTTAATTTATACTTTTTATCAGATGTCACTACGATTGAAATGTCATCTGCAAATAATATACATTTATGATTGACCTGCTGTGGTAAATCATTTACGTATAATAGAAACAATAAAGGGCCTAATACACTCCCTTGTGGTACACCGCAATTTTTTACTTTGAGCTCAGAGGAGTAAGAGGTTAGTAAATCTTCATTTATTTTACTAATAGCGACGTATTGATTGCGGTTACTTAAATAAGATGCAATCCACTGCAGTGCTAAACCTCTTATTCCATTTCTTTCTAATTTTTCCAATAATATATTATGTGCCACAAAGTCAAATGCTTGAGATAGGTCAAAAAATAGTCCTGTCGTGAAGTGATTGTTATTTAAAGACTTCAGGATATGACTCAAAAGGCTATATATGGCTAATGTTGTTGACTTGTGCTTTTGAAATCCGAACTGTTCCTTTGCTATTATATTGTATTTGCTACAAAAGTCGATAAGCCTTTTGTGCATACATTTCTCAAATAGTTTGGACAAGATAGGTATAAGGGTAATTGGACGATAATTTTTAACGTCTTTTTTGTTGCTTTTCTTGTACAAGGGTTTTACAACTGATAACTTTAAAGCGTCAGGAAAAATTCCGGTCGAAAATGAAAGATTAATTAAATATGTCAATATAGGAGCTAATTCTACTCTGCACGCTTTAATTATTCTTGTGCTAAGTCCATCAAATCCTTCTGAGTTAGTATTATTTAAAGCCATTATTTCTTTTTTTATTTCATCTTCAGTCATAGCACTAAGAAACATGGAATTAGGAACTAAAGCGTTATCAAACTTATAATAAACTTGTAAGTTATTAAATGTCACAATGTTAGTCGAGTCAATAAAATAATCATTAAATGTATTCGCTATGTCAGTGGGATCAGTCAGTATTTTCTTATCTACTTGTATTTCCGAAATATTAGTGTCGCATTTTATGTTCCCAATTTCATGGTTAATGACAGACCACGTTGCTCTGCATTTGTTTTGACTATTTTGTATAAAATTAATGTTTGAATTCATTTTTGA
This sequence comes from Eremobia ochroleuca, assembly GCA_949629135.1. Classification (NCBI taxonomy): domain Eukaryota; kingdom Metazoa; phylum Arthropoda; class Insecta; order Lepidoptera; family Noctuidae; genus Eremobia; species Eremobia ochroleuca. Next base: position 8,391,752 of record OX451385.1, on the reverse strand, counting down.
TTTCTTAATGCATTTTTTGAGAATCGATGAATATTTTTTATATGCTATTAAGTACGACCGAGTTTTATTTTTATAATAAAGATACCGTAACGATCGTTTAGTTTTGCAACTATTTCTAAGACCCTTACTTATCCATTTTTGTTTATTTGCATTAGAGTTATTTATTTTAATTTTAATTTTAGGGAAGCATAGATTATATAATAGGCGTAAAAACTCGTGAAATTTATTGAATGCCTTGTTAATTGTAAGTTTTAGTAGCCAATTTTTATCACGTCTAAACTTGTCTATGGAGTATCTTAATTTGACAGGTCTAAACTAATATTTATCTTCTGTCCTTTACTTAATGAAACAGAAAGACAAATATGTACTGAACTTAAATTTAGTTTAGTTTGTGGACAAGGAAATCGGCGCCAATGAAGTGTATAAAAAGTAATGTTTTGCCCAAAGTTTTTTTCAGTTGTTTTTTGTTGTTGTGTATTCACAATGAGTATTTTAGTTGAGGATTCACTCAACTGGCTGAGGGGCCCGTGGCTAAATAATAACAGCCGCACAGATCGATCGATCAGGTTAAGCTACGCTTGCCGCGGTTGGTCTGTGGATGGGTGACCATCTTTACATACCGAGACCCCTCCGTGCCTCGGAAAGCACGTGAGGCCGTTGGTCCCGGCTGTCATTCGTAGATCTTTGACAGTCGTTACGGGTAGTCAGAAGCCCGAAAGTCTGACAACCAGTCTTACCTAGGGGTATCGTATTACCCAGTAACTGGGTTGTGGAGGTCAGATAGGCAGTCGCTCCATGTAAAATACTGGTATTCAGCTGCATCCGGTTAGACTGGAAGCCGACCCCAACATAGTTGGGAAAAGGCTAGGCAGATGATGATCACTCAACTGGTATCGGACTCGATTGCATAAGCATAACCAGCCTATAACATTTCCCACTGCTGGGACACAGGCCTCCTCTCCTGTCCTGTGGAGGGAGAGGGCGTGGGCTGTGATCTATCACGAGGGCCCAGTGCGGGTTGGTAGATGTCCCGTTTCTTGAAATTTTCGTTTCTATGACATGCCGGTTTCCTCCCTCACGATGTTTTTCTTTTTGTATTTCGTTTCGAAAGTAGCGATGATGAAATTAGTAATAGCACTGCCTGGGTTCGAACCCACGACCTATATTTTGTAAGTCAGGGCCGTTACCTTTGGGCCGCCAGTGCGGCTCTGGGTCACAACTGCTCTCGATTGATTGATTACTTAAACATAAAAACGTGCTTTTTTTGACAGCCATTCTTCGAAGCCGTTTCAAAGTTATCCATTCGTTACCAGACACCCTGTATACGTATTATTGTTAAAGAAAATGGTGAAAGGAGTGGGCGAGAGAGGCGTAATCCTATAGTCTACAACGCTTCGGGATTTGCCCGTGGAGATACTTTGTCTATAATAAAATAATGCTTTTACTCCGAGCTAGGCTTTGTAGTACAGATTTCATTTCAATGAGTTGTTTTTGTGTAATTCTACGGGTTTTCTCTTTAAGGCACTTTCTGAACGATAGCTGGTCGATGACTGTCATTTAAAATTACATTACGCTATAATTTGATGAGGGAAACTGTCGTAGCTGTGATTTATTAGTAATTATTATTTCCTGTTGAGTTCGTGGAGGAAGGGGTATGTCAGACCTAGTACTTACAAGGACGGTATCCCGACGTGTCACCTCCGATTTTTTTGTGGCTGATATATGTTATTCTCCATCAAATTTTAAGAGACACGTATTTTTTTTTTGCCAACGCGCCTTTTTTGGGGGTGAAATAGCCCCCTAAACATTACCACCTTTCGGGGCAGTTTGAGGGTTTTACATACTTCTAGTTAATATTTTTCCAAAAGACCAAATGGATATATTAATATATTATCCAATAAATGAATATATTTAAAAATAAAAAAAAATGGAAAATAAATGGATATATGTATATATACGAGTATTAATATCCATTTTTGAGAGCCCCACTTCTACCTTATAACCCACTTCTAATGTTGCTTTTGTTTTGATTGTTGTTTGTTTGTTATCATTTGTGTATTGTCTTTGATCCCTGGCCCTGACATCAAACGAAAGCACTAGGAAGTGGTGAAGGGCGGGCGTTTTGGGAGACTGTCTTTTGTAATTTTGACGTTCGAAAAGTGCTGATTCTCAGCCTAGTTTGAATAAATGACTTTTGATTTTGATTTTGATAAGCAATGGACAAAATTGTCAACCTTTTATTGCTTGAGTACGAAGCTTTTGGCTACTTTGCTTGTGTTTATTTTTGTCATTTTTTTTGTGCAGAATAAACAATTTTTCTTTCTTTCTTCTTTCTTTCTGATGCCAGAAAGATTGTGCGTGTGCGCGAGAGAGAGAGAGAAAGAGAACCACAAAAGAACTAAAATGTACATAAGTAAAAATTTGTAACACGGAGCATAAGGCGGGTGAGACAACCCATATGATAAATTAGACATTTTTACGTTTTAATATTGATTTTAAATTCTTTTCTTAAATTATTGTACTTATAATAGATAGGAAACTGAAACAGAGGATGACATTTAAAGTATATGTATATAAAAAAATATGTATTTAAGATTAAGGTTCAAAAATGAAATATCGTTTCTTGAAATACTTCTTCTTTTTATTTTATTATCTTCCTTAGCGTACTCCAAATCTGTGTAGTCTTCATCTTTTAAAAACTATCCTTTTTCTCACTCTCTCACACTCTACTCCCCTTTCACTCAATGCCTCGTTCATAAAATCATCACAATCGGAAACCCTATTATTAAAGTTTTTAAAATTTTTATTACACTTATTATTTTAACACTTTTATATAATAATAAAATCCTACACATTTATGTCACAAAATATCGAGCGATTTATTAGGGTCCGGGTGTATTATACCCAACCTTACGCTCGCCGGCTTAATATTTTTAAAGTCTTTTCCTACTAAGGATATAGAGCAGCTTTGACTACCTTACCCATCATCAATATAGCCATAAGTAATTTCGTTCCCACACCGGAATCTGATCTGCTACCTCACAAGGCGGAACTGACTTAAGTATCTAAAGCGTTAATACAGTAATTCAAGGAATAACTTAAGTTCTAGTTGAGTTGCTCCTGTAAAGGCTGCTAATTGAGGATGTGACCGTTAGCTATGGCGTAGGGGACTTAACTACATATTTAAATAAGTATGCTTGTTCTACAAGACTAGCTTATGTGAAAACATTATCACTTTGTTACTGGGAAGTATTTAACGTGAGAACATAACTGGCAAAATGTAGGTGTTTTATAGGGAGGTACAGCTCTGCTCAACCTTTCGGGGAAAAGGCGTGATGTTCTTTAACTGATCCTCTAAAAACTTATTTACTTTTTAATGATGCACGCTTTTTTAAAGTGATGAACATCAAAAAAAAAATGAGCTTCTATTGACGCACACTTCTCTTAATAATTGTGCTTATCTTTAAGTTTCTGGGCTTTTCTCACTGTTGGTAAGCTGTAATTAAGCTATTATGGTATCCCACCACCACCAGTCGAGTTAGATTAGGTTAGAACTGTGATCAATAACGCGCGAGCCGAGCCAGCATAGTGAGCGATGGCGCGGCAGCGGCCGTCAAGCGCTTCATCCGAGTTGGTCGCTTAACTCAGCCTATCATAATCCACTGCTGGACATTGGCCTCTCCCAGGCTACGCCACAACACCCAGTCCTCCGCCTTCCGCAACCAGTCTGACCCAACCACCTTTTTAAGGTTGCCAGTTCATCTAGCAGGTGGGCGACCCACACTACGGTGGCCGATACACGGTCTCCACTCCAGGAATAATCTGCTCCAACGGCCATTGGTCCCTCGACAAACATGGCCAGCCCACTGCCACTTCACCTTACTTACTGTGCAAGCCATGTATGTCGGTAACTCCGGTTCTTTTCCGGATAATTTCATTTCTAATTTAAAATAAGTTCAACCATAATGCAACAACACGGAGTTCAAGAGAAAATAAAGGTGTGAACAACAGTAATAACGATACGACATATTAATAATTTGTGTTCATACGTGTTTTCTCACGAAGGAATTGTGACGCATGGTGTGACGTTTTAATTAAATTCAATCAACAGACACCTTGACTACATCCGTATTTGGAAGAGGCCAATGGAATATTGCATTTGAATTTGGCGTATGTCCAGTACCGCGATTAGCCTTCGAGCTTTGTTTTTAAACGATACAATGCTGTGATAGCCACAAATCGGTGCAAAGAGGTAGAATACATAAATGATTACTAGACAGTATGGAAAAAATCATACTACGCCAACACTAAATACATTGGGATAATAGCGATTCAGCATAGCTACTCACAACTGCTGTCGGAAGAGTAGTGATCGTCTATTTGATATAAAATGACAACATTTTTGCGTTTTGGACTTGTGAACAGCGTTTAGAGGACTCCTTAAATAACAGTCATTGATGTTCGATACGGTACGGAAGTACCAAGACCCCTCCGTGCCTTGGAAAGCACTTTAAGCCGTTGGTCCTGGCTGTCATTCGTGGATCTTTGACAGTCGTTACGGCTCGTCAGTAGCCCGAAAGTCTGATAACCAGTCTTACCAAGGGGTATTGTATTACCCAGGAACTGGGTTGTAGAGGTCAGTAAGGCAGTCGCTCCGTGTAAAGAACTGGTATTCAGCTGCATCCGGTTACACTGGAAGCGTACCGACGCGATGATACTGTACTCAGACCTTAAGGTGGCACTTGTCGATATGTTTTCCATACAAATTTCGGGAGGGTATTTTTCCACTGATTGACAATGTCCATTCAAAGTTAATCATGATATCGTTTTGTCTTATTATTAATTTGGTTTGTACGGAAATAGAATAACCAACAAAGCCTGCAAAGATTCGTTTTTCTTCCTATTTTTAACGTAACTTTGGATGTAAATAAGTAATAAAAGAACTGTAAAATCTTCAAAACAAAGTCGGTACCAACCAAGCCAAGTTATTTGTAATTGATTTATGTAGTGGTTTTTTTCATAAAACGCGATTTTCCAAAGGACTTTTCGAATTTATTTACGCGCGTTTCAGTTCGGAACGGTGTTTGTGTGCATGAGTACTAGACGTTGTGCGTGTAGACTAGCATCTAACTGCTCGTCACTGATACTACAGTCAGCGGCACGTGACTTGGCAAGGTTTTGCCGTAGTGGGAATAAGTTTGCGCATGTACACTTAGTGCAACAAAAAAAAATATCACTTTGATTGCTTGTAATTATTCTAAGGTTATTTCCATAATTTATTTTAAGCACGTCTGTTTAGAAGAAAGTGAAAGAAAGGAGAGGAAAAGGGGAGGACTCTTGCCAAGTTATGTGCCGGCTACTGTACGAGTATCTCTGGACATGATGAGACAGGTGAGACAGCGTGCTTTTTAACCGACTTCAAAAAAAGGAGGAGGTTATCAATTCGACTGTATTTTTTTTTTTTTTTTTTTTATGTTTGTTACCTCATAATAACCGACTGGGTGATCCGATTTTCATGATTTTTTTTATTTGAAAGCTGGTGCTTCCCGTGTGGTCCCATTGTCACCATTTCAATATCTGATGATGGGATCTTGTAGAAATCTGGGGAACTCTTCAATAAATAACAGCAGATTAACCGCGATTGTTGCTATAGCATATCTAAGCATTGTTTACACCATCACACAACATAATATCACGCCTGTACTCACTACAAAGGTTATAATTTTTTTTATGATAATAATAATTAATACCAGTAAAACAACCGCGATTGCTGCTATCGCATATGTATGCATTGTTTACGCAATCGCACAACATCACGTCTGTACCCTATAAACGCAGATGCAGCTTCCTGTCACTGATATTTACATAGCAAGTAGTGTTTATATGAATTTGATTAGGGTAGATATAACTAAAAAGTGAAAAATAAAAAATTTTATATAAAAAAAAACAACCGACTTCCAAAAAAACACTACAAAGTGAAAAATAATTTTAATTTCGGAAGTCGGTGTCAAAAAACCAAAATGCGGAACCAACGACACCGACTTCCAAAATTAAAATTATTTTTCACTTTGTAGTGTTTTTTTGGAAGTCGGTTGTTTTTTTTTATATAAAATTTTTTTGAACATGCTCCCCAGTGAATTCGAGCTCGCGGTTTGTTCAACCTTAACTTATAACTACAACATAGTATTTTACTTCACGATTTACGCAAGTAGGTTAGTAGTATTCAGAATCGTTTACAAGATTATTTTGATGTATGTATTTATCTTTGTACTGTGTATGTTGTAATGGAAATGGTTTTTAGCGGATTCGCGGAAAATATGCAATGAGGGGAGACTACTTGTATTCAATGAAGCAAATATGTTTACATTTTAGAACCAGATGCACTTTATAAATTGAGTCTGATGTAGTCTACTGTTGCATAAAAAAACTTAGAAATTACATAACTATCTACAGGGGTTTGCCAAAGCGCAATGGAGCGCAACATTTTGGGCGTTAAACGAATGGGATACCAAGATGAAATGGGCTTGTGCGGGTCACGTCAGCCACACGCACAGTGACCGCTGGGCAACAGTCTCCACACGGTGGGTGCCTGAGGATGGAAGGCGCCGCCGAAGCTGGCCCAGGAAGAGATAGCAAGACGACTGAGGTAGCTCTAGAAAAGGATGTCTGGAAGGATTTGGGGGAGACCTTTGCTCATCAGTGGGACAAAGTAGTTTAACTTAAAAAAAACTGACAGAAGCATATTTATGTTTTAATATAATATAATAATATAATTTTTTTGATTCCTTCAAGCTTTACTAGCTGCGCCCCGCGGTTTCACCCGCAAAAGTCTCGATCCCGTAAGAATATCGGGATAAAAATTGCATGTGGTAATCCTGGTTATAAACTATCTGTGTGCTAAATTTCATCAAAATTGGTCCAGCCGTTTGAACGTGAAGAAGTAACAAACATACACACACGCACACAGACGCACACACTCACAAACTTTCGCCTTTATAATATTATAAGTGTGATTAACATTAGCCCTTAAGAAACACTTTATTAACGAAACATCCGAACGGTTTCCGTGCAGCCTTGAATTTTTTGGTATCTCACGATTGTTACCGTAATTTCAAAAGGCCAGAGGCATTGATGCTTTTTTGTTTTTAATTAATAACCACAAATTCACGCCTGGCTATTCCTATGTAGAATGCTATTAGTTTCAGTACATCAAAATCTTTTTTATTACCCTTGAGAGCCTACAATAGCATTACAAACCAGTTAACAATAGTTCCTAGTTAAGTTTTTACGATTTTTCGCTATTCGCACTTTTTACGTCAAGGACAACGGTCTGTGATTCACTCTATGTATATTATATTCCTTGCTTTACGAGAATTGACGAAAAATGTTTTAATTTTATGAACCGTCTTTGGTTTATTTTTCAGTTTCAAGGAACTTGAAAACCTTTTTGGACACTTTTAATTTAAACGGGCTACAATCATAAATATGTTTCTTAGAAATTCGTTGTCATAAGTTTTTCACGTATTTTATAATTTTCGTACATATTTACAGTTGTGTATACCTACCATTTATTCTATATAGGAAAGTACCTAAGCCGTGCGTGTTACACACTTGTACGGGTCGACATGATTCGGCACGTTTTGGCAGAGCTGGGCGGTAAAATGTATATTCGATTTTGCCCCCCGGATGTGCCGACTCATGCCGAACCGAACAAGTGTGTAGCACCCCGAATCTGTTTACCCTAATTATAATACCGTGCACCGTATCTTTTTAACTAATTAAAACATAGTTTTACCAACAAAATGTCATCGTGATTGCCTTTAGTGAATTATTTTCCAGAATCATAAAGCAAAGTACCAAGTCCCATTTTACGCTACAAAACCCTATACTTTTAAAACTGAAAGTAAACAACATATACAGTTTACCACAGCGCTTACCAGGTACCTTAATACCTACTCACGACTGACTGTTATATTACGATCTAGACACGAAGCCTATACTTTGCTACTCGGCAGTTAGGCTGATAGGTGGTTATATGCCCCTTAATATGTACGGTCAACAAAACAGATGGGAAAGTGCCGCCCATATTATAATAATATTCCACAACTTTCACACAACGCCATCTATTCCCAAACTAAGCAGAGCTTGTGCTATGAGTACTAGACAACTGATAAACATACATATATATTTCAAAATACATACATATTATAGATAAATTACACCCAGACAAAGAACAAATGATCGTGCTCATCACACAAACATTTGTCCTAGGTGGGAATCGAACCTACGACCTTGCGCATAGCAGGCACGGCCACTGACCACTAGACCAATAGGCCTGTCAATAAATATACATATACAAGCTGTAACTTAAATAACGCACAACCTCATAAGGGGTCATTGTACTCATCATTATGAACAACTTTTACTATGGGACCAAACCCGAAATCGCGAAAAAAAAATCAGCTGTTCCCTACATTTATGTTCGCATAACTCTTCAAAACATAAGGAACAGCTGATTTTTTTTCACGATTTCGGGTTTGGTCCCACAGTAAAAGTTTTCATAATGATGAGTACAATGACCCCTTAAAAGGTTGTGCGTTAAATAAGTTACACCTTGTATCTGTCAATAACTATTAAGCTAGGTAGACACAATATTCACGCAACGATTGCGCTGTGCCCATCTGCTTTTAGTTGAAAATTGGCCACCACGACATAGCAGATGCCCGGACTAATGAATGACCGTTGGGGTTGACGTGTTGTCGAGTGGAGACTGCGAATCGGAAAACTTAGGGAGCGAAAATCTTCGCTGAGTGGTCCTGACGTGCTCTCGGGGTATCGGGAGGTGTAAGCAAAACCACAGTTCTTCATATTACTTCAATAATTATTCCATGAAGATGGTTCTACATTTTTAGGGTTCCATACCCAAAGGGTAAAAAGGAACCCTATTACTCCAGCTCCGCTGTCCGTCCGTCCGTCCGTCCGTCTGTCACTAGGCTGTATCTCATGAACCGTGATAGTTAGACAGTTGAAATTTTCAGAGATGATGTATTTCTTTCTGTTGGCGCTCTAACAACAAATACTAAAAACAGAATAAAATAAATACTTAAGGGGCTCCCATACAACATACATGATTTTTTTTGCAATTTTTATAGATAATGGTACGGAACCCTTCGTGCGCGACTCGCGCTTGGCCAGAATTTTTTACATTTTTATCCTTTCCCTTGGCTTGTCAGCCAATCTGACGTCCACTGTTTTTTTCCTTATTCAGTTTATAAGATCAATGTAAATGTTTGTCTCGTATTTCTGCCGTCTTCTTTTCAAAGAAGTTTATTATTTGTCTGCATACCAAATTATTCTGCTGACTGTACCCACTACTCATGACGTAATGTGGGAAGCTAGGAGTTGCAAGAAATAAGGTTTATTGGCGGAATTAATGATGAGAAAATCGGTTCTGGGATTTATAGGCAAGCGTTACTGAATTTTTGAAAGGCTTCGATCAGAACTGCTAGAGGAACTTCGTTATTATGAAGCCAAGTGAATGGAGCAGGTTGTGGTTTGATAAATTTGTAAGTATAAACTTCAGTAAAGGTTTTGTGATCTGAAAGCAATATGGGTTAATTTAATGTGTTTTATTTAAAGATACTATAAGTAGAGATATGGTTTAGGATTATGCTATCAAATGTATCTAATAAAAAATCAAGATAATGCTGGAAGAGATTTCTTAAGAAATAAGCATCACCTTTGTACCTATTTTTCTGTTCTGTTTTTTTCTTGTCTGTTTATATATGTGTGTACATAAATGGTAAAATAAATAAATAAATAAATGAATAAATGAAAGCCTTGCCTCTCATTCACGAGATTGTGGGCTCAAATCTGGGCAAGTACCACTACTACATAAGTATGTCAAAATTTTCAATTCATATGTCTAAAAAGCTAACAGTCTTAAAATAATAATAGTAATATATGTGAGTGGTTGACGAAAAAGGGACCTCAAGGGAAAATAAATTGATTTCGAGTAAATCGCGTTTGAAGTTTCGTGTAGAAACAAGTTTCGTGTGTAAGGTGTATTTTTTCCAAAACCGCCTCAGCTCACAAAAAAATTCATTAAAAAAAAACTACAGCACCTAAAAATATTCTGGTGAGACCAAAACAAAGCTAAAAGACCACAGATTCAAAAATTCGAAAAAAATAAATAACGGTTTCCAATCCCTCCAGGTCCCTTTTTGGTCAACCACTCACATATACAAATATACATAAAGGAGTGGAAATAATCAAAAAAATCGTCTGCATCGCTGTCAATAGGAAAGGTGCCCAAAAGACTGGCAGCATTGCCACGTTGTGTGGCAATCATCGTGAAGGAAAACATCGTGTGGAAACCGTGGATGGGTAACCATCTTCACATACCAAGACCCGTGCCTCGGAAAGCACGTTAAGCTGTTGGTCCCGCTGTCATTCGTGGATCTTTGACAGTCGTTACGGGTCGTCAGTAGCCCGAAAGTCTGAAAACCAGTCTTACCAAGGGTATCTTATTGCCCAGTAACTGGGTTGTGGAGGTCAGATAGGTAGTCGCTCCATGTAAAATACTGGTATTCAGCTGAATCCGATTAGACTGGAAGCCGACCCCAACATAGTTGGGAAAGGGCTAGGCAGATGATGATGGTACTGTCGATCAAAAGCGAAAATTGAATATTTGGGGTACAGCAGAGGACTGCCATAGACTGAATTGAATTACTAATAACGATGAGGTTTGCCAGGCAGACCTCACAAGATTAACCAATCCTCCATTTCCCATTGGGGCGCCATTACAAAACTCAATTAAACCGAATCATTTCGCTAATCAAACACTCCTCCACCGTGTTATGCCCCATCTCATATAAAAATCGATATGTCACGCCGACATATACAAAATAATTGTGAAATATTTAACGATTCGTTCCTTTTAGAAACGCCGAGTAGTTCAACGGAACTGTATACAATATGGTTGACACGCAATGGGTTCAATGGAAGGAAATATTTTGGTATTTTAAAGGCATGGTTCCTGATTTTTGGTGGGTATGTTTCTCATGGGATTTAAAGAGCTATTTGATTGTTGAATTACCGTGAAAATTGTTTTATCCATAAGCGACCCGCCCCTAAACAGTTTTTAAGACTTGACAAAACATAGAGATTTCTTTATTTTAGATAGCTTTAGTATCATTTAATGTATACGTATATATATTATAACAGCCGCACAGGTCGATCGATCAGGTAAAGCTACGCTTACCGCGGTTGGTCTGTGGATGGGTGACCATCTTTACATACCGAGACCCCTCCGTGCCTCAAAAAACACGTTAAGCCGTTGGTCCCGGTTGTCATTCGTAGATCTTTGACAGTCGTTACGGGTAGTCAGAAGCCCGAAAGTCTGACAACCAGTCTTACCTAGGGGTATCGTATTACCCAGTAACTGGGTTGTGGAGGTCAGATAGGCAGTCGCTCCATGTAAAATACTGGTATTCAGCTGCATCCGGTTAGACTGGAAGCCGACCCCAACATAGCTGCAGATGATATGTATATTAATGTATTATTTACATAAACATTCCAAAATAAATGCTCCAAATGGTGTTGATAACTTAAAGAAGGTGGCTGGGGCAGACTGGATGCGAAAGGGGGAGGACAGGGTGTTGTGGCGCAGCCTGGGACAGGCTTATGTCCAGTAGTGGACTGCGATAGGCTGAGTTGATTGTTTTGGTGTCAATAACCGCATCAAAATCCGTTACGATGTTTAGAAGAACAACGCGGTATACAGACGGACAGACGTCCACGAAATGCGAATTTCATTTATTGTGCACAGACGTGGGAATTTCGGCAGTGATGGTAATTTTGACGATGGATTGGATCACGTCCATAATCCCCACCATACTGGTATGGGCTATGGTACACCCATATTTTGCCAGTTGAAGCCTTGATCTCATGATGTATTAGATTTGCAATTTATTCTACTTACTCATTTGAAGATGGCGTGATGAGCTGGAGAAAGCAAATGACCAGTGGTCCACTGTAGCCCTGCGTCGAAAGAGGTGGAAGTCATGAGGAGAAGTCTTTGCCCAGCACTGGGGTGATGCCGGCTAACAGCGACACTAACAATAACTCATTTGTGTCTTCAAAAAAATTTAATGTGAATAAAAGCAATAGTTTATTCACTACTAGCAACCCGCCCCGGCTTCGCACGGGTGCAATGGAGAAACACTGATAATTTTAGAGCCGTTATTTCTCGTAAAAAGTATAGGATAAAAAATGGTTATTGTGGGTTATCCCTAAGAGATAGACATATACCATCGCGGATTTTTTTGTAGACCTTTTTAAGGTGTACAATACTGTAGTACATTATTTTGATCTATCTCGACGGGTTCAGCCAGCGTTTACAATGTAAGTGCAAAAAAATGTGTTTATTTACGACATTACATTAGAAACCTCTAAAATTAATCAGTGTTTCTCTACTATATTATGCATGTATTATACATATAAACCTTCCTCTAGAATCACTCTATCTATTAAAAAAAACCGCATCAAAATCCGTTGCGTAGTTTTAAAGATCTAAGCATATATAGGGACAGACAGACAGGGAAGCGACTTTATTTTATACTATGTAGTGAAAACCATACTAAAATCTAGTGTTCTGATCAAGATTACATCGAACAAACTCTATGTGTTCTGATCAAGATTACATCGAACAAATTATTGCTAAATAATTGTTCTCCGTAATTTGAGTTTGATGACCAAGGGATTTTGGAATTTATGAGTTTAGAAATTAAGACGAGTTTTAGATTGTATTGTCTGCCAATATACTCGTAGGTAACCTCTATGTCGATAATAATAATAATAATAATTTAATAATAATAATAATTTATTTATTTGTATAGAATGCAGGTACAAGTATGGTCTTAGTATAAAATTATTCAATCCCAGTACATTCTGCCTGTTGGCATACAAAATTGAAGGAGAGACTTACAGCTAATTTTAAACTAGGTAGTAAGATAAATTTAAGAATGAGATCACAAAAAGTTTACTATAAAAATTGAGATCTTAAATAAGGTGAATGTTACAATTCATCATTTAGGAAATCGGTAACAGAGTAGAATTCATTTGGAATTCATTGGAATTCGATGGAATTCATTGTCATGCTACATAATTCAATTCTGCGCAGGGTTGGTAGCTCTGATTCTGGTGAAGTCTAGAATTAATGGAAAGCTATCGTGTTCATTAGTACCTACTCATTGGTGGGTTTAAATTAATCAATGATGGTGGGGTTTTCCATACTTGAGTCGCAGAGAATACAGCAGTACTTATTGGAACCAAATAAATTCTATTAAACAAGTGTAAGCTTTATTTATTTTTTACTAGCCGGCTTCGCTTAGGAACATGCACTAGCACTTGTGGGATGCTCTCGAATACTCTCGAATGTTCTGGACTGTTCTAGAAATTTGTAGTGGGCGAAAATTGCAGCCCTTATATCTTCGAAAGCATGCCCTTCAGGTAAAAACGGGAACCTTCTTCATGGACAGGAGATAGAGGGTTACCACACCATATAACTCCCTTGATCGTACCGGGACTCATTTCTGAGTTTTAGCGGCATGCACATTGTACACTTTCTTTTATAATATACAGGATGGTTCATTCAGAGCGGTCAGTATGGGAAAGTCTGAAACTATAAGATATACGAAGATCTGTTCTTAGGAACCATGTCATCGATTTTAATAACAAGAAAAACTGCAATCATACTTTAAAAAAAAAACCTGTACTCAGCTCGGGAATCGAACCCGGTCGTTTTGAAAAAAAAAAAACTAACACTATTTCTATTTAGATATCGATTGTGTAGGTCTTAAGCAGTAAATGTTTCTATGGAACATGATGTCTAAAATGAATAAAAGGCATTGTTTTCACATACTTTTATTTATTTTAGTAGGTGTTCGAAGTGACCACCGTTTTTTTCAATACAATATTCAACACGTTTAGGTAACGATCTTCGATGGTTTTTTGTATCTTCATGTGGTGAATTTGCGTTAAAATTGACTCTATGGCTGCTTTTAGGTCTTCAACGGTGTCATAGCTTGTTTTGTACACTTCATCCTTAACATAACCCCACAAGAAATAGTCTAGAGGCGTTAAATCGGGCGACCTCGCGGGCCATTTGATAGGGCCGTTCGTATCAATCCATTTCTGGGAAAAGTGCTCAGTTAAAAAGTCTCTAGCTATGCGACTATTGTGAGCCGGTGCTCCATCCTGTTGAAAATAAAGTTGTTCTCTTACTTCTGCTGACATTTCTCCTAGGGCCTCTAAAAGCAGCAAAGAGGTACCTACAAACAACCATAGAGACAAGTTTACATGCCTGAACTTGTTGAATATTGTAATGGTGGTCACTTCGAACACCTACAAAAATAAACAAAAGTATGTGAAAACAATGCCTTTTATTCATTTTAGGCATCATGTGCCATAGAAACATTTACTGCTTAAGACCTACACAATCGATATCTAAATAGAAATATTGTTAGTTTCTTTTTTCAAAATGACCGGGTTCGATTCCCGAGCTGAGCACAGGTTTTTTTAAAATGTATGAATGCAGTTTTTCTTGTTATTAAAATCGATGACATGGTTCCTAAGAACAGATGTTCGTATCACTACATAGTATAAAACAAAGTCGCTTCCCTGTCTGTCTGTCCCTATATATGCTTAGATCTTTAAAACTACGCAACGGATTTTGATGCGTTTTTTTTTAATAGATAGAGTGATTCAAGAGAAAGGTTTATATGTATAATACATGCATAATATAGTAGAGAAACACTGATAATTTTAGAGGTTTCTAATGTAATGTCGTAAATAAACACATTTTTTTGCGCTTACATTGTAAACGCTGGCTGAACCCGTCGAGATAGATCAAAATAATGTACTACAGTATCGTACACCTTAAAAAGGTCTACAAAAAAGTCCGCAATGGTATATGTCTATCTCTTAGGGATAACCCACAATAACCATTTTTTACCCTATACTTTTTCCGAGAAATAATGGCTCTAAAATTATAATCAGTGTTTCTCCATTGCACCCGTGCGAAGCCCGGGCGGGTCGCTAGTATCTTATAGTTTCAGACTTTCCCACACTGACCGCTCTGAATGAGCCACCCTGTATATTGATTATAAGTGTATTAGTTGGACGATCATAAAGTATTGTCGTCTGTCTCGTATGTGGCGTTTGTGTATGTTTTTTTGCAGTGGTAGCTCACTGGTATCTGCCTCGACTTATGAGTGTAGGTCTTGAGTTCAAACCTAGGCAGACTTTCATCACCACTGCCCTCAAAACGGTGAAGGAACACTTCGTGAGGAAACCGACGTGTCATGATGGTGCTGATGTCATTTAATGATGTTCCCAGTCTGCATACAAATAAACATTCAAATATAATATATCCAATAATAATAATAATAATAATATTCCACAACTTTTACACAACGCCATCTAGTCCCAAACTAAGCAGAGCTTGTGCTATGGGTACTAGACAACTGATAAACATACATATATATTTCTAAATACATACATATTATAGATAAATTACACCCAGACACAGAACAAATGATCGTGCTCATCACACAAACATTTGTCCTGGGTGGGAATCGAACCCACGACCTTGTATAGCAGTCAGGGCCACTGACCACTAGACTAACAGGCCTGTCAATTTATTCAAATAGTTTAGTCACTATACGAGTAGCTAGTCGGCTGATCGGCAAAACCCATAGTAGGCCCATCACTACTAGGTACCTATCTTTTCGGTTTTAAAAATAACTTTTATTTTTATTTTTTTATTATCTATTATAAATTTAGGGGCTTTTGGTCACAACACGACCATGCCAGCCCCATCATAACCTAATTCAATAAAAGCTTTACACTATTCAGATTTCAAAACCTTATAGGTATACTATTTTATAAAGTAAGATAGCTACATTCGAGACAGACTCTGATAATATGCTTTGAACAAAACCAACACCTATCAAATTAATTTTGAAGGTATTCATCAGCGCATCTCTAGCAGCAATAACTTTTTAATTTCGATATAATTATTATTTTATTTGTATATTTCGAAATACTCCTATGTATAAGTATTTTCTGTGTTTTAATTTAATGTCGTCCCCACACGGTACACATAAGTCAAGATATTTTATTTGTCCCAAATACCTAGTGGGTTATTGGATACAATAACGACTAGTACACCATTTTGCTTGACGTTCGAGCCACATATATTTCTCTGCAGTACTAGGAAATTGTCGTGCAGTTGGTAATGACTTCCTCTAACCAAAGCGAACCCTGGAAATATGCCAGAAATCAGGTTAATAAAGTATTATAAACTAAAACCGCTATCGCTAGCTTTCAGTGATGCTATTTACTTACTTAGGTAATTTACAAGTGGGTACCTACACTAGGTTTTAATTATAATAATAAAAAATAAAATAAAATAAAAATCTTTTATTGGCTACCTGCTAATAAAAGATTTTTATTTTATTTTTTATAGGCCCATAGCGTGTTAGTATTACAAGTAACTTAAAAAACTATGTCAGTAGTAGGTAACAAATTAGGCAGACAAATACAATATTAAAAAATTATAAACATTTAAAAACAAAAACAAAGCATCCACTACTCAGTCTATTGCAGTCCTCTGCAGGTCATAGGCCTCTCCCAGACTGCGCCACAACACCCTGTCCTCCGCCTTCCGCATCCAGTCTAGCCCAGCCACCTTCTTTAGGTCGTCCGTCCATCTAGCTGGAGGGCGTCCCACACTACGCTTGCCGATACGCGGTCTCCACTCCAGGACTCGTCTGCTTCACCGGCCATCGGTCTTTCAACAAGCTTACTCTGCAAGCAATGTCGCATTGAGTGTAGTGGTAATTTTTCATAGTAAGTAGTAAGTTAATTTTTTAACAGTAACATTGATCAAAATCTATTCAAACACACTCAAAAAGTTACGATTAGAAATCAAAATGATTAATTTTCCCGACTCAAAGTAACGGGGACTGACTTAGGTCTGCAATCCCATAAAAACTCAGCAAGCAATATGGCGACCCTAACTCCCGATGACGGCTCATTATGGCGGCCGGAAGTCGGGAGGGGGGCGACCGGAAGTGACGTAGCGTGCGCGTGCGCTCAACCGCGCAGCCCCGCGCCCGTGCCACTTGCCGACATGATTATTTTTATCAATTTATCACTCTGTAACGGTTGTTAGAACTTTTTAATAACTGGTTCTGTTTTAATCTTTAGTTTTTGTTATGTAAGTGTTGTGTGAATGTTTAATTGGAGTTTTTTTTTTGTTTCATTTGATCTTTGAACACTTTTGAGCTTTGAATTTAATTAGTACGTATTAGCATACTAGTTGGGAGTAGACCTGCAATGTAGTATAGAGATTCGAATCACTTTATCAAGTAAAAAGTGTCCTTGGATTAGACAATATTGACATTGTACTACAAATTGCTTTCATCCAGCCAAGTTTGAGATATAAATAGGAATCATTGAAAGGGCTCAAAACTACTGCATAGATTTAACCAAAACTAAGACAGAGGTCTTAGTTTTGGTTTCCCAGGTATGTTGCTCTCTAGCAACATACCTGGAAAAGAACGGTATACTTTTAATTTGGGGTCCTTTAGGTATGTAATGACGTAGTTCTCCTTTCACGCGAGTAAAGTCACCACCAAAAGCTACTAAAACAAAAAACAGAGCCCATCAATTCACCTCACACATTTTACTCTGACCAATTAAAACAATGCTATTATAAATCTTGTTATCGTTTCCATCAGAATATGGATCAGAAAGCTTTCTCTCGACCTAAAGCCTTGAGGGATATAATTGTAGTCGGTCGGGGTCCCGTAAATGCCTTCGGGACCTCGCATTCTGCATCTTGTGAAGCTGGGGTACTTTTAGAAACTGTGGTATTTCAAATCCAGGTCAAATAACCAACACACCGTTTCTGGAACGGAAATCAAAACAAAAATTAGATTAGAAATATCCAAGGCATGTGAACGGCTGTAATTGGTTGAATGAATTATTAACAGCCAATCACACTTACGAAGGTTTTCGATATTTGAAGACGAATTATGGAACTCAAATGGAGTTGGGCAGGGCATCTGGCTAGGCGCAGTAAGGCAATGAGAGAGACTGGCATCAAAAAAAAAATTTGATTGGTAATTCTAGTTTGGTTTCCCGAGAATACAAGAATCTTAGATGGCGATTTTCCTAAAGCTCTAAACATCTACTTGGTGAATATGAAAATCTCGAGGATGCAGCGACGAAGTATAATTGAAGGTTAAACAAACTTACCTGCCGTGCGATTCTGTAACCATCTCACCCTGAAAATTTGGGTGAAGTGAGCGTGAAGTGAGCTGTCATTAGGGATTAACACTATTGACACTGCTCACTTCACTTATGATTTCACGGTGAGATTTTTACAGAATCGACCGGCTGAAGTGAATTTTAACCGTACTTATACGAGTCGCTGCATCCGATGAGATTTTCGGTCCCCCCCCCTTCCGTAAGTTTCTGCTTATTAAACTTACCCGTTGAACTATGTGTTCTTTTTTAACTTTACCAAAATCGTGCTCTGAAATGAATGACGATTTTGACACTAGAGGCGCCGTGCGCGCGCACTCCGTATGGGGTCTTGGTCTCTTGACTTTTAATTTTTTTTCTGCTCTAAAAAGTGTTCGTTGCCCGGTACATTTAGGAGTGGCCTTTTTAGAGTTTCGTACCCAAAGCTTAAAAAGGAACCCTATTACTCCCGCTCCGCTGTCCGTCCGTCCGTCTGTCACCAGGCTGTATCTCATGAACCGTGATAGTTAGACAGTTGAAATTTTCACAGATGATGTATTTCTGTTGCCGCTATAACACACTAAAAAACAGAATAAAATAAATATTTAAGGGGGCCCCCATACAACAGACATGATTTTTTTGCCGTTTTTATAGATAATGGTACGGAACCTTTCGTGCGCGAATCCGACTCGCACTTGGCCGTTTTTTTTTTTAAATTTTATACTAATTACTTTTTTATTTTTGACTGGAAGACGAAGTGTCGATCGACCGGTGACGAGATGGGCGGATGACATTGTTGCCATCTCAGGTAGAACTTGGATGAGGCTCTCACATGAGCGTGGGAATTGGCACAAAATAAGAGACGCCGATGATGATGATCAGCAGTGGCTGAAATCGGGCTGTGAATGATGTTGTAGATGAATTGGATCACTTGATATGGCATTTAATTTTGACACGTTGTTTATTTTCGTCCAGAAAACCAGGTGTTTTTTTTTTTAGTTTCGTGTGCCTAGGCAAGTTACAATCGCTTTCAAAACGTTTCATATTTCTACAAAGACTCAACAGGATTGTCATATGTTTTTCGGTACCTATCTTTTTTTTTTTTAAAAAAACGTTGCCCCACACTAGGAGTTTCTCCTGTATTGTGGGTGCGTTTACAAACATTTAATCTCACATACACAAACAGCCAGACCCGGAAGAACTACTTGTAGGTCATACAAATATTTGTTCCGTGCGGAAATCGAACCCGCGACACGCAGCGCAGCAGTCAATCGCTTAACCACCTGAGGGATTACTTTAAAACGTTATGGTGCACAGTTCAAACATGAGGATCACTAGAATTTCAAATCATAATGTGGTGTGTCACAGCTAAAGTGGAAAAATGTCAACTAACTTTTGGAGGCCATCTGTATATAAATAAATAAATAAAATAAATATAATTTAATACAAGTAATGCCATAAACATGTCATGTCACTGTGTTACGTTATAATAATGCAATGTTTATAATGTCACTATATGAGTCCAATATACAGCGTGTAACGGAAAGGGGGTATCAACCCTGAAGGAGGTGAATGTGCTCATGAAACTCAACAACTTTCCCCAAAGAACATAGGTCGAAATATGAAAAAAAAATTTGGCCCTCCCATAGTAAATCAATCAGCTGGTAGTCAGTTTTGTAAGGGAGGGCCAAATTTTTTTTTTCATATTTCAACCTATGTTCTTTGGGGAAAGTTGTTGAGTTTCATGAGCACATTCACCTCCATCAGGGTTGATACCCCCCTTCCGTTACACGCTGTATACACACACATACATTCAATACAAATTCGCACAATACTTGCAAACACAATGAAATTACGTATGACGTAACGCACTCATTATGGCTTTATTTTGTAATAATTCATTGTAGTGTGAAAATCATGTTATTGTTGGGTTTTTCTTTTGTGTCGTGTTCTTGGATTAAACTTGAATAATGGTACGAAAATATGTATTTGTATTTGTATATGTATTTGTTTTTTTTTTTTTTGTATATATGTGTTTGAATGTTCGGAAGCTTTGGTTAATTTCTTGTGGTAATTTGCAAATAAAACATTTTGATTAATGATTTTTAAAGCAGTTTTAGTTACGAAAATAAGCAGTAGTCATATATTTGTAATGTTTATCTATTTATTAAATACTTTAAGCACACAAATATACAGAGGCGAACCTAATTTCATAAGTAATATCCATCAGTCCCTTTGGATGATGCAGAGACACACAGTGGTAAGTGCAATCATAAAAATTGAGAAATCAATGTTTTTAAATACATATAAAGATACGCATAAATCTAGGCAAACAACTTTTTACCGACCGACGTTTCTAAATGTTTTATAAAAAGATGTTGTTATCGCTATTTAGACATTTCGTTCGCGTACAAAGACACTAATTTCTCATAACACAACACTACGCCACTCTAGCGCCGCGTGATCTGCCCGCTGGCTTCAAGACCGGCAGGGTAATTGCGTAACACACTGTCAGTAGCAATGGGTTTCATTTTGACAGTTCAACAACATTCATTGCGTTGTTTACGTTGTTGAGCAGACACATTTTTCGAACATATGGAGCAATGGATTAGCAATATGCTTCAAAATGATTCAAATTGAGAGTAATAATGTGTTACGAAATTAGGCCTCTGCCGCTCCGCAATCGCTGACTTCGAGACTAAGGCCTTAGGGGCACTTAAAAAAAAAACATTTACACGAACCATTACCCCTTTATTTCACAGTCTGCTAATTATAGTAATTTGAAAGCTTTTTTTATCTCCTTAGCCAGTACTTTATTTATCTGTATATATAATCTATACAAGGTGTAATTTAAATAACGCAAAACCTCATAAGGTCATTGTACTCATTATGAACAACTTTTACTATGGTACCAAACCTGAAATTACGAATAAAAATCAGCCCTACATTTTGACGATTATGCGAACATAAATGTAGGGAGCAGCTGATTTTTTTTTCGCGATTTCAGGTTTGGTCTTGTAGTAAAAGTTGTTCATAATGACGAGTACAATGGCCCCTTATGAGATTTTGCGTTATTTAACCTCTAGAGCCCCAGCGGCACAAAAACGTGCTAGTAAACACCGACCGATTAAAAACTGTATATGTAGTAAAGATAAGGCTTAAAATCGTCCGCTATATACAGGTTGAAATTGAAAACATGCGACAAATCGAAATGAGAGATTGTACTCATCATTGTGAACAACTTTTACTATGAGATAAAACCTGAAATCGCAAAAAAAAAAATCAGCTGTTCCCTACATTTATGTTCGCATAACTCGTCAAAATGTAGGGAACAGCTGTTTTTTTTTTCGCAATTTCAGGTTTGGTCCCATGGTAAAAGTTGTTCATAATGATGAGTACAATCTCCCATTTCGATTTGTCGCATGTTTTCAATTTCACCCTGTATATCTAAAAGAGCCCGCTCGCGGTGCTTGACCGGTTAAATTACACCTTGTATACATGTTTCCATTGCGGGACACAGGCCTCCTCACTTTGAGAGTGAGAGTGGGCTGTAATCCACCACGCGGGCCCAGTGCGGGTTGGTAGATGTCACATGTCTTCAAATTTTCGGTTCTAGGACATGTCGAAAACAACGAAAAAGAAAACAACGTGAGGAAACCCTCACGATGTTTTCCTTCACCGTTTTGAGAGCTGTGATGATGATATACTGGGTGTCCGAAAAGTCATGGATGACCTTTTACCTGCTGATGGGCCACATTAGGATCTACCAATAAAAAAAAATGACCATGCTAAAAGTCTTATGGTTTCCGAGTTTTTTGATGTTTAATGAAATTTTGGAAAATCTCTACCTTTGATCAGTTTTTTCCATGCCATTTCTACGAATGAAAACTTTTTCGAGTACAGGTTCTTTTATTTTCATCTTGAATCATCCTACTATCGATTGAATACAAGAAAGTTACAGATATCATCTTTTAAATACCTAAAATTTAGGTTCAAACCTAAAATTTTCACCAAAAAAAAATTTACCTTATTCTTGATCGGCCCTGGTGAAAAAAAAAAATTATTGCTAGGTCATTTATTTTTTATTGGTAGATCCTAATGTGGCCCATCAGCAGGTAAAAGGTAATCCATGACTTTTCGGACACCCAGTATATAATTTACATAAAGTTATGCGCCGTTGTCGGCTGCTTAACGGAGCTGGCCTGTGGTTGCTTCCATAAATGAAAACAGATCAACAGTGCTGGTTAAGACAGGAGGCTGTTGCTCTACAGTGATACTTGCATTTTTTCCAAGAATCACATCCATTACTTTCAGCATAGTAGTGAGGTTCTGCCAAGACAGAAAAGGGCTAAGGGCCCGTTTTTTGATCCGTAGTTAACTCAACCAATTGTTAAAAATACTAACTAATGGTTAAATTTTGGCAAAATGAATTAACTCAACCAATTGTTAAAAATACTAAGTAATGGTTAAATTTTGGCAAAATGAATTAACTCAACCAATTGTTAAAAATACTAACTAATGGTTAAATTTTGGCAAAATGAATTAACTCAACCAATTGTTAAAAATACTAACTAATGGTTAAATTTTGGCAAAATGAATTAACTCAACCAATTGTTAAAAATACTAACTAATGATTAAATTTTGGCAAAATGAATTAACTCAACCAATTGTTAAAAATACTAACTAACGGTTCAATTTTGCCGAAATGTGCTTTCATTTTGCCAAAATTTAACCATTAGTTTGTATTTTTAACAATTGGTTTAGTTAACTACGGATCAAAAAACCGGTCCTTAGTTTCACAACCTTTTATATCACCCACTTAGTCATAAAAATATTTATAAAAAAAAATATGTTTAATAATTATGTGTATAGTAATTTATAATAGCATTCCAAATGACTTGAAATTGTTGCAGGGTAATTTCTATAAAAAAAAAATATAGAGTGGCTACAAAATCGTTATTTCTATAGCATTAAAGAATTTATGGAATTTAAAAATTAACAATAATGATGAATAATAATTGATTTTATACTAATTGTAATAATATTAATTGCGTGATAATAATTAAATAAATAAATAATTTAAGTAAATAATTTGCACGCTTGCTTGCAGGCAGAATACAGTGACTTTTAGGACATAAGATCTTTCCTTGTAATTTATACGTATTTCATTGCAAATAAACGTTTTTGATTTTTATTTTGATTTTTATGATTTTGACCATGACAGGCTGTTTTTGTTCCCACTTGTACGTTAACTTTTTTTTCACAGTTGTTGCTCGTTCAAAGCAGAATTTTTAAATATTCATGCCCTGAATCCTTCAGGCTGACGGTAATCAACATGACGACATGACAGCAGCTGTCACCTGCTGATTCTCAGGATATATGCCGTAATAACACACGATCGATGACATGACGCGACGTGGAAGGCAGTTCCTGACGTTTGACGTTCTCCTTGTTATTATTGATCAGTAACTAGAACCGCGTTCTAACCTAAAGCGAACGCGATCGTATCTGGACATACAATATACATTCAAATAAATAGAATTGAAGTATCTGTTCGTAATGTCAAAATAACAGCTTTGAACGGTATTATTATAAAATGAACTTCAAAAAAAAAAAACAATTTTAACATTTTTGTTTGTCTGTCTGATAACAATCCGGATCCTACTGATAAATTCCTGATGGAAATACCCAATATTACTTTGCCCCACCTCGGAATCAAACTCAGCCAGTCGATTCTGTAAAAATTCCACCGTGAGAGCTTGCGTGAAGTAAGCTGTCGGTGTAATCCCACTGATGGATTGACCAAGCAAACATTTACAATCACAATCGAGATTTTAATACAATTTTTTTTTTGCTAATTCTTTTGATAATTTTTATATTTTAGTTGTCAAACATTACTGTTTTGTGGGGTTTTTAAAAAAAAATAGTGAAACAGAAACTCAGTCAGAATATCAACTTGGTTTTTTATTCTTTTTATTTTCTAGACTAGTCTTTATATAACCTGAGGCGCGAGCGCGTCGCGCACGATCAATACCTAATTAAAATAAAACATTCACAGCTACTAGACTGATGAAAATACGCATCGACATTGTTTGTTATTATTAATATTATTAAAATCTCGATTATGATTGTAAATGTAAGCATGGTCAATCCCTAGTATCAGGTGAGATGACACTGACAGCTCACTCTACGCTCACTTCACCTAAGTTTTTACGGTGAGATGGTTACAGAATCGCACTGCTGGACCGCAATATAAGTTTAGTGAAGTCATAATGAATAGTGTGAATAACACTACTTGAGCATACATTTATAAAGACGGATATTTGGATGAGTTCCTTGCATATCCCCCAGGTTAGCCTTACACAATTGTCTTGGTAGGATACTTTTCTCCCATAAACATTCCTCAAGAATACAGCTATCAAATGAAAGAAGATTTTTTCAAATCCGACTGCGAAATCTTCTGCTTTATTATTAGCATAGATTGACTATAAATTTATACTAAAAGTTTTATAAAAAAAGTGTGTGTTTTAGTTCTTGTAAAAAGATAATTTTACTGATAAGAAGACTAGAATTTCACGTCCGTACTACCGATTTTCGTCTTGAATAAATTCTCGTGGTAAACCTTGGACAGCAATTGTGTCTATTTATAAGGCAACACAGTTGCATACTATAAGGCTCATGGATGGAGGACCAGCGTCTGTATCCGCGCTGGTCCTTCATTCAAGTGAAGATTCACGCCGCGCCGTCACGCGAAAACCGCGCAGGCGCGTGACGACTGATGTAGGTGGCTTATTAGTCGATTTGCACGAATTTACTCGCCCGAAACGGGCGAATCGTCAATTTTAATTTTTTTTTCTACAGGCTACTGGTAGTATTTTTTCATTAGGATAATGAGATGATGAGGCAACTCGCACGAATTGGCACATTTTGAATATCATGCAATGAAGTTCAGAAAGGCATAGTACACGTTTCGTTCTTCGTTTTGTCTTTTTTCTATACCTTATTGCATAAAATTCAAAATTTGCCAATTCGTGCGAGTCGCCCGTAGAAAAACTAATATTATTTAAACGAGACGATTCGCCCGTTTCGGGTGAGTGAATTCGTGCGAATCGACTAATGGACCATAAAGGTCGGTGCATGTATGACGTAATTTTATGGCGACACGGGGTTTTAGGGCTTGCCCTAAAGTGGGTCATGGACTATATAAATATGTGTAGGTTGTTTACGCCTCATTTTACTTTTAGCAGAATGCTGAGGACTGTGAATGAATGTCCTGGGACACTTTTGAAGGCTGGAAAAGTTATTGAAATCTACCATTTTGATCTGAAGAGTTAACAAACGTAGAAGCTAGATGGCGTAATAATATGTATGAGTTCCTGTGCGCAAATAAAAAAAAAATTCTCTCTTTAAAATACCTAATTTATTTTGATTTAGACAAAAGGTAAAAATAGAAAGACTGGTGGTAAGTTACTTAAGTCAAATTATCAAACTTGTACCGAAAACCAGAGACTAAAGAGTTTTTCAAATGCGAATGGTAGTTCCAGAGATTAGCGCGTTCAAACAAACAAATACAAAAACAAACAAACTCTTCAGCTTTATTATTTGTATAGATTGTATTGCTCATGTTTCATTCATGAATATGATTTCCGTTAATTTCCAAAACTAGTTGGAAAGTCGCGTGAGTAAAACCGATAACTTTTTTGTATCTCTCACAAAATTTATGCTTTATTTTAAGCATAACGATTATCTTGTAATATCCTAAGCTCATATCCACGTAATCAAGATATTTTGATGCATGACATCTTTTCGAAAAAAAAACTAACAAAACCGCGTGCACAATATTTAATAAAAAACGCCGAATAAAAATACGACCGTTAACTTACTTTATTTTATTTTTGTTATTTGTTGTAAGTAGAAAAGAAGGCAGAACGAAAAATGCGTTTAGTTGCAATAAGTACAGAAAAAAAAATGCACATTTGAAATTAAAAAACAGAAAACAATGATTTAATGCCAAAAGAGTCTCAGCCGGTCGATTCTGGAAATATCTCACCGTGATAACTTTACTGAGGTGAAGTGAGCTTACAGTGTGCTGTGAGTCATGCTGATGCTAGGGATTGACACTATTGACGACTCACTCCACGCTCACTTCACCCATGTTTTCACGGTGAGATGGTTACAGAATCGCACGGCTGTTCAGCATAATGTCAAATGGCAACACAAGGTGTACCACCTGGCGCTTATTATCAGCTGCAGCACACGAGTGTCATACGCTAGGGGAAGTGTGTGTTCGTTATGATAAATTAAGAGAATAAATATTAAAGGAAGGACGTTAATAGAATAGAATAGAATAGAATACTCTTTATTATGTACACCATATAGATTACAGACATAAATATAGAAACCAAAAAAAAAAAATTAAAAAAAAAAATAAAAAAAAAAAAACAAAAAAAAAAATCCAAAATCAAAAAAAATAAAACATATAAATAAGGGTGGGGTCGGGAATCCCCGGCAGGAACGAAGTTCAAAATGAAAATCCAAGATGGTAGCTGCGAAAATTTGAAAATACTCGCTGCCTTGGATATTCATTTTGACCTCACTAATTATTTATTTAAACTTTTCGCACAAAAGGTACAAAGGCGGACGAAATGCCTTAGGCATTCTCTCTCTATCTCTCTCTGACTCTCTCTATTATACGTATTATGTAATAAAAAGTCGCATGGAGGGGCGTAACGCTTTTTCGTTACGTGACGATTTCTCAAAGTTTACTCCTACCGCAAGCTCCGTTAAAGGACTTCGTTCCAAAAAGCTCATACAAAACATACTACGTAATTAGTACGCACTTTTTGAAATCGTAATTAGTACGCGCTTCAAAATACACAGACGGTCGGACGGACAGTGGAGCCTTAGTAATAGGGTCCCGTTGGCCCCTTTTGGGTACGGAACCCTAAACACCGACATCCATAAGTACAGGATGAGGCCACAAAACATGGCGGAAGCGCGTAATTGTCGCGTTTCTCGTGGCCACGTTGCGGTATGGTCATAATGCTCGTCTGGAAATCATCGCGAGCATTGAGCGTGGCGTTGAGAGCGTATCTGATAGACGCAGAAAAGTGTTTTTTTTTTTTTTTATATTACGTAAATTATTACTGTGTTGAATTATTTTTGTTGCTTCCTGGTCGTTGGTGTAGTGGTCGCACGGGTTACTGCTGAGTGTCAGGTACTTAATGGGTTCGATTCCCATGTCAGGTAAAGCTTTTTTGGGCATTCCTGTCAGGGATTTCTCAGTAGCAGCCTGGAGTCTGGATTTGTGCCTGATGTATGGACATAGACTTGCTTCTTATTCATCATCTGCCTGCCTTTTCCCAACTATGTTGGGGTTGGCTTCCAGTCTAACCGGATGCAGCTGAATACCAGTATTTTACATGGAGCGACTGCCTATCTGACCTCCACAACCCAGTTACTCGGTAACACGATACCCCTTGGTAAGACCAGTTGGTTGTCAGACTTTCGGGCTACTAACGACCAGTAACGACTGTCAAAGGTCCACGAATGACAGCCGGGACCAACGGCTTAACGTGCTTTCCGAGGCACGGAGGGTCTTGGTATTTGAAGATGGTCACCTATCCATAGACTAACCGCGGCAAGCGTAGCTTAACCTGATCGATCTACCCGTGCGGCTTTCTTATCATATAGGATAACTGATGGACCGCTCTGTCTAACCTTTCGGATAATACAGGCGTTTTTCAATACATTTACTAAACAATATTGCACGATGGCGCCGATTCTCTTATTCACAGACTTAACTAAATTTAAGTTCAGAGTATCTTTTTCTTTCTATTTCATTAAGAAAAGGACAGAAGATAAATATCAGTTTAGTCCTGTCAAATTAGCGCCTGACGTAAATTGACGTATTTTTAGTAGCCAATTTTTATAATAACGTCTAAACTTGTCTATGGAGTATCTTAATTTGACAGGACTAAACTAATATTTATCTTCTGTCCTTTTCTTAATGAAATAGAAAGAAAAAGATGCACTGAACTTAAATTTAGTTTAGTTGACAAGGGAATTGGCGCCAATATTTACCATCAGCGGTCGTGTAGCAGTTTACGTAATTATATTCATAGGTACTTCACTACCACTACATAGTATAAAACAAAGTCGCTTCGCTGTCTGTCCCTATATATGCTTAGATCTTTAAAACTACGCAACGGATTTTGATGCAGTTTGTTTTAATAGATAGAGTGATTCAAAAGGAAGGTTTATATGTATAATACATGCATAATATAGTAGAGAAACACTGATAATTTTAGAGGTTTCTAATGTAATGTCGTAAATAAACACATTTTTTGCGCTTACATTGTAAACGCTGGCTGAACCCGTCGAGATAGATCAAAATAATGTACTACAGTATTGTACACCTTAAAAAGGTCTACAAAAAAAGTCCGCGATGGTATATGTATGTCTATCTCTTAGGGATAACCCACAATAACCATTTTTTATCCTATACTTTTTACGAGAAATAATGGCTCTAAAATTATCAGTGTTTCTCCATTGCACCCGTGCGAAGCCGGGGCGGGTCGCTAGTTACTCATAAAACCTAGATAAAAAATCACTTTCGTATTTATTACATTAGCACTTATGTATGAACATAATTTGAATCCTTGCATCGTTTCCCACCGTCCAGTTAACGGTATATATTCGTCAGATCCGCTCGAACCGTAGCTACAAAAAGTTGCTTTAAAACATAAATTGTGCATCCTTACACCGATTGACTTCCAACTTCCTGCATTACAGAACAGCTGTTGAAAAAATAAAATAAAAACATTGTGTACATATACAGCATGTATGAAAAAGATAAAGTATTTTATTTCACATAAATCTATATGGGCATTTACCTATGAAACGTCAGAAGCTAGTTGCACGGTCCCAATTGATCGTTTTCTATGGAGAAGAGCCGGCAAGAAACTCCACGGTTACTCTTTTAATTAAAAATAACTGGCTTTTTCAAATTAGGTACAGTATCCATTAATAGGACGTATGGGGGGACAGTAAGTCAGTCAACAAGAACCAGCGGGTAATTGCGTTACACACTACCAGTAGCAATCGCTTTAATTTTGACAGTTCATCAACATTCATTGCGTTATTTACGTTGTTGAGCAAACAAATTTTTCGAACATAATAAGGTAATGGATTAGCAATATCCTACATAATGATTCAGATTGTGATAGATAGTGTGTCACGCAATTAGGGTGCAGGTACTTAATAAAATAAAAAACGATCTAAAAATAAAAAAGGGTCAAACAAGTATATAGTCTACAAAGCCTGCAACGTTCTCACATTCACAAAATATAAACGAATCTATCAAACCGATAAATAAAATTTTTAAAAAAAACTGAACAACCTTCACCATGGGACAGAAAAAAAACTTTTCCATACAAATATTCAATACCTATTCGACCCAAATGTATATGACGGCTGATATTTTTTTGATGTTGGTGCCATGGAGAAAGATGTTCAGTTACATGGTCTGTATCACACCCTTAAATTTGACAACACTTTTCTGATACATCCTGTATAAAAAACAAACCTAAAAATATCGACACTTGGAAACCCTAAGAATTAAATCTCGAAAGTGACAGATGGTAAGCGCTATTCTCATGGCCACACCGTGGTAGGGCCATAATGCGCTGCAATTTTCCTGTGCAGCGAGCGTGGTAGTTCTCCCACTGCATCTTGAAAGTAAAAAGATTATTCTGATTATTACTTCGACTGTGTGAACATGGTTCTGCTGCCTCACTTTTTTCTGATTTTGTGGGTTTTATAATAATCAGTACAGTAGTGTGGATTATCCAAACGTCGGTCAACCGAACGACCGCTTAGCCGAACTGCCAGTAGGCAAAGACTTACTATTTTAATAAACAAAAATATTCTTATCCAATTGCATGATACTCGTATATGGTTTTATGGGAATAGTTTTTCAAACAGTTCGATTTTCCGAATATATCAGTTTTCCGAACACACGTGTTCCTATTAGTTCGGATAATCGACGCTCTACCGTACTTGCGGTGTCGTTGGATCCTACTATTAGGAAGATTTTGATGTTTCTAAGCGATTTTTAAATAGTTCTTGAGATATGTTATATTTTTTGACGACTGCATAGAAATAACTTTGTTTTAACCCTTAAATGCATAATTTTGCCATATGGCAACAAAGCACGTCATTTATTTTTTTTAAGAATGTGATAGCTGTGAGTTTCTGAACGCACCTCTTTTTGTCAAAACAATATATATACTCTATGAATATTAATATTATTGTATAATTATTATATATTTATTATCTAAATTCTATAGATAAATACCTATACAATAGCATTTTTTGCAATACGATAAAATAAATCATGCATTTAAGGGTTAATAGTTACAAATCGATGAACGCCAGCTGCACGCACGAAAAGCATGACTCATTGTCACTTTTCCACCTCAGCCGAGCGTGCAAACGAGAGCGCGGAATAAGCGATAGAGGGGCACGATCGGCCTAAGCGTTCGGCTTGTGACGCATCTATCTATCTTCCACTATGACATTATCACGTAAAATTATCGTCCGTAAACCGACTTTACAGACAACCAATTTTTCCGAAAATCAATCCTGTGCATAAATTATCATCCTGTTGCCTTTACTGCTCGTGGCCAGTATTTTTTGAAGGGGAGAAAGGAAATTTTATTCGTTCCAATCCTAACTATTAAAGTCAGACAAAAATAGAACAACGGAAGTGACAGATGACAACCGCTATTTTAATGGCCGCACTGCTGTGAGTCCATAATGTACCAATCATCAGGTGCAGCGACCGTGATGATGAAGATCATGGACTATTACAGCATGTACCAGTGAGCATAGTTATTTTAAAGTATTTTTGGTAGTTTATGTTCAAACATACTTATGATAGCGAGGAGTATAAAAAGACATGTCTCGTGAATTTTGATAGAAAATTTGACAAAATGTTCGTTACTCCGTGTCTTATTTGTACATCTTTTACAGCCAGAAGCCCGAAAGTCTGACAACCAGCCTTGCCAAGGGGTATCGTGTTACCCAACAATTGGGTTGTGGAGGTCAGATAGGCAGTCGCTCCATGTAAAATTCTGGTTCGACTGGAAGCTTACCCGAACATAGTTGAAAAAAGGCTAGGCTGGTGATGATGCCTGGTGATCAAATGAAGGTTTTGGTGAAAAACGCAGCTACAATCACGAGTTTCCTTAAAACTCGACAGAAATCTTCACTTTTCCTTCTTCGTTCAGTCTATCTCTCTGTGGAATGCGCTCCCCCAGGAAATCAGGATGGCAACCAACCGATTATCCTTTAAAATTAAGGTTCGCGAGCAAATTAGCAAGAAGCTGGCAGTATCATCATAACGCTAATATTTTCTAATCGTTTGTATTATTTATTTTTAATATATTCATGCATTTATGTATATTTATTTGTACGTAATTAGGTATATATTATATTTATAGTTTTAATAGGTTTATGCGTATCTTTATATTTAATTGATGTATTCCTCAATTTTCA
This sequence comes from Eremobia ochroleuca, assembly GCA_949629135.1. NCBI lineage: Eukaryota > Metazoa > Arthropoda > Insecta > Lepidoptera > Noctuidae > Eremobia > Eremobia ochroleuca. The sequence continues at coordinate 8,359,877 of OX451385.1, read as the reverse complement.
TGATTGCACCTACTACTGTTTGTCTCTGCATCACCCAAAGGTTGAATGGTAGAAAATGCCTGTGGCATTAAGACCGCCTCTGTATATTTGTGTGCTTGAAGTATTAAATAAATAATAAATCTTCAAATTCAATTTTCCATCATAATTTTTGAACCGTCATACAAATATCAAACTCCACATACACAGCTCAACCATAAACCAACGAGCCTTAAAAACAACAATACAACGCATAGTGCTGCGCGTGAGTCGATCACAATTCACCAGGTCACTGACCCCTACTAATATGGCTAACGACTTATGAATGGGATACACTATGTATTTTAGATGCGTTTTTTTATTTGAACTCACTTTATGGTCCGCATTGTGTGACTAATTTTTTTATGACCATAGTTGACAGAATTTGGAGGGCGGAGTTAAGTCAATTTTTGACGTAATAAAACATTAGTGGAACCTACCGGTTGTTAGGATTATACCTACAACAGAGGGGCAATTCTCGTAATTTTAAGAACGTACACAGTCTGATATCAGTCTCAATCTGTCAAAAATACCTTCAATTTCCCTACATTTTGGCAAGTTTTTGACATTGATTGTCGCTGATATAAGATAGCGACTAGATTTTGAACGTTTTTAATTATTAGAATTGGCCTTCTGGTGCCACGAAGCATCTACTTTGTTTGTGGGTAGGTTGATACTGTCAGGTGGCAGGTAGATCCCAGTATTAGTTTGTATATGTTATTTACATGGAGCGACTGCCTCTCTGACTTACACAACCCAGTTACTGGGTTTCTTGGGTGACTTTCAGGCTTCTGACGGCCTGTAACAACTTTTAAAGATCCACGAATGACAGTAATTTATACAACGTGTAACGTTAAATGCGCAAAACCTCAGACACCCCAACTGATTTTTAATTCAATTGACCTATTTCAGAGAGAAAATAAGTAATTAAAAAAAATTGTAAAGGTTTTATGTGCTGTTTTAGTTTTACTGGCCATTCTGATCGTTTCTTGCGTCTACGACGACGCTTTATCGAGGGAGGAGTCGTCACCGGGCCACTGCGCCGCGCTGACATTGGCTTGCTTGACCTATTAATAAATAGACACGGCAACGTTTTTAATGAAGATTTTTTGAAAATTTGTGACCTATATTAAAAAGTGGTTCAATTAATTCTGCTCGTTATTCTGATCAAACTATTTTCAGGTTTTGCGCATTTAACGTTACACGTTGTATAGTGTACATAATAAAGAATATTCTATTCTATTCTATTCTTTTCATCATAAAAATTGTAGACCTTAACAAGCGGGCAGAGGTACTCGTAAAGGGAAGAGACTTGAAGAGATTTTTAAATGCTTTTGCTACTTGTTTGTTGAGCGGGTTGTGGCTTAGTAATAACAGGCGCACGAGTCGATCGATCAAGTCAAGCTATGCTTGCCGCGGTTGGTCCGTAGATGGGTGACCATCTTCACATACCAAGACCCCTCCGTGCCTCGGAAAGCACGCCAAGCCGTTGGTCCCGGCTGTCATTCCTGGATCTTTGACAGTCGTTACGGGTCGTCAGTAGCCGGAAAGTCTGACAAGCAGTCTTACCAAGAGGTATCGTATTACCCAGTAACTGGGTTGTGGAGGTCAGATAGGCAGTCGCTCCATATAAAATACTGGTATTCAGCTGCATCCGGTTAGACCGGAAGCCGACCCCAACATAGTTGGCAAAAGGCTAGGCAGATGATGATGACTTGTTTGTTAAAAATACATCCAGCATATGATGTGTTCATTGATTCTGCATACATTTGTATGTTTTGTACGATAATATTCTCATTGTTAACAGTGGGAAGTCGAATGCTCAGACTGTGAATAATGCTATGAGTAATAGTGAAAAGGGAGGTAAGGTATAGATGATCGCACGTCGTCGGTGGCCTTGTGCAGTCACACCTTGTGCTGGCCTATTGTAGTACGGAGTTCCAATAGAATAAGAGGCCAGCTTGTACTGGTTTTGTTACGACTGACGTGCGATTGTCTGTACCTACCTATAGTGTGCGCTTGCGACTGTTATGTGTTTTTGTTACTGTGATCGCTGTGAAGTTGTGTTTTATATTGAAAATTATCTGTTGCTGATTTGAAGTATTGAGCAGATATCTACTTGTGGAACCTGTAGGCTGATTATGCACAAGTCACATGACGTACTTATTCTTGTATTAGATTATATTTACTCTAGAAAAGAATAATAAACGTGACACTTATTAAAGATACTGTCTTTAATAAGTGTCACGTTTATTATTCTTTTAAGAAAAGCGGCTAAATAAGACACCCAGTCAGGCTGACCAGAATTTCTTACACCGCCAATTTTTTGGCTTAAATGTAGCGTCAAAATTGTAATCTTATCCTACATTTTATAAACCGCTCTTCATTTATTTCCATGCCTAAAAACTTTTTCGTTATGCACAAAGTCATTTCATGCTTCTTTATGACGTGTCCGCGATTCAATGAACAATTTTTCTTCATAAAATTATTTTTTGGGCTCCGCTGTCCGTGCGTCCTTCTGTCACAGGGTTGTCTGTATCTTTTGAACCATAATAGGTAGACACTTGAGATTTTCACAGTGTGTACTCCTAATGCCGGTATAACAAGGAATAATTTAATATACAAGAAAAACGTTTTTTTTTAAACCCACCACCCCCACCACCTACCTTTGTACCCATTTTTCTGTTCTTGTTTTTTTCTTATCTGTATACTTAAGGTCCCATTAAAATAGATGGACAAACTTTTAGAAATCATTCAGACCGCCAACATAAGGACAATGGTAAAAAAATATGTAACAAAAACGCATTAGATACAAGAAAAATAATCAGCTTACGAAACTACACTAATGTACCGGCAATTTATAAAAAAGGTCAAAATAAAATCACTTTATTCAGTGTTTTTTTTTTTTGCTTCGATATCTTTGTTTAGACGTACTGAGCGCTGCGTTAAAATTTGTGGACCCTATACAACGTGTAACGTTAAATGCGCAAAACCTGAAAATAGTTTGATCAGAATAAGGAGCAGAATTAATTGAACCACTTTTTAATATAAGTCACATCTAAAAATCTTCATTAAAAACGTTGCCGTATCTATTTATTAATAGGTCAAGCAACCCAATGTCAGCGCGGCGCGGCGGCGGTGGCGCAGCGGCCCGGTGACGACTACTTCCTCGATAAAGCGTCGTCGCAGACGCAAGAAACGGTCAGAATGGCCAGTAAAACTAAAACAGCACATAAAACCTTTACAATTTTTTTAATGACTTGTTTTCTCTCTGAAATATGTCAATTAAATTAAAAATCAGGTGGGGTGTCTGAGGTTTTGCGCATTTAACGTTACACGTTGTATATGTGCGTACATAAATGGTAAAATAAATAAATTTAAAAAATTGTATTAAATATTTTACGGTGGTACGGAACGCTTCATCTTTGAGCCCGACTCGCACTTAGCCGCCTTTTTTTACTGTTACTGAACAGTGTCTAATTGATTAACCGCGGATAAAATCATAATGAGGCAATTTAATTAAAATGTCTTCGTGACATTGTTTAGTTTTAATTACTTGGCATTTGTTTTAATGATTCAGCTGGGTATTTTTTTACTGGGATTTTCTATTTTATCTTGATAGTAAAACTGTTGATCGATTTAGGTTAAAGTGATCACGATTTGACTTGAGTGCACCGTATGAGAAAAAAAAAAAATTAATGTTTTAGGATGAAAATAATGATAATCAGTATTTATGACTTTAACTTTTACTTTAGTTTTCTGATAATGGCCATTCGCCTTTTCAGCTTTTGATGTTCAAAGTGGACCTATTCCTCTTAGAAGATCTTTTGCAAATACAAAATGGCGGCATGTTACTGTCAACTTGTTTATTTGTGCAAATTGGACCACACAAAATGGGCCACTCCAGTCCTTGTGTGGTCTGCAGATGAATATGACCATAATATAGATAAATAAACTCATCCTTCCCTCTTATAGTATTCCTAGAGCAGTTTCAAGATTATTATTTGTGTTTGGACAGCAAACCTATTAAGACTTGAAGTGCAAACTAAGTATGGACCACTTGATTAAAATTATTTGCCTGGCCATTCAGTTAGGATTAGTCTAGTTCTGATTATTTAAGTTATTTTAGTCCAAAATCAACACCGGGTTTTTGATCGGTAGTTCTTCTATTGTTTGGTCTGATCTATTGTTTGGAATCGCGGATTTTTGTCTGTGGAAAAGGAAAATTTAAACCTTTCTAAAAATATCATTTTGATTGGCTTCTCTAAGCAAAGCGGTTATCCCAATCTAGTGGGTATCAGAAAGGTTTGGTCATATTTAAGGTTGTGGTATATAGACCATCAAAACGAACCACTTTCTTCATGGGACCAACATCATCATCGCGAAAAAAAAAATCTGCCGTTGACATTCGGGTGGAGTCTGATTGGACATATTATGACCACGACACCTTTCTGATACATGCTGTATATCTCAAAAACGAAGATGGCACACTACATTTATTTTTATTTTTTACTCCAATGATTATGGAGAGGCCTCACAATACGATAATGTACAAGACTCGTCTTGCTAACGGTCCGGGAGGTTTTTCTGGTTAGGTCAAGTCAATTCAGTTAGAGTTGTTCTGGATCAAAATAAACATTGCTATTTTAAAGGTTCTTTTTTAATTCATTCTTCGTACTCGTATGAGTTGACTTTCGAATTAGAATCTGCATTGATTAGCTGGTTAAGCAGGAAATATTCAGATTTAATGAGTGGGTTCTTGCAATTTTAAATGCATCGATTTTGCATCAGATTTTACTAAGACACGACTGCGTGATGGGTGAACGACATTGTAGCCATCTCGGGCAAAACCTTTATGACACTGGCTAACGTGGGAATTGGCACAAGAAAGGAGAGGCCTATGACCCTGGAGTGGGTGAAGTCGGGCTACGGATAACTATGATGAAGACACCTCTTAAGTATAATTAGCTGCAGCCAGACACTTTTACGGCTCAATGATCTATGAATATAACCAATTTTATAACCAAACGAATCAATACCAGATGCACTTTAAAATTTAGATTGACTGAAGAATCAAAGTTTTGCTTAGGCCCACAATTTACGGTCCTTTCACTTCAAAAACTCGTATTTATTAACGCAATCGTAGTTTATTTATTTTTATTTATTAAGTATTTACCTACATAGTTTAAAAAGCTAACAGTCTTAAAATAATAATAATATGTACAAGTATATAAAAAGGAGGGCAAATAATCAAAGGGCATCAAAAAATTCGTCCGTATTGCTGTCAACAGGAAACGTGCCCAAAAGGCTGGCAGCATTGCCACGTTCTATGGCGGTGAAGAAAAATAAAAAAAACTTTTTTTATTTAAGTTACGTCAAAGTAAACACATACGTTTTAAATAACTTGCCATACACCTAAACATAGGGACCAATAAAAGTAGCCCACATTTTTTTACTAATGCCAATTTTGCACAACCTGTTCGTCCATAACAAAAACACAGCGGAATCGACTTCTGCGCAGTTCCCATCAAACGGGTGTCTACCGGATAATGATCAATACTGGTCTACAATCTAAATAAAAAAATAAAAAAAACTTAACGGGTCTTCTATAAACGTTGTGTATGATGGATAGCTTTTTTTAGGGCTTTTGAGATGGGGAAATAGGTTTTGTTGCAAGATTTTTTGGTGATTAATAAGTGCTGTCATGTAGAGTCCCACCGAAAATAGGTTGTTTTTTCGACCGAAAACGATGTTTGGTCTACTATAATTCGGTTTTCTCTAAATAAATGTAAACATTGATTTGCCGGTTACTTTTTAGGGTAATATTATTCAGCCACCACCGAATAAATAATTTCGGCATAAGCCGAAAATAGATATTTTGGCCGAAAATTGTCGAACGTCTTGTGCGAGGTTTATCGACGCTTATTTGTTTTTTTTATTTTACTAAGAGCGCAGGAAGACGATGCTGTGTGAGCAAGTATTGTGAACAATGATCGTTTGTTCTCAGTATGAGAAGAGACGTTTGTGTTACAATAGTATAGGTACTGTGGCGGCATCTACAACGTACACGCCAACTACGCATCACACTGACGTCACGCAAAGTTCTGCATCGCGCAAGCGAAGTTTACCATGCGACTAAAATATAACACATTACACAACATACTGACATCAATGGTCGGGCAGTTCGGAGTCAGGTCACAGGTTCCACCCCTTTCTATGAGGGATGAGAGAACTTTACACCCTTTCCCCATACTTCTATTGTATCTACAACAAAACGTGACTATCGATTTTTCTAGTTTTTATTTCAAACATCCAGACGTCAGAAAGGACACTTAAATTTACTAAAAAATTCACATATAACACTTTTTTATATTCCCAGAGCAAACAAGGCCGTACAATGTAATTTATTGAATTAAGATATAAATAAATCTATATGAGCACATGCGACCTTAATGGGTATTTATGTAATGTATTTAGGGCATACAGCGGAGCCTAATGTTGCCTATATATAGAGATATGTGCCTGTCTAATGGGACTACTTTCATTCGGAGTATACCGAGAATACTTTGATCAGAATTTAGGTTAGGTAAAATTAGGTATGATTGATTTTAGTGCGTATCTGACTAAGGACTAATAAGGATTTTATATGCATGCGTCTAGAATATAAACACATAATACAGGAACACAACATCACGCCTGTAATCTCTCAAGGGTTCGGCAGTAATGCATAGACGCAAGCAATGTATAGCAATGTATAGACGCAAGCACATAAAAAAAAAACCATTATATTCAAAACCGGAATCTAAGGTGATAAAGTCGCGGGAAACACATAGTTGTAACACCAGTTCAATATACCTTACTTTATTCCTTCTTGTCATATTAATCCACAGACCTACCTACATACATACCCAGTAATAAGTGTCCGTCGGTTCATTCAATACGGCGTTAGTAATCACCGCACGCGCCGGTCGCCGTCGGCTTGAGTCGTCTATCTGTCACCCATCATCCATTGTCCACTACTGACTGTCTGGCCTGGATTATTATAAGTATACATACAAGAAAGAAAACGTAAGGACTGAGGTATATAGATCGGACTGTAATATGGTTTTGTAGAATGGCATGTCAATGGATTAGTTTGTGAAAATAATAATAGCTTTCCGACCAATTTCAGTCACGGTGGCCAATCTCAACGGGGATAAGCCAGGTACGCAAGAGATATTATAGTGCTCAAGTGTGTGCGTAAACACAGATGCACTCTCTGTTCCTTTACTCTCATAGTCCGATGGGACGGCAATTCGACACGACCGGGGAGAGATCAGGCGCAGGACCAACGGCTTTACGTGTTTTCCAAGGGGTATAAAACCACCAACGGGCTGTTGAAAATTTCTAATGAAAAACCCAATAACACTTTTTCTAACCTGGGAATCGAACCCAGGGCCCTGCGCTCAGCAGTCGCGCTTGCCACTAAAAGACCAACGGAGCAGTCAGAATGTGAAAATACTACATAGTGTAGCGAAAAAAACAAAAACTCACATATTCACATACTCTCTTCGCCACTGAACACGTTTAATTTATCTTTACATTAATACTGAATATAAAAAGTATCAAAAATAATATAAAAAATGTAGAAAGTACAAAAACACGTAAAGAAACTTGTCACATTACACTGTCGGGTTTGTAGAATTTAAAGAGATGTATGAAATACTTTAGGCTTTCGTACCATAAATCATATTTTTGAGACTAGTAGGGTTACGCATCGAGTTAAAACGCGGTCGCAACCGAATTCGCACTACAATTACGTAACAAAAATTAAGCCGCGTCTAAAAGGTATTAAACCCGCTGTATTCTGTGTTTTAAAAGTTAAAATTTAAATTAATTTAATTTAGTTTTTTGTTTTTAAGTTCGAAATTACTCAAAAAATATCACAGTCTGCTAGTAATATTTTGAACCGTAGGATCGTTATTTAAAATAAAGAAGACTATTACAAATATGAAAAAGTTAATAAATATCTGCCAGATCTCCTGTCGGAGGTTCCGTTATGACGGCGTGACTCTGTCATTGGTCACGGTATCCTTGTCGAGAATTTCCTCTACTTTAGGTGGTGGAAGTGTCAAATCTGCTCGCTCCTTACTGCAATCCAGTCAGGTGCAAAATGGTAGGAACCTGGATGGGATGGAGCGGAAAAAATTTGCTTGCAAAATCTTCGGGCTTAAACCAGAAAAACGAAGAGAAGAATACACGGTTTGTTTTCCAACGGGAGTGACGACTCGCCGATTTTTGTAGAGAACTATCCCTGATTCCATAAATCACCATCACATCGCTTAATAGAATAAAAAGTAAAACGTTCTGAGAATTTTAGCACAAAGATTCAAAAATAAAATTATGCCGCAGTCGACTTCAACAAGTCACCAACGTTTCTAAGAAAAAAATTCACATGTCGTAAAACAATTCATTATTTAAAAATTTCGAAAATAGAATTTCTGGTTAAGCAAAGTAGGTACCCAAAAAAAAAAGACTGCATAATTCACAAAGTAGGATGTATATAAAAAAAATAACATGCAGGATTTGCTAATACTGCAATAGGTAGATACTAAAAAGTTTGCCGTTTAACAGCATTACTGCATTCCAGATCAAAGCATGCTAAAGAGTAGATATGGGAATAGGCACCGAAACGTCTAAATTCACTCAAACATGCGACTCTTCTTTGAGTCGCTGGCACGAGTATATTTTAAATCTTGTTTTCCCAAAACTTTGCCGCTTCCACGGCGTTGTGGAGACACTCAAATAGAAATCTCATAACAGTCACCCACTTTCTGGCACACAGCTACCAACGTAATGGCGAAAAAGCAGACACAGCTTCTTAAAAACGACAGCGTCTCCGTCAGGAAACCCGGCCGACGCCCGTTGTAAACTGTGGCAGGATACTCTTCCCCCACCTACTTATTACCTACAACCAAGGCTGCATCTCCCTGCAGGGTGTAACCGGCCGTGGTCCACTTGGAAGTCTTTGAACCGTCTCCAGACACAAATGGGAAGATGTAATTCCAATCTGGTAAAATGGGGCTACCTTGACAGAACGGCAGAAGAGTGTGATTGGGAAGCTATGTCACAATCCACACCTTACTCTCGCCCTCTGTATCCCAAAACAGGCAGTAACCTCTGCGCTGCCACCGACAACGCCGTGCAACTTGCGATTAAGATTACCATTTGGAGGGCGTTTCTGACGGCGTTGTAAAAGCGTCCTTTTTTTTGTTTTTTTTTTTTTGTTTCGGGGTGGAAAATCCTCATGGATGTCCGCCGCCCTTGGGCGGGCGGCGGGGTCTGTCAGACTCTTACTGACTAAAAACCACCCCGGTGTTCCCTCTCTCACCTACGCCGGGGGTCGCGGGAACGAACGATACTTCCGCAACCCCCGGCTGGTGCTGGCCCGCTCCTGCGGGCCTCTCCTCGTGTCAGGGGGGGGAGTGAGGTGTTAAACTCCCCCCGCGACGTCTAAGAGGGGCGCGCGTGGAACACTACGCGCCGCCGCCTCGGGTCCTGATATGTGGGGAGCGACGGACGTCCCCAAGTCCGTCGCCCCTGGACCCATTTAGGGGGGCTGGAAGAGGGCGTTATCCGCCCTCCGCCGACGCCCGGTGCGCCTGCTGCGGGCAGGGTGAGGGGACGAGATCTCCTTCTCCCTTTCCGCAGCTTCCTTCTGCGAGACGACTGTTTCGCAGAAGGAAACCACCGCGTCCCAGAACTCCTCGCTACCGACCATAGACTCGACCACGGCCGGCAGCGATAGGTCACTGCCTATTGTAAAAGCGTCCTGAGTCAAGTATGAGTGAGGAAGTTTCTTCAAACGAACTTACAACATCGGTATAACTTTGAATCTTTGTAACGGGCGTGCCATTGTACCAATAATTATTCTGTCTTGGTAACTAGCTAGTTAATCTCTTTGAGCATTTCCGCTAAATGCAAATTGAAGAGCTTCCATGAATGACGGAACCTAAGTACTCTAGAGTAGGCAATCAACCAATCAAAGCACGCTGTATAAACCTATCAGCATTCTAAGTAAACATGTTGATTAATTACAGCAATGTCAATGGATGGTCAATGTTTAAGTTAGGAAGTGTACAGCTCCCCAATTGCGTAACATACTCGTACTATCAGTCATAATCATTTTGGATATTGCTAATGCATTGCTTCATATGTTCAAAAAATTTGTCTGCTCAACAACGTAAATAACGCAATGGATGTTGTTGAACTGTCAAAATTAAACCCATTGCTACTGTGTGTTACGCAATTACCCTGCTGTTAGATAATTGCGTAACACACTATCAGTAGCAATAGCTTTCATTTTGACAGTTCAACAACATTCATTGCGTTATTTACGTTGTTGAGCAGACACATTTTTCCAATATAGGGAGCAATGGATTAGCAATATGCTTCAAAATTATTCAAATTGAGAGTAATAGTGTGTTACGCAATTAGGGTGTAGGTTGTTATTTGCAAAAAAAAAACTTACTTACTTCAATTTCCCTAGATGTGGAAAATTCTGGGAAAATTATCTAGCCGTCTAAAAACCTAGAATTTTATTGCACAAAGTTTGAAAAACAACAGAAGTTTTACAGCTAACTTTGCCTTTTTAATTTTTTCAGGTAAGGTGACCTGCTAGCGGTACCAAGTAAAGGCAGGTATTCGTTATTGGTTTATTTTACTTCTTAAACCAAATATTTAACTGTATATAAAATAATGTTGTGCACAAAGTTTTGTACAGTTTTTTTTTGTTGCTGTGTATTTACAAACGAGTATTTTAGTTATGCGGGCTTTACACAGGTGACTATTTATAGCCGACTCTCCAAATGACAGTTCGGCTAGGCCGCAGGTGACTAAAATCGCGAGTTCCAAAGAGAACTTTTTTATACGTTTCCGTATTTTTTAAGCGTTTTAGAACCACTGAAAACAACTACAATTTAAGTCAAACCTACAAAAAACCTATACATTACTGTACTGGACAGTCCATCAGTCGTTGGATAAAGGAAACTCTCAGCAATAGCGACGTGCATGTTAAAATGTTCTCTGCATATAGCACGCGTCTATGTCGGCAGCAAATACAGCAGGTGTCTGAATCGAAACCATAAAAAGACCACCGGCTGAACCTGAAACTTAATTTTTTTCACAAAATTTTATGATCAACCTCTTGTAACTTGCGTAGAAGATACACGAGGATAGATAAGATAAAGACAAAGATATATAATATATATATAAAGATATATCTGTATAAAGATTTATATGTACAGACGCCAGCACATCAAGTTACTACAGTATGTCAAATTTCTTTAATAGATTTTCAACTTTATGTCTAAAGCATAAGGTTCAAAGTTGATTGGAAAAATTTGAGAGTTTCGGGTAGCTAGATGTGCTGGCGTCTGTACAAAGCCACACTAACTTTTTATATTTTTCTACGGCGACAGGTCGCATGCGGTTGGTGACTAAAATCGACCGTGAAAAAGGTTAGTCGCAGGCAATCGCCCGCCGCATGTTATTGTACATTTTGATGCAAAACGAACTAGTCACCTGCGATATTTATCGACCTGTGTAAATGGTGTGGCGATTTGGTAAGCGATCAGCCGTACGGCGAAAATCGACCTAGTGGAAATCCCGCATTAGTGTCTAAACACACTATGCCGAAGTTACGCTACCGAAGTTCAGCACAATTACGCCTGCAATGCTATTTGAATCATTGACGACACACTATGCCGAAATTACGTCGCGTCATAGCGTACAGCCTAACTTCGGTCGGGCGTAAGTTCGGGTTTCGCACCTCGAAAGTAATAACAATATCACTTTGTTTTGCGTCTGTCTGTCCAACTGTGTAGATAACACGACACGACGCCAAGACAGCGCTCGAGACACCTAATACACACACAAAGTTTCGGAACTGAATTTCTGCCGCGTAAGTTCGGCACTTATGGTGTGTCATATCAGCCGAATACGTCGGATCGTAAAATCAGCCGCTGAACTTCGGTCGCGTAACTTCGGCATAGTGTGTTTAGACACTTAGGGATTTACTCGACTGGCATCGGACTCGAATGGAGTGACAGTCGAAGGTTTTCTTTGAAGTGGAAAATGTAGACATCCTTCTGTCTATCTTGTCACCAGATATTTTCCATTTAGGTAGTGTCACTTTAGTTAATGCCCGGTTTACATTATTCCAGTTGCACTAGATTGGTCGCACTGGATTCAAAAGTAGACCGCCAATCCAGTTACTGGACTGGAATGCTAACTGGATTCAGTGCATTCCAGTGCCGGTTTACATTTTTCCAGTAAGCAATCCAGCGCTGGATTCGATCGCTGGACTGGAATAATGTAAACCGGGCATAAGACTTCTCTACCCGACAAAGTATTAAATATGATCAGTGGCATAAATAACACAAATTAATATTATAACACGCAAATAATCTAGCCAAGTCGTAGTCCAAAGTGTCTAAAACTAATCTACATATATAACTATAGCCTTTAGCATAAACACCACGTTCTAATACCTAAGGTGACACTAGGTGCTTGTCATTGGAAGGTGACATCGATATTATCGTTTCCCAACACTAGTCGCCTAGCAACGTGCGGCTATGTACATGCAAGGACGTGATTGTAGGCGAGCCGTAGTGCAGTGAGCTCAGTAAGTCAATAGATTATTTAAAGTACGACTGAATCATAATGATCGGGGCATAAAAAATGAGAATAAACACAAAGTGTAGAGTGCTACTAGGATCTTTTGGTGCTTGAAGGACATTGACGGGGGGCGCAGTTTGTAAACATTTGTGAAATACTCACAAAAATTGTATTGACAAAACAAGATGGCGGCGTTAGTTTCAAGTTTGGCCACCACGCCAAAAGAACTCCTAGCCTTGTACTCTGAACTTGATGGGTTTTTGCATCTTCTGGTATTCCATTATTATTCCGCGTCGCACCTTACGTAATGTAGTGTAGACGCAAGTCATAAAGGTGTAAATGCTAGAAATACACACAGTCATTTTGTTGCTAGCCATTTTATTGGTAAGATGAAGAAGCCCGTATTATTGCCCTTTGATGCCAAAAACTTATCAAATTAATTATTTTTGACACGGTTATTAGTTTGTCGCTTAGCCGCTCTGTCGCACCAAAAACCTATAAGTAATGTGTATTACTTTTTTTAAATTTAGTAAAAAATCGCTTTTTCTATAGCCATTCGCCATTCCTAGTCACATACCCAAATAAACTATTAAAAATAAAGAGTGAATTTGATAAAAAGAAAATCGAATCAACTTCAAGAGCGACACAAACTTAGCCTATTATCTTCATTCCACTATGTCTTGGCTACCGTTGGCGTGTGAATTAGTTTTGGTTAAAAAAAAAAACTGGTCAAGTCGTCGCCAAATAGAATTGGTGATTTCTTCTTCAATACGTTTTTGTACAGAGTCAATGGTTGTCAAAAGAAACAGCGGCCGCTTTTAGAATTCAAATGACTTTCGTGTGAATAGCTAAGCTGAATATTTAGTCCATATTAATTCTTTGTATTTACGTATACGGAGGTTAGGTTTCTTTGAGTTTTGGTTTGCACTTTGTGGAATGGATTGAAGACTGTAATGGATTTTCTTATCCGTGATAAATGATTTATTTTCTGTGAGTAGGTTTGTACAAACACTTTTACATGTCAATCATATTTTTTTGTAACTAGATGAGGTCGGCGTTTCCTATCTGACTACTCTGAGAAGAAAGGCCGAAACAAACTCAGAGGTCACAGTCTCTTTTAAAGTCCAGACATAATCTTGGTCAGTTCATGTGAAGACCATGTAGATTGGTGTCTGAAATGGTCTTTTGAGTAAAGAACCAATTGAGCTGACCTGTCCAGTTAGTGCACGCATTGGTCAAAAATCGTGCAGCTCAACACAGAACTTGAGGAGCCTCACAATTCGACGAACAATACCAATGAAAAAATTTTATATAAAAAAAAACAACCGACTTCCAAAAAAACACTGAAAATTGTGAAAAATAATTTTAATTTTGGAAGTCGGTGTCGTTGGTTCCGCATTTTGGTTTTTTGACACCGACTTCCGAAATTAAAATTATTTTTCACAATTTTCAGTGGTTTTTTGGAAGTCGGTTGTTTTTTTTTTATATAAAATTTTTTATTTTTCACTTTTTAGTTATATCTACCCCAATCAAATTCATATAAACACTACTTGCTATGTAAATATCAGTGACAGGAAGCTGCATCTGCGTTTATAGGGTACAGACGTGATGTTATGTTGTGCGATTGCGTAAAAAATGCATACATATGCGATAGCAGCAGTCGCGGTTGGTTTACTGGTATTAATTATTATTATAATAAAAAAAAATTATAACCTTTGTAGTGAGTACAGGCGTGATATTATGTTGTGTGATGGTGTAAACAATGCTTAGATATGCTATAGCAACAATCGCGGTTAATCTGCTGTTATTTATTGAAGAGTTCCCCCGATTTCTACAAGATCCCATCATCAGATATTGAAATGGTGACAATGGGACCACACGGGAAGCACCAGCTTTCAAATAAAAAAAGAATCATGAAAATCGGTTCACCCAGTCGGTTATTATGAGGTAACAAACATAAAAAAAAAAAAAAAAAAATACAGTCGAATTGATAACCTCCTCCTTTTTTTGAAGTCGGTTAAAAAGACATTCGGGTAGGCCGCATAAATTACTCAAACTGCCAGATCATGATTAAAACTAAATAAGAAGGAAAATAGAAAAAAGAAATGACCCACATAGTCCTCACATTCACAACAATAATAATAAAAAAATAATAAAATACTTTACAAAGTAAATATCCATGTCATTTTTCGTGATCTCAGAGTTGGTCCCATAGTGAAATTTATTCATATTCATGGGTAGAACACCGTGTAAAAATTTCGAGACGGTAAAAAAAAAACATGCAGTATAATTAACACTCTAGAACAAGTTCTAGAGTCATCATCTCCTAGCCTTTTCCCAACTATGTTGAGTCGGCTTCCAGTCTAACCGGATGCAGCTGAATACTAGTATTTTACATGGAGCGACTGCCTATCTGACTTCCACAACCCAGTTACTAGGTAATACGATACCCCTAGAGACTGGTTGTCAGATCGGGCTTCTGACTACCCGTAACGACTGTCAAAGATCTACAAATGACAGCCGGGACCAACGGCTTAACGTGCTTTCCGAGGCACGGAGGGGTCTCGGTATGTAAAGGTGGTCACCCATCCATAGACCAACCGCGGCAAGCCTAGCTTAACCTGATCGATCGACCTGTGCGGCTGTTATTATTTAGCCACGGGCCCCTCAACAAGTTCTAGTGTTAATGTTAATTATATTTCACCCAAGTTGATACCGGCCCCTGCACTCCATATTTAATTATTCATTAGAATAACACATTAACCGTAAATGCATTTTTCTTAAATATTGAATAAAATATAGTTATTTCTTTAATTACACTCATAATATATTTACCACCTACTACATACTTATGAATGCTATGAAACTTATGGCCAGAAACAACTCAAGTTACGCAACCAATTTTTAGATGGAATTCTAATATTCCTAGTGAAAGTTGAAATGTTCTAAATATTTCGTTCCAGTAAGGTAAATCGTTAAACGTTACATTCCTTTTAGTACAATTTATTAAAGTAATTACGTATTTAGAATTAAGTAGTACTGCCTCGTTGTTTTAGTGGTCGCAAGGGCTACTGCTAAGCATGAACATCTGGGTTCTATTCCCAGGTCGGGCAAAGTGTTATTAGGTTTTTCCACTAGGATTTTTTCAGTGGCAGTCCGGGGAGGCTTTGTGCCTGGTCGGTTAATGGAAATAAGCTCACCCCTTATTACATGGGACTTAAGAACGGAATTGGCGAAATGTAAGTGTATCCACTTCTTCTTCAGCCGTCGGGAAGAAAAAACGTGATGTTCTGATGAACATCACGTTTTTTCTTCCCGACGGCTACTCCTCATTTTGGGGGACTATGGGAAGCAGGAGTAAAATCCTGTAAACACCACCTGAGGCGGGTCATGGGTACCGCTAATCTAACGTACGAGGAATTCGGCACGGTGTTGGCACAGATCGAAGCCGTCCTGAATTCCCGTCCAATATTTCCTATGTCCTCAGACCCACATGACCTTCTTCCACTTAGCCCGGCACACTTCCTGATCGGCCGGCCACTCCTCTCACCAGCCTGCAAAGACCTGACGGAAGAGCCAATTAATCGCCTGACGCGATTCCAGAGGGTGGAGCAAATGAGGCAGCAGTTCTGGAAGCGGTGGTCAACTGACTATATTTCGGAGCTTCAGACCAGGACTAAGTGGAAGACTCACACTCAGAACTTAGCTCTGAACACCCTTGCCGTCATCAAAGAGGACAACTTACCACCTCTGAAATGGCGCATGGGCAGAATTGTAAAGGTGTTCACAGGAACCGATGGTGTGAGCCGTGTAGCTGAACTCCAAACAGCGACGGGCTCCGTGCAGCGAGCCTTCTCCAAGATCTGCCCACTTCCGGTGCCACCGAAGACGGGTGGTGGCCAGGATAACGGCGGAGTCGAGACCGCCGGCGACGCAGCAATTTAGTTTTGAAACCAGAGGATTCCAAGGCGGCCGGCATGTTCGCCACCCATAACGCCATCTATCGGAACCTCAAGACAACTCGCGGGCTGCTCAATACTCACCGGTGTAGGCGGCGAGCAACAGTGGCGACACCTCGACGCGATAAAAGGCATAACGAGCTGCGCATGCGCAGGGTCGCGAACGAAAAATTTGGTTGTACTTGCTTGGGAGTAAACGCATGAAGTTGAGAAAATATTTTGTCATTTTATTTTCCAAAAATCCAAGTAGACGCATCAACATAGTAGTGTAGTTGGGAAAAGGCTAGGCAGATGATGATTCATCTGCCTAGCCTTTTCCCAACTATGTTGGCTCAGCTTTCAGTCTAACCGGATGCAGCTGAATACCAGTATTTTACATGGATCGACTGCCTATCTGACCTCCACATCCCAGTTACTGACGTAAGAAAAAAAAACCAGCCAAGCGGGAGTCGGATTCGCGCACAAAGGGTTCCGTACCATTATCTATAAAAGCGGCAAAAAAATCATGTCTGTTGTATGGGAACCCCCTTAAATATTAATTTTATTCTGTTTTTTTTTGTATTCTTTGTTATAGCAGCATCAGAAATACATCATCTGTGAAAATTTCAAATGTCTAACTATCACGGTTCATGAGATACATCCTGCTGACAGACGGACGGACGGACGGACAGCGGAGCGGGAGTAATAGGGTTCCTTTTTACCCTTTTGGTACGGAACCCTAAAAAGACGTTATGTTATGTTATGTTATATGTAATTAAATGATATCATAATCAGCCTATATTTTTCCCACTACTGGGACACAGGCCTCCTCTCGGTGAGAGGGATTAAGAAATATAAATGGCTAAAACTGGGCTCAAAATAAACAGTTTCAAACACCAATAGAAAATAGATTAAAGAAAATGTCCCACGTTAAGGTGATCTATCAGTAACTGGTACGAACAGTAGTTCGTAAGTAAGGTTCGTAGAATAAAACCCTATTTAGTACGTAAGCCTGCCATGTGAATCTAGGACACAATAAATCTTTACCTGAAAGGAAATTATTTTGTGTAAGAAAACTGAAGTTATTTATGAGTTTGACCTGGGATTGGATTATCTTACTGGTTGGAAGTGTGATGGAAAAATTGCCTACCCGGTAGTGATAGTGGTTTTCTTCCTGGGATTGCGCATTTTGATGATACTTCTACGAGGAATCTATTCAAAATTAATAGATATTTAATCAAACTAATCTGGGAATCAGCACTTTTAGAACGACACAATTACAAAAAAAAAAAAATCAATAAAATTTATTTATTTATTCGAGCGCAGAAGTTTTCAGAAAAGAAAAGCCCTCAGAGAACTCTGGCGCTCATATTTGTAAAACAGATTTTCATTGCTTTACATTTTACAAATTATTATAGCTTGGGAAGAAAATGGTCCCTTCCTTCTTGTAGAAGATCGGCTTTTCTGACAGTCATAGACAGAAATAAATGAAGAACCTCTATGTATATGATGGTTGAATTGACATAAGCAACATTTAAAAACAACAAAACCTTTTTTTTTATAACTAAATGGGTCCGCTCTTGACATCGATGACTCCTGATAGAAAGCGATGGATGAGGTCTATGATGGAACGAGTGTGCCCAGAAAATGGATGAGGCACTGGAATTCCCACGCATCGACGAAACACGGCAGGCTGCTTGACGCCGGACTCCGGTGGGAGAGTGGTCGCAAACCAGGCGGGCGTTAGCCCCTACCACTGCAAGGGAACCTACCTACAAAACACAGTCATACAAAATCACTTAAACCTAATTAAGCCCATACAACAGTTACCTTGTCACTTCCATTCAAAGAGACAATTGGCCGGACGGTCTATGGGAATACGGCCCCGTCAAACAGACAATACGCCATCGGACGTATGATAGTTGCGACATGAATATTCAACGGGACATGACCGGTGTAACTTCACGCTCTTTTGTGGAGGATGGTGGGCAGATTTCCAAATGGATTAGACAGCGATAAGAAGGGATCTATTTATATATCTAATTTTTTTGAGGACTATGTGGGTCATTTCTTTTTTCTGTTTTCCTTCTTAGTTAGTTTTAATCATGATCTGGCAGTTTGAGTAATTTATGCGGCCTACCCAAATGTCTTTTCATTGGAATTGTTCGCCGAATCGTAAGGCTCCTCAAGTTCTGAGTTGAGCTGTATGATTTTTTGACAAATATGTGCACTGACTGAACAGGTCCGCTCAATCTGTGTGGTTTTTTACTCAAAAGACCATTTGAGACACCAATCTACATGGTCTTCACATGATCTGACCAAGATTATGTCTGGACTTTAAAAGAGACTGTGACCTCTGAGTTTTTTCAGCCTTTCTTCTCAGAGTAGGTAGTTTTTATAGATAATGGTACGAATCCGACTAGCGCTTGGCCGGTTTTTTCATATCTATTAGTCGTCATCTCGGTGTTCACTCCCTTTCTAACGATATCATACGAGTACTGTCCACCGATCGTTTTTTTGTTCTTCCCCTACTTTTAGAGCCATCGTCATTCATACTCAAAACGTTTCGCCGAACATCACCATCATCATTTGTTTATTTTCCAGATCATAAAATCCAATTTGTTAGTAATTACATACACAACTTAAACAAACTGTTAGTACATCCATAATATTGTGAGTTAAAAAGGTTTAAAAACTATGTTAGTGTTACACTACATTCATCAACTGCCTAGCCTTTTCCCAACTAAGTTGGGGTCGGTTTCCAGTCTAACCGTATGTAGCTGAATACCAGTATTTTACATGGGCCGACTGCCTATCTGACCTCCACAACTCAGTTATTGGATAATACGATACCCCTTGGTAAGACTGGTTGTCAGACTTTCGTGTTACTAACTACCCGTAACGATTGTCAAGGATCCACGAATGACAGCCGGGACCAACGGCTTAACGTGCTTTCCGAGGCACGGAGGGGTCTTGGTATGTGAAGATGGTCACCCATCCACGGATTAACCGCGGCAAGCGTAGCTTAACCTGATCGATTGACCCATGCGGCTGTTACTACTTAGCCACAAGCCCCCCTTAGTATTACATTACAGACAAAGGTTAACAAAACATTGAGATCGGTCAAACAGCTTTGCTCTGTTCTGGTTTCAAGGGCATGGATGCTGATGTAACTAGCCACTTGCAGGCACATGCTGAGATATTTTAGCTTTGTCTCTGGGAAAGCAATGCATTTCGATGCCACTGGTATGTCCATAAGCTTTGCTTACGTACGCAAAATACGCGCATTGATGTGGAGCTGAGGACATCAGCTCGTATGACCTACCTAAGCTTCGCTGACCACTTAGATGAGCCCCTCACATCAAGTGAGCCCCTTAAATGCTGAGGCTGAGGCCCCAAATTTCTACAAAAAATCATGGTAAAAAAGGCACAACTTTGATTGACGAAGGCAGAAACTAAAGTAGGTAATCCAAGACAACAATTACCAGCATGAGCCAGTCCAGCTAGAACAATTTTACCGACCATATATCAGGTATAGTTAACTGGACATGTCATTCGTTCCGACATAAACATTATAGTTTCAATTTGATTAGAACGATTTTCTGAACCAACTATCATATATTATGAATTGAATTCAAGGATCATTTAAATATAATAGATATATAAATGATCCTTGAATTCAATTATATTTGACCATTGTCTTAGAAAACGTCACGATTATATTTTGCAAACAGATAGGCAGAGATATAGATAATAACGTAGATGAAGTCAGTTATCGGTAAAATGATAAGCATCATAAGTGGCTAAAGACACTGTTAAAATACATAGCTCTTTGCTTATAATAATATGGAATTAAGAAATATTTTGAACAAAATAATGTAATTTATGTAACTGTAAAATAAAGCTAGGACCTAACAGACAGCAGGTAGTTTTGACCATGGTGCATCATCTGCCTGCATTTAGCTTTTCAATATCCAATAATAATCAAAAATCAATGGCATTTCATTACCAAACTTCGCAAACAATTTGGTGTTCCACTTTTCTTAGTTCTCTTAATTCCATACATCATCGGCCTACAGCACTCCACTACTGGACACAGGTCTCTGGTTTTGCACGCCATTCAACTCGATTTTCGATAAATCTCATCCAGATGTTACCAGCCATTTTGCGAAGATTGTCGCTCCACCTAGCCTGCCTACATAACGTTTAATGTAATTCCATTCCCAATATGTTTATCATTACTTTTACGCTATAATCAATTATGAAATTCTGAACTAGAATATAATGTAACTATCCTGCAGCCTAATTACGTGCTTATCACACATTTCAGTTGACAGTTCAGCAAAATTTGTCGCGTTATTTACTTACTTTGTAGAGCAAATGAGTTTTTCAAACATTGGAACAAAGGGGTTATGAATTTCCTTCAAAATCATTCGGATTGTGATTTTAAATGTTACGCAATTGCGGCACAGCATTCGCTACGCTTGGGGTATTTTTCATCTCAATGATTATTTGAGGAGAACCGCAGATACTTCTAGTATTTATATGACCTTAAAATCTTTAACACCCGAAATTCAATTTATGCTTCCTAAGACCACCACAACTTATGGCTATTGTCTATTGATAATGGGTACGATAACTCACACGACCGTAGTTTCAGTTTTGGTTTCTTAGTACCATTAATTAGCAGGCGTTAAGTTGGCAGACACTTCAATGGTGGCCATAAGACAGGAGAAACTGGGAATGTTATGTTCTTTAGCGTTTGTTTTAGTATAAAGATGGTTTTTAATTTGTGCTTATGTGTTCTTGGTTGTTGATTTATTGCTTTCTAGGAGCGGACTAATTGCTGTGGGATTTAGGATTCAGCCAATTTGGAGGAGAGCTATTTGTGGCTTCGGCTTACGTGCCGTAGGATCGTAGGTTCAAATCTAGGCGCCTGCTGGACTTTGTGTGATTTATTCAATCAATACTGGGCTCCAAATGGTCAAAGAAAACATCGTGAAGTAATTGACATGCCCTGGAACCAAAAATTTGCAGACATTTGACATCCACCAACCCACACTTGGGTCATGTGGTCGATCATGGACTACTTCCTTTCACAAAAAGGAAATCTGTGTCCTAGCAGTGGGAATGTTATACGCTTATTATGCAACTTGGTCCATTGCAGTCACCTGCTGGGCTTTGAACATTATAATTTAATCCTAGTTATGATGTAATGTTCGATTCATCTCGTCTTTGCCTTCCACATATTCTATTCCAACTCTGCGTCACCTACCTTCTTAACCCGTCGTTTTTATCTGTCTAGGACATACCATATTTAATTGCCCCACTAAGAGTAGTTTTAACTCAACTGCTGTCATTCATATATTTTTGCTGACCGTTAGTTTATCAAGCTAAATACCAGTTGAGGTTTATGTTTAGTAGAAATACAGTGACAAACTGGTGAATATGCCAACAAACTCAATTTGCCTAGCGTAATTATTGTGGCGACTAAAGTCAATTTCTTTTATTTGGTACCATGTCTTATCTAAATCGGTGGAATTGTTTAAGCTCTTCATCATACCCACACTATTTTTAGCCATTTAACCATTCATCTTCTAGCCCCAATTACACACTTCTCACTGCAAACATAATTAAATCAGCTAGACATACTGTATGAACCGTATTCATTGTTAAAAATCTTGTTGTTTCAAATAATTCTTCGTATAGTGATACTAATTATTCCGATACCATCTACGTATGTGTTCGCACCTTTACGTGAAAGGTACGTGGGAACAATCTATTGTTGTACATAGGTATTATGTGCATTAGATATTAATATATTCTTGTACGAAAATGGGTAGTTTGAATTTTGTGTGACTCAGGAGGTGTGAGTCAGATATATCTTTGACTGTCTATGTTGATGATTGTTTAATTTGTGTTACTTATACTTCATTGAAATTAATTAAACCGGAAATGAAAGATTGAAGAAATGCCCCTATATCACCCTACATCAAAATGTTTAAGTAGGTTGTACTATCGTCAGTTATAAAAATAATTAGCTAAACCTGCTCTGCTGCTTTCTGTTGAAAATTATCTTTACCTCAATGTCATTTAATTGATTTGTGTTCAGTAATTCTACCAAGTATCATAATTTTAACACTGCACCCAAAATAGAACCCTGTGGCACGCCATACAAACTCAGTCTAAATTCTAGAAATTTGGAACCAATTGCGTGTTAATACATATATTCATACATTTCAATCTTTCCCTTTCATCATCATGAAAACACAATTATAACGCAAACATTCACTAAATCACTCATAATTATAAGCAAAGCACGATCAAACGCTATAGTTAGTTCGTTTCCCGATGAACGAACATATTTTACTCTATCACGAATCTGGTTACTTCATTTAGTATCATGGCGTGGCGTGCTGACATGGCTCGCAATTAACTGGATTGTGTTACACCGAAGTGTATCAAGATATGTTTATTAATGAGAGTTGAAAAAATATATTTTAGAGACACCAAGTGGTGAAGAGAAAAATCTTTGATTACTGTCTGGATAAAAACAGGGTACTGGGCGATTTCTTGCCACAACATGAGATGCTAAAATGCTGGTCTATGGAGTTTCTTGCCCGTTTCTTCCCTTAGGAACCCGGCAACTAGCTTCATCTTTCTGAATTTCCGACTTCGTTAACAATTGAAAAGTGCTTGTAAATGTTTAAATTGAAATAAATGGTTTATGTTTTGATAAAACCAGAAACAGAGGCAACTTAGAAACAAAATTAGGTTAAAGAACCAGGCAAGATCTGATATCTAAAAATAAATAGATTCCTTTTAAATACACGTGAATTTAAATCACTGCGATACAATGTATCGGATATGCTTGCAACGTACGCCGAAAAATTTGTGGTTTTCATGTAATTAATATTCAAAAGGTGCAGTCTTTCGCTCATAGCTGAATACTTATTAAGTGATTTGTTTGTTATTTTATTCGTGTTAAATATTTATTAGCAATTTAGAGTACGTTATACACATTTAGACACGTCGTAAAACAATGGAACATGTTGTAGGTATTATTTTGCAACAAACTTTCTTTTCTGGTAGAAGCGTCATAATTATCATAAAAAGCTACATGATTGTCAATTTATATATAAAATACCTATAGTATTTTAGAAACAGATTTCTTAAAGTCAATAACGTCCAAAATATACATTTTCATTGACCTCCGAATTCCGGAAAAGTGTTGGTGATCATAATCAGTATAATCAGCCTGGGACACAGGTTTCCTCTCGGCGGAAAGGAGTGTCATACATCACGCCGGCCCAGTTGATAAATATAAAATGTCTTCGAATTTTTGGTTCTGGGACAGCCGGTTTCTACACGATGTTTTTCTTCTCCGTTTTTGTGATCATCATAATTATAAGCCAATTTGGCTTACAATTATGATGATGATGATGATCAACAACACTGCTAGACATAGACTTCCAAAAATCACCCAAAAACAATCGGTGCTGGTAATATTTTAAAATAATTTCCATTCACCACGGTGTGAGAAACAGTGTAAAATTTCATAGTTCACATTACAGAATGCTCTCACAATTACAATATTCAGTATGATGTCCGCTGCGTCTGCGCAACACACGAAGCTTATATTCAAATGATTTGTGGCTTAGAAAGTTAGCCATAATATTTACGCAATTTTCTATTTCTAAGCTAATACCATTGGATATATGGCAGATGTTTTAAATGATCGTAAAATGGTAATCACTTATTTGTCTATAGGTCTTTCTCATAACCTGTGAGTCCCTTATTAGGTTCCTAATTTATTTATGTTTTTTCTGTATTTATAATTATTATCATGTTATCACTTAGGGTGTTCACTCAAGTTTCCTGCTTTTTAAAGTTCCGTACCCAAAGAGTGGCAACGGAAACCTATTACTAAGCCTCCGCTGTCCGTCCGTCTGTCTGTCAGCGGGTGTATCTCATGATCCGTAACAGGTAGACAGTTAGGTTTTCATAGAGTATGTATTTCTATTGCTGCTATAACATCAAAAAATAAAAAATATGTAAAGGTAAAAATTAAAGGGAGTCTCAAGACAAGAAACGTGTTTTTTCGGCGTTTTTTCCCTTCGTGAGCGAGTCAGACGCGCACTTGGCCGCTTATGTCTTGGTCTGTAGTCCGTTTCGTAGGAACATAACATACACACAGTCGTGAATTTATGTTATGTTATATTATATTGTCCGTAATTTTAAGCTTGAAAGAAAGTGAAGCTATGAGACATTATAAATGGCATCATTCACCAAATCAAAAAAAAAAAAACTGTTTGAGAAGATATACATAGTTTACTCATATTAAAATAAGATAATGATCCTGTTTTTTAGGAATTCTGACGCTACTACTTAGATTTGCACACTATTTGACAAACCAATTTATTTTCGGAGTCAGCAAATTTAACCAATCACCTCATACATTCGTGATATAATTCCAAATATGTATTCTGAACATAACGATCAAAACGAGCATATTACACAGTTCGCACATAGTTCTCGATGATAGATAGGCAAAGCACACGCGCATTGATGTGCGCCAGAGCGTACGGGATTACGTCATCATGACAGCTGCGCCGCCCGCCGGCCGGAGTCGCGCTTTGAGCACGAAAGCGATAATGACGGCGGAATTAATATTAAAATTCTATCATCATCATCATCACAGAAATGAATTAATATTATGAAGTTATTTCAGAGAGTTATAAATCGATTTTAATAGTGAGCATTAGTTTTAATAGCTTTAGTAAATAGTAACGAAGGGGAGTATATAATCTCCTTTAATTACTGGTATGAGACCTGTAATTATTAAAAGTATTAATAATGTACGGTATCCCATTTTTTTTGTTGTTGTTAGAGATCCACAATAAATAAATAATGACTGATTTGTTTTTACATTTTTTTTTTCGTCTATCACTTGTTTTACTATGAGGGGCCCGTGGCTAAAAAATAACAGCCGCACAGGTCGATCGATCAGGTTAAGCTACGCTTGCCGCGGTTGGTCTGTGGATGGGTGACCATCTTTACATACCGAGACCCCTCCGTGCCTCGGAAAGCACGTTAAGCCGTTGGTCCCGGCTGTCATTCGTAGATCTTTGACAGTCGTTACGGGTAGTCAGAAGCCCGAAAGTCTGACAACCAGTCTTACCAAGAGGTATCGTATTACCCAGTAACTGGGTTGTGGAGGTCAGTCAGGCAGTCGCTCCATGTAAATTACTGGTATTCAGCTGCATCCGGTTAGACTGGAAGCCGACCCCAACATAGTTGGGAAAAGGCTAGGCAGATGATGACTTGTTTTACTATCATCATCTGCCTATTAAGTATTTCTTTAAAAAAATAAAAATGAATGAGAGCCCAATAAGTAGATTTTAACACGTAATTATTTTCGAACACGTAAATATTTTTTAACACGTTAATATTTTATAAGACATTACTGCACGTACTATCAAAATTGACAGTAATAAATGAGTAGATTTGTTGGTTTGTATATGTTGCTTTTCCTAACACCTTAATCTTTCGTTATTACAAAACGAACAACGATTATGGAGTTAGGAAAAACTTTATTTAAATCCAAGAAGTAGATGAAAAGTAGTTGACTGCAGCAACACAGTAACCACTCCAGTAACAGGTTGTCAAGCACGGACGGTAATTATTTCCGACACTCGACTTTTATTGAGATATACTGATCGAGGGGATACGTGATGAAGATCGTTAACTGTGGTCTGTTACTGTAATAAAAAGTGTAGGTGGAAAAGTGCTAATTAATAACTGCAATGCAAAAGTTTCAGATGCAATCGTCGATGAAGCTTGATCATATTTTTTATCCTCTAAGGGCCGATTTAACAATCGCCAGATAACTTTTAAAACATAACATGAAGCCTGGAAACCCCGATGGCTTAGGCAGAGGTGTACATATAACCTTTGTCTGAAGAATAAACCAATTATTCTTTGTTTCTTTGAATATCTTCTAAAAAGCCTTTAATTCCTTAGATCACGTCATCTCAACTTGAAAAATAGCCTTAATTTAACAAAAACTGCCTATTAATATGATGACTAGGTCGAAGGAAAGAATTGGATGCGGAAGGACCAAGAATAAGAAAATTGCCGTGCTATGGAGGGGAGTCTTGTGTAAAGAGTCCATAGCACACCATGAATCTCTATACAAGTTTCCACAAAATGAGTGTTGTGTGATGTGAGAAAAGAGGTAGTAGGTACTGCTCTACAGTATTTGCGAAGGAATTTTTGTAGATAACCTCCAAATTTAACCACCACCAAAAAGCGTCGTTACAAATAACATTCTAAAAATAGATATTACACTCAATGCACCCCAAGAACACTCAAATTACAACGCAATAAACTAAATACGGTAAGTACCTCTTTATATTCTGAGGCCGATCTTCAAAAATCTCAAGGCCACCTTTTCCAAGAAGGCCGGTGTGAGAAGGAATACCATTGATCAGATGCATGGGAACGTGGAGGCTCATTGAAATATTCATACTGTTACAAGAATCGGTGTAGGCAGGAGTGGAGGAGGACAGGATGTCGAAAATATTGAATTAAGATTATTTATTGGGACTTAGAATTTACTTGGTATTAATATTACAGTGAATAATTCGTATTTTGTAAGAATCGATGATATAAATATACTGATAAATGATAATAATGATGGAAAGTGAAAGTAGGTACAAACGCAAATGAAAAAAAGATTTATGAGTTAAAAATGTAAATAAAATATATTTGAAATTAGGTGCGTGTTCGTTGTATAGCATGATCAACCATAATGTTTCCACTGCTGGGACATATACCTCCTCTTTGTGAGAGGAAGTGGGCCGTAATTTTGGTTCTAGGACATGCCGGTTTCCTGGTACGATGTGTTTCCTTTACCGTTTTGAGAGCAGCGGTAATGATATAATTTACAAACAGTACAACGCATGTCTGGGTTCAAACCTAAGAACTCCAACTCATAAGTCGCGGCCGTTTCTACTGGTCCACCACTGCTCTTAGTTCGGTGTATAACTACCCACTATTAAATTGTAATTTTTGCTTAACTCTTTGGACGAAAGCTTCGTATGATGATGATGATGATGATGAAACTTTGTTGAACTATGATCAAACTTATCGTACCTATAGGCCCCAATGACCACGACGGAGGGGAATCCAGGTTCTTTTCATCGTCAAAAGTGTCTCCAAGCTTAATGGATCGCTCCTAAGAAGGGAGATATTAGATAGAAAATGGAACGGAGAGAGCATAAATAAATATCGAAACCTGCATTTGTAAGAAGATGTAAACTAACAAAAGAAAGAGAAGAAATTAGAAAACAATTAAAACAAACACCAGAAGGTACCAACAACTTTTATAAGAAGATAATTAAAGAAATCGTCTCGGAGAAATTTCTAGAAGCAAATTAACAAAGTCGGCCAATGAATTTCAAATTTGTTCAAGAAGTTTATTTTCAATAAGGTCAATCATGAAATCAATACTAACTTATGGATAAAATTTTACTGCCAGATGACTTACATTCATTTATTATTGATGATATAATATTGATTATTGTATCAAATTACTAAATTGGATATAGTCAAATATTTACAAAATAAAGACAGTCTTTAGGATTTTTAACCCTTTCTAATTTTGATTACTAATTAATTACCGTTTTGGAATATCTACCTGATATTTTAACTCTGGGGACCTCTTCCTGACATCATCATCATGGTTTTCCAGTCCTTATCCCTATTTATTTGGGGTCGGCGGAACACGTCACCTTCTTAAATACTTCTATATTAGTCTATTACTTATTTTCCCAAAAATGCTCCTAAAAAATTAAAGTTCACCTTATGCTAAACTGTAAAGACGATGCTTCTTCTATTAATCGAGCGATAAATAAAACCTGCGGGGTGCTACATTTAGTAGTATTGATTGGACAACAACGCCTACCCGAAAGTACCTATTACTACAAACTGGAATAAAATTAATCAAGTTATACAATTCTAACTAACAGAAGATAGACACATTAAACAGCGGATCCCAAACTATCAGCCTATATCTTTGTAACGCTACAAAAAGTTAAATAATTGAATGTGTTATGCTAGCGCAAGATTGTAATTCATAACTTCATAGCTTTCATTCGGCTCGTGCCGATGGCAAACTCCGTTAGGCGTCTACTGTCGCTGAATCATGTTCGAGTTGGCTCGGCACAATTCAAGCTAAGCCAAGTGGCTTTTCCCGAAAATATATCCAGATATATTCGATTTTGCCGCGATGCCATAATTGTTAGTACTCCTAACAAAAAACAGCCCCTACAGCCCTAATCTGTGGTCAAAGCACAAAAGAGTTTTAAAACAAAAAAAAAACCATCAAATACCCATAAAGCTCCAACTAAACTATAATCACTAAATAATGCACTGAACCAATCAAGTAGTAATTGTCCTTGTAATACTAATCAGTGTTTATACAAAAGGTTTCCTCAGATCGATAATGTTAATGGTACTGTAACGGACGATACTGGCTTATTGGTGGAGCTCTATTTTTAACTTGGCCCTGTAAAAAAAAACCTAGCGGTGATTATGAGGAATAGACACTACTAGAAAACTCGACATAAAACTGGAACGGATCGTGTTTTTGGGTGGTAAATATACAGGTGGTCCAAATGACGAGAAGTGGTCACGGCCGTCTATGGAAATCAGCATTACTAGAAATATTGCAGTTCACATGAGTTCGTATGAGGGTGTAACGTACACTCATCCTCCATGGAAAAGGGAAAATCCTCCAACCAGATGGGCGTTGTGTCTGATGGGCTATTGCTGGGCTGAGGTCGGGAAGTTGTATATAATTATGCTTGTCGCACGGTAAACTCTGTTTGCGGGATGCTATTGTATTATATATATTATTATATATTATTATACTATGATATTCACGAAACCTTTATTTTTAAGATACTTTCCGAGTTCTGTGAGAACTGAGGGACCACACTTTAAGGGCAGTAGTTTTTAATATATCTGCCTACCAATTCCCAGATTCGTTCTAAAATTGATTTAAGTCTACTACTAAATCCTAGGATTTTCATTATGCGAATTCCCAGTTTGGTCCCTCAGTTCACACACACATGCAGGATTTGCGTAGTTCGCATGTGGGGATGTAAATGCCACTAGACACTGTCATCCCAGAGACAAAACTAAAATGTACCTACCATTATGCTTGTCGTTACACTATCTATACTTTTCAAACCGAAACACACACGTTACTAGCCGAAAATCTCAAAAATTTCGAATTGTGGTTCTTTCTTGGGCATCCTTAAATGCAATGTCTGAGATTAATTAATTATTAATTAGATTAATTCACGCATATTGTATTTAAGAGGATGCCCAAGAAAGAAACTCAATTCGAATTTTTTGAGATTATCGGCTAGTAGCGTGTGTATTTATTAGTTATTTTTTTTTTTTCTGAGATATATAATTCACGCATGCATAAAGCATAATTAGCCTATAATGTTGGGGACATTATAGGCTAGGACACAGAGTGGGCTGTGGTCTACCACGCATGCCCAGTGCGGGTTGGTAGATGCCACATGTCTTCGATTTTTTGGTTCTAGGACATGTCGGTTTCCTCACGATGTTTTCATTCGCCGTTTTGAGAGCAGTGATGATGAAATTGTTTTCAAAATGTAAAGCGCCTGTCTGGATTCGAATCCATGACCTACATCGTAAGCTGGGCCACCACTGCTCTACGCATAGGTACAAGACATTAAGTTATTATATTAGCTCACACCAAATTGTATCAACATTTAGCACCTCTTCCATAATCTAAAATTCAAGACCTTCCTACGACCTATGATTATTCAAGATTAGGGACCGTCCATTAATAACGTGATGTTTTTTGGCATTTTTTAACTTTCTTTAATTTTTTTTACTTTCTTTAATGCACTTTTTCGGAGATATTTCCGCGGGATCTTCCGAATTTTCACGATTCAATCTTCAGAGGCGTCCACTTTTTTTTTTCTTACTAGCCGGTCGATTCTGGAAAAATCTCACCGTGATAACTAAGGTGAAGTGAGCATGGAGTGAGCTGTGAGTCATGCTGATGCTAGGGATTGACACTATTGACGACTCACTCCACGCTCAATTCACCCAAGTTTTCGCGGTGAGATGGTTACAGACTCGCACGGCTAGTCTTGTTATTTGGGTTCTTTTGGTAGGTGACCTACTAGAAGGTTGCGTGAGAGGATTTTAAAAGTTGTAACAATTTAGCGTAATGTTTGGGAATATTCCCAAACTATTATATTTCCAATTTATTATATATGCTGAAGCTTCTCAAACATACCAAAGTATGAAAAGCTTACGAGCTCAAACCTTTGCATGGAGTTTTGCAAAGACAGAAAAACGTTATGGTTTCCGAAAAAGACAACGTTCTGTGAAAGTCCCATCAAAACAGTTTTATGTTCCTACGAAAGCAACACTTTTGGTAAACTTCCCCATACTAAGAACCCAGAAGCCCATTATTACCACAATGTAAGTAGGATTACATAAGTGATAGAAAACACAATTTCGTCGAAATAACATTTTCAAATATTTCCTTCAAGTTTACGATGCGTCGCGTTCGCTGTCAGCGGAGTAAGTGCAACTTTCACAAGATAGTAAAATCGTGATGGACGTGAAAACGCGCTTTGAACTGCTTCATGTTTTATTTTATTGTTTGCAGTACTCAATGATAGGTTTTACGTGCGGGGAAATAGTGTGCTTTAGATTGTGAAGTGTGAGGAAAATAAATAGTTACTGTAAGCACTATTGCAAAAGTAATAGGCATCTTCTGGGCACGCTCGTTCCATCGCTTTCCATCAGGCGAGATCATGGCAGGCCCAATACGCAAAAAAAAAAACATATAAAAAATCTAATATTTATTTTGAAAAAAGAAAACTAACACATTATTCTAATCGCTAAAGATCTTGAGAACAATATATCCGATTTTCGAGATATTTCTTGTTAATTAAATAGGTATATTTAACAGTTTTTGTGTCCCTCTGCGAGGCAAAGGCCTCCCTTCCCTTCTTCCTCTTAGTATTGCTGTATATGACCAATCTTTAAGAAATGAGACGAGTTCACCTATCCATATCCTCCTGGGCCTGCCACTTTATTTAGTATTCTTCTTCTTAGCGTGCCGTTGTTTGTCACTTTTAGTAGCGTCCATCAATACCTGTAACGTGCAGACGTGCAGACGTGCAGACGTGCACGTTGGACACTATATTAATTGCCCCGTTGTTTGTAGAACAGCACCACATTTACACTCCAGGACAGAGTCATCTGTGAATCTCCACCTGAGCAAGTTTTCTTTGCGTCGGCCTGCCTGCGTCCGTCTGTTTATATGCAACATTAATTTTAGTATATTGCAAACCTGTATAGTTTGTTCAGAATAAGTAACTGAATCGATTCCAATAATTTTTGGACCATGTTATATTTGGTCCCAAAAAGGTTGTAAGTTGGACACCGAGCGACACTAACTACATTTCCGTAATCATATGCGCACAACACAGGTCACGGCCGGCTAGCCGGCGGCGCGCGGTAAGTGGTAACGATATTTTTGTACGGACAATCAGGTAACATAACAAGATTATAACTTTGTGATGTTTCGTGACGCAGTTTTGAAATTTTATACATATATTCTTTACGTAAAAATCGAAAGAAAGTCGAAAGATCGGAAGAAGATCGAGTGAAAGTGTTTCGGGTTTCGCATATACTAAAACTAATGTTGTATATACAACGTGTAACGTTAAATGCGCAAAACCTCTTAAGGGGTCATTGTACTCATCATTATGAACAACTTTTACTATGGGACCAAACCTGAAATCGTGAAAAAAAAATCAGCTGTTCCCTACATTTATGTTCGCATAACTCGTCAAAATGTAGGGAACAGCTGATTTTTTTTCGCGATTTCCGGTTTGGTCCCATAGTAAAAGTTGTTCATAATGATGAGTACAATGACCCCTTTTGAGGTTTTGCGCATTTAACGTTACACGTTGTATATATCTCTGCTTTCAGCAGGTGGAACGAATGGGTTGAGTAGGGAAGCACTATCACGCCTCAGTTTTAGTAATTCCTAGGCGTTCGCCAGCGAGTGGGGGGAGGACATACTTTACGAAACTGTAGCGGCTTTTCAGTCTTTGTGACACGAGGATGTTATTGTGATTTAGTATTTCGGTTGGTTTAAGCTTATATTAGTCTACGCAAGCATAATTAGCCTATAATGTTCCCACTGCTGGGACACATGCTTCTTCTCGGTGAGAAGAAGTGGGCCGTAATCCACCACGCGAGCCCAGTACGGGTTAGTGGATGTCACATGTCTTTGAGTTTTCGGTCCTAAGACATGCCGGTTGCTTCAAGATGTTTTGCTTCACCGTTTTGAGAGAAGTGGTGATGAAATACAAAAAAAAACACAAATTAAAGTGCCTGCTTGGCTTCGAACCCCCGACCTACGTTTCGTAAGTCACGGCCATTACCACTGGGCTATCACTGCTCTTCCACATCTACGCAAGAAGCATAGCTAATCTACAATATACCCGAGCGAAGTCGTGGCATAAATTGCGCTGTCAACTAAAACTGTGAAATCACTAAAACCAATTATTTATCTACTATATTTTACGGTCGTTTAAAAGCCTCCAACATATCTGACGGATTAAACTAACGATATCGGTTGAGATAAGTGCACGAGTCTTTAAAATATAGCTGTCATCCGGTGTATCGGTCACCCATCTTGATAATGGACTAACCTAGTTGCGGGTTGCTTAACTTTACTACGAGAAGGACGTCTACTATGTACTTTAATGAGGTTTTTGTGTGTGTTTGGCAGCAAATATATAGGATAGGGTTTGTCTAAACATAAGTTTTTAACGAAATCGCCATCTTTGAGCAACTTACGAAGGTAATCTTGATTTCTCCAAATTCAGGACCTTCTTTTCGATAAAAGCAACGTCTAAATGTTATCGCACTGTTCGATTATTAACTTTAGGCGCAGAGCCGAAAGTTGAAATACAAAAACGCTCTTTTATTCAGGCATTAATTTAGGTGTCACGCAGTATTAGCGAGGCCATTAATTAATTACATTATATTTGTTTTACAGTAGCCTAGAAGGGGTGTCTTCTTATATGCTATAATGGAAACACATACTATATGATTGCATTATGAAAATTCCTCTAATACATAGTTAAATTCGTCTAACAAACTGAGCTTAGAAAATAACTGTCCATCAACTATCGATCAAAATCATCATCATTACACACTCCCATTGCAAATCCAACTCTATGCTTGCAACAATAAGTTCTAATTTCGCAAACCATAGCTGTCTGCGCACGCGCCGGTGCGTACGCGCATCTCGGGACCGCATCTCCGTTTTTCGCAACGACACACAATCGTTACGGTCGGGTAGTATACAATATGTTGCATAGAAATTGTATTTCAATTTTGCTGTTTTCTAACTGTTTTCATTATTTGTACATACATACAGGTACTTACATACATGTGGTGATTGCATGCAGATTTGTGGTGGTTTTTGAATGGCAGTTTCTATTTGTTTTATATTGATACTAGCTGCGCCCCGCGGTTTCACCCGCATAAGTCTCGATCCCGTAAGAATATCGGAATAAAAAGTATTATGTGTGTTCATCCTGGTTATAAACTATCTGTGTGCCAAATTTCATCAAAATTGGTCCAGCCGTTTGAGCGCGAAGAAGTAACAAACATACACACATACACACACACACACACACACACACACACACACACACACACACACACACATATTTAGGTACTAGGAAATGTTTGTAAACGCACCTAATATACAAGAGAAATTCCTAGTGTGGGGCAACGTTTATGTAAAAAAAAAAAATAATAATAATAATGTCAAAATATAAGTGTTTTGTACACGTCTGGTAGTCTTCGTATACTCGTACAGGCGTGAAGTAACACACAACAACATCTATTTCAAACCCATACACACAATAGGCCATACGCAATATCCT
Organism: Eremobia ochroleuca; assembly: GCA_949629135.1. Taxonomy (NCBI): domain Eukaryota; kingdom Metazoa; phylum Arthropoda; class Insecta; order Lepidoptera; family Noctuidae; genus Eremobia; species Eremobia ochroleuca. The sequence goes on along the minus strand of OX451385.1, from coordinate 8,325,229 downwards.
CCCAGCACTATCCATTCGTTCCGCCAGTGTGTCACCGCGCATTTCACAAGTTGGACTCCACGTTGGTCCAGATTCCCAGGTTTGGCAAAGCATGATTTGGTTTTTCCATCAGACAGCCTGGATTCTAAGCTTTTGCCCGGTTGATGGCAATATGGCGACCATATGGAAATATGGAACTTCACATAACTGTTAAAATATACGGCATGATTTTTTTACAGGCTCCAAATTTTTACAGGGTGTGCTATTCATGAATATGAACAACTTTTACTGTGGAACCAACTCTGAGATCACGAAAAAATCAGCTGTTTCATACATTTTGGTCAAGTAGGAATTGAACTTTTGTATTAAACAGCTGATTTTGTTTTCGTGATTTCAGAGTTGGTCCCATAGTGAAAGTTGTTTATATTCATGAGTAGAACACCCTGTAAAAATTTGGAACCTGTAAAAAATATCACCAGTTTAGGTGTTTTGCACACGTCTGCCAGTCTTCATACACAGGCGTGAAGTTACACACAACAACAACTCTTTCAAACCCACACACACAATGGTCCATACGCAACATCCTCCAGCTCTATCCATTCGTTCCGCCAGTGTGTCACTGCGCATTTCACAAGTTTGTCACGCCGTCACGCGAGCCTGCCATGTGGGGCGCCGACGCAACGTTTCCGCCGATTGTCACTGAGGATCTGCTGAAGTACTGCCTGTAAATTACTTTTACTTTCTATGGTAGGTGTGATGGAGAGTTTAATGCTTTTTTTTAACATGATGCTTTTGTTTATAAAATTGGATGATTGTCTTAGCTTGTGCCTCTAATGAGGAGGTTGACATTCCTGTGTTTAACGTCAAAATTTTGTTTTAGGAGAAATTCTGTCTATCAGACTTGACGTTAAAAAGCCTTCCTATTTTTTTTCTCCAAATGGGGTTTTCGCCATCTCTTTCTGGCGCGTACTGCGAGGACTGGTTCGGGATGGCGCGGGTTCCTGGAAGCATTTGGGAAAGTATAGTCTAACAAAAAAAAAAACAACAATTATGGTGCTTGATAAGTACTGACATACATTAAAGTACTCATTCATTAGGCTTCTGCCTCCTAACCGGTGAATAATAGGCTCGTGCAAGTCGACTAAGGGACTAATAAGGTCAAGAAGATGGGCAGCTGCGTCCTCCTCCTAACAATATCACTGACAATCTATCTACGAAGGTCATGATGACAGTAGATAATAAAAGAGGATGGTAAACATGTGTCTCTCCTTTCCCTGGAGCTGCCCTAATTGTTGTCCCTTCATTTTGTGAATCATTCATCATCATCTTCATTCATTTTCGGATGCAAACTCCACCGACGGAGTTTCGATGTTCCTCTACGGTAGGCACTAGGTAGTAGGGTTGTTAATTATTATGAGAATGAAAACTTACCAACACCAAGGTGGTCCATATACTCACAGACTTAAAACTGCAGACCCAAAAACCACGGTAATAGTTAAGTAAAAGTCTCGTAAGCGGAAACACGTCGGGTTCCGCGAATTCGTTACTAGCCACCGAGCCTACTTTAAATTCATTTGGCTGTAAACAATGCTGACTGTGTTTCCTGCCTTTTCATAGACACTTTGTGTTAGGAGAGTGCTTGAACGTTACTTTTAAATCGTAGGAAAGTTTTGGGGTCAATGTCTCTTTTTAAACTTGACATCAGTTGGCCATTTTGAAAACTGTGTTGTTTGGAAAAAAGTGACATAAGCGGAAGAACAAATGGACACATTTCTAACTTGACAATACTGATAGGATATGCGACAAATATTACGAACTCTTTTATCCCCTATTTAAGCCTCATTCGGGGTGATTTTTTCAATAATTCTTCCTTAAGGCTCACATTTCTTATACAGCTTGTACCAGAAATGTGTGGTCAATTTTAAGGGTATGGTACAAACCAGGGGACGCTTACTATACAATGTTTCAAGCATATAAAACCCTGGTTTAGGTTGTGCATCGTCTGTCAGTGAATGGATTTAAGATTTTTATTGAGTAGAAAAGAGAAAAAATATGTTTGTGCGACTATTCAAACCTTATTTTTTTCAGTCTCTAACAGCGAACATGCCGTAAAGTCATCTAGAAGATCTCAACAACAGTATGTACGTGTTGTGTGTACAATCATGCAGTCTATTTCTAAATAAAATGTATGCATCATCACGCTTTTGAGTTGATTGCAGTTAGCACAATTATTGGTAGCTATACAAGAAAGGTCAAAATATACATTTAATGCGATATTGATCGCTGAAGAGAACTTTATGACGGGGAGAGGAACCTTTTACGGCTGCAAAGAAGGGTTATGTTTTAAACGTTTCATCTTCTCTAAGGACGGTATTTTCTTAATCACCCAAAAAAGGCGGCCCTAATACCTTTTCTTGTAATAATGCTACTAATATTATAAAATGTGAAAATTTGTGAAGATGTTTGGATGTTTGTTACTCAATCATGCAAAAACTAACAAATGGATTTGGATACAATTTCGTACACAGATAGTTTATAACCGGGATTAACACATAGGATACTTTTTATCCCGATATTCCGACGGGATCGAAACTTACGCGGGTGAAACCGCGGGGCGCTGCTAGTAGAATAATAAAAATTTGGCCTACTGGCACAGTCATTAAGTAATTGTAAGGGAATGCGTGAAACCCATACTGTGTAAGTGTCCCTTTTCAAATAATAACCAAGCAAGGTGAGCGTATACAACATTTTCTTTACCGTTTGAAAGGTATACCTAACTTTTATTGCCATAAGGCTTAGTTTTCACCATTCCAGACACAGTAAAACCCCTTAAAATATAACAATAGAGTACCTTCTCAAAGTATTTGCCACACTAACAACTATACAGGGTAAAATTAAACTAGCTACCGAAACTTTGCAGACTTAATGGGTATCGATATCTAAACAGGAGGAAACAAAAAAAAAAAAATTGATGTTTTTTTTAAATGGAGTCTTGACCGAAATTATTATTGTTATTTGTTACTTAAAATACCAGTTTTAGAAAATCGGTTTAAGCCTCCAGCAGACAAACGCGACGCGACAGCGCGACGCGACCCTAGTAGAACAATTTCTATGAAAACTTCGTGGAATTTGTTCTACCAGAATTGTGTCGCACCGTCGTCGTGTCGCGCTTATCTGCGGGAGCCCTTATTTGTGTGTAAACATCACAGACGTGATGGGTATGGATATCTCAACACGATGACACAAAAGAAAACAGATTTTCTCAACTCATACTTCAAGTACCTAACAGCACTACCAGCGGTCGTTGATCTCCAAAAATAGCATGAACATTTTTTTTTCACGTTTACTAAATATTGATATCCATCACGTCTGCAGAGTTTCGCTAAATAATTTAATTTGACTCTGTATGGAAGTCGGTTGGACATGGTACATGTTAGATTGATACCACCGCTATTGTTTAAGACTTTCTTAGATTTCGCTGTAGATGCTTTTATAGATAAAAGAGAGAAGGGCTCATATGGATACCTATTGTCTGTTTTCTACTTTTATACAACGTGTAACGTTAAATGCGCAAAACCTCAGACACCCCAACTGATTTTGAATTCAATTGACCTATTTCACAGAGAAAATAAGTCATTAAAAAAATTGTAAAGGTTTTATGTGCTGTTTTAGTTTTACTGGCCATTCTGATCGTTTCTTGCGTCTGCGACGGCGCTTTACCGAGGGAGGAGTCGTCACCGGGCCGCTGCGCCGCGCTGATATTGGTTTGCTTGACCTATTAATAAATAGACACGGCAACATTTTTAATGAAGATTTTTTTAAAAATGTGACCTATATTAAAAAGTGGTTCAATTCATTCTGCTCGTTATTCTGATCAAACTATTTTCAAGTTTTGCGCATTTAACGTTACACGTTGTATACGGAGAAGTTGAAACAAGGTAATGAAAGGATTGAGGGGGGTGATCTTAAAAAGGGTGACTGGGACAGACTGAATTTGGAAGGTGGAGGACAGGGTGTTGTGGGCCAGTCTGTGAATGACCTATGTCCAGCAGTGGACTGCGATAGGCTGAGATTTTCCTAATGTGTAGATAGTTTTTACTAAGTATCGATCACGTCCTGCCGGTCGATTCTGTACAAATCTCACCGTGAAATCATAAGTGAAGTGAGCACTTAATAGTGTTAATCCCTAGCGAATGACAGCTCACTCCACGCTCACTTCACCCAAGCTTTTACGGTGAGATGGTTACAGAATCGCACGGCAGATATCCAGATTTGGCTTGGATTGACTAGCCTAAAGACTGATGACGATAGTGTTTTACCAACTGAACATCATCTGCCTAGCCTTTTCCCACCTTTCCTATGTTGGGTCAGCTTCCAGTCTAACCGAATGCAGATGAAAATCAATATTTTACATAAAGCGACTGCCTACCTGACGCCCACAACCCAGTTACTGTGTAACCCGATACTATTTAGAATTAGTAAGGCCGGTTGTCCGACTTTCGTGATTCTGACTACCCGCAACTACTCTCCAAGACTGACGAACTCTGTCTGCACTTCTTTCTGAAGACTGTTTTACTAGCTGACTATGAAGATTAAGAATAACGCAGTTATTTTCTGCATTTCAGTCCTTACCTTAATGTTAAAGCTTCGATTCAATCACATACCGTCACTACATTAAAGTTTTTGCTAAAGCAATTTATTCACGATAGTTATCTCAATAAATCTCGGTAAATTAACATTTTGCAACCAACTTGGTTTAATTTAACCGACCCGTTATGCCGGAGACACACGACGCTATTTTTTCAACCCAGAATAGTAAGCTAGTGTTAGTACGCTAGAAGGCTAGTAACTCTAGCTTCTTATAAACAGAACTAGCTTCATAAGCTAGTCATGAAGCTAGTAAGCTAGCGTCTCATCTCCCCTATTAAACTCTCCCAGCTATGATAGTTTAGTAGAATGGGATTCTATTTTATGAGATACTAGCTATCCTGTCTTGTGTACTAGTTTCATGTGGTCGGTTAAGCTAGTATTCGTTTGGCTAGTGTGCAGTGACTAGTTCTGTTTTTCTGACCGCAACCATGTGTTGTACTCGTACTGTAGCATAATCAGTCTATAATGTCCCCACACCTGGGACACAGGCCTCCTATCTGTGAGAGAGAGTGGGCCGTAATCCACCACGTGGGCGCGGTGCAGGTTGGTAGATGTCACATGTCTTCGAATTTTGTGTGTGTTCTAAGACATGCCGGTTTCCTCACGATGTTTTCCTTCGTCGTTTTGAGAGCAGTACGTACGTTACTGTGCTCGCTTGAAATTATCTGGCATCATGGAAGCAGCCGGTCGATTCTGTAAAAATCTCACCGTGAAATCATTTAAGTGAATTGAGTTTGAAGTGAGCAGTGTCAATAGTGTTAATCCCTAATGACAGCTCACCCCACGCTCACTTCACCCAAGTTTTCACGGTGAGATGGTTACAGAATGGCACGGCAGTACTAGCATGTGCCAAGCCAGGATAGTACACCAAGGTTTTAGCTTGCTTTCCTAGCTGTGAACAACTGGCCTCGTGTATCTCGGGCGTTAGGCTGTTTTGATCGAAATGTATGTATTTTGTATGCGGATTGGATCGATCGAAGGGCCAAAATTGGAGCAAAAAGGACTATTTAAGCAGTTTATCTGCACAATACTTGTATGAGTGGGTATCTTGTAAGATGAAATAACGGTTTATTACGATCTTAATCTTTTGGAGATTTATCGTTGATTGAAACGCCAAAGGTGATATATTGTTTTCATGTAAATTGGAATACGTTAAAAGGCGTGAAGGTTCGTGTTATCAGATCAATCTGGAAGGTTAAGCTGTACTTGCTATTGTTGGGATATCATTTCTCATACAACTGGAGGTCAATTCAAAGAGCACGATTTTAGTTACTTCAACGGGGTAATTGCGTCACACACTATTATTAGTAGGCCTGTTGGTCTAATGACAGGCCTGTTGGTCTAGTGGTCAGTGGCCCTACCTGCTATGCGCAAGGTCGTGGGTTCGATTCCCACCTACGACAAATGTTTGTGTGGTGAGCACGATCATTTGTTCTTTGTCTGGATGTAATTTATCTATAATATATATGTATTTAGAAATATATATGTATGTTTATCAGTTGTCTAGTTCTCATAGCACAAGCTCTGCTTAGTTTGGGACTAGATGGCGTTGTGTGAAAGTTGTGGATTATTATTATTATTATAATTGCGTTACAGTAGCAATGGCTTTCATTTTGGTAGTTCAAACCATTCAACGCGTTATTTATGTTGTTGAGCAGACAAATATGCGAACATATGAAGCAATGGACTATCAATCCTTCAAAATTATTCAGATTCTGATTGATAGTCTTTTACGCAATTAGGGGGCTGATTTTTGGGGTTCCGTACCCAAAGGGTGAAAAGGAACCCTATTACTCCCGCTCCGCTGTCCGTCTTTCTATTTCATTAAGAAAAGGACAGAAGATAAATTTTAGTTTAGTCCTGTCAAATTAGTCAGCGCGTGACTTAAATTGACGTATTATTAGTAAACAATTTTTTAATCACGTCTAAACTTGTCTATGGAGTATCTTAATTTGACAGGACTAAACTGATATTTATCTTCTGTCCTTTTCTTAGTGTAATAGAAAGGAAAAGATGCACTGAACTTAAATTTAGTTTAGTTTGTGAACAAGTGAATCGACGCCAATATCAACTGCCGTGCTGTGTGTCAAAACTCATTCACAATCTATCTCCCTTCTCTATTCATATCCACAACACAACACTAAAAACATGCAGTAAGTGCTTAATTTTTTTGTGTTGTCAGAAACAATCTGGAATTTAATCATATGTATTCTAATTACGACCACCCATTCTTAAACCCATTAAGAATCGGAAATCAATGCTTGAATTTATTTACATATAACTAATATCAATGCTATTAACCGCTACCAAAAAAACAGAGCTCTAAGCTAAATAGTTTCTAATGCAACTCTAATTGAATCTCACTTCAAATCAGCGACGTAATCTATATCTATCTATACAGGTTATAAATTAAAGTCGCATTTCGTGTTTGTCTGTGTGTTCGCGTTGTTTTCTAAACCACGCAACGGATTTTGATGCGGTTTTTAACATCGCTTAAAGACTTTATTCCGGAAGATGTATGTGTACAATACATTAATATTTACCTTCCATACAAGGTTCAATTTCATTAGCTAGCGGAACTCCGCAGACGTAATAGGTATTGATATCCAAACACGATAAAAATAAAAAAATAAAAAATTCTAGGGTCAATAACTGCTGGTGATGTACTTGAAATGTTGAGAAATTATGTTTTTATCGTGTTTAGATGTCGAAACCCATTGTAACTTCGTTGGTTATATTGGGTGGCAGGATAAATAAATGAACATATTGACAGAGAGTTCACTTATGGTTTATTTGATCATACAGTAGTTACACAATATCACTTACTTATTACGTACAGTCTTCACGTCACGATAACACTACTCCGAGTGGGACTCACCGAAAGACTGACTTGCCCGCGTCCCTGTGCCTTTCTTATCAGAATGCTTACATTGCAATTGCTGACGCTGTACGGTCGCTACACCCATCTTGTCTATGAAGTTAACGCAGGAAAAACAAACTGTTTATGAAACTGATATTTCAAGTAGCAACAGTCGATGACCCCAAAAAAAATCTATAAACTTTATTTTTATTTTATCGTGTTTAGAAATCGATAGGTACCCATTAAGTCTGCAGATTTTCGCTAAGTCATTAAATTTGGCCCTGTAAAAGAAATAAATCTCGATGTTCTGTCAAGTCGTATTACCCGTACGGGGCAGGGCCGGGTCGCTAGTATGAATCTAAATGAATTCCCACAGTCGTCTCATAATTCATGAGAAAACGCTAAGCTATAAATGTATTCATTGCTATGTATCCGGCTCTTAATGAATTTGTCGCGTATTAATACAAACTGTAATTGTGTTGGGATTGTGAGTCTGTTTGCGGAACGAGAGTAAAGAAGAAAGAAAGAAAGAAAAGATGTTTATTATGCACAAACAAAACGCACGTTACAAATAAAAAAAAAACATAAAATATACACATACAACGAAGTCAAAAGCCTCGTAACCAAGCATAGAAAATGTTGACAATTTTGTCCGTTCCTTGATGTCAGGTCCAGGGACAAAAGACAATGCCCATTAATTGACATTGACAATACATACCTACATTAATCCGTGATGCGCCCGCGACAGATGACAGATGAGTTTCTTTTCTAGGTGCATCGTCTTCACATCACACTAATATTATAAAGGCGAAAGTTTGTGTGTGTGTGTGTGTGTGTGTGTGTGTGTGTGTGTGTGTGTGTGTGTGTGTGTGTTTGTGTGTGTATGTGTATGTTTGTTACTTCTTCACGCTCAAACCGCTGGACCAATTTTGCTGGAATTTGGTACACAGATAGTCTATAACCAGTATTAACACATGGAATACTTTTTATCCCGATATTCTTACGGGATCGAGACTTATGCGGGTGAAACCGCGGGGTGCAGCTAGTATTATTAACGAGCGTCTGCCCGCGACTTGATCCGCGTGAAGATTCTTGTTTCGCCGACCCATCCCGTCTCATCGCATCGTCCGCCCGCGCTATTACTTTGTTTTCGCTAAGCGGTCTCTGTGCTTATAACCTTTCTCAAAAACTGGGCTATCCACTCCAAATTTTTTTTTTTAAATCCGACAAAAAAAAGAAAATCATCTGTTCCCTGCATTTATGTTCGCATAACTCGTCAAAATCTAGGGGAACAGCTGATTTTTTTTCGCGATTTCCGGTTTGGTCACATAGTAAAAGTTGTTCATAATGATGAGTACAATGACCCCTTATGAGGTTGTGCGTTAGTTAAGTTACAGCTTGTATAGTACAAGGAATAAGGTAAGTTAATTGAAAAACACAACAGATATAATCTAAATTGCATTGAAGTAATAGGCGATATAATTTTTCAATCAAACAACGGCTCATATCATCATTGAGATCATTTCTATTTTTATCCATTCACGGATTCGTACTCTAAGCTACTGTTTAAAAACTAAATGAAACAAATTGCAACTTGTCATCAATTGTTATTCATCAGGTTACACCTAAAACGATTAAATCTAGTTAGCAATAATTATGCAAAATAAACGAATAATTACATTCTAACTTGAGTTTTATATGACCATCAAGTAGTAAAGTGAAGCGCTGAGCTTCGGTTTCGGCAGATACCAAATTAGTAGCCGATACCGCTACCAGATTTTTTTTTAAATATGACTTAAAAGACATCACTACAAACAGTTCATTGACCTGTATTCATAGGAAACCCTTTTTCTCTTTTTAATACAGCCGTTATTACGAGTATTATGGTTTTACCACTGATAATATTTATGAACATACTAAACCATTTCCTTTAAAAATGTTTTATGGACAAAGATTAAAAATACAGTGCGTGCGTAGGTAAGTATTCACTTATCACTGCTTTTAAAAAATAAAAGTTATGGAACATGGCTTGCTTTTGTTAGTAATAACTAAAGTTAGAAATACAAAGGAATGTTTGAATAAGCCAGTTAAAACATGGATTCTCTTCCAATAAATCACATCGATTTTCAATTGATTTATAGGATCGATATTTTGTTTATTCAAACAATCGAACTAGTTTGGTTTCTAATTAAAACTTTGTCGAACTGGTATCATATATTAAGCCGATACTAAAAACTGTGCCGAGGCCGAGTGTGTCCGGTCTTTGCCGAGTTTCTTAGAGAGATCTTAATTAATTCGGACAGGCGTCCATTCATATGAATGTGTTCGGTGGCAATCTCGTATCTATGTGCTTTTAATATAGGCAGCAACGTAGCGTGGAAAGAACTTTTACGTAATATTTTTCATTTTACATGTATGTTCAATGTACAGCATGGAAGGGTTGAAACGTGCTGTGTTCAATAGAAAACACACACCATTATCAATTTTTATTATTGGCCAGATATCACTCAAGACAGGAAGAATTGGAAGGAAAAAGGGGAGGCCATTGCCCAGCTGTGGAACACAATATAGGTTAAAGGAAATAAAAATAAGTAGTTCCCATTTAGAGTATAGGTTATAAGAAATGATATTATAAAACAAATTGTATATAAATAGGTAAAATACCCACTTCACCTTAAAGTTGTGTTCTCCTACAATAATTTTAGATTAAACCAATAGATATAACAAATCAAATCAAAACAAAATACATTACATCTCAAACAAGTCAAGATATCACTTAGCCTTTCAATAAAACTAAATAATTCATACACAAAACATTTTCCATACACCTAATAAATAATTAAAATTTATTCTCGATACTGGTATTTATGAATGCAAAGTCTGTCTCCGCACTAGCGAGCTATCGACAGAATGACAGGCCAAGCAATATTTGATAGGAAATTCATTTAAATGGAATCATTTTGATTAAAATAATATCATTAGCTGGTTCGTAATACCGATAGGGTTTATTGCAATCAGCTACTGGTCGTGCCAACCGGTTTTTATATCAATTTCGTGTATCAATAATGTTTTGTTAATGAATACATGTGTTATTTGTGGCTTGCACTTAATAAACTGGGCTGTAATTTGTTCTTGAGCTTGTTCTTGATATGGGTGTGAATATCAAGTCATGTAGTGTTAGGTAATCTGTAATATGCTGTTTCTTCATATTATTATGTACTAACTGTTCCCGCGATTTAGTTCGCGTGTAGGTCGGATTTTTTTTTTTAAATTTAATAGTTTTTTTTTTTATAAGTACCGTATCTATTTGTATATAGAACCCAGCATTGCATAAATATGTTAGCGGTCACGCCCTTCATACCTGGAGGCTTTTATTTAATTTTCATTTATTAATTTTTGCTTGAGTACGTATAGTTTTTTATTGTATTTCTTGGTATATTGGCGTTGCTAGCTGACATATGGCAAATAATTTAATTTAGTGTCCTGTGTCTTGTAATGTTAATTATTTTACATACCTTGTATTGTATTCAGTCAAGTATTTTCTAACTGAACAGACAGCTGTGCTGCTGGGGAGTTTGTTGCGCCACTTCTTCTTCCTTGCTTGTGTGAATAACTAGTATTTTTAAACACGTACACTACTAAACGGGATCCTGCAAAAAACCCTTCCCTGCAAAAAACGGGATCTTGCCGTGAGAAAGGGCCCTTAGGGCTCTTTCCCACGGCAAGCCAGTGAGGCGCTTTACTTTGTGTAAATAATTTCATCACCATTGCTCTCAAAACGGTGAAAATGACGAATTAATAAAAGTACCTATGTCCCCTATGTGCCCTAGCATACAACGTCCCGACATCAATCGTCGGGCAGTAGCCCACCAGACACCACCCGTCTGGTCGGAGGTTCCTCTCTCTTTATAAAGAGGATGAGTGAACTTTACACCCCGTTCCTCATACCTCTATAAATACAAGTTACGTAATTCCTTGAAAATTGGATTGAAAGTCCAAAACAATCTGATGGGCAATTCTCGTAATTTTAATAACGTTCACAGTCTGATCTCAGTCTCAATCTGTCAAAAATACCTCTTATTTTCCTACATCTTTGACAAGTTTTTGACATTTGTTTGTCGCCGAGGTGAGACTGCGAGTAGATTTGACGTTTTAAATTACGAGAATCGACCTTCAGATATTCGTTCAAAAACAGCTACTCTTTGAAGTTGGTTGAAATGATTAAGAATTAATTAGATATTTTAAATTAGAAACAATGACATCATCGAAGTAGTTTTTATTAAATAATTATACCTACTTTTTGTATAATATTGCTACTGGTTTTTAATTGTAGTGACTCACTCTGGCGTAACATCGAAGTTTTTTGTTTTTACAATCAGATTAAGATTCAATTAGATTTACTTTTGGGATCTTCAGATATTTTAATGGGATCTTAATGGGGGCCACCAAAGTTGCTACTGAAATTCAGATTATCATTATCAGCTTTTTTTTTATTCTGGAATATACCATGAAGTCGCATTAGTCGTAGACATTTGTAATTTTCTTCCTATATTATAAAAAATTACAAAGTATTTTAATTGACAAAAATCGTGCTCGATATTAAAAAAAAACGTTTTTTCTTTAAATAAATGTATTTTCTATATTTAAAAAATATAATAGCAAATACTAGCTTATGCCGTTCGCGTGAATTTTCGCATTTTAACATAAAACATAAGACACTCAGGAATAATGTAGTTTCCCAATTGTGAAAGAATATTGGGAATCGGATCAGTGGTTCTGAAGATTATGTCCTACATACAAACTCACAAATTTTACCCGTAAAATTTGTCCCGTTTTTAAAAATATCCACACCTTATTTCTTAAAAGGAATGTTTCTTTAATGAACTCGTGACGACGTTTTAATTAGTTTGTCATGGATTAAAACAATTCTGTCAATGCACTAATTGTTCTCGGAATATCGGTTTCATTTAATGAAGATTGTAACCTAATTACGAGTCCTTCACTTGCGATTTGAAATTGCCAACACGTAGTGAGCAAGGAGTTGTAGACAAACTCGTTCTTCTCTGCATGAGAAGGCCTTTACCTGGCAATGGAATCTTTACAGAGGGCCTACACAAAATGATAATCGCTTTAAAAGTGTTTCGTATTTCTACAACGACTTTCAACAGGATTGATACACAGGGTCGAATCAAATTAGGTAACGTCACTCCGCTGACGTACCTATATCTAAAAAAAAAAAAATTGAATTCAGATATCAACGATTACCATTGGTAGGTACAGTATAAATAACAATATTACACAAACGAAAATGAAAATGTAGATTAGTAGTATTGACACTATTGACGACTCACTCCACGCTCACTTCACACAAGTTTTCACGGCGAGATGGTTACAGTATCGCACTGCAGATCGAACTCTTAAAGCTAACTTAACAAATTTTGTACTTAATTTGTCACCATCAAACCAAAGGCAACGAGGAGACTCATGCTGAATGGTTTTATACCAAATATCTTTTGTTTCAAATTTTTTTATAATAATTATTCCAAATCTCATAACATTTAATTTTGAATTTAGGAACACTACAGCTTTAAAAAGCAAAAATCCGATACCTACTTGAAAACACTCAACATTCCTATAAAAATTCATTCCCCTTTAAAACCAACTTCATTCTTCAGAAATTCCACTTAAAAACTTCTTGATGAACAAAAACGAAATTAGCGATTCATTAAATAGTGATACTTAATCGTGGATTATTTAAATGAATTTAATTAAAGCGTGAGCATATGATGGCAGGTGGAGAGACTTGTAGGGTAGCTTGATTCTCGTGGGGTAAGGTAAGTGGAAGAATAGTGCATTTTAGCGGCCGATGCGTTTTTGTTTTATTGTTAAAGTCCTACGTGAGGAAATGTCACGTAGATTTATTCACCTGTAAAAACCAAAACTTAGAAAGTAATCAAGGCAGAAATTAGAAAAGAGACACAAAAACAAAAGAGCAAAAACCTAACGTGATTTCAAATAGGTTTACCTGAAAATTTTAGTTTTAATTTTTCAAATCAATCTAGTCTACAAAATTGCTGATATTTATGGTGAACTAGCTGCGCCCCGCGGTTTCACCCGCATAAGTTTCGATCCCGTAAGAATATCGGGATAAAAAGTATTATATGTGTTAATCCTGGTTATAAACTATCTGTGTGCCAAATTTCATCAAAATTGATCGAGCCGTTTGAGACACACACACTCACAAACTTTCGCCTTTATAAAATAGAGTGATAAATGTGACGTCTATTTGTTCGTTTTTTTTTTTTTTTGTTAGCCTATTCTGTGTCCCACAGCTGGGTGAAGGCCTCCTCTTTTTCCTCCCAAACCTCCATGTCTTGTGCGATCTCTGGGCATGTTGGCCCTGCAAACCTTTTCAGATCGTCACAAAGAGCTATTAGACCTATTCAGAACTTCTTTATTAATTCATCGAATGCCGTAACTAGAGACACATTAGAAAGACAATTACTTATGTCGAACTGTGTAACTTAAGACATTCAAAAGGTTAAATAAATAAAAAATCCTGACCTAGTCCATAAAAAGCCATTATAATGTCAATTGAATGATTCTTCGAACTTGCAAATTCGAAATTCTATTTCCCGTAAAATGATGCTAAATAGCCGGTCGATTCTGGAAAAATCTCACCGTGATAACTAAGGTGAAGTGAGCTTAGAGTGAGCTGTGAGTCATGTATCAACATGACTGAGCCATCGGTCGATTCTGTAAAAATGTCACCGTGAAATCATAAGTGAAGTGAGCACTTAATAGTGTTAATACCTAGCGAATGACAGCTCACTCCACGCTCACTTCACCCAAGCTTTCACGGTGAGATGGTTACAGAATCGCACGGCAGGAATTGACACTATTGACGACTCACTCCACGCTCACTTCACCCAAGTTTTCACGGTGAGATGGTTACAGAATCGCACGGCAGGTTTTGAAAAAGTGTAACACCAAAACAAAAATACTTATATCTAAGTATTACAGTGCTGTCTACGTTACCCTTAAACGTTACAGAACTGTGTACCCTAATTTATTTATATAATCGCCTGCTTACATTCGACCGCACATCAAAAGCCGCCGACTGGTTAAGATTCAATAGTTAACTTACAATAATGTCAATCGGTGTGCTCAGAGCAAAAAATAATGCTCATATTATAATAAGCAGGCAGTAAAGCACGTACGTTTAATGTTATATAATTGTGGAATTATTCGCGAGAATGCTCATGTTTAAGTTAAAGGTTCAGGTTTAAGCAAGAAAATGCAATGGAGCTAAAAGTTTCGTTTAAGTAAGTACCTAAGTAAAATGCTATAGCATCAAGGGTTTTGTTTATTGCTACAATCAGTAGTCTCGAACCTACCGATTTTTCGGTATTTCTACCGATATGGGCTCACATAATTTATAACAATCATACTTAAGTATGACTGTTATAAATTTGTCTGTAAGTTTTTTTTTAAATAAATAAACGAATTTGATTGAATATTGTATTTTTTTGTCAAATACCTACCGATCTACCGATCTCACTATACGACGTTCGTGCGTTGCGTCTATCCTGTAAGGATATTTGTATGTTTAGAGCAAATAAAAAAATAAATAAATAGATAATAAATATTCCATGAGCTCGTTAATAATAATCTTATTTATTATGAAATGCAATGGTCATGTAGCGTAACTCCTGGTACTAAAGCTTATTTAATTATTTGTAATTATAACATTGTCGGCAAACGTAAGGTAGGATGCCGTCAGGCTATGTGGAGCGACGATCTTCACAAGATGGCTGATAGCAGCTGAATGAGAATTGATGCTTACTAATAATTCATTTATTTGTATAAGTTTCAAATGGTCTAAATAAATGGCTTTTATTATTATAATGTTGTTACATACGTGGCCTTCAAAAGACAGTTGACATTTTTCCACTTCAGCTGTGTTGCCACATTATGATTTACATAAAAAAAATAATCAGTATGTAAATAATAAAAAAATAAAAAATAAATAATCAGTAATACTTTAGAGATCACTTGATTATTTTTTTATGATAAGTCAAAGGTAGTTTAATTAGTAAGTAAAAACGTTATGGCAGTTCAAACATTTGGATCAGTCGAATTTGAATTCATAATGTGGTGAGTCAAAGCTGAAGTGAAAAATGTTCAACTTACTTTTTGAGGCAATTGTATATCGGGACCATGGAGTCCCAGACCTTTGGAAAGCATACGAGGGGCCGAAGCCAGCTCGCAGAGCCGTTCCAAATTTGAAAAAAAAAAAAAAACCTTTAAACACTATACAAGTAACTTTTGAAGGATATGGAAATAAAGTGGTCTATGGGTTTGGGTAGCTAACGTGAACTGGTGGTCTAGATGCAAACGCTATGGCCCCTGCCTGACCAATGTTTATTATTATTTTGAATTATAGGCAACTTGAAATTATAACTAACGATTGGGTTTTTGGGTTTCTTTGACCAAGTTGAACTAAGAATCCTAGTAGGTACTTAATATCAAAACCTACAGAACAATTTAGGCTATAAGTTACTATTTATCACCTGCCAAAAGCGGAAAATAAAAAAGCATTCGAATTTGTTGAAATAAGTAATTAATCGCAAAGCATAGTCAACACGACGCCTAACTAAACTAGGCGTCGAAAAAAGTTACAATGACAGGACATGAACAACTGCCGGTCGATTCTGTAAAATACTCACCGTGAAATCATAAGTGAAGTGAGTTTGAAGTGAGCAGTGTCAATAGTGTTAATTCCTAATGACAGCTCACTTCCCGCTCACTTCACCTAAGTTCTCCCGGGGTTTTTTTTACAGAATAGCATTGCTGTTCATGCCCTGTCATTGTAACTCTAAAGAAAACACAATTTTAGTCTATTGCTACGTCTCGTAAGACCGGTGTTTTAATTTTGCTAATCAAAACCAATTATATTAGAACCACTAATATTTCATCTACAAATTATTGGTAATAAGCGGCAGACTTTTCCATTATCCAATGTTATTACTATCGACATTAGGTAAGATCAAATAAACTGTTAACACACCGTCATTGAGGTTGGGTCAAAATTACCCGTCTGGTTTAAAATTTCTAATATTTTTGAAAGTACGCGCGCGACTTTGTTGCCGTTCTGTGCAGTAGCTGGAGCCAATACTGCACTTTTTTTTTGTAATACATTTCTGAATTATTCTTTTTTTGTTTTATTATCTAAACCAGAATATCTACATACTGAAGTAATGACACAGTTTACGAATTTACTTAAAATTATGGAAATAAAATAATGGGTAATATTGACCCACCTCAACGTCCATGTAACTATTTCCTACCACAATAACGCCGGGTTAATAAACATTATCCTTAATCACAATCAACCTTGACCAATACCTACACACACAATTAATACAGCACACATTATACAATTTTCCGATAGCTAGAAAAAACACGGGCGACCCATAATAACCCTATTTTGGTCTATTATTACCCGATGTTTTCTAGGAACGGATAAAAATCCTTTGACCCGTATACCGCAATGCGCTTTTAGACGCCGCACGCCGCCCGCAAATACAAATTGTGACTTTAAAACTATATAATTTTTACTCTATATGTTATAATTGACACGGAATGGTTTACGAGGAAAAGCAGCTTTGTGGAAATGTTAATTTCATGGGGTTAAAAGTTTAAAATCAACAAGAGAATTTAAGACCCGCCGAGGGAAAACGAACGGAAGTGTTTGGAAACTCATATTATGACGTGTAACATCTACCATTTTGAATTTCCTGCCATAAGTAGCGTATGTACCTAAAACATATTCTGGATCAAAACAGAGTCTACACATTACAGATCTATGAATCCAATAATATCTCAATAACAAATTGGTGATTCTTACCATCTTCTTCACATTAGCTTTGATTCATAATTTACAATATTCACTGATCTATATTTCATATATCACCTAATTCACATAAACATGACGAAATGACTTTTTTGTACCTTACTGATTTCCTCTTTCATTTTAGGGAAGCGTTTTTTGGGACACCAAAAAAAACCGGCACCGCCTAGAACCAAAAAATCGAAGACAAGTGACATCTACGTATCAACCCGCACTGGGCCCGTGTGGTGGATTATGGCCCACTCCATCTCACAGAGAGGAGGCCTGTGTGACAGCTGATTATGTGGTGTGTGGTGATTGTGTGGTGTGGTGGCGTGCTCAATCTTTGTCCACTTTTAAAATTATGATAAAAAAGCACTTCCTCTCTCCTTAAACAGCACCATTATATTTTCTTTACTCCTGTTTCATGTCTATTGTTATATGTATATATATTTATTTAGATTAGTATAATATACTTTATGTATGTATTCTTTTTATCGTGTAAATGGTACACGACAGACTACCTACAGTATTTGTCTCTCCTTCCCGTTTCAATCCATCCAAAGGTTGTCTTTAAAAGATCGCTCTTAGCGATAAGACCGCCCATTGTGTCACCCTTTGTAAAATTTCTATATTTATGTCTGTAATTTATATGGTGTACATAATAAAGAGTATTCTATTCTTCTATTCTATTCTATTCTTTGGAATATTCAGGAGTAGTTGTTCACTTCTTACACCTACCTGGCCTGCCGAAACCAGAAAACATTTGGTATATCTCGGTATCAGTTTTTGTTTCCTACCATACATAATTACCTACTATATGGAATCACCAAGCACAGTGCAGCCTAGAATCTAGATATACCGTGTTTCCTGTTCTCGGGCCAAAGTGACTTTGATAAATAGATGCTACATTCGGAGCTACTGCGTGGTTTCGTACCTAAAAGATATACATATATGCTCCTTAGGATATAGAACGTGTAACGTTAAATGCGCAAAACCTGAAAATAGTTTGATCAGAATAACGAGCAGAATTAATTGAACCACTTTTTAATATAGGTCATAATTTTTCAAAAAATCTACATTAAAAACGTTGCCGTGTCTATTTATTAATAGGTCAAGCAAGCCAATGTGACGACTCCTCCCTCGATAAAGCGTCGTCGCAGACGCAAGAAACGATCAGAATGGCCAGTAAAACTAAAACAGCACATAAAACCCATACAATATTTTTAATGACTTATTTTCTCTCTGAAATAGGTCAATTGAATTAAAAATCAGTTGGGGTGTCTGAGGTTTTGCGCATTTAACGTTACACGTTATATAAACCTTTATAAAATTATATAATCTGTCGTACTTTATAGCCTGTTGAGTTAAAGACCCGTTTTGATATATGAGTCTTATTTGTGAGTTGAGCTATTTCTAAGTTAACCAAGACTGGAATAAGCTAACTCATTATCATCGTCATTCTCTTGCTTTTATTCTAATTTACTTGAGATTGGCGCAGCATGTCTTTTCCTTCCATATTTTTTGTCGTCAGCATAAGCTAACTATTTTTAGAATAAGAGTGTAAGTATACTTAATACATAAAGAAGCAATAATAAAATCAATTCATAATTGCCTTCAAAACAGGAAAAGTTCAATTTTCACAATCTATGTATGTTGTGCTTTGAAAATGTTATGAGCGTCAAGACAAGTTTTCTGGGAAGCCGAACAGATTTTAGATAAAATCAAATCAAAAAGGTTCAATTTCGGAAAAAAAAAATCGGGAACAAACAACATCTCTCTATCTATTGCCCTATCGCGGGTATTCTGGAAGAGATTTCTTAAGAAATAAGCATCACCTTTGTACCTATTTTTCTGTTCTGTTTTTTTCTTGTCTCTTTATATAATATGTGTGTACATAAATGGTAAAATAAACAATTTATAAAACAAAATTATTTTCGGTTTGCAAAGCGATTTTACTTTAGTTTCTTAGGGATACTTTCTTGTCATTAAACATGTGGATTCCATGACAAAAATTAGCATTAAAAAGTAGCTCTTACTTCAAGACCAAATACCTACCTACTTCGCCAACCCTCTCGCGAAAATTACACTTTTTAGGTAAAACGCTTGCATGCAGTGATATATCTCTGTATTATATAAAGTGCTGTCGATACAGGTCGCCAGTCCGTCGCCCATTTACCAGGAAGCTACTGCGAATACCAAGCGGGGTATAATCGATGAAAACTTGCGCATTTTCTATGTGGAACTAGTCATAGATTCAGAATTGGTGAATGAAAACTTAGTAAAAGTAGGTCCTATAATATATGTACCCAGGGTTTTTGTATGATGATTTAAAAGAGTGTCCTTGAAGTTTCTTGTCCGTTCTTCTGCATAGGGATCTACGTTTTGGAATAGGCAACTTAAGTTTCTGACTGACTGACCGACTTTTTGTTAGTTCAATATTTGAGTTTGAGTTTGAATAGTAATTAAAACTCAGTGCAGATTTGAATTTTTCGCAGACTTGTTCCAAAAACAGATGCTAGCATTTACTGAATTAAATGGATTCGGTTCATAAAGTCTGAAATCTAGACCGCTGTGTACAGAAAATCTTATTTTTTAAGCTTATAAAAGTACCTACGAAAGGTTATTTTTGAGGCTTAGGTATAAAAGTACTTAAATACCTATAATACATAAGATTTCAGATGAACGGCTTAAAAAAATAAATGATATTTTCTTTTAATTATCTTCTACACATAGGTACAAAGACAAGATCGATACAGAACAAGAAAAGAACAGAATAGAATAACGTTTATTGTCTCCAGTATTACAACGAGTAGTATAACTATTATATATAAAGTAGATATAACTTTGCATAGAACGTTTCGAACGTTTTCCCCAAAAGCAATTAAAACCTAGCAAGGTCTGAAAGGTTTTCTCCCCATTAAAGCTCCCGCTCAGCCCATTGTTACCTATTTTCTTTTCAAATATTCTTTAAAAGTGTACCTAAGCATATTAAAAAGCCTTCAACACCGAAAAATATTTAGTAAATGAATGCCCCAATAACTATGAAAGAAAAATACAATATAAACCCAACAATATCAATTCACGCCACTCACTCGATTCATAGACTCGATACTCAGAAACGTTCGTACAAAATTTCGATCAGGACATTCCCTATCAATCATTCTGTATACTACATAATTAATACCACAGCTCAAAAATCACCACCCACAGGCAATTTGTCTACTTCGCCGTGAATACAGCTTTTATCAGATCATCATGGAAATAGGGGTTGAAATAATCAATAGAGTCCTGCCCCACCCCTTAAAGCGCATGCGTGGTGGTATTCACCTGGTGGTGGTGGTATCACCCCATGGGATCGTTCATGCCGTGGTATTAACCCACAGCTCATTCTTGTAAAAGATGGCTGGGGAGCAAGACTTGTCCGTGTTTGGGGCCGAGCGTTTTGGGGACAACGCTTCAATCCCACCATGTAAGTTCTAATTTTAAAATCTTAAGTCAACCTTCTTTTGAATTACGTCATAGATTTTTTTTTTTAATTTTGTGTTTTTTTTTTCAATATAAGCTATTAACTTTAAATTAAATCATAATTTCATTTTTAAAGTAACTATTGTACGGGCGCTAGAAAAAGGTGTGTGCGCAGTTTTCCAGTTAAACTCTTCTTGAATAATTGTGCCGCCATTTTGAATTTTCGCTCGTTAGCGGCAGCCCAATTTAAATAAATGTATGCTAAATATTGTTTTGGTGATTTAAATAAGCATTTTTGAGAACGTTTTAAAAAGCTTAGGAACCTATTCCGGTGTTTAGGAGCTTCTCTACATATTATAAATTAAAGTCACTTTTCGTGTCTGTCTGTGTGGCCGCGTTACCCTTCTAAACTACGCAAGGGATTTTGATGCGGTTTTCACCATCACTTAGAGAATGTATTCCGGAATATTTATGTGTATAATACATTAATATGAAACTTACACATAATGAAGAAATCTCGATGTTATATAAAGTCATAAAAACAGTGCGAAGCAGGGGCGGGTCATTAGTTTCCACTAAAAGAAAAAGATTATTATTTTATTAGAATTTTCTTTAATTAATCTCAAAGGTGCAACATTGAACTATCGTTATTAATATTATTTTATACTGTTGAACATCTGAGTTTAACTAAAAACATATTGAAAAAATCATCCAATACAAATACTGTAGGGTGAATACACCAATTCTTACCCTAGCGATTTTAACATACTAATGGTCAACTGAACACAAAATAGTAACAGTTTTCAATTGTTTTCACAGAAAGCCACCCAAACCTGACTATGGAAAGCGGTAAGATGTGTTTAGAGATAGTTTCCATTGCAACGGATTTGCGACACGACTTATCGTTCAATACTCGTGTCGTGTGCAATGACGTGATTTTTTTTTTAAATTTTGTTTTTATTTTCTGCACTTATTAAATTGTTAAATATACTCTTGACGTGTACAATCACTCTATGTATATAAAAAATCAATAAACAAGCTTCACAAACACACACGCTATTTGTTTTGCCTCACCTATCCGTATTACGTTTTAAGGGGCGATTCCATTAAAGCGATTATTGCAGACTTTTTATAGTTTTGAAATACAACCCCAGGTAAGTTACCCTTTTAGGGTTGGGCACCCTTTTATGGGGTGATAATTAAAATTACAGTGACTTATCAAACATCGTTACTTAGGGTTGCAGACTTACCTTGTAATACCTATTTTAGAATAACTCAGTGGTACTGAAATAAATTAACCTGTCTTTTTTTATTTAAAAACATTATTAACGGACTGTCAGAGGGGCCCGTGGCTAAATAATAACAGCCGCACAGGTCGATCGATCAGGTTAAGCTATGCTTGCCGCGGTTGGTCTGTGGATGGGTGACCATCTTTACATACCGAGAACCCTCCGTGCCTCGGAAAGCACGTTAAGCCGTTGGTCTCGGCTGTCATTCGTAGATCTTTGACAGTCGTTACGGGTGTCAGAAGCCCGAAAATCTGACAACCAGTCTTACCTAGGGGTATCGTATTACCCAGTAACTGAGTTGTGGAGGTCAGATAGGCAGTCGCTCCATGTAAAATACTGGTATTCAGCTGCATCCGGTTAGACTGGAAGCCGACCCCAACATAGTTGGGAAAAGGATAGGCAGATGATGATGATTATTAACGGACTGTCATACAACATACAGCCCGAACCTCAAAAGATAGACATTTCAAAATAGGCAGATACGTTTCTAATAAAGCCTAGAGGTTCACTAAAAAATCACTTTTGTAACTTAAATACTAAGGGGTTATCGGAGAATTAATTTCTAAAAGCGAATACAGTCGCGTACAACAACTAGGTTTTACATTATTCAGTCTACTTATGATTTCATAAAACAAATCTAATAAAATGAATGGACTAAAATGTAATAAAATTATTTACTAACTGCATACCTCTCAAACAAGTCAGTTGGGAACTTAATTGCTAATTATAATGTTATAAATGTTCTACAAATACTAACAAATCGATTCATTAGTTAAAATAACTCGCGATTTTACTATACTATGTTCAAAATAAAGTTAACTGGAACAGAGTTTTAGTACCCTAATCAATTAAGCTGTTTACGATCAAAATCAAGCTTTAGTTTGGAAATATTCACATGTAAGTGCGACTAAAATGATTTCTGCACTTAGCTATTTTGCGCAATATTATTCACTAGCTTTTTCCCGGGGCTTCGCTCGCGTTAATTTAGATTTCTAATATAATTCAATCATGATTCGAAAGACATGTAGCGCCATCTATTATCAAAATAACGTTATTGTTGTTTTCCTCGGGAACAGCACTTTTTTTCAGGATGAAAGGTACTTTATGTCCATTTCTGTACAGCTGACAACGTATATGCAAAATTTAAGGATGATCGGTTCAGTGGTTTAGGCGTGAAAAGGTAGCAAACACACTAACAAACTTACTTTCGCATTTATAATACTAGTTAGTACTAGCTTCTGCCCGAGATTATGTCTGCGTAAAATTTCCTATTTCCCCAACCCACCCCGTTGCATCACATCAGTTGCCAGTGCCATCACTTTGTGTTCACCCAGCGTTCTTCTCTTGCTAGGCTCCTAAAAATCATAGCGTGATTTTAAATAGCATATAGCCTTCCTCAAAATTTGGGCTATTAAACGCAAAAAGGTGTTTTTAAATCCGACTGGTAGTTCCAGAGTTTACCCCCTCCATACAAACTAACAAACAAACAAAATATGTTACCTCTCTCTAATACTAGTATAAGTTATGGTTCTATTATTCTATTAAAGCAAAAATGACGATGGTTAGATTATTTCTCTGTGTTTTACAAAAAATGTTTGACTTCTCGTATTAGTTAGTCTATTGGATGTATCTCATATCTTTGTACGAGTATCAGTGAATTGAGCCAAATTATTTATTTGGCTCACCAACAATTGAATACACTAAAAAAGAATAATTAAACTAAATTCTGCATCGATGTTTTTCAAATATTGGTTATTTACGTAATACACCGCGCACGATTTGCTTTCAATTTTATGTCTACACATAGAAATTATTCAATAAAGCATTAATCAAATGAAAAAGAAGTCAATAATGAAGAGAATGCCAAACCACTGAAGGATTTCTGATTACGGAGAGCCAAATCACAACGCTTTAGATTTAAGGGTTCCGTACCGAAATGGTAAAAAAGGAACCCTTATGGTGCGACTCAGTCTGTCTGTATGTCTGTCCGTCTATCACAGATGGATATCTCAAGAACTACTGATGCTATCAACTTGAAATTTGGAATAGTTTTAGGTGACGTTTGCCCAACTATGTATTTCGTAAATAAGAAAGAAATAAAAATATATTTATTTTTTGCAACAGAGACTGAAAAAGGGGGGGGGGGTCTTAAAAAATCGATGTGGGGCTATAAGGGCATGTGGGGTATGATATGAAAGAGTGCTGTTTGCACATTTTCAAACTTTTTTTAGGCCACATAGTTTTCGACTTTTGATGAAAAATGTAAAAAAATACCGTTCCCCCTTATCTCCGAAGTTTGCATAGAAAAAAATCTGAAATTATTGTGTGTGATAGAGGTTCATGTAAAGATTACAGGAAAAATAAAACGGTGTCTCACACTTTATCATAAAGAAAAAAATGAAAATTTAATATAAAATGGTACTGAACCCTTGGTACGTGAGTCCGACTCGCTTTCGATCGGTTTTTCTTTTACCAATCTTGATCAGTTGCAAATTACTATGTTATCTTTATTTTCCCCTAATATACA
Organism: Eremobia ochroleuca; assembly: GCA_949629135.1. Lineage (NCBI taxonomy): Eukaryota > Metazoa > Arthropoda > Insecta > Lepidoptera > Noctuidae > Eremobia > Eremobia ochroleuca. Next base: position 8,300,564 of record OX451385.1, on the reverse strand, counting down.
AGCCCTGTTTAGTTTGGGGATCAACGGTTAAACCAAAAATTGTGAACTTAAATGTGTCTATGTAAAATTACTGTTTGTCATCATTATCACCTTTTCTTTTTGCCAATAAAACTTTTAGTTTTTGTAATTTCTTCAACAATCAATTTAAATTAAGAGTTTTCTTAGATGTGTACTACAGGTACATACCCATCTATCTAAACCTTCGGGGATTACACGCGTGATGTTATAAAAGTGACTTAGTTGGTAATGTAATCATAATCGTCGGCAGCGTTATTCCACCCATTGCTAAGTATATGGGCCTCCTCTATTTTGAACCATGCTACCCTGAGTTACGCAATATTATCTATACCTACAGAGACTTACGCAATATTATAAAGAGTTTGGATTTGGGGGTAGAGCAGTGGTGGCCCAGTGGTAACGGCTTCACATCAAACCCATGAGCTATAACTTACGAGTTGTAGCTCGTGGGTTCATACCCAGAACGGCGCACTTAGTGTAAATAATTTCATCACCACTGCTCTCGGAACGGTGAAAGAAAACATCGTGAGGAAACCGGTATGTCCTAGAAACAAAAATTCGAAGACATGTGTCATCTACCAACCCGCACTGGGCCCGCGTGGTGGATTACAGCTCACTCCCTCTCACAGAGAGGAGGCCTGTGTCCCAGCAGTGGGAACATTAAAGGCTGATTATATTATGTAGGAAAACTGATCTGCAGGCTAATTGCTTAACACACTATCAGTAACAATTGGATTCATTTTGACAGTTCAACAACATTCATTGCGTCATTTACGTTGTTGAGCAGACACATTTTTCGAACATATGGAGCAATGAATTAGCAATATGCTTCAAAATGATTGAAATTGAGAGTAATAGTGTATTGAGCAATTATGGTGCTGATTCCGAAAAAAAATTATGGTTAGCTACAGTTTTGTCGACTGTCATAGAATGTATTTTATGTTTAAAGAAGACATTACACGTGAATGAAGTCGGGGCAGAAGCTAGTATTTTACACAAACGTAAACAGAATTTAGTCATCTGTTTCTAAAATATTCAATTAAATATTATAAAACCTCAACGGTTTTTATGGCCCACGAACAAAATGACGTGAAATCTGTCGTAGAAAACTTATATATCAACAATTCAACATAGCTAATTTATATTATGGGTGGGCGGCGCGTGCCACACGTGCGGTATTTTATGGTTCTTTTGATTTACGTCACAACGAAATTTCGTGTAGTGTGCCACGGGTCGAATAGAATGGCGCGATTTAACCTTTTAGAGCCAAATACACCTATTAATTAGGCGGACGATAATTGGTGCTTTCACCTTACGTTTTTTTTTTTTTTCTTTTGCTTTCTCGGTTACGTCATAGTTTATGTTCTCTTTATTTTTACGTAATAGCGTCTAATAAAATGAACCCCATTGCAAGTAGCTAATTAATCGAAATAATTTTAATGAAAATCTCTAACTTTTGACAAAGAATCTGTCAAGTTGTGTGACTACTAAAATAATTATAATAAGCTCTGAAGACCAATTCCCGTAGTTAAAAACGTTCAAAATCTCAACCTCATATCAGAGAACAATCAATGTCAAATATGTAGGGATTTTAAAGGTATTTTTGACAGATTGAGACTGCGGTCAGACTGTGAACGTTCTTAATATTACGAATATTGGAATTGTCCCTCTGATAATTATGACTACTCTGGTCAAAACAAGTCTAAATAAAGATGGCGTACTTAATCAAACTGTTAATAGTCGCTACAAATATTAATATCGAACAATTCAAACCTTACCAACTGACCACCAGGGTTCGAAACCGGACTCTCATTAAAACCAAACAGTCACCTGTCATAGATTACAAACCGTATCGTGAGAAACAATAAACGACAAAGATATAATAATAAACAACTCCACTAGATACGACACTCGCTAATCTATGTCAAGGGTGGTCCACGTCCATAATTTATAATCCTATCTCACGCAATCTCTGTGCCTTTTAGCGAGTAGTTATTAACACTTCCAGTAGCCAGTTTGTACATGTCATATCATAATAATTAATAGGAAAAATACCGTTGTGTTTTGTGACCTCTGTACAGAGGCGTGCAACATTTTTTTCAAGTGTCAAATTAAAGTGAGTAATTTTGACATATCGCTTATCCAATAGAACAACGACGTAATTACGAAAATGTTTTCTTGAGTTTTCTCATGAAATTATTACAAATTATTATGGATATTAAAGTAACATACATAAAAATATTAAATATTTTAGCATAATCATTGGAAATATATCATATTTTCAATTTCAAACTTTTAAAACGTTCTCCTGAAAAATAGCTAAAACGTAATGACGTCATTGTTCTATTGGATGAGCGATATGTTTGACAGTTGTAGCACAAAGATTAAAAGATTGGAGAGCGGTCTATTATGTGACAAAGTTGGTGGACTATGATTTATTACTGTCGTAAAATCACGTAACAGCACCAAAGCTATTTGATTTCTATTATAGTTTCTAAATACGGAATTTTATAGCTTACTAAACCATTTTATTAAATTTGCCTTTTAAAGTGCTTGCTATTTTTATTCGCTGCTGGATTATAGGATTTTATATCATAATAACTTGGTTTAACAATGTAAGTTTTTAACTTTTAAATATTAAAAACATATCAGAGTGTCATAAGTTATGGCTAAGAATTTGCTTTCAAAGCTAGGTAGGATAAAAATGAGATGGAATTAATGGAAATGGAATGGGTGGAATTTTATTTCTTTGGGTTGGGTTCTTCGGGCGCACAAAATTATCGGATGTACAGACGCCAGCACACCGAGTTACCCGAAACTGTCAAATTTTCGCAATCAACCCTGAATCTTACGCTTTAGCGATGAGATTGAAAATCTATTAAAGAAAGGCTATAGGGGGATAAGCATGGATAGGATGCCCCCAAACGGATTGCGGTGATTTTTTTTCTGTAAGTTTCTAACAATGTGAAATTGAGATTCTCCAAATATCAACCCTTTAAAATGCACCGTTTCGGAGTAAGAATTAATATTCGAAAAATCGAAAAAAATCGATATTTTCTGAATGGCTCGACCGATTGAGCTAAAATTTTGATATGTTTTAGATACAACTACAATGTATTTTAAAAAAAAATGGCAACTTGTAAAAAAATGTATAACCTCAAAATTTTTTTTTTTTAATTTTTCAATTTTTTTTTCCGCTATATGCGATCTTGGTACAATCACCAAAGTTTTTGTGCAAGTTTTTGAGTTCATCAAAAGTAACATATAATTAATTCAGATTTTTTTTCCGGGTGCGTCATAGTTAAAAAAAATAAAATATTGGAAAATGTTTTTTTTTTGAGGTTATGTTCGACGTACAATGATGAAAATTATTCTGTGTTTTCCTTACTTCATCAAAAGTAACATATAATCAGTACAGAAATATTTTCCCGGTGCGTCATAGCTAAAAAAAATAAAATATCAGAAAATATTTTTTTTTAGGTTATGTTTGACGTACAATCATGAAAATTCTTCTGTGTTTTTCTTACTTCATCAAAAGTAACATATAATTAGTACAGAAATATTTTCCCGGTGCGTCATAGTTAAAAAAAATAAAATATCAGGACATATTTTTTTTTGAGGTTATGTTCGACGTACAATCATGAAAATTCTTCTGTTTTTTTCACTTCATCATAAATAATAGATAAATAATTCATGAATGAAATTAGTGGTTGTACAGGAAAATATAATGATTGATGTATTAATCTTCATCACTTTCATCGGCAATAATTGGTGTTATTTCGGTTGATTCAAAAAGTGCTGATAAATGTTCAGCTGGTCGTGGAATTTTCGATAAATACCGACCGTAAGACAAGTAATAAGTAATAGCAGCTATGTGTGAACAACAACCTACTGTTCTTCGGCCATTAGCACACTCACAGAAATATCTTAAAATTCCAGATCGGCCGATACTATGAGATGTATACTCGATAAAACAACGATAGATTTTTCGGGAAATATGACGGGATTGTACTTGAAACTTAAGAATATTCGATTGATCTTTGAGGAATTGTAATTTTAAAGTGCCGTCATCATTCATAATCTCACTCAAATACGATATTGCTTGTGAATATTGATAAGTTCCACTGAATAAGATTTTGAGTTCTTTTTCTGTCAATTCTGGGAAATCAAGCAGATCAGTGGATGTCATATTTTGGAAAGGTCTCTTCTTTCTGAGCAATCCCTGTTCTTCAACTAAATCAGCTAGAGTATTTTCGGTGTTTTTTCGTGAAACCATTTGTTGTACAATTTCGGAAGATATTTCAATATCTGAGTTCAATCGCTTTCCGAATTGATTTAGAAGAAAAGCTGCAATTTTATAATATACACCCACACTAGAAAGTATTTTATCGTCTAGTTTGTGATCTAGAAGACTGTTTTTTTTTTTCAGCATGCCATGGACCGCCTCAACAACCCAACGCAGTCACAAATCGTGAATCATTAGAGTCTATAGTACTTAACTGTTTTTGGGAACCCTTCAAAGCTGGCATGAGTACTTGATAACCTTTATTCTCTAAATGACTTTTTATGTCACGAAAACCGCGATCGAGGATAAAAACATCATTTTCTTGGACTAAATTAGATAAACCATTAGATTCCTCAATAACGCATCGCATAATTTCGGCATCATTTACAGTTGCCAGAAATGGACCTAACATATCTACCACATACCCATTAGTGGTACAAATTGTAAAAGGCTTACAAAGATGTTGTTTTTTATGGCCAGAGTACGATTTCCGTTGGTAACTGTTATTAGAACTCTTCTGGTGGTACGCATATGTTCCATCACATATGAGGATTAACTGATCTTTAAAACCATAAAGAAGAGTAGCGATTGGAGCCGTGTTCTTATTCATAAGATCAATTCGAGACATAGCGTTCAGTCCAAATCTGGATGGTAGTACGTCTTTTTCGAATGAATCAATGACCGATAGTGAATAATGTGATACGAGCTGTTCATTTTCAAGTTGTAAAATGCTAGCGATCAATTTATTTGAATTACCCGTACGAAGTCTCATCAAAAATACAATTATAGCTTGGGTAACTGTCCGACCAGCAGTGTCTCTCATTGACGACATCATAGATCGTAATTCTTCAATATTCTCCCAATTTAGACCAGTAAAAATGTGAAGTTGTTCTTCAGACAAATTGAAGTTCCCTAGTTTATCAAATAAACTCAAATTGCATTCATCGGATATGCAATTTAAGATTTTTTTCACGTCGTCAGATGTCATTGTCGAATAATGGGAGTATACTTTTAACAACCTTAAGTCCTCGTGATAAAAACGATCTTTAATTAAATGTTTGCGGCAGCAACGATTTCCTGACGGAATGAAAATTTTACGCTCTACATAAGACTGGATTCGAGCTTGATTTGGAACAACCGTTAAATCTTTTTGCTCAGAACAAACGCAACAGTATTTATGCGTTGCAACTGTTCGCAGAATAGGAATTTCTACATATTCGATGGAATTTTCCGTTGGATTATCTCTCTGATCAATGAGAAAAGTCGGATCGGTAATACTTGACTGAGATATGGATTCATTTGTGAGTGAACCTTGCGACAAATTCACGCGTAAATCATCTATATCATCATCTTTAGGTATTTTCTCTGTTTTAAATCGTTTATAAGAATTTATTCTGCAGTTATTACAGATGACATCGCTAACACCTAAAGATTTATTGGTACCTTTGGAAAAAAAAATTGCATCTTCTGCGGAATCTATTCTTTTTCGGGTACCTGAAACTTTTCGTAAAGTACGGTCGCAGCCCGCACATTTCCCTGGAGATTTCACCTCAGCCATCAGAATACTATAGATAAATAAATATACTCTTATTTGGGGGAAGATATATGGGAAAAATATATAGGATAAATAATGGGAAAAAATTACTGTCCTTTAATTTAATGAAAGAAAAATTCGAAATCAACGAAAAGAAATTCAATATAGTGATTCAATGCAATCAATCTAGAGTAGCGCTAGACGTCTTTATCGTATGCCCGCTCGTGCGTGTATGCCCGCACGAGTGACAACGCTTGTGACCTAACCGAGTATCCCCTCCACCACGTTATCCTCACTTCCGCAACAACGCGGTAGTAGGGTGTCAGCGACGGCGCACTGAGGACTTTAGAGTAGCTTGCGTCCAAGATGGTGATAGAAAAAGTGTAAAAGAATATATATTTTTAAAAAATGAATAAATAGGACTTGAATTTAAGGTCAAATACACGTTTGATAGTTACATACTTTCCAATCATGGTGTACCTGAGATAATATATAAAAACATTAAATGTAATGTTAAATAGAGTCGACAGGACATCAAAAAATATTTGTTATTATATAATACACTGAACTTCAATGTATAAATAATTTTTTTTTTCATCATGTCACGTCAAGAAAATGTGAAAAATTCATGGATTAACATAAAATGGCGTTGAAGTCGTACTAAAAAAAAAATCGTATTGGTGTGATGAATAGAAACATAGAGAAAAAATATTCTCAGCCATTCTCTTTTTTTTAAAATTATCATACACCTGGGGAAAAAATTCTAAATTATTTATCAATTATTGATGTTGAAGTGAAAAGAATACAGAAGAATTTTCATGATTGTACGTCGAACATAACCTCAAAGAAAAAATTATTTTCTGATATTTTTTTTTTTTTAGCTGTGACGCACCGGGAAAATATTTCTGTACTAATTATATGTTACTTCTGATGAAGTACGAAAAACACAGAAGAATTTTCATCATTGTACGTCGAACATAACTTCAAAAAAAAAAATTTTTTTTATATTATATTTTTTTTAAGTATGACGCACCCGGAAAAAAAATCTGAATTAATTATATGTTACTTTTGATGTACTCAAAAACTTGCACAAAAATTTTGGTGATTGTACCAAGATCGCAAATAGTCGAAAAAAAATTTTGAAAAATTGAAAAAAAAAATTTTTGAGGTTATACATTTTTTTACAAGTTGCCAATTTTTTTTTAAATACATTGTAGTTGTATCTAAAACATATCAAAATTTTAGTTTAATCGGTCAAGCCATTCAGAGAATATCGATTTTTTTCGATTTTTCGAATATTAATTCTTACTCCGAAACGGTGCATTTTAAAGGGTTGATATTTGGAGAATCTTAATCTTACATTGTTAGGAACTTACAGAAAAAAAATCACCGCAATCCGTTTGGGGGCATCCTATCCATGCTTATCCCCCTATAGCCTTTGACAGATTGTAGTAGCTTGATGTGGTGGCGTCTATACATATTTTATGTAGGTTCTCGTATTTATACAACTATTGTATATACTCTTAAAGTGCGAAGTGCCCCGTCAAAATATTTTATTTAATCAAGAGGAACAGCAAACAGCTACAATACAGGATTATTTTTCAAAGACCAGCCAAGTCTAAGGATGTGGTACAGACCATCAAACTGAATCATTTTGTCCATGGGACCAACATCGTATTTGCGAATAAATATTCAGCCGTCCCATACGTTTAGGTCGAGTAGGTATTGAAGTTTTCTAAGGGACAGTTGTTAAATTTTTCGCGAATACGATATTAGTCCCATGGAGAAAGTTGTTCAGTTTGATGGTCTGTACCACATCCTTAGATGTGGCTGGTTTTTGAAAAATAACCCTGTATATACAGCCCAAGCCTGGAGTTTCCCTAGTATGAAGTGGGATGACACTGACAGCTCACTTCACGTAAGTTTTCACGGTGAGATGGTTACAGAATCACACTGCTGCACCATAAAACCCGAGCGAAGTAAAAAAAATGCAAAATTAAATTACATACGCGTCCATAACAGTTCATAAAATATTTCAAACGAATGGACTTCACAACTAATTAATAAAAACATAGCTGCATGCTAAAGTTAGTTTTCGTTCCAATCATATTTACCATCAGTATTATGCAAGAAAAGCTCGCGGCACCATACTTAACTCTAATTCAAATAAAATACAATATTAATTTCAAATCCCAGGTAATTTAATACTAACATAAACCGTTTACACGGTCCGATTATAATCGAGAACTCGCCACCATAGTTACGCAATCGAATGAAACTCGATACCGATTGTAAGGGCTTGGGCACACTCGTTTAATTCATAGGTCATTGTTAAAAAATCGGTTAGGCTGTATCAGGGACGCAGCCGCAGTGGAGTACGTCAGACGTCTTGTTAGTGTTTTGTACGTTACGTATCTCACGCTGTGGCGCCAAAGTAGTAGCACTCGTCAATTTTCGAAAAGCAATGGATTAGCGATATCCTTCAAAATGATTCAGAGAGTGATTAGGGTGCTGGTGTAAGTTTTAACTGGCAACGCGGTGGAAATCTTCACAAAATCTGGTTGGCACTGAGAGATGGTTTGATAGAACTCCGTTAATTACATTTCTCTTTGAGGAAAGTCATATCTAGAGGAAGGCTCGTTTTCTATGGACTAAATTGAGAACTTGAAAATTATATTTATTTATTGAGGCACATCAACAACACAAACACAAACATTTACAAATAACAGAGAACAGAGCCATGGACTAATGTTTACGTCAATTACAGACGCGCACAGCATTCACAACAAAAGAGAAGAAAAACACAGCAATCAAGTTACAAAAAAAAAAAAAACAATAATAAAAGTAAACCAAAAGAACAAAAACTAGCTAAAATCTCAGTAGTAAAGAGAATACCCTCATCGACTTAAACATTGAGCATTGACTAATTATATTATTTTACATTATTTGTTTTGTTGACTGCAGTCTTCAGTTTTCCCCGTTAGGCCCGGCGCCCATTATCGGCATCGGCAAGGAAAAGGATCCTTCGGCATCCTACATGCAAGCGCACACTATCGGCAATTATGCTTTGGCATGCTGCAACGTTCTTAGGGATGACGAGGCGTCCTTAAGGATGCCGCACCGTCCTGTAGCTTGCCGAAGCGTCTCAATATCGTATTTCTCAAACTATCCCCCGAGCAGAGTTGCCCAACTATCGATAGTTTCACTATCGATAGTTGACCTCGAAAACTAGTAACAATATCGATAGTGCTATCGATAGTATCGATAGTATCGATACCATCGATACTATCGATATCACAAATTAACCAATACTATTGATTGGAAGCAATAGTATCGATAGTATCGATACTATTACATTATAATACTATCAATAGTATCGATAGTATCGATACTATTGATATCACAAATTAACCAATACTATTGATTGGAAGCAATAGTATCGATACTATTACATTATAATACTATCAATAGTATCAATACTATCGATACTATCGATACTATCGATAGTATCGATACTATTGATATGACGTCAACTATCGATAGACTATCGATAGTTTAGCGATAGTCGACTATCGATAGGCAACACTACCCCCGAGTGTTGCCTCGGCGCCGGCGGCGTACCGAAGGTTGCCGAAGGATGCCGAAGCATCCCGAAGCATTCTCAAGGCTGCCGATACACCAGCCTCAAGCATACCGAAGCGGTATTTTTGTTATTACGACCACATATCACGGAAATTTCTACTTTATTGCCATTATGTTATATGTATATTGCTATTTGCCACCTAAAATCCTCAGTCGTACCGATGCCGATAATGGGCGCCGGGCCTTATACACGTATTTTAGACTAATTGACGTAAATGGACAGCTAAGAGTACGACCAAACTGTTGGCCGGTGTGCCCAAACCCTTAATCGATATAAATTCGATTAGAAATAGTAATGAGCGTGTCATCGACGACTCCGAGACCTATTTACCGGTAAGCTGTCGTAATCTTTATTAATTAGTTTAATTCTGTCATAAAAAGTGCGGTATTTCTAGATTGCACGAGACTGGCGTCGGTGTAGTGGTAGCAAACAAATTGTAGTAAAAGCTTTTTATTTTTAGGGTTCCGTACCAAAATGGTAAAAAGGAACCCTTATGGTGCGACTCAGTCTGTCTTGTCTGTCCGTCTGTCACAGCTGGATATCTCAAGAACTACTAATGCTTGAAATTTGGAATAGTTTTAGATGACGTTTGGCCAACTATTTTTTAAATAAGATTTTTTTTTCTTGCGGCTACTAGGGCATATGGGATATCATATGAAAGAATGCTGTTTGCACATTCTCAAACATTTTTTCTTTTTTTTTTAAGCCACATAGTTTCCGACTTTTGATGAAAAATGTAAAAAAAAATACCGTTCCTTACGAGTATCTCCGAAGTTTGCATAGAGAAAAATCTGAAATTATTCTGTGTGATAGACGTGTATGTGAAGATTTCAGGAAATATATAACGATGTCTTTAAACAGCACACTTTTACAGGAAAAAAAACCAACCCGCAATGGTCCCGCGTGGTAGATTACAGCCCACTCCCTCTCGAAGAGAGGAGGCCTGTGTCCCAACAGTGGGAACATCAAAGGCTGATTATTCCTGAGCTTTTCTTACTCATTCACTGGATACAAAACTTTAGACTCTTATGTATCGCACAGTTGTTTTGCCATCTGTACCTCAAGATTAGATCTGTAGTATGTAGGCTATGCCCTTACATCGCTGGAGGAGGCTCGCGGATATTGCCAAAGGATCCAAATTAGATGTCGTACTTGTATGACAGTTTAAGATTGGACCAGCCGTGCGATTCTGCAACCATCTCACCGTGAAAACTTGGGTGAAGTGAGCGTGGAGTGAGTCGTCAATAGTGTCAATCCCTAGCATAAGCATGACTCACAGCTCACTCTAAGCTCACTTCACCTTAGTTATCACGGTGAGATTTTTCCAGAATCGACCGGCAGTTTAGTAGATTATACATTATCATCCAAATCATTTTTTTTTTTTTTTTACCTTCTTTTGTTACGTCAAGCTGTACTTCGCCAGGCGCCTATTTTAATTATAACCCGCGCTTTATATATAACTAGTAATCATTAAAACATTAATCCAACAAATCATTTAATTCAATTAAACCCATTGATTTTATCAATTTAATTGGAAAATCTTTTATTTATGACCATTTCCGTTAGTGTTGGCAGGTGAACGGAAAAATTGATATTTACTTTGCAAATGGAGGTCGCGAAATTACAGACATCGATAAAATATCACTTAGCGCTTAATAACTTTATTTCGTTTATTATTTGAGATGTATGGTGATTAATGGCAGTTGCCGGTGATTGCTGGTGATTTGTCATTGATTAGAAGTTGTCATATAATGTCGGTTTCTGGTGCGTTTGTACCGCTTGTATATCAGTCAAAATGATATCATCATCGTCTGCCTAGCCTTTTCCCGACTATGTTGGGGTCGGCTTCCAGTCTAACCGGATGCAGCTGAATACCAGTATTTTACATGTAACGAATGCCTATCTGACCTCCACAACCCAGTTACTGGGTAATACGATACCCCTTGGAAAGATTGGTTGTCAGACTTTCGGGTTACTGATTACCCGTAAGGACTGTCAAAGATCCACGAATGAGAGCCGGGGCCAACGGCTTAACGTGCTTTCTGAGGCAGGGAGGAGTCTCGGTATGTAAAGATGGTCACCCATCCACAGACCAACCGTGGCAAGCGTGGCTTAACCTGATCGACCGACATGTGCAGCTGTTATTATTTAGCCACGGGCCCCGTAACAAACATGACTTTGCAGAATTATATAATTATATCATTAAAATCACCAATACAACCCTTTTAGTTCATATAATCCTATTGATTGATTATTCAAGAAATAGTCATTCAATGGAATTGCAAAAAACGTTAGACAATTTGAAATTCGCGGGCTACCCTGGTGCTTCCCCTTAATTCGTTTTCGTCGGGAATAGTAAATTTATTTATTTATTTATTTAAACTTTTCGCACACAAAAAGGTACAAAGGCGGACTTAATGCCTTAGGCATTCTCTACCAGGCAACCAAGGGTGGTGAAGAGATTAGATGGCAGGCGCTTTAGTTGAACTGAACAATGATAAAAAAAAAACTATTTAATTTGTTGAATTATAAATGAAAAAAAAAACGTACACTAATACAAAATATATATAATATACATACATACTATTTACTATAATATATACTTATCATATATATACACATAAACAAAATCAAGGGAGATGATTCTACACTAATTCGTTTTGAAAATAACTCCGCAATTTCCGCTTAAATGCATACTGACTGGTGGCCGTCCTGATATCAAGAGGAAAAAGTAAATCTAGGTCCCTGGCATTTAATTAATAGAATTTTTCTCTTGTCCACAGACTACTCTTGACAGAGCCACCGAAAATGTCCCCGTGACTGAACCCAGTGTGTCGAGGTAAGTCAACGTTTAAGAAAAAAAAAATCGTAATCTTTTTAAAAATCGAAGGCGTAAGTCTGATCTTGGTCTCAATCTGTCAAAAATACCCCTAAAATCCCCCTACATTTTTTTTTCAAGTTTTTGACATTGATTGGCGCTGAGATGAGATTTTGAACGTTTTTAATTACGGGAATGGACCTTCAGATCTGTTGTCTACAGATAGGTACTAAACAAATTATTGTTAGGACTCTTCGAAAATCCTGTGATTCCTAGCAACTTATGTATTATTTTCTAGAAGACTACGATGTTTAGTCATCTTGCTTTTTCTACTGTAATTATTGAGCAACTCATGTAGGTAAGTGTTATTAAAAATTATTTCTGTTATGTATAATTATAAAGTATTGCAATTAACTTTGCATAAATAGTTAGGCCTTGAATAACAGCTGATTTGGGCCACAGATAATGTCTCCGAGTTTATTTTTAACTCATAAAGATAGACACGTTGATAATAATTACTATGTGGGCAGTCAGTATAATTATGTACTAACGCAATATTTATATTTGGTAATTTTTATGTAATAAAACACCCAGGTACGTACGTGTGTTGAAGTATTGCGGAAATAAAATTATTGATGATATTAATCCTACAGAGCATAGTGTCCCACATATGGGACATAACGAAAAATATCTTATATTTCAAAAATCGATCCAAGTAGCGTGACTATTATGTATTTGAGTTTCGAATTTAGTACGAGATATTTTGGATGGATCTGAATAAACATTTATTTATGTTTTCTTGAAATCGGTGGGTACTTTGAATACGATTAACGAGCGGCGCATAATAATCGCAAAAAATTGATAAAATTGAATTTTTCAGTGTGGAAATAAATAGTAGAAGTAAGTTCATGTTCATATTTGTCATTTTACGTATAATCTTGTAATTTCATTGATACAACGTAACACATATTCACATTATAATTCGTGATGTGCGATATATGGGTCATAATCAAAAACAAACGTTTCTATTGAGTAATGATTTTTCTAAATATTTTTTCGAGAAATGGCATCATATTTGCAGGCTAGTGTAATTTTTTTTAAGTCGATAACAAAAATCATGCTCTGTAGGGTTAATCCAAAACACAAAAATATTCTGAAAACGTCTAGCCCTAGATTATGGAGCTTTGCTCAGTGATTTTCTGTATCTATTGATTTTTTGTTGCATTGAAACATAAACGATGTGGAGACAACAACACGACAAATAAAATGAAAACACTGGCAATGCTTAATGCATAAGAGTATTTTGGAACTATCAAATGAATCCTAACATCGAAATAAAAAAGGTTTTTTTTTTTTGTTTTTTTCATTTCATTCATATTCATATACTTATTTGCATTGCATAATGTGGTAGAGATATTACAGTGGCTTAAAGCTAAGGTACAATTATGGACCCTGTGGGGCACAGCATAAAGAATAAAATAAATTCATAAAAAAAAATAAAAAATAAGGACAAATTAAGAATAAGCAATTTTTAAAATATTTTATTAACATTCAATGTAAACATAGGTAACATTTTATTTTATTGAGATCAGTCTGTTATAGGCTGTCGTACATAATAATTATTTGGTAAGGTCAATTAACACTGACAGCGGGGCGTTTTATTGTGCCGCTACGCGCGTCGTTTTTCGGAATATTTGTATCGACTATAAAAAAATAACCCAAATGACTGTTCAATTAATTATTTTTGTGTCTATTAAATCTATTTTTGTGTATTATGAAAAATAAATAAAAAAATAAATTATATTGTATTTAGTATAGTAGGAGCACGGACTGCGTTCGTGGGTCGCTGACAAAGTGTTAAACAAATTCTGTCATATTATAATATTCATCTGTGTATGTATGAATGTATCTGTAAGACCCATCCGTGCCTCGGATAGCACGTTAAGCCGTTGGTCCCGGCTGTCATTCGTGGATCTTTGACAGTCGTTACGGGTCGTCAGTAGCCCGAAAGTCTGACAACCAGTCTTACCAAGGGGTATGGTATTACCCAGTAACTGGGTTGTGGAGGTCAGACAGGCAGTCGCTCCATGTAAAATACTGGTATTCAGCTGCATCCGGTAAGCCGACCCCAACATAGTTGGGAAAAGGCTAGGCAGATGATGATGATGTATGAATATAATATATATTGTATTATGTAGTAGTGATGTGCCGACTGTGAGTTCTGGCGATCTTCGACTAGCTATATTGAGTAAGCTATTGGATGTATTTGATTGAATTTTCGAATGCAGACTGGGAACCTCATTAGATATAAGCAGTTCAATTTAAAGTCGTATTTGTCGTCTCCAACTTAGGGAGGTTGTATGCGTGACGACCTTTGGACCCTTGGTCGATTATTTGCAACAGGAATCTACTAAGTAAACTGACTTCATTAAAATTCAATTTAGGACTGCTGAAATATCTCAAGTGACTTGTTCTCAAAACTTGAATAAAACCTTAAGAAAACCAGGGACAGGTTGATGTAAACAAAAAATAGTTTTATTTTTATTAAAATAACAAGTTATTCTTGTTATGTTTCCAAAAACCTTGATTCAGGTAAACAAGGACCAAAAATATCACATTTATTGACAACGACCGATAAAGATTTAGTACCACAACTAATTTTTATTTTTTTTGTCTGCGATGCCAAAAATCGATGTTTTACCTCATTTTGAAAGGGTCGGGTTGGGTATATAAAGTTATTAAAAGAACTTTAAACTTTATGTATACTGGATGATTTTTATTACCGTCTCCAAATGTTTGCAGGGTGTTCTACCCATGAATATGAACAACTTTCACTATGGGACCAACTCTGAAATCACGAAAAAAAATCAGCTGTTTAATACAGTTAAAAAAGCAAAAAGTTCAGTACCTACTTGACCAAAATGTATGAAACAGCCGATTTTTTTCTTTTCATGATCTTAGAGTTGATCCCATAGTGACAGTTGTTCATATTCATGGGTAAAAGCTAGTATTCTTACTTATACAGCGTGTAACAGAAGGGGGGTATCAACCCTGAAGGAGGTGAATGTGCTCATGAAAGTCAACAACTTTCCCCAAAGAACATAGGTCGAAATATGAAAAAAAAATTTGGCCCTCCCTTACAAAACAGACTACCAGCTGATTGATTTACTATGGGAGGGCCAAATTTTTTTTTCATATTTCGACCTATGTTCTTTGGGGAAAGTTGTTGACTTTCATGAGCACATTCACCTCCTTCAGGGTTGATACCCCCCTTCTGTTACACGCTGTATAGACCCCTCCACGCCTCGGAAAGCACGTTA
This sequence comes from Eremobia ochroleuca, assembly GCA_949629135.1. Classification (NCBI taxonomy): domain Eukaryota; kingdom Metazoa; phylum Arthropoda; class Insecta; order Lepidoptera; family Noctuidae; genus Eremobia; species Eremobia ochroleuca. The sequence continues at coordinate 8,284,946 of OX451385.1, read as the reverse complement.
AGCCACTGGTGCCGGCTGGCATTCGTGGATCTTTGACTATCGTTACGGATAGTTAGAAGCCCGAAAGTCTGACAACCAGTCTTACTAAGGGTTATCGTATTACCCAAATACTGGGTTGTGGGCATAGGCAGTCGCTCCATGTAAAATGCTGGTAGTCAGCTGCAACCGTTTAGACTGGAAGCCGACCCCAACATAGTTGGGAAAAGGCTAGGCAGGTGATGATCATGACATTTACTTATATTATAAAGAGGTAAAAATTGTGAGTTTGTATATAGGGTCGTTGGAACTACTGATCCGATTCCGAAAATTCATTCACTGATGTGATGCTGCATATTCCTTAAGTGTCATAGAGTAGTAGATATATTAAAAAAAGGCTGTTAGATTTTTATTATGAGACAGTCTGATTTACGCGCGTACAAAGCCGCAAGCGAAGTGCTAGTAATTTATAAAATATCTGTCCTTGTATTTATTCCTCGACCAATAAGTTAACATAAATATTATGTGTATCGTGAGGAAAACCGTGAATGCTCTGAAATCGCTAGTCTTTAAATACCTTATTCCTGTTTGTAATGAGGTATTTTCTCCGTTACCAACGACTGGCTTGTAGAGAAAAAATAACAAACAAAAATAACGTCAGACAGTGGGACAGTGTAGGCATTTTTTTTTAAATTTCAACCCTGTTTTACTCACTTTACTATACTATCAGAAATAAACCTACAACAGTAAAAATCCCGTTACCAATAACCACTACTAAATAAAAACAGAACAAAGGGTTACGTATCTAGATCAAGTCGCACAGTGTTCAAACCGGCGCGGCGTGTCGTGGACAAAAAAATGTTTATTTATATAAACACCGGTCAAGTACGGAGCAACGTGCTTTACGTTAGGGCAGGGCAGCACTATGCCACAAAAACTTGCCGGGCAGTAGGGATGTCGGAAGTGTAAAAAAGTGTCGACCTTTTCAATATGTGTCGATATCGCTTTCGACCATCATTCTCTTGCCCTTATCCGAATTTATTTGGGGTCGGCGCAACATGTCTTTTACTTCCATACTTCTCTATTAGTCGTCACCTCGGTGGTTCTTTCAAGCCATACCTATCATCTCTCACATCGTCCATTCCTCTAATCACATATCCATCCACGCTCATACTCAAAACATTCCTTACGACATCGGTATCGCTTTCGATATATTCCAAAAAATATCGATAAAAAGTCGCTAAAAACAAAAATAATCGTACAAAATGTTGCCGCATTATGTACGATTATTGGTGTTTTTACCGACTTATATACAAAGTCGACTCAACTGTGAAACACAAGTTTAGTGTGTTCGTGCGACGCGTGCTGTGTGGATGATGTATTTTTTACGGATCTGAACTCCCAGCCTTTCGAGTTAAGGCGCTTTTTTAATAGATGCACAGTTTATGATATACTCTGAATTTAATTAATATCGTTGGATCGAAACATCCAAATATTAAATATCACCAAAAATATCGATATATCGAATGAAAAATATCGATACCTATTTCAACAAAATGACAAGACTACCGGTCAACACTATGGGATGTCTACAGCATGTTGCTGTTCTTATTTTTGCGTAAACATCGGGAAAATGTATGTTACGCATAATTTTTATCGCGTAAATCATCAACTTTATCTTATGGTGGAATTGGTTTTGAATACTTGAGTTTCAAAGGTGCTTGTGAGTGGTCTAATTTAAATATTTGACTCGAAGTTGTAACTTTTTAACCACGATTGTAATACCAAAAGGGATCCAGTGATACCTACACAAATATTATATTTTTTCATTGTTTCACCAATTTGTCACACTACACCAAATTTCATCTGTTAAAAAAAAGAAGTACAATTTTAATTGCTTTTTTAGTTAGTTTATTCTTGCCCCACTCCTGGGCAAATACCTCCACTCCTTCCATCTTTGGCGATGTCACGCTTATTGTTTCCAGTTTTGAAAAAAATCCATCGAGTTCGTCCCGCCATCCTTCGTAGCACGCCGCGGCTCCGTATCACTGTCTAACGGTACTACCGATAAAAAAAAATGTAGCTAGGTTTTTGCGTAATTCTGGGCATAAACAGGCTGTATTGAAAACAGCCTGTATCCACAATTGATTGAGAGGTCGTCACGTCTACTGAACTACTGGGCGGCGCAAATTACCCGCAGCAGTATAACTGGGTCTGTCATAGTCGCTCAAATTGTATGCATCTTTTATCTTTTGCGGTCCACCGTCAGATGAATCGATTGACTACTTAATTGGGTTAAAAAAGAGATCCTTTGTTTCATGCGTAGGCGCAGATGAATGATACGGTGTCTTTGATGTTGTGTACGTGGTTTTATTTAAATTGTACGATTACTTTCTGATATTAATTTTAGCCAAGGAATTCTACTTTACTCGTCAAGATAAAAAGTCAATGGTTGGGGTCTAGCCTCTGTTAACCCACGTAGCAAGTGCCAACAAGCTAATTAATTAGATTAAAATACGAGATGATTAAGAGCAGTACCTACCTATATGTGAATAAAGGTATTTTTCATATTTTTTATGCTCTTTTTTATGGTTAAAGTCATTTTGGAAAAAAAATAGTAGAAATATGTGAAAACTGCAAACCATCATTTTGGTGTACGAACTTTGAGGGTGATTTTCACCCCTTTAAAACGTTTGTTAGCAAAAAAGAAAAAATACGTATCTCATCATTTTTCACGTAGATTATTATAGTAAAGCCGCAACTAAATCGATGAGGGACACCTCGCGAGGTTTCCTTGTTAGTTCTAAAAGCACGCAGCTATAAAGGAGATTCAGATATCCTGTTTATAGAATAAACAATTTCATGTCAACTTTAGTATAGATAACTAACAAACCAATGCCAAACCGCCCTAAATAATACAAATTAAAACAGTTAAGCCCAAGGAGAATCCGCAAGGCCAACAGTACGGTATGAATCAATGGGATCGCAATTAAGAAAATAAGCGACTAATCGTCTCTAATTAGTGATTTATTGCAATGTTGCCAGTAATTACAGAGACCATAGCTATTCAATGAGTAACGATTGTCCTGTCAAGAACAGAACGTTCTATTCACTAGTTTGGACTTCTTCGAGATAGAATTTTTAGACTGTAGAATAGAACAGTGATGAGTCAAAGTTAGTCTTAAATCTGCATATTATTTTGCCAAATGAAAGGATAAATTAGGATGTTTAGAAAGCAAGGAAGCTATCAAGTTTAGGGTACAATTCTAATAACATATTTTATTGAATATTTTCTGGCAAACAGTTTATTAAATAATATTGAACTGTCACGTCTACTTGCATCATGCTCTTTTATGCCAACATTTAAAGCTACAAGCACAAAAAATACATCCCACCCACCGGCTACTAAGTGTCCCCCACTCATGCCGTGGCTACCGATGACTTTTTCATCTAAAATGAAAGCCAAAGAAAAAACGCGAGCATATAAGCATATACAAAAATCTGAGCGGACAGTTTCATCAAAACCTGGAGCGAATTGTGGGTTCATATTCATGCTTGATTTACTAACACAAAATATAAACGAGTTGAAGATTATGACTTATATAAAACGACATTTTTTAAGTACAAAATAAATCTTTTCTAATTTAGTATATTTATTTTGTACTTAAAAAATGTCGTTTTCTTGACGGCTGTAGACGTCGCGTCGGTGGCGTGTTTGGCACGTTTTCGTTTGGCGGCTATAGCCGTCCGTGGCGGTCAAAAGGTTAAACAGTTGTATAATGCACCCAGTTGTTGACCCAAAGTAAGCTCAACATTGACAAATATGTAAAACTTGAGTGGCCAGCACCAAAGTTGGCCCGACACCGACACATAACACTGACAAACTCATCTCGCTTCTTTATGACTTATCCACTGACAGCAAAATTAACAATGCATGTCGCACAGCTGTTCGTAACACTTATATTAATGGCTTGAACATAATTGATCAAGTTATCGACACCTGCAAGTATTGAGCAGTAGACTGTAAGGTGGTAGCAATCTGTCTTTGTAACTTTAAGTATACCTCAGGCCTTTAAGCTGGTCGACTGGTGTTACCAGATGTGGTTACAAATGTACAGCCTAATATTGAAATGTACAGACGCCAGCACATCAAGCTACCCGAAACTGTCAGATTTTCCCAATCAACTTTGAACCTTATGCTTTAGCGATAAAGTTGAAAATCTATTAAAGAAATCTGACAGATTGTAGTAGCTTGATGTGCTGGCGTCTGTACCTAATATTTGCACACCACATTTGCCAAAATGTGATGGTACTATTGACTTATCTTAACAGCCGTGCGATTCTGTAACCATCTCACCGTGAAAGCTTGGGTGAAGTGAGCGTGGAGTGAGCTGTCATTCGCTAGGGATTAACACTATTAAGTGCTCACTTCGCTTATGATTTTCAAGGTGAGATTTTTAAAGAATCGACCAGCTGGTGTTATAATCACACTTACCACACTAATATTATAAAGGCGAAAGTTTTTCATCATCATTCGGTTATACTAATTTATATACATAATTATTATAATATTTACTTACCGAAAAGAATTTAACTCTGCTTGGGTTTCAAGTAATAGATATTACTGATACTTACAATATTCATTCAAAACATTATTTTGTACAAAATGTCCTTATGTAATCACTTAATATCAAATAAATTCTTGTTGTGTCCAAACATGACTATTAGTATTTAAACCAGTGTAATTTCGAGTTTTCTGCTACTCTGTTTCTGGATTTAAGGCGAGGACCCGTTCTTTGATATATTGATATTTGATGAAATAGTCATTCAATAGAGTTATGCGAACTTAGAGGGTTGTTTTGATGATTTTATTGATTATAATTCTGTAAATACATACTTGTTAAGGTCGCGATTAATATTTTGTCCAACATACAACCTGTGGGGCAATTGCGTAACACATTATCAATCGGAATCGGTTTCATTTTGACAGTTCAACAACATTCATTGCGTTATTTACGTGTTGAGCAGACAAATTTTTAGAACTTATGAAGCAATGGATTAGCTTAAGCCCTTAAGGTAATTCCTTCAATGTAGCTAGCGAAATTCAATTTCGTTGGCTACATTGAAGGAATCACCTTTAGTAAGAGTTTTCTTGAGTAGGTAGTGCTAAAGTAGAGTTGGACCACAGCTCATCTTCAAATTCTCAATTCGGAAACTGGCAGCCCAATTGCGTAACACACTTTCTTCCACAATCCAAAGGAGTTTGAAGGAAACTCTTAATTCATTGATTTATATGTTTGAAAAATTCGTCTGCTCAGCAACGTAAATAACGCAATGAATGTTGTTAAATTGTCAAAACTAAAGGCATTGCAAGTGTGTCGCTCAATTACCCCGCGGGTTAGTATCCTCTGGAGCAGGTACTTTTAGCTACTAAATTACAATTTAATGAGAGAATGACGATGATAAAGGAAGGCATACAAGACATCAAGGTGACATTTTGAGCGGCCAAGTAATAAAATGTTTAATATATCCTGCCAATATTTTACGAGACAACAAGACACACTGTTTAAAGTGTAATTTTTATTTGCTATCGTAAATATTGATAACAACATCTTAAATTTAGATATTCGATGTTTATGACTCTGGACCAAGTTTTGCTGTGACTTTGTATATTATTAACTCAAAGGTCTGGTCCTAGATGAATGCGTTTAACTTGCAATAAACGAGAAGTGGAAGAAACTTAGAATGTGTCAAAATCTAGTAAAAACTTTTTAATGCTAAGACGGTTCGTTGTACACAAGAGGAAGTCTGAAAGTGGCAATGTGAACTGAAAAGTTGTGTGGAATTCGGTTGTCATGGCATGGGCACGATATGCGGAGGAACGAGGAATACGACGTGAGGAAAGTTTTGAGTATGAATGTGGATTGCTGTTTCATGAAACATCAATCATCATCTGCCTAGCCTTTTCCTAACTATGTTGGGGTTGACTTCCAGTCTAACCGGATGCAGCTGAATACCAGTATTTTACATGGAGCGACTGCCTATCTGACCTCCACAACCCAGTTACTGGATAGCCCTTGGTAAGACTGGCTGTCAGACTTTCGGGCTACTGACGACCCGTAACGACTGTCAAAGATCCACGAATGACAGCCGGGACCAACGGCTTAACGTGCTTTCCGAGGCACGGAGGGATCTTGGTATGTGAAGATGGTCACCCATCCACGGCACAACCGCGGCAAGCGTAGCTTAACCTGATCGACCGACCCGTGTGGCTGTTATTACTTAGCCACAAGAAATATCAATCAATAGGATTATATGAACTTAGAATGATTTTAATGATTATAATTCTGTAAATACATACTCGTCACGGTCGGGAGTCATAGTTTCATTAACATACAAGCTGACATGACCTGCAAATTGCAAAAAAAACGTAAGAAAATCAGAATTTCGCGGCGGACTTAGGCGCTTCCCCCATAAGCCTAAGTACAGGAAATGGATATTAAAGCTACCCAATACAGAAATGCATGTAAAGAGTCCACCTTTCATTTTTATCTCTGTTTGCAATAAGGCACCACAAATAAATCATGTTTATTAGTAACATGCATCCATCATCCATCACTCACTGTTCCGACTTTCCTTCAGTTTTTAATGGCAGCTTTTCGTGCCGTAATGTAATGTCGTGATGACATGTGGGTTGTTTCCGTAATAGCCATTTTGATATGTGGCCGTCTTTTTGTTTTCATGTTTCTTTTTTAGTTGTGTTGCAGTTTTCCTGAATGTGGATTATGGGTTTAGATTGTTAAAGTTATGAAGTCTTGGTTGAAGTTTTGTTTTGATAAGATCATTCGAATACATGTGATATTTACCAACCCGCACTGGACGCCCGCGTGGTGGATTACGGCCCACTCCCTCTCATCGAGAGGAGGCCTGTTCCAGCAGTGGGAATTTTATAGGTAGATTATGCTAAGCTCATTATGGGCGGTGTATTTTGTCGTCCAAAGAGCGATAATTCTCAGTCCATTTTACAATTGAATTAGCGAGCAACCCATCCCTGTTTCGCACAGATTTTACGACTTGAAAAAACATCGAGATTTCGAAGTTTAAAATAAATAAATACACCGAAAAAACCGGAATAAATTGTCGAAATGATGGTGAAAATCGCATCGTAGTTTAGGAGAACAACGCGGTCACACGAAAAGCGACTTTAATTTTTATAGATATAGATGCTTTTTGATGTTTTTTTAGGTTGTATAGATCCAGCTTTGGACTGCAGTCTGTAAGTATCAACTAAGGGCGGGTTCTTTAAGTCCACTTGACGCACGCGTATACGTCAAAAATGGCGCTAGCTATCGTCAAACAAAACAAAAGCGATGTTGTATAAAATTATGTCCTTAACGTACGTCAAATAATAACGATTACGTAATCGTTATTATTTGACGTACTTATGTTACTGAAACAACCGGCCCCAAACTAATGAACATTATAAATACGTAGATCACAGTTCATGACAGCGGAAACGAAATGAGCCGTTTTTCGCTGTATTCCCCTTAAATGCACGGCTATTACGTAGACACGTAAGAAAATTAAGCGTGGTTTATTATTATTGACAGCCTACTAAATTATCGATAGGAAACACATGTCAGCTGAGTGCTGCGCCTTAAATTATACAGTGCGCCGGCGCGAGGTTTGACGACACGGTGCAGATTACAGTCAGAAGTCTAATACAATCTATTAAGTCAAAATGTATAGCCCACAAACGTTTTGGTTTAAACGGTTGTCTCTTTAGAGTATGCTGCAATAGATGCTTAAGATACGACTGTAGGTACGAAGATTGTTATTTAGAAGCATGAGAAGAAAATCAAGTGGTTTGCAGCATTTTAAAAGAATATAAGACGGCACGGTTGGCGCAGTGGTTAAGCGATTGACTGCTGCGCTGCGTGTCGCGGGTTCGATTCCCGCACGGAACAAATATTTGTATGACCTACATGTATTTGTTCCGAGTCTGGGTGTTTTTCTATCTATAATATGTATGTATTTACAAAAAAAAAAAAAATTGTATATAAGTAGTTTATCAGCCATCTTGTTACCATAACACAAGCATTAGGTTGCTTAGCTTGGGACAAATGGTGCTGTGTGAAATGTCCAGGGATTTATTATTATTATTATTATTATAGTTTTGAGTATGAATGTTGATGGCTACAAGAGTAGAGAAAGAGCAAAGAAACCATGGAGGGACTGTGTGAGTGATGATATGGTTAGAAAGGGGGTGACTACCGAGATGACGACTAATAGAGAAGTAATAATAATAATAATTTAATTTATTCTTCAAAAAGTACAAAAGCGTTACAAATAAACAAAGTTTTCAGCTATTTTAGTGAGGTGAAAGTACAGAGGCAATTTAAATTAGGAATACGACTCCCAAACTGAGACATGCTCGTATCTTGGGTAGTCGGCGGTCAGCCGTTTTCGATGTCGTATACATATCACCGCCTTATTTTGTGCTAAAATTTTACACGTAACAATTTTACATAATGAGCATTTTTACAAAAAAAATAAATAATAATAATACTGTGCATGTTACGTGTTAAATTATTATTTAAAGATTCAAATACTGAGTTTCTATTTCAATAAGTTTATGTATGGAAGAAACAGACATGTTGCGCCGACCCCAAATAAATTGGGTTACTTACGGACAGGGGAGTGATGACGATGATGATACCATTAGGCACCATTTTTGAAGAACCGTCGATTTTGAATAGAAAACCCTTACTAAAGGAACACATTTTAGTTTATAACTAGACAGACACACTTCACTTGTTGGAACACTTAGAACTAGTGGGTATTGATAGCGACAAACGGAATTATTGTATTAAAATGTCATTGTAAATGCTATTGTATTAAATTTAGTCAGCAAAGTAGTCTCTTCTTATTTTAATAATTTATTACAAAAAATAACAACCATCAAGTTATGAACTAAAAACTTTTGTGAATTTTTTTAATAATGTTTCTCACTTTTGATGCTTACTGACTGGCTGTCATTCGTGGATCTTTGACAATAGTTACGGGTCATCAGAATCCCAAAGGTCTGACCACTACTTTTACTGGGTAATTGTCGTATTACCCAATAAATTGGTTTTGGAGGCCACATAGGCAGTTGCTCCATGTAAAATACTGGTACTCAGCTGCATCCGGTGAGACTGAAAGCCGACCCCAACATACATAGCTGGGAAAAGGCTAGGCAGATGACGACTTTAACTTGCTTACTGTACAAGACTAGCTAAAACCTAAACTACTGTTTATATTCTTGCACAGTAATCCCACGGCCTCTTATTAAGTACTATGAGTTTGTTGAAATAAATACTATCAATATATTTCTGTACACCGACGGCTGTCGCACAAAGTAGATCTTCTCGACCACTAGCTATTAGACCAAGGATGTGACTGCTGTAACGATGATTAGATACGACTTCTAGTCGTCATTGAATTCTATGGCGCGTATAAATCCAAGATGGCGCTTGATAGCAAAAGCACTGACAGTCAAATCCTCGTTTCCAATTTTAGAATGATTTTGATTTTCGAACTATTAAGAAATTCATAATTTTTTTTTGGAAGTTTTAACACAAACTAAACTTTATTTCAAGGTATTACAGTAAATTTCTCTTAAGCTCGTATTCTGAGCATGAGGCCCTGAGTTCAATTGTCAAAGTGTTATTGGGGTTTTCCATCAGGAATTTCTCAGTAGCTGCCCGGAGTCTCGATTTGGGCCCCATTAGTGAAAAATCTCATTATGTCTTACCCCACCCCGAGGATTCGGGAACCGGGGAAAAAAACGAAATATTGAGCAATTCCATACATTTTGTGATTATCCTCAAAATTGAGTAGCTCTAATGTTGAAATCTTTAGTCAAGTACTATAATATCTCCAGGTATACTTAAGTGCATTGTCTGTCCCAATCAAGCACCACAATAAATCAATATTTCACCAACAATTCTCTCATAGACATGAATCATTGGAACATTTCTGTATCTACAACCTAATTGCCACGTGTAGGCAGCTGTCCCACCGCCAGCGATTAACGAGAAGCGAGAAGAGCTACGAAGTTAAAACGGGCTGGCGAGCAACCAGCAGCGAGCTCGACGCGGCGAGCGATTACTCGCTGGTATGCGTGTGTGTGTGGGGGAGCATTAGTGGTTCAGTGGTATCGGCCCCGACTTACGAGTCGTGAGTTCGAACCCAGGCAGGCACTTTATTTTGTGTATTTGATTTCATTTCATCACCACTGCTCCCAAAATGGTGAAGGAAAACATAGTGAGAAAACCCGTATGTCCTAGAACCAAAAAATCGAAGACATGTCACATCCACCAAGCCGCACTGGGCCCGCGTGGTGGATTGTGGCCCACTCCCTCTCACAGAGAGGAGGCTTGTGTCCCAGCAGACGAACATTATAGGCTGATTGTGTATCCGTATGTACAGACGCCAGCACATCAAGCTACTACAATCTGTAAAATTTCTTTAATCGATTTTCAACTTTATCGCTAAAGTGTAAGGTTCAAAGTTGATTGGAAAAAATTGACAGTTTCGGGTAGCTTGATGTGCTGGCGTCTGTACCAAACATGAGCCTCTCGGCGAGTTTTCTGCCCTAGTGCCCTAGAGTGTGCTACTCGCCTGCTATGTGAACAATCAGCGATCAACTATGAATACATTTTTACTGCCCGAGTCATTGGCCTGTTCAAAAGTGAGCTAAGTTTCTTGTCGATCCCTTGTTGGTGGCATGTAATGAACACATCCACATGCTTCAATGGCATGACTTATAATCTTTTGTACAGACGCCAGCACATCAAACTACTACAATCTGTCAAATTTCTTTAATAGATCTTCAACTTTATTGCCAAAGTATAAGGTTCAAGGCTGATTGGGAAAATTTGACAGTTTCGGGTAGCTTGATGTGCTGGCGTCTGTACGTTTCTTGAGCGAGAAAATCGTTGATAGGTACTTAGGTAGTCGCTCCTCGTCGGCGATGGGACATGTGCCTTAGCCAGGATCCTTTATACAGTGTGTCCGGACATGGACTAGCGATATTCTAAATACTTAAATATAAGCTATTTTAAAGTACTATTACACTATAGGCTTGGGTCCAATACACTTCCCCGCTATGTGGCAGCCATTTTGTTTTTTTTGTTGAAATATGCTCTATGCGAGTACAAAAAAAATCATATATCTCAAAGTTTTAGTCATACTGAGATAAAAATAGGCTTATTCGGAAGGCAATAATATTGTCTACCGTCTGCATTACAAAGCAATGTGTTCACAATTCCATAACTTTTGAAAAAAAATGTGAAAGTCGAAAAAACAATCAAAAAATTATGCAATTCAACCAATAATGGTTAATTACTACAAAAACAACCCCGAGAACTTTTTTATTTTTTATACTAGATCGACAGTTTTTGAGCTACGCTACAATGCAACATAAAATTCACAACTGTATGTTTAATACTTTAAGAGTTATTGTTGTTTGAACATAGCGTATGCGCAAGCACAAAACGTCTTTGTTAACCGCCAGAGTGTCATTTATGGCATTCACTGTATTCCATCTGAGAGCAGGCGAGAAATACTGTTCGTTACTACCGTGAGTAAGCGAGATAGAACGTATTAGTCCACTACCTGAAACAAAATCAGTTTTAAGGACAAATTATTAGTTGGGTTAGTTTAGTTGTCCCTCGCCCTGCGTTGTGATCGCTATCGCTACTTTCACTTACCGTCCGTGCTGTTTACGTGCTGCGTTAGTGTTTTGTATTTAAAAGTGTGATAAAGTATGGCACAGCGTCAATATTCATCGCAACATATTGCTGACATACACTTTGTGTATGGCTTTTGCAATGGAAGTGCAAATTTGGCTGTACAAGAATATCGACGAAGGTACCCTAACAGGCCTACACCGAGTCGCCAAACTTTTATCGACGTGCATTCAAGATTAGCGGAAAGAGGTATTCAAAGAGCTGTTAATGAACGCAATCGCTTGGTATCGCCCGAAGATGAAGAAGAAGTGCTTAGACTAATAACCAATGATCCTAGACTAAGCGTTAGACGGATTTCAGTGCAACTTCGAATGTCTAAGTGGCATGTATGGAGAATTTTGAAAAGAGAAGGGTTACACCCTTATCATTTTCGACGGGTTCAAGACGTGATCGAACCAGATTTTGCTGCGAGATCTGTGTTTTGTTCGTGGATAAATAGAAATTTGAGACAGAACCGTAATTTTTTACAAAGAATACTGTGGACTGATGAAGCCAAATTTACAAGAGCTGGGATTACAAACCACAGAAACGACCATCTCTGGTGCTCCGCAAATCCAAGGGCGGTGCGCCCAAGCTCATTTCAACATGAATTCTCAGTAAATGTGTGGGCCGGCATAATCAACGATAGGCTGATAGGGCCATTGGAATTGCCACCTACATTAAACGGCGCTAGATTTTTAGAATTCTTACAGACACAGTTTGCGGACAGCCTCATGGACCTACCTCTATCATACCGTCGGCGTATGTGGTTCCAGCTCGATGGTGCACCCGCGCATTTTTCTCGAGCAGTGAGAGAATATTTAAATAATAATCTACAGCCGTGGATCGGTCGTGGTGGTGTAGTAGCGTGGCCGCCTCGCTCACCCGATTTGACACCCTTGGATTATTTTTTGTGGGGTCATATGAAACAAAAAGTATACGCTACAGTTCCAAATACCAGGGAAGAACTCGTCGCAAAAATTATGGCAGCCGCCGAAGAAATTAGATCCGATTTGGATTTAATTAGGCGCTCATCAACCCAGGTGGCACAGAGAGCCGTAGTGTGTCTACAAGCTGGAGGTGGCCACTTTGAGCAACTGCTTTAGATATTTTAATCTTCATTTAATATTGGAAAAAACATTAAATAAAATTCAATATGAATGTTATGTTTTTTTAATGATTTCCTGTTTAGGGTTCCGACAAAGGCCTTTTGTGCTTGCGCATACGCTATGTTCATACAACAATAACTCTTAAAGTATTAGACATACAGTTGTGAATTTTATGTTGTATTGTAGCTTAGCTCAAAAACTGTCGATCTAGTATAAAAAATAAAAAAGCTCTCGGGGTTGTTTTTGTAGTAATTAACAATTATTGGTTGAATTGCATAATTTTTTGTTTTTTTTTTCGACTTTCACATTTTTTTTCAAAAGTTATGGAATTGTGAACATATTGCTTTGTAGTGCAGACGGTAGACAATATTATTGCCTTTCGAATAAGCCTATTTTTATCTCAGTATGACTAAAACTTTGAGATATATGATTTTTTTTGTACTCGCATAGAGCATACTTCAACAAAAAAAACAAAATGGCTGCCACATAGCGGGGAAGTATATTGGACCTAAGCCTATAGTGTAATTGTACTTTAAAATAGCTTATATTTAAGTATTTAGAATATCGCTAGTCCATGTCCGGACACACTGTATAATATATTTCCCGCACTTGCAACTTGCTACTAATTGCATCTAACGGTTCACAGACTTCATTAAATACTTTAATAATCTGATTGGAACTTATAGACAGGATGTACGTATCTAAATTAAATATACGATTTACCGCTGTGGAGCCACTTACAGTTATTATATAAGGATTATAGTGTTTGATTGGTATAGTGGGCAGGAAGTTATCATCCTTAGAACCCTTTAATAGTCTTCAATTTACTTGTAGTCTTATCCTTACAATACAAATGTCATATCATTGGACTTACCTGTCTGTAATTAACGCTGTTCCAAATTATTTGAAACCGGTCGATCTATTTTGAAAAAAAAAAAATCAATTAAAACTTGTGTCAGCTTGAAGTGAGCTGTCAATTTTGTCAATCTCTCTAGCTTCAGGAAATGAAATGAAATATAAGGCTGAGTCTTTACGTTGCGATTTTACAGACAGAATAGACCATCTAGATTTATGGTACATCGAGACAGGTCAAGCGAGCGAGTAAAGCAAGTGAACTTAGCCCCCATCATGCCCTTTGTGTCGGATTTCTTGATCATAATTATGCAGAAAAATGCTGTTCATATATTATGTAAGTTTAAAGTTGGTTTAGGTGGCCAGGTAACATAGCCAGATTTTAAATAGAGCTGATGTTTCATTGAAGCGAAAAAATGTGTATATTTATTTATAATAACATACCAAGTTAATTAAAATCATTGCAGTTAAAATTAATTCCAATTAAAAGTATTTGCTTCTATAGCGAATACGAATAAAACACAATACAAAACGGCGTTTATTCGGATAACCTGGCCTTAAGGAATTTATAGAACATAGATGTAGTGGTTAAATAATGAATTAATACTTATTTATGAGTAATAGGACAAATAATTGTATGCCTAATAGTAATTTTCATCATATAATAATAGTTTTTTTTTTAATTTTATTGACATTTTTAATTACAGTTATTGACATTTAAATTTATTTGAGTGACATTATAGATTTTGAGTATAGACATTTACATTTATTTTATTGTTATTTTTAAATTTGAAAATCCCAAATTGTAGCAGTTACTGACATTATAATTTATTACATCGTACTTATTATAATTTATAATATTTACATAAACCATACCATACCGTTAAGGTTTTATTTTACAGTCTGATTTTATGGTGTCAATTCAGAAGGTATTATTATACCTACCTGTCACATGCAAGTTATTTTACAGATGTAAAACTTTATTTGTTTTTTAAATTCAAATTGAAATTCTTTATTGCATTCTTGTGTACATTTAGTTCTTATAATATAGGTAAGTTCCGACATGAAACCCGGTTAGAGCACGGCAACATAATAATAAAAATAATTTTAAGATAATAATAATAGAGCGCGTGTGCGTTTTTTTTTGTTTTTTTGTTTTATGAGATGTGTAATTGTTTATTTAGCTACTATTTATTTATACTTTATTGTCCACCACAAAATACACAACATAAAAAATACATCAAACACTACAAAATATACACTAGGCGGTATTTACTAAATATTTTTTTCTAGGTATTCTGCGACCGAGTAAAAGAATTTTTAAAACTGAATGATGTTCGATCATAAAGTCCGTTATTGATATTAGGTACTTTATTAGGTTTATGGGCCCCTGTGCCTCGGAAAGCACGTTAAACTGTTGGTCCTGTGTCTGATCTCTCTCCGGTCGTTTGCCGACCTATCGGACTATAAGAGTGAGGGGAGAAAGTGTCTGCTGTCTTTCCACCCCGACCCTTGCTCGAGCCAGCCCGCGCCGCTGAGCCTGTAGTTCTAAATTCGTCCCTAAATAATTCCGCTCCAGCCTGTCCCTTGCTGCCCTCTCGCAGCGACGCCCTAAGCCGAGGTCCGTACCCCACAGGGGGTGCCCTTAGCGTGTAGTCGCTTAGTTTTTAAGTTTTTTAAACCCTGGCTGGAGGCCATCGACAACCTCATAGGTAGAACTGCGAGAAGCCATTAAAAAAAAATGTCTGCTGTCATTCGTACACTATAATATCTCCCGCGCTGGAGGCTAGTCTCAGTTCAGCCACTATTGCCATACGGTCTGGAGGACTATATACAACGTGTAACGTTAAATGCGCAAAACCTCAGACACCCGAACTGATTTTTAATTAAATTGACCTATTTCAGAGAGAAAATAAGTCATTAAGTCATTAAAAATTTGTAAAGGTTTTATGTGCTGTTTTAGTTTTACTGGCCATTCTGATCGTTTCTTGCGTCTGCGACGACGCTTTATCGAGGAAGGAGTCGTCACCGGGCCGCTGCGCCGCGCTGACATTGGGTTGCTTGACCTATTAATAAATAGACACGGCAAAGTTTTTAATGAAGATTTTTTGAAAAATATGACCTATATTAAAAAGTGGTTCAATTAATTCTGCTCGTTATTTTGGTTAAACTATTTTCAGGTTTTGCGCATTTAACGTTACACGTTGTATTTACTTTATTGGTGATGTTCTTCAGAAAGGTCGGGTGAATCTATGTATGAACTTAAACGAAGCAAACGGAGTATTTAAGGATCGTATCAGGTGCACTCTGTAGGTTCCGCGTACATACATCCATGGGAAGAAGGCGTGAGTTTATGAGATATTTCCTTAAGTCATTCATTAGATATAAATATATGTGTGTATATAATATACATTCATGACATCGTAACTTTGACGAGGTTGAAGCAGGTAGACAAAATGAGAGAATATGTCAATACTTAGTATTAACAAATCCCCAATTTATTGCCAGTTCATTCATATGTTAGTTTTAGACTTTACACATTCATATTTTTCTCTTCATGTTCTCACACACTATTGTCTACATTTCTTTTTTACTTCTCCTTTCGCAGGTCTGCTGGAAGAAATTTCTTAAGAAATAAGCAGTACCTTTGTACTCAAATTATTACTATGTCATATTCATATGTTTTTTACTGTGTGTACATCAATAATAAAATAAACAAATAGATTGTCAAAATATTAGAATCCTACCGTATTCAGAATGTGAAAAGGAATGTTCATGATACTCCGTTTTATATGGGGCAAATTGCCTACATACCAGATACCCCTAAAACGGACAGCTGTCGTACCAAATAGCTTACAAAATAAAAAAAAAAACGGTACAAAATATTCCGAACTAAATGTTACTTGTTCGCAGATGATCTGTACCTTGTTCCATGAATTTTGTAAGTACAGTCAGCGGCACGTCTGTGGTAACACTTGAACTTCGAAAACCAACCTTGAGCATAATCATCCTATAATGTTCCCACTGCTGGGACACAGGCCTCTCCTCTCTGTGAGAGCGAGTGGGCCGTAATCCACCACGCGGGCCCAGTGCGGGTTGGTAGATGTCACATGTCTTCGAATTTTTGGTTCTAGGACATGCCGGTTTTCTCACAATGTTTTCCTTCACCGTTTTGATAGCAGTGGTGCTGTAATAATTTCCACAAAGTAGGTAGAGCCAACAACCAAAAATTACAAAAATTCAGTGGGCTGGCCATGTCTGTCGAAGGGCCGATGGCCGGTGGAGCAGACGAGTCCTGGAGTGGAGACCGCGTATCGGCAAGCGTAGTGTGGGACGCCCCCCAGCTAGATGGACGGACGACCTAAAGAAGGTGGCTGGGGTAGACTGGATGCGGAAGGCGGAGGACAGGGTGTTGTGGCTGAGTTGACAGGCTGAGTTGATTGATTTGATTGTGCGAGTAATCGCCCGTCGCACTGGGACACTCGCTGATAGCCCAACGACCAAACTATAGGAACTACACACTCGCTGCTCGCCAAGTTTTCAGTTGCTAGTTCTACTCGCTACTCGTTCATCGCCGGCGGTGGGACAACTGCCTATCGCTTTGCTACCTTTTTCTTTTCGTGTCGATGGTACTCTTCCTCGTTGATTTTTTTTTATTTTTTTTTTATTGCGGCCTCAGTGGCATTTTTTAGGTCATCCAAGGTGCAGGTGAACGGGTATTCAGGACACTCCAGTAAGTAGAGCATGGTCTGATCGAAAGCCCCGAACTCGCCCCGGGTGTTGGATGGGTCAATTGTTAACATGAAAGTCTCGTTAACTGTACCTATAACCCGTTTTAATTTTAACACAATTTCTTCAGAAATATTTTGAGAAACATCTGTTTACCTGTGAAATATGTACGCTTAATTTAAAATGGTTATTTGGCGTATAAAGAGGCAGCTGGTAAGTTTTTATTGTATATGTACATAAAAGACGAGTGCCTCTTCTATATCTATACGTAATATAAAACAAAGTCGCTTTTCGTGTGTCTGCGTGACCGCTTTGTTCTTCTGACCTACAAATTTACCAATTAAAATAATAAATTGGTTACTTTTTGGGGTTCCTTACCCAAAGGGTAAAACCGAAACCCTATTACTCCCGCTCCGCTGTCCGTCCGTCCGTCTGTCACCAGGCTGTATCTCATGAACCGTGATAGTTAGACAGTTGAAATTTTCACAGATTATGTATTTCTGTTCCCGCTATAACAACAAGTACCTACTAAAAAACAGAATAACATCAATATTTAAGGGGGCTCCCATAAAACAGACATGATTTTTTCCCATTTTTATATATAATGGTATGGAACCCTTCGTGCGCGAATCCGACTCGTGCTTGGCCGGTTTTTTTTGAGTATAATACACGTTACAATACAGGCTGCTCATAAAAAAAAAACTGTCTCCTTTGAATGCGGTTTTCATCACCATTTTAGAGAATTTATTTCTGGAGTGGAATTTATTTATTTGTATAATACATTAGATATTACACTATTATTACATTACATATTAAATTAGCATACTAGCATATAGGTGTGATTATGAAATCTCGATGTTTATTAAAACCTTTTGCATTTTTTTTTTAAAACGTTGCCCCACACTAGGATTTTCTCCTGTATTGTGGGGTCGTTTGCAAACATTTAAACGGAACAAGTACTTGTAAACAAATACCTATTGATACACATTTTTTCTTAAAATATGTACCTATTACAATGTTTTAATCTCGGCTCTGATAGCTTATCAGTATTAAGACAGATAGATACAGAAAAATAGCTGTGGGTTCGTCCTAATTGAAATAAGTATTAATAGTTTTCATAAATAATTACTTATAGATCGCTAATTTTAGCATTTGTTTCACAGCCGAAATAGCTCAGTTGGGAGAGCGTTAGACTGAAGATCTAAAGGTCCCTGGTTCGATCCCTGGTTTCGGCAGAATCCTCTTTTTGTAGAGTAAATGATCACTCTATTTATAAATTATTGAAAAATTATAGATAGTCAAAATGATTTCTCTATGTTTTTGAGTAACTTAATCAGGGAATTTAGTTGTTTATCAAACTGACACTACGCCAATTTGCCGTGTTGGAGCCACTTCATAAAACTGTCAAAGAATGTCTGTTGTGATTTGAATATACGGACTATTTAAATCGCTGTAGTAAATTTGATATACAATTAATATCCTCGAGTTTACTGTTAAGATTACGTAAACTCGTGGAAATGACTTAATTAACCCTTAGCTGGTATCGCCTTTTTTGGCAACACTACCGGTATCGTGGGTCATATTTTACCCATACCAAAAAATCTGTTGTAGAACGTAGATTTTTTTATTATTTGTATAAAATATGGTTAGTTATGAAATAAAAAAACATTTTTTTACCAAATTATCTTGATTTAATTTTAGAATATTAAAAAAATATCATGTTTTACACGCATTTGTAACTAACCTAATTTTTTGGCACTTTTTGGTTAGTGTGAACTTAAAACATAAAAAAAAAATATAAATGTAAGAAAAACGCTATGTTCGCTTCTGGGTCAAATTTGACCCACGATACCTACTAAGGGTTAATCATCTAATCCCCTTGACGCAATTAGTCGCCATATACCTGAATCAATCAACATATTAATTCCATACTTAATTATATCGCCCTTCTGATCAGAAAACGCATAGTATAAAATAAAATTTCTCATTGTAAAATAGAACCGTTAAAAGTTCCCACAGTAGTAACACATCCTTTTAGTAATTAAAAAAAGTAAGTGCCCTCCCGACACACGCGAGTAACGGTCAGTTACACATATTATGCAAGATGCACTGCATCTATAAGTTTCTACCTATTAAAGCTGAAGAATTTGTTTGTTTGTTTGAACGCGCTAATCTCTGGAACTACCAGTCTGATTTGTAAAATTCTTTTGGCATTTGGTAGTCCAATTCTTGAGGAAGGCTATAAGCTACTTAACATCACGCTGGGACCCTTAGAAGCCGAGCAAAAACAAAAAATTCAGAAAGAACGCCGCGCGACAACGAAGTACGTGAGAGTAGCGCGGGCACGAGATGCCATTTTGATGTACGCATTCATTCATTTCTTTTAATCGCTCATGCGGCTCTGGTCGCGTCGCGGCCTAATGTTGCCTCAGCCTTATAAATTAGCTCAAGCAAATATTAAACAAAAAAGCATACTACACGATAAACGAATACTGTATACAGCGTGTAACGGAAGGGGGGTATCAACCCTGAAGGAGGTGAATGTGCTCATGAAACTCAACAACTTTCCCCAAAGAACATAGGTCGAAATATGAAAAAAAAATTTGGCCCTCCCTTAAAAAACTGACTACCAGCTGATTGATTTACTATGGGAGGGCCAAATTTTTTTTTCATATTTCGACCTATGTTCTTTGGGGAAAGTTGTTGAGTTTCATGAGCACATTCACCTCCTTCAGGGTTGATACCCCCCTTCCGTTACACGCTGTACATGAAAAAAAAATCTATTGAACAAAAACAGACACCACAAACAATTAGTCGTATAGATAAATTCTCATAAATAGGTACATAGATAAATATTATGTGTTTAATTGACCTTACCAAATAATGATTATATACCACAACCTATAACAGAGTGATCTCTATAAAATAAAATGTTATATTTACCTACTTATTTAATATTAATAATATATTTAAAAAATTGCTTATTGTTATTTCGTCCTAAATTCATTTTTATTTTACGAATTAATTTTATACTTTATGCTGTGCCCGACAGCTTCCATAATTATTGTAGACGCCAGCACATCAAGCTACCCGAAACTGTAAAATTTTTCCCAATCAACTTCGAACCTAATGCTTTAGTGATAAAGTTAAAAATCTATTAAAGAAATTTGACAGATTGTAGTAGCTTGATGTGCTGGCGTCTGTGCCTTAGCTTTAAGCCGTTGTAACACAAAACATTATGGAATGCTAATAAATATATGAATATGAATTTTAAGACCGATCGCCACCAAAATCAGGCATCGTGTAAAAACCCCATTAAACCAACATTTTTTTCAATTATATTTTCAAATACATTACCACTAATGTCATGCTAAGGTTAACGGTGTTGCCATAAAAATAAATTAACCTAAATCACGAGAAATGTTTTTTTAATAAGGCAACAATGTTTGGGGGCGAGGGGTGACCTATAAAGTCGGACGGTGTTAAGGGGGTGGTCACTATTTCCTGTGATTTCGAACACGCAAGGTTTTTTTTTGTTGTATGTTTAGTGGAAAAGCTTCTAGAATGATTGATGGAAAAATCACGCCTACATTAGGTATTTAAAAAGTGAGGAAACTTTTTCTACCATTAGGTAAAATGTCTCGTGCTTAAAAAGTGTAGGTAGCGTCATTAATCGGATCCCATTGAAAACTTTCAGTAAGCGTTACCATATTTCTGGCAAATAAATTACTGTGACCTTACCTAAACATTTTACCCAATCTAGGAATCGAATTCATGGTCTCTAGCTTGCCAGACCGTTTATGACGACATTCACACGTTGTATTGCGGGCGATTATTGCAAAATGCATTTGTTGAAAGTCAAAGTCAAATCTTTTACTTCAAATGAGCACATAAAAGGCACTTTTGAATGTCAAAATTTATCAAAATTTACAAATTAAAATAATTGATTCTTGTCGCCGCTTCCAGGAGATAGTTTCATACACGGGGAGAAAATTCTTAGAAAAATGACCGTGCTCGTCACTATAAAGTGAGTGCAAATGACCTCTACAGAAGATATTCTAAGTGAGATTGGGAAAAATTCGCTATTAGTTCAATAAATTATACTATGCAGCATGGAAATTTTTACCGTATTAGCATAGTAATTTTTCCATTGCCAGTCAAATGCACCCAGATTATGAGACAGCACGGTAATTTTTCTAAGTGTTTTCTCTCCGTGTACAATCAGAAATCTTACTAAAACTCCTAAAATAACATACGAAACCAACTTATAATCTAAACTGAAAATTCAGGCGACACCATTTCATATCTCCGAAGCAGGCTACGGAAGGGGAAGTTCCGAACCAACTAAGTATATTTTCATTCAACACAACCCATTAAAATATGTTTATCAAACATCAGCTTGTCAACTAGTAGGAAAAGCTTATAAAAAGCACTAAAATTCAAATCAGAATAAACACAGGCGACTACCTGATTCAAACCTTGTTTTTTTTTCGTCGGTTGCCATGGTAACTTGGTGACAACAAACCCACATACCTCCACACACAACTATGCTTGGGGAAAATAGACTTTATTGCTGAGAAATAAGGTTGGTTTTCGTTTGGGTGAAGGAATTTCAATAAGTAATTGCTTCCCGGACAATGCGCGTGTATGAATATTTTATTTCTGATAATAGTATTCGATGAATTGCGTGGAATCGTGAAAGGTTTTCTTGTTATTAATCCATAAATAATTTTCTTTCATTTGACTTCAAGCTTACCTACCTCTCAGCATCTGCCTGCCTTTTCCCAACTATGTCGGGGTTGGCTTCCAGTCTAACCGGATGCAGCTGAATACCAGTATTTTACATGGAGCGACTGCCTATGTGACCTCCACAACCCATTTACTGGATAATACGATAGCCCTAGGTAAGACTGGTTGTCAGACTTTCGGGCTACTGACTACCCGTAACGACTGTCAAAGATCTACGAATGAAAGCCGGGACCAACGGCTTAACGTGCTTTCCGAGACACGGAGGGGTCTCGGTATGTAAAGATGGTCACCCATCCACAGACCAACCGCGGCAAGCGTAGCTTAACCTGATCGATCAACCTGTGCGGCTGTTATTATTTAGCCACAGGCCTCCTCATTCAAGCTTATCTACCTCTACGCTGTTGAAATCATTAAAATCTGCTTTACGAGAGGCCCACCCCTTAATATCCAAGAGTGTTCATCATAATGCCTTAGAAGGTAGGTAGGCCTTTGGTGTGGGATGCAACGTGTGTCGATACCCTTGCGCCATCCCATGTTCCAAGTACGGTGGTCTGGGCTGGGGCGGCTGCTGCAGGTGCGGAAAACCTCAAGCGGCGCAAATACTCCAACCTCTTTGGAAACTATATGTTCGAGCCGTTTGGGGTTGAAACACTAGGGCCATGGGGTCCGAGTGCCCACCTAGTATTTTGAGACATCTCCAAGTGGTTGGTCAACTCTTCTCGTGACCAGAGGGCTGGCAGCCTACAGAAATCCACTGCTAGACATAGGCCTCTCCTATTGCACGCCATTCAACTCGATTTTCGACAACCCTCATCCAGCTGCTACCGGCCATCCTCCGAAGATCGTCTCTCCACCTAGCCTGAGGGCTTCCCACCTTACGTTTACCGTTTCGCGGTCTCCATTCAAGAACACGTCTACCCCAACGGTCATCGTTTCTACGACTAACATGGCCGGCCCATTGCGACATCAGCTTGCTTATTCTGTGAGCTATGTCGACAATTTTGGTTCTTTGCCGGATCACCTCGTTGTGGATCCGATCCCTCAGAGAGTCTCAAAGGATAATTGTTTTCGATTATCTTCTATCGATTATTTTCGGACAAAGCCGCAAGCTGAAGCTAGTGTTAAACTTAGTAAAAAGATTAGCCAATCAGTTGGGCCAAAGGTGTGCATATCAGCTAAGTATCGTCACTCGTAAGGGATCATGACCTTGGCTATTATTACATGCCAATTGCATCATCAATATATTGCTAAATGAGGCGAATAAATAACAAAAAGAGTGTTCTGCCGAAACCAGGGATTGAACCAGGGACCTTTAGATCTTCAGTCTAACGCTCTCCCAACTGAGCTATTTCGGCTGTGAATATAACTCAAAATTATAGATCTACATTTTATTGATCGTATTAATATCATAGTGTTTATGTCGATTTATTTTAAATACTGGTATTCAGCTGCATCCGGTTAGACTGGAAGCCGACCCCAATATAGTTGGGAAAAGGCTAGGCAGATGATGATGATGTCGTTTTATTTTATTTTATTTTATTTCGGGATAAAAAAACAGGAGTACAATTAAATGTTATACATACTATCTTACTAGTTAATTAAACAAAATACTTATCATACTACTAGCAACATTATCCACTTTACTATATTATAGGTATAAATAAAACTCTGCCTTACCCCCCAGGGAAAAGGGCCCGATTTTATTTGTTTATATATCGCTTAAGTGTTGATAAAATGTTGAGTTTACAACGACGTCTTCCATAAAAGTCATAATACCTAATAACAATAACAAAGGAATAATATCGAATCGTTTATAACAGATTTTTTTGTTTGTGAGCTCTATATACCTTCTTACCTGCTTATAAATAATTTACCGTATTATAATAATACATTTCGACCACAGTGACTATTTCTGCACCCTAATTGCGTAACACACTATTACTCTTAATTTGAATCATTTTGAAGCATATTGCTAATACATTGCTCCATATGTTCGAAAAATATGTCTGCTCAGCAACGTAAATAACGCAATGGATGTTGTTGAACTGTCAAAACGAAACCCATTGCTACTGATAGTGTGTTACGCAATTACCCTGCTGTTTCTGGCTACTATAGGTCAGTTACGTTCATCATCAGAATGATCCACAGCCCGACTACATTCGATGGTGAGCGAGAAAGAGAGGCCTATGCCTCTCTTTTCATGTATAATCCCATATTTATATTCATTTATTTGCATTTCACAAGGTAAAAACAAGATGTTTACAAAAGGCTTAGATCTAAAACCCATTGTAGACCTTGTCAGGGCACAGCAAAAAAATATTGCTTGATACATAGCTGTTACTTAAAAAAATCTAAAATTAAAAATTATACATGAAAACTGAATTATTAAATTCGCATAAAAGTTAATAACAATAACATAAATAATTCCATTATTGGTAAGTAGGTAGCTATTTTCTTTAAAAAAAAGTAAGTAAGTAATTAAAAGTTTAAAGTTATATCTACATAGGTAATATTATTACAAACACATACTGGATACTTTTTTTACAGACTCCAAATGTTTACAGGGTACTCATGAATATGAACAACTTTCACTATGGGACCAACTCTGAAATTACGAAAACAAAAGCAGCTGTTTAATACAAAAGTTCAAACCCTACTTGACCAAAATGTATGAAACAGCTGATTTTTTTTCGTGATCTCAGTGTTGGTCCCATAGTGAAAGCTGTTCATATTCATGAGTAGAACATCCTGTAAATATTTGGAGTCTGTGAAAAAAAGCATCCAGATCAGTTTCACGTGTATCTCAATTAGAGACCATTTATTTTGTAGATTCAGTAGGTAACATTTTATAATTTACGTACTCGTATGTATTTAATATTCGTGTTATGTTTAATTATATGATCTTCCCACGCTCCTGTGCTAGCCTCATCCAGGTTCTACCCGCAACGGGAACAATGTCGTTCGCCCAGCTCGCAGCCGGACGACCGAAATCTCGTCTTCCAGTCCTTGGACGCCGCTCTATCACAGCTTTACTCCAGCTGTCACCACTGCGCCTTGTCTAGTTTCCTGCCCAACTCCATTTGAGTTTCATAATATCCGCGTTTCCGATATCGAAGACCTTCGTGCGTCTTCGTATCTCGACGTTTGGAACCTGAATTTACATTACGATAAACTTAAAGTAACATAATCTATTGCTTTAATTGATTGATTGGTACCTAAAGTTTACATTATAAGGTTACCTACCAAGGTATCTCCTACCGAGTTATCACGTATGAGAATGAAGGTAATACCTGCATTCTCATACTTGATAACTAAAAAATAACAAACATCGTGAAGTAAAAGAAAACACAATACCGTACCTACGTCATCAGTCATTCCACACAATAGCGCCTTTACACAATGAACCAGTAACCCCCCTTTCACCCCCTTTTACGTTAATTTGATGGCACAGTGACGCATGAATTTTATAAGAGGGTGATTTGAGGTAACTAAGTTTATTTATGTATCAAGGTTCGTATCTACCTACATGAAAATGGAAGTGGATTAATGTATGGAATGTATTTTATGTTTTTGGGTGGTGAGCCATCTTGAGAACGTATTTTTAAATATACCCGGTTTCTGATTTAAGAGTTTGGGTCAAACTCTGCTTAGCCAGCGAAATTCAAAATTTATTTATCAAAAATCAAATCAAACCTTTATAACTGAATACAGCCGGTCGATTCTGTAAAAACCTCACCGTAAAATCATAAGTGCAGTGAGCACTTAATAGTGTTAATCCCTAGCGAATGACAGCTCACTTCACGCTCACTTCACCCAAGCTTTCACGAAGAGATGGTTACAGAATCGCACGGCAGTACATAGAGTTTGATAAGTTCTCAACATCAAATTTCCAATTCAGATACCGTGTAGAAGTCTTAAAAAAATTCTCACGCCTATTTTCGAAAGCCTATTCTATTCCAAAACACAGGATTTAGAAAGAGTGAGAGGTAGTGGTCCGTAATCCACAACTCGGGCCCAGCGCGGGTTAGTAGATGTCACATGACTTCAAATTTTCGGTTTCCGTAAGATGTTTTCCTTCACCATTTTGAAAGCAATGGTGATGGAAGAATTTCCACAAAATAAAGTGCGTTATTCGCAGCTGTTTTCACTGGGCCAACACAGCTCTCTGTAGTAGCTAAGGTACATGAGATTTTTCAGCATATTTTCATACCTGGGTGCTCAAATTTACAATAGCTAGTAGGTATTTTTTAAACCCATTCATAATCCCCCTATGCTCAGTAATGGAAAAATCTCGCGAGTAACCGCTACAGTAAAAGCATTTTAAATCGAAATTCATGTCTGATTTATTGCTCAAAAATACAGGTTTCAGTCTCAAACTTTAACTCAAAGCATATGAATCAATTAAACCAATTACAAGCACTTTTGAATTGCCAAGGAGACGGTTAGTCAGAAAGATGAAGTTAGTTGTTCATTCCAAAGCGTAGTAGGTACCTATGGAGAAAAACGGGCAAGCAACTCCTTGGACACTCAAATGAAACCTTCTTCAAACCGTGTTTTGTCCAAACTAATATTATAAAGAGAAAAGATTAGATTTTTTGTATGTTTGTTTGTTATGCTTTAAAACTAAAACGTCTAAACGGATTTGTATGAAATTTGACACACTGGTAAACCGTGCCTTGGAGAAGAACATAGGCTACTTTTCATCCTGACTGGCAGACGAACTCGCGGGAACAGCTAGTAATACATATAAGTAAACCTTTCCTTTCCCTCGCTCTGCGTGTCCTTTACGAGAAATTATACAGCACAGTCAAACCACTATTATACAAATATGAATAGTTCAAGATATACAAACGAGTTGATTTAATTTGACACTAATGACTTAGTAAACGTGTCCCTCATACATATTTATGTGAGAAACTCATAAATTATATTGATAACGCGGTACTTTGAGAGGTAAATACGGTTATTTGAAAATAATTGCTGCTGTGTAGAGAGAATGTTGGCCGATGTTTGTTTTGAAGCGGTTTTGTTATAAAAGATCCATCTTTGCATCGTCCTTTCTTTGGTATTCTGCGTCGAATCGTTAACATCCTCAAAAAAAATTGAAAATATATGATTCGCGAGAGTAACTAGTATGTACCTATTTACAGAATTGTAATTTTCAATACAACCCTCTACGTTCATATAATCCCACTGATTGATATTTCGTTAAATAATCATAAAGTCATATTTGTTACGGTCGAGGGGCCCGTGGCTAAATAATAACAGCCGCACAGGTCGATCGATCAGGTTAAGCTACGCTTGCCGCGGTTTTCTGTGGATGGGTGATCTTTACATACCGGGACTCCTCCGTGCCTCGGAAAGCACGTTAAGCCGTTGGTCCCGGTTGTCATTCGTGGATCTTTGACAGTCGTCACGGGTAGTCTGACAACCAGTCTTACCACGGGGTATCGTACTACCCAGTAACTGGGTTGTGGAGGTCAGATAGGCAGTCGCTCCGTGTAAAGTACCTACTGGTATTCAGCTGCATCCGGTTGGACTGGAAGCCGACCCCAACATAGTTCGGAAAAGGCTAGGCAGATGATGATATTTGTTACGTTCGCGATTAATATTTATATCAATATACATAGTACGTACAACCTGACAGTGACCTGTAAATTGCAAAAAACGTAAGACAATATTTTTTTTTAATAAAAAATTCTTTATTTCACCAAAAAAGCCACCTCAATACAATACTTAAAAAAAACTAAGAATATTACTTGCTTATTATTGGCTTATTACTAGTTCACAAAAGTTTGAATACTCGCACTCCTAAACTAGGTGTACGCGGGCTATCCTCGGACTTGCCCCTTAAGTTCTGTGGACAGGTCTACTCCAATCTGTGTGGTGCTTCCCTCAAAATACCATTTCCGACGCCAATCTATTTGTTCTCATATGATCTGACAAAGATAATGTTTTTTTTTTTCGTTGAGTTTATTCCAGGCTTTCTTCTCAGAGTGGTCGGATAGGATACGCCGAACTCATCTAATTTTTAAAATATGATTTTTATTCCATGGATAAAATATATCTATCTAACTTTGGCATAATCGGCCCTTACAGAAATAAAAAAAGCTTTCATCTATAGGTAGCACTTCAATTAAGACACATTTATCTGCAACTAATTGCGTGTATAAAAATCAACTATATTAAGATAAAATACTTATTTTGTTACAGATTATACGAGCAACATAAAGAAGTTACGTATGAGGTAAGCATCTTTGAAATATACGTATTTCAGTTACTTAATTGAGAGGAATAAGCTTGCGTTCGCACGGATGTAAAAATATCGCGACTTGATTTTATCGCGCACTGGATTTTCAACTCTCAGTGTTGAACCGAGCATTGAGAATCCAAAACAGCGCATTCCAGCTCGTCGAATAAACACACTGTTGGATTTTCAACTCTCGCAGCTAATTATTCCAGTGCTCGAAAAATAATCGCCTCGGGAAAGAACCATCTGCCAAACCTGGGCTTAAATAAATCTTTTCCTTTGGAAGGAATAATAGTTACGTAGAAGAATGGCTTTCCCCATCATTATAGCATAGGAGCAGAAGTTATTGAGGGGAAATTCTGATTATGTACCTACTAAATCAATATTTGTGAAAGTTTCATATTATTTTGGAAAATGAAAACCTAACTAGAAGAAAAGCAATCCAAACCAATCCAATCAATCCATACTGAGTTTCTTTTACTATTTGACCCGTGCGAGTATCGAAACGACGACTTTCATAATTATATACAACCGAAAATTTGGTCATAAATCAAATAGACGACCGCTATTCTTCCGACAGCTGTTTGGTGTTGGGGGCAAGGCAAACCAGGTTGTCGAAATATGTCATTTTCAATACGAAAACCTTTTTCCTCTCAAATGATTGTGAATTGCTAAACCACTTCGACGCCCCTTCGAAACAATGATGTGCATTATGTTTCATAGATATTTTTTTAAAGTTTATATGAAAAATACATGGAAATTATTAACGCAGGAGTTTGCCGATAAATGTTCCATAATTGGGCTGAAGTGGCTCTATTCTAACGGACCTCCACTTCAGATGGTCGATGTCAAACAACCGCGGCCATGAAAGTTTAGACAATCTCAAGATGGCGGAAAACATCGGTGTTCCAATTGTGCTCTCAGCGGATGATACGGAAATTTGCGGTTACCCACTGAATAACCGTAACTGATTGCCGAAAGTGTCACGAGCAGACATTTTAGTAGGCTTAAAAAATACATTTTACTAAAACCGCAACTTCAGAAGAAAGTACACCTACAATACTGTAGCAAAACTCAACATGGATCTGACTTCTCTATCCGAAATTAGAAAATTAACAATTATTGGATATATTCGAGAATAATCAAATCAAAATCCAAATCAATCTTCTTAGCCTTTTCCCAACTATATTGGAGTCGGCTTCCAGTCTAACGGTATACAGCTGAATAACAGTATTTTACATGGAGTCACTGTCTATCAGACTTCCACAACCCAGTTACTGGGTAACACGATACCCCTTGGTAAGACTGGTTGTCAGACTTCTTCTTAAAAACATATGATAAAGATACTCATTTCCGAATCATGTAAATCCTCCTCTGTCTATTTCGGGGCAGTGGAGTTGAGAAGCCAAGGTGCCAGGGCGTGTTTTAGTATGGCTCCTAAAAGAGGCCATTTAGCCTATTAGACTGAATTTAGGGCTCCGTTAGAGTTCGAAGTTTCACATTTGCAGTCCAAGAAGACGGAAAAAGTTCTTCAGAAGACAGAAGCAAAGAAGACCTGACCGCGTTGGGCCTTGGCACTGGGAGAATTCACAGGAGTTTTAAATATACCCGTGAATTTCCTGATGCCTCAGCTCAATGTGGTCTCTTTCTACAAAGGAGAGGTGACAGAAGACTGAAGAATTATGAACTGGACTTCTGTTTTATTATTGTTTCCTATAAACGGTTTTGTATGTCTGCTGACTGTACTCTTTTCCCAAAATCTGTGAATAAACATTGCAATTATTGTATAATAACCTAAGAACGTTTTCGAGTAGCTTTAACGGTTAGATAAGGTTTACATTATCTTTGCCCGTATTGCCCCGTCTCAAATATCTACCCTGTACTTATTTCTAATCTATTTTTGATTTATCTAGGAGATAGCTCCTATCCGGAGGTGCTAAAACAGGCCCCTCTTAGTATTTTAGTGAAAAACATGCATCAATTTAATTTCAGTCGCAATTTACATAATTTAATCATAGAAAATGTAATTAATTTACTCGTTACTTTAATGGGCGAGGAATAATGCGAGGTAGGGAATTCAAATGAAACATGTATCTACTAGGAATGTGAGAAAAGGTTACATTTTGAATGTAAGTTATGAATGACTGTCGTGTGACGCACTACAACGTGTAACGTTAAATGCGCAAAACCAGAAAATAGTTTGGTCAGAATAACGAGCAGAATTAATTGAACCACTTTTTAATATAGGTCACATTTTTCAAAAAATCTTCATTAAAAACGTTGCCGTGTATATTTATTAATAGGTCAAGCAAGCCAATGTCAGCGCGGCGCAGCGGCCCGGTGACGACTCCTCCCTCGATAAAGCGTCGTCGCAGACGCAAGAAACGATCAGAATGGCCAGTAAAACTAAAACAGCACATAAAACCTTTAAAAAATGTTTAATGACTTATTTTCTCTCTGAAATGAGTCAATTGAATTAAAAATCAGTTGGGGTGTCTGAGGTTTTGCGCATTTAATGTTACACGTTGTATACGTAGCGTGGCAAACATTTAGTCAAATAATCTGTTGGCCTACAAAATTATTTACAGCACACGGTCGTATTTTGCAGCAGTAGTTTTGAGCTGTGCTGGCCTAGTGGTATCGGCTCCAACTTACGAGTTGTAGGTCGTGAGTTCGAACCTAGGCAGGCACCTTACTTTGTGTATTTAATTTAATTACTATTGCTCTCAAAACTGTGAAGGAAAACATCGTGAGGAAACCGGCAAGTTCTAGAACCAAAATTTCGAAGACAGGTATACCTGTCAGCCCGCACTGGGCCCGCGTGGTAGATTACGGCCCACTCCCTGTGTCCCAGCGGTGGGAATATTATAGGCTTATTATGTGGTGTGGTGTGGTGGCCGTAATTTGTGCTTATAACCACACAATATGTGAAAACTTACAACTGGAGCCGAATATACGCAATTCAACGCTGAGTATACGCAATTCAGCATCACCGACCGACAGGAGCCGAGTATACCCGATTAGCGTCACTTCGGGTCGATGGCGTGACGTTTTAGTTAAAAGAAGAGCATAAGAAGTTTTCACTTAAAAAAATCCGGACTCCGGACTGTTAGGTACTGAGAAATTCCTAATAGAAAAACCCAATAATACTGCCCGACCTGGGAATCGAACCCAGGAGTTCAACTAGGAGTTGACTAGAACAACGAGGCAAATACTATACTCATTACCACTTTACACGTAAATACTAATGGCCCAGAATAGCACTGTTAACGTGATTACGTATAAAAACATGCAAATGTCATACAAACTAATCAGTATTGTAAATCCGTGCGACCGCGCGTCGTCTTTATATGGAAAGACTTCCTCACATATTGTCTTCCGATGGAGAAATATCTTATTTTTTGCGTACAAGTTTAGGAGACAGGCGATTTATTGCACAGGGAAAATTTTGACTCAGTACAGATTAATGAATTGTTGCGGACGCTTGCTTGTTTTTAAAACCTGCCGTGCGGTTCTGTAACCATCTCATCGTGAAAGCTCGGCTGAAGTGAGCGTGGAGTGAGCTGTCATTCGCTAGGGATTAACACTATTAAGTGCTCACTTCGCTTTTGAACCTTGCGTAAGCCCCCCCCCCCCCCCCTTTGCTCGTGGTTATGCTGCTCGTTCATTAGATTAATTATTTCAATATCATGACTTTTATCTTAAACTAACGTATTTATCGTTTTGTGTAAGTCAATAAAGAGTCATTTAAGAGATAAACCATAAAGCAAAAAGCATAAAGTTAACTCGCCTTTGCTTATGGATTGCACCACGCAAAACAGAAGTTACAGTTACTCAGAACCGATTGTTACCCTATTCAACGCTAATCGTCGGTTAGGCTCCTGTAATCCATATGTAACAGATGATCTAACGTTATTGCTAACGGATGGTTATTGTCTCGGCTTTTTGCTTGGTGTCGACCGCCTGTTAATGTGTACTTACTAGTTTTTATTAACTTAGGATTTGTTCTCATATTCAATGTGATGTTACATAATCAGAAAATAATGTTCCCACTGCTGGGACACAGGCCTCCTCTCTTCGAGAGGGGGTGGGCTGTAATCTACCGTGTGGGCCCAGTGCGGGTTGGTAGATGTCACATGTCTTCGAATGTTTGGTTCTAGGACATGCCGGTTTCCTCACGATGTTTCCCTTCACCGTTTTGAGAGCAGTGATGATGAAATAATTTACACAAAGTAAAGCGCTGGTCTGGGCTCGAACCCACGACCTTCAACTCAAATTCGGGGCCACTGGGCCACCAGTGCTCTCAATGTTATGTATTGAACTCTATTAAAAACTGCCTTATTGGTTTAGTGTTACTGCTGAACAGGAGGTTGTGGGTTCGATTCCCAAGTCGGGCAAAGTGTTATTGGGTTTTTTCGTCAGGAATTTCTCAATAGCAATCCGGAGTCTGGATTTGTGATAGATTCGGCCCCAATTACATGGGACTACATCTAAGTACTTAGGGGCCATTGAAGTATTACGTAAGCACTACAGGGAGACGGGGGGGGTCTTTGCTTTGCTTATACAACGTGTAACGTTAAATGCGCAAAACCACAGACACCCCAACTGATTTTTAATTCAATTGACCTAGTTCAGAGAGAAAATAAGTAATTAAAAAAATTGTAAAGGTTTTATGTGGTGTTTTAGTTTTACTGGCCATTCTGATCGTTTCTTGCGTCTGCGACGACGCTTTGTCGAGGGAGGAGTCGTCACCGGGCTGCTGCGCCGCGCTGACATGGGGTTGCTTGACCTATTAATAAATAGACACGGCAACGTTTATAATGGAGATTTTTTGAAAAATGTGATCTATACTAAAAAGTGGTTCAATTAATTCTGCTCGTTATTCTGATCAAACTATTTTCAGGTTTTGCGCATTTAACGTTACACGTTGTATTTAATGACATGGGGGATGTGGGGTGTGGATGGTGAGTACGTCAGCAGTATTTATTTATTCACATTTTCGGATTTTCTACAAAATTCAGTCAATTTTGGTATGAAAACATATTATTATAGCAACCCTACTTGTCTATGCTTGAAAACGAAACGCATTTTCAGGGATTCCCGGAAATATTTAAATAAAATATGGAGTTATAAGAGCAGCAGGCTCATTAATGAATAAAGAAACCACAACACATTGAAAAATGCATTTACCTACCAATGTTTACGTAAGAATGGGGGGGGGTAATAGATTTGCTTACTTTTGGTGACGAGGGGGAGGGGGGGGGGTTAATAATTGCAATAAAATCTGCTTACGTAATACTTGAATGGCCCCTTACAACTTTGCCTATCCCATCGCTTTTATGGCAGGCGTACCGCTTCCTTCACAATACCCAATTTACTAAAGCAAATACCTGCCGTGCGATTCCGTAACCATCTCACCGTGAAAGCTTGGGTGAAGTGAGCGTAGAGTGTGCTGTCATTCGCTAGGGATTAACACTATTAAGTGCTCACTTCACTTATGATTTCACGGTGAGATTTTTACAGAATCGATCGGCTGTAGACATTAAGAGACTCATTGAATACCAAAAACATAAAGCGTAAGCTGAAAGAACATTATATCAAGTCATCAACTCGATTATGACTTAATTGTTAATAAATGATAAATGATTTACTTTCTGTAAGTAGGTTTGTACAAACACTTTTACATGTGAATCTTTTTTTTTTTTTTTTTTAATGGCGCGTTGATCCAATCTCAAGCCATGGCATGCTAAGACAGACCCCAGAGATCTAATTGTATGATTTGTTTTAAGTCTAAGGAAACTGTAATTACAAAATAAAATAAATAAATAAATCGGGGAATACCTAGAGGCGGGATGTTATGTTATGTTAATTATGATACTATCAACTGCGCGATAGCTTATCAATATTAATGCAAATACAGAAAAATAAATGTGTATTCGCTTTAATTTAATAATGAATAGTTATCATAAATAATTGTTTATTGATCGGTAATTTTAGCAAAGTTTTCACAGCCGAAATAGCTCAGTTGGGAGAGCGTTAGACTGAAGATCTAAAGGTCCCTGGTTCGATCCCTGGTTTCGGCAGAACACTCTTTTTGTAAAGCTTCTTTTTTATTAAAAATGTATAAGCAGTATGTTTTGTAGTAACATCAGTCTGTCGATTCTGTAAAAATCTCACAGTGAAAACTTTATATAGTAATTTCAAAGCTAGTATTTTAACTGTCAAAACATTACTACCTCTTCCGTCATTCTCATACTCCAATGGGACAGTAATGCGACACAACCGGAGAGAGATCAGACGGCTTAACGTACTTTCCGAGGCACGGGGTATCAAACCACCAACTTCCAAACTCCGGGCTGTTAATTTGAAATTCTTGAAGGAAAAACCCAATAACACTTTGCCCGATGTGGGAATCGAACCGAATTCTTATAAATATGTGAATAAAGGTATTTTTCAGAATTTTCTATGCTCTTTTTAATGGTTAAAGTCATTTTGGAAAAATTTTATTAGAAGTAACTATGTGAAAACTGCAAACCATCATTTTGGGGTACCAACTTTGAGGGTGATTTTCACCCCTTTAAAACGTTTGTTAGCAAAAAAGAAAAAATGCGTATCTCATCATTTTTCATGTAGATTATTATAGTAAAGCCGCAACTAAATCGATGAGGGACACCTCGCGAGGTTTCCTTGTGAGTAATAATTTGTTCGGCACACCCTGGATAGGTCATTATCATCTGCCTAGCCTTTCTCCAACTATACAGGCATGTCCTAGAACCAAAATTATCAAAACGAAGAAGCAAAAAAGTCGCGGCCGCTCAAAGACATGTAGCATGCACCAACCCGCACTGGCCCCGCGTGTTGGATAACGGCTCACTCCCTCACACAGAGAGTGGGTCTGTGTCCCAGCTGTAGGAACGGTATAGGCTAATAATAATAATAATAATACTTTTATTTCGGATCAAATAATCCATAGTGTTAGTAAACATACCTATAACAGAAAACTTATTATCTAGTGTTAGTGTACCCATCACATGTACCCTTTGCACAAACAGTCTCATGATAGGAGAGTTATAGCTCTCACCTACTGCTTTTAGGATGCTGTTGCAACTGTCTCTCACTCTCCTCAGAAGCGATGTTGTTTTTTTGCGCAAGATAGCGTGAAAGCCATCTGTACGAGCTTGCGCAAACATCTCTGAGGCACTACAGTATCGAGGCAGTCTCAAGAGCATCCTGAAAGCATTATTATACTGGTTGCGCAGCACATCCAGCGATCTTTTAGTGTAACTGACCCATAGATTGCCCGTGTACATACTCTGGCAATAAGCCTTGAAAAGTGTGAATAAAATTATGCTAGTGTGTTACGCAATTAGGGTGCTGTTGAAAATCGTGGAGTCATAATACGAATCACTTTGAAATCAATTGCCACTTGTGCTTTTGCTAATCGAGGGCCTAGCCCCTAAGACTTAGGTCCTAGCCCTGAACTAGTAGTCTAAGATACGTAGAGGAACGAACTTCACCGATCGAGTAACCGGGCATAATGTGTTTTTTATGTAATAAAATATGTTTATGAAAGTAACGACGATGGGTTGCCTAATGAAATCGTGTCAAGGATATTTTTAATTAATAATGTAACAGATAATCCTGATTGTTGACAGGTTTTTCATAGGCAACCTTATACCACCGTATTCGCAAAAAAATAATCTTCATTTTGATATATAATTTATTTGGTTACTCGATTGGTGAAGGGAACATTTTCGATTCACCTGTTTAAACTAAGCAACGCTACAGCCTTGACAAAAAAAAGATGGGCAACTCTATGTTTGCATATTCTATAGAGTTCAGAGGTACTTTCGATTAGCGTTAAATATTTTTGGTTACTCCATCGGTGAAGGTATCGTCGTCCGGTTACTCGATCGGTGATGGTCGTTCTTATACGGATCCTGTACTATATATAGGCATTACAAATTCTTACGTTTTTGGATAGGTATTCACAGAGGTGGTCTATGCTTGTTTTTGCTAGAGATTTTTTTACTTAGCAAGACCCATAAAATCGACTAAACGTTTTAATTACCTAAACACAAAAATAATAAAATTATCAGAAATAAACATTTTGTAGTTTTACGATGATTTATGGAGGATGCAATCATAGACAATTATTTAATTAACGATGTTCAACTTAGATTTAATCACGGTTTTTATTTATGCGAAATATTGTGTATGCGAGTAGCAGACTAATAGCATACAATTTAGGCAAATAAACTAACTGGTAAACTAAGTGGGATATAATGGTAGTTTTGCGGTTTATTATCCTCGTGGATATTGTTGGGATTAGCCGACTATTGTCGAACTGTACCGATTTGAGCAAAAAAGAAAAAAACTTACTAACCAACCATGAGCTGGTCCCACATTGATTTCATTGATCTCAACCTAACCCAGAAACGTCAATACAGGCAAAAAATACTCAAAAACATGGCGTATTAGTCGATCCGCACGAATTTACTCGCCCGAAACGGGGGAGTCGTCACTTTTAAATAATATTATTTTTTCTATAGGCCACTCGCTCGAAGCTAATATTTTTGTGGGCGGGTCGCCAACTTCAGAAATATGTATTAGGCAATTGGTCATTTCTCTCACAAATGATTGCATGAACATAGTGGAACATAACGTTTTGTTCAGCAGCTTCTCAAGTACACTGTAAACAGAAGGGTCGATGATTCCTTACCGAGGTCTTAGCAGCAAGTTCTAAGTAATATAGTTCACAATACAGATAGGGAAGTGAAACATGGTATCGATGAACGCTATGTCTACGAAAAACGTAGTCATTTGTTGATTGATGGGAGTGGGGCTGTGAAACAACCGGTTGTGAGGTGACGTTTTGTTTAGCAGCGGCTTTCTTGAAGGCAGTTGAAGTGTTTGGTAGTAAAACTGTGAGGTGTACTGCTAAATTCTATGATTATTTAAAAAAAAAAATCGCCATTGCAGCTTAACATTATATTTTTATTGAAATAAAGGTAATCTGCTCCAAATTCTGTTTAACTTTCTAGGGTTAAAAATAAATCTATATTTTGTTTCATGAATATACTCGTTAAAAAATCACAAATACCAAACTAAGCCTTGTTTTTCCCGGCAATTTTTTACATAAAACAAATATTTGACACATTTCTGTGACATATCAAAGGATTGACTTTTGGGGTCTACGCCGTAGCCGAGTTTTGTAACTACTCCGAAACCCTGTAACCTTATTAAATGTGTCAAATGCATAAGACTTCTTACTTACATACGCAAGATCGGTTCCGCTCATTTCATGGCCCTACGCGCCACCTTTTTGTAAGTGATCGCTAGAGTGCTAGACGGATGGGAGTCAGTTTAGTACACAATGCTGCGACTTCCTTATATCTTTGTATCAAAGTGGTTAAGTACAGTTGGGAGGTGAGATAAGGCCCTAATGACGATGTAATGAGAATTCATGGGAAAAGGTCGATATCGGTAAAAAAGTGTCGTGCCACATCACTATGACAGGTTTATTTTGGGAAAATGTTAGATGGGTTCCAATTAATTACCTTTCGATCTGGGGATAAAGTGGACCACTAGTCGTTTGTTTTCTCCAGCTCGTCCCGCCATCTTCTAGAGGGTCTGCCGTGACGTCGTTTTGCTGTGTTGGTGCTGGGCTCCACGTAGTGGTTATTTTGGCTCACGCTCATTGGGCATACGGCAGATGCGGCCAGCCCAGTCCCACTTCAGCTTAGCGGCTTTTTGAACTGGAAATCATGAGGCCTTTGCCCAACAGTGGGATGATGCAGGATAACAGTAACAGTAATTACCTACATTTTGCTTCTGGTTTACATTTTTTTTAGTAACCACTGATTTTGTTTTTTTTTATAAAAATTTATTCTTCGGTGCACTTGCAGGATGAAAGTATCTGACAGAGAATTTAGACTACCTACATTTTTATCTATTTTAAAACGCAGGTACCTACGGTTAGAATTTTATTTCTAATCTATAAAAAATAATTCAAAATACATGGAATGAAATGACGATTAATTAAAAGCTAGCAAAAGGAAATCCCTAATCTTGCAACACTGCTGGCGGTCCGCTTAGCAGTTTGAACTCAAATTAATTTTACATTTTATTTAACCAGAAACTAAAAGCATATTCGTTAGTAACTTAATTCGGGGGGTAATTATAGGCAGCACAAATAACTCTAAATTAAACATTTCAGTATAAAAACTTGTTTGAACAAGCAGTAATGATTAAAATGGTTTTGAATCGATCGTAAAACTGCAACGAAGCGTTTTACGATTTCGCAAAAATATAAATATGGACGAATTATAAAAGCACAGAGAATCTACCTCATAGATATAGCTACTACTAGTTACTGCCCGAGGCTTCGCTTGCGTTGTTTTGCCAATATAAGCTATACTACAGTAGTCCTATTCTGTAAAAATCTCACCGTGATAACTCGGGTGAAGTGAGCTTAAATTGAGCAGTCATTAGTGTCATCTCTTCTCACGGTGAGATTGTAACAGAATCGACCGGCTGTAGGTACCTCAAGTTTCTACAAAATCTGTTCAGTACTTTTTACGTGAAAGAGTAAAAAACCATCCATCCTCAGAAACTTTCGCGTTTTTATTAATAGTGGAATAGGATAGAAATTACTTCACCTTCCTGTATATTTCGTGGCCTGCTTAGCGACA
This sequence comes from Eremobia ochroleuca, assembly GCA_949629135.1. Classification (NCBI taxonomy): domain Eukaryota; kingdom Metazoa; phylum Arthropoda; class Insecta; order Lepidoptera; family Noctuidae; genus Eremobia; species Eremobia ochroleuca. The sequence goes on along the minus strand of OX451385.1, from coordinate 8,245,813 downwards.
GACATAGGTAGGTATGGTGGTAGAATCGGGGAGCTCGCCGGTTTTTCCAAATGCACCCTTGCTACCTGCAATGTTGGCCGTTGTCTATAATATTATAGTTAAGAGAATGAAAAACCGGTCTATCGACACTCTAGACTCACAAGATATATTAGGCTTAATATAAATAAAAAAAAATTCAACTCTAAAGTTTCTAATATAATTCAATCATGATTTGAAAGACACGTGGCGCCATCTATTATCGTAATAACGTTAGTGTTGTCTTCCTCGGGAACAATCAAAGGTACCCTATGTCCGTTTCTGTACACCTGACAACGTATATGCGTAAATTTCAGGATGATCGGTTCAGTGGTTTAGGCGTGAAAATGTAACAAACAAACTTACTTTCACATCACTACATAGTATAAAACAAAGTCGCTTCCCTGTCTGTCTGTCCCTATATATGCTTAGATCTTTAAAACTCCGTAACGGATTTATATGCGCTTTTTTTAATAGGTAGAGTGATTGAAGAGGAAGGTTTATATGTATAATACATGCATAATATAGTAGAGAAACACTGATAATTTTAGAGGTTTCTAATGTAATGTCGTAATTAAACACATTTTTTTGCGCTTACATTATAAACGCTGGCTGAACCCGTCGAGATAGATCAAAATAATGTACTACAGTATTGTACACCTTAAAAAGGTCTACAAAAAAGTCCGCGATGGTATATGTCTATCTCTTAGGGATAACCCACAATAACCATTTTTTATCCTATACTTTTTACGAGAAAAATAATGGCTCTAAAATTATCAGTGTTTCTCCATTGCACCCGTGCGAAGCCGGGGCGGGTCGCTAGTTTATAATATTAGATTCGAAAGAAAGTTTGTTTGTTTGTTACGCTTTCACGCTAAAACGGCTGATTAGACTTGGATGAAATTTGGCACTCCATGACTTGGGTAAGGACATAGGCTACGTTTCATCCTGTATCGCAGACAAAATCGCGGCCAACAGCTAGTAATCTCATAATTGGAACAGACAGAAGCAAAAGAATTAGACAGACAGCAGACACACCAAGCAGCATTTACCTTAAAAGAAAAAAAAAGAACTGCCTACCCAATCAGTAAAGTAGTTATCTCCTAAATGGATACAGTTCTAAGAACTTTATTAACAACAGATCATTTTGGCTCGTGCCACCTCACAGGCAATCCACTTAAATTGTTACCGGTTCTTGTAAAAGGAATATTTCAAGCAGAAGGTAGTGTGGTATATACGTATGTTTACAAGCAAACTGGGTTATACAATTTTTTATAAGCTTATACAGTAATTATACGAAACCAATTCTAATATTTTTTCCAATAGCCTTCGGTAATAAAGTCGGCGGCAAAAAACGAAAACGTGGAACCAACGACACCGACTTCCGAAATTATTTTTCAATTTGTAGTGTTTTTTTGTTTTAGAAGTCGGTTAATTGTTCTTTTTTTTGTTGTACCGACCCACCCCACAAAAATACGTGTTGCACTAGTTCCTATGTAAATATCCTCCTCTTTTTTAAAGTCAGTTAAAAAGAAGGTAAAGATTTATTCTTCGTGTTTTTTTTTCCATTTAATTTGTCTTTATTGACAAATCGGGCACATAAAACGGTAATGTAATTAATATACCTATAAGCTTTTTTATGCTATGAGCCGTAGGTAATAACTTAGGTTGGTACCTATATGCCCGTTATTCTTCTTCTTCGCGTAGCTGGCACGCCAGTCATTCAAATTTTGTTGGACCAAAACTTCGCCACTTCCAAGTCGTTATTGGTAGCACCATAGAGTTCATTTCAGCTGCATGTTATTATATCTGCAAATATCTAGTACAGACGCCAGCACATCAAGCTACCCGAAACTGTCAAATTTTCCGAATCAACTTTGAACTTTATGCTTTAGCGATAAAGTTGAAAATCTATCAAAGAAATTTCACAGATTGTAGTAGCTTGATGTGCTGGCGTCTGTACATTTCACTGAATACAACTGCAAAGTAACATGGCAATATATATCCAAATTGTGATGTGTGCGGTGTAGTTGAAGACGTTCATCACCTGTTGGTGGAATGTGTGCGTTACGAGACGGACCGAGAGTTACTGATAAGTACATTCTACTTAAGCAGAACCAGTGTGGGTGTTCCACGAAATGTTGTGCTCTCCTTCTTCTGAAGCCGCTAAAGCGCTGTTTATGTTATTTAGCCGTAAGCCATAATTAGTGAGTAGATGAGTTTTAGTTTAAGTTAGGCTACGATGGAATTGACATATACTTAATGTATAAAAATTCCTTAAATAAACAGAAAAAAAAAAAAACATGGCAATAGAAGTTACTTGGTTGTAGATACTTCCTTGTACGAATTCTTTGAATTATTGCATACCAGCTTCTACTCGCGATTTAAAATACACTTACACGGAAATTTCTTGTTTTAACATAATGTATCCTCTGACAATCAGCAGTAAGTCCTGTAGTTTCCCATTACTGAAAGAATTTTCGGAATCGGATTAGTAGTTCCGAAGATTACCCCCTACATACCTCTTTATAATATAAGTGGATACACGTGTTTTTGAAAGACTTAATGGTAGTTTTAAAAGCGCAGGAAAACGCAAATAATAAAGCACTTACTAAAAGAAAACTGAAAGGATACACAAAACTACTTAACGTAAGGTTTTTATCTCATTTCTAAGAAATTAAAGGGTAACACAGGATGCATCTGCTACCGAACGCACAAATTGTGCATTTACCCAAGAAGATTTAAACTCATATTCCTTTGTTTACAATACTTATTTTGTTACGATAAATACGGTTGGGAAGATCGTCAAGCTAATATAATTATATTATATATTTTTTTTGTTTACCTATAAAACGTGTAACGTTAAATGCGCAAAACCTGAAAATAGTTTGATCAGAATAACGAGCAGAATTAATTAAACCACTTTTTAATATAGGTCACATTTTTCAAAAAATCTTCATTAAAAACGTTGCCGTGTCTATTTATTAATAGGTCAAGCAAGCCAATGTCTCGCTCGCACAGCGCTGACGTGCGCGCGCGTCCTTTGTAAACAATGGCGGTTAATAAGTTGAAGTGTTGTAATTGCAATATAATTATAAGTGAAGTACTAGCATTCATTCAAAATAAACATGATGTGATGGATAACGAGTCTATAGTTCGTGTGTGCCTATCGGCCTTCTCTGAGCCAGATATCGACGAGGCGAAAACTTTGTTTTTTGAATCAGTAACGACTTCTCAGAGGAAGAAATCACGAAGGCGAGATGGTAAAATGCAAAGAGACTTAGAGGACATTATTTGTCTCTTTAAGGAAATCGATCCGGATGTTATTCCCACCTTCGTCGCACGGGACTTACAAAAATTGCCTCCGATATCGTTTGATCACATTGATGTTACGAAGCTACTGAAGGACATTATGCTACTTCGTAGTGAGATACAAACAATTAAGGAAAACTATGCAACCGTAGACATGGTAGAAACAGTACGTATAGACCTAGACAATCTCAAACTAACTTCCTTGGTTAATTACCCAAATATTAATACGCAAAAAAGAGGTGCATATTTTTCGGATAGTGGGCCGGTAGGTCTATCACATGACTTATCAAATACCGACACTATGACAAAATTGTCGGGACGGAACGCGCTTGAGCCGTCGCCGTCGTCTCACTATCGTGCATGTGGAAATGGGACTATCTCGCTTGCACCGAGAACGTCTGTGGCTCAGCCGGCAGTGGCGGCGGCGTTACATATTATGTCATCGTCACCTGAGCGCGCCGAAAAAGTTTTGTCCCCATCCTCAGACACTACTGCATGTAAACAAGCGCCGGCGCCGTGTACGTCGCAACCAACGATGGCGGAAATAGTCAAGTCGACAGGTGAATGGAAACAAAACAAGGCAACAGAGGAGTGGACTGTGGTGCAACGTGGACGACATAAGAATCGATTTATTGGAAAAATGGGAAAGGCAATAACTGGTGTTGAAACAAAGTTCAAGGCGGCGGAAACAAAAATTCCTTTGTTTATTTCCAATGTTAACAAAGACACACTAGAGGCCGACATATGTGAATATATACTTACTAAGACTCAGGAAAAAGTCTCTCTTGAGAAAGTTATCATGAAGAAAGAAAAGCCGTACAATTCTTTTAAAATATACGTCTCAATGAATAAAATTAATACCTTTTTGAATGATAACTTGTGGCCTGATGGGATAACATTTAGGAGATTCATACAATTTAGACCACGGAATTCCGATAAAGATGACAAACAATTAAATGGATAGTACGTTAATAAGTTATAACTGCAAAAATATTAAAAGAAGTATGGAATGTGTGAGAACTTTATGTAAAACGGCGGATGTGATAGCCCTCCAAGAAACTTGGCTGCTACCGTACGATACACAAGTATTGGGTGATATCGACGACAACTTCGGCTACACGGGGAAGTCAGCGGTGGATTTGTCTGCTGGAGTGCTTATAGGCAGACCTCACGGCGGTGTTGCGATATTGTGGCGGAAAAGTGCCTTTCGCAATGTTACGGTGGTGAAGTGCGTAAGTGAGCGTATTGTGGCGATTAGAGTAATGACTGGAGCTGGACGTGAAATTTTAGTTATGTGCGTGTATATGCCGACTGATCAAACTGTGAATTTGCCGGAATTTACTCAGTGCCTGGGTGAGTTGAATGCAATTATACTAGACAATAATATCGAAGTAGTATTTATGTTAGGTGATTTCAATGCACATCCTAATGCTCCGTTTTGTACTGAACTTCTTGATTTTTGTGAGGAAAATGACTGGATATGTGCCGATCTAGTCAAATTAGGTATGTCTTCAGAAACTTATACTTTTCAAAGTGAAGTGTATGGGTGTAAGCGATGGCTAGACCACTGCGTGGTAACCAAGTCAGCGTGGCAGTCTGTGGTGAATATTATGGTTCTTGATGACGTATATTGGTCAGATCATTTCCCTTTACAGGTGACTTGTAATTTGGATGTAATTAAGGCTAAAGTAGAAGTGCACAATTATCAACGTAATAATATTATATGGGGGGTAAGAGAATTAGATGAAATTCAGAAATATCATGATATTTGTAATAACAACTTCAGAAAAATTATGTTTCCTGATGAATTTCATGAATGTGCTGATAGTATGTGTCAAAATATACAACACAGATCTGTAATTGACAACTTATATAATGATATTGTTAATATATTAAGTCAGGCTTCGGCAAACAGTCGCAGTCTCTTATCTAGGAAGCCAACTAATGTTAAGTGTGTCCATGGTTGGAACAAGCATGTCAGAGACGCCCACAGGCAGGCTAGACTGGACTATCAGTTATATGTCTTAGGTGGTAAACCAGTTAGTGGCTCTTTGTATGACAAAATGTGTGAAAGTCGACGAGTTTTTAAGTCACGCTTAAAGTACTGTCAGAACAACCAGGATCAGATAAAAATGGATATTCTTGCCTCACAACATTCTGCTAAGAAATTTAATAAGTTCTGGAAGGGCACTAAGCGTTTGAATGGTAAGGCTAGTCTGCCTGTGTGCGTTGATGGCATAAGTGATGCTAAAATGATTGCAAACTCATTTAAAGATCATTTTCAGGTGAAATCTTCCTTGCTGTCGGTGCCTGACACTGAACGTTACCCAGTAGAAAAGCCTATTGGATTTTCAAGTAGGGATGTGGCTGACATTATTAAAAATATGAAAAGAGGGAAGTCACCAGGTCATGAGGGACTCAGTGTCGAGCACTTGCAGCATGGGGGAGTACACCTGTATAGGGTGTTGGCCATGTTTTACACTTTTTGTATAAGACACTCATATTTACCATCTAATCTTATGAGAACAGTGGTTGTGCCAATAGTGAAAAATGTCACGGCTGATATCTCTGACAGAAGTAACTATAGGCCGATTTCTTTAGCTACTATTATCGCAAAAGTGTTTGATGGGTTATTGGATAGAAAACTTGATCGTTTTGTAACATTACAAGATACACAGTTTGGTTTCAGAGAGGGGTTGTCAACTGAAAGTGCAATACTGTCTCTGAAACACACTGTTGATTATTATGTAAAAAGGCAAACTCCAGTATATGCATGCTTCTTAGATTTGTCCAAAGCTTTTGATCTGGTGTCATATAATAAGCTTTGGACAAAATTAAGAAGTGCAGGTGTCCCAGCCGATCTTGTGAGTATCCTCGCCTACTGGTACAGTGAGCAGCTTAACATAGTCAGGTGGGGAAATGTGTATTCAGATCAATATTCTTTAGAGTGTGGCGTCAGGCAGGGCGGGCTGACTTCGCCACGGCTCTTTAATATGTATGTAAACCAGCTGATTGAGGAGCTCAGCAGCATGCATGTTGGATGCCATATTGATGACATATGTGTCAATAATTTGAGTTATGCCGATGATATGGTGCTGCTGAGCCCCTCAATTGGTGGTCTCAGACGGCTGTTAAAGGTGTGTGAGGTTTATGCTGTGGGACATGGCCTGAGGTACAACGAAAGTAAAAGTGAGTTCATGTTATTTAAATGTAAAAATAAAAACAATATCTTTATACCACCTATATTACTTAATGGTGTACCTCTAAGTCGTGTTGCACAGTTTAAATATCTGGGACACATTGTAACTGAGAATTTGAGTGACGAATTAGACATTGAGAGGGAGCGCAGGGCATTGTCGGTGCGCGGTAATATGTTGGCACACAGGTTCGCTCGGTGTACTGCTCCTGTTAAAATAACAATGTTCAAGGCATTCTGCCAGACTTTCTACACGAGCGGCCTGTGGACAAACTTTACACAAAAAGCCTACAATGCCTTGCGCGTCCAGTACAATAATGTGTTCAGGGCTCTATTTCGGCTCCCTCGATATTGCAGTGCATCCGGCATGTTTGCTGACGCCAGCGTAGATGACTTCTACGCAATTATGCGTAAAAAAGTTGCGTCGGTGGTGCGACGAGTACGGGGGAGCCCGAATAGCGTCCTGAAGATGTTTGGCGAGAGAACCGATACTACTCTGCTCAGTAGGTTCACCGAGCTCCATGTGTTGCGAGACCGATGAGCGTACTGTGCAGAGATAGATAGTGTGTTTAGTTTCTTATTTTTATCTAATTACTAACATTAGTTATAAGCTAAATTCTTGTTACTAACAACCTTGCCTATGGACTTTTTTGTCTGAAATAAATGATTTTTATTTTATTTTATTTTATTTTTTTATTTTATTTTATTTATTATTTATAATGTCAGCGCGGCGCAGCGGCCCGGTGACAACTTCTCCCTCGATAAAGCGTTGTTGCAGACGCAAGAAACGATCAGAATGGCCAGTAAAACTAAAACAGCACATAAAACCGTTACAATTTTTTTAATGACTTATTTTCTCTTTGAAATAGGTCAATTGAATTAAAAATCAGTTGGGGTGTCTGAGGTTTTGCGCATTTAACGTTACACGTTGTATAGTCGCACTGCTGGACAAAGGTCACCTCGAACCAGCCGTGCGATTCTGTAACCATCTCACCGTGAAAGCTTGGGTGACGTGAGCGTGGAGTGAGCGGTCATTCGCTAAGGACTAACACTATTAAGTGCTCACTTCACTTATGATTTCACGGTGAGATTTTTACAGAATCGACCAGCTGGCCTTATATAATTAATATTTAAGTACATAACTTCTACCCTCATAATTCATATTAGCTACGGGCTTGTGGCTAAATAATAACAGCGGCACGGGTCGATCGATCATGAGACGATTCAGCGCCGAGTGTACTCGATTCAGCGTCACCGAACCGAGCGTGACGATTCAGTTTCGTTTACTGTTCAGGAAAAGCGCTTAGTGCGCTTAAATAAGTTTTCACATCAAAGGCAAGTGTGGCCGTGGCACATATATGTACAGACGCCAGCACATCAACCAACCCGAAACTGTCAAATTTTCCCAATCAACTTTGAACTTAATGTTTTAGAGATGAAGTTGAAAATCTATTAAAGTAATTTGACAGATTGTAGTAGCTTGATGTGCTGGCGTCTGTTCAAGTAACCAAGGAAAAAAAACATTGCACATAAGAGTGTAGGGATGCCCCTATCTGTTTTCACTGCTGCTGATGTTTTTGAGTTGTGGCAAGCCATAGATGACTTTTGATGAAAAACGGCGGGAAAAGTGAAATTGCATTTTCTCTCAGCCAGAGATGATGAAAGTGGTCTCGAGTTACAATTACTATTTTACTGAGTGATTTGTACAAGTATTCGAGTGTATAATTCTATCAAGTCAAAGCATAAAATGTTTAAAAATGACAATGTTGCAACTCACAAATAACATTAGGTAGGTAAATATTCGATTATTGTGTAGGCTATAGTGTAGGCATTCCTGAATTCATGACTAACACGTCTAAGCATATTGACAAACACGGCACCCCTGAAGCAACTATTAATAACTATTACGTTTGTCAATTTAGTTAATTGGTAACCACATGGGAACCCCCAATTACGTGTCATGTTTCATGCCATAAAAACTGTCATGGCGTTTGACGACTTTTCCTGTTGAGGTATTGTCATGAGAAGAAAATGGAAAAGGAATAACATTCGGGAGTGTTTTTTGTTTTTAGGTAGTACCGACGAACTGTCCCATCTGTTAGCTCCGATATACCTACTATAGCCGTAACTGGAGGCCCAGATTGTTCGCCGTGCCTGAGAGTCGACCCGTCGCACCCAGTCTCCTGTCTCTGCGCTCAACAGTCTTTCGGACGTGAAACCTGACTGTGATGTGTTCGCGGATGAATGGAAGAAGATCTTGTCTATATGTCTGGAGTACGAGTATTGTGAGATGAGCGTATGACTGTCGAGTAGTTGTATACATGCTTTTCGTTATTATACTTCACGTATGTTTGTGTCACTAACTAGTGTAATTGGGCGTGGCCGATTTATGTAAAAAAAAAAAAAAACTTTTAACTATTTTCTGAATACGTGGAGTTCTTAGTCTTTAAACATAGGTGATGAGAGATGAGATCTCGACATATTTTACGTCACCACCTAAATACTTACATACTGTGGGATGCAATAAGTGATTTAGAATTGAAATCGAGCGTTCAAGAACAGGGGGTTTAGTTTCAGCCAATAGCGGAGACTAGATATTTACGCGGGAGATATTATAGTTGGACACAAACGTCTGCGCAGACTCAGGTGCACTCACTCTTCCCTCACTCTCATGGCCCGATGGGACGGCAATCCGACACAACCGAGAGAGATCAGGCGCAGGACTAACGGCCGAGGCACGGGGGTATCACACCGCCAACTTCCAAACTCCGGGCTGTTACTAAGAAATTCCTAATGGAAAAACCCAAAAGCACTGCCCAAATTAGGTATCGAACCCAAGACGCCACTCTCAGCAGTCGTGTTAGATTACTTTACTAATACTAGGTAAACTTAATCGCAGATCGGTTGTCGCAACAAACGGTCGGTGTGTAGGACATAATTCTGTTCGTCCTTGCGTGCAGGAGCGGCGTTCGCTCTGTTATTACGGCGAGCAAGGCCTGCTGATAATTTGCGCACTAGTGATGGGAAAAGTCGATAAATAATGTTGGTAAAAGATTACTAAAGTTCAATTTTATAACAAGTAAGTGATTAGACTTAAGAATTATGTGATTCGAAGTGAATATTACAGAAAAGCTACTGCGGGCCTAGCACAAACACGCGTAGTACCTACCTAAAATAATGTACCTATTTAAATACGAACGATTAAAACTGAAAATAATCCTTTCCACTTCACTTACTTTTGAAAATCTATTCTTATTCTTATTCATCGCAAAAATATAACCCTAAATGCAACAGGATAGTTGTATCGATCAAAAAATCGTTCGAATTTATCTTACGGTCACGTCGCGCGTTCGTGCCTCTGTTCATACCTAATTAGTTGCTAATGTCAGAGAGACAGGGTAGATTAAAGTCATTTGATGGCAAAGCCTTTTTTACAAAGCGCAGTGCGTTATGTCGACATCACGCTTTAATTCAACTGACTAATTTGAGATCCCACTAGCGGAAAACGATGCACAGAAATCAGAAAGTCTTCGATTTTGAAATATGGTTTCATTATCGATAAATCCATGTCAGTTTATCGATATAAAGACGGCACTAGTAAGTTATAGGTAATAGCAGTGGGCGTTCTGAGCTCACTGCGGCTCGGTTGGTTCGCTACTTCTAAAGTTGTGTTAATACATCTATTACAAGGTATTAATGCTGTTGAAACATTGTAGTTTTAATTTCCTAATTATCTTTAAATTTATGTGACTGTGGCCTGAAATGTTTCGGAAAGCTGAGCTCAAAGTTTCAGATAAAACGCGTGTATCACAAAGGTGTGGTCCTATTTAAGTACAGACGCCAGCACATCAAGCTACTACAATCTATCAGATTTCTTTAATAGATTTTCAACTTTATCGCTAAAGCATAAGGTTCAAAGTTGATTGGTAAAATCTGACGGTTTCGGTTAGCTTGATGTGCTGGCGTCTGTACCGCACAGACCATCATTATCATCTGCCTAGCCTTTTCCCAACTATGTTGAGGTCGGCTTCCAGTCTAACCAGATGCAGCTAAGTACCAGTATTTTACATGGAGCGACTGCCTATGTAACCTCCACAACCCAGTTACTGGGTAATACGTAGACGACGATAGTTACTGTGTAGTATTGTACAGACCATCAAACGAAAAACCGATGGAGAAAGGTGTGCAGTTTAATGGTTTTGTAGTTGTGCCCTTTAATATGAACATACCATTCTGATACATGCTGTCAAACTGACAGGCTGTCATGTAATATTTTCTATTAAGGTGCTATTAGGTATTCTAAGATACCACATTGATTTACAGTGAAGCAAAAGATTATAATAGCATTGTAGCAATTTATAAACGTTGCTTAAAGCTAAGAGACGTTCAAACGTCAAAACAAACGTCAAAAAATGTATAGTAAGCAGTTTGGTGAAACGAAACGGCATATGAAAATCAGGATTTTTAACGTTATTTTTCTTATTTATTTAAACTTCTCGCACAAAAGGTACAAAGGCGGACTTAATGCCGTAGGCATTCTCTACCAGTCAACCAAGGGTGGTGAAGGGATTAGATGGCAGGTGCTTTGGTTGAGAGGACAATGATACAAAAAAAAAACTATTAAAACTAGACAAATACATAAATAGGTTATAAACACATACATACGATGTACTATAATATATATTTATAAAATATAAACACATACAAATTCGAGGAAGAGAGGTGTTGAGATGACTCTGCGCTATTTATTTTGAAAATACTCTGCAATTTCCGCTTGCATTAATGCATACCGACTAGTAGCCGTCCTGATAACAAGAGGAAGCGCATTCCAAAGAAGAATGAAAGAAAGAATGAAAAAAGTCAGAAGTATGAGAAGGATAGAGTAGAAGGTTGTTAGAAGAACGCAGATGCTTAGCGTGAGAAGAACATAGATATTGGAAGTGCGACATGAGATAAGGAGGAGTGGGAGGGTTGAGAAAGGAGAAAAGCGTGGTCAAAGCGCGCAAACTTCTTCTTTGGCGAATGGACATCCATTTGAGCTCAGACCAACACATGGTCACATTTCCTGAGGTTGAATATGAACCGGATACCATTTTTGAGCAATCTGTCGAGATTATCGAGTAAAACCAAAACAGCACACGTCACCATAGTCGATAATAGGGAAAATCAAAGTCTGCACAAGCATCGTTTTCGTCTTAGCGGGCAAAAAAATTCTCAGACGATACAGGGATCGCAGAGTAACGTTGACCCTTTGACAAACACTAGCGACCTAGCGTTGTCAGCTAAGTGTCGAGCCACTTAAAGATAATGCTGATAAACATAACATCACACCTTTAATCCCTAAAGGTTTGGGCAGAGGTTTAACTATAGAACACCCACATTCCGCCAGCTATTTTCTAGTCACAAGTGTAATAAGGGGCGAAATTTCTAATACTCAATTAGCAAATATAGTGATCTATCCTCGTTCTTTCTGTACGTAGAGACATAAGTTAGCCCTTCCACAAACCTGTCAATACCCTTAACAAAACCAGCAAAGTGCCTTACCTTTCAAAAGTTTCCACCAACATGATAAACCATGACACGGCGCCAAAAATGCAGACGCCCCATAAGAAAATATTTAACATAAAAACATCGGGCATCGCCCTCAATGGGGTTGGGAAACAGGGGCGGCCGCCGCATGGGGTGGCGGAAACCCCTAATGGTAGTTTGTCACGAACCACCACCCAAATTACCACCACAGAGTTCCTAGAAGTATATGGGTTTTTTGTGTCTGCTGCCATAATGTTTGGTGTTCGTAGGTTTAAGCTGTTTAGACACGCTATTCGTGATTTAGGTTACAATCTGTAATGCCTGTTAAGGCTAGGTAATACTTTTTTAGTAGGCAGAGCGAGCTTAAATACCTACAAGCGGGGTTAATAGGGAGGTAAGGGTGAATCGAGACGAAACTTTAAAAAGTTATTTTAACATTGAAATAATATATAATAATATATTGTTTGTGACCAACAAAGGCACTTAATCGTTAATACTGTCAACACATAAGAGTCCTTTTTGGCAGCAAACTATATTATTTCAATGTTAAAATCTCTTTTAAAGTTTCGTCTCGATTCACCCCTGCATCCTTATTCACCTTGTTTGATCGTACTCCTTTGGCAGCCAATGCCAGAACGCTGTTATTTTTATTTCAAGAATCGAAATAAGTCGGGGAGTATCAAAAACAATTCGATTCTACTTCAACACTATAGTCTTTCTTATTCTAATTTATAAACATACTAGCTGCGCCCCGCGGTTTCATCCGCATAAGTCTCAATCCCCTAGGAATATCGGAATAAAACGTATTCTATGTGTTAATCCTGATTATAAACTATCTTTGTGCCCAATTTCATCAAAATTGGTCCAGCCGTTTGAGCGTGAAGAAGTAACAAACATACAAACACACACACACAAACTTTCGCCTTTATAATATTAGTGTGATTTTTTCTCCCAGCAAGTTGAGCTACTCAAGATCTGAGTTGAGCTATACGATTACTGAGAAATGCTTGCACTGACTGGACTGGTACTCTCAAATCTGTGTGGTAATTTTCTCAAAAGTCGATTCCAGACATCAATCTAGTACATGGTCTTCGCATGATCTGGCCAAGATTATGTCTGGACTTTAAAAGAGACTGTGACCTCTGAGTTTGTTTAGGCCTTTCTTCTCAGAGTAGTCAGATAGGAAACGCCGACCTCATCTAACTTATTTTTTTTTTAATATGACGTGTAAAAGTGATTCCGATATCCTATTTATACAATAAATAGTTTTATTTAATTTTCAGCTCTTACCACTTGACTAAAACTTTTACTGACTGCACTATTATTATAGCCTGGCGTGGGATCAAACGTCTCACGTAATATTAGTAATCGGGAATCGGCGACAGTTGTTCGTCTAGGGAGTCAAGCTTTTATCCAGCGATTATTGATAAATCAGCCATGACAATTCAAGGAACAGAGAGAAAGATAATATTGAATTTTAGTTGAGTGAGCCCAAAATACAGGATGTCTAGTTTAAGGCTCACCGCCAAATATTATTGTAACCTAGCTGTAGGTAGTATTTTAACCTCTGGTATGTCGGAGCGTAGACCTACGTGCCAAATTTTGTATCCGTAAACTGTCGGAACGTATATCTACGACAGACCAGAGGTTAATCTACTCATGTCGTCTCAACTTGCTACTAACCTGTAAGCCTGCTTGCTCTAGATATGAGCGAGACAGTAAAATATTTTCTATTTCAATTCCTAGCATATCAATTTGAACGTTGAAGCCTGCGAAGAACTTCTGTCTAGACATTTCGATTAGCTACGTCGTTTTGATTATAGCCAACAAAGCTGTTACGAAATTCACACGAAATGCTTCAATTAATTTTGCTGCACGCAAGTTGCAACAAGCACTTCTTACCTACCACGATTCATTCAAAAAACAAAAATCGTCTAGACTCGCAAACACACCGAAAATTTCTTCCTAGCCTCGTATTATGTAAATATGTACATTTCCGAAAACTAATCGACATCCATTTTGCGAGTGCATTACATGCAAAACCGTCCAATGGAGCCGGTAATGGGTAGTTTCCTGGCAATTCACCCCTACTGGTTTGCCACCGGCTGGTACCAAATTGTGCAAACTTATGCAATGTTACGTGCTTCGTTTGAAAAGTTTGCCAAGCCATTATATTGTTCGTCGTGAATTTTGCGTGGAAACCGTACCTGTGGGTGCCGACCCCTGGTTTCGTATAGACGCTTTTGTTTTGTTTTATAGGTATTGTAAAATGGGTTTATTGGTGGATGGCTGGGTTTCAAGGGTTCGTTATTAGTGCTTAGGGTTGTATAAAGTCTAGGGGGAGAATGGAAATATGTTATGAATAAATAAGATTGGTATTTCTGTCGTTATTTGAAACAAACCATATTGAAATTCATTAGTTGTTTTTAATATGTATGTATTTAGAAATATATATGTATGTTTATCAGTTGTCTAGTACTCATAGCACAAGCTCTGCTTAGTTTGGGACTAGATGGCGTTGTGTGAAAGTTGTGGAATATTATTATTATTATTATTACTTATATACATATTTTATTTGATTTTGTAAGCCGAGGAGTTGATTACAATATTCCTTCAGCCAACTTATAAGATAATATTATAAAGATTAAGCTTCGCTCATAGTTTAAGATCCTATTCAGGTTTCCAATTACTTAGACATGTTTTTTAACACAAAAATTATCAGTTACTCCAATAATTATACAACGTGTAGTAAGGTGTGTTCATATTTAAACTGAACTACTTTTTCCATGGGACCAACATTATAATAATGTAAAAGTTATGAAGTATCTTGTACAAAACTTCAATACCTACTCGACTCAAATGTATGGGATGGCTTAATTGTGACCACCACACCTTTTTGCATCCATGTGTTTCTTTCTTTCTTTTCTCTTTCTATATTTATGTCTGTAATTTATATGGTTTACATAATAAAGAGTATTCTATTCTATTCTATTCTGATACAAAACATAACGTATCAGAAAGGTACCTATACAGTAAACAATAGTATGATTTTCAACATAACAGACATGCATTACCTACCTCTTCTTGTCATGCCTCATGTGCTCTTGATAAATGAAAGCCTTTCATCCATTTTAGGCCATAAGAATGGAAGGGTCATCATCCGACTACAGCGACGAGGAGGTAGGAGTCCTGGCGCGCGGTCAGAAGCTGTGGGTGAGGGGAGTCAGGTCGCACACCACTTGCGCCGACATCGTGAGGGCTTTGCAGGACACTCCCGAAGGTAAGGACAGGTTGACACAACAGTTGGGGCAAATATTTTATTTTTAAAGTGGCCGAAAACATTATTTCCCTCATCCAATAGATCAACGACGTAATTACGAAAATGTTTTCTTGAGTTTTCTCATGAAATTATTACACATTATTATTGATATTAAAGTAACATACATAAAAATATTAAATATTTTAGCATAATCATTGGAAATATATCATAATTTCAATTTCAAACTTTTAAAACGTTCTCCTGAAAAATATCTAAAACGTAATTACGTCATTGTTCTGTTGGATGAGCGATTTGTTTTTCATCAAGGTTTTTAGATCAACTTAATTCAGCCGGTGGATTCTGTAAAAATCTCACCGTGAAATCATAAGTGAAGTGAGTTTGAAGTGAGCACTGTCAATAGTGTTAATCCCTGATGACAGCTCACTTCACCTAAGTTCTCACGGTGAGATTTTTACAGAATAGCACTGCTGGACTTCGAGTGGAGTCTTTTAGTTACGACTTCCTCATCGTCAAGTATCGCTCCTAATTCGAAAATCGGCTTGTTAGCTTACCAAAACCACATTTTGAAGGCCTTTGCATTGAAATAATTTTGTAAGAACCTAACTGAAGAACTTTAATAATCTGTGATAGTGATTATGAAAGAATTTCTTATGTGTCTATTGATTAGTGTAACACCCTTGTTGCAAAGGGTTATTCCCAGTTGTCGCCACTGTCAACGCCACCACTGGTGACAAATGGGATTTCTTTCCATAAAATGTGTGACAACTGGGAATAACCCGTTGCAAAATTGCGCCAAAGCATATTAGGAGCGGCGTCGGGCCGCAATAATTGTGTCAGTCAGACCTTCCCATCGAGTGTATCCAGTCCAGTGCAATTGATACGCAATGTATGAGGATTTTTACAATGCGTTGCGTTGCGGCGCACCCCGCCCTAATCGGCACTAGGCTGTAGTTGACAACTTCTAAGTACATAATAAATTATTGCTCCATAGAATAGCCGTGCGATTCTGTAAGCATATCACCGTGAAAGCTTGGGTGAAGTGAGCGTCGAGTGAGCTGCCATTCGCTAGGGATTAACACTATTAAGTGCTCACTTCACTTATGATTTCACGGTGAGATTTTTTACAGAATCGACCGGCTGGTAGGGTTTTGTCGTCCTTGATGTTAAAATATTTGTATTACAACAGGAGGCGGAGTGAGCGAACAGGGCGAGTGGGTGCTGGCTGAGAGGTGGCGAGGAGTCGAGAGACCATTACCAGCCGATGTACCGGTGCTGCACGTGCTGGCAGCTTGGGGAGACGCCAGGCATGAGGTCAGTACCTATACATATTCATCAAGTACAGTCCTAGAATCAGAAATCGAAGATATTTACATCTACCAACCCGCGTGGTGGATTACGGCTCACTCCCTCTCATAGAGAGGAGGCCTGTGTCCCAAGAGTAGGAATATTATAAGCTGATTATGTAAGCAACTGAAAAGTACCTCTGTCTCACCATCTCCCTCTTTTTTCCAGGTACGTTTAGCCCTTCGTCGTATCTCAAGTGGCGGAGAAGACGACTCTGGGCGAGACAGCGATGGTGGAAGTAGGGGAGGAGCACGACGGCGGAGAAGACGAGGTCTGAGGGCAGCCACTCCCCCTCCCAGAGCCAAGAGTGAAGACCCAGCGGCCAGACTCGTCTCAGTCATACACCATCAGACCAGGACCATACACCAGCAGCTTGATAAATTAAGGTATGAAACAATATGAACGAAATTTTTTTGGAGGCACCTTCTTTAATTACCTGAGTCTTAGTATTAACGACTATAGTATTTTGAAGAAATGGCCTATTGTATCCTGACTAAAGCCTTCATTTTAGGCATTTTTAGTTAAAAATTTCGACCTTGTAGGATCTAAATAAGATCTTATGTGCCGTCTAACGACATTTTCGTTATATTTATAAATCATAATAAAGTAGACAAAATTGTAATACAAAATTCTTATTTTACATTTACAGAGAACAAGAAAAACTCATTGACCACCTAGAAGACCAGACCCATAAGAATCGTATGGAGAAACATGGCACCAACTACCTTCTCGAATCTTACCTCCGAGACCTGGGCAGGTGTAGCGAAGTCAACGACAGCCAAGCTGGGAACAGTGACAGCGGAGTAGGCGTAGGAAGCGGCACCCCACCACGACGACACACCAAACACAAATCAAGAAGAGAAAGACACCTGATGAGAGAACACTACTTCACGAAAGAACTCACAGACATATGCCAAGTTAATTCAGAAAGGCTAATGCAAACACAAAACGATACAGACTCCGAAGCATCCGCCGACGAACTGTCCAGGATACGAGAAGAAATCGAAATGTTGGAGAAATTAGCAATAGTAAACAAAAGACTACACAGAGAGGAAGAACTAGTAGTAAGACTAACAGCTAAAGTCAAACGGTACATGGACGAAAACAAGGCGAACAGCTGCGAAAACGCATCTCAAGTAACGATGCTGTTGGACAAAACTGAACAGGAGTTAGTGAACACGGCGAAAGAGATGCAAGATAACGCTATAGAGCTGGCAAAAGCTGACAGTGAGATAGAAAGTAGAATGAAACTCCTTGATGAATTGACATTAGAATTAGAGGAAGAAGAACTGCAGAATACCGTTTTAGAGAGGCAACTTAACGAAGCGTCGAGTCGTCAACCGATTCTTCTGCAAGACAGCTATGTACCTGTTTTAGACCAAACTAACTTAAATCAGACGTTTAACTATGGAAACCCTGGTTATGTCCTCGACACGTTGGTATGACATAGGTTTAAAATCGGAATTATTGTCCCAAAGATGTTATTTTCAAATTACCATATTGTAAGTAGTAGGTAGTAAGTGAAATCATGCCGAGCAACTTTAGCGAAGAATTATTATTGTACGTCAAGTTTGAAATGAGTATGGAGGCAAAAAAAGAAAGACATACAACATGTAACGTTAAATGCGCAAAACCTGAAAATAGTTTGATCAGAATAACGAGCAGAATGAATTGAACCACTTTTTTTTAATATAGGCACATTTTTCAAAATCTCTTCATTAAAAACGTTGCCGTGTCTATTTATTAATAGGTCAAGCAAGCCAATGTCAGCGCGGCGCAGCGGCCCGGTGACGACTCCTCCCTCGGTAAAGCGTCGTCGCAGACGCAAGAAACGATCAGAATGGCCAGTAAAACCAAAACAGCACATAAAACGTTTACGTTTTGTTTAATGACTTATTTTTTCTCTGAAATAGGTCAATTGAATTAAAAATCAGTCGGGGTGTCTGAGGTTTTGCGCATTTAACGTTACACGTTGTATATAACGTGGAGATGACAATACGACAATAAATTAAACCATTGACAATACTAATACCTACCTAGGAGTATTTTGAAACTATAACTTCGAAATAAAAAAAACTGATTTTTACAAAGAAACTAAATAACAGTAATGGTCCGACTATTGGTTTTGCCAGTCTAGCTAGTGACAAAACTATTGGATATATTTGGCTGATTTTTTGTATGCAGACTGGAAACGTAGATATACGAAATTTAATTTAGTGTCGTATCCACCTTGTATGTTGTGACTTTCTAATTATTTCTTTTATACCTACGTATGAATCATAGAATGACAAAATCAATGCAATCATAAATGGAATTGAAATTGTAAAGATACTTCTAGGAAGCTAAAAGAATAGCAAAAACTCCCTCCAATTTTACCTGCATCAAAAGATTAAGGTTATTTAGGAATTTCTAGATTATTTTAAACATTATTTACACGCATGTATCTGATATTTTATTTTAATCGTATTTAAGTAACAATAATATTACATTAGTGGTGCTATGACTAACGTAATGTAAACAAAATTAGGAGTCGTTAAGTAACAAGTGCTTAAAATAGACAATGTTTGTTTCTGTCTCCAACTGTGTTTCCTAGCTTGTGCTCGTGGCTCCACCCGCGTGGACGTCGGTAAATATCCTATGGGAACGTACTGCCGGGTTTTATAGTATCCCTTGTGCTAATCCAGGTTATAAACTATCTGTGTGCCAAATTTTATCCAAATCCGTTCAGCTGTTTTTGCGTGATTGAGTAACAAACATCCAAACATACAAACTTTCACATTTATAATATTAGTAAGATAGCAGTCTTTTGTGTTAATAAATAATGAAACCTATATTTAATTCGAATACCAAATATGTATAAAACCACCAATCACATATTAATTAACATTAAGCCTAGTCAAATTATCTTCCAACAACGACAAATATGATAATGTAAGAATATAATAACGTTAAATCACACGCACGGAGCACGGAGACACGGCCGCTGCGCCAGCGCGCCCGATCCGTGCTCCGTGGTTGAAAAAAATTCAAGCATTTGTTACAAAAGAATTTGCTATGTTTTTTTATACACCCAAGCGATAATTTTTCTGTGAACCATCCCAAATTAGTTGTTAAAAAGTATATAATTATTAATTATGATTTTATAAGTGTACATAATACAAATATACAACGATTATAAAGAAGCATGTCTTTTATTGCACGACTCACAATGCGAAGCATTAGAGAGTGCTTTACGACCGAATTTTCTTTTTTTTGCCTCCTTTCTGCAACTGTTTCTATTATCTCCTGCTAGTACACAGAACCTACTTAATTTATATACCATTGTATAGGTAATAAAATTTAGTGGAGATTAATTGTGTCCTTTTCAAATATTGATTGAATGCAGTAGAAACGAAAAAAAAACATCAAAATATTTCTACAATTTTTCCCGTCAATCAAGTCTGCCCTCAATAGCATAGTTACAGTAATTCAGATTTTCGTGAAAAATCAGTTAGATATACAGCATGATTACGATAACGAAATCTACATTTTTGTCGTACCCATTCGTTTGAATCGCTTTTTAAACCAAATATAACAATTAAAAAATTGCAGTAAGTCGAGCATTTCTTTTACATCACAAAGCATTCTCGAAACTGTCTACTAGAGCGTACTTACTGCAACTATGCTATTGACGGCAGAAGTGTACAACCTGAAAACATTGTAACGCTTTGTTGGCTCTAAATACTCCAAGTTGAGTGCTAACACAGACTGCTTCCAAACTCAGCAATGTAACTTCAAGTCGTTCGTGGTGCGTGTTCCGACACATCATCTCGAGAAGTCAAGGAAGAGTTCTGGCCGAAGGGTGTTGTGTTTCGCCGGTTTCATGGCCGGCTACATGACACCAGTCAGCGAAACACGACGCCGACACTTCGTGTGCAGTAGTTATTAGTTGTTATGTTGTAAGTACGAGTATAATATCATAATATTATATTGGTGATACTTTTTCATGTATTAGTTTATAAGTATTCTAATATTTTGTAGTAGTATGTATTGTTTTTACTATAGGCCCTAGTTGCCTGAAATAAAGGAATAAATAAATAAATCATTTTTAAGGATATTGCTAATCCATTGCTTCATATGTTCGAAAAAATTGTCTGTTCAGCAACGTAAATAACGCAATGAATGTTGTTGAACTGTCAAAATGGAAGCCATTGCAGCAGTGAAGTAAGGAGTGCCACCTAATGCCTGATGACCACTAAGATGTATCGTAATTGATCGTCAATTGGCTTAAGTATTTTTTTGTTAATTCTATTCATGAGCAAGAAGCACATCGGTTAGCTTCTATTTAACACATTCAGCGCCAGTGTATACTTACATAACTATACACAAAGGTACCTCTTAACCCTGGCTGGCGTATTTTAAAAATATCTGTTAAAGGCTAAGGCGTCGCTGTGCAGAAAGGCGTTTCATAAAATCAGTATTACCCGAATGGTTGGGCAGAGGTTAACTACAGGTAGGTTACATGGGTAATGGAGGGCGAGCCAGTTGCCAACAACCGGTCATAAGTCCAGACCCCGTGCTGCTACTAAGAGAAATTCTAGATGGAAATCCCCCAATTCCACTTTGCCCGACCCGGAAATCGAATCCGGAAATGAATGGGGTATGGAATCGTGTTTTAGACCAGAAGCCGACCACAACATATGCAGTTGTTGGGAAAAGGCTAGGCAGATGATGATAAGGCAAGATTTACAGACGCCAGCACATTAAGTTACTACAATATATCAAATTTCTTTAATAGATTTTCAACTTTATCGCTAATGCATAAGGTTCAAAGTTGATTTGGAAAATTTGACAGTTTCGGGTAGCTTAATGTGCTGGCGTATGTACATAATTAGGATAGCGAATGAAACAAAATATAGAGTGTAAAGGAAAAGTTTAATTGCATGTAAATTTAAAAAATAATAATAAAATGCGCCTGTATCATTTTTTGTGCCTTGGCCAGTGTTTAGGAAAACAAATTAGGAAAATGTTGCTAAGCATAATTAGCAAACTAACAGAAGCTCGGGTCAATCGATCAAGGTTAAGCTACGCTTACCGTGGTCGATCTGTGGATGGGCGACAATTCATTTCGTACCGAGACCCTGCCAGACCCCCAAAAAGCACGTAAGCCCGCCGATCCCAGCTTCGTAAAACTTAGACAGCCGTTACGAGTAGCCTGAAAATCTGACAACTAATCTTACCAAGGGGTATCGTGTTACGCAGTAACTGGGTTGTGGAGGTCAGACAGGCAATATCCCCATGTCGGGTAGACAGGATGCCGGCTCCAACATAGTTGGAAAATGCTAGGAAGATGATGATTATATTATTAATGTAAACCCACGCGCACAGAGGTAAAATATCGCGGCGGGATTAATATAAAATCCAAAATCTAGTGCGCGATAAGTCGCGCACTAGATTTTCAACTCACCGAGAGTTGAACCGAGCATTAAAGGACAAAACAGAGCGCATCCCAGCGCGTCAAAAAAACATACTGTTGGATTTTCAACTCTCAACGTTAGCGTCAAGAGGCGATTTGGTATGAGGGTTGAGTAAAAAAAAAATCGCCGCAGGATAACGCGCCAGTACGACCCTGGGCTTATACCGCGGATTTATTAAAGTACGTTTAGCAACACGCACCTAAATTAGAACTAAACCCAAACACTGGCCAAGGCAGGTCTTTAAGCAAGCAACGGGAAGGGAGACGCTGATTAACAGTGTCTTTAAAGACGACGAGACTGGTGTTGCCATGGTAACGCGGAGAACAGTTGATACTTCCGTCGCCCATGGTTACGTCAGCATCCTCGTCACCCTGAAGACGCTCTTCGTTTACTCCGTATCCATCGCCACCTGAAAAAATAGAGAGTTTCAGCTTAGAAACCGGTTTTATAGATAACAATAATGGGACGAGAACCCTTAATTGCGTAATACACTCAGACAGACAAAACCTTTCATTTTGACCATACAACAACATATAAAATCGTTAATGTGTACAGTATTTTTATTTTTATTTGTACTAAAGGGGGGAGTATACAAATAGCCAATTTTTGCCCAATGAGCGGCAAGTAAAATCCTCCTTTACAAACAATCTGTGAATATTTGTGTAAGCGCAGGAGCTGTCGGTAACGTCCGAGACAACGACGAAGTTTGAAGCGTGTGTTACGTACTGACGCTACTAGTCTTCACGCACACATTTACAGCGTGGTTGTACACTTCGTTACCACAAGTAAAGCGAGCGTCGCTTCTAAAATAAAAATACTCTAATTAATGGCAAAAATAACGCAATAAAATTAATAAAATTTGGGTAAGTATTACTTTATCTTAAAGTATTACTCATTACAAGCATTTTTAAACAAATAAGCGCCGGTTATTGTTGTTTTATGTTGAAGTAAAATAAATAAATATCCATTAATAAATTAACCCGGACCGAGATCCGGAGTCGACTCTTTTCTTAACGATTGGCCTTTTTTTGGCGTCTCGCAGTACAACCTATTAGGTTGTCGTCTGCTTAACCTGGCTTGCTTATGGATGCCTCAATAAATTAAGGCCTCCAGGCAGGGCTTAAAAAAACTTACAAACTAAGCGGCTACACGCTAAGGGCACCCCCTGTGGGGTTAGGACTTCGGATTAGGGCATCGCTGGGAGAGGGCAGCAAGGGACAGGCTGGATCGGAATTTTTTAGGGACGAATTTGAAACTACAGGCTCAGCGGCACGGGCTGACTCGTGCGACGGTCGGGGCGGTAACTTATGGCCATCAGCCAACAGAAATAAATACGGGGGATAAGTGGAAGTGTGACGGAGGGAAGGGAGGCTTTTGTCCTGCAGTGGGACACAACAGGGTTATAAAGAATCGTATACTACTTTATGTTCTAGTACGATAGTCTGTTGATAGTGCCGCGCTTTCTTATAATTTAGATACACGTGAGATCTATATTACGACAAAGACTTTGGGTTAATGCTGTGTTGGTAAGCCTCTACAGCGTGTAACGGAAGGGGGGTATCAACCCTGAAGGAGGTGAATGTGCTCATGAAACTCAACAACTTTCCCCAAAGAACATAGGTCGAAATATGAAAAAAAAATTTGGCCCTCCCATAGTAAATCAATCAGCTGGTAGTCAGTTTTGTAAGGGAGGGCCAAATTTTTTTTTCATATTTCGACCTATGTTCTTTGGGGAAAGTTGTTGAGTTTCATGAGCACATTCACCTCCTTCAGGGTTGATACCCCCCTTCCGTTACACGCTGTATATAAATAAATAAAATACTTGTCATAAATCCATCTTATCTCTAAAAATAAAGTAGTGAAGTGCCTGAACAATGTGTGAACGACCGTCAAGTTTAAAGAAATACATGACACACTCACTATCAAAACGCTGCAGCAGTATCGATACTAATTCACCGGCGTAGTAGGAATAATTATAACACTAGGTGGTTCTGGGGTTTCATCACTCCCAGGGTCAACTTCCGCCATAGTTGTCCTTCTAAAATCATCCGACTTTATAATTATGATCGGCAAGTCTTCAACATCAGGAGCATACGCCCATTTTCTGTACAACTTCTTGGCCACATTCAGGGGTTCAGACGATGATTGTCCAAGACGGTTTACACTTGGACGGGTCACAAATGGTACTTCAACGTTAGCCGTCACAACACGCCGGGTAGCCTTCTCATTAAAATCTTCACCAACTTGCTTCGCCTTCAAAGTGGCAGTCAAAAACGTTAACCACCTTGGATAGTAATAATATCTGAACAACTCTGCCCATTGCTTACAAGCATAATCGGAAATCTCTCCATTCGGTCCCCAAAGAGTGATCTGGTTTCGTGCGTTTAACTCGTATAAGTCGGCTTCATCAGGGTCAGCTCCTAGATCCCTTGCTTTTTCGAACCATTTAGCTGCAGAGAAATATTCGCTTTCATCCAATATATGACCGATATCAATCAGCGCATCGAGAAAACGTTTAATAGAGGCGTCATAAACGAAAGCGTTTGTAGATCTGTCGTTGACAACATTCACATAAAGCTGTTCCGCTCTGTACTGTAGAGCTTGCCGCGTCACATCCACTACGTCATATCGATAGCCTTCAGTGTCCGTACACCCGTCAACGGTGAGGAACACAAGCTTTCTAAACGCCTGAAATAAATCATAGCTTTTATACCAAGCCCAAGGTTTTATTTTTAAACTAGGTCTTCGAGTTGTAACGTATTTGCCTCTGACTCTATTTAAGCCGTTAAAACTATAAACACTTTTGAGCAGATACTTCCAGGCTTCTGCGGTGGCGTTGCATCCGTGTCTTCTCTCGGCGTAGTCAGCGACCCATGCTTCAAGATCCTGCACTGGAGATTTGCGCCAGGCAGACTCCAACATCAAATCGTACACCACATAGTTCTGGTTGATACCTTCCGGAGTGAGGCCTATCCCGATCATAGTGCTGTTAGCTCGGGACCTCACTTCATAAACATCTTTGTTTATAGTCACCATATTACCAAACATGCCCAGTGTTCCACCGAAGTTGTGTAGCATGCACCAGATGAAAGGTTGACCAAAGTACATTTGATAAAGGTCGTACTGGGGCCACTGCTCTGATTGCAGGTCGAGTATGAGCATCCTGCCATTAGGTACGGAATTTATAAAACCTCTCACCCTATTGACTGGCCATGACAGCGGAGCATCCACAAACATCCAGTTCTGAATAAGCCAAACTGCATCTTTATCAAAATCCGCTAGTGTGTAAAATATTTTTTTTGCGGTCTCCTGAACAAATTGTGTGGAAAGTAGCGTTATGTGGACTTCATTGAAGGGATCCGCCGTGTAAATGTGACTTATGGGCGCTTGTATAGTGATTTCATCCAGAAACTTTTTCCCAATGACGGAAAATAATGGGTCAAATGGATCCAAGAAAAGGCCGCAGCAGTATTCGTTTTCGAATTTATTCCACTGATCCACTTTATGAAACGTAGTATTGGGGAAAAGCTTCGCGAATGCCACTGGAACGTGACCATTAAAAGCTGGTAATACATGAACCATGCCGAGATTACGCATTCTATTGATGATATCGTTTTGAATGTCGGTTTGTAAATTATGCCAGGACTTCGGCAAGGGACCTCCAAAACCGTGGACGTTACCCATTCGAAGCCATGACAAAAACGCTGGTCCGGTGAAGTGATTGTCTATTTCTTCTTGCGTCATGCCCACCTGGCGGTAAACTTGCGCCCACGCAGCTTCTTGAGCTACTGGTGCCAGTGCCAAGTTGATTCCATTGAGCGCCATCCACTCTACATGTTTTCTGTAGTCATAAATGTTCCACCAGACGAAACTATACGACGCGGTACATACGTTTTGGTAGTATCGGAATCTGTCGTTAGCGACCACGATTTCATCAACTTCTGGTAGCGGATAAGGTATATGTACGTGCTTCGTCTGCCACTCAATTTGGCTCTTGCAATATTTTTTGAGATAATAGTTGAAACCCCACACTGCTGCAACGCCAGTGCTAGCTTTGATGTTCAGCACCCCTTCGTGTGTTTTTAAGCGGAAGGAGTCTTTATTATTTTTGAATAAGAGAGGATCTATTTCGACCAATACTTTTTGAGAGTATTGCCCGATGATTTCTGATGCTGAACGCTTTTGAACTTCGGTTGGTACCACAGTTTGTAATTTAGTTGGGTCTAAGTATTCTAAGTTTATTGCCGACGCGAGAGCTCCTAGGAGGAGCGTTGATGCGATGGACCGCCACATGACGCTGGCGAAGTCTCACTGCCGACCGGCAACCGAAGTGTAATTCACAGTTCATTTGTCATTGTGTATGTCGCAGTCTGAATATTGAATTGGTAACATCGCAAAGTATCCGGACTAATAAATATAATATTCACATTGAAATACTTTCCCATACTTTTCCTAATTTGACTATAAATTAACCCTACAGTGCATGATTTCTCTTATCGGCTTAAAAAAAAGAGGTTTCCGGCTACTGGGACCGCAATTAACTAGGACCGCGGTCCCAATCGCCGGATCCGTAAAAATTAAATAATTTTCTTCCGGCGACTGGGACCACTCATAAATGATAACTGAAATCAAAAAAATGTACAGTCAAACGAAAAATTTTTAGATGTGATAATTGAAGAAAAATCCTTTTTGATTTAAAAATATCATTTAATGATATAAAAAAACAGCCTTTTACTATAGTTCTGTTGTAATATGTGTATGTTTTTATTACGAAAGTTTTAAATAACAGAACTGCCGTGCGATTCTGTAACCATCTCACCGTGAAAGCTTGGGTGAAGTGAGCGTGGAGTGAGCTGTCATTCGCTAGGTATTAACACTATTAAGTGCTCACTTCACTTATTTTTTTTTTTCACGGTGAGATTTTTGCAGAATCGACCGGCTGTAGTCAACAATAATAAAAAAAAAAAAAAAAAAACATAAATCGTGCTTATAATAATAATCAACAATTTTCAAACAATTAACAATCAGAAAGTAATTATTTATCAGAAAATCAGCCTTTAAGTGGTACCGTAAATATAAAAAAAAAATAACATAAACCTTTGTGTGTGTTTACCTGCATGTGTGAATTTTGTAAAAACGGGCTAGCTTATCTATTACTAAGCGCATAGGACAAAATCATGTCTAGAACGAGTCAATGATATTCGTATAAATAATGTAGACTTTTTTTCGTTCGACTGTACCGATTTTTTAAGTTATCTATGAGTGGTCCCAGTCGCCGGAAGAAAAATATTTAATTTTTACGGATCCGGCGACTGGGACCGCGGTCCCAGTTAATTGCGGTCCCAGTAGCCGGAAACCTCAAAAAAAATACATTAAATATAATACCATTTCTCGAAAAAATATTTAGAAAAATCATAACTCAATAGAAACGTATTTTTTGTGCATGGCACATTATGCATTATAATGTTAATATGTGTTACGTAGTATCAATGAAATTACAAGATTACACGTAAAATGACAAATATGAAGTAATAATAATAATAACAATAATAGTCAGCGCCTGACGTAAATTGACGTATATTTAGTAGCCAATTGTTTAATCACGTCTAAACTTGTCTATGGAGTATCTTAATTTGATAAGAGTAAACTAATATTTATTTTCTGTCCTTTTCTTAATGAAATAGAAAGAAAAAGAAGCACTGAACTTAAATTTAGTTTAGTTTGTGAACAACAGAATCGGAATCATTCTCACTTAACTTAGTGTAAATTATTTCACACCACTGCTCTTAAAACGGTCAAGGAATCCGGAAACTGAAACGGTGAAGGAATGTGCTAGAACCAACAATTCGAAGATATGTGACATCTACCAACCCGCACTGGGCCCGCGTGGTGATTTACGGCCCACTCCCTCCCACCGAGAGGAGGCCTGTGTCCAAGCAGCGGGAATATTATTGGCTGATTAATGATTATGCTTGATATCCTCAGGGTCCGTACTATGACGTGTTAATGCCATCGTTGGTCCGTTGTGAAAAAGAGATAGCGCTACTGATCCTGTATAGCTGTATCTCTGTCTGACACTGGAACAACGATGGCATTAGCACGTCATAGTACGGACCCTGATCTTGAAATTCTAATCATTGTCTTGGCAAAGTTTATACTACTTAGCAATGGTTTTATTTTATTTTTATTTTATTTATTAGGGACATTAAACAGTTACATGCTATAGAAAATAGAAAAAATCCTTAAAAGCTAAAGTTAACAAACATGTAACCCACACCAATATCCACATCTTAACAAAAGAATTACAGACTAGGTAGATCTTACAGAATACAGAGCTTTCTGTGACAGCTGTGTTTAATGTTCAAATTAACTTGTTTCCATTTAATTCAATAATTACTTATGATTTCGTTATGTATTCAATCTCAATTTAGTAAAATATAATTCTATTCAATTAAATTCAAAATAATATAATTCAAATATAATTTAAAATAAATAAATAAAATACAAAATAATTCAATTCAATCAAACTATCAACTTCTCTTTACTGCTGTTTTGACAAAATGTTTACCGAACACTTATATTAAAGCCCAGACATTCTATGAAACATACATTTTTGTTTGTTGGACTGCAACATCTACTTGTGTTTAAATTGACCCTCGTCTCATGTCACTCGATAACATGAAGTAATTTGTTCGGAGTGTCTCTTATCGCTTTCTTATTTATAAGTTTATGTGCCGGATACGACTGTCTGTTACGCTTAATTTAAATATTTATTTGAAACAAAGCAAAACACAGGAGTTGTAGGTCGTGGGTTAAAACCCAGCTAGGCTTTGTGTAAATTATTTCATAACCACTGCAATCAAAAACAGTGAAGGAAAACATCGTGAAGCAACCGGCATGTCCTAGAACCAAAAATTCGAAGACATGTGACATCTACCAACCCGCCCTGGGCCCGCGTGGTGGATTACCATTGGGCTCCTACTGCTCTCTGCCATTTTTACGAATATTTCCCAAAAAAATACGTTTTTATTCGAGCAAACACGCGATTACAACGTACATTGATAACATTTATGCGATCATAGTTCAGAGTTCACATCAGTTAACGGAGTGCATTCGCCTTCTTTTCCGATTAGTACGTCCTTGATAACGGTGACAAGATTGGGGGATGTACCGCTTAAAGATAGAAATAAACTATTGGACACGATCTACAGTCACGACTGACAGTATTGACTGATGCTGTATCTGATCAGTAACTTTAAGCAGATATCAGACGTCATTTTTGTTCGGCATCTTTCACTCGTAGTGAAACGTCTGAACACAAAATGAATCATAAGTGAAAAATGAATTCATTAGTGAATCAGTCCAAGATGTTGGATTTCAGCATTCGGCATCTATCAATCGGCTACCGAATGATCCAAAAATGAAACAAGCAGATGAACGTTGATTCCTATACAATTTTGTCAGTTTCGTGTGAACATAGAACGAAACAATCACTCAAGTGAAGCGTCTTATATCAGCTTTACGTCTTCAGTTGCAATAAATCGCCAACATTCAGAAGTTTGACGACAATCGGGCTTGCCAGAATTTTCTGTCAGTGCACAAAGCTGACCACACGAAGAGGTCGAACTGGCGAATTTTGCTCAATTTGGCCTCATTGCTAACAAGATGCGTGCACATTCACGGAACGATAAGACTGTTTAGTTTTAACGATTTGCTTCAAGTAGTCGTCGCTCCGGAGATGGTACACCTTGAGGCCTCCACATCCACTGTAAAGAGATCTCACACTTGGACGTGAATTGCCTTGGGTAACCTGGAAATATTTAGAGTCCGAACCCAGGTTGGCCGAAGCAAGGAAACCCTGTTCAGGTGCAGATTCACAGACGACTCCGGTGTAAATGTGGTGCTGTTCTACAAACGATGTGACACTAATATCATGTCCTGCGTGTACTGTCAGTTGCACATTACAGGAACTGATGGACGCTAGTGATGCCGCCAAAAACCGAATTCTGGCCGAGTTCATTTAGATTGCTATAGTCACGCTAAGTAGACGGTAAGAAAGAAAAATAGGCTTATTTGTCACAGAAACAAGTGCATACAAAAATATATGAAGAAAAAACAGTAAAAACGAGCACAGAACAGAAATAGTCCGTTGTTGCACCTCGTGACTGTGACAAGTAGGCTTCCAATCAGCATGAAGCTGTGCTATGGAGAACCACACACAACACAACTCTGATTTCCAGTGATTACTCGATAAAAAAAACCCGGTACAAAAAACTTTTTTTAACACATTGAACGCCGTGGTGGTCACCGGTAACCACACTATACTTTCCATCTGGGCTGACGCCGATTCGCGATTTCGACAAATTTTACACATAATATTTCACTGGCTCATATGGTTAAAAATAGCATAAATAATTATTTATTATTACTATCCAAAGAATTAACAAAGGCGAATTGGAATGTTGTATTATGATGTGTTTCAGCCATAATTGTTCCACGGTAAGAGAGAGAAGAAAGATGAAGCTATACAAGACGGACGTATAGCACCATCTCTTTTTTGCAAGGGAACAATAATTGCTTTGACACTTTGTAATATGGCACCAGATCATGTGTATTAAGTACTGAATATTGAGAAGCACATGATTTAAAAAAAAAAAAACCCTCCTGGCAAACATCGAAACTATTTTGGATAGAAAATATGCATGAAAGAATGGTTTACTAAAGGCAATAAATACAGCATAAGTAATAACAAAATACTTATTCACAAAAAAGGCGCAATCGTTACATTAGATGTTCAATTTAATTTTTTTGGAGTGCAAACTGGAAATTATTACTGGTTTATTTTAGTCTTTGCACTTTATGGTATGTATGGTGTTATTTGCGGTTTGTATTTTACGATACTTGAGTAGGCGGAAACCAAACAGTTAATCTATATTGTGTGACATGCAGACAGTGCAGAAAAATGCTCGATCCTTCTTTCATTGATACACTGATAATTAACTGAATCACAACTAAAATAGACTTTAAAGTACCGTGCATGAATCCATGGCGTGTGTTCGAATGCCGCTCATTTTTTTTTAAGCAAAACTTGACATCAAATAACCTGTGGGCCGAGCACGAACGCGCGGAGTAAACGTATCGTAAATTGTAAGGTAAATTCAAACGATATTAAAATAGAAAATAGTCGTTTCACACATTATATTTATTTAGTTTTAAGACTTTATTCATATCTATGGGCTTCTGGCTAAGTAATAACAGCCGCACTGGTCGTTAGATCATGTTAAGCTACGCTTGCCGCGGTTGGTCCGTGGATGGGTGACCATCTTTACATACCAAGACAGCTTACCTAAAACGTGTTTTCCGAGGCATGGTCCCTCTATGCCTCGGAAAACAAGTTTTAAGCCGTTGATTCCGGCTACCATTCGTGGAACTTTGACAGGTCAGAAGCCTGTAAGCTGACAACCAGCCTTACCAAGGGGTATCTATCGTATTACCCAGTAACAGTCGCTCCATGTAAAGGAATAAATAAATAAAGTACTAGTAGTCAGACTAGAAGCCGACCTCAACATACATAGTTGGGAAATGGCTAGGCAGAGGATTCATACTACGGGTGATATGAATTTTGATAGTCGCAAAATTTATACCAAAATGCTACAGAATAGTGCTGCCGGTCGATTCTGTAAAATTCTCACCGTGAAATCATAAGTGAAGTGAGCACTTAATAGTGTTAATCCCTAGCGAATGACAGCTCACTCCACGCTCACTTCACCCAAGCTTTCACGGTGAGATGGTTACAGAATCGCACGGCTGATGTATTTTCGATTAAAATCGCTCGTATTTAAGATACCTTTCCTTCGCGCGTCCGTGACAGGGCTTATGCTCCTTCATATGCTGACCCATAGGAGCCTTTTTGGCCATACAGGTCTTCTTTTTTCTATGTTATTCACTGATCTTTGGAACGAAGTTCTTTAACTGGTAGGAGTAAACTGGTAAAATCAGCGTTAGGCTCCAAGCGACTTTCGTGTAAGGAACTTTGTTCCTGACAGGGATCCGACCGCACACGTTTTTTTTTTTATTTAGTATTTCGTACGTATCCCAAAAATCTGCTTTATACTAAGAGTGCATAGCAAAGGCCACTTCCAAAGAAGACATGAGCATTCATCACGCTTGTTCAAGGCAGATTGCCGATTTCAGAATGATATTAAGTAATTATAATTCCAGCCGTGCGATTCTGTAGCCATCTCACCGTGAAAGCTTGGGTGAAGTGAGCGTGGAGTGAGCTGTCATTCGCTAGGGATTAACACTATTAAGAGCTCACTTCACTTAGGATTTCATGGTGAGATTTTTACAGAATCGACCAGCAGGTTTCCTCATGATGTTTTCCTTCACCGTTTTCATACATGCCCCAAGAAAACTTATCCGTTATAGAATAAAAATAAATCTGTCTGACTTACGGCAACCTGTGGGTCGTCCCCCGGTGCATCCCTGTCGCGGTCGGAGGGGGGCGCTCCCGCGTCTCCTGTGGCACTAGCACTGCCGCCCCTCCTCTCCTCACCCTCCACGAGAGATAGGAATCGCGTCAATTCCTCCTCATCAGCTATGCGGAGAGGAGTCTTCGGACCCACAATCGCTATGGAGACGTTCTGTAACAATGTTTCAAGTTTTAGGCAAGTGCAATATAGCATAGCTGGATTTGATAAAATTAAGGCAAAAATTGTGACAGTCATTTTCTTTGTTTATTCTCCTGTGATAAGACTAACTAGTTGGACTCGCAAACGAAGGGTAAAAAACGCCGAAAAAACATGTTTCTTGTATAAAAAAAATTTAAAGGGCCATTTTAAGACCCCTTTAATATTTTTTAACTTTATTATTATTATTTGTTGTTATAGCAGCCATAGAAATACACACTGTGTGAAAATTTCAAGTGTCTATTACAGTTCACAAAATACAACACGCTCACAGGCAGACAGACGGACAGACGGACAGCCAAAACGATGAAGTATTTCCGATGGCGTTCGGAAGTACACCATATTTTTATAGTATCAATCGATTGGCACAGTCCTGCGAAAATCTCAGTTGGTCTATGATGGAACTCCATAATTGAAGTCAAGTCAACATAACCAAGTATTTCTCAATATTGCAGCTATATTCTTGTGCATATTACTGCCCCTGAACAAATTTTCATAGCAAGTTTTTTATATGTTACACTTTAAGGAATAAGGAAGGCGTTTGGAAGTATGCCATATTTTGATACCAATTTTTATCATTTTTAGGGTTCCGTAACCAAAGGGTAAAACGGGACCCTATTACTAAGACTCCGCTGTCCGTCCGTCCCGTCCGTCTGTTACCAGGCTGTTTCTCATGAACCGTGATAGTTAGACAGTTGAAATTTTCACAGATGATGTATTTCTTTTGCCACTATAACAACAAATACTAAAAAACAGAACAAAATCAATATTAAAGGGGGCTCACATACAATAGACATGATTTTTTTGCCATTTTTATAGATAATTGTATGGAA
Organism: Eremobia ochroleuca; assembly: GCA_949629135.1. NCBI lineage: Eukaryota > Metazoa > Arthropoda > Insecta > Lepidoptera > Noctuidae > Eremobia > Eremobia ochroleuca. The sequence goes on along the minus strand of OX451385.1, from coordinate 8,212,160 downwards.
CTCTTCAGTCGCGAATCCGACTCGCACTTGGCCGGTTTTTTTTAGATTCTGTTTTTTGCTGGACATGAGTTAATTTAGATCCTTCTTCTTTAACCTTCAAGCGGGCTTCTTTAACCTTCAAGCGGGCTCGCGGTCATTTGTAACGCCAGCGGGCGAGCGTGACCTAAAAGACCTATAGGATATTTCGGGGATTTGAAACACTAATTATTTAATATTTTTTGTATTTATTACATTATCATTATGTATAAACAAAATTATAAAATCAAAATAATATTCTAATTTTCTTTGGATTTGTAAGCAATTTGGCATCATAAATGTATCGAGAATCGATCGAATCGCGGTCGATTCGACGCCGCGCGACTGCTTGAAGGTTGACCTGAACAGTTTCATCAGATACTTTTGGAACAGACATTATGTATATTTGTAAATCTGGCAGAACAATCCCAGAATTAAAGTCGCACGCCATAACCATAAACATTATAATGATATTAAACCATACCTTAGTGTTAAGATCCACTTCATTCGGCAGGGTGTCCCTAAGAGCTCTTAGACCATGGGCCACCAAGTCTTGAAGATCACAGTCCATGAAAGTATTCAGATGCTTCTCAAGGTAAGTACGGGCTGACTGGGAACGGGCTCCGATGGCCATGGCTCGGCAGTCAAAGAAGTTAGCTGACGGGCACGTCTGGTAGATGTGAGGGCCTTGGTCCTGGAAAATGTAAAGTAAGTGGCATTGAATAATAGTAACCAAAACATTTCCTATTTTCATTGTCAGAACTGTATCTACACCATTAATCATTTGAGACTGTAGAAACACGAATTTCGCAATTGCCACAATGCGTCGTGACTCGTGAGCTAGTAATAAGAGCCATAACACGAATTTCGCGACAGGGATGTTTTACAGTGACCACAACACGTTGTGAGCTGTTTTTTTCGCTCAATGAGCATTTTCAGTCTGAGTGACATGTATATTGCATTCATGGGTCAAATAAAAAGAAATTATACTTACATCATAACCCGCAACCAGCAGACCAACTCCAAGCGGTCTCTTGTCATATCTTTGCGTACAGATCTGCATCTTGTTGCCAACTAGACCAATCAGTCTTCCAACGGGCATTGGTGCATCATGAGCGTACTGGTAGTTCAGGCACTCAGTGCGCATGAAACGGCTGGAAGTATTACAGAAACAAACATTGGAATATTATTAGTTTAAGCAAGTAATAAATTGTTTATTTATATGTTTCAATAAAATATAAGTACCCTGTATCAGGTTTTTGAGCCAAAATAATAATACTGTATTCTAACATGCTATTATGGTTTGCAATTGCAGAGGACAGATGTGCGGAAAAGTGAGAAGGAGGTTTTAACCAGCAGTGGAAAATTATGGGCTAAAAAGTTAGATTCTAAGATCAATTTAAGGACTTCATCACAGAACTATGCCAAAATTCATGGAAATAAACACTAAGGAAGTAGGAAATCTATAACACTGACAAAGAACTGCAAATTAGACTTTTAATGATGAAGTAAGCAAAACGACTACTACTTTTTTTTTTTTTTTTTAGTATGGCTTGTTGCTACTTTGTAAGTGTTGGCATTTTCTGTTTATTTTAAATGTGTGTCTTAATTATGCAGAATAATGATTTTTTTTCTTTCTTAATTTAAAATCTCATAATTACCTCAACATCCTAGCATCAGCAGTCAACCCCGAGATAGAAATGCCAATATGCTCATCAATTGGAATAACCTTTTTCTGGTAAGCAGACAATTCACTCACGGCCCTCTTCAGGGCAATAAGAACGGCAAACTGTTTGCTCTTCAAGCCTACAGTAGCTGAACCAAGCTTCACAGCTTCCATGGCATATTCCACCTGATGGAGACGACCCTGGGGACTCCATACCGTGACGTCACTGTCATACTGGTTTCTGAACTGTAAAAAGGTTTTTATGTTGTGTATAGCTGGCTGTTTGATGTTTCCTGTGCTTGGATTATATGAATGAAAATTACATGAACAAAAAAACTTTTTAAAACTGTGTTTTATTTATAAGATTATGAATAAAGCAATATGACAAGTTTTAAGAACTAACTACTTTTAAAGAATTTAGGTTATGATTTTAAAACAATAAAGACCTATAGTTTGTTAAAACAGTCTTCATTTCGCGTCTTCATCAACAAACAGACTTAGATTCATATCAAATTAGACCGAAACATCGTAATAATCAAATAATGCCAATATAACGCTTTTAGATGCGGCAATGACGGAGCATATTCGACAACATTTAGGTCTAAATAAATACATTTTAAGTTAATTCCCTGAACTAAAGGCACTTATAAGACATTAGAAACTGCTTACCATGTTGAAACTAAGTTTTCTGAGTAAATTTCACAAAATAATTCAGTTTTATTTGCATCAATCGAAGCCGACGATGACTATGAAATTGGAAACGTCAAACTGTCAGTCAGAGTGTCAGCCGTTTTGTAGTCGTAAAAGTTACTTACTCTGACTCAGAGGCTTTTGTCCATTTTAGCTTGTCTCTGGTCATTTTCGTTGTAAATGAAGGAAATAAAATATAGTTTTCAAAGCACGTTCAGACAGTGAAATAAATGGGTACTTGAAATAAGAATTTAGACGCAGATTTAAGACTATTTGTTTGTTTTCATCACGCGGGCTAGTTAAATAGCAATACATCATTGAGATGGGATATAACTATGTCTATGCAATACATACATTACTGAGGCTGCAAAGTGTCACTACTCACCTAGCGTTGGAACACAACATTGTACATAGATGGCGCTACAAGTCATGCTCACTGAATATTTAGGTTTTTGACTTTATGCATGTAGGCAGTGTTCCGTGCTTGATATACTAACTTGAAAAAGCTTGTGACCTACCAGCACAAGGGTGCACTTCGATGGTAAAAGTTAGGAAATAATGATTGAGTGTAGCTCTTTAATTAAGTATTTGATATTTTAGTATTCAATCACCAATAATTCTTTGGAATAGTATGTTGTATTAGCCAACTATTAAACTAGCTAGCTATTAAGTCACCGGTGACGAGGCTGACAGAAAAAGGCACTTCGGTGTCGAGAATATTACTGTGCTACTTTTTATTCTGACCATTAGGTACCACACTCTGCCATAGGCCAATTTAGGTTGAGGCCGGGACGGGCCCATGAGTTACTCTCTAACAGCCTACAAGATGCCAATCATCGAGACCATCGAATATTCGAGATTCATATCATTATCATCATCAATAATTATTCATCTGCCTACAAAATGCAAAATGCCGCCGATATTCAGACAATTTTTATTTTACAAAAAAGGGCAATTCGTTCCATTTATAAATTAAGTCCCAGACACTCCCTCAGAGACAAATTTAAAGAGATTAATATAATGACTGTGCCTTCTCAGTACATTTATGATAATCTTTTGTATGCACATAAAAATATTAATCTGTTTAAAAAATACAGTGATATCCATAACATAAATACTAGGAACAAACACAAATTTGTTGTTCCTACAACAAGGCTCAAGAAAATAGGTGGCTCGTTTACATGCCAATGTATACGTTTTTATAATAAACTTCCTAGCCACATTCAAGAACTAAGCATTAATAAATACAAATATTTTATAAAGCTAAAACTATGCCAGAAAGCCTATTATACTGTAAAAGACTATATTGAGGACAAAAAAGCTTGGGATTGAGCTGCTCCAATAGGTCTAGACAGTGAATGTTGTTTATTTTTTATTTTGCTGATTTACACTTTTGTTTTTTTTTCTTTTCTTTCTAAATACATATCTATTTATATACAGAATGACATGAACATTTACTGTTTAAAGTCTTATATTATTTTAATTATTGTGAATGTGAGGACTATGTGGATCATTGTTTCCGTTTTAATCATGGTCTGGCAGTTTGAGTGGTGTATGCGGTCTACACAAATGTCCTGTCCTTGGTATTGCTCGTCGAATCGTTGAGCTCCTTAAGTTCTGAGTTGAGCTGCACGGTTACTGACGAATGCGTGCACTGACTGCACAGGTCCACTCAGTGTGGTTCTTTCCTCAAAAGACCACTTCAGACACCAATCTACATGGTCCTCAAAGATTATATCCGGATTTTTATATACACATTGACATTGATGAATTTTATATAAACAATGACATGGATATTTACTTTGTAAAGTATCTTATTTTTATTATTATTACTGTGAGTGTGAAGACTATGTGGGTCATTTCTTTTTTTAGGTTTTCCTTCTTAGTTAGTTTTAATCATGATCTGGCAGTTTGAGTCATTTATGCGGCCTACCCAAAATAATGTCCTTTCATTGGTATTGTTCGTCGAATCGTAAGGCTCCTCAAGTTCTGAGTTGAGCTGCACGATTTTTGACAAATGCGTGCACTGACTGGACAGGTCCGCTCAATCTGTGTGGTTCTTTACTCAAAAGACCATTTCAGACACCAATCTACATGGTCTTCACATTATCTGACCAAGATTATGTCTGGACTTTAAAAGAGACTGTGACCTCTGAGTTTGTTTCGGCCTTTCTTCTCAGAGTAGTCAGATAGGAAACGCCGACCTCATCTAGTTTAAAAAAATATGATTGACATGTAAAAGTGTTTGTACAAACCTACTTACAGAAAATAAATCATTTATCATTTATCATTTATTTACAGTGAAGCCCACTGCTGGCCTTAGTGGACATAGATTATTTAAATCAAATCTCAACTAATTTCATCGCCACCAGCAAGGATTGCGGCTGCACCAGCTACCCTAAGAATGTCCTGCTCTGTTTGATGATTCACTGTCTCCACCGCAATTGGCTCAACTAAAAATATACCTACTGTTAGATACGTAGGTAATGTACCCAAATACAATCAGTTAGGATGAGCATGACAAGTCTTACTTTTCATTTGACGGGCCGCACGTGAGAACTCGCTTGTTGTCACAGTCAACATTGTGTGGTAGATTAATGAACGGTGAGCCGGCACAATGTGATACACGAAAAGAATACTTAACAACATTCTTTCATAACTTTTAAAGATGATAAATTAAAATAAGTTAGCCAAAGTAGCTTTGAAGGTAAGTTATGGTCATGCCGGTCACGTAAATATTATATAATCAGCCTTCAATGTTCCCACTGCTGGGACACAGGCCTCCTCTCTCCGAGAGGGAGTGGGCTGTAATCTACCGCGCGGGCCCAATGCGGGTTGGCAAATGTCACGTCTTCAAATTTTTAGTTTTAGGACATGCTGCTTTCCTCGCGTTGTATTCCTTTACCGTTTTGAGAGCAGTGGTGATGATATACATAGTTTACACAAAATGGTGCCGATTCTGTTGTACAGACGCCAGCACATCAAGCTACTACAATCTGTCAAATTTCTTTAATAGATTTTCAAGTTTATCGCTGAAACTTAAGGTTCAAAATTGATTGGAAAAATTTGACAGTTTCGGGTAGCTTGGTGTGCTGGTGTCTGTACATAATATTAAAAAAATTAATAATATAAATATATATATAAATATATATATATTATTAATTAATATTTTAAATGTTAGCTTATATTATGTAAATAAAATTATTTGGATAAGTAACATCCATATTAATGGGTTACTAAAAAAAAAATATCAGAAACTGACTGCGTAAAAAATGTACTTTAAAAAATATCGAAATAAGATGACGTATTTCTGTCGTCAATCCCACACCCCGTAAGTACACTATGTACTTACGGGGTTAAATTAAAAAATAAGATAAAAATAGGAATTTTAATATAGGACTTTAGGAATTTAAGAAGATTCTTAAATTCAACAATAAAGACCTATTGCCTCCGACTGCATGAGATTCTACGGCTTAGGTTGTATGTAGCTGTTTAAAGGAAAATCTAGTGACAAAAATTGAGAAGAGTATGCTTGTATGGTTTGGTCATGTTGAGAGGCGACTAACAAAATATATTTTCAAGGTATATGACTGTGAGTGCAGACGCCTGGATAGGACGCCCTAGAAGGACATAGTGACCTTATTGGTGATGTTCTTCGGAAAGTCCAGTCGCTCGATTCTGTAAAAATCTCACCGTGAAATCATAAGTGAAGTGAGCACTTAATAGTGTTAATCCCTACCATTAGGGAATGACAGAGCTCACTTCACCTAAGTTCTCACGGTGAGATTTCTACAGAATAGCACTGCAGGTGTCTAGTACTTGCAACCGTGCGTGTGTGACCAGAGGGACAATTCTCGTTAAAAACGTTTACAGTCTGATCTCAGTCTCAATCTGTCAAAAATTCCTCTAATTTCCCTACATTTTTGACAAGTTGTTGATATTTATTGTCGCTGAGTTGAGATTTCGACTAGATTTTGAACGGTTTTAATTTCGGTTGGTCTTCAGCCGGTCGATTCTGTAAAAAATTCACCGTGAAATCATAAGTGAAGTGAGCACTTAATAGTGTTAATCCCTAGCGAATGACAGCTCACTCCACGCTCACTTCACACAAGCTTTCACAGTGAGATGGTTACAGAATCGCACGTCTGATGTATGAATGAAAACGAAATAAAAGAAGTAGGTCCGTAAGGATCCCAGCAAAAGCATCAGCATTTATTTCAAATAAACCAATTACAGGCAATTTTGAATTGTCAAGGGTTCGGTCAGTCACAAAGATACGCAAGAAACTCCACGAACACTCTTTTAAATCATAGAATTAGACTATAAATAAAATAAAAAAATATTCAAAAATATAAGGACTAACGTTACCTAAATTTACATTTTTTTTTTAAAACTATGCCAAGTTCACCCATGATTTGTGCCTGAACTAGGTAATCCTGTGTTTTAGGCGATTGCAGGTAACAATAATTGATTAAATAAACACATAATTATCATATTTATCTTACACATGTAAAAAGGCGCGTTCTGTAGTGTTTGTCTTCCCTTTATTTTTATTTTTTTTATTTTTATTTTATTTGATAGGAATAACAAACAGCAGTATATTACATAACAGGCACACAATATAGAAACTTATAATAAAAGTAACAAATACACTACTCAAGACGTTATCCACAGATTACTATACAGAATAGCTAGATGTTAGCAAAACAAATGAACAAATTTAAAAAAAGCATTTCAATAAAAAAAGCCCTTTCCCATGGAAAAAGGCGTGAATTTATATATGTATGAATGTGTATTCACTTGGGGCTCCAAATCGTTTTCACCCGCATTGCGTTTCGTTTCACGGAATCACGGAGCCATATCACTGATCTGTTTTTTGTGAGATACCACTTAGCTTTGAAAGTTGATTGATTGATAGGTATCTTTATATCTTAGTTTATGCGTTAAGTGGAATGTTTGCTGTTCCATTCGTTTGCGTGAGTAATATTGAATAGTTTTTTTCGAACTTACGACATTGCAGATGATGTTCAATAAAACAGCTTTAGATTCTGTCTGGAAATGGATTGTTATTTACGGCCGAATATAGGTAGTAGCCGGCACATAACTCGGCAAGAGTCCTCCTCTTTTCCTCTCCTTTCTTTCACTTTCTTCTAAACAGACGTGTTTAAAATAAATTATGGAAATAACCGTAGAATAATTACAAGCAATGAAAGTGTTTTTTTTTTTTGTTGCACTAAGTGTACATGCGACACATACATGCCACACAAACTTATTCCCAGTACGGCAGAACCTTGCCAAGTTACGTGCCGTCGACTGTACGTAAACGAAATTTGGCCTCATTTGCATTTTCGGTCGAAATCCGAAAACGGAAAACAATGTCTTTTTGGAACGAAGTTATTTAACGCGGCTTACGGTAGGAGTAAACTGGTAGAAATCGTCACTTAACGAAAAAGCGTTATGCCCCTCCATGCGCCTTTCTCTCTCTATCTCTGTTTAAAAACGTCACCCACTACGAAAAATTTGAATATTTCGGCAACCGCCATCTTGGATTTTCATTTTCACCTCACTATTCGCTTGGATGCGGAAGGCGCAGGACAGGGTGTTGTGGCGCAGTCTGAGAGAGGCCTATGTCCAGCAGTGGACTGCGATAGGCTGAGTTGATTGATTGATTGGCTTCAGCGCTCCAGAAAACCATGGGAACTATCTCTCTCTCCGTGTTTTTCTATTATATACGATTGCGTGTGCGTAAGTGTCGCGTGAGGAACTTTGTTTCTGATAGGGGTCTACCCCTACCGCACACGTTTCTTTGGGATTTTGTTCGATACCTAAAAGTAGAAAAGAACGCAGTGTCAATATTTAAATTATTGTACTTCACCGTTAAACGAATGTCACAAGAAACTTTATACTTTTCACAAACACATCAAACATTCTTATGATGCGAGAAAAAATAATTTTCACTGTTAGTGTGCTTCTGGTTGTTGTAGGTAACTATGGATGTTCTCCGAATAAACAAATTGAAAGTATTGATTTGCCGGTACTTATTATCATCGAAAACGACCGAAAATAATTATTCGGACATTTGGTCGGACTCTATACCCATAACTATAAGTACTTATCTTATTGGCGTGGCTAGCTGACATATAGCAAATAATTTAATTTAGTGTTCTGTGTCTTGTAATGTTAATTACTTTGCATACCTTGTATTGTATTCATTCAAGTATTTTGTAACTGAAGCTGTGCTGCTGGGGAGTTTGTTGCGCCACTTCTTCTCCCCAGCGAAAGCACTAGGAAGTGGTGAAGGGCGGGCGTTTTGGGGGACCGTCTTTTGTAATTTTGACGTTCGAAAAGTGCTTATTTACAGCCTAGTTTGAATAAATGACTTTAAATTTTGATTTTTACTTATTATTATTATTACTTAGTCACGAGCCCCACTAAACCTAATTGAGACTATATTGCATATGAAAATGTTTTAAATGTTAAAGTTTGCATGTTTGTGAGTACAGTTTGGATGTTGTTTGTTTCATGCGCATGTGTTAAGAGGGTTCATCCGTTAGAGCCATGTTGGAGATTCAAAATTGATGATTTCCGACGGCCAATAAAACCATAATGTGTTTAATTTATAGATGAGATATTGACGTCATATTATTGGGAATTTTATAATCTAGTGCATGGCTGAAAAACATTTTCAATTTTTCGTATAGTTTTCTCATCAGAACCGTTTTTATGCAAGCCTTTTTTTTAAACTAGCGATCGACGGTCTAAGCAGATGCGAGATATTAGTAAAACCATATACGAAAAACTTTACTTTATAAAAAATAATAACATTTATTAGTGCATGGCTGAAAAAAAACACGATTACTGTAAGTTTTCATTCAAGAAAAGTATATTCAAAAGTGTCAATTGTAGCCACTTTTCGAGATATTAAACGTGTTAGTTTAGGATGAAATCTGAAATATTTATATTTTCTTTTAGACCTAGTAAATTAAGTCATTTATGTTCTAAAACATGATTCAAATATTTTTTTAATAACTTATACGTTTATTTTACTATGAATTATTTAGTATTGCTATATAATCGGCGCGGATTCACGCCACCGCTCAGCGCGCCGCTCTGGAGTAACGCTCTTAAACGAGTTTGGCACACAGGTAGACTATTAACTGGATAAACAATCTGACCACTTTATATACAGGTTTCCTGTTAGTTTCCCCAGGTTCCCTGGGCTCGATTCTGAGGACGGGAAAAGTGTTATTGGATTTTTTAAATCTGTAACTAATCTGTAGCAGCCCGGAGTCTGGTTCTGTGCCCCGTTGAAGGCAATAGGTTTGCCGCCTATTACATGGTACTTAAAAAACTGGTAAAATGTGTGTGCACCATAGATCCACTTCTGCCTAGCCCTTAAGGAAAACAAGGGCCTTGTTTTCAAGGCGTGATGTTATGTTATAAATGTGAAGGTTGGGATGCTTCTGACTTGAGTTTGGATATTTTCTAAATCTTGGTTGATCGGCTGCCCCGTTTCAAAACCTAGTACGTACCTACTTAAAACAAAATCTCATAGGAGACCGCATAAACGTAAAATAGGTCGGCACAAGAAAAGTACTTATGTAAGGTAATAAAAAAAATCTTTTGTTTACTTGTAAAAAATATTAATGAACACATAGTACTAACAACATTTGAATACACGTGTTTATTACACATTTTAAGCCCCTTACTAACTTTTATAATTGGTAATTTGGTCGTATTTGGTCTTGATTTTAAAAAAACCTAGTAAGGTGCATTGACCATTTATAAACCTAGCCGGCCTCATCTAGTTTAAAAAAAATATGATTGACATATAAAAGTGTTTGTACAAACCTACTTACAGAAAATAAATTATTAATTTATTTTTATTTATTCCTTTATTATTTCAGGCTACTAACTGCCGCACTCAGAGACTTCACTTAAAATTAATTAATCATTAACTTTTATTAACCAGCATATCTTGGCACAAACGTCAACAAAAACGTTTTTAATCTGACATCTTTTTGTTGACTGACTGCGTTCCAATTTAAACTTGTCAATTAAAGTTAATGATTGATTAATTTTAAGTAATGACTCTGAGTACCGGGGTATGACCCATAGAAAAAAAACAATACATATTAAAAAAAAAAGGTAAATGGTAATTGGTTAAAGTGACTTACTAGGTTTTTAAGTGGTCACGAGGGTAAAGCACAGGTGGTTTTGTATTTGGTAGGGACTTACTAGGTTAGCAAGATTATGCAATAAAACAAATTTTGTAAAATGTGTCCCTTTCTAGGTTTTGAAATGAGACAGCCGTGATGGCATTGGCTGAACGGTTTTCTCACACAGGGAGACTATTACCTGGATAAACAATCAGGCCACTTCATCCAGGTTTATGTAGCAGTTACGAGTAAAATCACGAACAACAACATCAAACACCAAAATAAAAAGTTGGAATTAGGCAACCAATCAGCGCTTTTTGAACGTTAAAATGACATAAGTTTCCCAAAACGCCCTTCACCACTTCCTAAAAGCTACTCAGGATAATTTCAGTGATCATTTAATTTGGATCTCTAAAACACAAGCGTAGGCGTAAACTAACTAACATCTTTCAGGTTTAACCGCCCTTAACCACTGTCTTGGGTTAGTTATGTGTTGTAAACGGACACAGTGTCGGTTACCGTCCGACGGGCGCCGTGAACCCGACACTAACGGTAACTTATGACGATTATCTCCCTTCGATTGTAATTTAGAACAGTATTGTAACTGGATGCTGGACGTTAGGCTGTTTACATATGGGCTAACTTTCCTTCAACTAATCCAAGATGGTGGGCAACAGCATGTTGCTTTATGCGAAATACCTACACTTTTTTATGATAATAATAATCTTTATTTGTCCAAAACATACAGAATTTGAATACAGTTTGATAAATGGTTTAAAAATATATTTATAGATTAAGTTGCAGGTTCTGTACAATAATAATACCTCTTAAGCTAGGTTATACCTGTATTTTAAGAGGTAGTTTGGGGTCAATGTTTACAATCATCAACAAAAACTTATCTAAAGTGGACTGTGTCATTCTACTGTATGCTAAACAAAGAGTAAGATTGTATGTATTAGTGTGTTGTGTGTTTGTGTGTGTGTGTGTATGTGTGTGTCTATATTACGCAATATAGGTAAGTAAAGACTCCGTGTAAGAGTAATCCTTAAGGAGCAGCTATTCTGTTACTTTAGATTTTAGTGCATTTGAGTTTAGATTCATAATATTGAGATGTTTGTTAATGGTTTTATATACAGTGGCCTCCAAAAGTTAGTTGACATTTTTCCAGTTCAGCTTTAATACCACATTAGGGTTTAAAATTAAAAAAAAAATAATCAGGTACTCCTAAGGGTTTATTGATTATTTTTTATGATAAGTCAAAAGTATAATTAGTCAAGAATAACGTTATAGCAGTTCAGACATTTGGATCACTAGACCATTGATCGTTTGGATAATGACACCACATTATCAAAGCTGAAGTAGAAAAATTTCAACTAACTTTTGGAGGCCACTGTATATGAGTGCTCAGTATATGATATTGATGTTTAGTGAAGGAAGTCTTGTGTTGGACACTTGATGGACGGTACCTTTTAAATCGTTCATTCAAAGAAGTTTTATAAATTGGTATTAAACAAATCTCCTGTCAAAGTGCAATAGAGACTCACAGTTTATTAATTTATCATAATCATATAATGTTCCCACTGCTGGGAAACAGGCCTCCTCTCTTCGAGAGGAAGCGGGCCATCTGCCACGCGACCCCAGTGCCGGTTGGTAGATGTCACATATCTTCGAATTTTGTTTCTACAACATGCCGATTTCTTCACGGTGTTTTCCTTCACCGTTTGGAGAGCGGTGGTGATGAAATGATTTACAAAAAGTAAAGCGCCTGCTTGTTCCACGACCAACCACGACCTTACAGCGTTACCATTGGGCCACTGCTCTCCAGTGGCGGATTAAGCCCGTCAGAGGCCCGGGGCGGCTAAGCTGAATGAGGCCTTCTTGAGCTTTAAAAAAAAAAGTAGTTTTAAAAGGTTTTTATTCAGTTCACATTTGTATGTATAAATAAGTGTTAATGTTTATTTCGTTAAAATCTGGCAAGTGAAATTTAAATTCGAATTAAATTATTTAGGCTAAATAAACATATATACCTACAATATGGAATGGATATGGGTGAGGAAAATAAAATACGAATCGATCGACAAAAAAAAATTAGATAAAATTAATCAAAGATAGTTTTTTTTTTTATTTTTTGTGGCGTGTCATATGTGTTTTTGGGCCTTCAAATTACTGAACTCCTCAATAAAGAAGTTATTGAGGTCATTGTTGAAATCGATTTCTTTGGAAATTTTACTTTCTATTGCACGGCTAGGTTAACAGGTCGCTGTTGACCCATTGTACATCGAAGATATTTTTAATAGGTTTAAGTTTCGAAAAACTATCGCATGATGCAACCGAGATGCAAATGGTCAAGAAGTATATCTTGATGAAATTATGTAGGTACTAAGCACATTTTTAAAGTCTTGTTTAGGATTTGATCAGGGGAACGCGGAGGCATTTGGGGGCCCCCAAGACCGGAGGCCCGGGGCGCCCCTTCCGCCCCCGGTTAGTCCGCCACTGCTGCTCTCCATCTAAAAACAACACCAAGCAACAAAATTTTATTAATAGTTGAAACGTCTGTGGCCTGCTTATGTTGAGTGTACATAACCCATGCTTCTAGTTTTCATATAGTCACCTCGTTACTATGAATTAGGTCAAATTTAATATGAGCAATTATTTCTGCGAAATTTTTGGATAAAAAATTAAGAATTTTTTTTTTTTTTTGTTTAGGTTGTCTGCTGGAAATATTCCCGTGGTACTTATACTTTTTATACAGAGAGCAATATTTGCAAATATTGAATAAAATAACATCACGTCTTAATTGTCATAGATCGGGCGGAACGTACAGTCACTCGAATGAACGAACCTAGGTAAAGACAGGGAATCGAATGGCTGAGCAAATTGACTGCCGATTACTGGTATTGCCCGTATATTGAAATGTCATTCTTTGACAGTTTTATTATATGGCTATAACACGGAAAATTGACGTAGGGTATAAATTTGCTTAACAATTAATTTCCTTAACTGTACCTAATGGCTTTTACCCAATACTCGATTTTTATCGATCCAATGTAGACTGAGTAAGTGGTTTTTTTTTTTTGGATTGGAAATTATCAAATAACTTCTCCCGCTCTGGGCGGAGTCGGAGGGCGTGTCAGACTTTTACTGACTAAAACCCACCCGTGTTCCTTCAGTTGCCTGTGCCAAGGGCCACGGTAACTCTTTCGAACAACCCGTGACCCTGGCAAGAGTAAGTGGTCTACATTGGATCTGAATAACTAAATTTAAACTAACGTAAAAACTAAATTCTAGGTAGGACTTTAGTTTTAACTTTTTTTTCGCTGATCCCTAAAAATATACCTTCTTTTTAGACCTAAATTAATGTAAATTGATCTGACATTTAGCTACAATATTACTAACAACTCAACAGCACTCATAGTAAGGATCAGCCAGTCTTTTGGCACGAGTCCAGGTCTGGTCGTGAATGGACTACCCAGCCTGCCCACACGTTCCGATCTGTCGGATTCGTCTACGCGACGTCGGCTTACGTAAAAAAGGAGATTTTGTGACAAATACGTTTGATTTATTACCACTTTAACCTTTATTGTAGCATTGTTACGCATACTTTTGAAAAGTGATCTTATTTTGCGAATTAAATAGTGTTTTTAACCGACTTTAAAAAGGAGGAGGATCTCAATTCCACTTGATTTTTTTATTTTTTATTTAATGTGTTACGCGATATCCCCAGCAATTGTGGATCAATATCGAAAATTCTGTTTTTAATGGATAGAGTCTCAAATAAATTTTATTTTCTTTGCTTCGGGATTTTAAGTTAGCTTCGATAATTTATTCCAGTTTGTGTATCTTGATAAAGTTGTCACTATTGTTTGCATAGCAACTACTACAATGCGATTCTGTAGCCATCTCACCGTGAACACTTAGGTGAAGTGAGCGTGGAGAGAGCTGTCAGTGTCATCCCATCTGATACTAGGGATTGACCAAGCGTACATTTACAATCACAATCGAGCTTTTAATAATATTAATAATAACAAACAATATCGATGCGTATTTTCATCCCCTCTGGCCGTTTTCGCAACTGCAATTCGCAAATTCTTTGTTCCCAACCAGTTGCGAATCAAGAAAACGTTTTCCTTAACCGCAACTAGGCATCCTGATGATTAAGTTCTGTAACCAGTTACGCCAAAATATTTTTGCTAAAATGATCCAACTTATAGTGGCCTCCAAAAGTTAGTAGACATTTTTCCACTTTAGCTGTGACACACCACATGATTTGAAATTCTAGTGATCCTCATGTTTGAACTGTGCGCCGTAACGTTTTTATTGACTAATTCAACTTATGACTTATATTGTCTACCGTCTGCACTACAAAGCAATATGTTCACAATTCCATAACTTTTGAAAAAAAATGTGAAAGTCGAAAAAAAAAACAAAAAATTATGCAATTCAACCAATAATTGTTAATTACTACAAAAACAACCCCGAGAGCTTTTTTATTTTTTATACTAGATCGACAGTTTTTGAGCTAAGCTACAATACAACATAAAATTCACAACTGTATGTCTAATACTTTAAGAGTTATTGTTGTATGAACATAGCGTATGCGCAAGCACAAAAGGCCTTTGTCGGAACCCTAAACAGGAAATCATTAAAAAAACATAACATTCATATTGAATTTTATTTAATGTTTTTTCCAATATTAAATGAAGATTAAAATATCTAAAGCAGTTGCTCAAAGTGGCCACCTCCAGCTTGTAGACACACTACGGCTCTCTGTGCCACCTGGGTTGATGAGCGCCTAATTAAATCCAAATCGGATCTAATTTCTTCGGCGGCTGCCATAATTTTTGCGACGAGTTCTTCCCTGGTATTTGGAACTGTAGCGTATACTTTTTGTTTCATATGACCCCACAAAAAATAATCCAAGGGTGTCAAATCGGGTGAGCGAGGCGGCCACGCTACTACACCACCACGACCGATCCACGGCTGTAGATTATTATTTAAATATTCTCTCACTGCTCGAGAAAAATGCGCGGGTGCACCATCGAGCTGGAACCACATACGCCGACGGTATGATAGAGGTAGGTCCATGAGGCTGTCCGCAAACTGTGTCTGTAAGAATTCTAAAAATCTAGCGCCGTTTAATGTAGGTGGCAATTCCAATGGCCCTATCAGCCTATCGTTGATTATGCCGGCCCACACATTTACTGAGAATTCATGTTGAAATGAGCTTGGGCGCACCGCCCTTGGATTTGCGGAGCACCAGAGATGGTCGTTTCTGTGGTTTGTAATCCCAGCTCTTGTAAATTTGGCTTCATCAGTCCACAGTATTCTTTGTAAAAAATTACGGTTCTGTCTCAAATTTCTATTTATCCACGAACAAAACACAGATCTCGCAGCAAAATCTGGTTCGATCACGTCTTGAACCCGTCGAAAATGATAAGGGTGTAACCCTTCTCTTTTCAAAATTCTCCATACATGCCACTTAGACATTCGAAGTTGCACTGAAATCCGTCTAACGCTTAGTCTAGGATCATTGGTTATTAGTCTAAGCACTTCTTCTTCATCTTCGGGCGATACCAAGCGATTGCGTTCATTAACAGCTCTTTGAATACCTCTTTCCGCTAATCTTGAATGCACGTCGATAAAAGTTTGGCGACTCGGTGTAGGCCTGTTAGGGTACCTTCGTCGATATTCTTGTACAGCCAAATTTGCACTTCCATTGCAAAAGCCATACACAAAGTGTATGTCAGCAATATGTTGCGATGAATATTGACGCTGTGCCATACTTTATCACACTTTTAAATACAAAACACTAACGCAGCACGTAAACAGCACGGACGGTAAGTGAAAGTAGCGATAGCGATCACAACGCAGGGCGAGGGACAACTAAACTAACCCAACTAATAATTTGTCCTTAAAACTGATTTTGTTTCAGGTAGTGGACTAATACGTTCTATCTCGCTTACTCACGGTAGTAACGAACAGTATTTCTCGCCTGCTCTCAGATGGAATACAGTGAATGCCATAAATGACACTCTGGCGGTTAACAAAGACGTTTTGTGCTTGCGCAGACGCTATGTTCAAACAACAATAACTCTTAAAGTATTAAACATACAGTTGTGAATTTTATGTTGCATTGTAGCGTAGCTCAAAAACTGTCGATCTAGTATAAAAAATAAAAAAGTTCTCGGGGTTGTTTTTGTAGTAATTAACCATTATTGGTTGAATTGCATAATTTTTTGATTTTTTTTTCGACTTTCACATTTTTTTTCAAAAGTTATGGAATTGTGAACACATTGCTTTGTAATGCAGACGGTAGACAATATTATTGCCTTCCGAATAAGCCTATTTTTATCTCAGTATGACTAAAACATTGAGATATATGATTTTTTTTGTACTCGCATAGAGCATATTTCAACAAAAAAAACAAAATGGCTGCCACATAGCGGGGAAGTGTATTGGACCCAAGCCTATAGTGTAATAGTACTTTAAAATAGCTTATATTTAAGTATTTAGAATATCGCTAGTCCATGTCCGGACACACTGTATATGTGGTTTCTATACTGTATAGACTTCAAATCATCAAGTTTATGTTGGGCTATTGCCTTACCTTCTGGCCATAAGGACACCAATTCATTCCTTTGGATGTTAAACTCTTTTCCCTGTCCGCTTTTTAATATCCAGCTCTTCAAATTCCGATTCTACTTCGAGGTCACTTCGCATGAAAATAGAAAAAGGAAACTCTTTCTTCAAAACAATTTCTTTAGTAGACAGTCACTTTCTTTTTACTTGTGTAAATTTTTCTGTTTATAATGTTTTCTTCAATGGTTTTGCAGCTTAAAAAGTTTTCATTTTTCATTCTTACGACCTTCAAAGGGTTTCGTGTTTTACATTTCTTCATTATATTCATGTAATCGTTTACTGTGTATATCCTTTCATATTGTTTTAGCTTAGTCTCTATTTTTGCAAAATCTGTGTCATTGGGCAAGAACATGAGCCCTGGGTCTTAAAATCTTAATGAAATACTTTTCGAACTGCTGTGTGAATGTAAAGCTTTCTTTAAAATTAAGTAAACTTAAGGTTGATATTATTCTGTTTGTCGTGTAAAAAATATTAATTTTATTATTTATTTAAAATGATTAACGAGGTTTAGATCATTTCTGCGAAATTAAAACTTCTTGAAGCATTCTGTAAAAATGTTTCAAACGCTTTTTGATCATTATTTTAATCATGATCTGGCAGTTTGAGTCATTTATGCGGCCTACCCTGCGGTCCTTTCATTGGTATTGTTCGTCGAATCGTAAGGCTCCTCAAGTTCTGAGTTGAGCTGCACGATTTTTAACAAATGCGTGCACTGACTGGACAGGTCCGCTCAATCTGTGTGGTTCTTTACTCAAAAGACCATTTCAGACACTAATCTACATGGTCTTCACATTATCTGACCAAGATTATGTCTGGACTTTAAAAGAGACTGTGACCTCTGAGTTTGTTTCGGCCTTTCTTCTCAGAGTAGTCAGATAGGAAACGCCGACCTCATCTAGTTTAAAAAAATATGATTGACATGTAAAAGTGTTTGTACAAACCTACTTACAGAAAATAAATCATTTATCATTTATCATTGCGAAATGCAATTTTTAGATGGATTTTGCACAAATGTTTCAAATGCTTTTGAATCATTTCAGCAAATCACATTTCCTTTAAGCTGTAAGATCAAGCCGCATGGAACTTTTATACAAAATTATTATATTCTAACTATTATTTGCAATAACGTTCCAAGAGTCTTGAACCACTTCTGCTTCATTTTTTAAGTTTTACTAGTAAGCGTGGTTGGTATAACCTATCATAAAAAAAATATTTATAGTTGACAAAATAAAATGTGTCTTTGTGACATAATAATAGAGATGATCTTTGATTAATTATCTGGCATCAAAATCTTAACTTTGTTCAGTTTGTGGATTGGATCATTTCTGCACAACACTGTCCTTAAAATATGCTTTAAAAAAATAGGTAGATAGTATCTACCTATTTAAAAATAGTAGTATCTACTGGATACTAGTATTTTTATTAAAAAAAAAAAAACTAATATATACTAGATACTAGTATTTTTTTTATAATTAAAAACTCTTTTGTGGTCGATCGCACAATATGTATCTACAAGTACATTGGAAATAATGAAGACTTCAGACTAGCTATGCGCGCGACTTCGTTCGCGTACATTTCGGAAAACAAAATGGGATTTCATTGGTTTTAATTTTTTTGCGCGGAACGCTAATACTTTTTCTAAGACAAAACTAGCCTATGTTAGTAAGTAATATCAGCTATCTGCCATTGAAGTCCCGTCATAAATCGGGGTAGTCGTTTCGGAGATTAGCCGGAACAAACAGATAGACAGACATACATTGTTTTGTTCGTATAATAGTAGGGTGTGGATGACCGAAATAAATAATCTTCGTTTCTTGAAAACTTCTTTTTAACTTTTTCCTCTCATAGCTAGCTCGCCCACACATACTTTCTCATTCACTCATCGCTGCATTCATACTTCTATTTATTTATCAAAGTTATGATGCGTTCCGAATTAACATCCTACAAGTATATACTGTTATATGCATTTGGTAAATACCTGTTATTTTGACATTACAAAGAGACACTTCCATTTTATTTATTTGTATAGATATGTTATGTGTAGGTACGAGTATTATAAAGTCATGACATATTTGAAAGTCATAACTTTTTCTATCAGTGGGCGTTGCAGATATTTTATATTAGCTACTTAAAAGCTGAGTCACAGTACACCATAATAGAGTCATAAATATAAGATTAAAGCTTATCTACATTTGTATAGAGTTGAAATTAGAACAAGTTTTCTAGAAAAGGATGCTTTTATTTGGGGGAGGCATTTGTTCAGCAGTGGGTCAGTGTGGGCTAAATTAAAAAAATATATATTATATTAAAAAAGTTAAGAGTCTGCCGACACAGGCTTATTTGCTCAAAAGGAGGCCCCAATCACCAGATGCCACCAGATAATAAAATAATAAACCATTTTTAATTTCCATTTTTTTTTTAAGTTTCTGCGTACTCCCATGGGGGAAAGGCGTGGGTTTAATGTATGTGAAAGACTACAGATATTGGGACATTATACCTTTGCAAATATTGCCTATCCAATGATTTTAGCTAGCTTTTCTAATTAGCTTCTGTATAAATAATAAACTCCACATTAATTATGTAATTAATATTTTTGTAACAATATAATTTAAAAGAGCGTCCATGGAGTTTCTTGCCCGTTTTTCTCCATAGGTACCTACGCTCTGGAATGGGCAACTAGCTTCATATTTCTGACCGACCCCTTGACAGTTCAAAAGTGCCTGTAAATTTTTTAATTGAAATAAATTCTTCGAGTTCGAGTTTATCATAAGATCAGCAAGTCTATTCTGTAAAGATCTCACAGTGAAAACTGAGGTGAAGTGAGTTTAATGTGAGCTTTCATTCTACCTGATGCTAGGTATACACTATTGACAGCTCACTTCACCTAAACTTTGACGGTGAGATTTTTATAGTATCGCTCAGCAGGCTTAGGAGAATAGAATAAAATACTCTTTATTATGTACACCATATAGATTACAGACATAAATATATAAAATAATCCTGTAAATTTCGAAGTACAATTACAAACACTCCAATTTCTACAGTCAAGCAACTTTGCTGTTCCATTTTTAGGATCGTATCGTCGTTAACGGACTGAGAATAGACCCTGTGGATACTGCAGTTATAACATGGAATGATAAACAATTAATAATATACACTGTGAAAGGGATCAAGGGACATTATAACGAAAACTTTTACCGTAGGTTCGCAAGATGATTCTAGATATTCTAGAGATTCCCCCCAGGGATAAAATTGATAGTCGGTTTAAAAATAAATCAGCTGTTTCATTAAACATTAATATCTTTACGATGAAAATGTATGGAACAACAATTATTTTTTATTAGGTTTTAGTTTTGTGCCTAGTTTTCGTTGAAGTCTTTTGCTAGGCGTGCGACGAAATTCAATTGAGTGAACATGATAAAAGAACCAAATGATCTAATTAATAAACATTCTATTAGCTTTATAATAAAACCTATTAGTACCATTTAACTTTTTTGATCTTAGAAATAGGTGGGTAGCAAAAAGTTTACTACATGTTCTGCAAATGACTTTCTCTCTCGATTGTACAAGACAGCACAAACAATAAGTTATGTGTGCAACTGTACTCCCATCCCACGTCCCATAATCTGTAGCAAAAATGACGTCACGGGTGATCACAGCCACCACATAAAATGCTACGCGCGCCAGCTACGAGCACCAAAACCGTAGAACCACCGCTACGGCGTAGACGCGCTACGCACCATCCGCGTAAACTTCGTACGATCTCGAGTGATTTTTCGGGTATGTGATTTGTATATTATATTGTGTTTATTTGTATATAGTGTATTAATAGTGGTTTGACTTAAAGTTTTTTGCAACTGAATTAAACCAGTTGGAAGTTTTTTTCGACAAGTAAAAACAGGTTTAAATCCAACTGGCCATATTTGTAGGTAAATTAGAATATTACTTATTTTAAATTTATTAGAAGTTATAACAAAACCATGCGCTTTGTTTATTATTATTTATTGTATAGGGTTTTCTGAAACTGATGTGCAGTTTACAAAATAAAATTATAAACATGTAACTCATACAAAAGTGCAGATTAAGCATAATTATAATCGTTTATTTGCTAAGAAAGTACATACATCAAATAAAGGTCTTTACAAAACTGTGATCTCTGTACAATCTAACATTAAGAGGCATATTACAAAACTGCGTGATGCACGATTTCCTCGTTCAAATTGAATACTATTTGTTGGTTGGTATAAATAACAATTCTTTGGTATAGATAGTTTGCTTTCTCTCTTACAGTAATAATACAGGGATCATACAGATACGTTTTTTTTTTTAATTTTAGTATCAGAAATGAAAATGTAATCATTTGTAAATTAAGATTATTAACATTAATCTTTGATTTAGTGGATAGAGGTGGGCTTACAAAAAGATAGCTGGAAGAATTTGGGGGAGGACTTTGCTCAGTAGTGGGACTCTGTAGCCTTAAAAAAATAAAAAAAAAACATCAGTCTGCACATTATACACAGAACTTACGTTTTCCAATACGTCACATTTATAGCTACAGATTATTGTCTATTACAGCATGTCGGTGACCCGAACCCAAAGACCCCATACGATTTTCCTCTACCAAAAAAAAAAAAATACGCAGAGAGCGGTAATAAAATGACAATTAATAGTTTCGATTCTAACTTGCTGTTCAACAAAGGATAGTCACTTACTCTATAGAAATTTGAAACGTGATATTGGTGGTAATAAACTCAAACTCAAAGCATTTATTTCACGTAAACCAATTACAGGCACTTTTGAATTGTCAAGGGGTCAGTCAGTCAAAAGGATGAAGCTAGGTGCCCATTCCAAAGCGAAGTAGGTACCTGTGGAGAATAACGGGCAAGAAACTCCACGGACACTCTTTTAAATCATATTTTTTTTTTACAAAATTTTGTTTACATCATTCAAGTTGAAATTATATATATGTGAGAACGTAAATGTATTAAGAAATCTTTTTAACGACTACTTATCAAACCATCTATATAAATAAAAATGATGTGCGGTTCGTTGGTAAGTGCATCACTTGAGAACTGCTGAGCCGATTGACGATTTTCTGTTTTAACTAATATGTTCGTAATAGTCCGAATTTGATTTTTATGGAAAGAAAATTTGGAAAAGTTTTCAAAACCAAATGACCTTTTTCCTGCTTGATTTTTGTTGGTCAAGACAACGTCTGTCAGATTAGGTAGTCTTCGAATAATTACCACAAAACCAAATATAAAGAACAAAAGAAATTAGTTCAATGAGTCCTTCTTTGACTCTGATTTCATCTTCTGAACATCAACTTAAAGATTAAATTATCCATTTGGCAATTGTCATAAAATTCAAATAAAAACACAAGTTATCCGCGTAGCTATTACCCTGTTGGTAACAAGGACACTATGGTTGGCACACAGCCAATCCTAAAATTCAGGGTTTTAATACATCTCTCGTAGATTTTTATCAAGGAGAAACATATCCGTAGAATTGACTATTTTTTGACAAGGCCTTTATTTTAGTCTATTATTGTCTTAATGCCCTAAGTGTCTCTTTACATACAGAGCATGGACGAGCTTTGATTACTGTGTTCGCTCATCGAGAAATGTCGAAAATCTTAAATTAATTCACTGACCGACAACGCCGCTGGGTCTAGAAATATGACATTTTGTTGAAGGGTTCCTTATGTAACGAAAGTGTGCACTATGGAAGGATTTTTAAGGATTAACGCCTTCAGAACGTAGGATACCGTAAAACGATGTTTTTTGTCGCACAGTTAGGCGTATTGGTACAAATTCCAAGCCACAAAAAATGTATTGTGAAATGTTCAAAGAAAACAATTATTATTCAAAAACATTCCATAAAAATATAATATATATCATGAGAAATCAATCATCAAACAGAACGGCAAAAATACTTTTCGTTGCGTAATATTCAAAATTTTGAGTGTAAACTCATATTTTATAATTTCAGGTAGGTAAGGATAATAAAGGGAATTCAATCAACTAAAGAAATACCTAAAAATAGTTCCACTAAGCCCTCCATTTATTTTTTAATTGAATTAAAACTACTTAGAGGTGTTAAATATGATGTTTTTAAGGAATTTCGTAATTTTTGATGACATTGGGAAGTACCATAGGGCGCACAGCTGTTTTCAAATAATTTATTCAACGTATTATAATTTGGTACTAACACTTTTATGTTCATGAAGGTGTTTTTGACGCAACAAACATCTATCTACCAACCTTTTTTTTTTTACTTAAGGTTTTCCTACAGCACATACATACACATACATATACAGAATCATACGGTATTATTCTAATATATATGCCAATTACAGGTAAACACAACATTCACAACAACGACGCCAGTTTACCGCTTATTTGCTATCCACTATCCGCTATAAGCTACTGTAAACTAAGAGGATCTACTGCAGCTCCCATCTGCACGTAATCCTCTGATTTTTATTTTAGCACTAAAAACAAGATACTCTTGGGACTGGGAAAATTTTACCGGTGAGCCGAATTTTATTCAAATCCATGCCCAGTTACTGTGAATGAGAAACGTATGATATAAACTTTTGACGGTGAAGGAAAACCTCATGAGGAAACCCTCACGATGTTCGTAACGATGAATACAATGACCTCTTAAGAGATTTCGTGTATGAATAGATAGACTTTATATGGCAGGGCTAATGCTTAAACAACCGATGAAAAATTTCAGCACAGGGCGTTTCAGAATCATGTCCCTGCCACAATGTACTCGTATATCACTATAAAGTTTACTTTTACTCGATAGAGAAAGTCAAGAGTACTTGTCGTTCATTAATAATAATAAAATACACAAAATAATCTTAAACAAAAATAAACTAATACACAATAAAAACCTTAAAACTATGACTATACACGTAACGTTTCGGCGTCGTGTTTCGCTGCGTGGTGTCGCGTAACCGTCCTCGAAAACGTCGATATACGACAACTTTCGGCCAAGAGTCCTCTTTCAGGCAGGTTTGTAGATGTTGGGTTGGAACTCTTACCACGAATGACTTAAAGTGAATATTGTGGCTTAAAGTTAATATTCCATCAATTGACTACTCTAAGTAATTTAAGCTGAGCTTCGCAAAAAAAGGTTTCATGTAATAATTAAAGTTTTCCAGTCAACATGAAAGTGTTGCAACAATAGTTTTGAAGCAATGGTATGTATTCCATTAAGTAGTTTCGTCCAGCATCATATATTTTACTGGGTTACACATTGTTGTAGACTTTGTTGAAGATGAACTAAAATTCAATTTAAATCTTTGAGTTCCTTTCATAATCATCGTCATTTTGTTCTTTAACTTGAGTTCTTTCGATACTAAATTATTTTTTTTATATCGTGTTTTATTATGAATTAGCTGTTTCCCGCGACTGTCCGCGTGAATTTTCGGCTCCCGACCCACTGCGTCGCATCGTCCGCCCGCGCTATTACTTCGTTTTCTGACTTTTTTTTCTTTTTGCTGGACTCATATGGGTCGTAACGTGATGTCAAATAGCCTATAACCTTCCTCAAGTATTAGGCTTTCAAATTACCTCTGTCAAATAAAAATACATACTTAATAACGTCACTAAAACTTCGCCAAGGTTCTAATACCCTCAAGCAATTTTAGTTAACCAACGGTAAGGTAACAATAGCTAATACACAAGCAAAGTAAGTCAATACACAAGGTCTAATAAACACAGGAAAAATACAACGGTTTACATAAAAAGGTTGTCTTATCACCCTGAAACCTGTGGGTGTCGTAAGGGACTTAATTAGACGAAAGAAAGTAACTTAGTGCTAATTCTGTAGCACAGTGACTTAGGTAAATCCTAATATCGGTGTATTATTTTTCCAGTTGAATGAAAAAGAGAGAGAAGTAGTTTTGAGTTGGCAAATAAACTTCTTAGGTGACTTTTATTTAGTATGTGGTTTATTTGGAAAGCTCTTATTCAATATATTGAACCTCAAATTGAATATTTACCTCATGTTGCGGTACGATTGTGAGGGGCCCGTGGCTAAATAATAACAGCCGCACAGGTGAATCGATCAGGTTAAGCTACGCTTGCCGCG
The DNA here is from genome assembly GCA_949629135.1 of Eremobia ochroleuca. Classification (NCBI taxonomy): domain Eukaryota; kingdom Metazoa; phylum Arthropoda; class Insecta; order Lepidoptera; family Noctuidae; genus Eremobia; species Eremobia ochroleuca. The sequence goes on along the minus strand of OX451385.1, from coordinate 8,186,885 downwards.
GCTGGTCTGTGGATGGGTGACCGTATTTACATACCGAGACATCTCCGTGCTTCGGAAAGCACGTTAAGTCATTGATCCCGGCTTTCATTCGTGGATCTTTGACAGTCGTTACGGGTTGTCAGTAGCCCGAAAGTCTGACAACCAGTCTTACGAAGGGGTATCGTATTTCCCAGTAACTGGATTGTGGAGGTCAGATAGGCAGTCACTCCATGTAAAATACTGGTATTCTGCTGCATCCGGTTAGACTGGAAGCTGACCCCAACGTAGTTGGGAAAAGGCTAGGCAGATGATAGTATTGCGGTACGATTGTAAAAAGACTAACGGATTGGTTAAAATCACAAACATACGACGAAATTGAACTTATATTAACCAGAATATGCTAATGAATGACTGTACCCAATCATAACATACATCCCCCCACACACACATACACACACACACAAACTCTACACATACCTGAACATGCTACAACAATTTTGTAACATCCTAGAATCCCAACTTTTTCTTTTCTTTTATTTTTAATAATGTCTCAAGATTGTATGTAGATGGGAAGTTGCGAGGTAACCCCATCACAAGTATCTTTATAACTTACCGGGTTGGCCTCAATTTTGTGCTCTAAAACAATTGTATGAGAAACAAACAAAACTTACTTACATCGTTTTCTGTAATTTCGGAGTAAAGCTTCGTTTTTCTAAGAAAGCGCTTCACAATAACGGAATAGATATGTGCGTTCACTTGAAGGCTCCCGCAGATAGGCACGACGCGACAGTGTGACGCGATTCTGCGATATATATTCCGTAGAACCATTTCTATGAAAACAGGGTTGTAATGCGACACGTCGTAAGACAAGCGTCGCTCTACGGGAGGCTTAACTGACGTTGGAATTAAACTTTGCAATATAACGCTATTTATTTTTGATTGAAATACGAAGAAAATGGGCTATTTGTGTTCATGGCATTAAAAAGGCCCCCAGAAGAAGCTTCCTTTGCTCTTTAGGCATTTAACGATTATTTAAAGGCGCTACGTGACTCAATTAAACCAAGAAAGTACCTATGTGACTGCTTCTTCAATGTCATAATAAACTTTCTAAGATAATACTGGCTTACAGTGAAGAAAAAAAAAAAACCAGCCAAGCCTAGTCGGATTCGGGCACAAAGGGTTCTGTACGTATAAAAACGGCAAAAAAATCATGTCTGTTGTATAGGAGCCCCCTTTAATATTTATTGTATTCTGTTTTTTAGTATTTGCTGTTATAGCGGCAATAGAAATACATCATCTGTGAAAATTTTAACTGTCTAAATGTCACGGTTCATGAGATACAGTCTGGTGACAGACGGACGGACGGAGGGACGGATGAATGGACAGCGGAGCGGGAGTAATAGGGTTCCTTTTTACCCTTTGGGTATGGAACCCCCCACTCCGCAGAACTGTTTCAGAGTCTAACTCTCCAGTCCTGATACTTTGCAGACTTCTACGCAATTGGGTAGTTGCATGATATTGAATACTATATATTCTAGTAGATAATATCCACACATGTAATACAATAATAGAATTCGAAATCAAATTTTAAATCGGTCGAAAAATAAAAAACTTATAACTTATAGAAACTTTTTGTCCATCTCTTACTCGCAAAACGAAGTTTTGCATGTAATTTATATGGCGATACTGAACTATGACGTCACAATTCAGTATTTCCCGCTCTGTCTAATTGAGAGTTTTGAACGCTCATATCTTTTCAATTTTTAAAAATATTAAATAACTGTTTATACCAAGCTATTAGTGAGGTAAAAAAGCTTCAATTTAAATAATAAAAAAAAATTAGTCAACTCGCGGATTGTGATGAAGTTATCAATATTTGTTGCACTGCACTTCAAAAATTCAAGCGCAAAGTCCACCAAAATAGATAATCAATACACGTGACGCACGATTTGCCCAACTATTGGTGCCGATTCTGTTGTTTACATAGTTACTAAACTAAATTTAAGTTCAGTGCATCTTTTTCTTTCTATTTCATTAAGAAAAGGACAGAAGATAAGTGTTAGTTTAGTCATGGTTTAGTCCTGTCAAATTAAGATATTCCATAGACAAGTTTAGAGGTGATTAAAAAATTGGGTACTAAAAATACGTCAATTCACGTCAGGCGCTGACTAAATTGACAGGACTAAACTAATATTATCTTCTATCCTTTTGTTAATAAAATAGAAATAAAAAGATGCACTGGACTTAAATTTAGTTCAGTTTGCGAACCACAGAATCGGCGCCATTTTATAAGGATGGACCAATAAATTAAACTTATTCTTATCAATAATATTACTTGCCAAACTAACTACACGGCTACCGTTTGTAGGTAGGTAGGTAGTATTATAGGTCCTCTGTCTATTATACCCAAGAGAAATACAGCCGTGACGTTTTTATTATCCAGAATCATGTAGAAACTCCAATCCTTCGCAAATCCTGTCATAAAAGACTGCCTTCACGTTACAAAGGTACCTTGTGTACATAATAGCTTCCACTCTGGGGTGAAAGTAAGATAATCTAAACAAAGTGACGGATCTCGAAGTGAAAAGATTCAAGTTACCTGAAGAGAATATGTGTGGACGTGTTATAAATCTGAATTCGAATACCAAGAATGATTTTTGATTTTCCCTATAATCGACTATGGTGACGCGTACTACTCTGACTTGAATGCGGTTTTGCTGGATAAGCTCGACAGATTACTCAGCAATCGTATCCGGTTTATATTCAACCTCAGGAAATATGACCAGCCGGTCGATTCTGTAAAAATCTCACCGTGAAATCATAAGTGAAGTGAGCACTTAATAGTGTTAATCCCTAGCGAATGACAGCTCACTCCACGCTCACTTCACCCAAGCTTTCACGGTGAGATGGTTACAGAATCGCACGGCATGTGTCGAGTTATAGGTCTGAGCTCAAATGAATGTCCATTCGCCAAGAAGAAGTTTGCGCGCTTTGACCACGCTTTTCTCCCTTCTCAACTCTCCCACTCCTCATTCTTATCCCGTGTCTTACTACCAATATCTATGTTCTTCTCACACTAAGAATCTGCGCTCTTCTAACAACCTTCTCCTACTCTGTCTTTCTCATACTTCTAACTTTGTTCATTTTTCCTTTCATATTCAGTTCATTCTTCTTTGGAATGCGCTTCCTCTTGATATCAGGACGGCCACTAGTCGGTTTCATCATTTTCAAAATAAATAGCGCAGAGTCATCTCAATACCTCTCTTCTTTGAATTTTTTATATATTCATATATTTTAAATATATGTATATTATCGTATGTGTGTGTTTATAACCTATTTATGTATTTTTCTAGTTTTACTTTTATTTTTATCACTGTCCTCTCAACCAAATCATCTTCCATCTAATCCCTTCACCACCCTTGGTTGACTGGTAGAGAATGCCTAAGGCATTAAGTCCGCCTTTGTACCTCTTGTGCGAAAAGTTTAAATAAATAAGAATGATTGCCGCGTATTGTATTTCAACGGCGTTTTCTTGTTAGTTCGTGGATAAGAGTAGGTTTTGATATCAGAGATCACACAGAACATAGCCTATAATCTTCCCATTGCTGGGACACAGACCTCCTCTCGTTGAGTGGGAGTAGGCCGTAATCCACCACGCGGGCCCAGTGCGGGTTGGTGGATATCAGAGAAATTAAATTGTTGATACCGTAAATAGGATGTCGGAATCACTTTTAAACATAATATAAAATAAAAAAAAAACTAGATGAAGTCATTTCCTATCTACCCCTGAAAAGAAATGGAAAAACGAATATAGGGGTCAAAGTCTCTTTTAAAGTCCAGACATAATCTCGGTCATATCATGTGAGCCATGTTGATGAGTGTCTGAAATGGTCGTTTGAGGAAAGAACAACACAGAGCTGAGTGAAACTGTCCAGTCAGTGCAAGCATTTATCAGCAGTCATGTAGCTCAACTCAGAGCTTTAGGGCTCAAGAGAGATACCCATCATGTCAGCAGAATCTCGCTACCTAGCTAATTTCATTTGACCCTGTATGTATACATAAGTACTTATCTCCTTTCAAGAAAGTTAGTTGTAATCTGCTTTTGCCTGCCTTGGTCCTAAGTAACATGAAGTGCGCACACGATTTATTTTTCTTTAAGTTTCCCCTGACAGCTGTCACCTTATCATTCACTCCATTTTCATTCATATTAGCCCTAACTTAAGTTGATTTTAATAAGTTCCCTAAAATCAAAGATTCTTATAGAACAGTGGGATGTCAAATATAACATGTCAAATGTAAGTTTATGTACAAGTATTTCAAATAAGTCCATTATTTTGCTGACTTTTCCGTGTAAAGGCGGAAGAAGTTAGCCACTCAAAATTCTATGAAAATAATGAACAACGGATTTAATAAAAACCGGGTTTTCAATAATCGGGTTTTTTGTGTTTTTCTTCTGGGCACGCTCGTTCTTAGCCACTCAAAATTCTATGAAAATAATGAACAACGGATTTAATAAAAACCGGGTTTTCAATAATCGGGTTTTTTGTGTTTTTCTTCTGGGCACGCTCGTTCCATGTTAGACCTCATCCATCGCTTTCCATCAGGCGTAATCGAGGTCAAGAGCAGGTCCATTCAACAATTAAAAAAAAAATTGAAAAAATATCTGTTTACGGATTCTTGTAACGCCATTTATTTAGAAGAAGAATACTGTTTTCTTTAATAGAAAAGGTTATCTAAACTAATATTTTAAAGAGGTAAAGTTTGTTAGTTAGTATTCGAAACTTTCATCCGATTTCAAAAATTATTTCACTAATAAAAAACTACGGCTATTGCTGAATAACATAGGATATTATGTTTTATGTTAAAACTAGCAGACGAAGTCACGGTCAGAAGTTAGTTCCCTATATTTATGTCTTCCTTAATTTAAAAATACTCGTAGGTATAGCGAAAAAAAAAAATGTTTTATTACATCGATAAATATAAGTATTTGTCGTAGCAAGCAATTTCAAGACTACAACATTATCAAAATACTACTTACTACCCGTACTTGTTGATTTCATAATATTGGTCAAACTGTAACTTAATTCTCATTGGTTGATCAGTTAGTACTATAATTTCGCGCCATTTTCTACACGTGGACACAGTTGATTTGAAAAAGGGCGGCATTCGATTTGCGGAGAGCATACTTCGCACCTACGGTGCAATAACGTCACTTATGCAATTTGGGAGGGTTGTAAATTTTAAACGTTTATATTATTTTATTACAAAATTGTGAGATGTTGGCTTTAACTTTAATATGAAGTTCAAAGTTGTAGTTTATTACCAGTTAATTTCTTTAGCCAAGAAGAGGAAGAAGAACATTATAATAGGATGGCGAATTTTTAAACGCTTCTCCTGAAATATTACATCATTTGCATAAGTGACGTTATTGCACCGTAGGTGCGATATATGATCGAAACAAACTGTCCCGTAGCCGTACTGTGCCTTTGTTTCTTACTACTTACTCATAAACTCATTGTAAATTACCGAATAAACCTGACTATGATTTATGCTTCAACCTACGTTTTACTGGTTTGCCACCGGCGGAATTATTCAACACATTTCACAATATAAGTATAATAATGGTATTAGGTGCTTAAAATGGTGTAAGGTCCTAAAATAACTTCATGACTCGTCGTGTTTCATAAATTTTCTTCAAGTGGTATAGCTTTATAGAAAAATCTTCTATGACACGAGAAATTTCAAATAAAAAAATCGTATGTATGTGTTTAAAACCTATTTATGTATTTGTCTACTGTTTTTTTTTTTTTTTTTTTAATTTTTATCGTCGTCGTGTCAACCGAAGCACCTGCCATCTAATCTCTTCACCACCCTCGGTTGACTGGTAGAGAATGCCTAAGGCATTAAGTGCGCCTTTGTACCTTTTGTGCGAGAAGTTTAAGTAAATAAATAAATAAAAAAAATTGATGTTAAGATTTCTGGCCAAGCAAAGTTCCAAAAATGAGGTTGAATATAAATTTTCAAAGAAGGATGATTGTCATAAAAATTTAAAGCAGCATTTATTATTGCTGCAGCGGGTATAATATTAACCCATGTATGTAGATAGTTAACATATTTAACATTTTTAACATTCTTCTTTTCATTTCCTCTGTCATCCGTCTGTCAGGATGACACCTTGAAATTCTCCGTTTTTTTCAATTTTAATGTATTTATTTTGAAAAATTCATTATTTCAAAAATTCGCAACGAATGTGCGCGTTATGAGAGGAGTGATGGGGCTATGGAGAAATGTCTTGACGATGCGTGAGCGTGTGTGATCCATCGCCGCCCGATCGATGACCACCGCGCACAGGATGGATGGAAACCAGCACATGAAGTAATTTTTTGCTCCGTTGGTGTAATTGCTGAATGGCGTTCCAGTGTGAGGATAAATAAATACATAAATAAATGAATATTCTTCCAAAGAACTCTTCGTCATAAATATTGACAAAACAGTCTACGGCATCAAATCCCGAAGATACTGTACATAAAACCCCTCTTAATACAAATCCACGGTATATCAAGTTCTCAAATAGGTCTTAATCGTTTTAATCCGGAATGTCATATAAGGACCGTCTTTTCCCTTACATAGACATTTTCATTGAAAATATTTTGTGTATAATCTTGAAAAAGGCTTATGTTTTTAGGGTATGTACTTGTAGTATGACAACAAATAAGTTTAGGTCTATATTTTTTATGATGAAAATACTCATTTATTGTTTTTTTTTTGGTTCTGCCTTTCTCGTTGGTCTAGCAGTTGCAAGCGCCACTGGTGAGCATGAGGTCCTGGGTTCAATTCTTGGGTCGGGAAAAGTGTTTTTATTGATTTATTTAATACTTCAAGCACATAAATATACAGAGGTGGACTTAATACCCGGGCCAGTGGCAACAGAATTCTAAAAACAGTGACTGAGAATGTGTTTTCACCTTTTATAAGGCATTTTGTGGAGAAGATGACCGATTGAGAAACTGGTTTCGTCTTCTTTACAAAGTGACTCATACCCAAATTGTTTTCTTAATTTATTTATATACTAACATTAGGTATAACGTACTTTACTAACACTACGGATCTCTGTTATCTGATTATTTGAAATAAATTAAATTAAATCAATGCCACAGGCATTTTCTACCAATCAACCTTTGGGTGATGTGGAGACAAACAGTGGTAGATACGATCATGAAAATTAAGGCGGTTTTTGGGTTTTTCTATCTGGAATTTCTCAGTAGCAGCTCATAGTCAATATTTGTGCCGGGTTAGTGGCAGTAGTCACGTGTCATGAGACACACGTGTCGTGTACATGAGACTCTAACATATCTGGCGAAATGTAGGTGTAGCATAGACGTACTCTTCTGCTCTTACCTTTCGAAGAGTAGAGGCGTGATATTATGTTATGTTATAATTTAAATCGATTTTGCCTTGTTTGTTTGGTTGAGTTATTCTTGAAAATTGCTATTTCATCATTTTTATTTATTATTATATCTAATTGATAGGAGTTAAATTACAGAGGTTCATTATTCAAAATACTGTTTGATTTATATAAATAATGACTAACTATCTAGTTAGTTTTTTTTTTTTTTAATTTAGTATTTAGTGGGTACTAAAATAAAAAAAAACTAACCAACTATATCATAAAAAAAAAAAAACAAAAGGGTTTAGGCGTCGAAGTACTCGTCCGCATCGCTGTCATCCGGAAACGTGCCCAGAAGACTGGCAGCATTGCCACGTTGATGGCAATGCTAATTCTTTGGCCAAAGAACGACCCAGCCCTCTGGTCACGTGAAGTGATCAGCCGGCGAGAAATTAAATTTGGAATAATGAATTTCTAAGCGATTATATTTTTAAATAGCTGTTTATCTCCCATGTAATAGGTAGCGATTTCCTGTCAACCGGGCATAAATAGAATAGAATAGAATACTCTATATTACGTACACCATAAAAAAAAAAAATCTAGGCTCTGGGCCGCTACTGTGAAAATCTAGGTAGAAAAAGCTAATAACACTTTGTCCAACTTGGAAATCGAAGTCTGCACCGTAATTGCGTAACACACTATGACTATCGATTTGAATAATTTTGAAGCATATTGCTAATCTATTGCTCGATATGTTCGAAAGATGTGTTTGCTCAACAACGTAAATAACGCAATGAAGGTTGTTCAACTATCAAAATGAAACCCATTGCTACCGATAGTGTGTTACGCAATTACCCAGCCGGACCACGTGCTTAGCATTAGCGCTTGTGAGCAATAGATTAACGAGGCAGTCGAATAGCTACGTCACCGTTGAAACTCTTGACTTTGGTACTACAATTTAGTATAACAGTAAAACGGAAAACTATACCTCCTTTCTAAGGTACAAACGCCAGCACATCAAGCTACTACAATCTGTCAGATTTCTTTAATAGATTTTCAACTTTAGCAATAAAACATAAGGTTAAAGTTGATTGGGAAAATCTGACAGTTTCGGATAGCTTGATGTGCTGGCGTCTGTACAAGTACAGTATATGGAAATTAGTAACACATTTAGCCTATATGGAAGAGAAAAGTGTCCTTTGTAAGGTTATTATTCTCTAACAGTTATCGATGTATTCAAATAGGGTCATTATACCTCTACGTGTGAGCACATTTCGATCGACGTTAAATTTTTTACGTGGGTTGTTAGTTCTTTTTCGCTTTTTTACATAACTATTTTCTTGACGGCATCGTTGGTCCCAAACACGACTACTGAGCGTAAGATTTTGGGTTCCGTCCCCAGCGGGGTAATTGCGTAACACACTGACTAGCAATAGCTTAAATTTTGACAATTCAACAACATTCATGGCATATCAAGGGTGGCTTGTGTCATGCCAATTTTTAAGGTATTTATTTTGTTTGAAAAATTTAGTAAATTTTATTATTTTAACAGACTGATAAGAACTTGTAATAACCTCTGTACTGTTTAATGTGATAACTTAATCGGCACTCGGAATTAAGCCAAAGCACGTGCTTGGTAAATCAAACCAATCTTGAGTTTTGTAGTACAGACGCCAGCACATCAAGCTACTACAATCTGTCAAATTTCTTTAATAGATTTTCAACTTTATTGCTAAAGCATAATGTTCACAGTTGATTATGAAAATTTGACAGTTTTGGGTAGCTTGATATGGTGGCGTCTGTACCTTACGTTCTCATCACACACTAGCTACTGAAAGCTACACAAATGCATACTTCGGGATGCTTCTGATTTCTCAATAAAAAAAAACCCACTAACACTACCCGATCAGCACCCTAATTGCATAACAAATTTTTAAAAGGATATTGCTAATCTATTGCTTTTTATGCTCGAAAGGTTCGTCTGGTCAAAAACGTACCTAAATAACGCAATGAATGTTGTTGAACTGTCGAAATGAAAGCCTTTTGCACTGTTAGTGTTACGAAACTACCCCGTAGATTTGAGTAGACCTGTACAGTCAGTGCATGCAGTTGTCAGCAATTGTGCAGCTCAGCTTAAACCTCACCTGACTGACTGGAAAATAATAAGTCCCCAGTGCTTAACCTTTTCATTCTCCAACTATACAATGCAGACATGAGATTCCTCACAGAAGTCATAGGTATCTTTCCGCTCTAAATATTTTATTTGCAGAAACATATGAAAACGATTCACTGCATTTCACAGAAAACTTATCGTGGTATGTCTGTTCTATTATGATTCATACCACACCTACTTATATACACGTCTTCTTATTATATCTCTGTATCAAAATCAAAAAACTCAAACTCAAAGAACTGATTTCAAATAAACCAATTACAGTCACTTTTGAATTGTCAAGGGGTCGGTCAGTCAGAAAGATGAAGCTAGTTGCCCATTCCAAAGCGTAGTCGGTACCTACATATATAGGAATATGTATATTTATATAAATTTTTAGGGATGCATAAAGAAACTTCCCCGTGTAGCGCAGTTTGTTCCCCCAGTTACTCAACTGAACCGAACGCTCGGCGCATCCTAGACAGTTACACCCAACACCTTATTTATTCGACTGGCCAATTCTTCACTTCCGATGATAGGGCTAACGCCCGTCTGGTTTGCGACCACCCTTCGGAGTCCAGCATCAAGCAGTCTGCTGTGTTTCGTCGATGCGACATTTTTTTTTTTTTGTACAGATATGACATTTGCCACACATGTCCCACAGGTATCTTTCCGCTCTGCATATTTTATTGCTTCAAACACGTGAAAACATTTCACTGCATTTGACTGAATACTTATCGTGGTATGATTATTCTATCATGACTCATGACATGTCGATATACATGCTTATAGTGGCCTCGAAAAGTTAGTTGACTAATACTTTTTGCCAGTTACCTTTTTGCTTCCATGTGGGCGAAAGATTTGTATTATATCGCAAGATTGTTGTTTTCGTCCTTCCAAAATATTTATTTTGACACAGGAATCCATGTAAGTATTCATAAAATCTATAATTTCTATAGAGCAATAACTCAAGTTTTATGTGACTTCTCACAAATATTTATGCGTTCTCTATAAGTTTTATGGTAGCCATGAAATATTATCAAGTCATTCTTTATCTTTTCCTGAAGATTTATCATAAAATCGATGTTTGTTTAACAATATTTTGTACGTTATCGTGAAGGTGAAGAATAAAAGTGCTCTAAAATAGGCTTAGGTACTCGTAGTTACACAGTTAAGAACCATAAACTACATAAGTAGAGGCATAACATATTTCATAACACAAATATTTTAACGTAACTTCTGCATGAGAAAGAAATGAAACTATACAAGACGATTGTCTACCACTTTTGCACTTTTACAAAGGGAGCTGCTACATTTTAAGGAAAACAAAAACAAATGTTTCAGCAACTTTTTGACTGAAATAATTACACGTGGCGCCAAACCACAAACCATAACAAAACATTGCCTCATTAAAAACACACAGATCCTAATTCAGTGTAAAAGCACGCAGAAGACCACGAAATTAAATTAACATAATAATTATAATTAACCTATTTTCCGTTCTGTTATAAAATGAGAAAATATTGTTCACATTCGTCTTTAAATTTCAAACTCACGTATTTGTCAGAAGATAAGTTTACAACGTACTATTATGAACTTAAAACTATAATGTCCTCTTTACATTCTATCATGGATATGTTGTGCAAATATTTAATTTTATGTTGTATGATAAGAGACAGCAATAACAAATAAGACCTCATGAAATTGTGATTTTTAAGGGAAAAATAATCAATATATGTATATTATAAAACAAAGTGTACAATGTGCGTGTCGCTAAAACTCAGAAATGAGTCCCGGTACGATCATGGGAGCTATATGGTGTGGTAACCCTCTATCTCCTGTCCATGAAGAAGGATCCCGTTTTTACCTAAAGGGCACGCTTTTGAATCTCATAGAAGCCGGATAACCCAGCTAGTAATTATATATAATAATTGATGTTAAAGTTATAACAATGTCAGTTCAAGAGATAAAGTCTAAATAGGTAATTTTAAATTGTAATTCACGATATCATATCTTTGCGTATAATGTCAAAGCGTTTATTCAGTAAAATTTGAACGCTAATTAATTATTTTTATCAATATTATAGAATCCCATGTAATTCCTTTGTTTCCCTTTATTCAGGGGTATATATTCACCAAATTGTGTCAGAAACAGATATAGAAAGGTACGTTACAAAGAGATAGCCAAAAAGAGGCACTTACGCATTTAGGTACCTCCACATGTGTGTTGTGTTATACAACAAACCAAATAATACTTAACCAACCTACTTTTTTTGTGAATGACATCTCGCAGTTCAACATTTGATGTTGTCGTCTGCTTAACCGGGCTTGATTTAACTAACCTACACTTTAATATTCACCTTTTATATACATTCCGCACAATCTAGAGGGCTAGTTCCGCCATTCTGACGTCATCCGACAAGCGAAGACGATGCATTCACATTGTATATTACGATGCGGCCCGTCTCCGGTTCACGGCTGTACAATAACCATATCCGAACACCTTTTGTTACCGTTTGTTTTTGTATTTAGAACAGTGACTTTGTTTTGTTTTTAATAGATTTGTGAGCTAAATGTATCTAGCATAATCGTAATCAGCGAAAAATGTTCCCACTGTTGGGACGAGGGCCTCCGCTTGGTTAAAGGGAGTGGGCTGTAATCTACCACGCGGGCCCAGGGCGGGTTGGTAGATATCACATGTCTTCGAATTTTTCGTTCTAGGACATCGAAGGGTTCCTCGCGATGTTTTCCTTCGCCGCGTTTGAGAGCAGCGGTGAACCCCAAAAAATAGTAATGTATTGACAATTAAAATACTAACTTTGAAATTATACAACGTGTAACGTTAAATGCGCAAAACCTCAGACACCCCAACTGATTTTTAATTCAATTGGGCTATTTCAGAGAGAAAATAAATCATTAAACAAATTGTAGAGGTTTTATGTGCTGTTTTAGTTTTACTGGCAATTCTAATCTTTTCTTGCGTCTGCGACGACGCTCTATCGAAGGAGGAATCGTCACCGGGCCGCTGCGCCGCGATGGGTTGACCTATTAATAAATAGACACGGCAACATTTTTAATGAAGATTTTTTGAAAAATGTGACCTATATTAAAACGTGGTTCAATGGATTCTGCTCGTTATTCTGATCAAACTATTTTCGAGTTTTGGGTATTTAACGTTACATGTTGTATACAATGATCAATAGAATTAGCATAAAAATCTCGATTATGATTGTAAATGTATGCTTGGTCAATCCCTAGTATCAGGTGGGATGACACTGACAGCTCACTCCACGCTCACTTCACCTAAGTTTTCACGATGAGGTGGTTACAGAATCTCACTGCTGGACCCTAATTCACCATGGCCACTTAATGATTCTTACTTCGAAACCACCTCAATTCCGTAACTAATCGCAACATCTGCTAATAACGTATTCTCTATGACACAATGAACGAAGTCGTTGACATGGCTTGACCTCTCAAAATACCACGCTTGACAACCGTACGTGGTTTGTACGTGGTAAGATTACGCGGAAAATAATAATTAGCGTACAGAATTGGGGCCCTGGCATATATATTTTTTTTAAACGTTGCCCCACACCAGGAATTTCTCCTGTATTGGGGGTGCGTTTACAAACATTTAAACTCACATACACATACAGCCAGACCCGGAACAACTACTTGTAGGTCATAAAAATATTTGTTCCGTGCGGGAGTCAAACCCGCGACACACAGCGCAGCAGTCAACCGCTTAACCATTGCGCCAACCGTGCCGTCAACGGTAACCGTGTTCAATTTCTAGATTCGCACACAATTAAGCCCTTTTGAATTCACAGGGATAATCAACACGATGAACGTAAATTCAATTAAATTAACTTCCATAAGCGACGATTACTTCAGGTATTCCTGTCACTATTTTCAGCTTGATGTTGATTTCAGGGCCAATTCACGTGTTTAAAAACTTTCAAAATCTAATCGAAATCTCATTTCAGCGACAATCAATATCAAAAACTTGTCAAATATGTAGGGAAGTTAGAGATATTTTTGACAAATTTAGACTGAGATCAGACTGTGAACGCTCTTAAAATTATGAGAATCGCCCCTCTGTTGTCCTGACCCAAATGTCAGGACAACAGAGGGGCGATTCTCATAATTTTTCACATTTGATGTGGACAGACAGGCTTTGTCAGGGTCTTCTGAAGATCGACATCTTTGATCGACTGTCCGGTAAAGAGGTCTGCCAAATTGGATGGTCAATTTCTTCAGAACTTCCTAGATACGAATAATAAATCCAACTAGACGTGCGCTCAAGCCCCCTCTCTACACATCTTTATACACATTATGGAACGCAAATAAATGAATATGAATAAGGCAATACTTACTTAAGTTTAGTTTTTCGCCCGAAAACTTCTTAACAAAATCAAGGTCAATACCCCAAAGTTCAAGGTCATCGAAAGTATCTTTGGAAAGGTTATTTTCTCTAAATTCCGTGTAAAGCTCTCCATTACCCTGATTATGTCCTCGCGTGCCAACTTAATAGCATCTCAAGCACTTTCCACAAACAATCACATTAGGGAAACACGCCCCATTCTTCAGTTTGATAATCCCATCGGCCTGAACATCACACCTTTAATCCCCGAAGGGTTAGACAGAGATGTACAGACGCTAGCACATCAAGCTACTACAATCTGTCAGATTTCTTTAATAGATTTTCAAGGTTATCGCTAAAGCATAAGGTTCAAAGTTGATTGGGAAAATCTGACAGTTTCGGGTAGCTTGATGTGCTGGCGTCTGTAGTAAAGTATAGTATAGTACACTCAAAGGATATTGCTCGCCCTGGAACCAAGAGCGTCGGAAAATTATGCGTTGTATTGTCGATCATTAGTATACGAAGATAAGATATTATAAGATCTTATTTGTATAGCGGACTAGCTGCAGAATAGATAATATCTTTTAAAAAAAGTATCAGCTTTTGAGGTTATAATCGAACCAGAAGGTATGGTTTTTCATAGCTCCGAGTGATTTTTAAGAAACTGAAAAACTATATCATAATACATTTAGCTATTTTTAGTACCTACCTAGATAATTAGGTACCTATGCAATATTTTTCTAAAGCCTAATCCCTAATCTTTTTCGGCACGACATGACGTTTAGCAAAGATGGCGGCGATTAATGTGCAATAATTATTAATTAGTCGCGTAAAATACTTTATAATGTTCATTTTGGCATGCAGCTAGTCCGTGTTACAAAAGTATTTGCTATCCTCCCCACCCGGGAAACAATGGGGGCATAGTTGACCATTTTAACACTTTGTCGCAAAACCATCAAAGAAACATAAACATCCCGTTACATTTATTTCAGTAGACCACCATAAAAATGGCATAAAATTTGCCCAAAAAATGTCCGCCAAGAAGTGAAGAAGTGCCCTACATCTTTATTTGTATGACTTTTATACGATTTAGCGTCACCCTGTTATGTTGTATAGAAAATGGCCTTTACGCCTCTGATCTCTTGAGGGCTAAGAAAGAAGTGTTTCATAATTTAAGCAACTTGTTGCAAGTGGTATTGGCTGTTATAAAGATTTGGGAGACGGAATAAATTGCGGTTTTTAAATAGATAATCTAGGGCTCTAGAGGCAGTGTGTCTGAGCTAAATTATATAGTTCACGTTTTAGTGAAACAGTGAGCGTAGAGCAGTGTTGGCCCCGTGAGAGTAGTGGTGGTTCTGTGGTGAAGTCTCCGACGCGACGTAGGGTTCGTTACTTACGTTACGGCTCGCGTGGTGAATCACGGCCCACTCCCTCTCACAAAGAGGACGCCGTTATGCCAGCAGTGGAGAGACTAAAGGCTGATTATACTATTACTGAAGATAGAAAAAGAATACAATAGAATATAATACTCTTTATTATGTACACCATATAAATTACAGACATAAATATAGAAATTTTACAAAGGGTGACAAAATGGGCGGTCTTATCGCTAAAAGCGATCTTTTAAAGACAACCTTTGGATGGATTGAAAAGGGAAAGTTCCTCAAAAGATTTAGATACGGAAGCACCAAGAAATAAACCCGTGTCCCAGCAGTGGGAATATTGTAGGCTGATTATGCTCTCAAAAGAAAATATTGTACCCTACGTCGCCTTACCATTAAAACAAACAACAACAACAATAAACAACAACAACAATACAATAAGATCTTCGAAGTCATCGACTTCTTTTCTGTCTTTGCCCAAAAATTCAGATGTCTTATCCGCAAAATGATTTAGGTTTTGTTCGTTAGTTTAGTTTAATATTAACTGATTCTCTCTCTCTTTTTATCTGTTGTTTGCATACCTATGTATGTTTAAGTTAATTACTAACTTCTTTTATGTTTTAACAGCTTAGAATAGCGCACTTTTATATATAAATTTTAGTATGTTGTGGAAAATGTCGTAGGTTATACATTTTTAATTCTTCCGTATTTGTAACTGTTTGTTTTCCCGAATAAATAAAATAAAATAAAAATAAAAATTGTGAGAAAACATGTCCTAGAACCAAAAAATCGAAGACATGTGACATTTACCAACCCGCGTTGGGCCCGCTCGGTAGATTACAGCCCACTCCCTCTCGGAGAGAGGAGGCCTGTGTCCCAGCAGTGGGAACATACTAAGCTGATTATTTATTTATTTAAACTTTTCGCACAAAAGGTATGTACAGACGCCAGCACATCAAGATACCCGAAACTGTCAGATTTTCCCAATCAACTTTGAACCTTATGCTTTAGCGCTAAAGGTGAAAATCTATTTAAGAATTCTGACAGATTGTAGTAGCTTGATGTGCTGGCGTCTGTACAAAGGCGGACTTAATGACTTAGGCATTCTCTACCAGTCAACCAAGGGTGGTGAAGAGATTAGATGACAAGTGCTTTGGTTGACACGACAATGATACAAATTAGAAAAAAAAAAGCTAGACAAATACATAAATAGGTTATAAACACATACATACGATTTACTAGACTATATATTTATAATATTATATAAATAATAATATACGCAAATTCAAAGAAGAGAGGTGTTGAGATGACTCTACGGTATTTATTTTGAAAATAACTCTGCAATTATGGTTACCTATTATTATTATTACTGTTTTTTTTTAATATTATTTTTTATGAAAGTGCTTGTCTGTTTCGAACCTATGACTTACAACTCGCACATCGCGGCCATTACTACTGGTTCACCACTCCTGCTTTGTAACACAGAATTTGATAGACAGATGACAGAATTGTGACTGTGAACTAGTGATAACGTACCTGTCCCTTTGATATAGAAACTTTAGCTGCTATACAACTGTATTGCAATAATAAGAGTAGTTTATTAATATAGTTTCAAGACCATCCACAGAAAGGAAAGGCCACCTATCGATACCTATTTCTCTGATTCATCATTATGTGCCTGCCTTTTCCCAACTATGTTGGGGTCGGCTTCCAGTCTCACCGGATGCAGCTGAATACCAGTATTTTACATGGAGCGACTGCCTATCTGACCTCCACAACCCAATTAATGGGTAACACGATACCCCTTGGTTATACTGGTTGTCAGACTTTCGGGTTACTGACAACCCGTAACGACTGTCAAAGATGCATGAATGACAGCCGGGACCAAACGGCTTCACGTGTTTTCCGAGGCGCAGAGGGGTCTTGGTATGTGAAGATGGCCACTCATCCACGGACCAACCGCGGCAAGCATAGCTTAACCTGATAGATCGACCCGTGCGGCTGCTATTACTTAGCGACAAGTGACTACCAGAAGAAATAAGAACGATTGTATTGATCCAGATTAATCTGAATACATTGTAGTCCAACCTTTCCGGCAAGAGAAACCTAGGTTTATTACGTCGTAGTCCAAAACATCTCAATGCCGGATTGCTTTGCCAAAACAACTATGGGTCAATGAAACGAGCATGACACAGACACTTTACGAATAAACCAATTCTACTCAGAAAGGATGTGTGCCACTGTGTCGATTGGTGTGCAGTAGTTCAATGTCATCTAACTTCCTATTAGGGTTTTATTTTTTGTGTGTTTTCAGTTGCATCTGGGTGGATTACAATACAGGGTGTTGATGGGGTTGCCACGCTTTTGTAGCGCATCAGTTATGTTTGCAGACGCTCAGGTGGATGGCTTCCAAGCGATACATCGCAAAAGAATTGCGTCTCTGATGCGCCGCATACGGAGCAGCCCCAACAGCATCCTGCAGCTTATTGCAGGCAGAATGGATGTGGATTGCTCCTTCATGGAGCATTGGACGAGGTTGCATGTGCGGGTGGTGCGGTCCTGATTCAGGACCGCACTGCTCGTACGTGTGGTTTTGTCCAGTGCTCCATGAACTGATTCAATGTTTATGTGGCTGTTCTTGTTAATTATATTATTATTATTATTACTATTATTTTAAAACTTTTAATGAAACATGTATGGATGAATATCTGAAATAAATGAATTGAATTGAATACAAAATTATTGATTCTGTTTTATAAGTATCGTTCCACAGTCCATTGAAAGAGCTTTTTGTGGATGCTAGACAAACCAAATGATAGATATGACACACACTGCCACCCTCGGTTCCTACTTCTTACTCGAAACTTCGGCGGCCAGGATGACGGCGCTCGGATGACGTGCTGTGGATACGTGGGCATATTATCTAAATCTGTGGCTATTTCAGCGCCGTCATCTTGTTCTCGGTGACGACCCAGTGTCGACTGTGGTGGATAAGCGTACAAACGTTATGTCCATCGTTTTTCGTATATGAAGTGAATACCGTTACTTACGTGTTTTAACGTTACGTAGTATATTTTACTTCTAGTCACAATTTCAGTTATTCTCACGAGGAGCTATTACTTCTCTGATGCAGCTATCACACCTGTAATTTCCGAAGGGTTAGGTTAGCCAGAGCTGTACTTTTTAGTAGGGTGTACCCACATTTTACTAGTTAAGTACTCGTAACTTTTATTGGACTAAAATACCTTCACCAGTTCAAACGAAACTAACTACATAAACGACACAAAGTAGAAACTACAATATTGTCGTGCCAAATAGCTTCCCTCCCACATAATTCTACATACCTCTCCAAAGATAAATAATTCTTTATTTTCAAAGATTTTACTGACATAACTTACTATAATGTTGTTGCGTGGTGAGTCAGACGTCCACCCACTGTGGCGCCTAGATGTCTGCTGTCTTATTAACCTTGTGAATGTTAGCATAGTATTAGTGATTTGGTCATTTTCATCTGCTAATCACGGAATATTAGGAAATGTACACATTTTGATATATTTTCGGTTACAAATAATAGGATATGTTTCCCGGTTTCTTAATGGTCAGACAGTGATCTCATGTTGTTATTAGTCTCATAGACAGAATAATAACAGCCCATAAAAAAGATATGAGATTTGACAGCAACGTAGACTGGGCGATTTTGTATGGTAAGTGGTCTATTCACCAATAGTGATGTGGTGATATTTGTGTAAGGACATCCTATCTTTACCTTTGTGCAAAGCAGAATCTAAATCTAATTTTACAGAAAAAAAAATAAAATTGGTGGCCTTTTGCACGGTTCACCCTTGTTTGGGATAAAAACGTTTTGTCGAAAATCGCAAATGTTGTTATGGCAAATAAATATTCGATGAAATGAAAATTATGTTAATCGATATTATACAAATTGATTATTTTCTTAACGTTGTTCGAATTAGTAACATTACATCAAAAGTTGTTATACCAAACAAGGGTGAACCCTTTTGCACAAGGGTATAGATGAGGTATCTCTACACAAATTATTAAAACCGTATCGCTATCTGTCCATAGACCACTTTCGCCCAGTCTCCTTTCATGAAGGCAGGTCTGTTGGTCTAGTGGTCAGTGGCCTTGACTACTATATGCAAGGCCGTGGGTTCGATTCCCACCCAGGACAAATGTTTGTGTGATGAGCACGATCCTTTGTTCTTTGTCTGGGTGTAATTTATCTATAATATGTATGTATTTCGAAATATATTGTATGTTTATCAGTTGTCTAGTACTCATATCACAAGCTCTGCTTAATTTGGGACTAGATGGCATTGTGTGAAAGTTGTGGAATATTATTATTATTATTATGTAAGTTTTTCTTTCAGTTCCATTTATTATATTTACTTAACTTTCATTTTCAACAGTAACTGGGTTGTGGAGGTCAGATAGGCAGTTGCACTATGTAAAATAATAGTATTAAGCTGCATCCGGTTAGACTGGAAGCCGACCCCAACATAATTGGGAAAAGGCTAGGCAGATTACTTGCTTTCGGTGACTGTGAATAACAAAGCTGTGCTCGTAGATGGGTTCAGGTTTATTTATTTATTTATTTATTTCGGAAAACAACAGTTAAACAAACATCGTAATAAATAGGTAGAGAGAAAAAAAGACATTACATATGTGTAGCTCACGACATTATCCAGATCTTAAATACTACAAAATTATTATGGAACTATTTGCACACGAGTGAAACATAAAAAGCAAAATCTTAAAACATTTTTTTTTTTTTATTAAAAGAAAAGAAACACTATTTTTTAAACAATAATAGAGAAAGAACAAATCAAAACAACTAAAAATCTGAATCACTAATTAATTTTATCAATGAGCTTCTAAACTTATTAGCAGATAATGTAAAAAAATCTAAATCTGTGAACATAGTGTTAAAATTATAAAAATTATTATTAGCTACACAACGAAGAGGTGCGCGAACTCCGTGTGGCAGGAGGAAATGGCAAAAAGTGAACGTGCGCGCACCTGTCGCCCAGTGACAGTTCTCGAGACGACGTAGCTTAACTTATTAGTGAGGTGTATGCAATCATATCTGCCGGTCGATTCTGTTAAAATCTCACCGTGAAATCATAAGTGAAGTTCACGGTGAGATGATTACAGAATCGTACGGCTGTTATTACACAGGTTGATAGTAATAAGTCGGCAAAGAGCTTACAATTTTTCAGTCCTCTGTCTACCATTGACGCCGAGGTCATGATTTAAGGCCCATCTCTCATGTAACTAATACCATCTACTTATGTGTCGTAATCATTAATTACGTGTCGAATAAAAGAACGCCAGCCAGGATTAACAGAAACAACTAATCTACTTACTGTACTCGCTTCAATGAATTGGACACAAGGTTTTGTACAATCCGTTAGGGTGCGTTTCCACTGAAGCGAAGCTGGGCGGAGCGGAGCGGAGACGTGTAGGAATCGTCCAATCACAGACGAGACGAGTGACGCGATGAGGATTTCAACCATTGTGATTAGTCGATTCCTGCACGTCTCTGCTCCGCTTCGCCCAGCTCCGCTTCTGTGGAAACGCACCCTTAAATAATAAAACGTATAGGCTGACTGGATAACTAGTGTAAAATATTAAAACTATATATTTTTTTGTAGGTATTGGGCAGAAAGTGAATTCTCGTAATTACGTAAAAACGTTCCAAATGTACTCGTAGTCGCAATTTAATTTCAGCGACAATTAATGTCGAAAACTTGTCAAAAATGTAGGGAAATTACAGGTATTTTTGACGGATCAAACTGTGAGAGTTCTTAAAATTACGAGAATTGGTTACGTACTTATTGATGGTCGAGGTTCCAACTTTTATGTTTTTTTTGCGTTAGCAAGTTATAAGTCTCTGTATCTGCATGCACCCGTAAACACAATGTTTTGCGTGCGTTACGTTGCGCACCACCTTCGTCGTCAAAGTCGTTCGTCAAAGTCGTTTTCCAGCAATTATTTCTGCACAAAGTTACTTAGTTTGATGTACAGAATACGTAGATGACGGCCCCGTGAAGTTTATTGTTATACCTTGTATACTATTCTTCGTACTTGGAATTTAATGTCAGATATTTTAATAAAATTATTAGGTTTACATCTAAATCTATGACTTCATAGATTTATGTTTTTTTTTTTTTTGAACAAAACGTAGGTAGATATTTATTTAATCCGCATGTTATAAAAAATCCTTTCACTGTTGTTTAAATAGCCAATTAGTCGCACAAATTCGTGTGGGGTAGATACGGCAACTAAAAAGTGAAACACAAAAAACCTTTTGACAAAAAAAAAAAAAAAAACAACGGACTTCCAAAAGAAACAAAATTTCGTAATTTTTAGAACATAAGTTCCTACTTATAAAGCCTGTAGGTATATATGACAACGTTATTTTACTCCCTACGCGAGAGTTCGTTGACCTTAATGGACGGGATATATATTTTTTCTGATCCCTCTATTAAGACCGTTTGCAGCTAGTCCTGTGCAAAGAAGTCGTTATCTAGTTAATATTGTTAATCTGTTTGTCAGACAGAACGATATAGAAAGGCTGTTTTTTTTATTATTATTGTGACTTGCGATTGATGATTCAAAGATTGGACTGCCGGATGAAGACCGAGACTAAAAGATTGATAGAATATTTATTGTCCATGGACTCTTACGATGTTCTTGATTTTTACGTTTATCGTGCCAATTGTATCTGCCTTTTCCCAACTATGTATATTGCGGTCGGTTTACAGTCTAACTGGATTCAGCTGAATACCAGTATTTTACATGGGGCGCTACCTATCTGACCTCCACAACCCACCCAGTAACTACTGGGTAATACGATACCCCTTGGTAAGACTGGTTGTCAGACTTTCGGGCTACTGTCGACCCGTAACGACTGTCAAAAATCTACGCATGACAGTCGGGACCAATCGCTTAACGTGCTTTTCGAGGCACGAAGGGTCTTGGTTTGTGAAGATGGTCACCCATCCACGGACCAACTGCGGCAAGCGTAGCTTAACCTGATCAATCGGTACCCGTGCGGCTGTTATTACTTAGCCACAAGCCCCTCTACCTAGCTAGCAACAAAGGATGAAACCATATAATTGCCCAGCGGTAACTATGTACAGGGTAGGTGTGTCAATTAATTGGACAAATTAGGGCAAATTTTTCAATAGTCAGATATTGGCGCTGATTCCCTTGTTCACTAACTAAACTAAATTTAAGTTCAGAGCATCTTTTTCTTTCTATTTCAAAGAAAAGGACAGAAGATAAATATTAGTTTTGTCCTGTCAAATTAGTCAGCGCCTGACGTAAATTTACTTATTTCTAGTAACCAAATTTTTAGTCGCGTTTAAACTTGTCTATGGAGTATCTTAATTTGACAGCAGTAGTTAGCTCTTTAGCCGCTATCTCTTTCTCCGCTAGTTAGCTCGTATAAAATACTGGTATTCAGTTGCATCCGGTTAGACTGGATCATTGGAGTCAACCCCAACATAGTTGGTAAAAGGCTAGGGAGATGACGGTGAGATAATACAGATTATCTTCCAACATCCAGCTGAATAATGGGTTAAAAAGAGCATATTTTCCATTAGCTCAAAGGCTACGTTTCGAATTTAAACCTCTCGAAAAGTAATCAGATAGCAAAGTCATTAAAGCGTTAAATTTTTAATTAAAACTGTTTCCCGGGAACCGACAATTCACTCGAAAAATGTCGACCTTTCATTGTTCGGCATTTTGGATAACTACTTAGGTTACACATATAGTGATCAAAGAGAAATTCTCGTGTCATAAAGCTTTTGTGATTATTGCTACCGATTCACGGTGAAGTAGGTAGTCTTGGAGAAAAGTTGGGCGTGAAAATCAAATTCTCTTCACGTACAGAGAGGGGACTAATATTTCTTGAAGTAAAACTTCTAAGGCGGTGATCAGATAAATAATTGGACCAGCCGTGCGATTCTGTAACCATCTCACCGTGAAAGCTTGGATGAAGTGAGCTATCATTCGCTAGGGATTAACACTATTAAGTGCTCACTTCACTTATGATTTCACGGTGAGATTTTTACAGAATCGACCGCCAGAATCGAGAGTGAAATTTCGAGAACGCGTCACGTTTTAAGCACATATCGTTGCATGAGAGAACAAAAAGACATAACTCTCTCCTTCTCTCACAATAAATCTCTCTTTTTTTTAACAAGTTTTACTTCTACCACGTATACGGTGCTGCACGTGCAATTTTTACATGTGAACCCTCTTTGTACAAGAGGTTTTAGCCTTATAGTTAAACAGTTTATTATATTTATCTTATACTGCCCCACAAATCCACTACTGGACAAAGTTCTCTCCCATAAACTTCCACATAACTTTCAGCTTCCTTCTCTGCCCAAAACCGTATGAATAAATCTGCCTAGATGACAATGACGTAAATATAACATCCTCTAATTAAAAACCTGAAAGATACAGTACCTTATGCCCGTGTTACAATTTTCAACACGAAAATACATGCATCACAACTCAGCTGCAAAGACAAACATAACGTGATTCTGCGAGATAGAAAATTCAAGATCTGAAAATTCAGTTACTGTTAGTTTAGAGCTTACCGGAAACAAACAAACAAACAACGCACTTACTGTTGGTAGCAATCTAAGTTACAGAAACTCTACCAAAGATACATAAAAAGCCAATTCTAAACGCAAACGTTCAAGTATAGGGACATCATATGAAATACTTACTTTGCGTTCACAATTGGCTCGAAATAGAAATCTACCTCTTAAATCTTGGACTTTGGTAACTACATAATATAAAACTAGGTTAAGGTTTGTGAATGTGCTGAATGCTATTGCTCTTTCTTTTGTATCGGCGAAACATCTATTATCATGTATGAGACATTGGGAATACCCTGCTAGTGCCGTACTAAGACACCTTGCTGAATGGTTAATACAATTCAGCAAAGTGTAAACGAGAAAACAGTGGTGGGCTGGTGGCCCAGTGGTATTGGCCCCCACTTGCGAGTTCTAAGTCGTGAGTTCGAACCCAGGCAGGCACTTTACATTCTGTATTTAATTTCATCACCGTTGCTCTCAAAACGGCGAAGGAAAACATTGTGAGAAGACTGGCATTTCTTAGAGCCAAAAATTCGAAGACATGTGAAATTTATTTATTTATTCCTTTATTTCAGGCAACTAAGGCCCATAGAAAAAAACAATACATACTACTAAAAACATACTTATAAACTAATACATACAAAATTATCACAAATACAATACTATAATAATATAACTTAAAAATACTATAAATAAATACAACATAACAAACTTATACTACTGCACACGAAGTGTCGGCGTCGTGTTTCGGTGTCATGTAGCCGGCCACGAAACCGGCGATACACAACACCCTTCGGCCAGAACTCTTCCTTGAGGAACTTCTCGAGATGATGCGTCGGAACATGCACCACAAACGACTAGAAGTTCGTGCTGTGACGCGGCTCCAACTTCTCGACCCTCAAAGTCCAGTTGGTCTATACACGCAGGTACTCTACGATCTCCTCAACCTTCGTGGTGCAGTCTGGACACGTACAGCAGCGTCGTCGGGATTGCTGGACGCAGCAGCATCCGCCAACCCGCACTGGGCCTGCGTATTTGATCGTAATCTAGCACGTGGGCCCGGTGCCTACTCCCTCTCATAGAGAGGAGGCCTGTCTCCCAGCAGTGGGAAATATTATAGACTTATTATGCTAAGGTGTAAGCAGGACTCACTGCTCAGGCTATACCTTGGATACGCCACTTGTAACATTAGGGCAGTTAGCCCTACCATAAACTACACTGACGGACTAATCATATCACCACGGCATAAACAACTATTGCATAGCTCGTCCCGAGAGAAGATAACTGATCAAAAAAATCAAATATTTTTTCCTTCTTTTCAGTTTTCCACATCCACAAGCATGAGTTCTTCCCGAACCGTTGCGTTGCTGGCTGCGTTGTGGCTGGTGATGGGAGCCACCTCCTCCCCTGTCAGAAGGTCTCCAGACCTTGAGGCGAGGCGCAGAAGTGCTATTGACAGGAGTATGATCAGGTTAGTAACCAATGACCATGTCATCATCTGCCTAGCCTTTTCTCAACTATGTTGGAGTCGGCTTCCAGTCTAAACGGATGCAGCTGAATACCAGTATTTTACATGGAGCGACTGCCTATCTAACCTCCACAACCCAGTTACTAGGTAATACGATACCCCCTTGGTAAGACTGGTTGTCAGACTTTCGGGCTTCCGACTACCCGTAACGACTGTCAAAGATCCACGAATGACAGCCGGGACCAACGGCTTAGCGTGCTTTCCGAGGCACGGAGGGGTCTCGGTAAGTAAAGATGGTCACCCATCCATAGGCCAACCGCGGCAAGCGTAGCTTAACCTGATCGATCGACCTGTGCGGATGTTATTTAGCCACGGCCTCCTCACTAACCAATGACCATGTAAAACTGATTATTAACTCCAGCAGCATTAATTTATTTTAATATACTGAATATCATAAATAATTAATAAGCCTGCATTACTGTTGCCTCTCTTAGATCAGACTCCTGCATAGGACACTTGGAATTCGAAGGGGGGCCCCATTTACATAGAATGTCCCTGTTTCTGGATCCTTGCATTGTGCTTCTTTTGAACACTTTAATAAGATTGTTTTCTCTTACCCAACAGATTCGGCCGATCATACCCCATAGAACCTTCAGCAGCGGACATCAGAGAAGCATTCCAGCGGCCCACAAGGCGCGGCAACAGTTTCCTCCGCTTCGGCCGCTCCCAGCCCCTCACCCTTTCGACCGACGACCTGGTCTCCCTCTTGAGAGCATACGAAGAAGACTACGACACGCCCATGACCAAGAAATCCGCCAGCTTCGTCCGTTTCGGACGGGACCCTAACTTCATCCGTCTTGGACGTTCTACGGAAGATGAGAAGAGCGCTTTCGAGCAGAGTTCTGAGCTGGTTGTCAGTGGATACCCTCAGAGGAAAAGCCGAGCGAGGGATCACTTCATCAGGCTTGGCAGGGACAGCGAAGAAGTCAATGAGAATGAGTTTGAAGAGACAGAAGAAAGCAGAAAGAAGAGGTCCGCCGAAGCGTGTCACGACTGCCAGTCGTAATCTCTTTGTTACGTTTACATTGCTGTGCTCACCGCTGTATGAGATTTTTATTGTGAACTTAACGAGCATTGGATAGCAGTATTTGTTTTTAACACAAGGTTGTTTTATAGGATTTGCATACTTGATTGTTTGTATGAATTTTCATTAGTGTTCAGTATTTTAATTTTAAACTGCTATCGAAAATGCTTGTATTTTAAACTGACAATTTTAATACTGTAAATGAGAAGTAATTTGGCAGTGCATATCTCATGCTGCAGTTTTTCATTGTATGTATTACATTTCTTCTTCCCAAATATTTTGGACGGGCTAAAGTTTTCTAATGAGGCTAAACTATGTGGTGCATTGATGTTTTAAAAAAATATATAAAAATTATATGAGTATTTATAGGTTTTAAAATTTTAGAAAAATACAGTTGAACATTTTAACAATATTTTAATTATAAAATTATTTATCTTGAAGCCTTATACGCTTATAATATTTTGATCTCAAATATAAATATTTTATTATTTATTTATTTATTGATAATAATACATATATTTAGAACCAGCAACTGTAAAGTGGGTCTCAGAATGTATAAACATATTGTATTAAACAAATAAATATATTTATGAATAGTTACATTTATTTTTCTCACACTCATTTTCTTTGTTTCCTGAAGTCATTCTCAAGTGTAAAAAATAGAAGAACGTTTATTTTAAGGAATAATTTTTTTTTGGCAAAATTATTCTCATTATAATTTTTAAATGAAACAATAATAGTACATTTAAAGTGTTAGCATCTGAAATAATATATAATAGGCTGGGTGTTATTTCAATTTCGGATGCGCACACTTATTTAAAGTTTGTTACATTTAATTACTCGAACTATGTATTTCAAATGTTAAAATCGATGTTAATAAAATAGTATGTATTGAATTGTTGCAATACTAAATAAAGCATTATTGTGTAATGAGTGAACATTCATTTAATATTTTATTTAAATAATAAAATGAAAAAAAATAAGGAAGGAAAAAGGGGAGGCCTTTGCCCAGCAATGGGACACAATAAAAATAAAATGGAATTATATTAAATATAATAAGTAATTCATTATATATAATAACCTTTTTTCCCGTAAATTTGATTCCAAATACCTTTTCAGTTTAAAATAATAATAATAATATGTAAAAGTATATAAAAAGGTGGAGAAATAATCAAAGGGCATCAAAAAACTTGTCCAAATCGCTAACAATAGGAAATGTGCCCAAAACGTTGGCAGCATTGCCACGTTGTATGGCAATGCTGATTCTTTGGCCAAAAAATAGGCTAGCCCTCTGGTTACGAGAAGAGTCGACCAATCGCTTGGCGATGACATAAGTGGACTCGGACCCCATGCCCTACTGTTTCAACCCTAAACTTCTCAAACAAATTATAAGAACAAAAAAAAAATATATTATCTATTTCTGTAATAAGTAAGCAAATAACAACTAATAACTAATTAATACTAAAAAATATACATATATTATGTACAAGTATATAACAAAAAAAAAACAACAAGAAAAAGGCAGGAGCTCATTGGGCATCAAAAAATTCGTCCGCATCGCTGTCAATGGGGTAAGTGCCCACAAGGCTGGCAGCATTACCACATTGGATGGCAATGCTGCTTCTTTGAGCTAAAAATAGGCCAACCCTCTGGTCATGTGAAGAGTCAACCCACCGCTTGGCGATGTCCCGAAATATTTGATGAGCACTCGGACCCCAAGGCCCCAGTGTTTCAACCCCAAACGACTCAAACATATATTATCTGGTTATTGAATGTTAAGTAAACGTGTGAGAATAATAGTATTATTCACCAAAAGGCTAAGATATACTGCTGATCATTTAGAAGTCATCACAATATATGTATATACTCATACAAACATAAACGCACGCCTTCTTCCCATGGGGCAGAAACTACAGAACACCCCCTGCTACATCCTTACATGCTTCTTTTGCTTCGTTTACTTCGTTCATATACACAGATGGTCACATACGCACGTCGGTTGCGAGTCAGCAGAATACTACGTAGAACGCAGTTGGAGATACAACAGCATAACACAACACACAGCCAGTAGGTACAGACGCCAGCACATCAAGCTACCCGAAACTGTCAAATTTTCCCAGTCAAATTTGAACCTTATGCTTTAGCAATAAATGTGAAAATCTATTAAAGATTTTTGACAGATCGTAGTAGCTTGATGTGCTGGCGTCTGTACAATACAGTTAGTGTAGTGCGATACAGTTCCTAAAAACCGAAAGTAACACTATTGTATTGCGCAGTCGCTCGCTACTCGTGTGTAGATAGTTGGGAGATTGAATGTATGTAACATCTCAAAGAAGATGTGTGTAAGATATATTTTCAATTTTATTTTAATTTATTATTTAGAAATCTTAAATACAATATACGATCTAACACTACTGCGGCAACCCTCAAGCAGCGTAAGTATAAACCTTATCGGAAATTATACCGTTTGCGGTTGAAACCCTCGGGCCGTGGTCCGAGTGTTCGTAGTCTTTTTAAGGAAATTTTGAAACGACTGTTTGACACTTCCCGTGACACAAGGGCTGGCTTTTACCTTGGCCAGAGGCTAAGCATTGCCATACAACGTGGTAATGCCGCCAGTATCTTGGGTACATTACCAGTCGACAGCGATGCGGAAGAATTTTCGACACTATATTTTAGTTTGTGTATTTTAGTTTTAGTTAAGTTAGGATTTAATTTTGTTATTTTTATTAATTAATTAGGTATTGTATTAAGTTGTTATTTGCTTATTTTTTTTTTTTTTTTTTATTTACATAAATAAATAAAAGCTTTCGTATCTACTGTCTAAATAAAAAATAATCTAACACTAATAATAATATATTATGTACAAGTTTATAAAGGAGAAAAAAGGAAAGAACTCATTGAGCATCAAACAATTCGTCTGCATCGCTGTCGGTGGGAAAAGTGCCCAAAGGCTGGCAGTGATGCCACGTGGGATGGCAAAGCTGATTCTTTTGCCTAAAAATAGGCCAGCCCTCTGGCCTTTTTATCATTTTCATTTTTCCCATTTTATTATTTACATTATTTCTAAGATTTTCGAAAAAGACGACATACTTATCTGAACAGAATCACTCGAAGTCAGAAATAGATCTAACATTCAATCAGTTGCCATAGATCTATTGGGTTGGCGCAAAGGTAATGAGACACTACAAAACTCTATACATTTCTCCTTTTTCAAGTTAATTGTTTTCGATAATATTCTAGAATGTAGTAGAACATCCTACAATAAAAAAAAAAACTGGCAACCAGTCTTACCTAGGGGTATCGTATTACCCAGTAACAGGGTTGTGGAGGTCAGATAGGCAGTCGCTCCATGTAAAATACTGATATTCAGCTGCATCCGGTTAGTCTGGAAGCCGACCCCAACATAGTTGGGAAAAGGCTAGGCTGATGATGTTGTAGAACATTCTAGGTACTTGTGATGTGGGAAGACGAGTCAATGTAATTTTACTACACGATAACGCTCGACCTCACGTCGCATCTGCCGTTCGCCAACAGTTGGAGAACTTGGGCTGAGAGACGATACCCCACCCACCTTATTCCCCAGACCTCGCCCCATCAGACTATCATTGCTTTAGAGCCCTGAAACAACATTTGCGGGGTAAACAATTTAATTATTTCTCTGATGTAGCGTGGTGTAGTAGCGGAGTTGAACAACTTTTTCGAGGCACAGCCATCAGAGTTCTGGGCGAAAGGCATCCATACTTTGCCGGATCGTTGGCAAGAAGTCTTACAAGCTAATGGTGATTACATCATTGACTAAGCTTTTTGTATTGCAATAATAATAATAAAACGTAAACTAAGTGTCTCATTACTTTCGTGCCAAACTGATATTTGATATTGTAAGCAAGCTGGGATAGTGAAGTCTCATAGATATAACCCCTTACTAATAAACCTATTATATCAGATGAATAGTTACACACCGATTCCTCTCTTTCAGTCGTCGGTAATTTGACTTTCGAAAGAAGAAGACAAAGCGTTGCGTAACTACTCGTATACAGACGATATGCAACGTTTATTAGTAAGAGGTTAGATTATAATTGTGGGAGCAGCCGGTCGATTCTGTAAAAATCTCACCGTGAAATCATAAGTGAAGTGAGCACTTAATAGTGTTAATCCCTAGCGAATTACAGCTCACTCCACGCTCACTTCACCCAAGCTTTCACGGTGAGATGGTTACAGAATCGCACGGCAGTAGTGTGGGTGTATTCTAAAACATAACTTTGAAATTCAATATTCATGTTAATTTAAAATCAATTCAGTTCCCTTTTGATGGGTATGCGGTCTTTAATGAGAGATCCAAAGAGTAAATTCTGCTGAATAATATACCTACCTAGGAAAACACTGCCATGTCTGATAAAGAAATATGAATTCATGTCACGTCCATCTCCTTTACATATAAGACGCGTCATTTGACCACAAAAGACCAAATGAAGGGTCTGCAAAACAGCAAAAATCTTCAGTAATTTTATCTACAAATTCACTGATTCAACCACTTCTTTAGAGGAACATAGAATGTTAGAATAACTAAATAAACAAAACAGAAGTGTATTTTTATTCTTCCTCGTTTTATTTCTTATAATTATCATGACATGTCGAGTTTTGGAAAGAGACTGTCACATACATAAAAGAGACAAAAAGAAAATTAAATAGAATACTCTTCATTATGCACACCATATAAATTATATATAAAATATAACCGAAATATACCCCCAAGCAGCTCGCGTTATATCGCAGTGAGGTATCCTTCGGTATGAACGAGCGTGTCTATTAGCATGCATTTGTTCTACATGGAGGTGACATCGAGGTAGCGAGCTAAGTCGCGACCGCGAGGTATCGCAGTGAGGCATCTTCACCCTTAAAGATCGAAACAAACAACTCGTCATTTCAAAATTTACGGTCAGCAATTGCGCAGATTCCTGCGGCTGTTATTATTTACCCACGAGGGTCCCGTGGCTAAATAATAACAGCCGCACAGGTCGATCGATCAGGTTGGTCTGTGGATGGGGGACCATATTTACATACCGAGACCCCTCCGTGCCTCGGAAAGCACGTTAAGCCGTTGGTCCCGGCTGTCATTCGTAGATCTCTGACAGTCGTTACGGGTAGTCAGAAGCCCAAAAGTCTGACCACCAGTCTTACCTAGGAGTATCGTATCACCCAGTAACTGGGTTGTGGAGGTCAGATAGGCAGTCGCTCCATGTAAAATACTGGTATTCAGCTGCATCCGGTTAGACTGGAAGCCGACCCCAACATAGTTGGGAAAAGGCTAGTCAGATGATGAATGGCGCAGATTCCTCAGTTCATCTGCCGTGGAATAGACTTTTATGATTTTTTTAGACAAGTGTCGCTTCTATCTAATCTTATCTATGCTAGGAGCCCCGTTTTACATACATAGGATACGTGTGAACATATCAAGCGGTACTTCAACATCTGCTGATGAATATAGGCCTAATGATCTACCACTAAAGATTCTTGTGGGAAATATACCCTAGTTTTTGTATTATACGGAGTGGACGAACGGACCTATCCTATATTGAAGTCGTATCATTTGGTAATGATAAAGAGACATTATATTATTCGTAACCCGCAAATGAACGGAGGTAAATGTTAGGTTTTTAAAGATATAATGAAAAAAACAAAAACTAGACATAACCTCAATTTTGGCCACTTTGTGGCTTCTAGCGATATTTTACTTCGATTCACTTACAGTGGCCTCCAAAAGTTAGTTGAAATTTTTCCAGCTTCAGTTATGATGCCACAATATAATTTAATTAAAAAAAAATAATCAAGTTATCCTGAGGGATTACTTGATTATTTTTTATGATAAGTCATAGGTTGAATTAGTCAGTAAAAACGTTATGGTGCACAGTTCAAACATCACTAGAATTTCAAATCATAATGTGGCGTATCACAGCTAAAGTGGAAAAATGTCAACTAACTTTTGGAGGCCACTGCAAACAGCAAATTGATTTGTAATCGCAGCACATTATTTTTGGCGATATGCTGGGCTATGAAGTCATATTACTTGGAAACTAAGACTGGTAATTATTGTCTAGAAACGCTGTCCGCACTGAGTAAATGTGGTGATCGAACCTTCAACCAATTCTTCCCTGTGAAGGCTTATACCCAGCAGTAGGACAATTTCAGGCCGATTTAACTGCCTCGTTGGTTTGAGGTTCGTGGGTTTAATCACCAGCTTGGGCAGTGTTATTGTTTTTTTATAAAGAACTAGCGACCCGCCCCGGCTTCGCACGGGTGCAATGGAGAAACACTGATAATTTTAGAGCCATTATTTCTCGTAAAAAGTATAGGATAAAAAATGGTTATTGTGGGTTATCCCTAAGAGATAGACGTATACCATCGCGAACTTTTCTGTAGACCTTTTTAAGGTGTACAATACTGTAGTACATTATTTTGATCTATCTCGACGGGTTCAGCCAGCGTTTACAATGTAAGCGCAAAAAAATGTGTTTATTTACGACATTACATTAGAAACCTCTAAAATTACCAGTGTTTCGCTACTATATTATGCATGTTTTATACATATAAACCTTCCTCTTGAATCACTCTATCTATTAAAAAAACCGCATCAAAATCCGTTGCGCAGTTTTAAAGATCTAAGCATATATAGGGACAGACAGACAGGGAAGCTACTTTGTTTTATACTATGTAGTGGTAGTGATTTTCCCAGCAGCAGACCAGAGTCTGGATTTGTGTCCGATTAAACATTATTTGCGAAATGTCTTATTGCAACAGCTAATGGTTGCATCCTTGCTGACATCCACAATACAAAGTTAACCCTTTAGTTTCGATCGTTTTACAAAGAAGAATAGCAGCAACAAGTCGTAAAAGCAATAAATAAGCGTCGTATGACAGCAGTAAAAGAAAGTACGCAGTATTATGTCTCAGTTAAAGGTTTAATTGGAGAGTTTGTTGTATAAGTATCGTATTACATGCAGTTACAAGTTTATACCGTTCTTGTTGATCGTTACTCTAAATTGTTTTGATTATCCTGGGCTTCTTCTTTTTTAAATATTATAAAAATCGTTTACTTACACGAAGAAGTTCTGTGCGCACTTCTCAACTTGGCGCTGGACCGGTGGGTTCCGAATAATGATTGCACCTCCAATCCTTCTCCATTTGAGTTCCAGGTATGGTCCAGTCACTGTCATTCACTGACAGATAACGTACAGCCCAAACCACTGAGTCTAGAAGTTTGAAATGAACAAGGCTTCCTTATACAACGAAGGAAGTGGTTTTGAAAATTTATCCCCTACAGAGTTAAAATAGGGGCAGAAAGTCTGAATGAAATGTCGAAAAGAATATGTAAAAATTTTGGTGATGCTTATTTTAACACTCGTTACAGTGGAGGACGTTGAGGGGGCTTGCAGCTAAGTAACAACAGCCGCACGGGTCGATCGATGAGGTTAAGCTACGCTTGCCGCGGTTGGTCTGTGGATGGGTGACCATCTTTACATACCGAGACCCCTCCGTGCCTCGGAAATTACTTTAAGCTATTGGTCACGGCTATCATTCGTAGACCTTTGACAGTCGTTACGGGTCGTCAGAAGCCCGAAAGTCTGACAACTAGTCTTACCAAGAGGTATCGTATTACCCAGTAACTGGGTTGTGGAGGTCAGATAGGCAGTCGCTCCATGTAAAATACTGGTATTCAGCTGCATCCGGTTAGACTAGAAGTCGACCCCAAAATAGTTGGGAACAGGCTAGGCAGATGATGATGATGACAATGGAGGACATTAATAACCCAGATAGCCTATGCACTTGACTTGTCGTTAAACGATTGCATAATAAGTCTGGCAGGGTGAACACGGAGTCCGTGGCCAAAACCGGCTGTGCTCAGATACAGAGCTGAAGGTAATGTTGTGACATATTATGTTTTCAGTAACTGCCCGGAGTCTGGATTTGTGCACGTTTGATAGCAGAAGACTCGCCCCCCTATTACATGGGACTTAAACGTAGGGGGAAAATATGAGTGTACTATAGATACATCTCTGTTGAGGGACCCGTGGCTAAATAATAACAGCCGCACAGGTCGATCGATCAGGTTAAGCTACGCTTGCCGCGGTTGGTCTGTGGATGGGTGACCATCTTTACATACCGAGACCCCTCCGTGCCTCGGAAAGCACGTTAATGCCCGGTTCCTATATCTGAGAAACGATCCGTTTTAGTTACGAATAGTAGTTTTATATACGAGCCGTAAACTAAAACCGTTCCTATAAAAAACGACTCGTCATGCAACTTACTGACGGCTTGCTACTAACGGATGGGAGGGTTACCGGTAACGGACGGTAAGCGTATTGTACGGAGATGAGTGTTTGGGGTGTTCCTATAAATATTTTAAACGTCAGTAAACTGTCAAGATTACTATTCGTTATGTCATTTGGTTACCCGTCAATTTCGGTCGGTTAGAATGTGGTTAGGAGCAAAGTTTCTAATGTATTTCACTGTTTTCGCTTTTTAATTTTGAAATGTCGAGTTCAGATAGTGATAGAGAAGTGTTCGATATTATATCAAACTCCAGTGAGACTGATTCAGAAGAAGATAATAGGCGCGTTAGAATATATAAAGAAAGAGTAGATTATTTAGGTAGGATAGGTATTGTACTACACTTTATAATTACTATACTACATAAGACATGTTATAACTATATAATTTTTGGCCACAACAAACAACCGTATTATCAGCGAGCTAATTGAATAACCGTAAAGAAAAGATGCAGAACCGAAGAAACATTATTTTTTGATGCCAAATGTCAGTTCGCGCGCTGAACTTATAACGTTCCGTTCTTGTTGTGTACGCTGCATTCTATTGTATTTGGTAAGAAAATTAAAAAATAACACGCAGATGCCTGCGATTGTATAGTTATTTACACATCTTACAAAACTTATAGAACTATTCGTATGTAAATCTAACATATTTTGCCTTGATTTTTGTGTTATTAAATTTCAATTTTACTTAAAACGAAACGTGAGTGAAGAGGACTCGGTATTTTAATGACCAACAGATGTTCGTCAATAGCAGGTATAGAAAATAAATTGTGGAACGGTATTTACGACTCGTAGTCGGTTCTAGAAAAACGGATAGTAGCTTTTATACCATGACGATCCGTTGAATATAGGAACCGGGCATATGCCGTTGGTCCCGGCTATCATTCGTAGATTTTTGACAGTCGTTACGGGTAGTCAGAAGCCCGAAAGTCTGACATGCCATGCATCCGGTTAGACTGGAAGCCGACCCCAACATAGTTGGGAAAAGGCTAGGCAGATGATGATATAGATACATCTCTGCCTAACCCTTCAGAAATAGTAGGCGTGATGATATTTCAAGTGGAAAGTATCCTGCCTATATTTAGAACAAGATCCACTTTACGTACCAGGGGGGCAATTACGTAACACAGGAACAGTAGCTTATATGGCTTTCATTTTGACAGTTCAACAACATTCATTGTGTTATTTACGTTGTTGAGCAGTCAAATTTTTCGAACATATGAAGCAATGGATTAGCAATATCCTTCAAAATGATTCAGATTGATAGTGAGGTACGCAATTACGGTGCAGGTCACTCCAGAAAGGAAGTGTATCCAGGCGGTAAGAGACGCGGAAAAATTTTAAGGTTGGGTAGACTTTGTTTTTAATGTTTTCTTGTTCGCTGTCGGAAATTTAATTACCTATCTACAGGGTTATTTGTAAAACACCAACAACCTCTTTAGAGGTCATTGTACTCATCATTATGAACAACTTTTACTATTGGACCAAACCTGAAATCACGAAAAAAAATCAGCTGTTCCCTACATTTATGTTCATACGAGTCGTCAAAATGTAGGGAACAGCTGATTTTTTTTTTCGCGATTTCAGGTTTGGTCCCATAGTAAAAGTTGTTCATAATGATGAGTACAATGACCTCTTAAGAGGTTGTTGGTGTTTTAAAAATAACCCTGTATTTCAAAAGCATGTAATGAAAGTGTAAACGAACCCTGTCCAGGTTATATTCTTACGCAGTCAACTTTATAACTCACCACATTTACCAACTAAAGTTACCAAATAAAAGTTCTTCAAACAATCTTTGTTTGAAGAACTTTTACAAATTGTAATTCGAAAAAACATCGACTAAAATTGAGGTGGTAAAATTAACCTCAATAGTCATTTTTTTTTTAACAAACCATCTTTAACCATCTATAAAATTAGAATTTTCAAAAGAGAAAAGGAAAAGAAAAATAAAAGGAAAAAGATTAGAAAAAAAAACACTGTTTAAGTATTCAATCATTAAATCAAAGCACTCGATTTGTAAGTGGACAAATTGACATTCCGGGTACGTTTTTCTAATCCATTTGTTTACATTTTCGTAAAATACTTTAGGAACAGACATTAACTTACCTTAGTGTGGCTATTGAAGTTAGTAGATGCGAATTAAGACTTTGTAACACCACCTCCGAAACGCTACGTGCTACGAACCTACTACGAAAATGCTACGGGTTTGCTACGATATCATTCTTCAATTTTTTTTATTTTTTATTTTCATGTGAAAATCCCCATAAATATCCTTGGTTATGGCTATTCTTTGGTGTAAGTGGACACTTTTTGTTAGGGATGATTTTTTAATCAGATTTATCAATCATCTGATATCTTTACAAAATAACTAGCTTCTGCCCGCAATTTACAAATGTATGTTCCGGCATACTTTTCGACAAACAGCCGTACGATTCTGTAACCATCTCACCGTGAAAGCTTGGGTGAAGTGAGCGTGAAAGTCGTCAATAGTGTCAATCCCTAGCATCAGCAAGACTCACAGCTTACTCTAAGCTCACTTCACCTTAGTTATCACGGTGAGATTTTTCCAGAATCGACCGGCAGACCAAAATTCTTAAAGTTATATTTTCGGCATTAAAATAGTTCCCAGACATCGCACAAGTTATTTTGAAAAAAAAAATATAACGTACAGTTTCAACTTTGCAATGATTTTATTATATGGATATTAATTTTCTTAAATGTGAGTGATAATCTAAATAAATGCTAAAGACAATTTTATTCCTCAAATAAAAGCTGTAATGAGATCGAAAATTCAGAGCATTCTGTAATATTTTTACAACACTTGAAACCTTTTAAAACTGATTGGAAATCACAAAACCAATTAAGTATGTCTCGTTTGTTTTCAAAAGAACTCAGTTCTTCAATTCGGACATTCCTACTGGAGATTATTTTTAATTAACAATTAATACAATTGTTAAAGTGTTTATTGTTTGTACTGTCTTGCTGGAAAATACGAGTATGTCGACCTTGAGATACTTGAGAAATGGAAAGAATTATTTAAGACTGGCTTTTGTACGTGGCTTTACCTGCATGGTGGTCGGAAATGATTCCACGGGAATGTACTACCAGTAAAACCAAGTATACTTTGCCTTTACCCAGATTATGATCTATCCGTGTGCCAAATTTCATAAAAATCCGTTCAGTTTTTAAGGCATGGTAAGGTGACAGAGTTACTCAAACTCAAAGCATTTATTTCAAATCAACCAATTACAGGCACTTTGAATTATCGGATCGGTCAGTCAGAAAGATGAAGCTAGTTGCCCATTCCAAAGCGTAGTAGGTACAGACGCCAGCACATCAAGCTACCCGAAACTGTCAACCTTATGCTTTAGCGATAAAGATAAAAAACTATTAAAGAAATTTGGCAGATGTGATAGTAGATAGTTGTGAACGGACAAGAAACTCCACGGACACTCTTATCTTTAAATGAAAAAAATGTTACAAAATATTGGTTACATCATTCATTTTAAAATTAAACACGTGAGAACGATGTAGAAAGACGTGCACGTTAAAAGCGTCTATAATAATAATAAAAAAACCCTTACTTATTTTCGCATTTATAATATTATATACAACGTGTAACGTTAAATGCGCAAAACCTGAAAATAGTTTGATCAGAATAACGCGCAGAATTAATTGAACCACTTTATAATATAGGTCACATTTTTCAAAAAATCTTCATTAAAAACGTTACCGTGTCTATTTATTAATAGGTCAAGCAAGCCAATGTCAGCGCGGCGCAGCGGCCCGGTGACGAATCCTCCCTCGATAAAGCGTCGTCACAGACGCAAGAAACGATCAGAATGGCCAGTAAAACTAAAACAGCACATAAAACATTTACAATTTTTTTAATGACTAATTTTCTCTCTGAAATAGGTCAATTGAATTAAAAATAAGTTGGGGTGTCTGAGGTTTTGCGCATTTAACGTTACACGTTGTATAGGTAGTATGGATTTACCTAGTAGTGGTAAAACGACATCTTCTTTAGACTGTATTTAACTGCGCGCACTGAACGCAGCAATAATGAGTTGTCACCAATTTTATTTGATTTGAAATGTGCAGTCAGAGAAATTAGGTAATTGTTTAACTAACTTCGTCAATTTGCCGGATAGCCATTTATCATACAACTGTCAGAAAATTATAGTTTGTAATTTGAATACACGGTTTAAATTAGTTTTCAATTTGAAGTACTGTTAACTAATAATTTCTCTGATTTTGCAAACGATGAAAATAAAGTTACTGAGTTTAATACAAGAAACGGATTTAATGGAACTGCTATAAATTGATATTTGTTTCTAAAAGCAAGAAGTTCTTATACGTTTTCATATGTACAACGAATGAACAAAATATCTGGTTCATCAACCATCTGCCGGTCGATTCTGTAAAACTCTCACCGTGAAATCATAAGTGAAGTGAGCACTTAATAGTGTTAATCCCTAGCGAATGACAGCTCACTCCACGCTCACTTCACCCAAGCTTTCACGGTGAGATGGTTACAGAATCGCAAGGCAGTACGAGTAAGTAATATAATGGAATTATTTTTAAAACATCTTATTAAGAGCTAACTTTACTAAAGTCAGAGGGGCAATTCTTGTAATTTTAAGAACGTTCTCAGTTTGTTCTCAGTCTCCCTACATTTTTGACAAGTATTTGACATTGATTGTCGCCGAGATGAGGTTGCGACTAGATTTTCAACGTTTTTAATTACGGGAATTGGTATTTAGATATCTAGGGGCTCGTGACTAAATAATAACAGCCGCACAGGTCGATCGATCAGGTTAAGCTACGCTTGCCGTGGTTGGTCTGTGGATGGGTGACCATCTTTACATACCGAGACCCCTCCGTGCCTCGGAAAGCACGTTAAGCCGTTGGTCCCAGCTGTCATTCGTAGATCTTTGACAGTCGTTACGGGTAGTCCGCAGCCCGAAAGTCTGACAACCAGTCTTATCTAGGGGTATCGTATTACCCAGTAACTGGGTTGTGGAGGTCAAATAGGCAGTCGCTCCATGTAAAATACTGGTATTCAGTTACATCCAGTTAGATTGGAAGCCAACCCAAACATAGTTGGGAAAAGGCTAGGCAGATGACATGGTCATTGGTTACTAACCTGATCATACTCCTGTCGATAGCACTTCTGCGCCTCGCCTCAAGGTCTGGAGACCTTCTGACAGGGGAGGAGGTGGCTCCCATCACCAGCCACAACGCAGCCAGCAACGCAACGGTTCGGGAAGAACTCATGCTTGTGGATGTGGAAAACTGAAAAGAACGAAAAAATATTTGATTTTTATGATCAGTTGTCACTTATCTTCTCTCGGGACGAGCTATGCAATAGTTGTTTATGCCGTGGTGATATGATTAGTCCGTCAGTGTAGTTTATGGTAGGGCTAACTGCCCTAATGTTACAAGTGGCGTATCCAAGGTACAGCCTGAGCAGTGAGTCCTGCTTACACCTTAGCATAATAAGCCTATGCAGATGCATGAAGCATGAAGCAGATGATATTATTATGGTCTTTAGATATCTATTATCCGTGGAATAAATTTGACGTCTGACACTTCTAGTATGGAAAACCCGTAAAATTAAAAAAATATTTTTAGAATAAGACTTATCTTTGGTAGGTACCTATAAAAGTTTTGTGACATTCGCCCTAAAGGTACCTAAAAGGGACAGAACAATATTAGGAACCCACTCGGAACTTGAGTAAGTTCAATTCATATAGAAACCCATTATTATGGAAATAAGGGAAAACATAAAGCATGATTATAATTTCGCTGTAAAAGTTTCAATTTGTTTGGTAAAAGTTATTGGTGTTCCCGTTTAATAATACATGTTTTTCAAATTGATAGATTGATTCTAATTGTGTTTTACTAATCATTTTTTTGTTCAAAATTATTTTACACGAAGCGCGACCCGTGGGCTTTTTTTGCATTTTGAAAATTTTGTGTGCATACACACGAGTGGCCCGCGGCAACGAAAGCGGCAACTGCAGTCGTCGACGCCCGCCGTCAACAGCGT
This sequence comes from Eremobia ochroleuca, assembly GCA_949629135.1. Taxonomy (NCBI): domain Eukaryota; kingdom Metazoa; phylum Arthropoda; class Insecta; order Lepidoptera; family Noctuidae; genus Eremobia; species Eremobia ochroleuca. The sequence goes on along the minus strand of OX451385.1, from coordinate 8,146,050 downwards.
GTTGCAGTCGTCAGCACCGTACTCAAATACACGAGCGGCATGTTGTCGATGGTGTCAGTGGTTTCTACCGACGCATGTTGCTCATGTAATTTTTTTTTTAGAAGAAAAAAGTTATCCAAAATTCAAATAGAAACGGAAATTAGTTGGAGCAAGGTCTGACGAATATGGTGGGTGACAAGGAGTTTTCAGTCGTAACTCCAGTAGTTTTGAGATGGTCCGTTATGCGGTGCTTTGACGCCTTTTTGTTGTTATTGTTCAAAGAGTTCATACGGGACCAACTTTCCAACCTTTTTTTATCTTTCCAGTTTGAAGTAAATGAGTAAATATAGACCTATCACTTACATTGAAGGATGCTGCAAGTTGGTTTGAGATGAATCTGCTTTCACTATGGTTTTCAATTCATCTTTATCCGCTCTCATCTCCGGTCGGTCATGGGGCTCAAAATTTCCAGAACGGAAGCGGTCAAACAAAAAACGAAACGTGTGTTCACAGAATAGAATAGAATACTCTTACACACCGTATAATGTCCATACACGTTATTTACGTGCTGCGTTGGTGCCACGATGGAATTCTTATTCGAAAAAAACACGCATTTTCTATTTTTCTATGGTTACAGAAAGTGCTGTATTAAAAAAAAAAATGAATGGCGGGACAACAAAAACAACCGATTTTGAAAAACCAAATGTCATTCTATATTATAAAATAAATTTGTATTCGGAATTCAAAATAGAATGAAATACATCGGTCTTCACAATAGCCAGTATCAAAAATCGGCAATTTCATAGGTGAGGACCTAATAAAATATTTTCTGTGACTTTTTGCTCAGTATATTTTCTAGCGCTTAAATAAAATTAATCCTAGTGACAAATCCTCACTAGAATGTATTTCGCAGCTTTAATTTTAATTTAACTTAACTTATGTTTCTGGACAAATGATTTCAGGTGCATTTTTTCAACTGTATTGCAGTTTTCAACGCCAGCAATATTTCAATGAGTAAATATAATATATTAAAATGCAAGTATATCTATTGTATTGACGAACACAGGAAGCTTGGTAGGAAATAGAAAAGGATGCTTGTGTCTGCTTCAAATAAGTCGGCTGTTCTTATTGTTTGTTTTAATTAACAAAATGTAAACCTACTAATATTATAAACGAGAAAGTTTGTGAGGATATCTATCCTCACAAACTAGCAAACAGTATAATACTATAATACAGTATAGTAGTACAAAACTAGTAAACAGTGTAATAGTAGCAAACATCCATCCATCCATCTGTATGTTTGCTACTCTTCCACGCAAAAACTACTAAATGGATTTTGATTAAACTTTACAATAATAAAGCTTATACATCAGAATAACACATAGAATAGTTTTTATTCCGATATTCCCACGGGATCGACACTTATGCGGGTGAAACCGCGGGGCGCTGCTAATAAACAAATAATAAACTGAAGAAGAAAGAGTTTAAACAGCTTAAAGGCTTGTTTTACGATACCTAAATAATCACTAATTACCTAATAAATTCATATGGTCATTATAAAGGAAAATAATTTGCCTCCATTGAAATGGAGGATCGGCCGCATAGAAGCCCTACAAAAGGGAAACGACGATGTATCAAGAGTCGCAGATGTGAGGACTGCCAGCGGCACTATCCGTCGAGCTGTAAATCGCTTGTGTCCTCTGTTCGAGCCTGAAGCAGAAGAGTTGAAGGATTTCCCTTCAACGGGGGGAGTATGTTAAGGCCCACCCCCCGCAGGGTGCGGGGGGCCGGGCCGGTGTCCCTACTCCACGGCGCTGAGGATATAAAAAGGCGCGCGCGCCTCGCGACGAGCGTCGGACCTTAGAAAACCTGTAATAATTGTAATTAAATACAAAATAAAAATAGCAAAAATAACCCTATTGTAAAAGGAAAATTAAATATATAGTCGTCCAGTTTGAGTTTATATTTCAGCTCCGCACACTTACCTGACACCACACAACCAAGGCCATAAGCCTAAACAATTTGGGGCTCGAGCTTAAATGAGAATACCCGCATAAGTTGATCAAAGGTTAAGCTACGCTTGCCGCGGTCGGCTCGTGGATGGGTGATCTTCCATCACATATCGAGACCCCTCCGTGCCTCGAAAAGAATTTTAATGAAGCCGTTGATTCCGGCTGTCATTCGTAGATCTTTGACAGTCGTTACGGGTAGTCAAATCAATCTGCCGAGCCTTTCCATAACTATGTTGGGTTGGGGTCGGCTTCCATGCCGGACGCCCGGTGTCACCACTGCGTCGACTGCCGGGAGGACACGGCGCGGCACACGCTGGCAGAGTGTGCCGCTTGGGAGGAGCCGTGCCGTGCCCTCATCTCAGGAGTAGGCAGTGACCTATCGCTGCCGGCCGTGGTCGAGTCTATGGTCGGCAGCGAGGAGTCCTGGGACGCGGTGGTTTCCTTCTGCGAAACAGTCGTCTCGCAGAAGGAGGCTGCGGAAAGGGAGAGGGAGATCTCGTCCCCTCACCCGGCCCGCAGCAGGCGCACCGGGCGTCGGCGGAGGGCGGATAACGCCCTCTTCCAGCCCCCCTAAATAGGTCCAGGGGCGACGGACTTGGGGACGTCCGTCGCCCCCCACACATCAGGACCCGAGGCGGCGGCGCGTAGTGTTCCACGCGCGCCCCTCTTAGACGTCGCGGGGGGAGTTTAACACCTCACTCCCCCCCCTGACACGAGGAGGCCCGCAGGCGCGGGCCAGCACCAGCCGGAGGTTGCGGAAGTATCGTTCGTTCCCGCCACCCCCGGCGTAGGTGAGAGAGGGAACACCGGGGTGGTTTTTAGTCAGGGGTCGGCTTCCATCAGTCTTACCGGATGCAGCTGAATATCAGTATTTCACATGGAGCGACTACCTATCTGACCTCCACAACCCAGTTACTGGGTAATACGATACCCCTTGGTAAGACTGGTTGTCAGACTTTCGAGCTACTGACGAGCCGTAACGACTGTCCAAGATCCTTGCGACTGCCTTTCTGACCACCACAATCCAGTTACATAAGTATTATCTAAAATTCGTTAAACAAATAATAAATAATTTATCTACTATAAATTATGGGTATGTATTGTATATAAAAAGTTCCAATTATTGTTAACATTATCATAAGAAGGTACATACGTAGAAACTCGATTAACCGGACTGATTGTTGTTGTTAGGGATTCGGATAATCGAAAATCCGGATAATTGAATTTATGAAGAATAGCGGGTTTTTTGCATAATATGTAGTTGTTACGAAATTATTAAGAGATACAGTTTTCACCATACGATGTATGCACTTATTGGTCGTGGTTGGTCGTGGTTGAGTCCGGATAATTGGAAATCCGTATAACTGAGGGCCGGATAATCGAGTTTCTATTGTAATAAGTTACTTCTTAGTTTAAGCCGGTACAAACTCCAAATGAGACGAACTTACCCGGTAATAGTTTATTTGACAGTTGAAATTACACTTGTTGATTAACTCCGTTATTAATTACTCCAAAATTAAGTCATCCAATGCTATCGAGGCTTTTGTTAACAAGTCTATAAGGATCCGAAGTTAATATAACAAACTATGTACGAGTATTTGGAACTTAAATTAAACAAGTACTCGATTTAATATTAAGGTTGCTGTCACGCACTTAATCTGTGGAGCGATCATTGAAATGCCTTGTTCAAAGGCCTCTCCCAGGCCCAGACCTCCGAGCCATTATACCACAAGCAAATCCAAAGAGGTGACAACTCACACTGGTACGAGATTTACACAGTGCTAGTCGACACCTACGCCCTAAAATCAGGGATTTTTGAATACCTTGTTTAAAAAGACGATCCTCAAATTGATCACTTTTTATAGTGTTTTCAAGAGAGTGCAACAAAATAATGCTGGCTATCGTACTTTCGAAAAATTATATTGATACCACAAACCTCTTTCTTTGCCGTGTTTAGTTTATTCAGAGTCAAATTAATTTAGCTAGAAAAACTCCGCACACGTCATGGGTAACAATATCTAAATATAATAATTGGAAAAATATAAGTAGTTTTTTAGTTTAATGATCGTATTTACTGGAACTGAAAATAATTTTTTTCACATAACGAGTATAAATATCTAAAAACGATAAAAAAACTGGTCTGAAAACACATACTTGAAGTGCGGTCGTTGACCCCAAAAAAAGTTTTTTTTTTTTAATCGTTTTATCTATCATGTTTAGAAATCGATGCCGTTCACGTCTGTGGAGTTTCACTAACTAATTTTATTTGACCCTGCATAAAGGTTTTTATCGATCGTCCAGATTATTATAATATACAGCATTTTTTTTTTTTACCGTCTCTAAATTTTTACAAGATGTTCTACCCATGAATATGAACAACTTTCACTATGGAACCAACTCTGAGATCACGAAAATAAAATCAGCTGTTTCATACATTTTGGTCAAGTAGGAATTGAACTTTTGTATTAAACAGCTGATTTTGATTTCGTGATTTCAGAGTTAGTCCCATAGTGAAAGTTGTTCATAGTCATGAGTAGAACACCCTGAAAAAATTTGGAGACGGTAAAAAAAAATCCAGTATGTTAATTTCCTGCTAGTAATATTTATAATGTCTGCCCACCTATCCCTTTACAAAGTCCCCCTATGACGCTGAGTCCCCATTGTGAAACATCGAGACCACGCTCATTAATGAACAGAGTCGATTTCTGAAGCCTTTGATCATCTAATGACGCATTATGGGGGTGAACTAATCATACCTAGTCTACGCGTAGGGGGAAAGGGGGGGGGTTGCGTAGGATGAATCGTTGTATGGGTAATGGTAGTGTATAGTGAGTCGGTTAAACTACTTGGGACGAATTGATTTAGAAGTACCTAATTGGAAAGCAATTAATTTTTGACCAACTGTTTTTGGTGAAACAAACGCTTACTTTGAAAATTTTGTTTATATTTTTTTTTATTGGAATACTGAAAATTATCTTTTATTCTAATAACAGCTTATGTACACCATATAAATTACAGACAATTTAAACTAAGTACCAAATAAAAATTAAAAAAACTAACTAACTATATAAATAAATACAAAAACAAAAGGATTTAGGCGTCGAAGTACTCGCCCGCATCGCTGTCATCTGGAAACATGCCCAGAAGACTAGCAGCATTGCCACGTTGAATGGCAATGCTAATTAATTGGAAATCATATTCAATTTCACAAACATCCTGACTATCTTAACGAGCATTATACATACGAAAGTAATTTTTTTTGTTTGTTTGTTTGTTTGTTACCTTTTCACGCCTAAACCATTGGACCGATCTTCCTGACATTTTGCATATACGTTGTCAGGTGTACTAAAACGGACATAGGGTACCTTTCATCCCGAAAAAAAGTGCTGTTCTCGAGAAAAACAACAATAACGTTATTATGATAGTCGATGGCGCCACGTGTCTCCACACATACACATTTTGTAAGTCTAGAGTGTTAAATTAATTGAATTTAACTAACTTTTTTGAATAACTTCCGAACTCCACGCGGGCGAAGCCGCGGCCAAAAGCTAGTAATCTATAAAATAAGACTTGCTTCTATGCTTTTTATTAATGACGAATGAAAATTAAAACTTTGGTTCATAAAATGACATACAGACAGGGTGACAGAGATATCGACGCGCAACTTGTTACCATGAATTCAGTACATCATTCTGAACACCCATGCGTAGAGATTTTCGTCGGATTAAAAAAAAAAATTGAATTGAATTGTTGCATACATTTTGACCGCCGAAGGATTGCACTTTTGTCTGAAACAGCAGATTGTTTTTTGATAACCGACCAAAAAAGTCTACGCTAGAGGTCTAGAAATGAAATGGAAGGTGCAGATGACGTTGATTCTTATTTAATTTTGTCGGGATCGTGTAAACGTGTAATGAAACAAAAATATAAAATAATCAAATAGTTATCATATTACGAACACATGTGTACAGTACCGTACAGTGTGTGTAAAGTATTCTCTTTTGTCAGCTACAGGCTGATTTTTATCCAGACATCTTTTACACGTAGGTATAATAACATAAGGAACTGAACTTTGCCTCTGTAGGTCTGCGACTAACAATATATGGCATAAAACAACGTCTGTTAACTGAACGGGACAAGCTGAGATTTATATCAGGTATCCTGTCCTGGCTAGGGATGGAAAAGATGCATGTTATAAGATAAAATTGTATCGATGTTTTTTTTTCTTTTAAGGACGATGGAGTGAAGGGTTTGCTGCGTTCTATTTAATATAACAAACACATCATCATGATCTGCCTCGCCTTTTCTGAACCATGTTGTTTTTGTACAGACGCCAGTACATCAAGCTACCCGAAACTGTCAAATTTTCCCAATCAACTTTCAGCCTTATGCTTTAGCGATAAAGTTGAAAATCGATTAAAGAAATTTGACAGACTGTGGTAGCTTGATGTGCTGGCGTCTGTACATAACTGGCTAAGCGACATATTTGTCAAAAAAACTACATAATTGTCACATTTTCAAGATCGGTCTCATGGCATAAACGGTCTTATGCAAAATGGGGTTTTCATTAGAACTATCACGACATTTTATTATGATCGAACAAACAAAAAGTTTCGATTCTTAAATTTTTCCTAGTTATTATATAATTCTAACCTTGCGTATCGTGCCGATAATGGAACTTGATATTTCTGTGCACAACACTATTCAAGTACGAAGATAATGCATTCAATATCTTTGAAATTAAGTGGTGGTGTTAGTCTAACATTATTTATATTTTGTAGAACAAAAGTCAAAGTCAAACTATTTATTTTAAATTAGGCACATAAAAGGCACCTTCGAACATCAAATAAAATGCTTTTGAACTTCAAAATAGCATAAAAACTTATCATTTCCTTGCCCTTATTCATTTATTCCTTTATTTCAGGCAACTAGGGCCCATAGACAAAACAATACTATTTCAATATTTTCGATTTATTTGGGGTCGTTGTAACATGACTTTATCTTCCATACTCGTACTTCTCTATTTGTCGTCATTACGGTAGTCAACCCCAAATGAAAACAAAAAGTGTCGTGACCAAATGCTACATATTTTTCGGCCTAGCTCTCATTCACCAAGTGTGCAGGGTAGAACTGGCGATAAGGAACTTCGTCCCTAAAAGTAATAACGTGTTGCAATGGCAGACAGAACTTCGAGTTCAAAATCAAACAACACTCACAGATAACAATTCCAGCTGAAAAATGGTATATTGAGTCAAAGAGATTGAAATATGCCACACGGTAATCAAACTGTCACAAGCAATTGCCACAAATTTACTGAAAATTATTATTTAATTTTAAAATATTTTAATCAACACAGCTCAGTCTTCGGACCAAAAATATTGTTCTCGGTAGAAAGACATTCTTCTTTCTACCTTAATTTTCAGGAAGTGATAAATGATGGGCTTTTTTTTCGATACTAGAACAAATATGTTTTTAATTATGTCCTATCAATCGAGCTACTTTACAGCACCACCATTTCAGAGGAAAAACCTCTTTTCCGAACCAAAATCCCTGTATTTAAGAAGCGATTTGGAGCCATCAATCAACGAGGTGATAAGCAAGTATTTGTCAGAGATATTCACGGACAAACGACACTAGATGTAAGCTATCTATGTATTAGTGTTACTACAAAATGTAAGGATATTTGGACATGTTACCTTGAAAATTAGGCTAAAAATAGAACAACCCATAATGTTTTGAGGGGACCGTTCATACATACATACATAAACACGCCTTCTTCCCGCGGGGGAAGGCAGAAACTACAGAACGCCACCCGCTACGATCCTTACATACTCTTTTTGTTTTGTTTACGTTCAGAATGCACTTCAGTAACATCGCTTCAGTAAGGGTCCTGTATGACGCACTGGTCAGGAGTCATCTAGAACATAGTGCTGTCATATGGGCTCCACATGAGGCCAAGTACTCGGTAATGCTGGAGCGCGTACAGAACAAGTTCACGCGCTACTTGTACAAAAAGCTATATGGGGTATATCCGTTTTACCCGTTGATGTACCCCACTCTGTTTGTGCTCGGTATGGTCGGGTACAACCAACTGAGGGTGCGACGGGATTTCACGCTTGTTTCGTACTTGGTTAGGCTACTTCGTGGCATTGAGCATAACCCAGGAGTGCTGCAGCGCCTGAGTTTATGTGTACCGGACCGCTATGTGCGGAGGCGGCGCCGCCCGCCGCTACTGGCCGTGCCGGTTGCCAGGACCAACCTGCTAGCGAAAACACCATTGACCCGCGCAATTCGGGTTATTAACGATCTGCACGTCAAGATCGATGTTTTTACGTGCTATTTGAGTGAATTCGCAAAAATACTGTTGTTTATTTTATGTTACAGTGTAGATTAGGCTAAGCTAAGATTATTATTAGATGTTATTATAAGTTTTACTAGTTTTATATATTTGTAATTATTTTTTTTTTCTTTTCATAGTTTTTATATTGTAAAAAAATTATTTTAAGACCGCGCTATCGCATTAGGAATACCTGTAATGATAGTTGTAAGGGAGATTTTACTAAATAAATAAATAAATAAAATAAACAAAAAATACATCTGCACCCTAATTGCGTAAAACTCTATTACTCTCAATTTGAATCATTTTGAAGCATATTGCTAATCCATTGCTCCATATGTTCAAAAAATGTGTCTGCTCAACAACGTAAATAACGCAATTAATGTTGTTAAACTGTCAAAATGAAACCCATTGCTACTGAAAGTGTGTTACGCAATTACCCTGCTGGTCATACACGCAAGCCGGTTGCGATTACTACGTACCTGACCTTTCTGAAGAACATCAAGAATAAGGTGATAAGTAGATACACCGTTCAAGATAAACCATAAAAAAACATTTCGCGTGTAGCACCGTACACGTGGCATAAGTGACACTTCTTAAAAAATAAATAATAAGGGAGATTTAGTGTAAGAGACAGAGAGATATCTTTCTTCTCTCTCATGTAACGAAATGTGCGTAAACGTGACGCGTCTCTCGTCCAATTATTGAATCGAAACTTCTTACGCGGTAAGAAGTTTCACTCCAAATATTTGTGCAGTGCAGAGATCTTACTGATTATCATAAATACAGAAGGCGGTGAATGTCAGCTATATGGCACTATGGTATTTGAGCTGACTGACAGACGAGATCGCGAATAGATTTTGCACGAATTACGGGAAGTGGCTTTCTGATGACAAATACTCGAACAGATGCTGCTATTCTTCAAAACGAGAAGAGAGAAAAGTGTAAATACCGTATTTTAGACACGTTCGCATTATATTCTAAGTCTCAATCTGTCAAAAAATCCCCTAATTATTGAATTTTTTTTGACATTGATTGTGGCTGAGATGAGATTGCAACTAAATTTTTAACGTTTTTAAATACGTAAATTCAGTTTCCGTTCTAACCTCAGCCAAGTCTCGAAAGAACTCATTTGTTTTTAAAACAAATCATGGCGGATTCACACCTCGACACCGTTTGAATTTCGAGGTATTCTTTAAAAAAAAAAAAAAAACACTACAGTCCGTTCACAATTATCTATAATACCTCTGATTTTGCATTACTGTCCAAATCACTAATCTTTATTCTCATTCGAATAAAGTTGCTATTTGGTTGCTTTGACAAGTCTGTAAAAATAATTGTGATGTTGTTGTCTATTTATTTATTTATTTATTAGGGACAAAAAACAGTTACATGCTACAAATTACAGAGAAACACTTAAAACTAAGATTTAACAAACATGTGACCCACACCATTGTCCACGTTTTAACTACAGGTTAAAACATGTGCCAAAGACAAGTGATAAAGTTGTCGTCACAATAAGGTTGATATTATAATATTATGTCGCTGCTGTCAGAAGTGAATTAACTATGAACAGACTGTACAAGGGCCTTACCACAATCATTTGCATACAAAACAGTGGAGTAATTGCGCAAAAAATTGCAATGCCTTTCATTTTGACAGTTCGAAAACATTCATTGCGTCATTCAAATAGTCGAGCAGACGAATTATTCAAATATATGAAGCAATTTCAAATTATTTTTTTATATGAAGCAGTTTCTTTCAAAATCCTTCGAATCGTAAAATAAAGTGTCTTACGTAATTTGGGTTAAAGACTGGTCTAGGGATAGTTATAAAAGTTGACTGCTTATATGGTACCAAATAGCATGACACATCACTTTTCGTCTAATAATGTAATCAAAAAAGGGATGACGAGAGATAGTGAAAAATGACCTAAAATCGCAGTAGATAAGACAGATATTAATAATATACATAATATTCTCTGTTACGTAAACCTCAAACCTAACATTAAAGTAACATTTTAGCAGAGTTTCTACACAGGTAAAGTGACAATAATCTAATAATAAGTCCGGCGAGGCAATATGCGAACAATGTGAGGAAACATCGACGGACCGGGCGTGTGTATCACTCCCTTGGACACGGAAAATGTGATGCTCAAAGTTTTATAATAATAAAAAAATAAATAAACATTTATTTTATTTATTTATTTTACCATTTATGTACACACATATATAAACAGACAAGAAAAAACAGAACAGAAAAATAGGTACAAAGGTGATGCTTATTTCTTAAGAAATCTCTTCCAGCATACTAGAATCACTTCCATATAGTAAAAATTTAAGCGTATAAAATAGTGTTAGTAACATTTATGCACTGCGTGGCATTGCGTTATGCGCCAGTGCGTCGGATGTCGTACAGCGTTGGGTTGAGGCTGACTGCTACCGTCGACTAGGAGCCCTCTACTAGTCGACGGTAGCAGTCAGCTTTTTAAGGGCTCTGCTTGTGGACTGGCCGAAAGTACAGTGTGCTGTGCCGAGGTTTCTGATGAGGCTGAGGATGCGCGGACGCTACATGCTGGCGGTCAGGACACCGGGGGTGGGGTGCTGGCTGTCTGGGTGACCTGCCGCTAAAGCTTGATGATTCACACGATTCGGGCGAGTAAATTCGTGGGAACGGACTAACAAGTTGTATTATTGACAAGTTTGGGACACAGCGTCTTTTATAATTAGCTTAAGGCATACCTGGAGGAACCTAGTCTTACGTAAACGGTGTGTGGACTGTTCACAATCTGGTTAGATCGTATACCTATTGTTTGTTTGCCTGTTTTATTGGTGCAGGTGTAGGTATCATTGGTGAGTGTGTGGAGATGAAGGTGTGATGGTCTAGTTGAATGGAAAAATGTGCAGTGATATCTTTTAGGCGCGGATTATTCATCGTCATCATCTGCCTGCTTTTTCCCAACTATGTTGGAGTCGGCTTCCAGTCTAACCGGATGCAGCTGAATACCAGTATTTTACATGAAGCGACTGCCTATCTGCCCTTTCCCAAATCCCTAAGACCAAACCACATTATTCATCATCATCGTCATAAAAATGAAATCAAGTTAAAAGTTAAAAAGGATCTCCTTTTTAATGTTTAAATTTATTTTATTGTTCTTATTTGTTGTTATAACGGTAATTGAAATACATACTCCGAACATTTCAACTGTCTTACGGTTCATGAGATTCAGCTCGCTGACAAGACAGACGGACGGACGGACAGCGAAGGTTATACAATAGGGTTCCGTTGGTACCCTTTGGGTACGGAGCCCTAAAAAGTATGTCTTGCCCAAGATAGTTAGTAACACCGTAACAGTTGATGTGTCAGACTGGCATTCCTTTGAATAAACGTATAGCACAAATATCACTCTTGTATTTCTCCAAAGGTTAGGCAGTGCTAGTACCATAGAGAATATAATCTTTGGCTAGTACAGACGCCAGCGCATCAAGCTACTACAATATGTCAAATTTCAGATGTCAACGGTTTGACGTGCCTCAGAAAGCACGCCAAACCGTTGTTCCCGGCTGTCAGTCGGGGATCTTTGACAGGCGTTACGGGTCGCCAGAAGCCCGAAAGTCTGACACCCAGTCTTATCAAGGGGTATCGTATTATCCAGCAACTGGGTTGCAGAGGTCAGATAGGCAGTCGCTCCATGTAAAATACTGGTATTTAGCTGCCTCTGGTTAGACTAGAAGTTGACGGTATAGGTACTTATATTTACAAGTACCTTTAAGCGCACAAACGGAACGAATGCTCTATTAAAGTAAACCTACACATATTTTATCTGTAATGTCATACTAATGATTGCTTGAGTCATCATCATCTGCCTAGCCTTTTCCCAACTTTGTTGGGGTCGGCTTCCAGTCTAACCGAATGCAGCTGAATACCAGTATTTTACATGGAGCGACTGCCTATCTGACCTCCACAACCCAGTTACTGGGTAATACGATACCCCTTGGTAAGACTGGTTGTCAGACTTTCGGGCTACTGACGACCCGTAACGACTGTCAAAGATCCACGAATGACAGCCGGGACCAACGGCTTAACGTGCTTTCCGAGGCACGGAGGGGTCTTGGTATGTGAAGATGGTCACCCATCCACGGACCAATCGCGGCAAGCGTAGCTTAACCTGTTCGATCGACCCGTGCGGCCGTGATTGCTTGAGTGATCATTAAAAATATTAGAATCTGGTCCTCAACCTTTAAATCTCTACAAACAAGTTAGATTAATAATCATTTAACACTCATTATAAGAAGATAGAATTTTCCAATCAACTTATACTCGTAACTTTTAATGAATGCTCGCATCAAGTTTTATTAAGATTTAAGTTTAAACATTTAACTTACACTTTACTAACTCAATATGGCTTATTCTGATCTCATGCCGGGGGGACTGTAGGACCAAAAACTTTCTCAAAGTTCAAGAATGGCGCAAATTGCATCAAAAAGTTGTACTAATCCGAGTAGATTGGATCATTCTGTGTGAGAAAAACTAAAATTCTGATCTTAGATCAGATCATTTTCTATTTTAGATAGGACTTTTTTACATGCGGCAAAAACAAAAAAAAAAAATGTGTGAAAGTGTATTGGTTTTTTTTTACCGGTTCTATACTTCCCACATTCAGCGGATTCATGCGGCCTTCACAAGGTCATCGGACTACATATACACATAATTAAACTTCCGCCTTTTTCCCATGGGGGTAGGCAGAAACTACAAATACAATAAATCGTCCTAGCCTTTTCCCAACTATGTATGTTTAGGTCGGCTCCCATGTCTAACCGGGTAGAGCTGAATACCAGTATTTTACTTGGAGCGACTGCCTATCTGAACTCCATGTTGGCGACAAAACGTAGCATTAGCTACTGCGACGATCGGAGGGCGACAGCGGCTTGCGGGGAGCGGGGGACGAGAGCCGAGAGCCGCCGCCGCCGCCGCCGCTGCTAACACGCGCCACCATTCAATATACGACACGGACCAGAGGCGCGCGTTCTTATAGTCATAATATACCTACCTATATTTACAGTCCACTATTTTATTTTACCACCTCTAAGTATCACCAACACTCCACAACCCAGTTAGGTACTGGGTAACGCGATACCCTTTGGGAAAACTGTTTGTGAGACTACAAACAGACTACCAAATTAACAGTTCATTCCAACTGCACTTTTGTAAACTTTTACTACAGAAAGGTTTTACGTAAAATAAAATCGTATTATTTTATTGCATACTTATAATCAGCCTATAATGTTCCCACTACTGGGAGAGAGGACTCCTCTCTTCCAGAGGGAGTGGGCCGTAATCCACCACGCGGGCCCGGTGCGGGTTGGTAGATGTCACATGTCTTCGAAATTTTAGTTCTAGGACATGCCGGTTTCCTCACGATGTTTTCCTTCACCGTTTTGATAGTAGTGAGTCACGACCACTGCTCTCAAAACGGAACACACTGCTCTCAAAATAATGAACACAATGTAAAGCGCCTGTCTGGGTTCGAACCTTCGATCTTTAATTCGTATATACAACGTGTAACGTTAAATGCGCAAAACGTCAGACACCCAAACTGATTTTTAATTCAATTGACCTATTTCAGAGAGAAAATAAGCCATTAAAAAAATTGTAAAGGTTTTATGTGCTGTTTGAGTTTTACTGGCCATTCTGATCGTTTCTTGCGTCTACGACGACGCTTTATCGAGGGAGGAGTCGTCACTGGGCCGCTGCGCCGCGCTGACATTGGCTTACTTGACCTATTAATAAATAGACACGGCAACGTTTTTAAAGAAGATTTTTTGAAAAATGTGACGTAGGTATATTAAAAAGTGGTTCAATTAATTCTGCTCGTTATTCTGATCAAACTATTTTCAGGTTTTGCGCATTTAAAGTTACACATTGTATATACGTAATAACACTTAATGTTAAAGAAGAGAGGGGCTTGTGGCTAAGTAATAACAGCCGCACGGGTCGATCGATCAGGTTAAGTTACGCTTACCGTGGTTGGTCCGTGTATGAGTGACCATCTTCACAAACCGAGACCCCTCCGTGCCTCGGAAAGCACGTTAAGCCGTTGGTCCCGACTGTCATTCGTGCATCTTTGATAGTCGTTACGGGTCGTCAGCAGCCCGAAAGTCTGACAACCAGTCTTACCAAGGGGTACCTTATTACCAGTAACTGGGTTGTGGAGGTCAGATAGGCAATCGCTTCATGTAAAATACTGGTATTCAGATGCATCCGGTTACACTGGAAGCCGACCCCAACATAGTTTTTCTAGACCCAGTAGTTTAGGCTGTGTTGTCCTTATGTAGAATGAATTTAAGATTTATTTAATAGAACATACAAACTTCGCAGTTGTGGCCCAGTAGTAAAGGCAGCAAGCCTTCAAATTCTATCATAGATTTGAATCCAAACAGGTGCTTTAATTTGTGTAAATTATTTGATCACCACTGCTCTCGAAACGGTGAAAGAAAACATCGTGAGGAAACCGACATGTCCTTGAAGCAAAAATTCGAACACATGTGTGACATCTGCCAACCCGCACTGGGCCCGCGTGGTGAATAACTACCCACTACTTACACACCGAAAGGAAGCCTGTATCCCAGTAACGGGAAAACTATAGGCTGATTATGCAATACCAGACGCCTCTGATCTATTCGAGGTTATTACCGAGACTGACATTGACGTGTCCACGTCTAGCCGGTAGGTAGTCAAGGCAATAGGTATAAAACTAAAGGTAGTCATTTCCTACGCGAGGGTTGGCAATGACATTGACATGTGAAAGTCACGCTCTTCAATGTGAAGCCACATTGTTACTGCATTTATGTGCAATATGTGCGAGAATTCCTTTTTTCCTTTTTTCTCTTTATGTTTGCTCTTTCTGCTGGCATTTGCATGCCTTCTTATTTTTTTTTTTTTTTTTTTGTATTCCGTGGAAAAATGTCGTTGGTTAGACATTTGGCCGTATCTTTTTGTATTTCTTCCTTCAAAATGTAATGTGTCACTGTTTGTTTTCCCTAATAAATAAAATAAAATTCCGTAGAGAAAAATTTTCTTAACTTTTTTATAAATTAAATTTTTACAACAATTGGAGAGGTACTCGGTCCACTAATTTGCCCTTGGTTGGTGGTTGACATCTATTCTACCTGATCTTTTCCTATTATATTAACTAACGTAATATTCGAAATTGGATGAAAGTTGGCTAATACTGGCTAATGGCTTCGGTTTTGTAGGAAAGCAGTTCTGTATTTGGACAGTCGTTATTGTGTGACTGAACGGTCACACAATAACGGCCAAACTGCCCTCTTCTTTTTCCTAAAGCTTTGGTAGTAAACCAAAGCTGTAGGAAAGAATACGTTGCGACGACAGTTTCGTTTTTGTTTCTACCTAGTTTTGCACTACTGAGCACGCTACTTACAAATTTCTTAAACACATCAATCCTCCAGTTTTAATAAAGTCCAAGTTGATTTGTCTCTTTAAAACAAAAGCGTTTCAAAGAAACAGACCCACAGTCACTCCAGTTGATACCTCAAATTAATTTTGATAATTGACAAAAATAAACGAAAATGTTCTCCCAATAAAGCACCAAAATGCAAGTCGGACACGAAGGGTTTCGTCCGTGCCACCGTACAAAACATATTAGATAGATAGATAAACCATTTATTTGGCGCACACAAAAGACAACACAACACACAAAAGTACAATTAGATTATATTAAACACTACACATTATTTTTGCCTCACTTCACAGAAGTAGGGTTGGGTGGGTCACACCTATGATGCATCCAGACAGATGGGCCAGGTTCGTCACACAGTGCCCGAAGACGGGCGTCGTCACCCAAGCAGGCCTAAGAAACGGTGACGTGACAATTTGGATTCGTTCCTAACCGATTGGACAAAGAAGGCACAACATAAAGAAAAGTGGAATAATATGGGGGAGATCTCTGCCTATCACTGGGACAACATAGGTTAACTGATAAAAAAAGTAAAAATTCCGAAAAAAACACGTTTTTGGTATGGTAAAATAAAATAAATTTAAACATTAAAGGGGATTTTAGTTTGGTTATTTTATTATTTGTTTATTATTTATATTGGCTTATTATTATTTTTTATAGCGTCCATATTCAACACCTCTCTTCTTTTAATTTGTATATATTTGAATAAAATAAATAAAAAAATATATATTAATAAATAAATAAATATATTGTACAGTAAATCGTACCTATGTATATGTTTATAACCTATTTATGTATTTGTCTAGTTTTTATTTTTATCATTTTTATCCTCTCAACCAAAGCACCTGCCATCTAATCTCTTCAACACCCTTGGTTGACTGATGAGTATGAAAATTTCAAGTGCTTACTATTACGGTTCTAAAGATCCAGTCCAGTTGCTGACAGATGGACAGCGGGGCCTTAACAATAGGGTCCCATTGACACCCCACACGGGTACGGAACTCTTAGAACAGTCCCTTGAAATGACCACTTGACTTTCTAAACCCTTTCCGAAAGACGTTTTTTCTTTCAAAATGGTGGGATCCTATTCAAACAGACTTCTTGTTATTACAATTTTAACGTCACTCTTATGAATATTGTATCTTGTGTTGTATATATGTACGTTGTGTTTTGAAAGATGAACTTTGAGAATATTTTCACTATTTTAAGGCCATCCAGGAACAGTAATAACAATGTAACAGCCTACATGTATGATAATTGTTTGCCTAATGTTGACTTGATATAAGGTTAGGAGACGGGGTAAGCTGACAAGCAGTGACAATCCATACTTCTATTTTAAAAATATTATTTTAAACGAGCCGTGGACCCGATGGGACTTTCTTTCGGCAAAAATCGGGCTATCGGAAATACCAGATAGTCATAGGTCAGGTATAGGGTGGAACTCCCTGCGAGCGTCTGTGTTCCTTTCCAGCGTCAGCCATCAAAGCAAAAGTGAACAGGCATCTTCTGGGCACTCATATCGTAGACCTCATCCATCGCTTTGTATATGACGAGATCTAGGTCAAGAGCAGGTCCATTCCACAATAAATAAAATAAATAAATAGAAAACATTTTTTTTTAATATTTTAGTATTTAACTCATCCATCGCTTTGTATACGACGATATCTAGGCCAAGATCAGGCCCATTCCACAATAAATAAATAGAAAACCATTTTTTTTTAAATAAACACTCACATAACATCACGCTCTGTTTTCCCGAAGGATTGTACAGAGGAGGTTCAAATTGGGATGAGGAAATAGTATTTAAGTAGTGACAACTAATAGAGAAGTATTGGAGAAAAAACATGTAGAGCCGACCCCAAATAAATAGAGATGGGGCAGGAAAATTAATTTAATGACTGATCGATAAGTCTTCAAAGCCTTTTTAAAACAATTGAATACTGAGAACTTATTGGTGAAAAATAATATTCCTTTTATAGTTTTTAAAGGGATAAAGACACAAATAACAGTAACACATGCCAAAAAGAAAAACTAATTAGGTAATCTTAGTTAATATATCAATTAATAAGCGATGGTGTGGTTGATGGCGATTCGTACAACTTAAACAAGCGATGTGGCGGCATATGGACTTACATTAATGACATTAACTTTCTCTAGGGATGGGCTGCGGTGTTGGATTTATCGATACTTTTTTTTTTTTAGGGGAATGGTGTGATAAGGCAATGCTACGGTTTCAAAGAAAATGTAGTTACCAACATTTAAATGATTATGCTTAGATGGTTTGGTCATGTGTGAGAGTACGAGCGAAAGGCATAGTATAAAGCAGAGGTGAGTGGAAACGATGGGAGGGCAACGCCCTAGAAGGACATATATTATAGTGACCTTAATAGTGATGTTTTTCGAAAAGGTTAGGTGCGTAGTACTCGCCACCGGTGTGCGTGTATGACTAGATGTATAGACGGAAACGAAGTAAAAGGTCCTCCAGAGCATTTTTCGGCCACGACGGCCAATCTCAACGGAGACTAGCCTTCGGCGCGGGAGATATTATAGTGCTCAAGTGTGCGCGCAGACAGAGGTGCACTCCCTCTTCCCTCACTCTCATAGTCCGATGGGACGGCAATCCGACACGACACGACCGGAGAGAGATCAGGCGCAGGACCAACGGCTGGAAAACTCAATAACACTTTGCCCGACCCGGGAATCGTACCCAGGAACCCACGCTCAGCAGTCGCGCTTGCGACCACGAGACCAACGGGGCAGTTGAAGCAAAAGTAATATGTAAGGAGCGTAGAAGTTCTATATTTTCTGCCTACTCCATGGTGAGAAGATGTAAGTTTATGTATGTGTATATGAATTCGAAGTTTCCCTTCGTAATAAAATGTGATAATCATGGTCGGTTCTAGTTTTAATTAAGATTAGCTGGTTGTATTTTGTTTAAACATTCTAAATGTGATAGAAAATTTCTTAAATCATATTTAAGCACCAACAGACCCACTGAAACAATTAAAAGGACTAAAGGAAAAGGAATCAAGTCGTTGAGTGCCAATACGCCGAATAATAGATAAATCTGTGCTAGTTACAAATATTATTTTAGAGAAGGAAACAAATCCATACTAATCCATTGCTTCATATGTTCGAAAAAGTGGTCCGCTCAACAACGTAAATAACGCAATGGATGTTGTCGAACTGTCAAAATGAAGGTCATTCCTACTGTTAGTGTATTACGCAATTACCCAGCTGAATCATGCGTATTTTAATTCAAAATGATACTCAGATATAGCTGTTGCTTCCATATTTTAAAATCAAAATTGTACTTATGCAATATGTTTGAAACATTCTGTTCTCGGTAAGTAGTGATAACTGTTTGTTTAATTTACAAAATGCAAAACCAAAAACAAATACTTTCGACATCCGCCGATGATTTTGATGATTTTAAAATGTTTACCGATTCAATGTAAAAAAGTGTTTACTTTATTCGATAAATCTATGGTAAAATAAAGATGCTCTTTATCATTTTTTCTTGTAAATGATCGATTTGTGGATTGAGATTCAATCGAGAACGATTGTTTGAAAGATTGTGCTGTTTTTGCTAAATTATTATCGAAAACGTTTACTTCTTCTTGTCTCTGTAGGTACAATAATATTATGCGAGATATATACAACGTGTAACGTTAAATGCGCAAAACCTTGAAAATAGTTTGATCAGAATAACGAGCAGAATTAATTGAACCGCTTTATAATATAGGCCACATTAAAAAAAAATCTTCATTAAAAACGTTGCCGTGTCTATTTATTAATAGGTCAAGCAAGCCAATGTCAGTGCCTGGCGGCGGCCCGGTGACGACTCCCCCCTTGATAAAGCGTCGTCGCAGACGCAACAAACGATCAGAATGGCCAGTAAAACTAAAACAGCACATAAAACCTTTACAATTTTTTAATGACTTATTTTCTCTTTGAAATAGATTAATTGAATTAACCTATTTCAAAGAGAATTTGCGCATTTAACGTTACACGTTGTATATACATATATTTTTGTTTATCTATTTTTTCCCACTGCTGGGCAGACGTCCCCTACATACTTCTCCAATTTTCCTTATTTTGTGTCTTCTCCGTCCAATCGGTACAAATCGTCACGCCAGCGTTTCTTTTAAAGCCTGCCTCGGTGACGAAGCTCGTCATAAGACACCCACTGTGTGACGATCCTGGCCCATCTGTTTCGATGCATCCTATAAGTATGACCCAACCCCATTTCAGCCTCGCAGACTTAACCCCAACATCAGCGATGCTGGTCTTGGAGCGTGTTGTGAGGGAACTAGAGGTGCCCCTCAAAGTAATTGGGTAGTTGCATGATATTGAATACTATATATTCTAGTAGATAATATATCCACACATGTAATACAATAATAGAATTCGAAATCAAATTTGAAATCGGTCGAAAAATAAAAAACTTATAACTTATAGAAACTTTTTGTCTATCTCTTTCTCGCAAAACGAAGTTTTGCATGTAATTTATATGGCGATACTGAACTATGACGTCACAATTCAGTATTTCCCTCTCTGTCTAATTGAGAGTTTTGAACGCTCATATCTTTTCAATTTTTAAAAATATTAAAAAACTCTTTATACCAAGCTATTAGTGAGGTAAAAAAGCTTCAATTTAAATAATAAAAAAAAATTAGTCAACTCGCGGATTAAACACGGATAGGATTTTTTTTATTTTTATATTGATAGAATAATCTTATACATTCGCGTCTAAACTAGCACTAACTTACCTAAATAAAAAAACCTAAATATTTGACACCCCGTTCTAAGGCTTGCTTGAATGTTCGAATGGAACCTGCGCTAAATTATAGCCAGCCTACTGGTCGATTCTGTAAAAATCTCACCGTGAAATCATATAAGTGAAGTGAGCACTTAATAGTGTTAATCCCTAGCGAATGACAGCTCACTCCACGCTCACTTCACCCAAGCTTTCACGGTGAGATGGTTACAGAATCGCACGCCTGCACTACATAAGGTTAGGCTGTATAGATAGCCTTTACAGTTTTATGGTGTTGCGAATTTGGTCAGTGAACTCAATAAAAATATTTTTAAAAACAAGCTTTTAATTACTTAAAAGGTACGTAAAAATTACATAGTATAAATTGGCATACTTTGGAAAACTTTATATACCCTTACATTTATTTAATAGTCATCATCATCTGCCAAGCCTTTTCCCAACTATATTGGGGTCGGCTTCCAGTCTAACCGGATGCAGATGACTACCAGTATTTTACATGGAGCGACTGCCTATCTGACCTCCACAACCCAGTTACTGGGTAATACGATACCCCTTGGTAAGACTGGTTGTCAGACTTTCGGGCTTCTGACTACCCTTAACGACTTTCTAATATCCACGAATGACAGCCGGGACCAACGGCTTAACGTGCTTTCCGAGGCACGGAGCGGTCTCGGTATGTAAAGATGGTCACCCATCCAGAGGCCAACCGTTGCAAGCGTAGCTTAACCCGATCGACCTGTGCGTATGTTATTATTTAGCCACAGGCCCCTCTCAATAGTCATGGCATTTCAAACAATTACTTATTTAAATATATTTAAAAAAAATGCATCGTCATTTCATCGACAGTTTGTCGCATCACTACCGGCGAGCCCTCTTTGAAAATTCGATTAACGTGGTGTACACTTACATTATTGTCGTCCAGTGTCCCGTTGGACTAAGTGACATGTGGACAGCCGTATAAACTTACTCTGTGAGTGGATAATTCAGCATGAATTTGTAAACCGACATTCAAAGAAACATGGTAAGTTTTTGATATCGATATTTTTGAACTTAGTTACAGCTTTATTTGCCTGAATTATTGTGCTAATTTAAAACCAATTTTGCCCAAAACCAGTGTGCAGAAATCTAAATATCCTGTGACTCGACTAAATAATTTGATATCCACGTAATATTTGTGATCTTTGATGGACTAAAAGTTCGTAAAGGCTGTATCCGACTATTTAAAAATTAAATGTGAGTGTGAAAAATAGGGATTCGTCATGACCTTGACTGAACCAACGAATTGGCAGGCTTCATGTCATTGTAAAACCTGAAATTAATTGAAATAAGTGCGCTTATGTGACCGTCTTATCCATCAATGATAACTTTTTTTTAACACATTAACAATGATAAGATAGGTACTAAATATTACAAGACTTTTTTAATGTACGGTATCTCGCAGGTCAACCTAGGAGATTGTCGCTTGCTTAGCTGAGCTATCTTGTATAGATGCCTTAGTAAATTAAGGTCTCCAGACAGGGCATAAAACTTAACAGAAGCATAACATTTTTGTCAAGAAGCGAACATATTCTTGCCTACATAAGCACAACTTTTTAGGAAGGCATGTAAGGTCTCTTTCCCACGGCAAGATACCGTTTTTTGCAGGTACATTTTTTGCAGGATCCCGTTTAGTAGTGTACGTGTTTATATATAAATATTCACACAAGCCAGGATACTTGTGTGAATATTCACACAAGCATCCTGTTTGCCGGATACTGCAAACCGGATGCTTGTGTGAATATGTATATTTAAACACATTAAATAATAAATATAATATATAAACGAGATAAATACAATATATATACATACATCACTAAACGAGATCCTGCAAAAAACCGTACCTGCAAAAAACGGGATTTTGCCGTGGGAAAGGGCCACAACGTTGTTCTGGTATGTACTGTTGCACCTAGGAAATTAAATAAGATAATTTTCAAGTTATGAAACGACAAACTAAATGTCATACTAAACAAAGTTCAAATTCCATTGCAACCAAAAACTTGTTAGGACCTTTTTGTTACAAATGGTCACTCAAAAATCAACTTAGAATATATTTTACTAAAGTAGATAATTGATTAAATGGCGATGGAATGTAAATCCAGCCTCGCTATTCATCACCTTATCTCTATGTTGGGGTCGGCTTCCATGCTAACCGGATGCAGCTGAATACCAGTATTTTACACGGAGCGACTGCCTATCTGACCTCCACAACCCACTTATTGGGTAATACGATAAGACCTTGGTAAGACTGACTGTCAGAATTTCGGGCTTCTGTCTACCCGTAACGACTGTCAAAGATCAGCGAATGACAGTCGGGACCGACGGCTTAACGTGCTTTCCGAGGCACGGAGAGGTCTCGGTATGTAAAGATGGTCACCCATCCACGGACCAACCGCGGCAAGCGTTGCTTAACCTGATCGTTCGACCTGTGCGACTGTGCGTCTGTATACATTCGCAAGTTATGTTTAAGCCCTAATTAGTAGGGGCGAACCTATTGCCATCACCCGGACCCATATACATACATACTCCTGGCTATTAATAAGAAATACCTAATGGAAAACTCAATAACACTTTACCCGACCCGGGAATCGAACCCAGGGGCCTTATTTGATATTTCTAACTATGTTATACCTATTTGAAAAAACAAATACAAATTAATACATTTTCACGTCTGGTGCTGCTGTTCTATTTTGTGAGTGAGCTTGAAGTGTCAATAGTGTCAATCTCAAGCATCATATGGAATGACAGCTCACTTCAAAGTCACTTTAACTAAGTTTTCACGGTGAGGATTTTACAGAATAGATGGTCTGTTTAACACAGCAGAATACGTATCACTGACCTATATTAAACAAGTACGCTGGTCGATGACAAAATGAAGACATTTGATTTGAGCCATTTTGGCGCTGATAGCCACGTGAGCGTCCGTGGAATTAATATTTTTCATAGTGAGTTTTACTGATAAAAATGTTCTAAATAAAGTAAACACAAAATACAGAACATAATCTTATTCCATGATTTTGACCTAAATCATCAGAGACGTACCAAAACAACACAACGGCCTTTTGCAACAATGTGTAAATTTTAGTTCCTGAGATGCTCGAGCGGGGCGCTTTGAATCGATACAAAAAACAACTGTCATTTCATATAGTATATATTTTAGTCTAGCGTATTTGTATAATAGAGGTCGGTGATATGTATACTTAAAAAAAACTTGTAAAATTGTCGGAAATACAGGATTACCTAGTTCAGGCACAAAGCATGGGTGAACTTGACAAAGATTTAAGAAAAACTGTATTTACCGTTAGTCCTCATATTTTTGAATATTTTTTTTCTTATTATTATTAATCGGAACAATGTTCAGGTTGAAACTGCAGTTTTTATTTTCCACTAAAACAAACACAGACAGCTGTCTGATACCCAAAAAAAAATCCATTGCGAAAGTAACTCGTCTCTCTATAGACATACAGTTAAATATTCACCTTTATCTACTCTAATTGCCAAACATCTAAAAAACAAGTATATTTTATTTCAGTAGCACAACCATCTAAAGTTCGAATTAAAAGCTAAAAGTTTTCAAAGCATTTCTTTTACCTGAAGTGTTACGCTTACACACTCCCATATATTTTTGATTCTTCAACGTTTTATTTCTTTATATTTCTTACGAATGTATGCTAATGTCATAATAAACGAAAAAACGGTGGAATATTCAAGCAACGAACTTCGAATCGGAGAATTTTATGCGACAGGCGGCGGTGTAGGACAATTAAATTACATTTTTCTTTTTTATCTTACCTGCCTACTTACATATTTCGGTAAACGTTAGGAAATCAAACGTTTGCAGGTATACCTTTAAAGAAGACAACGTCCTGAAGACAACTGATAAATGATTTTGTCAATTTATAAAATTAGTATAATTTTATTTATTTATAATGATCCCAGTGCTGTGAGGGGCCCGTGGATAAATAATAACAGCCGCACAGGTCGATCGATCAGGTTAAGCTACGCTTGCCGCGGTTGGTCTGTGGATGGGTGACCATCTTTACATACCGAGACCCCTCCGTGCTTCGGAAAGCACGTTAAGCCGTTGGTCCCGGCTGTCATTCGTAGATCTTTGACAGTCGTTACGGGTAGTCAGAAGCCCGAAAATCTGACAATCAGTCTTACCTAGGGGTATCGTATTACCCAGTAACTGGGTTGTGGAGGTCAGACAGGTAGTCGCTCCATGTAAAATACTGGTATTCAGCTGCATCCGGTTAGACTGGAAGCCGACCCCAACATAGTTGGGAAAAGGCAGGCAGATGATGATGATGATCCCAGTGCTGGGACACAGGCCTCCTCTCTGTGATTGGGAATGGGTCGTAATATACCGCGAGCCCAGTGCGGGTTGACGGATGACACGTCTTCAAATTTTTAGTTCTAAGACGTGCTGGTTTCCTCACGATGTTTTCCTTCACCGCTGTGAGAGTGAGTACACCGAGCAGTGGTGATGAAATTAAATACACAAAGTAAAGTGCCTGCCTGGGTTCGAACTCACGACCTACAACTCGTAAGTGGGGATACCACTGGGCCACCCACTGACCTCCATATATACAAGTACGCTGGACCTATGATAAGCCGGGCCATAGTGAGGCGATTTAATTTTCGCCATTTTGGCGCTGATCGCAAGAGTGGGTGGGAACGGAACTAATAATAGAGATGGGACAATGAGATAAAATACATCGATAAAATGCATTTTCGACCATCAGGTAATACTATTTCTATGTTCCCGATAGATACAGATATGACCTCACCTCTTATTTATGTACCAACTAAATTAATACGACACAACAAAGAAGCTTAATCGCGTTAAACCTCCAAAAACACTTTAAAAACACGGGAGACAATCCAAACGAGACAGCGGCCATTTGCAAGTTACGTCAGATTTAGTTCTCTTCCCACGCATTGGGGGCGCTTCAAATAGGCACACTAAAGAGCTGTCATTTCAAAGGGTATCGTAAGTCCAGCGTACTTGTATATATGGAGGTCAGTGGGGCCACCACAAAAACGCAGAAGTACTTTTTTTTTGGGTGGGAAATTATCGAATAACTTCTCCCGCTCTGGGCGGAGCGGGAGGGTGTGTCAGACTTTTACTGACTAAAACCCACCCGTGTTCCTTCAATTGCCTGTGCCAAGGGCCACGGTAACTCTTTCGAACAACCCGCGACCCTGGCAAGTACGTGTATGATCAGACGGGAATTTCTCGTAAGTAAAGAAGTACCTCACATCAATTTTAGTAATATTGTAATTGAAAACCCTACAGACAATTCATTATAGTCCCTACAGACAATTTATGTAACCCTTTGTGATATTATACATTATTTTCATAGAATGTTTATGAAGCAACCTCAGGGGTATTTTTGTATCATTTGTTTTTGCAAACGAGGTTATTTTTTGCAGCGAATGACCTGCTCATTTTGTTGATTGATGGATGCCTGTCTGGTCTCATGGGGTCCTGGGTTGCACTATTATAAATGTGGCGAAATTTGGGCGCACTATATATGACATTCTTGAAATCCCATGCTTTCGTAGGAAAAAAAGTCTCTAAGAAACACTATGCACACTAATTTTGCAAAAATAACTTTGTCTGTATTTTGCTCTTTTTGTTACTGTTTCACACACAAACCCAGGGCCTTTATTTCCATTGGCCACTCTGGGCAAGTGCCCAGGGCCCCGCGGCCCATGTAGTCTATTTCCTGCCAATGTCGTATATAGAAGCTGTAAAAAACTTACTTTACTTACCCCAGGCGTGGAGTTAAAATTTTGGAGCTCGCTGGCGCACATGTCCTTCATTTTCACGCTTCACGGTTGGCGCAGTGGTTAAGCGATTGACTGCTGCGCTGCGTGTCGCAGGTTTGATTCCCGCACGGAACAAATATTTGTATGACCTGCAAGTAGTTGTTCCTGGTCTGTCTGTGTGTGTAAACGCACCCGCAATGTGCTTTCCGAGGCACGGAGGGGTCTCGGTGTATGTAAAGATGGTCACCCATCTACAGACCAACCGCGGAAAGCGTAGCTTAACCTGATCGATCGACCTGTGTGACGTCTATTTAGCCACGGGCCCCCCTGATAAACGTTCTTTTCTAATAGGTTAAAAACATTACCCTCCTTTTGAGTTTCGCCGCAGTCGGGTATTACGCATAATCGGACATTGACCAAAAGCACAAAACAAGCAAATTGTAATCCAAAACCCGACCACTTGAGAGTTCTCTCTTCAAACAATAAATAACCAACATTTGGAATACCGCCCAGCATTGATTTATGTATTTATTTTATACTATACCTACATACTAATAATTATCTACCTATATACAGTGGAAACTCGACTAACCGGACTAATTGTTGTCGTTAGGGATTCGGATAATCGAAAATCCGCAATCCGGAATGTATGAAGAAAAGCGGGTTTCGTGCATATGAAGAACAGACACAATGTTATGTGTTTATTAAAAACAACAAATACGTACCAATACCAACGAAAATGAATGTTTATTAAGAAAGTATTAAGAGATACAATTTTCAACATACGATGTATGCACTTATTGTTCGTGGTTGATAGTCCAGATAATCGCGAATCCGTATAACTGAGGGCCAGATAAACGAGTTTCTACTGCTCTGCAGAGTAATTGCGAAACACACTATCAGTAGCAATGGGTTTCATTTTGACAGTTCAACAACATTCATTGCGTTATTTACGTTGCTGAGCAGACACATTTTTCGAACATATGGAGCAATGGATTAGCAATATGCTTCAAAATGAGAGTAATAGTGTGTTACGTAATTAGGGTGCTGTACTATACTAATAATAAAGCTGAAGTTGGTGTGTTTGTTTGAACGCGTTAATCTCTGGAACAACAAGTGGGATTTGAAAAAAAATATTTTTGCATTAGGTAGCCCCATTTTTGAGGAAGGTATAAGGGTAACATTACCCTACGACCCTTAGGAGGCGACCATAAAGAAAAATTCAGAATAAGGGAAAACAAAGTAATAACGACGGCGGCCGAAGCGGACCGACACGCGGCTGTTATTTTAGTATGTATCTTAAGCCCCCTCTACACTCGCGCCGCGAATGGCCGTAAAAGCCATGAAACGCGAGTGTAGATGGTTTCGCGCCTTCGCATTCGCGCTTCGCTCCATTCCCCGATCGGTGTCGGTTTTTTGTCCCGCGACAAAGGGTACGCGCTAGGTTCGCGGCGCGCGAAAGCGATTGCATCTACACTCGCAACTCTTCGCAGTAGCGCATAAATCAATCGTCCAAACACATCCAACTAACACTCAAGATAAGTTTAATACATTATTAATTTACCTGAGTCTACTACGATGGATTTTCATCATCTACCTTCTTCGTTTTCTCCATCTCATTTTTATTTGTTTTTTTATTTTATTATAATTGTAGTACGCTATAGTAAATAACATCACAGTAACAGTAACATACACATCAGCGTTCATTTTCTATGAGATCGCGAACAAAACTGCGAAACTTTCCGAATGTGGAAGGACGCGTTTTCACATAGAGTTCATGGCGCGAATCGCAGCGTGAATTCGCAGCAAGATTCGCGCGCGAGTGTAGAGTGGGCTTTACGACTTCCACGCGAACAAAATCGCGAGCTAGTTTGAATGATAAATCATTGAAAATTATTGCCATGGTTGCCCACACGAGATGTTACTATAGCGGACCGCGTAAACTACGAAATAGAGGTTAAATATAGATATTATTTAGATTTTGATACGTCATACTGTTGGCTCATCGTGTGTTTGGTTGGAGTTGTGATTGCACGATAGTCGTGCGACTGTTAGGAAAACAGACTGTAAGGTAATTCGTAAACGGTTCATCGAATTGTTTTACACTGGATGATTTTTTTTCAGGCTCCAAATTTTTACAGAGTGTTCTATTCATGAATATTAACAACTTTCACTATGGGACCAAATCAGAGATCACGAAAAAAAAAAATCTGCTGTTTCATACTTTTTGGTCAAGTAGGTATGAACTTTTGTATTGAGTAGCTGATTTTGTTTTCGTAATTTCAGAGTTGGTTCCATAGTGAAAGTTGTTCATATTCATGAGTAGAACAGCATGTAAAATTTGGAGCCTGTAAAAACAGCATCCAGTGTATGAGCGTTCGGTGTGGTAAAGATATGGCTTTAAATAGTGTAACAGCCAATCCGCGAGTTGACTAATTTTTTTTTATTATTTAAATTGAAGCTTTTTTACCTCACTAGTAGCTTGGTATAAACAGTTTTTTTAATATTTTTAAAAATTGAAAAGATATGAGCGTTCAAAACTCTCAATTAGACAGAGAGGGAAATACTGAATTGTGACGTCATAGTTCAGTATCGCCATATAAATTACATGCAAAACTTTGTTTTGCGAGAAAGAGTTTCTATAAGTTATAAGTTTTTTATTTTTCGACCGATTTCAAATTTGATTTCGAATTCTATTATTGTATTACATGTGTGGATATATAGTATTCAATATCATGCAACTACCCAATTGGCCAGTTGGTTACTACATAGAAGCACGACTAAAACCAAGCTCCGAAGTGTAGTGTGTTCCGCTTTTGTGGTTTTTATAATTATGTATCTTAGTCTATTAAGATATATATATATATATATATGCTATAGGTATTTGTTGCCTGAATTAAATGATTTATTATTATTATTATTGCCAACTGATAAATTAGGTACGCAAAAAACTCACGTCTCGAAATCGTCTGTCAACGGAAAGGAATTATAAATAAAAATCATGAACAGAGTGAGATAAAAAAAAACTGCTTCAGTAATTAAAATAAGACTGACATTCGTCAGTTCACCTTTTTCTTAAGTCACATAAAAACTGAGGATTTTTACGTCTCAACACATTTCGTCTGATTTCGGATGATTCTCTGAGTTTTATACGAAACGATACAATACAATTTAGGTTTATAACGTAATCCTAACGTGTTGCTAAAACAAAAGAACTACAAAGACCATGCCAACGTACAGCTGTTTTACCTAAAATCGTAGCCAAAGATGAAAAGAATTGGTACTGGAATGTCCCTGTATCAGCTGATGTAAAAATATGGCGGAAAGTGGCGAAAACACTGAATATTTTTTTGGTGGTTTCGTTGTTCGCCCGACTGCTCTCTGAAATGAAAAATGGTTTGAGTCACAACATTACTAGAGAGCTATTTGTTTCAACTGAACACATTATTAGCCGTTACAAGCATAAAACTTAGCGTACTGACCGACTGCATGGTTATAAGTTCATAACAAAGCACGATGCACGACCAATCACTTAAAGATCTGGCAACAATCCAGCAGTATAGATGACTAATTTGCTAGTAAAGATAATTCACGCACATTTCGGACCCGGTACGATTTTAGGTACGCAGCGTACCGCTGCAGCGTAGAGCTGAGTGTATCGTACGCTCACAACAGTAGCTTTTTGTGGCACAAAACTAATGGGCGCCGTCACTAGCGTCCATCATCAGTTCCTCTAACGTGCATGCTGCAGCTGACTGGACACATAGGAAGTGATACGCAGTGTCCCATCGTTTGTCCAACAGCACCACGTTTACAGTCCATGGCGGTGTCATCCATGAATCTATTGCTGCTAGGACACTTTTAGTTACTCTGTATCCTTGTTCGTCGATTCCGTCCAACAATTTGCGTCGTCTTTGATCCAGACATTTGGTGATGCGCATTTGTTTATACTTTAAAAACGGATGGCCCCGATCTTGGCTCTGGATAGATAGTTTATAGATTTTGATATCCACTTTGCATGGTGATATAAAGCTTATATGTGTAACGGATAGCAGTTAAATTAATGGTTACAGTTAGGTTGATAAATTGAAGTGATGTTGAAGACTATGTGTTTAATGTTTAAAGGGATTTTGATAGGTTGTGTGATGAGTAAAGTATTGTGATTAATTGCGACATAACATGCAAAATTTTGTACGACATACTAACTACCGTTACATGGTTCATGAATTGATGATGATGATTATGAAGGTACAGGAAAAATGAAAAAAAAAACTCTTTAAAAGAAACTTCGCTTTCGTAATTTTTCTAAAATACTCAACACATGGAAAAAATCAAGATCTGCATTACAGCAGTTATATCAAAGCCAACAAACATTCATTCACAAATCCAGTTTTATCTAAAAATAGTATTCTGATCGCATCGAAACTTTACCCGCCATTTAGTTCGGTACCATCCGCGAAGCGCTTTGCAGCGCACGAAAGCGCAGAACACAAAATTATTTCAGTATCAACAAATGTCAATAATTAGTGATGTGATTGAGTGAACGATTCATTGGTGATTTAATCGATTTATGCGAAGTTCGATATTCAAAATCGGTTGTTTGGCATTCCGCGTTTTTGTGTTGAAAAGAAAAAGATTTTAAAAAAATGGATTCGGTTTTTTGAAATTTACTTTAATTCGGAGGCTGTTTTGATCATTGCCAGTTTATTAGGTGTAATATTAATATCTACTAAAGATTAAGTAACATGTATTTTTAAATAATAGACAAAAGGCATTTACCTATTAAGCTTTGGTTTCTACAAAGAAAATGTTTATATATATTTTTTTTAATTAGAAACTAATTTTCAATGTCTTAGGGCTGATTTTTCAACGTATGATAACTTTAACCGAGGAATAATTTTGAAATTTTGATAGTTATTTCATACAAAAACTGTCAAACGTCAATTTTATTCCTCGAATAAGTTATCGGGCGATGGAAAAATCAGTCCTTATTTAAACATTTGCCTCCAGTAAACGACCAGACATTCTCAGAATTGATAAATTGATTAAAACAATATTGAAGATGCTTTTCATTTTATTTTAACATCTTTTCGTATAGAGAGATTACAGAAAAATGAACAAGCGCCCCAAAATATTATCGCAAAAAGTTTATAAAGTGATAAATTATGAAAGAACAAATGAGTGAGTAAAATGGGTTAAGTGAACGTGATCAAAGTGAATGAACAATGAGTAAAATAAAAAGACGTAAAAAAGACAGTAAGGTTCGTGTCAGGTTCAACATTACCAATGTGGTAAGTTTTAAAACTACAATCAAGTTCTTGTAACTGAACAGAAAGCTGTGCTGCTGGGGAGTTTGTAGCGCTATTTCTTCTTCCCAGCTAAAGAACTAGGAACTGTTTCAACAATTCCTAGTTCTTTAGCTGGGAAGAAGAAATGGCTTAGTGCTTTAAGTGTTAGAGTGCTTTAAGCTTAAAGTGCTTTAAGTTTTTTAGTGCAGAACTGTCTTATGTGATTTTGACGTTTAAAAAGTGCTGATTCTCAGCCTAGTTTGAAATGTGGGTGTTCTTAATACCTCTCCCTACCCCTTCATGAATAAATAGAATAGAATAGATTTTTTCTTTGTTGGAGTAACTAAGACTTAGATAAGATTATTAGTAAAACTTACGACTATGTTAGTAAGAACAGACACTAAGCAAAAAAAAAAACACAAGAAATAACGGTTGGTCACCGTTGGGACATCCCATGAGAGACGGCACAACAATGACCCACGTATGCACAGTCCAGACGACTCGCAACCATGCAAGACAAGACATTGTTGGAGTCGCCCCATACCCTGCACACCAGGGAAGTGCACCTCTTACGCATTGATGAAGGATTGAATGATTGTAGAAATCTGTGATCAGATTTCGCAGAATTCATATATTAAATCACATGCGTTTTTTTTTTTGGGACTTTCGAAGAAGTCAGCAGAAGCTCTGTTGCCTTACCCACATAGCACATGTGGTGGTACAATATCTACCAATAATTCTACGTATACCAAGGGCCGATTTTACCAGTCAGATATCTTTTATCCGCGGAATAAACTTGACATCTCACAGTTCTAGTATGGAAAACCTGTCAAAAATCAAAATTTATTCTCAGTATAAGACTTATTCTTTGTATAAAAGTTCAGTGGAATGCGCCCTAAGCAAGAAAGTCATTGCACAAAACTACTAAAAGAGTTCAGCTTTGAACAAGTAAAAGTAAAAATCGTATATTTCAACATTTTATTGGAGATAGCGTTGGGCCCAAACTTGTCATAACCTGTATCTTGGGCACCCTTTTAAAAACAAGTAGCGGATCATGGTGACCTGAGAACAAAACATGAATGTTATATTGTCTTAAATTCAGATCAGTGGGTAAGTTTGATCAGAAAGAACACTTTCTATCTTTACTCCACGAAAACATTGTTAACTCAGCCTATCGCAGCACACTGGACATAGGCCTCGCCCATGCTGCGTTACAGCACCCTGTCCTCCGCCTTTTGCATGCAGTCTGTCCCAGCTTCCTTTTTGAGGTCGTCTGTCCATCTTGCTGGGGGGCAAGGGGGCTAGGGGAACACAATGTGACATTTCTTTTCTATATATTCTACATCGCGCCGTAGAAATCTACAACTTGTCATTTTGCCTTCCGTTTTTTAAGGCTGATTTACACGGTGTGATTTAATTGCTTGTTGCGTTTGCATTCCATTAGTTGAAGCAACAAGAAAAGTTGTCTGTCGTAACGTTGTTTAGACGATGTAAGTATTTTGTTGCTTGAATTTTATTGTATGCCACAGGCAATAAACTTGCAACGTGAAA
Source organism: Eremobia ochroleuca (assembly GCA_949629135.1). NCBI lineage: Eukaryota > Metazoa > Arthropoda > Insecta > Lepidoptera > Noctuidae > Eremobia > Eremobia ochroleuca. Next base: position 8,112,815 of record OX451385.1, on the reverse strand, counting down.
ATGGAGCTTTACAGTGGTCATGCTATGTGCGTGCTGCAAATAAAAACTTTCCTTAAGATGTGCTGTAATAGCTCCGGGAATCGCCTAACTCACGATCAACGATGATTGCTTGTGATAATTTCTCAACTTTTGGATACTGCGTTTAAAAATATTTGTGAGCTTTTTTATTCATGTCTTTTACAACATTTTTAAAAGAGAAAGTCGTACTTCTTACGTACTGTACTTTTAAAGAAATTGGTTTACTGACATCCAGGGCCATTTATTCTTCGCACTATATTTCACTCAATTTTCTTCGAGTTATTTCTTACTCTACAGCTTCCGAATCAAAAAGCGTGAGTTAAATTAAATAACGCCTATGAAAACAAACAGAGTTCCCAGTGTGCAATAAATTGTATTCAGTGGTAGACTGTTGAACCTATTAACTTTATTAGTGTAGTGTTAAAATGTGGTTAGCAGTGCAGTCGTGGTTTTGTAACGGTAGTGGATACTTCATGTCTCTTTTCTCTAAAAAATCGGGCTAAAGAAGTGAGTGATAGGACAAATTCTTTGGTAGGAAATCGTTCGAAAGTTACCTGAATTGTTTTAGTTTTTGTTTTTAAAACAATCGCGACAAAACAAGTAATGAGAAGTGAATCTGCACAGAGTTCTGTTCCCACAGCTGAGACACAAGCCTCCTCTCTGTAAGAGGCAGCGGGCCATAATCTACCACGCGGGCCCAGTGCGGGTTGATAGATAGTACTAGCAGCAGTAGTAATAAAATTCCTGGGGCAGAAAGTACATTGAGTGCAAAACTTCTGTCACGAAGCGCCTTCATAGCCGTCAGTTTCTATACGTGATTTCTGTCGTAATGGGCGTAAACGGTAACACGCTTGATTTATATGGAAAGTGTTGACAATGTCGCTTCTATCAGCGGCCTCCAAGTCGTCTCCATGCTCTATGTGAGAGTGGGTTTGTGTTACCTACAGAATAGAACTGCTGTCATTTAACAATTATTTTACTCCCAACCTTATAATAATGATAATAAAGATCACTGTGATTTTGACACACTTATCAGTGACAGCAACCTAATAGGTTAGGTAATAGGTAACACGGGCTGGTGTCCGCAACTCCACGTCAATGCGCGTATTTTGCGTATTGACGTGGAGTTGCGGACACCAACTAATAGCAAATAATAAACCAGACAGCAACCTAATAGCAACTACGAGTATTAACGATCATATTCAGATTCAGATTCATTTATTTATAGCAAAACATAGGTACATTATAAGTTCTTATTTGGTAATACATTGAGGGCGCTATGTTTTGCCTTTAGAGTGTACAGCCGGTCGATTCTAAAAAATCTCACCGTGAAATCATAGGTGAGGTGAGCTTGAAGTGAGCAGTCAATAGTGGTAATCCCTACCATTAGTCTACTGAATCTCACTTCATGCTCACTTCACCTATGTTCTCACGGTGATATTTTTCTACATAGAATAGCACTACAGCCGGTCGATTCTGTAAAAATCTCACCGTGAAATCATAAGTGAAGTGAGCACTTAATAGTGTTAATCAGCTCACTTCACGCTCACTTCACCCAAGCTTTCACGGTGAGATGGTTACAGAATCGCACGGCTGAAGTAATAATACATGCAATATAATTAAAACAAGAAATTAATATAGATATATTAACCACAAATAAACAAGTAAATAAATTAAATCATTTATCGCATTAAGAATTTTCAGTAACACAAAGGTCATTATAATTTTGACAGTGATGCAAAATCAGTGGTAAAATACAGTTCATTTTACCACTGATTTTGCTATTCCATCCTCTGTGAAATGTTAAAACTACTTCTAAAAGGGCTTTAACTAAGGGCTTAGACAAGTAGCATCTGCTTTCAAAGTGTTTCTTATCAGCAGGCTTGATATAAGGTTTCCGGTAGCTTATGACAGTTCCATGTATTTAAGAGTTTTCCATCATCGTTATCACTGATAGAATGTCACTCGGTCTATGCCTTGACGTATTCAGGGTCAACTCAGCTTCTCTGCATATCAGTAAAAAAGATCATATTTTATTTTTAACCGACTTCAAAAAAAGGAGGAGGTTATCAATTCGACTGTATTTTTTTTTTTTTTTTTTTATGTTTGTTACCTCATAATAACCGACTGGGTGAACCGATTTTCATGATTCTTTTTTTATTTGAAAGCTGGTGCTTCCCGTGTGGTCCCATTGCCACCATTTCAATATCTGATGATGGGATCTTGTAGAAATCGGGGGAACTCTTCAATAAATAACAGCAGATTAACCGCGATTGTTGCTATAGCATATCTAAGCATTGTTTACACCATCACACAACATAATATCACGCCTGTACTCACTACAAAGGTTATAATTTTTTTTTATTATAATAATAATTAATACCAGTAAAACAACCGCGATTGCTGCTATCGCATATGTATGCATTGTTTACGCAATCGCACAACATAACATCACGTCTGTACCCTATAAACGCAGATGCAGCGTCCTGTCACTGATATTTACATAGCAAGTAGTGTTTATATGAATTTGATTGGGGTAGATATAACTAAAAAGTGAAAAATAAAAAATTTTATATAAAAAAAAACAACCGACTTCCAAAAAAACACTACAAAGTGAAAAATAATTTTATTTTCGGAAGTCGGTGTCAAAAAACCAAAATGCAGAACCAACGACACCGACTTCCAAAAATAAAATTATTTTTCACTTTGTAGTGTTTTTTTGGAAGTCGGTTGTTTTTTTTTTATATAAAATTTTTCTTTATTTCACTTTCATAGTTATTTCTTGTTTTAAACGCTGATCAATGATTGAACCGCTCTGTCACGATGAGTTTTGAATTGTCCAAATCTTTTATTTCTTTAACCAGTATCAGACACTTCACTTTTAGCTATTTTCTCCTTTCATCTGGCATCTTTCACTCGACTGAAAAATTAATTCTAGTGAACTGATCCATCGATTAGGCATCTTTCACTCGTCTACAGAATTATCAAATATTCGAAAAATAATTGAATATAATCGAATATTGGAGATCAATCGAGAAATGAAATGAAAGGAGCAGATGAACGTTCATTCCTATATAATTTTGTCGCTGTCATCAAGCAAAAATGAACATTCACTCGAGTGATGCATCTGACCGCTTTAGGAACACAGTTTTTAGTGGTGTAGGTTGTCTGTCTGTCAGTCACGCTGCTTCATATTTATTGATGTCTAGTTTTCGAGTTATTAAAACGATACTTTACGATCAAGATGCGTCATTTTTATATTCTCGGACGTCAAACAACATCTTCCTATGAAGAGGATATTGATGATGATGACGAATCATATAAGATTGTAGCAAGTTTTATTGAAAGCTTATCTTTAAAAACAAGAGTGATAAAGCTCATCGTTCTATTTTTTGGAAAGCTTTGAAATATATTATTTATTTCTTAATTCCAGGAAGAAATAAACTAAAGGGTTTATAAATTTGAGTACATATATCATACATAAGTATTATAAATAAAAGTCGCTTTTCGTGTCTGTCTGTGTAACCGCGTTACGCAACGGATTTTGATGCTGTTTTCACTAAAATTAAGAAAATAATGTTTAACACATTATTAATCTATCATACGCAAGATTAATAATCTTGCGTATGATAAAGAAATAACGATGTGTTGTCAAGTCGTAAAAATCGTGCGAGCAGGGGCGGCTCGATATTTTTACTAACACCCAGATTATACAGGGTGACACAGGGATATCGACGCGCGACCTCGATGGATTCTGTACATAATTCTGAACATTTTGGCGTTAAAATTTTACGAAGTTTATTAAAAAAAGATTTGCTGTTCCATACATTTTAACCGCGTAGATATTTGCACTTTTATATTTGCACACACACACGAGGGGCCCGTGGCTAAATAATAACAGCCGCACAGGTCGATCGATCAGGTTCAGCTATGCTTGCCGGTTGGTCTGTGGATGGGTGACCATCTTTACATACCGAGACCCCTCTGTGCCTCGGAAAGCACGCTATGGCTGGCCACACACGGACTGCTCCAGCAGTGAGCCAGTGATCAACATACACTGACTGCTCGCGCAGTCAAATTCAACCGCTTGAAGCTGCTATTGATACCTGCCTGCTTGCTGCTGCAGCAGTTGGTATCAACTGCTCGACAAGTCACAATTTAAAATCAGAAGCAACATGGATTTTGAGGATGAAGCACTACTACTGCTACCTACTTTTGCTCCGACGACGATGGCGATGCGGCAGCGTAGAAATAGAAAATTGTGGGTTCATCTAATATTGGAACTACGAAATCATCATGGAGAATTTAATCACTTGTTTTTGGAACTCGCGCGGGCGGAGGTAGCTGCGCGAGAGCAGTCGACAGCTCGAGCAGTCAGTGTATGCCTGGCGACTGCTTGACCGCACGATGAAATTTCACCGCGCTGCCGACCGCCCGAAGCAGTCGCGACTGCTCGAGCAGTTCCGTGTTTGTGTGTAAGTAGAAGACTGTAGTTTGCTATGCAGTCGCAGCTTGAAGCAGTCGATACCGGCTACTTCAAGCTGTCCGTGTATGGCGGGCCTAAGCCGTTGGTCCCGGCTGTCATTCGTAGATCTTTGACAGTCGTTACGGGTAGTCAGAAGCCCGAAAGTCTGACAACCAGTCTTACCTAGGGTTATCGTATTACCCAGTAACTGGGTTGCGGAGGTCAGATAGGCAGTCGTTCCATGTAAAATACTGGTATTCAGCTGCATCCGGTTAGACTGGAAGCCGACCCCACCATAGTCTATAGTAGGGAAAAAGGCTAGGCAGATTGAGGTAAGCCTAACATAGAAAAATCGATTTGGTAAAAGATATTGTGTATAAAATCATTACCTAGGTGCTGTTTATTTTACAGACGTAGTTCTGACATAAATCGATTTTACTTATTCGATTATAGGTTCGATTTTAAACTAATATACTCTCGACCACAGCTCACGACCTGCGTGACATGAAAAGTATTTCATATAAAATCACGCATGTATTCCCGAAAGGGCTAAGAAGAGGTGTACATCAAGCTACTACAATCTGTCAAATTCCTATAATAGATTTTCAACTTTATCGCTAAAGCCTAGGGTTCAAGGTTGATTGGGAAAATTTGACAGTTTTGGGTAGCTTGATGTGCTGGCGTCTGGACATCCACATTATTATTTTTTTTTTATAAAAAGGGCTTTGTCGCACATGCGATTATGCCGCCCTGGTTGGCTTTGCAATTTTTGACTAATAATAACAATCAATCAACAAACTTTAACTAAAACTTAGCATAGCTAGTCTGTAAAGTGCTCTAGCTGCGTCAGAATGTGGCGCAGCCAGAACACTGTTGCAGTAACCTATTTCTCTAAGCCTACAACCTAACCTATATCTAAATTCTGCGTTGCGGACACACTCAGCCAATATGTGATAAACATCATCAAGAGACCATCCACATTTTACCAGTTATGTCCAAGTCCCACGTAACATTAGTTGATGGCAATTGGCTTATAGCCAACAACCAGCCACAAAACGTGGACACTGACGGTCGGCTTGGTCCACAAATTCAAGGTCGCTCAGCGCGCTATGGAGCGAGCTATGCTCGGAGTCTCTTTGAAGAATAAAATCAGGAATAAAATTATCCAGAAAAGAAACGGAGTTACCGACATAGCTTGCAGAGTAAGTAAACTGGAAGTGTCAGTGGGCTGGCCATGTCTGTCGAAGGGCCGATGGAGCAGACGAGTCCTGGAGTGTAGACCGCGTATCGGCAAGCGTAGTGTGGGACGCCCCCAGCTAGATGGACGGACGACCTAAAGAAGGTGGCTGGGGTAGACTGGATGCGGAAGGCGGAGGGCAGGGTGTTGTGGCGCATTCTGGGAGAGGTCAATGTCCAGCAGTGGACTGCGATAGGCTGAGTTGACTGATTGGGCACAAATCCAGACTCCAAGGCTGCTAATGAGAAATTTCAGATGGAAAATGCAGTTTTTAATGAAATAGTAAAAAATATTAAGTATACTTAAACTGCATGATAGCCCAATAAAGTGGACCTGGAGATCGAACCAAGGACACTACCATCAGAAGCCGCACTTGAAACCTTTACACCAACGAGAGAGTCCATAGTAATTAGTACCTCGGTACTAATTATCTGAAACACGTAGTTTTTATACCTCTTCGTGACAATAGGCTTCTGTCCGCCGCCATGGGACAAGCTAACGGCGTGAATTTATGTGGCTCGCCTATCAACATCGTTATTCGATAAAATCGGGCAATAGATTTATTATGTACCAATTTATTGTGACTCGTATGGCGTTATATGTTTTTAGACACAATAGTGCAGAACAGATAGGCCCCCAGTAGCAAGTCTCCTGATCAAATAACTTCTCCCGCTCTGGGCGGAGCGGGAGGGTGTGTCAGACTTTTACTGACTAAAACCCACCCGTGTTCCTTCAGTTGCCTGTGCCAAGGGCCACGGTAATTCTTTCGAACAATCCGCGACCCTGGCAGGAGTAGCAAGTCTCCTTTAGTAATCAACTGTAAGACTAAACGTCTTATCGGAATCTTATAGACGCTTTGATTAAGATCACAGATCTTACTACAGCATCTTTTATGATGATTTGCCGTACAAGTACTTATTGTATTACTACCATATTACTTACGTACCGTATTGTATTACTCGTTTTATAAACGCTTACAGGATTACTTTATACGATTCTTACTAGAACTTGCAGTCTTATAAGCGCATGTTATAAACTAGAGCAATGTGTCACTTTTGATCCTATAAACGCATGTAATGAGTTGGTTTCCTTCGTAAACGACGCGTATCCTATACACTTCACCCGAATGCAGTTTTATAAACGTTTATAGGATTTCTATACGACTAAAAAATACATGCTTGGGGCAGTCTGCATGAGACACCATGTAAAATACTGGTATTCAGCTGCATTCGGTTAGACTGGAAGCCGGCTCCAACATAGTTGGGAAAGATCTAGGCAGATGACGACGACAATGACAATAGTGCATTTTATATAGTTGCAACAGAAGTTGGACAGTTGGAGTTGGTGTCACAAAGAAGTAGATTCAAGTTATACAGGTATTTTTTTTTTAAACGGCTGTTTTTTTCTATAACCGATGAACTGTCTAGAGTCATAATTATGCTGAATTCGTGGTTTCAGTTTGGCGTGTTAGACTTTTACTAACAAAAACCCACCCGTGTTCCTTCAGTTGCCTGTGCCAAGGGCCACAGTAACTCTTTCGAACAATCTGCGACCCTGGCAAGGATCGGTCCCAGCGGACCCCGTCAGTTACTACTGACATATCTTTGAGGCGCGCGTGGAGCAGCAACGCGCCGTCGACCCAGGCCTGGTCCCTGTCGATAAATGATAAATGATAAATGATTTATTTTCTGTAAGTAGGTTTGTACAAACACTTTTACATGTCAATCATATTTTTTTTAAACTAGATGAGGTCGGCGTTTCCTATCTGACTACTCTGAGAAGAAAGGCCGAAACAAACTCAGAGGTCACAGTCTCTTTTAAAGTCCAGACATAATCTTGGTCAGATAATGTGAAGACCATGTAGATTAGTGTCTGAAATGGTCTTTTGAGTAAAGAACCACACAGATTGAGCGGACCTGTCCAGTCAGTGCACGCATTTGTCAAAAATCGTGCAGCTCAACTCAGAACTTGAGGAGCCTTACGATTCGACGAACAATACCAATGAAAGGACATTTGGGTAGGCCGCATAAATGACTCAAACTGCCAGATCATGATTAAAACTAACTAAGAAGGAAAACCGAAAAAAAGAAATGACCCACATAGTCTTCACACTCACAGTAATAATAATAAAAATAAGATACTTTACAAAGTAAATATCCATGTCATTGTTTATATAAAATTCATCAATGTCAATGTGTATATAAAAATCCGGATATAATCTTTGAGGACCATGTAGATTGGTGTCTGAAGTGGTCTTTTGAGGAAAGAACCACACTGAGTGGACCTGTGCAGTCAGTGCACGCATTCGTCAGTAACGGTGCAGCTCAACTCAGAACTTAAGGAGCTCAACGATTCGACGAGCAATACCAGGGACAGGACATTTGTGTAGACCGCATACACCACTCAAACTGCCAGACCATGATTAAAACGGAAACAATGACCCACATAGTCCTCACATTCACAATAATTAAAATAATATAAGACTTTAAACAGTAAATGTTCATGTCATTCTGTATATAAATAGATATGTATTTAGAAAGAAAAGAAAAAAAAACAAAAGTGTAAATCAGCAAAATAAAAAATAAACAACATTCACTGTCTAGACCTATTGGAGCAGCTCAATCCCAAGCTTTTTTGTCCTCAATATAGTCTTTTACAGTATAATAGGCTTTCTGGCATAGTTTTAGCTTTATAAAAGATTTGAATTTATTAATGCTTAGTTCTTGAATGTGGCTAGGAAGTTTATTATAAAAATGTATACATTGGCATCTAAACGAGCCACCTATTTTCTTGAGCCTTGTTGTAGGAACAACATATTTGTGTTTGTTCCTAGTATTTATATTATGGATATCACTGTATTTTTTAAACAGATTAATATTTTTATGTGCATACAAAAGATTATCATAAATGTACTGAGAAGGCACAGTCATTATATTAATCCCTTTAAATTTGTCTCTGAGGGAGTGTCTGGGACTTAATTTATAAATCGAACGAATTGCCCTTTTTTGTAAAATAAAAATTGTCTGAATATCGGCGGCATTTCCCCACAACAGAATACCGTATGACATCACACTATGAAAATAACTAAAGTAAACTAAACGGGCTGTCTCTAAATCAGTTAAGTCACGAATTTTCCTAACGGCGTATGCTGCAGAGCTAAGCTTTTTTGACAATTTATCTATATGGGGGCCCCATTGAAGCTTGGCATCCAAAGTTATGCCTAAGAATACTGTGGTATTTTCGGGTTTTAACTCATAACCCTTTGTAAGAACACTAGTTTCTACTTGTCTAACATTTGGTATCGTAAACTTAATACATTTCGTTTTTTTTTCGTTAAGAAGTAGGTTATTAACATTAAACCAGTTAACTACTTTTGCGAGGGCACTATTTATATTGTCAGTAACCAGCTGCTGACGTTTGAGTTTAAATAAAAGTGAAGTGTCATCTGCAAACAACACTATATCATGTTCGTCCCTTATGAGGTAAGGCAAGTCATTTATATAAATAAGAAATAAAAATGGGCCAAGAATTGAGCCCTGGGGGACCCCCATTTTTACTACAGATCCGGGTGACCTTTTTCCGTTAACATCAACTCTCTGAATCCTATCACTCAAGTAAGAAGTAAGAAGATCCAGAGAGGCGTTCCGAATTCCGTAGTAGTGAAGTTTCCTGATTAAGGTTTCATGAAGAACACAATCGAATGCCTTGGACAAATCGCAAAAGATGCCCAAAGCATCGCATTTGTCCTCCCATGCATTATAAATATGTCCTAAAAGTTCAACTCCGGCATCAGTAGTTGAACGACCCCTTGTAAAACCGAACTGTTTGTTATGCAGTAATTTATTTTTGTTAAAAAATCTTTGCATTTGGTTTAAAATAAGCTTTTCAAAAATTTTACTAAAGGTAGGTAGTACTGAAATAGGTCTATAATTAGTAGGGTCTGATGTACTACCCGATTTAAACAATGGTATGATTTTACTATGTTTCATAAGATCAGGAAACTCACCACAATCAATACAATTATTAAATATAACAGCTAAAGTAGGTGCTACAATGTTTATAATTGACTTAGCAACATCCACAGAATTACCCCATAGATCTGCAGTCTTTTTAACATTTAACATCTGAAAAGTTTTAATTACATCTGTACAGGTGACATATTGGAAGTGAAATTCAGAATCACCAACTGGAACGTTTTCTTTAAGTAAAGACTCTGCAGCAGTGGGTGACGAGCTTAGAGATTTAGTGGTTGACACGGGAATCTCTGAAAAGAAATTTTCAAAGGCCGCGGCGACTTGAGAATCTGATCTAATTACATTGTCATCAATAGCAAGGCTGTAGTCACTACTTCGGTTGCAAGACCTTCCTGTTTCGCTATTAATGACATTCCAAGTCATTTTAATAATGTTAGTACTATTTTTAATTTTTGAACTCAAATAACGTGACTTGGCTATACTACAGACTGTTTTAAATATTTTAGAGTAATTTTTAACATATAAATTAAATTCAGCAGTGTTTATACAAATCCGTTCATCATATAATTCATAAAGTCGTTTTCTGCTTTTATGTATACCAATGGTGGCCCAGTCACTGAAGGAAGCGTTACTATTGACTGATAATGTCTTTGGAATGAATGTTTTATCAAATTGTGTGCAATACATATTAAAAAAATCATTATATTGTTTGTTAGGGTCATCATTAGTCAACAGAAGTGGTAATTTACTTAGGAGTTTAGTTTTAAATGTTTCTAAGCGTTTAGTTGTTTTTGGGTTAACAGTGATATCTTTTTTAATAACTTTTTTGTTTTGATTTGGAATAGTGATCAGCTGTCCGCAATGATCTGAGTCTATTAAATTAATCATTTCTTTGTGGTTTGGTATAATATCTGAATAAATGTTATCTAGGCATGTGGCACTAGTAGGAGTTATTCTAGTGGGCTCCAAAAATAGGTTAGCAAGATTGTATGACTGAAACAAAGTTATGATTTTAGTACTTAACCCAGAATTTTCTAACAAATTAACATTGAAATCACCACAAGTGATGATGGACTTGTTTGTATTACAGATTTTGTGCAACACTTCATCCATAACCTTTTCCCTGCAACACCGTAAATTAATCGTAGTTACTAGTACAAGACACTGTGTGGTTCTTTCCTCAAAACTCTCAGACACTCGTTAGCATGGTCCTCATATGGAGTGACCAAGATTATGTCTGAACTTTAAAAGAGACTGTGACCTATGAGGTTGTTTCGGACTTTTTTCTCAGAATAGTCAGATAGAAAACAACAAGAACTCATCTAGTATTATTTATTTATTTATGAAGATAAACCAACAGCTTCTATGTTAATTTATCTTAAGTACCAAATAGCCAAATAGCCAATAGTCCAAGTCCAATAGTCTCGGTCTTACACATTCGCCAATTATTATTGCTATTGGCTATTATGTAGCCTATCTAAGAGGACAGTGCCCCAACCATTTATGTTGTAGGTATACCATTGTTCATTTGTAAAGTGCAACTCTTTTTATTATATTTATTGCAACACCTTTTATGCAATAAAGTTTTTACTATTATTATTATTGTATTGTATTCAATCAAGTATTTTCTAACTGAACAGACAGCTGTGCTGCTGGGGAGTTTGTTGCGCCACTTCTTCTTCCCAGCGAAAGCACTAGGAAGTGGTGAAGGGCGGGCGTTTTGGGGGACTGTCTTTTGTAATTTTGACGTTCGAAAAGTGCTGATTCTCAGCCTAATTTGAATAAATGACTTTTGATTTTGATTTATTAATTATAGGTTTAGCAGCAATCTCAGGAATAAGTGATCACACATAATAATAACATAACTAAAGGCTAACACTGAAAAATCATGGCAAAATACTTCTTAAACTTAAGATTAATAACAAAAAGTAAAATAAAAAGACGAACAACATTGCAATTTCGCCCACTTACTTAAGACTAAGACTCATCATCTGCCTCGCCTTTTCCCAACTATGTTGGGGTCGGCTTCCAGTCTAACCGGATTCATCTGGATACCAGTATTTTATATGGAGCGACTGCCTATCTGACCTCCACAATCCAGATACTGGGTAATACGATACCGCTTGGTAAGACTGGTTATCAGACTTTCGGACGACCCGTAACAACTGTCAAAGATCCACGAATGACAGCCGGGACCAACGGCTTAGCGTGCTTTCCGAGGCACGGAGGGGTCTTGTTATATGAAGATGGTCACCCATCCACAGACCAACCGCGGCAAGCGTAGCTTAACCTGATCGATCGGCCTATGCGACTATTATTACTTAGCCACGGGCCCCTCACCCTCGGTCCCCTACTTAAGACTAAGACTAAGACTAAACAATATAAATAGAAATGAGTATTAAAACATAATTTAATTTGCATTAACACGTTTCCGGATGACAACGATGCGGACGAGTACTTCGATGTCTAAGAGTACTTTTGTTTTTGTATTTATTTGTATAGTTAGTTCGTTTTTAGGGTTCCGTACCCAAAGGGTAAAAAGGAACCCTATTACTCCCGCTCCGCTGTCCGTCCGTCCGTCCGTCTGTCACCAGGCTGTATCTCATGAACCGTGATAGTGAGACTGTTGAAATTTTCACAGATGATGTATTTCTGTTGCCGCTATAACAACAAATACTAAAACACAGAATAAAACAAATATTTAAGGGGGCTCCCCTACAGCAAACGTGATTTTTGTGCCGTTTTTATAGATAATGGTATGGAACCCTTCGTGCGCGAATTTGGCTCGCACTTGGCCGGTGTTTTTAATCCCAGAGACTAATCTGACATTTAAGTCTTTTGTGTTTGCGTTTTTTTAGTATCGAAGTTTGACATTACACTTGTCAGATTAGTCCCTGGGATTAAAAAACGACCTATATTTAGTCATTTATTTTCGTACCTAGTATAAATAGTTAGTTATCCTTACAGAAATAAACAGTTTATTTAAATTTGACGTGTAAATGGTTTTTTTTACCAATTTACTGAAATAAATATAATTTACAATTTATCATAGTAACAAAACACTAATTAATAACTCACAAAGGAATTAGCGACTCCATTACGACCCGCTCATCAGACTTAAAGCTGGCATCGGTAGTTGATGCATTTCCTTTTTAATTTTCATAAAAGCACTCAATGCACAGACGGTTACGTAAATATCTCTGTTTAGGTACTTAGTACGTAGTTGTTGTGAGGTGTCTTTGAAATTATGTCTGTTTAGTAAAACACTCTACGTAGGATTAGGTAGTTCCATTCGTAACGATTTTCTGAATGAATTTTATTATACTTTAAAAAATATTATTTTCAAAGATAAGTGTTCCATTTCAGCTCCTACCGATTCTAGACTAGCTGACCCAGCCCGGCTTTGCATGTGTTTGCAAAGATTGAGTAAACACCAAAAAACACTAGGTATTTATGAAAACTTTAATAAAATCCGTTCCGCACTTTTTGGGATTAGCGCTTCCAAATGGATGCAACAGGTTGACTTTAAAGACCTTTTATGGAAAAGTCTCCTGATGGTATCACTGTTTGTAAAATTCGGTATTTCTCAATATCCATACTTTAAAATAAAAAACCGACCAAGCGCGAGTCGGATTCGCGCACGAAGGGTTCCGTACCAGTATCTATAAAAACTCTGTTGTATGGGAGCCCCCTTAAATATTTATTTTATTCTGTTTTTTAGTATTTATTGTTATAGCGGCAACAGAAATACATGATGTATTTCTGTTGCCGCTATAACACGCTGTGAAAATTTCAACTGTCTAACTATCACTGTTCATGAGATACAGCCTGGTGACAGACGGACGGACGGACGGACGGATAGCGGAGCGCGAGTAATAGGGTTCCGTTTTTCCCTTTGGTTACGGAACCCTAAAAAACCGATCAAGTGCGAGTCGAACTTGCACACGAAGAGTTCCGTAGGCAAAAAACGCCGAAAAAAACACATTTCTTGCACGAAGACCTCATTTAGTTTTTAACTTTATTTTATTTTTATTATTTGTTGTTAAAGCGGCAATAGAAATATACACTGAAAATTTCAACTGTCTACCTATTACGGTTCATGAGATACAGCCCGCTGACAGACAGACGGACAGACGGATGGAACGCGGAGGCTTAGTAATAGGGTTCCGTTGACACACTTTGGATACGGAACCCTAGAAATAGCCATTTCATTTTTTATTTATTTATAGTTAAATAAAACAACACAATGTTATAAGTAGGTACTCGTACCTATATCAAAAGTGCAAATGCAAATCTTTCAGTTTCATTATCGAAATTCCTTAACATACCTATTCAGTTTTGTTATCAAAACTAGACGTGTTTGATTTTTTCCCAATTTAATTGATATCTCATATTCCTTAGCAGTTTGGCAATTCCTAGTAAAAATTGAAAGCTTCAGTTCTACGAAACATTTGGCTGTTCATGATTTGTTTACATTGTATATCATGTTTGAAATGGCGTTGATATCAATGTTTTTTTCTTTGTTTTTCCTGTTTAGATTCAATGAAATATGGAATTACAGCGTTGGCATTTTGAGTTTCAAATTAAGTAGGTACTTATAACTGACATACTTATACTGACAGGCCCGTTAGTCTAGTGGTCAGTGGCTCTGACTGCTATGCGCAAGGTCGTGGGTTCGATTCCCACCCAGGACAAATGTTTGTGTGATGAGCTCGATCATTTGTTCTGTGTCTGGGTGTAATTTATCTATAATATGTATGTATTTAGAAATATATATGTATGTTTATCAGTTGTCTAGTACCCATAGCACAAGGTCTGCTTAGTTTGGGACTAGATGGCGTTGTGTGAAAGTTGTGGAATATTATTATTATTATAAGTAATAGAAAATGTATTTTAATGAAAATACAATACGTTACTTACAACGACCGCACCGTCGAGTAATCTCTGAAAACCGTTTCTCTCTGTATTACTCTCGTTTCTCAATCTCTGAAAGACATTTAATTTTAGGCTAAATATCGAGACACACAAAACAAAACAAAACTTATTATTATTATTATTAAATCCCAAATACCAAAATCAGCACCCTAATTTTGTAACACACTATTACTCTCAATTTGAATCATTTTGAAGCATATTGATAATCCATTGCTCCATATTTTCGAAAAAATTGTCTGCTCAACAACGTAAATAACGCAATGAATGTTGTTGAACTGTCAAAATGAAACCCATTGCTACTGAAAGTGTGTTACGCAACTACCCTGCTGAATTATTTTGAAGGATATTACTAATGCATTGCTTTACGTTCGAAAACTGCTCGACAACGTAAATAACGCAACGAGTGTTGTTGAACTGTCAAAATGGTGTAATGTCCCGCAGGGTCCTTGCGTAACACACTTGTTACGAAATTGCGTAACAAGTACGGGACATTAGACAACGCTGTGGAAATGTTTAAAACCTGTAAAAAGTCAATATCAAATTCACCGTTACCAAATTGTTATTATATTATTTGTCTAAACAAGAAAGAATGAAGAACTTCAAGCATTCTTCGTATTTTAACAATGCTAACAACAAGCAATTGAAACACAAAAATAACTCAAAATCCTCTGCAATACTTGAAGAACAAAACTGCAAAAGATAGTTCCGGAGAATCCTATCTTTCTATTCAAACCTAAACAAGCACTAAAAGTACCCTCCTTTTGGCTCTATAGTCGGGTAAATACAATCATAATCAACCCATAATGTTCCCTCTGCCCGACACAGGCCTCCTCTCTGCGAGAGGGAGTGGGCCGTAATCCACCACGCGGGCCCAGTGCGGGTTGGTAGATGTCACATGTCTTCGATTTTTTGGTTCTAGGACATGCCGGTTTCCTCACGATGTTTTCCTTCACCGTTTTGAGAACAGTGGTGATGGAATAATTTACACAAAGTGCCTGTCAGGGTTCGAACTTACAACCTAGAATTCATAAGTCGGGGCCGTTTCCACCACGCTACCACTGCTCAAATACAGTCAGTAGACAAAATATAGCGATCAGAAACACGCCCAAAATACGCCCGTTTATACAATATTTGTTTATCATTGTGTTCTGTCCATCTATTTGTTGACATTGGCTTGTAAGTTAGTAAGTTCGAGTTACCTACGGCTTTTAGTGAGCTTTGAACTTCTGAACAAGTTAGTCCAGTTAACTGTGGTGTACAGATTTTTTTTTGATCGTCAGTTTTTTTTTTTTTGACAAATTCGCAGTTTGAGCTGACTGTAGTAACTATAGTGATATTAATTTCTATGGCTGTCCGATTACGGTTTATAAAGTGACGAGTTTTTTTTTTTCAGTCAGTTAGTCAGATATTCACAAACTTCACCATCGTCATCAGTCAGAACTGAACGTAGTGATGTTTTAATTGGCACTCCAATATCGGTTAAAAAAGTGACGAGTCTTTATTCCATCGGTTTTTATTCAGAAACTTTCTTCATCATCGTCATCGGTCGAAACTGAGCTTAGTGATGTTCTCATTGGCTGTTCAAATAAAGTGATTCATAATGGAAGTACATCTTCAGGCGTGGACGTGTACGCGCTGTAAAGTATGTAAATTTTCTAAAACATTTCCATTGCTCTGTGGTATGTAGTGTTTCTTTTTATTCGTTTTTTGTTTCGCTTCACGCCTACTGAGATGAAAAGACAGATAAAGAAAAACAGTGGTCTTGATCAATTATTGTGGAATTAGGCATTTGGATAGTTTTGGGAACAGTGACTTTTGATCATGTAGACGTAACACAACATAATATAATATCACACCTGAAAACCCTGAAGGGTTACGCAGATATAACTATAGTACACACATATTTCGCCAAATAAATTAAAGTCCCTTATAAATAGGGGCAGCCTATTTGCATCAATCGGGCAAAAGTCTTGACTCCGTGCTGCTCCTGATGGAAAGCTCTATAACACTTTGCCCAACCTGAGAATCGAACCCAGATCCTCATGTTCAGCACTAGTGCTTGCGACCGCTAGAACAACGACGCAGACCATGTAGAATCTATAGGCCGACAGGTTAACTGAGACGTTGCCTGAGGTAGCAGCGTGGCGCGGGAGGGGTGTGGTGACGTGATGCGAGAGCTCAGTGAATCGTCTACTTGTGACAACTATCACCCCTCCCGCACCGCACAGCTACCTCAGGTAACGTCTCAGTTAAGCTGTCGGCCTATAGTAGAAATCGATCTATCATGTAGAATCTTTCTTCATAATTGTATAAGTCGTAGAGTGATTGTCGAATCCGCTGCTCTACATAACCCATAGCTGTTTTACAAAACAGCTCCATTTTACATTCCCCCCGTTGTGGATAAAAAGAGAGGGGGTGTTGCTTGTAATCTGCACACTGCTGGACATAGCTTACCCCAAGTCCTTCCAGAAACTCTTTCCCCGCGCCACCTCAAACTGAATTAATGAAAATAATATTGAACTACTACTAATTAATAATAATAAAGAAATCTCGGTGTTAAGTCGTAAAATCCGCCGTGCGAACACAAACATTAATATATTATGTGTAAAGTGATGCGCCTACCAACCAACAGAAATTCAGGCTGGTTGCGCCATTTTTAAAGTTTATATTAACCGAAGAGTAAAAATCCTGGGGTTTTTACTCTTCCGAGATCATTGATCTTGTGGGCCGATCCCGGCGGCACTGCAATGCCGGGCCGACCCGCGACGGGAGTGGAGCGAGCCCCGAACATCCCATCAGCTTACAAAAATCAGTTTAATATACTGGTCCCTCAGTGAGGGAACTTTCAGATATTAAGCTGAAAAGAACAGATACTACACTTTGATCTTAGCCAAAAGGCCGAGAAGCGATACTGTGCCCACGAATATCCGGGGAGGTCATTCGAACGCGGAGAATCTTGACACCGCGATTCAGAAACGTGCGTAAAATGGACAACGCCATCTATCTTTCACGATGGTAAACTTTAATACTCAAACGTTAGAACACTTTCATGACATGAAAAATGCTAAAATGGTCTACAATATTTAATTTTGAGTGTATATTATATTGAATACATACATAATTACGACTGATAGCTTAAACATAGGCATATTATTGAACTAAAATCATTGGTAGCCTCAAGTTTAACTTTTTTTTTATATGTAGCTGAGAATTGGGCACGACTGATGGCAAGGCTAGATGAATGTGTGTATTTGTTGAAAAGAAAATGCTGTTAGATAACTACAATGAAGAAACTATTAACAAATTGTTGTTAATAGTTTCTTCATTGTAGTTATCTAACAGCATTTTCTTTAGTTTTTGCTTCATTACGTTACTTAATTAAATGTAGCTAATAAAATAAGAAAGACCTTTGTCCAGGAGTGAGACAGCGTAGGCTACAAAAAAAATTGTTAAGTACATAGATCTTACGTCGTTATTAAACTTAAAATTGTGAGTATTTGTCAAATTATAATAGTAAGATATCAGTGTGAATCTTGAAAGTCTTAATACTGATTCACAGAATAGAATGATTTTTCTGTAAGCCATATTTTGATTACCTTAAAACGTTATGCTAATTCTATTGATAATTTTATATAATTTCAAAGCTAGTATTTAAATTTTCGAAACATTACTATTTTGTGGGGAATCTAGGAAAAAAAGACAAGTCCTTATACGAGTATAAGAACCAGTCTAGGAAAAAAAAAAATGTAATGAATTGACAAGTAAAATACTAGTTATGAAATCATATAAAATTATCAATAGAATTAGCATAAAAAATATGATTAAAATCTCGATTATGATTGTAAATGTTTGCTTGGTAAATCCCTAGCATCAGTGGGATGACACTGACAGCTCACTCCACGCAAGTTTTCACGGTGAGATTTTGACAGAATCGACAAGCTGTCTACCAAAACCAAAATAATTCTATTTTGTTCTAGCCTTTAACGAGAACTTGACACTGTGTTTCTATGTGCGCCAATGTCAAACATTCAAGTGACTAATCCACTTTCACGGCTCGACGACTACATATTCCAGTGTGGCAAATACGCGTAACAATGTGTTTTAAAGTCTGAAACAGCCGGTCGATTCTGTAAAAAATTCACCGTGAAATCATAAGTGAAGTGAGCTTGAAGTGAGCAGTGTCAGTAGTGTTAATCCCTAATGACAGCTCACTCCACGCTCACTTCACGCAAGTTTTCACGGTGAGATGGCTACAGTATCGCACTGCAGAAATAGTTTCCTAGGTTGAACTAAAAACATGACTTTGTTTTTTTAAGGGATATCTAAGACCACATAAGCGCGTATTAAAAATTGTTGTAAATATTATGTGGGTCCATACAAAGGCTTGGACATACCTAGTGCATACATTTTAAGGGATTGAATTATAAACGATCAGAAGTTAAGTGACTTTTAAACGACAAAAATGTATGGTTAAACAATCACCAATCACTACTTAATGCGCACCGTTTGGTATCAATAAAACAGTTGCTGCTAATAGAATTATGATCTGCCGGTCGATTCTGTAAAAATCTCACCGTGAAATCATAAGTGAAGTGAGCACTTAATAGTGTTAATCCCTAGCGAATGACAGCTCACTCCACGCTCACTTCACCCAAGCTTTCACGGTGAGATGGTTACAGAATCGCACTGCTGTTGGTTGTTAAATAAGAACGTTTCGTCTTTATGTATTTAAGTTTGTTATTTATTATGCTTTTACATCTCTTTATTTGGTAAGGTTCTACCTGCGATTTCGTTCACGTGAAATTTCTGGTTCCCCTAACCAAACCCGTCGCACGCATCGCATTGCCTACCCGTCATGATATTATAATACTTCATTGTCTTTCTGACTTTTGTACTGTAAAAAAAAAATGTAAAAAAAAATCATACTGAATGTATTAAGTATGATTTTTTTTTTCATGCTCCAAATTTTTACAGGGTATTCTACTCGTGAATATGAACAACTTTCACTATGAGACCAACTCTGAAATCACGAAAACAAAATCAGCTGTTTAATACAAAAGTTCAATACCTGCTTGACCAAAATGTATGAAACAGCTGATTTTTTTTCGTGATCCCAAAGTGAAAGTTATTCATGTTCATGGGTGGAACAATCTGTTAAAATTTGGAGCCGGTAAAAAAAGCATGCTGTATAATGAAAATCAGTAACCACATTTATCTGTTACTTTTTACCCGACTGCCAAGGAAGGGTTATGTTTTTCGCGCGTATCTTGTATGTACCTTTATTACCTCGTATCTCCTAAACGGCTGAATGGATTTCGATTGTTGATATGTCGTTAGATTCGTTTTTTATCAATAAATTCTTTCACGATATAAATCAATTACCAATAAGCCTTTTATGTAGTTTGGATTTAAAGTATTTAAGAGAGAGTTCCCTTATTTCTTCTGTTAAATATTTTAACTGTTGTTATAGGGACCCGTCGCTAAATAATAACAGGCGCACAGGTCAACAGATCAGGTTAAGCTACGCTTGCCGCGGTTGGTATGTGGATGGGTGACCATCTTTACATACCGAGACCCCTCCGTGCCTCGGAAAGCACGTTAAGACGTTGGTCCCGGCTGTCATTCGTGGATATTTGACAGTCGTTACGGTTAGTCAGAAGCCCGAAAGTCAGACAACCAGTCTTATCTGGGGGTATCGTATTACTCAGTATAACTGGGTTGTGGAGGTCAGATAGGCAGTCGCTCCATGTAAAATACTGGCATTCAGCTGCATTCGGTTAGACTGAAAGCCGACCCCAATATAGTTGGGAAAAGGCTAGGCAGACAAAAATTTTAATTGCTGTGATAAAGGTATTTTTAAGACACAATGTGCTTTAATGTGAAGGAATTCTTAATATTAGGTCTCGACGTTTTATACATATCTAAACTTCTCCTCGTTCGTCTACATTATGTATATCCCTATTACTCTGTACTTCGCCTCCCACACAAACAATTTCTGGGTAAAAATGTAAACAATGTCGCTAGAACTAGGTATTTTTCTTGTATTAGTTACAAATTGTACGAAAATAGCTCATACCGTTACCTGCGGGTTAACTGCGTAGCAAACTATCAGTAGGTAGCAACGGCATTCATTTTGACGGTTCAATAACGTTCATTGCGTTATTTACGTTGTTGAGCAGACAAATTTTTCGAGCATATGAAGCAATAGATTTGCAATATCCTTTGAAAATAATTCAGATTGAGATTCATAGTTACACGCACACGTTCACTCACACCACAACACTATACACAGCAGAACACTAGACGACGCCATACACATTAAACATCCTCTCACACACCACACACGTACATCCCCATCTCACACAAATAAGAGGGCCTGCATGCAAACACTACACGAACTCTTTTTCTTTTTATGTTTTAATTTTGTATATATTTTTTTTATTCTTTCTCTAATCCACATGTAAAGAAAATATAATTATTATTAATTGTTAAAATGATATTGTACAAGATACAAATGAAATGTTACAGGCTAATTATATATGTTGAACACTCGAGGGGTTTGGCGCTGAAAGTCGAAATACAGGCTCTGCCTAGTTCGACTACAGATGACTACACCACTTGTATTGACTTAAATCATTTTGTTAAAATATCTTGTAACTTATAGTGTGTTATGCCATTAAGGTGCAGGTCAGTAAGGTAGGTAGCGGGTCCATCTCGCTCAAGGTGCATCGGACGTACTAATCGTCACTTGCGGAGGCTTATTAAACGAAAACTAGATACGTACTGTTACCCGTCTGCAATATTGAAATTCATACTTGCATCTTCTTTCTTTCTCATATTGACATGAACTATAATAATTATACAACGCGTGACGTTAAATGCTCAAAACCCCAGACACCCCAACTGATTTTTAATTCAATTGACGTATTTCAGAGAGAAAATAAGTCATTAAAAAAGGGGAATGGGCAAAAATATATGGAGCTTGGTCCAAATCTCCACCACCAATAAGAACTATGGCATATGATGGAACACTGCGTACTGAATCATTATAAGAAGACTGCAACCAAAAATATTTACTCAGTAAAAAGTTATGACCCCATGAAAACTTGCAATTTAAAAACCTTTTTGCGCCTCTTTATTTCACTATATCCTTTAAACTACTCGATTGATTTAGGTGTATGACATTTCGTTGTAATTCGTATTATTTATTTATTCGCTAGCAATCCCCGGGTTCCGAAATGCAAAAAATATTAAAAAATACTTTTAGCTTTTAGCACGATTGCGAACCGTTCCGTATTACATTTTTATATGGGTAGGTGCGCTAGACGTTATCATTGTATACTTTGCAGACGATTTGAGCGCATTACATAACAGGGGGAATGCGTCATCATTGCTACCATGTTTTTACTGCTTGAAATGTGGCTATGTGCGAAAAAAATAAATGGTTAAATAATTAAAAATACGTATTTTTAAAACAGTCATAACTTTTTTCTGAGTGAATATATTTTTTTCGCATAGTAGTCAAAATTGTATGGTATTTAGTCGACTTTAAGCTTACAAAGCCCCCAATAGTGGTGGAAATTTGGACCACTTCTGCTCATTGTCATTTGTAAAGGTTTTATGTGCTGTTTTAGTTTTACTGGCCATTCTGATCATTTCTTGTGTCTGCGATGACGCTTTATCGAGGGCGGAGTCGTCACCGGGCCGCTGCACCACGCTGACATTGGGTTGCTTGACCTATTAATAAATAGACACGGCAACGTTTTTAATAAAGATTTTTTGAAAAATATGACATAAGATATTAAAAAGTGGTTCAATTAATTCTGCTCGGTATTCTGATCAAACTATTTTCAGGTTTTGCGCATTTAACGTTACACGTTGTATACAACATTATTTTTAGTATACTGCAAACCTAGTTTGTTCAGAATAAGTAACTGAATCGATTCCAATAGTTTTCACACCATGTTATATTTTGTCCCAAAAATATTTTAAAATGGTAAAAAGTTGGACACCGAGCGACACTAAGTACATATCCGCAATCATATGCGCACAACACAGGTCATAGGTCGGCCTGTGGCGCGTGTTAAGTGGTAACCAATTTTTTGTACGGACAATCAGGTAACATAACAAGCTTATAACTTCATGATTTTTCATGATACAGTTTTGAAATTTTGTACATAGATTCTTTACATAAAAAAAATACTAGACACGTGTTTCGGGTTTGCCATATACTAAAAAATAATGTTGTAAATTATAGGTATGAAAATAGCTCATAACAAATCTCGTTTGGTCTATTTTAGCTCAGCATTATGTCGTAAGGCATTTTACTATGGAGTCGAGTTGCTGACATTGAATCCATTTTTATTTTGCAAATGAGAGCTGTCAGAGCAATTTATAATCTACGTCGCCGCGAATCTCTCCTCGAAATATTTACTTATTCAATTCATAGAATTTATTTCAGATAAATAACCGTAGGTGAATTTTACACAAGTCGCACAAAATAAAATAAAATCGCAAACTTATAAAATTAAAATCAAAATGATGCTCAACCATTAAAAACAAATTAAAATTATTACTTGTACATTTTTTTGGAAAAACATCAATTTTTACAGTATTTGTAAATATGTGAGCACCTTTTATGTATCTATCACACAATTGATTTACCTGTCATTACTTTATTTGTAATTCTTTTTAGATTTTGTGGTAAAGTAACTTTATTCTAGGTGCATCGTCTTCACATACAATTACATAGTGAATGTATACAAAAACTTGTAAAACATTTTAAAAGAGTAACGGTGGAGTTTCTAGCCCATTCTTCTCCATACGAAACTACCTTTTGGAAGGGGCGACTTGAAACAATTCTATTTTTTGTAAACTTAATTACTTTGATTATGATTTCCTTTTGTGACTGTTTTTAATAGCTGTAAGTCCTCCATGTACTAAAATAAATAAATAAACTGACAAAGTGGCTTTTATGTGCCTATTTGAAATAAATTATTTGACTTTGACAATCAGTTAAGCTTTTCGCAGTCTACAGCCGTCTATAGGATCTCCCCAAGCTGCGCTACAACACTAAATTCTCCGCCTTCCACATCCAGTCTGTCCTTGCCACCTTTTAAGGTCGAATAGCTCGTCCAGTTATAGAAAGCATGAATATGATAGCGGGTTTAATTGCCTGTCGTCAACTTCAGTGCCAAATGTCTCTGTCACCAGAAAACTACCACCAACTCCACGACCCTGTCACCAAAAACCATCTCCATTAACCGTCACTTTTCTTTCAGACCGGCATGAACCGAGGGTCCAGAGAGGAGCTGCTGGGCAGTTCCCAGGAGGCGCTGCGGAACAGCCACAATGACCTGCGACAGGTCTACGAGAAGCCCCTCACCAAGGAGGAGAAGACCTTCCTTCTTCATGCCGATAGAGGAGATTATGTTACTGTTAAGAGGTGAGTTTAAGAGCTTAATCGTTTGATTAATCACCACGCTTCTTCAATACAGATTGGCGATTTCAGTATTATATCTACTACTAGTTCCTGCCCGTGACTTCGTCCGCGTGAATTTTCTTGGTTTAATAAAAAAATACATACTACGACATTCTACAATACTTTAGCTCACCATTAGAGAAAGAATTTTCGGAATCAGGTCAGTAGTTCCGAAGATTACCCGCTACATACGAACTCACAAATAACTCTTTTAAAAAATCACATTGGTCCTTGCCCGGATTTGAGAAGATTGCCTCATGCATGTTCTGCTGGGACTGAGGCCTCCTCTTTGTGAGAGGGATCAGGTCTTAATCCACCACAAAGGACCAGTGTGGGTCTGGGTAGGTGACCTTTTGAGTGGTTTATCGTTGGGATATCTTTCAGACTCCGTAACTACATGAGGGGAAAGCATAATTTCTAGAGGAAGACACCAGTTTTTTGGGAAGTCTTGTGAGAAATAAAGCGGTATTCCCTGAAATTAGGAAAGTATCCGTTGCAATTGTGATGGCATTTGGAAATGATTCTAGAAAACTGGCCAATAATAACAATTAGGTTATACATGAACGGCTTGTGGCTAAGTAATAACAGCCGCACGGGTCGATCGATCAGATTAAGCTTGTCGCGGTTGATCCGTGGATGGGTGACCATCTTCACATACCATGGCCACTCCGTCCCTCGGAAAGCACGTAAAGCAGTTGGTCCCGGCTGTCATTCATGGATCTTTGACAGTCGTTACGGGTCAAGTCGGGAAACTCTGACGACCAGTCTTACCAAGGGGTATCGCATTACCTAGTAGCTGGATTGTGGAGCTCAGATAGGCAGACGCTCCATGTAAAATACTGGTATTCAGCTGCATCTGGTTAGACTGGTAGCCGACCCTGTCATTGTTGGGGAAAAGCTAGGCAGGCGATGACATGTACGGCTCCAGGGTAATACGACTTATAACATAACTACGACTCAGCATAATTAGTACGCTTGCATAGTTACTAATTAAATCACATATAGTTATCCAAATGTGATTTGGTTGGTACTAATGTTGATACCGGCCTTCGGTTTGATGTAATAGTGCAGCCCCCTTTAACTGCTCCCTCGGGGAGTGGGACAAACATATTATGACACGAAACTGTCGATTTTGCTACTAATTTCCTTGAAAACTGACCTTTCCTTGACTGACAGCCTCGTTGGTCTAGTAGTCATAAGCGCTACTGCTGAACATAAGGTCCTGGGTTCAATTCCCGGGTCGTGGAAAGTGTTATTGGGTTTTTCCATCTGGAATTTCTCAGTAGCAGCCCGGAGTGTAGCAGCAGTGCGTCCTGGTCGTTATGACATACGGTGCTGAAACGTGGACACTGACGGTCGGGCTGGTCCACAAATTCAAGGTCGCTCAGCGCGCTATGGACCGAGCCATGCTCGGAGTCTCTTTGGAGGATAAAATCAGGAATGAAATTTTCTGGAAAAGAACCGGAGTTACTGAAATAGCTTGCAGAGTGATCAAACATAAGTGGTAGTGGGCTGGCCATGTCTGTCGAAGGGCCGATGGCCGGTGGAACAGACGAGTCCTGGAGTGGAGACCGCGTATCGGCAAGCGTAACTTTTGAACCACAGGCGTGGTGAGAGATTTGTCCTTGAAAAATTTAGTAACTTTGGGAAATAAGGAAAAAAATA
This sequence comes from Eremobia ochroleuca, assembly GCA_949629135.1. Classification (NCBI taxonomy): domain Eukaryota; kingdom Metazoa; phylum Arthropoda; class Insecta; order Lepidoptera; family Noctuidae; genus Eremobia; species Eremobia ochroleuca. The sequence continues at coordinate 8,087,040 of OX451385.1, read as the reverse complement.
TAATTTATTTTAACACCGCACAAAAATAATATCGGTTATTCAAAGCCAAAAAAAAAGGTTTACAAATTCTTTTTTCTTGAATTTCTCATGCCCGCCAGTCAGCCGCAGAAGCCACATTTGTATAGTGGCGGGCACAATCTAGACTGCTGACGACAGAAACGTTCATTTCGACAAATATTATGTTTCTTTGACAGTGTAGCAAAGTAAGATTTTTCGGCTAACCCGAAAATATTAAAAGCCGCGGGCCCTCAATTAAAATTATGTTGTATCAACTATAGAGCGTTCCAATGCCTTCTTTTGTTTCTTCCTGCGACTTCACCCGAGTGTTTTAACATAAGCCATCTATTGACACTTGGCAATAGTATAGCTGGTGAATATTTTTAACTTCCTGATCAAGGAAGTTATAGTAATCACCCCGATTTAAGAAATCTAATTTTTTTCGATATCTTTACGTTTTGAGGTGTCCTGAGTAATCCTAGACAGTTTTTAAGTGGATGTGTGTGTTGTGTGTGTGTGTGTGTGTGTGTTTGTGTGTGTGTGTGTGTGTGTGTGTTTGTGTGTGTGTGTGTGTGTATGTATGTATGTATGTGAACAAATTTTTCGTCAACAATTTCTCGCGAGGTAATTATGCAATTGACTTCGGTTTGGTGCCAATCGATGCGTATGGACGTAACTTAGAGCTGATTAGTTTTGTAGCGAAATCGGCCATGAATTTTTTTGGTTTTTCAAAAAATGTGAAAATTGCGAATTCGCTATTTCTAAAAAACTAATGTTGCGATCGGATTGGTTTTGGTGCCAATCGATGCGTATAATCATCACTCACGCACCCAGCTGAATCAAACTTCTAAGTCAACGCAATAAAAAAATACGGGCGTTTATGTTCCGTTTATGCCACATATTTTGGCACTCACCAGGGAATCAAAACCTATAGGGTACTTTACGATGACTTAGAGTCATGTTATTTGGCAAGAAGCAATGTCATGTAGCACGGTTCGTGGATTTATTCCCTTACAATATTCGAGACACGATAGGTAATAGGTAGTAAACTATTTACAAACCCTCGGTGAGCGAGTCCGACCCGCATTTGACCGGTTTTTTTTTTATTATTGCTGGAAGCTGGAAGCGATTTCTATAGATAGAAGGATCACCTTTGTACCTATTTTTCTGTTTATTTATTTAAACATTTATATGTACATAAATTGTTAAATAAATGTGTAGTGTGTGTGTGTGTGTGTGTAGTGTGTGTTTCAGTGTTATGTTTAGTAAACTATTTATTTATTTAATAGAGCTACATATATTTTAGAGAAGATCCAACGACGTAATTATATAGATAACTAAAACAGTACGGATACATAAAAATCCGTACACAACCACAGATCCGCGGTGTGACCTCAAAAACGAAAAGTATCAATCTGCAGTATATTTAGGACGCTCGCCTCGTTCTAATAAATAGGATTACTGAAGTCAAAGCCGGCACTACTACTGTTTCACTATAATCGACTACTTACAAGGGATAGACTGAGAGGCTTTGGGACGATTTCTGCAATTTTGAAGGTTTTAAGGTTAAAACAATGACTATTGTTTGTTTAGATCTAATACTGTTTGATGATAACGAAATAGAATTGCCCAATTTAAGTGGCAGTGGGACCGTGGGGGGCCCGTGGCTAAATAATAACAGCTACACAGGTCGATCGACCCAGTTAAGCTACGCTTGCCACGGTTGGCTTGTGGATGGGTGACCATCTTTACATACCGAGACCCCTCCGTGCCTCGGAAAGCACGTTAAGCCGTTGGTCCCATTTGTCATTTGTGGATCTTTGACAGTCGTTACGGGTAGTCAGAAGCCCGAAAGTCTTACAACCAGTCTTACCAAGGGGTATCGTATTACCCAGTAACTGGGTTGTGGAGGTCAGATAGGCAGTCGCTCCATGTAAAATACTGGTATTCAGCTGCATCCGGTTAGACTGGAAGCCAACCCCAACATAATTGGGAAAAGGCTATGCATATGATGAAGTGGCAGTGGGCAGAGCAGATTGCTCGCAGAACAGATGGCCGTACCGGAACACGTAGTGTTGGACGGCCTCCCACAAGATGAAAAGCCGCAAAAATCCGCTGGATGCGGGAAGCAACGAACTGGTTGAAACCGTGGCGCTTGGAGAGGCTATTTTCAGCAACAGACATCTTTCGGCTCAAATGATGATGATCATAAGGGACTTTGTGTTTGAACTGGGAAATTATTTTTTAATTAATGAGGAGGATTGTATAGACTCAAGTTCTTCTAATTTAACAGACGTAGGTGTGTGATGCTGGGGAGTATGTTTCGCCATTTCTTCATCCCAGCTAAACCACTAGGAAGGGATAGAGTGGTGGGTGGGCGTTTTGGGGGACTATCTGACGTTCAAAAAGTGCCTAAGAATAAATTATTCTCGGTTCTGATTGTGATGATCCTTGAAAATATTTGTTATTTTGCTTAATTGACTGTGAACGGTTTTGTCCTTCTGGACAGAGGTACCTATGTACGGTCACCAAAAGAGATAAGTAACCAGGGTCGTCAGATATAATTGAAGTTTAGAAAGACACCGATAGATGTTTTGGGATTAAATTTAATTTGATAAATTAGCTGTTTGTTTTCTATTAATTAAATAACATTTTATTCGAAAACATCAATCGGTTTCTTTCTTTAACTATATCCGACGACCCTGGTTAGGTACTTATCTTCTTTGGTGACTGTACATACCTCCCTATCTAATTGCAATACATTTAAGTATAGGAAAGTATTCTACTGTGTTTTAATGTTAAATATAGGGTGACTGGTAATTAGTGACCGATACTTTAAACACATGATTCTACTCATGACAACAAACAAGTTTTATAATGGGACAAAAAGTGAAATGAAAAAAAAATCAGCTGTTCCGTACATTTTGACGACTCGTACGAACATAAATGTAGGGAACAGCTGATTTTTTTTTCGCGATTTCGGATTTGTTCCGATAGTAAAAGTTGTTTGTAATGATGAGTCACCCTATATATGGGTGCCAGTGAATTGAACTTTCTCTCTTAATAAGTGTATGTCTAATAGTCGGTAGTAAGTTATACATTCGGTCACTTGGCTAGAAATACTTGCCAAAAAAGTCAATGGCTTCCGTAACTGTGCATTTTTCACATACCAAACTCATACGTACAGTTACCAACTCGTCTTGAGCAAGCATGGTGGTCAATGCTCTAGCCTTCCCTGCATGAGGAGAGGTCTATGCCTAGTAGGGCAGTAATAGGCTGATATTATTATTAATAATTTAATATGGACTCAACGATCATTGTACCGATAGTCGTAACAGCCAATGGGCTAATAGCCAAAAGCCTCGACCAACTCCTGAGGAGGCTCTCGTTGGGCAGCTGGATCAAGGGCTTGAGTCAGAAAGCGGTACTTCTGGACACGGCTCGTATTGTCAGGAGGTTCCTGCCTCTGGAGCCCTGACTGCCGGTAGCTTGGACCCGGTTCCCTTTACCGGTGGGCTACAATTTTTATATTTTTTTTAAATTTTTGTATTTATTTTATATTCTAATATTTTAAAATATAATTTATATGTATTTAATTAAATAAAGGATAGTAATAAATATTATTATTATTGATATTATCATATAATAAACATACGATTAGATAAACATAAAACAAATACAAAATATTTCTGTATTGTCCACAGATTAATAGAACAATTCACACCTCAGCCGGATATCCTGGACATCAACTGCGTGGACCCGCTCAACCGATCAGCCCTGATAGCCGCCATCGAGAACGAGAACATTGAGCTCATCAAGCTACTGCTCCTCTCTGGGATCAAAGTCAAGGTCAGTTGAAGGTGAACTGGTTAAAGTAATGACGATTGACACTGCTGTGGCGGCGCATCTACAACGCCGCATGCGAACTATGTATCACATTGATGTTACGCAAAATCCTGCATCGCGCAAGCAGAGTTTACCGCGCAACTAACGTTTATACAGCATGCCATTTTTACCGTCTCCAAATTTTTACATTGTTTTCCACCCATGAATATGAATAACTTTCACTATAGAACCAACTATGAGATCACAAAAAATTCAGCTGTTTCATACATTTTGGTCAAGTGGGTATTGAACTTTTGTATTAAACAGCTGATTTTGTTTTCGTGATTTCAGAGTTGGTCCCATAGTGAAAGTTGTTCATATTCATGAGTAGAACAGCCTGTAAAAATTTAGAGCCTGAAAAATCAATCATCGGGCAGTAGCCCACCAGATACTAACATCCGGCTTGTCGGAGGATCCTATCTTTTTTTTATGGAGGATGAGTGAACTTTACACCTTGTTCCTCATACATCTATACTGCTAATATGTTTACCTAACAGCTAATTCGGTATTTATTTCGATTTTGAGTGTTCGGAGAGAGATGTTTTCTTAATTACCAACGGTATCTGCCAATGTATGCCAGTAAAAATCTTACCTTTTGAACTGAGGTGAAGTAAGCTGTCAATAGTGTAATTCCTTACATCGTGAAATGACAGCTCACTTCACCTACGTTTTCACGGTAAGATTTTTACAGAATAGGTATTCCGGCTGAACTAAGGTAGGATAATATGGAAGAGTGCACATCAGAGAATAAAAAGTTTGGTTTGTCTGTTGTATAGACAGAACAGCTGTTTTTTTTGAGCGCGCCATTTTTCTACACAGAGCAATAATAGTCTGTTTCAAGTCAGTCTCGACTCAGGTCTGTGCAATGACTAAAAGTCAAGGATTCCGTGAAATTAATGAAATTAAACTCAAAGAATGGAAGAAAAGTGTATTATGTTTGTTTATTTGTCGTTTATGAATCTTCGTAATTTTACGTACTGCGTGTGTATCGTGATTGGCTGATGCCGGGTATACCTACAGATTGGTAAAATGTAACATGAACTTTAACACAAATTAGCCGTGCTTAATAAGCAATGCGACTTGAAATTTAACACAACAACTAGTCGAATTTGTTACAATCTGTGTGATTTATTTATCTAATTTTATTTTTGTAAATAAATAAAGAAAAAAAAATTGACCCAAGTTAAGGCATAGCGGTCATTTTAGAGCACAAATAAAAACAAAAAACTAGAACAGTAAGTATTGTGTGCCTCACGACTGTGCCAAAAAATCAATAGGTCCTTATAATATCCTGATTTCCCATTTACTTTTGAAAGCACTTGATGTTTGAAAACTCATCAAATAAAAATAAAAATCATAAAAAATTGTAGCACCCACACCACATCTTCCAACCCTTTTCTCAGAAAATAAAAGAAAATTCACCACATAAAAAACTTCACGAACGAAACTGCTTTGTTTCAAAAAAATCTATGAAAAAGAATACCTGTACTCCCTTGGGAAATCATAGTTCCAATAGTTTGCATGATGACATTGATTTGATCATATATTTTCATAAAGAGGGGAGTGTCAGTAAGATATACGAAATGGAAATAATGGCCGAGTTTTGGGTAAAGGTCGTAGGGTAATGGAGGCGGTGTCAAGGTACCTACACAGTTTTGGACATGAAGTTAAAAAATATATAATGGCCCTGAGGTTAAGATAACATAATATGTATACTTGACTTACTCATTTTGGAGAGGTCGGCGGAGCTCATAGCTAAGTAATTATGGCCAGCCGCACGGGTCAATCGAAAGTTAAGCTACGCTTGCAGAGGTCAGTCCGTGGATGGGTGATCATCCAATACATACTGAGACACCTCCATCTCTTGGATAGCACGTTAAAATGTTGTTCCCGGTTGTCATTCATAGATCTTTGACAGTCGTTATGGGTAGTCAGAAAGCGTGAAAGTCTGACAACCAGTCTTACGAACTGGGTTGTGGATATGAGACACGCGATGTAAAATACTGGTATCCAACTGCATCCGGTTAGAATGGAAGCCGACCCAATATAGTTCGGAAAAGGGTAAATAGATGATGTCTTGATGTACTTATTTACAGTAAAATATATAATATTTTCTTTTGTGCGTTTGCGTATGAAACGAGCTTTTGGTCTGTTGAGAGAGTAAAAACAACAGTAAATAGCTTACTATTTACGCTTACGCATTGGCGTTGAACGTTTGGCCAAGGGGCCGCAATTAACTAGACTCTGACCACCTTGAGACCGAAAACCGAACTGTTGTAGCTAGCTATTATGTATTTATTCCTTCATTTCAGGCAACTAAAGCCCATAGAAAAAACAATACATACTACTACGAACATACTTATAAACTATTACATACAAAATTATCACAAACACAATACTATAATAATATAACTTAAAAATACTATAAATAAATACAACATAACAAACTTATACTACTGCACACGAAGTGTCGGCGTCGTGTTTCGCTGACTGGTGTCATGTAGCCGGCCACGAAACCGGCGATACACAACACCCTTCGGCCAGAACTCTTCCTTGAGGAACTTCTCGAGATGATGTGTCGGAACACGCACCACGAACGACTTGAAGTTAGTGTTGTGACGCGGCTCCAACTTCTCGACCCTCAAAGTCCAGTTGGTCTTCACACGCAGGTACTCCACGATCTCCTCAACCTTCGTGGAGTGGTGCAGCATGGACACGTACAGCAGCGTCGTCGGGATTGCTGGACGCAGCAGCATGTTGGGTCCTGCCGGCGCGGTACCGCACTGGTTCCGACAAGACTGGTTATGACTCTACCAATATCCAATTAGCAAGTCAGCAATAGCGCCCACCTTCTTTAGGTCGTCCGTCCATCTAGCTGGGGGGCGTCCCACACTACGCTTGCCGATACGCGGTCTCCACTCCAGGACTCGTCTGCTCCACCGGCCATCGGCCCTTCGACAGACATGGCCAGCCCACTGCCACTTCAGTTTGCTTACTCTGCAAGCTATGTCGGACGACCTAAAGAAGGTGGCTGGGGTGGACTGGATGCGGAAGGCGGAGGACAGGGTGTTGTGGCGCAGTCTGGGAGAGGCCTATGTCCAGCAGTGGACTGCGATAGGCTGAGTTGATTGAATAGCGCCCAGGCTATATCCCTCCTTAGTCGTTCACTCTTGACAGAGTGGTCGTGGTTGATGACTCTGCATTTTCTTTAGACAAAGCAGCCCTCGCGATGCTCCTCCACTTATTCCGGTCTTCAGCTGCTGGGAAATTCTGAGGCTATATGGGTTGCTTAAATTTTGCAACGGGGTGACACCATCACGTCCTGGATGGAACACGTCGAATTTTCGTCGACACAATTCACCCTGTATAAGGCACTTGTCCCATTACAACCGCCGCCGTCGAGCTACTAAAAACTAATTGGCGAGGGTTTTCTCCGCCAAGCGAGAATCGCTGAGCGAGTACTTTTTTTGATAGCTCTTTTCGCTGCAACAAACGCTCGCGCAGTGCAGTGTTGGTGCGAACAGTCAGCGTTCAACTAATAATACATGTATCTCTTTTACTGACACTGGACCGCTAAAATATTTTGGACGTTTCTAGAGCGAGAAAATCGTTGATAGCTAGCCGCTTCCTAGTCGGCGGTGGTGCAGGCGCCTAAGGCGCAGACCACACAGAAGGAACGTAAGATGCGGACGGGACGCAGACGCGGCATACCTTTCATATATCTTAATTATTCTTCATACAAAATGTACAATATTAACGCGATCTACATACAGAGAGAACAAGGCGCAAGCGCGTCGCTTTTCCATCTGCATACTATATCCGCGTCTGTGTCACGTCCTCGTCTCACGTCCCTTCTGCGTGGCCGGCGCCTAATATTTGTTTTTAATAAACGTCCAAAGTAAGTAAAGTGACGTTGAAATAATAGGTCAAGGATCAAAGCTCCGTTTTTACGATTATGGGTTGTAAAAAAGAAAATCCATTGATGGCTTAAAACGTGTACATTATTTTAGTGATATTTTATAGGATGGTAGTAAATACTAGTGAAAACAATAAGCTTTATTGTGTACTAGCGACCCGCCCTTGCTTTGCACGGTTTTTGAAAAAACATCGAGATTTCTTCGTGGTTTATGGTTTCAAACCCAGACAGGCGCTTTAAATTGTATACACAATTGTCATCATCACTGCTCTCAATACGGTGATGAAAAACACCGTGAGGAAACCGACATGTCCTAGAGCCAAAAAATCGAAGATATGTGACCTCTACCAACCCGCACTGGGCCCGCGTGGTAGATTACAACCCACTCCCTCTGGAAGAGAGGAGGCTGATCCCATCAGTGAGAACAGGCTGATTAAGCGGGTAAGTTCAAATATACACATAAACCTTCCGGAAGAAATTCTCCTGGCGTCATTGAGGTTGGGTCAAATTCCTAATATTTTTGAAAGTACGCGCGCGACGTTGCCGTTGTGTGCAGTAGCTGGAGCCAATATTGTATTTTTTTTTTTATTGCATTTTTTGAGAGTTGATTAAACTTTATTAAACATTTCTGAATTATTATGTTTCTGTTTTATTATCAGAACCAACTGGTCTTAATAATAAAACAGAAAAATAAAAAGTAATGACACAGTTTACGAATTTACTTAAAAATTATGGAAATACCATGTATTAAATATATGGGTAATATTGACCCACCTCAACGTCCATGTAACTATATCCTACCACAATGACGCCGGGTTAATGATGGGTGAAAAACGTATCATGATGCAGCTGAATACCAGTTTTTTATATGGAGCGATTTCCTATCTGACCTCCACAACCCAGTCACTGGGTAATACGATACCCCTTGGTTGTCAGACTTTCGGGCTTCTGACGACCAGTAACGACTGTTAAAGATCTACGAATGATAGCCGGGACCAACAGCTTAACGTGCTTTCCGAGCCATGGAAACGCACGCACGGTCTTGGTATGTAAAGACGGTCACCCATCCACAGACCAACCGCGGCAAGCGTAGCTTAACCTGATCGATCGACCTGTGCGGCTGTTATTACTCGGCCACAAGGCTCTCTAGCTTAGAATAGCGCACTGTTAGATATAAATGTTGTGGAAATTGTCGTATGTTACTTATAATTCTTATGTATTTATAACTTAGTAAGTATAAGATTTAAATGTTAATATATATGTTAATATAATAACTGTTTATTTTCCCGAATAAATAAAATAAAATAAAAATGTATGGTTAAACACTCACTAATCGCTATTTAACCTTAAGTAAAGTTCATGAATAAAGGGGTTAATTAAATATCCACATCGTTATAGCCATTTCTTTACAGCAATTATTTCGAAATAAATATCCCCTTGGCTCATAATTTAGCATGAAAACATTTACAACTTATCATAGAAACCACACGTAACTCTAAAGTAATATTAATCCGGCAGATTTCGGAAGACAGGTTTACGATCTAAAAAAACACAGGTTATTGCTGTACCTAAGTCATTCGGGTCGTCCCGAAACAGACGGAGAAATATACGTAAACATTCAGAAGTTTGAAGGATTTGGAAATATGGAGGAAGACATAGATTTATTGGTTTCTAGTATTTGATCTAATGGGTTTTTGGATAGGATGGTGAAGGATTTACAAGGTGATCATATTAAGATGAATATTAAAGGGAATAAATACATTATGAATAAATTTTGTAATGGGAATAGGTTACTCTGAATCCGTGGAAGAAAATTCCAGAAATTTAAATTTTTCATATCACATTATTTCATCTTAGAGGGCTTTTGACTATGTACCTAATAGTAGTCACACGATTCGATCGCTCAGTTTAAGCTACGCTTGCCGCAGTTGGTCCGTGGGTGGGTGACCATCTTTACATACCGAGACCCCTCCGTGCCTTGGAAAGCACGTTAAGCCGTTGGTCCTGGCTGTCATTCGTAGATCTTTGACAGTCATAACGGTAGTCAGAAGCCCGAAAATCTCGGAAGCCGAACCCAACATAGTTGGGAAAAGGCTAGGTAGATGATGATGATCTTATCGGAATGTACATATAATTTATAACATAACTGTCTCCAAAATACGCCCGCCCTTCACCATTTCCTAATGCTTTAGCTGGGAAACAAAAGTGGCGCAAGAAACCCCAACAGCACAGCTCTCTGTTCAGTTAGAAGACAGGTTCTCAACGTAAGCGATAACGCCTCCTCGTGGGCGTTTGAGAATTTCAGGGGAGCAGTAGCAGACCCAAAGAAAATTATATATCCTATCTTACTGTTATATAATATTACATGTTTAAATATAATAGTGGCAATAGCTGTTTCAGATACACGACAGATGCTAAGTAAAATAAAAACCGGGGGACCCCCGGCAGGAACGAAGTTCAAAATGAAAATCCAAGATGGCGGGTGCGAAAATTTCTAAGTCACGAAAAATTTGAACGTTTTCGCAGCCGCCATCATTTATTTTCAATTTGACCTCATTATCGGCTTCAGCACCCTCGAAAAGTATGCAAACGACATCCATGACAAAAAATTTGAAAAATGTTGCAGCCACCATTTTAGATTTTCATTTTTACCTCACTATTGATGAATTTTAAGAGATTTTATTTCTGTAAGTAGGTAGACAAACACTTTTACACGTCAATCATATTTTAAAAACTAGATGAAGTCGGCGTTTCCTATCTGACTAGTCTAAGAAGAAAGGCCGAAACAAACTCAGAGGTCACAGTCTCTTTTTAATTCTTTTAAATTTTTATAATCTTGGTTAGATCATTTGAACACCATGTAGATCGATCTCTGAGATGGTCTTTTGAGGAAAGATCCACGCAGATTGAATGAACCTGTCCAGTCACTTTTGGCTTATTGGCAGTATTGGCTTCAGCACCCTCGAAAACCATGAAAACGACACCCATGACAAAAAAATTGAAAACTTATCCAGCCGCAATCTTGAATTTTCATACAAAAAAATGTATTTTGAAATTGGCAGGATGACAGGTGTGCAAAATAAGTTTGAGAATCTATGAGTTGGAAGAACTTGATCTTATAATAAGTAATTAACATAACAAGTATAATTGGGAACATACGCTTGATGTTGTGTTAGAAAACACGCCCATTAATTAGCTCTTGCACGCAAATTTAATCTTATTAAATTATCTTCTATCATTATGGTATCATAATATGAACTTGTTCCATAATAATAATTATGAATTAATTAGAAAATAACTGGATGAAACAAGACTGAACGTAACGTGTTTCAGCTATACGTCAGTGGTAACAAAGCCAAATGAAGTTGGCCTATGTGCCTTACAGGCGTTGCAAAGGGGAGGTTCCGGAATTGTTTTTTTAAGAGGAACCGGGACCACCCCTATGTGCTGATGGTGATCACCGGGGCGGTTTTAGTGAGGTAAAAACCCACAATCTCCGACCTCTCTCCCCAGAGGCCGGGTGCCTTTTGAAGGCTTCCCCCAAAAACCATGGGACACTTATTTATTTATATTTAAAACTAGCTGCGCCCGCGGTTGCAACCGTATAAATAAAAATAAAAAATAAATAAATAAATCGTTTATTTGCAAAACAGGTCTTGGTATTTACAATATTGTGATTGAAGCCCCCTTTTAAGCAAGATGTGCCTGTGTTAGGAGACTTCGCTCTTTTACAACAAATCGTACGTAGTAATAATGCAAATATGACTCAATCCCGTAAGAATATCGGGATAAAAAGTATTATTTATGTGTTAATCCTGGTTATAAACTATCTGTGTGCCAAATTTCATCAAATAATGGTCCAGCCGTTTGAGCGTGAAGAAGTAACAAACACACACACACGCACACACACACGCACACACACACACACACACACACAAGCACACGCACGCGCACGCACACACACACACACACACACACACACACACACACACACACACACACACTCACACACACACACACACACACACACACATTCGGCTTTATAGTATTAGAGTGATAAATTTTAATCACCCTATAAGGTTCCCACTCCTGGGACGCAGTGCTCTTTTCGGTGAGAGGGAGTGGGCCGTAATCCACCACGCGGGCCCTGTGCGGGTTGGTGGATATCACATGCCTTCCAAAAAAAATACATTCCCTAAACATTACTAAGACCATTTTATGTATGTTCATAGGAACAGGTGTTCGATAGCTATAAGTGTACTTGACATTGTTTACATAATTATGTACTCTGAAATAATATTCGTTGGCTGAATCGTGTCTATGACTTGTATTTGTTCATTATCTTTATTAATTTTATTATTAGGTCCGCTCTTGGCTTTGCTCTCACCTGGTGGAAATCGATTGATGAGGTCTGAGACCAAAATCTATAAACGTTACATAGCACGTACTTTGACTAAACGTTATTTATGTTAACTGTCTAACTTCACGTGCAAGATAGAGACGGGAACATGTCTTAGTCAAAACATGTGCTAAGTTACGTTTATAGACTTCGATCTAAGATGGAACCAACGTACCCAGACGATGCGTATGCATTTTTGCTGTGAAAGTTATATGGGTCATAGGTAGCTGGCAACATAGGCGCAGACAGAACGTTTTACACGTTGGCTGATATTTAATGTTGAGGAGAAGCGTTGAATGCGACTTATCGGTATGTCGAACAAGGAAAAATTCGCAAGCGTAGGGTCGAACGCGCCTAGGCTAGGTAGTGCAGCGACTCTCTCGCTTCCGGACGTGGTCCAGTCCATGGTCGGAAGTGAGAGTGCTTGGGACGCCGTCCCCTCCTTCTGTGAGGAAGTGATGGTCGCGAAGGAGGCGGTGGAAAGGATGAGGGAGGATACAACCTCCTTTCCAATCCGTAGCAGACGCACTGAGCACTGGAGGACGTGGAACGATCTCCGGCCGCCTTAGGGTGAGGCCTGCAGGCAACAGACTTGGGGAGTTTCTTGCCTGAACAGTGAAAGGCCCGAGACGGCGGCGCGCCATGTTCCGTGCGCGCCTTTCTCTAGAGGGAGGGTATGGTACGGAAATGGTGGTATGGTAGCTACTGAGGGTGAAGGGGTCCGCATGGATTCATGCGGGTCAACACCTGGCCGGGGGAGCATGACGAAATGCGCAAGCACTCCAGCACCCCGGCTAAAGGTAGCAGTAGAACACCGTGTGGTTTTAGTCAGTACGAGTCTGACAGACCTCTCCACCCACCTTAGGGTGGTGGACATCCATGAGGATTTCCTTACGGAAAAAAAAAGGTAGTGGCTCGACAATCTAAGCAGACTGGCTGGGAGCAGCTGCATGAGAGTGAGTGTGTGTACGAAGATCGAGCTAAATGGCATGCAAAGGGAGACGCCTATGTCCAGCAGTGGACTACTATAATTTAATTATGATGCATCTGGAATTCAGATTGGAAAAGGGATTTCAATTAAGAACAGCCGTGCAATTCTGTAACCATCTCACCGTGAAAGCTTGGGTGAACTGAGTGAGCTGTCATTCGCTAGGGATTAACACTATTAAGTGCTCACTTCACTTATGATTTCACGGTGAGATTTTTACAGAATCTACCGGTTGTTGTAGTTTTCGTGTGCTTTTGTTCTCAGGACGCTCTTCTCCACGCCATCAAAGAAGAGTACGTGGAAGCTGTAGAACTGCTCCTGCAATGGGAAGAAGACAACCATGTGCCAGGGGAACCTTACGTAAGCAATCTAACTTCTTCTATACGTAAATAGCATGTCCTAGAACCGTGATGGATTCCGGCCACTCCCTTTCACAGAGAGGAGACCTGTATCCCAGCAGTGTGAACAGATTAGGCTGATTATGATTAGTTATGTTGAAGTCCATGTAATAGGGAAAGGAGCAAAAAGATAAATGCCGGTCGATTCTGGAATAATCTCACCGTGACATTCGTGACAACTAATGTGAAGTGAGCTTAGAGTGAGCTGTGAGTCATGCTGATGCTAGGAATTGACACTATTGACGACTCACTCCACGCTCACTTCACCCAAGTTTTCACGGTGAGATGGTTACAGAATTACACGGCAGGTTGGGGTCGGTTTTCAGTCTAGCCGGATATGGCTGAATACCAGTATTTTAATTGGAGCGACTGCCTTTCTGACCTCCACAACCCAGTTACTGGGTAGCGCGATACTCCTCGGAAAAACTGGTTGACAGATTTTTTGGGCTTCTGACTACCCGTGATGACTTTCCAGTTTAACCTACTTTCTGTGGTGCGGAGGGGACGGGGTGGGGGGATATGTAATGAATGGAACCAACCGCGGCAAACGTACCTTTGATCGACCCGTGCGGCTGTTATTATTTAATTCAATTCAATTCATGTATTTCAGATAAATTATAATTATCCATACGTGTTTTATTTATTTATTTTATTATTAAAAATAAAAATAATATAATTGTTTAGTCGCGAGCCCCTCTTGTTTGTGTATGTTCGTTATAGGAAGCGATAAAAGAAGTATATTAGTACCAACATTTTTTTTATTTTTGGTTAAATCAATTTTTTTCTTCCACCAGAGCTGGGAGTCCGTAGACCCATCATCAGCGACATTCACACCAGACATCACGCCCCTCATCCTGGCTGCCCACAGGAACCACTACGAGATCCTCAAGATCCTGCTGGACCGAGGGGCCACGTTGCCTGTGCCACACGACGTCAAGTAGGTAGAGTACTTCGTTATGATTTACTAAGTATAAAGGCATTTATACAATCATCATCTACCTAGCCTTTTCCCAACTATGTTGGGTTCGGCTTCCAGTCTAACCGGATCCAGCTGAATACCAGTATTTTTCATGAAGCGACTGCCTATCTGACCCCCACAACCCAGTTACTGGGTAATAACGACACCCCTTGATAAGACTGGTTGTCAGACTTTCGGGCTTCTGACGACCCGTAACGACTTCCAAAGATCCACGCATGACTGTCGGAACCAACGGCTTAACGTGCTTTCCGAGGCACGGAGGGGTCCTGATATCTAAAGATGGTCACCAGTCCACGGACCAACCGCGGCAAGCGTAGCTTAACCTGATCGATCGACCCGCGCGGCTGTTATTACTTAGCCAAGGCATTTCATTATGAAAGTAGCTTGTTTAGAAGTGTTTAATGACTCGATTTCAGTCATTTTATTATAGGTATATTTTTATCCCAAAATAATTAAAACTGCATAAATTACAGTCACGCTTCCACTGTCCAGTCAGTACAAACTAAAATGGACGAAGTATGTACTATGCTAGAACCTTATACATGTGCGACTGTTTTCGTGCGTAGTGATCACGATTTTCTCCCACAATAAGTATAATTTTTTTAAACTTTTTTATAAAAAAAAAACAACCGACTTCCAAAAAACACTGCAAAGTGAAAAATAACTTTAAATTTTGAAGTCGGTGTCGTTGGTTCCGCATTTTCGTTAGACACCGACTTCCGAAATTAAAATTATTTTTTTTCACTTTGTAGTGTTTTTTTCTTTGGAAGTCGGTTGTTTTTTTTTTTATAAAAAAGTTTTTATTCTTCACTTTTTAGCTAAAACTTCTAATTTTTCACTTTTTACCTATACCTACCCCAAACAAATTCATACTACTGACAACACTACTTGCTATGTAAATATCAGTGACAGGAAGCTGCATCTGCGTTTTATAGGGTACAGACGTGATGTTATGTGGTGCGATTGCGTAAACAATGCATACATATGGCATAGCAGCAATCACAGTTGTTTCACTGGTATTTATTGAAGAGTTCCATTGTCTGTCTCCAAAACTCATCACCAGATCTTTACGAAATTTAAAGGGGACCATTTCGGAATAAACCTCTATCGAACAAAAAAAGAATTTTGCAAATCCGTCCATATAATATGACGGAGTTATGCACGAACATACATAAATATAATATATATATATCTAAACATCCAAACACATCAATATAATATATATATATATATATAAACATCCGAATTGATAACCTCCTCCTTTTTGAAGTCGATTAAAAAAACAATGTTTTATAAATAATAGTAAAAATTGTGGATGTATTACGTTTATACTCGTAACAACTTGGGATGTTTGGTGGTGTGCGTTAATTCCGGGACATGTTGTATATCTCAAATACGTCCCAATTTGATGTCCTAAAAATATTCCTCTAGTATTATAAGTTTACTTGTTACTGCGACCAACTTTGAGAAAAGATGCTTAACTTATTTAAAAAAGTGTACATCAGAAGGTCAACTTTTTGAGGAGCAATAAAAAGTATAAAAAAGAGATATTTTATTTATTTTAAATATTTCCCGAATTCAAAAAAGGGTTAGGCAGGGTTAGGCAGAGGCGTATATGTACCTATCGTATTAAGTCCCATGTGACTTAGAACCCCCGCAGACTGCAGACTTTCTATCGGCCGATAGTTTGGTCGGCGTCTTAATCAGTATGGAGATGTATGCAAGTGCGCAAATTGTAACGATTAGTAATCGGCCGATGAATCAGTTTGATGGGATTCCCGATTGCCTTCAAACTAATCTGTCGGCCAACTATCGGCCGACCGCTTGATCAGTACGGCGCTCAAGCCCCGCCCGCACACTTGCCGATTGTTTAGTCGGACGACTCGGCCGATAGTTCAGTTCGCTCCGAGCTTTCGGACGGTCGTGCGTATATTTGCAACCGTTCTCTTCAACAGTCAGTTACAAACTAGTAAAATCGTTAGAGAATAGTCGGCCGATTGTTGGGCTAGTCTGCGCACTTACGTCCAACCCAACTGTTTTGTTGGCCCAGTGTGCGCATTAACAGCCAAACCCGACCAAACTATCGGCCGATAGAAAGTCTGCAGTCTACGGGGGCTCTAAGTCACATGTGACTTAAGAGTCGTGCACGACTCCCATGCATGCAGGGGCGAGTCCATTACCGTCAATTTTATGACATTAAAAAAGCTACACGCGCCCGTAATGTATTATTTGTAAATCTGTACATCACTACATAGTACAAAACAAAGTCGCTTCGCTGTCTGTCTGTCCCTATATATGCTTAGATCTTTAAAACTACGCAACGGATTTTGATGCGGTTTGTTTTAATCGATATAGTGATTCAAGAGGAAAAAAAAAAAAAAAAAAAAAAAAAAAGATTTTTATTACTTTCAGTTGTGCAAAAACACTTATTTAAACACTATGCTGCGTTACAACTAAGGGAAAGATTGTTTTAATTGAACTCTGGCACCCAGAGTAAGATTTAACTTGTGTTTAGGGTGCCAGCGTCCTCGCCTATAATTCAAACGTATGTCGGTAGTTGTAGCATGAGCACAGTATATTATAATCAAGACAATAGAACTATATATATTAAGATAATATAACATAACGATAACTACCTACTAGTAAATGTATATATGATGTGGCCTATTTAAGAACCACTGTGTATGTATTGAGAGAGAGAGAGATAAATATGGTTAAATCTTGGGTTTATGTAAATCTGTATAAATATAATTATATATATATCGCTTCATTACTACATCAGGTTAAGCTATTGATACACGTAGTAAGTCTTCAGTGTTATCGTAACTCAGTGTCAATAGCCACTTTGTTACCTTGGTCTTACATTCATTTTGGCACATGGGAGCAATGGTGCATAGTTTATTTATTTTATTATATAAATGGTCAGACAAAATATCATAATGACGCTGAGCAAGGGCCGTTCTACATCCGCGAGTTGAGCATACTTCATAGTATCTACGCTTTTTAGCAGCTTTCGGTTTGTATACCACAGAGGGATGTTTGCGCAGAATAGTGCCAAGAACAAAGAGCTGTCTCACAGTAAGGACTTGACATTCGGTGTAGAGAGCCGAGGTAGGATATCTAAACGGCTTCGAGGTCATTACCTTGAGGACTGCTCTCTGTGCTCGTTCCAGAGGCAGTAGCGTTGTCTTGGGAGTCCCACCCCATACTGTGATGCAGTAGTTCATTATGCTTTGACAGAGGGCATAATAAACAGTTTTCATGGTACAGTAGTCCGCGGAGTGTCTTAGTTTTTTAAAAATAAATATACATTTGCGGACTCGAGATATGAGATTGCTAAGGTGAGGTTTCCAGCTCAAAGAACTATCCACATAGACTCCGAGATACTTAACCGACTCACGCCTTGTGAGTTGGGGACAGCCGCACTGTGAAGAGGATAAACCGAGTGAACAAGTATGAGCTCTAAGCGTCATTGAATCCGGTGGAGGGAGATTGGTGGATAGTAAGGAAAAAGGTACGTATACTGTTTTCTTAAGATTTAAGGTTAAGATATTATTTGATAGCCATTTCATCACTGAGTTTAAAGCAAGTTCCGCGTATTTTACTGTTTCAGGCCAGTCACTACCGTGTAGAAGCAAGGCCGTATCATCTGCGTAAGTATAAATTGAACAGTTTGTTAGAGACATTTTGCATAAGTTATTGATGTAAATAAGAAACAGGGTAGGACCCAAAATTGAGCCCTGAGGAACGCCAAAACTCAATGATTTAGTGTCACCAATAACGTCATTTATTTTGACGCATTGGCTTCTATCAGATAGGTAATCCTGAAAAATTTTTAAGGTATGTCCGCGAATGCCAGTAGCTTCCAGCTTGGATAAGAGGTGGGGAATAGACACAGTGTCGAATGCCTTGGAAAGGTCGAGGAAAATAGCCAAGCATTTCATTTTACTATCTAGTTTAGATACTACATGATCTACCAAGGCAGCAACAGCATTTTCAGTTGACCTGCCACCCCTAAAACCATACTGGTTGTCACTTAATAATTTGTATGACTCAAGATAGTCTACCAACCGTTTATTAAGTATTTTTTCTAATATTTTAGAGATAGCAGGCAAAACTGAGATCGGCCTGTAATTATCTACACTGTGTCTGTCCCCACTCTTAAAGATTGGATGAACGACAGCTCTTTTAAAAACTCTGGGAAAGCAACCCGTGGAAATAGAGCGATTGCAGATATGAGTGATGGCTGGGACAATCGCGGGCAGACAGGATTTTAACAATCTCGATGAGATGCCGTCACAACCCACCGCAGCATCTGTTCGTAAGCCAATAATGAGATTTGAGACCTCTACTTCATCAGTGGGAAGAAGTACCAGCGAGTTAGAGGGCAGAGCATCGAGAGAATACTCCGAGGTATACGGGGTGGATGTGAATTTGTCAGCCAAGTTCTTGCCAACATTGGCAAAAAACTCGTTAACTTTGTTGACTGAAGACTTTTCATCCGAGGACATCCTTAGTAGCTCGTTAGAGGATTTCGCATTAGGGCTAGTTCCGGTGATATTTTTAATGATCTTCCAAGTTGCTTTAGGGCTGTTCTTCGCCATTTGAAACTCTTTACTTTCGTAGGCATGTTTTAAATTTTTGAGAAGCTTGTTACAAAAATTACGGTATCGCTTATATGTGACCATGAGTATGTAATTTTCAGGATCTGCCTTTAAGGTTTGAGCCATGCTATCTCGATTTCGGATACAACGTAGCAGACCATTGGTAATCCAAGGTTTCAGGATTCTGCGTTTCGAAGACATGTACACCGATTTAGAGTGATTAGTGATGACAGAGCTAATAATGGAAACCAGAGACTCAGCGGCATTGTTTGCGTCTTGTATAGCCAAAATGCCACTAAAGTCCATAGATAAAATGTCAGCAGTTGCAGCTGTATAATTAACAACTATGCGATTTCCTTCATAGGTAGGTAGTGGCTTTACATTTTGAATACTTATAAATGTAGGCCTATGATCAGTAATGTAAGTATCGAAAACTAGAGTTGTATTTTTAAGATCAGATCTTAACATTACGTGATCAATACAAGAGTTAATACGGGTTGGGAATAGATGTGTAGGGAGGAGGCCATGTGAAGCAATAAGGTTAAGGTACTGATTTGCTTGTGGGGAGGTAGCATTAGGAGTGATGTCAATATTGATGTCTCCCATTATCACTAAGTTTTTTTGTACTGCCGACTGAGTAAGGACAGCGTCTAAATTATCAATAAAATTATCAAGATTTCTTGTGGACGGAGAGCGATATAGCGCCAAGAGTAGGATATTATGAGACTCCACGGTACAGATCAAACAGCTAGCACCGGATATAGATGGTTCGTTAACGATATGAGGTAATTCTGATTTTACATATATTATAACACCATCGTTCTGGTTGATAAGGTTAGTTGTATGATAAGAAACATACCCATCAAGTGGTGGAACTGTTGACACCATCAACCAGCACTCCGATAAAATTAAAACATCACATGAAATTTGAATCCTAGCCAGGAGCACAAGAAAACTATCAAAGTTACAATTTACACTGCGTATATTAAGGTGCATTATATTAAGCGACTTACTATTGTTATTAATGAAACGTCTACATGACTCCGGTACACAGATATGTGATTTACTTATACCAAAAGAGTCAATATCATTTAAAATGTCAGAATCGAATAGTGATGTTTGATTTTAAGTGCTTATTGCTTGTAACCGCAGATATGACGTGGATTATGTGTAATTTAGTTTTGTCTACATGAAATAATTCTGTTTTGTAGATGGCAGGTATAAGACATAGAAATAAGATAGTCGATAGGGTGTACCTAAACGCTGATGTGACATGAGTTGTGTGTTTGTAATAACAAATTTTCGAATTATTATACATTTTACAAGGCCTAAAAAGGTACGATGAGTAACACAGAGGCTGATACATACAGTATACATTACATAAAGTTGATAATCTTAATAATATTGTAATAAAAAGGTAACTATTTGTATTTATAAAGTGGTAAAAAACAGGTTTGTAAGTGGATAAGAGTGTTCTTTGTAAATAAAATTGTAAAGTATTAAAATATTTTAAAAACATGCAATAATAATGAAAATGAGATGCCTTGCGTTCTTCATGCAGGGGTGAGCAGTTTCTTAAGACAAGAGGTTGTGCTGATAACAACGGAGTCCATTCCTTCACGTTCACGAAGAAAAATTTTTCCATTTTGCGACCAACAGAATTTATATTTGTTTGTTTTAGCAAAAGAACGAGCTTCGAAGAATAGTTGTCGCTGGGTACGAGGCAGGTGATCGGCGATGTAGAGTGGTTTGACTTCACCGGGAAGACCAATGTGTCCCGTGTTTAGTTTTTCAGTTGAAGGCAGACCCTTATTGAACGTACGGCAGGCGTCCAGTACTTGATTCTTCGAGGGGACAGTCAGGAACTCTGCTACTATCGGTCTGTTTGAACCCTTTTTTCCAGATAAACGATATACGTCACGTAGTTGAGGAGGGTTAACCGTCGGCTGGAGGGTCTCACAGGTTTTTAAAACAATCGTGGTTAGGTCTCTAGTGGTTTCCTTCTCGATTGCTGGTACATTCCTAATCTCGAGACAGGATGATCGCGAGCTTAGCTGTATATCTTCTACTTTTTTTTCCAGATCCAGTATATAGTTGCGCTGTTCACTGTTTTCTTTTTCCAATTTCTGCATTGATTTCTTGATAGAATCGTAGTCTTGACTCAGAAATTCTACAGTTTTTAGGGTTTCAGCATTCGTTTTTTGAATCTCCGTATTTTGTAATTTTATTTCCCTCAACTCCGACGTTAGTTTATTTAGCAGAACCTCTTGCTCCGTTTTCCAAGAGGTAAATAACTTCGTAATTTTATCCTCGAAATTCTTCCATTCACACTCCGGAGAGAAGTCTGGTCGAAGCCGCTTGGAGCGCGAGGTAATGTTTGAGATTTCGGGCTCATTTGGATTATTAAAAATGTCTGGAGTTGAGAAAATAGGTGGGTTCCCCACCTCACAGGCCGGAGTAGCAGGGGGCGAACGCTCAATCCTCGGCATAGTAGCTGTATTTGTTTACTTACTACTTAAAGAAACCACAGAACCCGTTTCGTAGCCGATCAGCGCGTAGCACAGCTGTTTGATGCCGCGTAGCACTCGTAGCCTTTCCGCACGTAGCTGATTGTTGATGACGCGTACTCTCGTAGCAGTTCGAGTGCTATGGCACAGGTGGTAGGGATGCGGTGTTTCGAGACGATGCGTCACCGCAGTTTGGCTCAGCGGCAAGTGACACCGGCTCTCGCGCACCGAGGAGGCGGTTCAAAACCAAACTTATAAATCCAATCACGGTGGACCCTTCGTATGCTTTAGGCAAGGGCAGTAACAAAAATATTGTTGTTACTTTCGTGGGGAGTGGCCTGCTCGTATAGACGCTCCAGGAAGAAACGAGAATTAGAATTTTAAATTTAAACCAATCAGAATTTAGTTAAGAATATTTTAGCGCGATTGTAGTTTACTCGAGTGCACACGTCTATTCGTTGTGCCGCACGGCGGAGAACGTTCTCAAAGGAAGGTTTATATGTATCATACATGCATAATATAGTAGAGAAACACTGATAATTTTAGAGGTTTCTAATGTAATGTCGTAAATAAACACATTTTTTTGCGCTTACATTGTAAACGCTGGCTGAACTCGTCGAGATAGATCATAATAATGTACTACAGTATTGTACACCTTAAAACGGTCTACAAAAAAGTCCGCGATGGTATATGTCTATCTCTTAGGGATAACCCACAATAACCATTTTTATCCTATAATTTTTACGAGAAATAATGGCTCTAAAATTATCAGTTTCTCCATTGCACCCGTGCGAAGCCGGGGCGGGTCGCTAGTATTATAATAAATTAAAGTCGCTTCTCGCGGCTGTCTGTTTCCGTGTTGTTCTTCTAAAGCCGTGTCTCCTGCGTGTTTTTTTTTTTTTGAAACATTACACAAAATCATCAAAACAGAGGCGTGGCCATACACATTTGTGTATGAAAACACGATGTTTTTGTTTTCCGAGCTGCATGAAAACATTCCCAGCGCAGGTGAAGAAGGGAAGGGTTTGTTTCATCTTTAACCATCACGCGCACCGCGCACATCATTTAGCGTTTTGAAAGTTTAATTCAAACTGACACAGGTTTTGAGGTTATAATTATTGTTTTGTGAACAGTTGACACTAATCTAAAAATATTTTAATATGCGGAGACAGCTTGTGTATGAAAACAAATGTTTATGTAGAACATTTTTGTGTAATGTTTCGAAAAAAACACTAGTAGAAGACACGGCTGTAACTACACAACGGACTTTGATGCAGCATCATCATTTAGATAACTTATTCTGGATAGTATATATGTGTTATGTTTAACAAATTAATATTAAACTTAAAAATAATAAAAAAATCTCGGTTTCAAGTCGTAAAGTCCGCCGTGCGAACACGAATTTTAAATATATTTTGTTAAGTGATGCGCCTACCAACCAACAGAATTTCAGGCTGGGTGCGCCATTATTTAGTTTATATTAACCGAAGAGTAAAAATCCTAGGGTTTTTACTCTTCCGAGATCATTGATCTTGTGGGCCGATCCCGGCGGCACTGCAATGCCGGGCCGACCCGTGACGGGAGTGGAGCGAGCCCCGAACATCCCGTCAGCTTACAAAAATCAGTTTAATATACTGGTCCCTCAGTGAGGGAACTTTCAGATATTAAGCTGAAAAGAACAGATACTACACTTTGATCTTAGCCAAAAGGCCGAGAAGCGATACTGTGCCAACGAATATCCGGGGAGGTCATTCGAACGCGGAGAATCTTGACACCGCGATTCAGAAACGTGCGTAAAATGGACAACGCCATCTATCGTTCACGATGGTAAACTTTAATACTCAAACGTTAGAACACTTTCATGACATGAAAAATGCTAAAATGGTCTACAATATTTAATTTTGAGTGTATATTATATTGAATACATACATAATTACGACTGATAGCTTAAACATAGGCATATTGTTGAACTAAAATCATTGGTAGCCTCAAGTTAAACTTTTTTTTATATGTAGCTGAGAATTGGGCACGCGACTGATGGCAAGGCTAGATGAATGTGTGTATTTGTTGAAAAGAAAATGCTGTTAGATAACTACAATGAAGAAACTATTAACAAATTGTTGTTAATAGTTTCTTCAACAGCATTTTCTTTAGTTTTTGCTTCATTGTATATGTTTTTAACTATTTATCTCTAATTCATTAAAACTATCAATAGATATATATTTTAATTAATTGGAGATAAACAATTAAAAACATAGGTACACAATGAAGCAAAAAATATATCCAGCAATAATAATCATAACAAAAAAAAAACTTTTTAGGAACAACTCAATTTAAAAACGTCCCTAACCACTTTTTTTTTAAGTTAGGACAGTTAGATTGGTCACCAGTGATCGCTCGTTGGTATTAGATATATATTTTTTTTAAAACGTTGCCCCACACTAGGAATTTGCAGCCAGACGCGGAACAACTACTTGTAGGTCGTACAATATTATACTATATTATATTGAATACATACATAATTACGACTGATAGCTTAAACATAGGCATATTGTTGAACTAAAATCATTGGTAGCCTCAAGTTAAACTTTTTTTTATATGTAGCTGAGAATTGGGCACGCGACTGATGGCAAGGCTAGATGAATGTGTGTATTTGTTGAAAAGAAAATGCTGTTAGATAACTACAATGAAGAAACTATTAACAAATTGTTGTTAATAGTTTCTTCAACAGTTAATTCTTTCTTATTTGTTCCGTGCGGGAATCGAACCCGCGACACGCAGCGCAGCAGTCAATATCTTAACCACTGCGCCAACTGTGTCGTCCTGGTATAATGGTGCCGATTGTCTTGTTCACAAACTAAACTAAATTTAAGTTCAGTGCATCCTTTAATTAAATAATGAAATAAAATCAGCTGTTCCCTACATTTGTGTTCGCATAACTAGTCAAAATGTAAGGAACAGCTGATTTTTTTTTCGCGATTTCAGGTTTGGTGCCTTAGTAAAACTTGTTCATAATGATGAGTACAATGACCCCTTATCAGATTGTGCGTTATTTAAGTTACAGCTTGTAGGTATACTGACGACATATCTACACTAATATTATAAAGAGGAAAGATTTGATTGTTTGTTTGTATTGAATAGGCTCCGAAACTACTGGACCGATTTGAAAAATTGTTTTACTATTAGAAGCCGACATTATACCTGATGAACATAGGCCACTTTTTACCGCGAGAAAATGCTTCATTCCTACGGGAAAACGGGTAGTAGGAACTAACGGGGGGAATTCCGAATTATTCGCAAACACAGTTGCGGGCGGATGCTATATTGAATAAATAAATAAAAACTAGTCCAATTCTTCAAAATTAAAGAATATTATAAACTTTTCAAGATTTTTTTTCCAACACATTTCTTTTCAGTCCCCTGCATTGCCTCAAGATGCTCTAATTGCTTGCTTAATCAAGCTCTGCTGGGAAACAGGCCTCCTCCCTGAGAGAGAGAATGGGCCGAGGTTACTCATGGCCGATTCCTATAAATTACGGACCGTTATTGGTTAAAATTAAGACTTTTCTATATTTACCAATAATCAAGCAAATACCTCATAGCTTTGCATAGAAGACTCTCTCATATGGACGTAACTATCACAGGTAAAATAAGCTTACGAATCTATTTTATTATCTGCCCAGTTTGGCAATAAGACATCTTGCCTTTGGTAAGCAGAACGATTCGTTTTGTTTATAGGAATTTATTCATCATGTCTTCGCATTATCGGTTCTTGGCGTCTATAAATTCTACTAGACTTAGCTAACTCCATCGCATGATAAAAAAAAAACATTGGCCATCGTGGGGACTGCCGGTAGAAGTGAAGACTTAAAACTATGTATGTGAAAGGAAATTAAATTTATTTGTAAGAATACACTACAGATAGTCGAGATTTTTAACAGTTTCTAAAACAATTCGCTAAAGCTAGCATGCAAAATTATTGATTACGTTAATTAATGAAATTACGCTAATAAAATAAAAAAAGACATTTGCCCAGGAGTGGGACAGCGCAGGATAAAAAAAAATTGTTACATAGATATTATCAATTAACAATATCAATTATCAATATATTAAAATATTGTTATATAGATAGATAGTTATTAAATTTAAAATGATGAGTATTTGTCAAATTATAATAGTAAGATATCAGTGTGAGTCTTGAAAGTCTTAATACTGATTCACAGAATAGAATGATTTTTCTATAAGTCATATTTTGATTACCGCTGTTTTAAATCGATTGATTGGCAGTTCCCTATACGATTTTGCTACAGATATACCTACTGTTAACATTTACTTGTCGGCGAAGTGAACCCATAAGTTTTTCCCCTACCAAAAATCGCCCAACTCGCCTAAAGAAGATTTCACTTTAAAAAAAAAATCTAGAATTATCTGACTCCTATTAATCTTTCCACCCAGATGCGGTTGCGACGAGTGCGTCAAATCTTCGCAAGAGGATTCCCTCCGTCACTCCCAAGCTCGCATCAACGCATACCGAGCCCTGTCGTCGCCGTCACTCATCGCCTTATCTTCTGCTGACCCTCTACTGACTGCCTTCCAGCTGTCCTGGGAACTAGGCAGGCTGAGCAGGATGGAGACGGAGTTCAGGGTTGAGTATAAGGTAAGGTATTTTGTGATAGAGCCTGCAATTTCGGGTCGAAAATTAATAATAATAATAATAAGTATTTATTTCACAAAAACATAGCACTTTGCACTGTATACATTGTTTGACATAATATTTACAATTATATCTATACTATGTATTACAGGTTGGCAGGAAAATTGATGCGCTGAATTCATAGTTACAGTTTGGACGTCGATGTACAGACGCCAGCACATCAAGCTACCCGAAACTGTCAATTTTTTTCCAATCAGCTTTGAACCTTATACTCTAGCAAGAAAGTTGGAAATCTATTAAAGAAATTTGACAGATTATCGTAGCTTGATGTGCTGGCGTCTGTACCAGCCATCACCCTGTATTTATATTCTAAGCTGCGCAACACATTATGATAGATACTATCCAAAACACTACATGCATCCTTATATTTATTTATTTATTTATTTAAACTTTTCGCACACAAAAAAGGTACAAAGGCGGACTTAATGCCTTAGGCATTCTCTACCAGTCAACCAAGGGTGGTGAAGAGATTAGATGGCAGGTGCTTTGCTTATATGCATGTATCCTTGTATAATCAGCCGATAATGTTGCCACTGCTGGGACACAGGCGTCCTCTTAGTGAGAGGGAGCTGGAAGGAATCCGCCACGCGGGTTTTTTTTTTTTTCTTTTTAGGTGGGAAATGATCAAATAACTTCTCCCGCTCTGGGCGGAGCGGGAGGGCGTGTCAGACTTTTACTGACTAAAACCCACCCGTGTTCCTTCTGCCAAGTTCCTTCTTCCAGTTGCCTGTGCCAAGGGCCACGGTAACTCTTTCGAACAACCCGCGACCCCCGCCTCAGTGCGGGTTGGTAGATGTCACATACTCGACTTCGAATTTTTAGTTCTAGGACATGCGGGTTTCCTCACGATGTTTTCCTTTACCGTTTTGAGAGAAGTGGTGATGAAATCGTGGTGTACTTTGTGTAAATTATATAATATACTAGCGACCCGCCCCGGCTTCGCACGGGTGCAATGCTGATCACTATCACTACATAGTAAAAAACAAAGTCGCTTCCCGCTGTCTGTCTGTCTCTATGTATGCTTAGTACTTTAAAACTACGCAACGGATTTAAAGCAGATAGAATGATTCAAGAGGAAGGTTTATATGTATATAATACATTCATAATATAGTAGAGAAACACTGATAATTTTAGAGCCATTATTTCTCTTAAAAAGTATGGGATAAAAAATGGTTATTGTGGGTTATCCCTAAGAGATAGACATATGCCATTGCGGACTTTTTTGTAGACCTTTTTAAGGTGTACAATACTGTACTACATTATTTTGATCTATCTCGTAGGGTTAAGCCAGCGTTTGCATTGTAAGCGCAAAAAAATGTGTTTATTTACGACATCACATTAGAAACCTCTAAAATGATCAGTGTTTCTCTACTATATTATGCATGTATTATGCATATAAACCTTCCTCTTGAATTACTCTATCTATTAAAAAAAACCGCATCAAAATCCGTTGCGTAGTTTTAAATATCTAAGCATACATAGGGACAGACAGCGGGAAGCGACTTTGTTTTATACTATGTAGTGATTAATTATTTACGTAAGCCACTGCTCAAGAACATTACGAGTATTATCTATACCCTTAAAATTAGTGTTTTTTTTTATCTGGCCAGGCTTTACGCACACAAACCCAAGAGTTCGCGACCTCCTTACTGGACCACACGAGGACCTCCAAAGAACTGGAGATCATGTTGAACTACAACCCCTGGGACATTGACTGCTGGGAGCCAGGGGAACGACAAACCCTCGGCAGACTGAAGTTGGCCATCAAGTATAAGCAGAAGATGGTAAGCCAAGGGCCAAGATCCCAAGGGTGTTTTTTTCCTATGGTCGTTTTCTTTCGTGCACTGGTTTCTCAACGCTCTTTTCAGTCGAGAGTTAATAGTACATTGTTCACCGAGAGGAGAAAGTGACCGATTACCGTCGAGGGTGTCGTTTGAAGCCTGAGCCGTAGGCGAGGGCTTTAAAACACCCGAGTTCGGGAATCGCACTTTCTCTCGAGTGATACATAGTGCTTTATACTACACCTACGAGGAAAATAAAAAACGAAATCTTTATTTTACTTTCTACGAAAACTGAATCCTCAAACAACACACAAATTGGAAATGGCGCCAATGGCGTCTGCAATTTTCACATGTTCTTTTTTCAAATTGTTTATCCTGCCGCCGCAGGGTCGCACTGCCAGCCCGACACCATCCAACACACAGCTAGTGGCCAGTGTCATTTTGCGAACTTGGAGATAAAAACTCACTGTAAAAACTTTTTGGCTTTTGATATTTAGGTTACCGGCGCATAGTCTTACCCAAAATTAAAAAAGAAAAACCACGTAAGAAATGGATTTTCATACACTTTTCTCTCCCGCTCAGATGCGTTTTCTCCCCGCGTATTTGTTCGATATGCAATGACGTACTTTCTACCGTAAATTTGATAAAGTATCAAGGTACTTTCCAAGCAGGTGTAGTATAAACATCTTATCTGTGTGCTTTTTGTCGCGCTAGGATGTGCTCTGTGGGATACTCAATGCTCGGCTCACACCGAGAGTTGCAAATTCAGTGCGCGATAAAATACCGCGCGATATTTTTACGTCCGTGCGTAAGTTGGGTTACCTACATAGATTGTACGCAAAATAACGCCAATAAAACTTGAAAACTTTTTCTAGGTCTCTTGTGAAAGTTCAGGAACTGCTAGTATACAGCCAGGGTCAGGGCAGGTCAGGTGCCAGAGTTACACGGATATTTGTCTTAAGTGAAAATAAATAGTTTCATTTGTTTTTGATCTATTTACATAGTTTAAAAAGCTAACAGTCTTAAAGTAATAATAATAAAATGTACAAGTACATGTATAAAAAGGAGGGGAAATAATCAAAGGGCCTCAAAAAATTCGTCCGCATCGCTGTCAATAGGAAACGTGCCCAAAAGGCTGGCAGAATTGCCACGCTGTATGGCAATGCTGATTCTTTGGCCAAAAATAATTAATTAATATTATTACACCGTAACTAATATTATAAATGCGAAAATAAGTTTGTTTGTTACCTTTTCACGCTAAAACCACAGAACCGCTCATTTTGAAATTTTGCATATACGTTGTCAGGTATACAGAAACGGACATGGGTACTTTTCATCCCGAAAAAGTGCTGTTCCCGAGGAAAACAACAATAACGTTATTATGATAATAGATGGCGCCACGTGTCTTTCGAATCATGATTGAATTATATTAGAAAATGAGTTGTTTTTTTTTTTAATTGAAGCCTAATACATTTTGTGAGTCTAGAGTGTTGATAAACCGGTTTTTCATCCTACTAACTATAATATTATAGACAATGGCAAACATTGCAGATAGCAAGGGTGCATTTGGAAGAACCATGTTTTTCCCATGGCCAGCTATGTGTAGCATGTTCGTGTGTGTCCAATGCCCAGAATTTGTACGTATTAGCGCCAAACAGAAGGACACAATATTGTGCATAGGAGCGTCCTCGAATAATATATATATAATAAAAATCCAACCATAATTTATGCCGAATTCTAAGAAACAAGAGTTATCTGTTTATACCTCTACGTTTGACGTCACGCGGTCACTTTATTTCATTACCGCGAACGGACCGCGGTGGAAAATTTGAGTGAACTATAATTTTACGGGTCACTGACTTTTAGCTTATTACTGGAAGGTTGAAGATTTGGTAGATGTGCGCCCCTGAGGTTGCCGTCACTAACATTTTATATATACAGGGGAAAATTAAATTAGCGTAACTCCGCAGATGAGATGGTATAGAAAGAAAGAAATGGGGTACCTACTATAAAACAAAAAAAAAGACAAGAGTTTCCGTGGGCTACCCGTTTGGAAAGAAGTTCCTTGCGCTGTATATTATGTATTTAATAAATAACAGGCAAAATGAAATAAATTAAGAGCGATTGAGAGTACTTCGTAAACGTCGTGACAGTCAAAATGTTACACTTTTTTCGGTCTAGCACTCATTCGCCAAATGTGTAGAGTACATGCGATAAGGAACTGCGTTCCAAAAGTTTTTTCGCTATCTTAATTTTATGTAACTACACTTAGTTCCAAAAGTTTTTTCACTATCTTAATTTCATGTAACTACACTTAGTTCCAAAAGTTTTTTTCACTATCTTAATTTCATGTAACTACACTTAGTTTCAAAAGTTTTTTACTATAGTAATTTTATGTAACTAAACTTAGTTCCAAAAGTTTTTTCCCTATCTCAATTTCATTTAACTACATTTAAATGGAGCGACAGCCTAATTGACCTCCACAACCCAGTTACTGGGTAATACGATACCCCTTGGTAAGACTGGTTGTCAGACTTTCGGGCTACTGACGACCCGTAACGACTGTCAAAGATCCACGAATGACAGCTGGGACCAAAGGCTTAACGTGCTTTCCGAAGCACGGAGGGGTCTTGGTATGTGAAGATGGTCACCCATCCTCGGACCAACCGAGGCAAGCGTAGCTTAACCTGTTCGATCGACCGGTGCGGCTGTTATTACTTCTTTCAACATATCAAATTATTATAGGCAGTAAAATATGCCAATTTTTTTCCCATTAAAACCCATATGAAATAATATCCATGGACACTTTTATAATCCTGACATAAAAAGGCACATACTCATAAATACACATTTTACGTCCACATCTCAACCCGTTCCAGTTTTAGGTTTACCTACGTACACAACCTGCATCCAAAGTAACAAATTGTCTTTCCCAGCGCTTTAATGCCGTAGTCTTAAGAGCGTTCATCCCGCTGGGCTGGCAACATCGCATTTCTAGAGGTTATTCGTGATTATTATAATAAATATAAACCAAAGCATTTTTTTACAGCCAAACCTAGTGTTTGGCTGTAAAAAAATACTTGGGTATTAATAATTAATTTTAACATACCTATACTAAAGCCGTACGCAAAATACGCGCATTGACGTGGAGTTGCGTACACCAGCCCGTATTACCTATTACCTATACAAGTATACTCTTAAATAAAAATATGTAATCAAAAATAAAATAATAGAAAATAATTGACAATGTGTTACTTTATATGAGTAAATACCAAAATACCTGTAAAAAAAATAGCATACAAACTTATACCAACGAACAAAAACTAACGATCGAACGATCTAGTATTTGGCTGAAAAAAAATAGCACATTGACTTAAATTTAATAAAATAATCACGAAATACCTGCTGCCCACACGCTCGGAATGAACGCTCATAAGGTCGGTTATCGTACTGCATCTGACGTGTTTGACGTTACATAGCCATCTAAGTACCTGTTCCAGCACTAGTCTCGTCACTTCTCGTTTTCTTGACTACCTGAGACGTGTGTGATGAGGCCACATCATCAGAGGTCGGATAGTTAAACAGAAGATAATTATTGTGGTTAGAATAGTAGTGTATGTGACTATCGGAGTATCGGGTCTTGGATTGAGATGGGTGATGTGTAAGTGAGACGTTATTAGTCTCAAGTAATTGGTTATTGGTGGTGGAAACCGGCTGTCCTATAACCAAAAATTTGAAGACGTGTGACATCTATCAACTTGCACTGAGTGGTGGATTACGGCCCACTCCCTCTCACCGAGACCTGAGTCCCAGCAGTGGGAATATTATAGGTTGAGTATGTCATACTTAAGCAGATAAATGCACATTAATTGTGTATGGAAATCAATTAATACATAGTATTAGTACAGACATAGATGCAATAAAAAAGAAGAAGAAATACTATAATGTGGCCCTACCATTACAGTATCCCGGCGACTGATCATTTGTACCTATTTGGTGCAGAACAAAATCCGCACGTTAGCTCTCACCGCCTAAAAATAAGATATAAAACAAAAATAAATATTTCCTCAAGAAAATACGCGAATAACTGATGGACGCCATAATGGATAGAAATAACTCACATTTATGAAATGCATTTGTGAAAATATTATTTTCTGCGAGACATTTTTAGGTTTGTCTCTGGGATGGCGGCGCGCTGGTAGGCTTCTGGTATTGCAAATGTCCACAGGTGGCGATTTGCCAACTTTTTTACCAAATTGATGCACGTTATGAAAGTAGTTTGTTCAGAATTGTTTACCGAATCGATTTCTGTCATTTTTTATATAGGTAATTTTTATCTCAAAAATAATTAAAACTACGTAAATTACAGTCACACTTCCGTTGTACAGTTAAATCAAAATGGACAAAGTACCTTAATAGATATTTTGTAAATTTTTATTTGACCCTTATACGTGTCCGGCGACTGTGTGCGTGCGTAGATTTGTAATGTGAGCACAATTATTTTTACTCCAGTCTATAAGGGAGTTGAAAGCTCGTCAATCTCATAGCCTCCTTATTTAAATTCAGTAAAAAAGTGATGTTTTTGTGACGAACTCTATAATTATTTTGTTATTAAATTCAAAATATTACTTACCTCTGTTTATTTCTTTTGCTCGTCGTTCGTTTCTTTCTGCCCCAATTAATAACAGGAAATTCAAATTCTTAAGTAAGATGTTCTTGTCCGGTGATTTCCTGCACCTGTTATTTTAACATACTTTTGCCAAAAATCTCGCTGTGATCACTTACCTCAGTTCCGTTTCAAAGTAAAAATATTAAAATCAACAACACATTAAAGTTTTAAATATAACTCACAGGTCGTCATTCGATGACTTATTTTTAGTAAGTGAATATAATTGTGTATAAAGAAAACATTATTTTGATAATTATTTATCATTCCTGAACAAAATCCTTTCGTGCTTTACAAATGAACAAAACTTGGACATAAACTGGCCATTGATGACCCAAAAACCACTAATTTGACTAGTTATCATCCAAATCAGTGTATTTTGGGTTTTCATTTTTTTCTATTCTTGTGACAATTGCAATCGTTTGCAAGTTTGGTGTACACTAAAGTATATTCTATTAATCTAACTATTTATGGCACCTGGCCCTCGACGAGGAAACGACCAGCTATCGGCTGTTTTCTCACTTAAGAAACGTACCTACCTACACGAAGAGAAAATTCTTAGAAAAATTACTGTGCTTCGTCACTGTAAAGTGAGTGCAAGTGACATCTACAGAAAATTTTCTGAGTGAGGTTGGAAAAAAATCACTATTTGTCCAATAAATTTTACTGTACAGCATAAGAATTTTTACTGTGCTAGCATGGTAATTTTTCCATTACCACCCAAATGCACTCAGATTATGAGACAGCACAGTAATTTTTCTAAGATTTTTCTCTCCGTGTATAAAAGATGCAGGTCCCGTGTCAGTTTGATCGTCCTTTGGGTTTGCCGTAATCGAGTAAAAATAAATGATTACTTATCGGTCGCGGACTATGCACATGGCCCGTGAGAATTTTGTCTATTGTACAGACGCCAGCACATCAAGCTACTACAATCTGTCAAATTTCTTTAATATATTTTCAACTTTATCTCTAAAGCATTAGGCTCAAAGTTGGTTGGGAAAATTTGACAGTTTCGGGTAGCTACCCGAAACTGTCAAATTTCCACAGATTCCAGAGATTTTTACAGATGCCAGCACATCAAGCTTGATGTGCTGGCATCTGTACATTTCCTGAGAGAGAAAATAGTCAACAGCTCGTTGCTTCCTCGTCTGAGGTAGGACAGATGCCTGACCCCGCGTCCTAACCAAAATGATCGTTCGCGCGAATACGCGATCATATTATGTCACATTCTGTTCAGGAAAACCGGTAGGCACCCTCTGAGGGCTCTCTCTCACGGCAAGATCCCGTTTTTTGCAGGTACGGTTTTTTGCAGGATCCCGTTTAGTAGTGTACGTGTTTAACCTTCAAGTGGTCGCGCGGTCATTTGTAACGCCAGCGGTCGCGCGTAACCTAAAAGACCTATAGGATATTTCAGGGATTTAAAACACTAATTATTTAATATTTTTTGTATTTATCACATTATCATTATGTTAGGACATAAAGAAAATTATAAAATCAAAATAATATTCTAATTTCTTTGGATTTGTAAGCAATTTGGCATCATAAATGTATCGAGAATCGATCGAATCGCGGTCGATTCGACGCCGCGCGACTGCTTGATGGTTAAATAAATGTATGCACACATGCATCCTGTTTTCCGGATACTGCAAACCGGGATCCACTACTAAACGGGATCCTGCAAAAAACTGTACCTGCAAAAAACGTGATCTTGCCGTGGGAAAGGGCCCTGACGGCGCGACCATGCGTTCGGGTTCACTGAACAAAATGAACGCAACATTCGCTTTTGGTTACGAAGTGGCCTGAGACTTCCTAAAATAGTGCAACATCTCATTGCTCGGTTAC
This sequence comes from Eremobia ochroleuca, assembly GCA_949629135.1. Lineage (NCBI taxonomy): Eukaryota > Metazoa > Arthropoda > Insecta > Lepidoptera > Noctuidae > Eremobia > Eremobia ochroleuca. The sequence continues at coordinate 8,052,364 of OX451385.1, read as the reverse complement.
TTCATTATTCCAATGAAGTAATTGAGCAAAATAAGATGTTCAAATGAAATAAATAATAATAATGAAAATATTCAGTTTTATGAATACTAACGAGAGTTACAACAACATTTTCGTACAGAAAACCACATTAAAAGCTGTGCTAATTCTGTAAATCAATCATCAAACCTACTCAACACTGTTTTAAAGCGAAAAAACCCGCTCTAAAACAATCAACATTGGAACTAAGAAGCAAACAAGTGTTGTAATTGTTTATTTACAAAGTTTACACCTCTTTTCATTCATCTTCCACCTGGGCAGTACGAGTAGTCTAAACAGTTTACGTTGTGACTTTGAGTTATTCTAGTGTTGATTATGTGATTGCATGTCGACATATACTTAAAATACTGATATGCAGCTGCATTCGGTTAGACTGAAAGCCGACCCCAACCTAGTAGGGAAAAGGCTAGGCAGATGATGACCTGAAATGGCAAACAAAAAATCACGTCACGAATTTATAATTTTCATCATTCTCTTGCCCCTTTTCCTATTTATTTGGGGGCGCAACATGTCTTTTGCTTCCACAATTCTCTATAATTCTACCTAAGGTATTTTATTTTATACTAGCTTTTTCCCGCGGCTTCGCTCGCGTTAATTTAGATTTGTAATATAATTCAATCATTATTCAAAAGACACGTAGGGCCATCTATTATCAAAATAAGTTATTGTTGTTTTGCTCTTTTTTTCGGGATGAAAGGTACCTTATGTCCGTTTTAGTACACCTGACAACGTATATGCAAAATTTCAGGATGATCGGTTCTGTGGTTTAGGCGTGAAAAGGTAACAAACAAACAAACTTACTTTCGCATTTATAACATTAGTTAGGTAACTCGTTGGTACTTTTTATAATTACATTCCTTGGGCTGTCCCTAATTGAAGTCAGAAAATCTTGTTTTTAGGAATCTTGATGAACATGAATATAAAATAATATTTTTGGCGTTCTTAAAAGGTCAGTAGTTTAATTCGTTCAAAATGGAAAGCATTTTTGAATTTCCTTTTAGGTCGAGTAACCACCACTTTGACTGTCGGCCCGTAGTCTCGAATTCAACAGACTGTCTTTTCCTAAAACAATTCTGTAGTAGACTGAAGTTTGATTATTGTTTCTGCTTGGCAATTAGCTATAAGCGTGGGTCTTGTCGAAGGTTTTGTTTTATTTTTAGTTTTTTTGTTTCGATTTCGAGGTCGCCGGAGTCATCATCTGCCTAGCCTTTTCCCAACTATGTTGGGGTCGGCTTCCAGTCTAACCGGATGCAGCTGAATACCAGTATTTTACATGGAGCGACTGCCTATCTGACCTCCACAACCCAGGTGCTGGGTAATACGATACCTTCGAGGTCGCCGGAGTGTTATTGGGTTTTTCTTTTAGGAATTTCTCGAGTCTAGATTTGTGTCCGGTTGCTGGCAGTAGGCTCTACCGCTATAACATAGGAATAAAACATTACTGGAGATATGTGGGTGGATGGAGCTTTCTTCTAGCACTTGGGAAACAGGCGTGACGTTATACAGCGTTACAGCGTCATGCTGAGAAATAGTCTTCTTGTCACAGTCACGACGTGCAGCTACCGCTGTCTTGCTCGTAATTATAATTGGGTTACACACTTTCAATCACAATCTGAAACAATTTGAAGGTTATTGCTAATCCATTGATTCATATGTTCGAAAAATTTGTCTGCTCAACAACGTAAATAACGCAATGAATGTTGTTGAACTGTCAAAATGAAAGCCATTGCTATTGTTAGTGTGTTACGCTTTTGTGTCTTTTTTTTATTATTTTGGTTAAATTCCTTGTCATTTTTATAAGCACCTGTTTCAGTGACAAATAAACCTACTTTTCTTTTTTATGTTGTTTTGTTTAACCTTAATTAATTTCATTTCAGTTCGTAGCCCACCCGAACGTACAACAATTGTTAGGAGCTATATGGTATGAAGGACTACCTGGATTCAAAAGAAAAAACATCGTTGGACAATGTATACAGGTATTTTTCTTTATTCTTTTATCTGTTTATTTTGCTACCGCAATGTGATGATCAATGCTCATTTCTTGTATGTTTTCGCTGCATAGCAAAAGAAGACTCTTTTGCTATGCAGCGGAACAACTAAGGCAAAATTTAACAGCAAAATAAAACAAAATTTAACAGCTTAACGGTGAAGGAAAACATCATGAGGAAACCTAGAAACAAAAAATCAAAGAGCTGTGACATAAGTACACCAAAAGGGCCCGCGTGGTGCATTACAGCCCACTCCCTCCCCAAAGAAGAGATCTGGGGAACGTTAAAGACTATATTATGATAAACTGTAATTTGTCCTCAAGCTTAACTCTTTCGTTGTCCACATAGTAGACATAATATTTTTTTTTAAATAATATTATAATATTTAGTTAAATAATAATCAACCTGGACCATGTGGTCCATGGAACAGGGAATGGAAGGTTCCAAACATTTCCTGTTTTGAACAGAATGAAAAAAAAAAGAATTTAGGAACTTCTGTTAAGTAGCCAGGGAACTAGAATGTTTTCGTGGCGGTCCAAAAAATGCCGTCTGCCACGATTGATTAGGTATACCACCTGAAGTCAGGGGGTTTGAACTTAAATTTAGTTTAGTTATTCGCATAGAATGTATTGTACTAACTAACTATTTACACTAGGTATGTACCTAGTGTAAATAGTTAGTTAGCCAAAAAATTAGCATTGCCATATGGCAATGCTAATTTTTTGGCCAAAGAACGACCCAGCCCTCTGGTCACGTGAAGTGTCGATCAGCCGGCGAATAATTTCTTCAAAAAGGATGTTTAGTTTGTTAACAACAGAATCGACACCATTGTAAACTTATTATTTTCCCATAGGTGGCGAAATTAGGAGTAATGTTTCCAGTGTACTGCACTATTTATATGCTGGCTCCAAACTCAGAGTACGGCAGATTCATGAAGAAACCCTTCGTCAAGTTCATCTGCCACAGTTCTTCGTACATGCTATTTCTAAGTAAGTTTTTATTTTTTTATGTTATTGAATGGCAAACAAACAGACAGATTACCTAAAAATAATTGAACACTGACATCTACGGTCATCTACAATACAGAGCTGCTAGATCAAATGATGCTGATAGGTCATCGTCATGCCGATGGTATTCCCGACAGTCTAAGACAGGAATGCGCATCCTTTGGAGAGTTGCGGGCCAAACCATACATCACTAATGAAGAAACGGGCCATATTTCCATAAGAGAGGTAGATAATAGACGACTGAGTTGCTATAAAATTGTGACTTACAATATTTTGTTATACATTGGTTGTAGACAACGCAATCTTATACGAAAATGTTGCGCAGAACAAGCAGTGGACAACATCTATCATGAAAGTATCATCGATCATATTACATTTTTTCGCGTTAGGTTTGAATCTACCTGGAAGAATCTGTCTTTTTTACTGGCGTAAACTGAGAATTAATATTCTTTTTTCACGGGTGATTTGAAAATATTTTGCGGGCCGGATCAAGATCCGGATCGGGCCGAATCCGGCCCGCGGGCCGGGCGTTGCCCATATGGTCTAAGACAAAGCTGAAATGGCTCATGTCTCTTTAACCTTTAGTTAGACCAGCACCCAAATACCCTCCAAACCGAAATACGGTAGGTAAAGTACTTTCTCATACGAGCTGTTTTTAACCGACTTCAAAAAAAGGAGGAGGTTATCAATTCGACTGTATTTTTTTTTTTTTTTTTTTATGTTTGTTACCTCATAATAACCGACTGGGTGAACCGATTTTCATGATTCTTTTTTTATTTGAAAGCTGGTGCTTCCCGTGTGGTCCCATTGTCACCATTTCAATATCTGATGATGGGATCTTGTAGAAATCTGGGGAACTCTTCAATAAATAACAGCAGATTAACCGCGATTGTTGCTGTAGCATATCTAAGCATTGTTTACACCATCACACAACATAATATCACGCCTGTACTCACTACAAAGGTTATAATTTTTTTTATAATAATAATAATTAATGCCAGTAAAACCACCGCGATTGCTGCTATCGCATATGTATGTATTGTTTACGCAATCGCACAACATAACATCACGTCTGTACCCTATAAACGCAGATGCAGCTTCCTGTCACTGATATTTACATAGCAAGTAGTGTTTATATGAATTTGATTGGGGTAGATGTAACTAAAAAGTGAAAAATAAAAAAATTTATATAAAAAAAAAACAACCGACTTCCAAAAAAACACTACAAAGTGAAAAATAATTTTAATTTCGGAAGTCGGTGTCAAAAAACCAAAATGCGGAACCAACGACACCGACTTCCAAAATTAAAATTATTTTTCACTTTGTAGTGTTTTTTTGGAAGTCGGTTGTTTTTTTTTTATATAAATTTTTTTTTACTACTAAGGGCGCCTCAAAGAGATGTCAGCAGTTCCTGACGGGGTCCAATAGGGCCGATGCCTGCCAGGGTCGCGGATTGTTCGAAAGACTTACCGTGGCCCTTGGCACAGGCAACGGAAGGAACACGGGTGGGTTTTAGTCAGTAAAAGTCTGACACACCCTCTCGCTCCGCCCAGAGCGGGAGAAATTAATTGATAATTTCCCACCCAAAAAAAAAAGGGGCGGATTTTACCAAAGTCAGATGGATATCTTTTATTCGTGGATTAAAATTGACGTCTGACAGTTCTAGTATGATAAAACTGTCAAAATTTCAAAATTTATTCACAGGATAGTATTTATTCTAGGTACTTACCTATAAAAGTTTGATGGAATGCGCCCGAAGTTATTATTTCCTTTATTTCATTTAGGGCTGATTTTTCAATATTCAGATCACTTATATCTGAAGAATAAATATGTCATTTAGAAATATTTTCTATACTAAAACCGCAATAGTTATTCCTCAGATAAAAAGTATCTGACTATTTTTTTTTAAAGTTAAAAATGTTACTAATGTATAGTTTACTAGTTTCAAAGAAAGCTGATAAAATTTGTTATAATTTTTTTTATTTTTATTTTAAATCTGTAACTTCTATAGATTAGAAAAAAAATGAAATTTTAAAATTGTAGTACTTAGTTTTGAAGGCCAGTGTATTATTATTTAATTCCGAAATCGTTCGGACCCTTGTCCTTTGTGACTGACAATAATTTAAATTGTTTTCCGCTTCACTAGCAAACCGTGCGTAGATACAGGTAAAATAGGGTCTGTCGGACGATTGGATTGCCTGTAGCGATTAATGGATGAATAATGAAAGGAAGAATTAGCTTCGGCCCCCTATTGGTCTCTCACAAGTTCTTATCTCTTATTATGTTTGTTACGGTCAAACATTAGCAAGTAAGTAGGTAATCATTTATTTACTAAAAAGACTTAGCCTAGGTAACGTCAGTTTTGTTTCAATAAGGGACGGGTATAAATATTACAAACTAGCATCCGCCCGCAACTTCGTTTGCGTAGAATTCGGAATTCACGCCGTTTAAAAATATGTTGCTTAAATAATGTGGTTAATTTAATTGGTTTATTTATAATAATGTATAGAAAGATGGATTAGGTAGGCTTAATACATTCGTGTCTGTGAAACCATGGAAATACATATACAAAATTTCAACCCAATCGGCCAAGCCGTTTAGTAGTTGACAAACCGACAGCAGCGCCACCTACCAGGTCCAATTGTATTTTTAAAATAATCCAGGAAACCATCGAAATACCCATATTTTCAACCCAATCGGTTCAGCCGTTTAGAAGTTATGTGAAAAAGATAAGTACGGAAGGATAATTCATACTACCCGTTGTCCTATTACCCGTTTTCCCGTAGGAATGAAGCATTTTCCCGCGGTAAAAAGTAGCCTATGTTCATCAGGGATAATGTCGGCTTCTAATGGTAAAACAATTTTTCAAATCGGTCTAGTAGTTTCGAAGCCTATTCAATACAAACAAACAATCAAATCTTTCCTCTTTATAATATTAGTGTAGACGAGTAAGACCCCTGCCCTTCAAACTAGGAAAATCCTGTATCTTGAAGGACAGTGTACTTTAAAGGAATTGACTCAATTATGAGTCAATTCCTTTAAAGTACACTGTATATAATTCATACTACCCGTTGTCCTATTACCCGTTTTCCCGTAGGAATGAAGCATTTTCCCGCGGTAAAAAGTAGCCTATGTTCATCAGGGATAATGTCGGCTTCTAATGGTAAAACAATTTTTCAAATCGGTCTAGTAGTTTCGAAGCCTATTCAATACAAACAAACAATCAAATCTTTCCTCTTTATAATATTAGTGTAGACGAGTAAGACCCCTGCCCTTCAAACTAGGAAAATCCTGTATCTTGAAGGACAGTGTACTTTAAAGGAATTGACTCATAATTGCGTTATAACTCTGATGCTAAGATACATATTATTTATTGAAAGGGATTGGGCTTGGCTTACAATACGAAGTATGTAGGTACAGTGGGCGCGTTTTAGCAGAGCTATAGCGGACATTGACACTACCTAGATTTTCTAGCATTCATCATGTAAAAACTGAAATAAAGTCCGTTACCGTCCTGAATGATGAAAAATTATACTTAGTTTATTGATTGGGTTCCTACGCAGAGATATTAGGTAAAGGGCCAATGACCGCTATTGCCATTCCAAAATACAACAACTATAGACAAATGAACACATAGAAGCTCGAATGAAGAACAAATAAATAGACTTTGCCAATATTTTAAGACAAGCTTTTAACATTTGTAATGGTAAATTCGCATTTCTTTTTCTCCATACATCAAGATAGCTACGAGTATGAATGATAACTATAACAATTTGGGCATAAATGTTAGCAAGCTCTTTGCAAAGTAAAGTTGTTAACGGATGGTAAACATTTGCTAACATTTGTTCTTTCTCTTCATTCTTTGTGTGTTCTGTTCAACGCCTACGACCTGCAAGAGCTACTTATCAGAGGGGCAATCCGCGAGTTGACTAATTTTTTTTTATTATTTAAATTGAAGCTTTTTTACCACACTAATAGCTTGGTATAAACAGTTGTTTAATATTTTTAAAAATTGAAAAGATATGAGCGTTCAAAACTCTCAATTAGACAGAGAGGGAAATACTGAATTGTGACGTCATAGTTCAGTATCGCCATATAAATTACATGCAAAACTTCGTTTTGCGAGAAAGAGATAGACAAAAAGTTTCTATAAGTTATAAGTTTTTTATTTTTCGACCGATTTCAAATTTGATTTCGAATTCTATTATTGTATTACATGTGTGGATATATTATCTACTAGAATATATAGTATTCAATATCATGCAACTACCCAATTCTCGTAATTTTAACCCTTTACTGCATGATATATTAAATAAGTGACATTTTTTTTTTAAGTTAATGTCTTTATTAAAACTTCAGAATTAATTATATTGGCTTTTTTTTTTTAAATGTTCAAGTGGTATGTGATGATAGACAAAATAGTTGTGTTTTATTATTGCTAATGATATGAAAAACAAACCCCATTAGGATTTATACGCTAGTTTTTTTTTATTTTTTTAGAGTAAATAAACTGTAAACATGTCTAACCATATTATATGGTTTCCTATGCGGTAAAGGGTTAAGAACGCTTACAGTCTGATCTCAGTCTCAACCTGTCAAAAATACCTCTAATTTCCCTACATTTTTGACATGTTTTTGACATTGATTGTCGCTGAACAGGAATTGGCCTTCTGATATTATTCATATTATAGCCAATGTGGCGAAAGTGTCGACTGCCTCGGACACCATGGCTTATCCTGCAGTAAAAGCGCAGGCCGGATAGCACGGTATGCCAGCATCAATGACTAGCTGTTTTAGAACCCAATAGCTTGGCACGTGACGATGGGAAGAGACCAGATGGAATGACCGTAATGCCTTGGAAAGTAGGCCTTTGGTGTGGGATGCAACGTGTGTTGACACGCTTGCGGCATCCCAACTTCCAAACACGGTGGGTTGTGCTGGGGCGGCTGCTGCAGGTGCGGAAATCCTCAAACGGCGCCAATACTCCAATCTCTTTGGCAGGATTTTTTACAATGAAATTAATTTTATTTCCATAACTTTATTTTTATTTTAGAATTTTTGTAAATTATTTAAACATATTGAGTTATAACAATTTAATAAAATATAAATTAAAAGTTATTTTCTGATTTTAAGTTCGATTTGCTATTAAAGCGTGTTTTTTTTATTTTTTTTTTAAACTATATTTTATTTTAGTATTGAAGTTTGATATTACGCCTGTCGGATTAGTATCTGGGATTAAAAAAAACAACTTTAGGTACCTACTACGTCCTTGTTAGTACATGATAATGATATCGTATCCCTCCAGGCGTGTATTTTTATCCTAAGTTATTAATCTCTCATTGTAAAAAAGAACTCAACACAGGAAACGTTTCCAAGACTAATGTTGACATCAGGCTTTGCTTATCTTAAGGAAAGGATACACGTGGGATACATGCATTCAGAATTATACCAGTACAATGTAATCTTCACCTGTTTAACAGCTTTGTCAGGGTAAAGATTTTCTTCGGAGCTGAAGATTTTGAATCAGTTGAAATCAATTTAGGTAGGGTAGAAGGAATGTTTGATTTCAACTTGGAAATTATAATACAGGGTCAAATTAAATAATCCAGCGAAACTCCACAGATGTGATAGGGATATATATATATATATATATATATATACAACGTGTAACGGAAAGGGGGTATCAACCCTGAAGGAGGTGAATGTGCTCATGAATCTCAACAACTTTCCCCAAAGAACATAGGTCGAAATATGAAAAAAAAATTTGGCCTTCCCTTACAAAACTGACTACCAGCTGATTGATTTACTATGGGAGGGCCAAATTTTTTTTTCATATTTCGACCTATGTTCTTTGGGGAAAGTTGTTGAGTTTCATGAGCACATTCACCTCCTTCAGGGTTGATACCCCCTTTCCGTTACACGTTGTATATATATCTAAACATGAAAAAAAAAATGATGAGTTTTTTTTTTGGGGTCATCAACAACAGGTAGTTTAGTTACTTAAAATATCAGTTAAAAAAGTATTTTTTGTTAACTTCACAGACGTGACAAGTTTCGATTTCTAAACACGATATAAAAAACAGATTTTCTCAACTCATACTTAAAAGTAACATCACTACAAGCGGTCGTTAACCCCAAAAAATCATCAATTCTTTTTTATTATTTCATCATGTTTAGATACATATCTATACCCATCAAGTCTGCGGAGTTTCGCTAGCTAATTTAATTTGACCCTGTATATGGAACGATGTCTAGCGCCATCAAACATAAACAACGACAAAGAAAGAAAGAAAGAAGAAGAAAGAAAATACATTTATTTAGCACAGACTATAAGACACACAGTACCTACACCTGAGACATACATCAGATAAAAACAAATAAAAATCAAATAACAAAGTGTAAAGTCCGATGTAAGAGATTAAACTGGAAGGTGTACCTCACGGCTGCGCCAAAAAGGCCCAGTTCAGCGAAAATGCCAGACAACTGGTGCCTGACGCTGGTTTTCAACTGGACCAGATTTGTGAGGTAACGGATGTATATCAGTTTTATACTGGAACGTGACGTGTGTATGCATACTTAAATAAATAAAAAAATAAAAAATTGTGTCAGATAAAAACAATAATGAGTATGTATAACTAGTGCGATATAACAAAACATAAACAACAAAATTAATATTGCAAAAAAAAATAAAAATAATAATAACAAACAAATACTGATAAATAAATGAGATGAAGGTTATGTAAACAGAGAAATTCTTCGAAACGAGTCAGAACAAAAGCCTGTTTTAAACGATGCCTGCCTTCCACGTTGCAACACATTATATAGGTACCACCTAGGTTATCTGAATGTTCGTCACCTAAACAGAACACAAAGTCATAAGTCACCATCTTCTTTCAATTTCAGCTCTTCTATCCCTTGCATCTCAACGTGCAGACTATCTGATCCTGGAGTGGTCTGGTATAACCTGGCTCCAGGAGCTGGTAGACCACTGGAAGGAACGAGAACGGGGCTCCCTGCCCAGCATCATCGAATTCAGCGTCATCATCTACATAGCAAGTAAATTTGCGTTTGTTAGCATGCTTTTCTTATTTTCTGTGATGATTTTAAAGTCATAGTAATACTTATTTTCATTAAAATAAGGTCGCTATTGGGTTGCAGCCACTGACAAGTCTGTCAAAATAACAGTCATCTTTATTCTCGTTACAATAAGGTTGCTAATGAGTTACTGCGGTCAGAGATCCAATTACTGTGAATGGACTGTAACTAGAGTGCTACAAGGTTTTTTGGCCCCTGAATGACACAGACAGGGGGGCGTTGGTAAACATTTGTGAAATTGTCACAGAAATTGTATTGGCAAAACAAGATGGCGGCGTTAGTTCCGATTTTGGCCGCGCGCCAATAGAACCCAGTAGCGGTTTAGTTGACTTACGAGTATTAACCTTATTATTAGGAGTCCTGGTGACCTGAAATACAGGCCTTGAGCCTAGTTTAGGCACCAGTCTCCCACAGTATAATGCCCCTCCTATGTGTCACCGTAGAAATAAGGTAACAATTATTAAGAGTATTATTGTGGAGAAAATAAACTATTTGATTATTATTATTATTATTAACATGCCTATATATATATGTATATATGAAATATACTACAATGGGACATCATCATTGCTTACATTATTTACTTTGCTAAACAAGGGAATATAGTTTGGATTTTCTTTAACTTTTCTTTTTAAATTTTAACTTTGTTTCTTTTATCTCTGTACTAGCTTCTACCCACGACTTGCGCGTGAAACTTGTTTTAACACAAAATATTCCTATGATACTCGACAACACCGTAGCTTGCACTAGTGAAAGAATTATTGGAATTGGATCAGTTTTTCCGAAGATATATCCCTAATGTAACATACTCTTTAAAATAAGATTAATATATATTATTATTTATTTATTTTAAGTATATTATATATTGTAATTTTGTTCTTACTATCGACTCCAATTTTATTTTTGATTTTCGCTTCTTTATAACACAAAACACGGAAACCGTGCACACTTTGATAGCAATGAATTCAGCTTATCTATATTATCTTTATGATTAGAGTGCTTTTAGTTATATTCCATTAACCTAAAAACCACTCTGGATTCTGCCCGGGCATTACAGGTAGACTGGATAATATTCCTTGTTTCAATATCACCTGCTAAAATATCAATTTAAATTCAAAGCACACACTTTTATAACTCTCAACCAATTTTCTTCAACTGTGTGACGGCTGTACTTCCGCGTATGCACGGGAGATTTTTTTACCGCGACAGTTTTTTTTATCACGCATTGAATTTTCAACTCTCGCTGTCGAGCCGAGCATTGAGAATCCAACGGAGTGCGTTCTCAGTGCCTCAAAAAATAGGTTAAGCAGCGCGTTATCCAGTGCGCGATAAAAAATCGCTCGTGGATACAAGAACTTAGATGTGGGCATAAAAAAACTGGGTTTTCGTACGCAATGACAGGTGACTTGCTAAGCGCCTAGAGGCTAGTGACGACATCCTTACATACAACGTGTAAATGCGCAAAACCTGAAAATAGTTTGATCAGAATAACGAGCAGAATTAATTGAACCACTTTTTAATATAGATCACATTTTTCAAAAAATCTTCATTAAAAACGTTGCCGTGTCTATTTATTAATAGGTCAAGCAAGCCAATGTCAGCGCGCCGCAGCGGCCCGGTGACGACTCCTCCCTCGATAAAGCGTCGTCGCAGACGCAAGAAACGATCAAAATGGCCAGTAAAACTAAAACAGCACATAAAACCTTTACAATTTTTTTAATGACTTATTTTCTCTCTGAAATAGGTCAATTGAATTAAAAATCAGTTGGGTTGTCTGAGGTTTTGCACATTTAACGTTACACGTTGTATAAGCTAGGCGACTAGCAAGCCACCTGTCAATGCGTACGTAGACTAGGGAATTCCCCGGACCCCAAATAAATTAAGAAATGATGGATGATGACGATGACACAAAAACTGACAATACCCTTCTTTCAGGTCTAATTTGGGCAGAAATAAGGTCACTATGGACAGGTGGCATTAATGAATACATAAGTGATCTGTGGAACATCGTCGATTTCATCACGAACGCTTTCTACATCGCCTGGATCAGCTTGCGATTCTCTTCTTGGTATATTGTTCAGGTACATAGTTTTGATTATAGCTTTTGAAGAGTTAGGGCCCTTTCACTGTACCTGCAACCACACCACATCGCAGGGACAAAATGTGGGCAAGCAGTGGTTACGTGTGGATACCTAGTGCCGCTGCATCTTCTTGCAGTTGCGTTGTGGTTGCATTGTCGCTAGGCAGATCGACTCCGGCTGTGACAGTGTCGTCGCGACGACGCAACGTTGTGACTGCGACTTCGCCTTGATGTGGTCGGTCTTGCCCACATGGTTGATTTTGACGATCAAATGTGGTCCGTGTAAATAGATACTAGCGCCGCATTCACGTGGTATTGTTGTGGTGTGATTGTGGTACCTACGTACTATAAGTTGGCTACTAACGAAGTGGTTTGTATAATGAGACCAAAGACTTAAATCGTAAATTCGCTTGTAGCGGTATCTACAGCGCCACATGCGAACAACGCGTCATATTGACGTCACGCAAAATCCTGCATCTCGCAAGCAGAGTTTACAACGGCCCGACATGAATTATAGGGCGGTTGCCCGCCAGACACAACACCCGTCTGGTCCGAGGATCCTCCCTTTTCTATGGAGGATGAGAGAACTTTACACCCTGTTCCTCGTACCTCTATACGCTTCTCAGTGTAAACACATTTTCGCGCGACTTAGTACGGTTAGTGCAAATCTAAGGATTTCAATCGTTGGTGTTATTATGCTTATTTCTGTCACCACAAAAAGCCACCGCAGCAGTCAGAACCCCGAAAGTGTGACAACCAGTCTTGCCAAGAAGTATCGTGTTAACCAGTAACTCGGTTATGGAGGTCCGATAGGCAGTCTCTCCGTGTAAAATACTGGTATTCACTAGCTGCATCCGGTTAGACTGGAAGCCGACCTCAACTTTGTCGAAAAAAGCCTAGGCCAATTACAATACTTATTTTTGCCACCATGTTCGTGGGTGGCAAGCTTGACAGTTACTTTGTTTTTTTATTATTGTAAGGAAAAATAAACTCACCCCAATTGAAACAGTGTCTGCCGGTTAAATGGCCCCATAATTAAAACAAAACTGCGGAAATGGGAGCTTTACAAATTGTAACATTTCTTGTAATCATTAAATGGAATTATCATAATATTATTCCCATTTATAAATACAATAAGAACCCTGTTCCTTCTCTTGGGGATTGTGTATAGTTACTTGTCTCTTATTAAACGGTGACCTACTCTTAAGGCGAATTTCACCAATGAAACTGAACGCGATCATTACAACTAAACCGCGTTCAAGAGCTGTCAGTGTCATCATTATTGTGGAATATTGACGATGACAGCTTTTGAACGCGGTTCAGATGTTTATTTATTTATTTAGGCAACCTACAGCGATAAAAATAATATGTTACAGAGTATTTGCTGATCCCCTATGCTGATCGCGATCAGTCTTAATGGTAAAATTAGCTATACGCGTTTAATTGTCAAGAAGATTCAGTAATACGTTCTTCATTATCGTTTTCTTTTTAGTATAATTATACCTCTTTTAGTTCTAATTAATCTCTGTAGTTCATTGACATTGCATTCTTTGGGTAACTACGATATTTTGCACTATCACCAGATACCGTCACAACTATCTAGTTTGTCTGTAAATCTTAAATTTTCTGTAAATCTTTCATTTAATTTAGCTGTTACAATTAATTTGATAACTTCAAAATATTCCAAAGTATTATTTTCATTTACTGTCTTATTGTATTTTCACATTGGTAGTCTAGCCATGCGATTCTGTAACCATCTCACCGTGACAGCTTGTCTGAAGTGAGCGTGGAGTGAGCTGTCATTCGCTAGGGATTAACATTATTAAGTGCTTACTTCACTTATGATTTCACGGTGAGATTTTTACAGAATCGACCGGCTGGTCTCACTCAAGCTGCTCCATATTGACCATTTTATCACATTTTAGCGCGACTATGGCACTGGCAACGACCCCTGGTATCCTCGAGAACAATGGGACTCCTACGACCCCATGCTACTATCAGAAGGGGCCTTCGCAGCCGGCATGATCTTCTCCTTCCTCAAGCTGGTCCATATCTTCTCCATTAATCCATACCTTGGGCCTCTGCAGGTGTCTCTGGGAAGAATGATTCTGGATATTCTGAAATTCTTCTTCGTTTATATGTTGGTGCTTTTTGCTTTTGGATGTGGTGAGTAAAGAACCATTTTAACCGACTTCAAAAAGGAGGAGGTTATCAATTCGGATGTTTATATTATATATATATATTATTTAAATATATTTTCGGGAATAACTCCGTCATATACAAACGGATTTGCAAAATATTTTTTTGTTCGATAGAGGTTTATTCCGAAATGGTCCCAATTAAATTTCGTAAATATCTGGTGATGGTGGTGGTCAATAAATACCAGTAAAACAACCGCGATTGCTGCTATCGCATATGTGCGACTTATAACATATTAAATTTTAGCGTTTTTGTATCATTGAAATGATAGCCTTATTTTGTACTCTATTCTGGTAAGTGATTTATGGTCCGTTTTAGTGTTCAGGTGTTTTGTAAATTAGTATCTGTTCATGGACTTTCGTTGATGATTGTACAGTGCCCACGTTCAGCTTACGTTCAGCTGGGACACTGGCCTTTTCTCGGTGAGCGGGAGTTGGCCGTAATTCAACACGCGGGCCCAGTACGGGTTGGTGGATATCACATGTCTTCGATTTTTCGATTACTTTTTTAGGATTCTTTTTTTTTTTTTTCTAGGAAATGTCGGTTTCCTCACAATGTTTTCCTACATCGTTATGAGAGCAGTGGAGATGAAATTAAATACACAACTCATAAATCTGGGCCAACACCACGGGCCACCACTGCTCTCGCCATACGTACCTTTCGTTGCCATAATATGGCAAAGCAAACTTGAGAAAGAGACTGTCTCATACAGCGTGCATCAGAACTGTAGGGTCACATTTAAGGGTGCAGCAGACTATCAACGTGAACAACTTTCTCCATTGGACCAAGATTGATGCGATTGCAATTGAAGGGTACAGGAGAAAAACAAGGAATGTCACAAGAAATTCAAATATTAATTAAGTATGGCAACACTTAGCTTTTCGCGCGTATTTTTATATAGCAAAATGTAAAAAGCGTAAAAACAAACATAGTCCCTCATTAGAACAATATATGAGACATTCCATGTTTTTGTACTTTAAAAAATTTAATTAATTTCTTTTTTCAAATTTTATATAATTGTTAATAATTGCTAAAAGTTTATTTGTATCTACAGCTGATCTCTGTAAGTCAAATTTAAGTTTCTTTCAGTAATTTCTAAAAAATTAAAATGTAAGACAAAGTAATAAACTTTCAAACATTCAAATGTTAATTACACAAAAACCTGTTTTAGTGACATTTCTTGTTTTGCCCCTGTACCCTTCAATTATGATGTTTGTCCCATGGAGAAAGTTGTTCAGGTTGATGGTCTGCACCACAACGTAAAATATTACCACACACTTCTTATGTCAGCTGATTACTCATAAGTACTCCTGCCATATTTATGGCTGAGTATAGTATTTTTATCTCGCGTTCTACTTGTGGTTACCAAGTGCACAAACATGCTGTGAATATGTGTGTAAGCGCAGGTGCTCTCGGTACCGTCTGAGACAATGACGAAATCGAAAGTGTGTGTGTTATGTGCTGACGTTAGTCGTCTTCACGCACACATTCACAGCGTGTTTGTACACTTAGTTACCACAAGTAAAGTACTGTGAGTAAAGTAAATTTTATTTATTTTCTTGATGCAGGTTTAAACCAACTGATGTGGTACTACGCTGAGCTGGAGAAGAATAAATGCTACCATCTTCCGAATGGTATACCGGATTTTGATGGTCAAGAACGAGCTTGCACGATTTGGAGGAGATATGCTAAGTAAGTAGTCTAAATCTTTACATAACTATTTATTTTGTAATTGACTGGTGAAACATTAAAATAACATATTTTAATGTTTTATATTTTAATTTTTTTTCGAAAATTCAAACACGAATCCATTTATCCGACTCAATTAATCATCATCTGTCTTAGCATAGCCCCCTCTTAACTGTGTGGTGTTGGGTCAATAATTTTTGAAATAATTTAAATGATAGCTTCTAGAATTTTCTTTGTCTTCATTTCTTTTATCTCGAAATGCTTCATCCACCTTGTAACATCAATTTTCTTTCCAGCTTATTCGAAACATCCCAATCCCTATTCTGGGCATCCTTCGGCCTTGTAGACCTGACCACCTTCGAGCTGACTGGCATCAAGAGCTTTACCAGATTCTGGGCACTTCTGACCTTCGGGTCTTACTCGGTGATTAATATTATCGTACTTCTGAACATGCTGATTGCTATGATGTCCAACTCTTATCAGATTATTTCGGTAAGTTACAACTGTGTTATGTAGAATTTAAAATTCCCACGAAACTGTTTTCTTAAAACTAGGTGTCATTTCTTCATCATTATTTATTAGGCAAAATGTGATTCCTCCAGTAACACTTAGTGAGGAAAGTTTGGAGGCTATAAGAGTAGAGGAAGACCAAAGAAACGATGAATTGATTGGATGAAAGACGATATGGCGAGAAAGCATGTGACTGTCATAGTCAACGCATGGAGAGATGTAAGAAAGAAGAAGACTTGCTGCTCTGACCTCTAATACATTAGGATAAGGACACGCAGATGATGAAAATGAACCAATAGATTTCTGCTTCTGGGTTGACTTTAGGCACAGGATAGCGTTTTGTGATAACCATTGACAGAAATGTGATCAAAGTTTCTAGATTAGTATCGAAACACTTCTAGCACCACAAGCCGGACTCGGTGGGATTTCCTATCGACAAAACTGACGAACATTCAATACAAACTTTCATCTATCTCACCCCTTTAGGGGATGAATTTTCAATAATCCTTTCTTAGTGCTCATCTGCATTATATAAAGAACTCTTGTTATCTTCTATACCCAGCAGTTTCCAGTGTGCGTTGTCTGTCTTTGACTGATTTTAAAATTTTATTTAATAAGCTTTCCGCAAATGAACGGAGTTTAACATGTTTTTTAATTTTATATTTTCTTTTATTGCTTAATATTAGACATCCACTAATCAAAAGAACCTTTACAAAGAAATATTTTACAAAACATGGAGCTACATTCGATTTAATTTTCAGGAACGAGCCGACACGGAGTGGAAATTCGCCCGCAGCAACTTGTGGATGTCTTACTTCGAGGATGGGGATACGGTGCCGCCCCCCTTCAACATCATCCCAACCCCCAAGCATTTCACGTGCTGGATCAAACGATGCTGCTATAACAGGGATCGGGGGTCGATTATTGTAAGATATATTTTTAATTCGTATAATTTCAGTTCCTTGTTTAATTCCTTCGTTTACATGATTGCGGGAATTTTGTAATTTGTGTGTGTGTGGTGTGTGTGTGTGTTTGTATGTTTGTTACTTCTTCACCAATTTTGATGAAATTTGGCACAGAGAGAGTTTATAACCAGGATTAACACATATAATACTTTTTATCTCGATATTCCTACGGGATCGAGACTTTTGCGGGTGAAACCGCGGTGCGTTTTTACTACATAATAAGCCTATAACGTTTCGCTGCTGGGACTTTAAAATTAGCATACATTGTAAAAATCTCTACGTGATTCCATCATGAACTAATTTCAACAGATTCTAAGTTCCTGATCAATCAATCATTGATTCTGATTGTGATCATGGATGGCTATGGGTAAGGTGAGATGAGTAGTGGTGGCCAAGTAGTAACGGCCGGCCCGCGACTTACGAGTTGTAGGTGCTTTACGAAAAACAAAAAACGGTGAAGTAAAACATCGTGAGGAAACAGGCATGTCCTAGAACAAAAAAATCGAAGTCACGTGATATCTACCAACCCGCACTGGACCCTCGTGTTGGATTACTCTCTCTCGAAGGGAGGAGCCCTGTGTCCCAGCAGTGGGAATATTATAGGTAGATAATGCTATGGGTACCTGAACATGAAAGACGCTACTTTTATATACGATTTACTTATATTGCGTTTCGTTAGAGCTTTATCATTAAGCTCTGTGAACAAAATATCACCCACTATTAGATTCCTTCATATGCTTCCGAAAAGCACTACTCATATCACTCTTCCCCAGAACAAATCCCGCGAGAAAGCCCGACAGGAGCACGAAGCTGTGATGAGAGTCCTAGTCCGAAGGTACGTCACAGCAGAACAGAGGGCCAGAGATGAGACCGGAGTAACGGAGGATGACGTCATGGAGATCAGACAGGATATCTCCACGCTGCGATACGAACTGATTGATATACTGCATAATAACGGGATGAAGACGCCCAGGGTCAGCATGCAGGACGCTACGGGTAAGATACTAATGATAAATTATATTTATTTCTGGAATTGGCCCGAAAAATTGTGAATTGTTTATTGAAATAATTGATTTACATAAATATTGACAAAATAGGGCCTTACACTAAAGGTAGGTAAGAAATAATTGGATTCTATCTGAACTAGGAATATGTATCTCAGGTATCTCACTCAAGTGCTTATACATAAGTATTATCTAAAATTCCTACAAATAGTAAATAATTTATTTCTATTAATTGAGCAAAATACTACTACTGCTACTTTTTTGCATCATCGTAAGTTTTTGCAAGCATATTCTATTATGATTTTTGCAATGTTACATTTTTAATAAGGTCACGTTTACTTTGCCATACAGAAAAATTTGCCGTGTCAACAAAATCTTAAGATTGCATGTTTACTAATAACATAAATTGTAAAAAAATAAAATTAATTTTACGGATTATAACTAGTAAAAGACAAAATAAGAATAATTATATACCTAACATAAAGTAAAAAAAAAAAATTAAAAGTCAAAAGTGAATTGTGTTTTAGAACAAGATGAGGTCGCTGTTTCCTATCCTATATTCCTACAGCGACCTGCAAATATGTCTAAAGAACTTCTTGTGTCACAGAAAACGGCTATAATTTTCAAACCCGAAATTAATACTTTCCTCACGCTCCTGTGCCAGCCTCCTCCAGGTTTTGCCCGCGATGGCTACAATGTCGTCTGCCCATCTCGCCGCCGGACGACCGATATCTCGTCTTCCAGTCCTTGGACGCCACTGTGTCACAGCCTTACTCTACCTGTCATCTCTGCGCCTTGCCAGATGTCCTGTCAAACTCCATTTGAGTTCCATAATACGTGTTCCGATATCAAATACCTTCGTACGTCTTCGTATCTCAACGTTTGGAACTCGGTCTACTACCCTGATGCCAAGCATGGAATGCTCCAGGTCTCTATGTGGAACTCACAGCCTGTACACAGTCTCCTGCATGAGCGTCCACGTTTCAGCACCACACGTCATGGTGGGCGCAACAAACTGGTTATAGAGGCGGGACTTCAGACATTGTGGAATTTTGACTGATCTCAGTATATCGTCCAGTTTTTAATGGTATAATACCTCAGACAATTAAATCTCACCGTGAAAGTTGAAAAACAAGAGGTTGTGCAAAAGTGTACCTATAGTACAGACGCCATCACATCAATCTGTCAAATTTCTTTAATAGATTTTCAACTTTATCGCTAAAGCATTAGGTAGGTTAAAAGTTAATTAGGAAAATTTGACAGTTTCGGGTAGCTTGATGTGCTGGGGACTTTACACCCAGAATTTGCCAGTTATGTATTAAGTCCCGTGTGATAGGGGGCAAACCTACTGCCATCAACCGGGCTCAAATCTAGAATCCGGACTGCTACTCAAAAATTCTAGATGGAAAACCCCAATAAAAGTTTGCCCGATCCTGGAATCGAATCCAGGACATCATACTCAGCAGTAATGCTTTCGGGCACTAGACCAACGGGGCAGTTACATAGTTAAAAAAGTAAACCATTAATTTCAATTCTCTTATTTGCAGTCGCTGGTAAAAAAGGGAAAGTTATGGAGAGAAGAATCCTGAAGGACTTCCACATTGGCATAGTGGAGGGCATCATAAAAGACGTTATATCCAAGGAAAACAAACCTAAGGATGTGTTCAGTCAGATCGCTAAAGCTATTGTCAGGAGGGGAAGTACTGACAGGTAAGCTTTTAACCACGAATTTCTTTTCATACTTTATTTAAACTTTCAAAGAGTAACCGTGAAGTTTTTTTGCCATCTCTTCTCCATTGGAAACGACCGATTGGCACTGAGCACCTCGACCCCAAGTTCCAATAAAAATTATTGGTCGCGCGGGTACGTGACCCTCGCTTTCATTTTGTTCGGCGAACTCCAACGTGTGGTCGCGTCGACAGAGGGCGCTGGTTCCCCGAACAAATTAGTGAAAAACGCGACTATCGCGTGTTCGCGCGGCGATCGCGTATTTGCGCGACCAATGCTTTTGATTAGGACGAGAGGTCGAACGTTTCATAAGTGGACGTATAGATAAATGTGAAATAAAGTATTTTAATTTGCATATGTTTTGGGGCCCGTGGCTAAATAATAACAGCCGCACAGGTCGATCGATCAGGTTAAGCTACGCTTGCCGCGGTTGGTCTGTGGATGGGTGACCATCTTTACATACCGAGACCCCTCCGTGACTCGGAAACCACGTTAAGCCGTTGGTCCCGGCTGTCATTCGTAGATCTTTGACAGTCGTTACGGGTAGTCAAAAGCCCGAAAGTCTGACAACCAGTCTTACCTAGGGGTATCGTATTACCCAGTAACTGGGTTGTGGAGGTCAGATAGGCAGTCGCTCCATGTAAAATACTGGTATTCAGCTGCATCCGGTTAGACTGGAAGCCGACCCCAACATAGTTGGGAAAAGGCTAGGCAGATGATGATAATTATGTCCTTTGCCACCCAAGTGTTAAAATAAATATCAGTGCTATAATAATTATTGTTTTAGCTGTTCGTCGAGCCATAGCAAATGTAGCAGATGCGACTAGTAGGTACCTACAATATTTTTGGTGAATGAACTGTCGAGGCTGCCACTGTTACAGCTTTATTTTTTAATATTATCGGCCTTGAACATAACGCGCCTGCCATATTTAATTTGCACGATGCATGTTATGAATGCCGCATTGAAGGCTTTTTTTAATTAATTAGTGTGATAATAACATCATCGATCTTCTCTTGATTTTTAATGACAGTAATAGTTTTTTTAATGAATCCGAACAGATTAAGCCATACATCTTGCATTCCGGAATGTACTTACCTACTCCTGAAGACTTAATAAAATAATAAAAATCCTAAATTCATTCACTGACAGACAATGCACAGCCTAAACCGCTGGGTTTAGAAACATGAAATTTTCGTTTCTTGCCTTGCTACACTATTTGCGCTGTAGCATGGTGCGGGTGACAGTTGCCCGTATGACGTTGACATTAATTTGTCAGTACCACGTAGGGATGTGAGGTTATGCAATTCATTTTTATCGCTAACGATACTCGCAGCGTGAATCTAGTTCTCTTTAATATTGTTATGAAAATTAGTGTATTATTCAGTTGTGCAGTGTAACTACGTGTGTGCTACGTGTACAAACTTGTCAATATAAATGTTTTATGGCTACATAATTATCTTTGTACTTATATAAAATAATCAAAATCGGGTTTATGTTTTTTTTTTCGTGACAACATTTTTGCTCTATGGTGCATCGGCGCGGTGGAAGGTAGGTTTTATTTTTTTTTTTTTTTTTTTTTTTTTCATCGAAGGTCGTGAATAAAACAAAAAGGGACATTATGTCTGATTGGGATCGTGACATACATATTGACAACATAATTGAGTCATCGTTAATAATATCCGTCACAGATTCAGATGATGAATTGAGTGACAATTCAGATGTTCCTGACTCTGATATGAGTTTAGACGAATAACATGTATTTTTTTTTAGCAACCTTTTAAGCAACCTTACCCTATAAATGTTCTGTTGTATAATTAGACCTTTTAAAAATAAAAATTGACCTACGCACAATATACGTTTTTTATTATAAAAAATATCGACTATCCATCGTAGCAGTACATCCCATCACTAAATACGTCTATGGCGTTACGTTATACGCATAACACTTTGCTTAATTTTTCATTCAATTTGATTTTATTTCTTGATTAGAACATTCTGGTTGGGTTTAATTTAATTTACTACAGTTATTAATTATTTAATATATTACGAATGTGGTACAACTGAAATACTAAGTCATAAATTGTAAATCGCGGCAACTTTCAAGAGTGAAACGAAATGTTACTGAAACTGTCACCCGCACCATGCTACAGCGCAAATAGTGTAAGGTAGTGAAATTTCTCATTACCAAAAGTTAAAGTGAGAAGTGTCAAAGGGACAGATGTCAAAGTGACAGATGTCAAACTATGAATTATAGACTAAAAATGGATGTAACACGGGTAAAAAAAAAACTTCCCGTGGTACTACTGGATCGCTTCGTAATTCTACGGGATTTTTTTTCACCCGTGGTACTACTGGTAGTAATACCATGGGCAACAATCAGAAATTTTGAAAAAAAGAGTTCCTTATACTGGGTGGCACTGACATCGATGCGCAATCTGTTAACATGGATTCAGTGCTTACGAGTTAATGATTCTGAATCTGCTTTGAAATTATTAGTAGGCTATTTAAAAACAAATAAGCTGTGCCACAGGTTTTGATTGCACCAGAGGGATTCAGAATCATGTACTGAACCCATGATAACAGGTTGCGCGTTTCCCTGCCAGCCTATATATCGAAAGCGAGTGCTAAGAAAGGGACTTTGGAAATTCATCTCCTAAAGGAATTAAATGGGAGGTGAGAGTTTGTATAGAATTTTGATATTTTTTCCAATGGGAAATACCATCGAGCAGGCGCACAGCTTGCCTTTCATAAATTCCTTAAACTGTTGACTACAATGATTCAAATATGTTACAGCAAAAAACGCGACTGGAACGCCCTGGTTCGGACTAACACCATTCGCAAGGATCCTATAGGCACCACTGCTGAAGCAGAGACCAGGAGAAGCCGGCAGTCCCTGAGGGCTCACATCCTGGAGAACATGGCTTCCAGGACTATTGATCCGCAGAAACTATTAGGTATGGCATTCCTGTTAAAGTTTCGTATGAAATAATCATCGATGAGAGTCATACGGAGTACGATTTTCTAAAGCTCTATGATCTTTAGTAGGCTATTTTCTTGTAACATGCATATAACATTCTCCACTATGGACCTATTCAAGCTTTCCGAAATACCTACACTATAACATCCTACAAAATGATTGTCTAGTGGCCCGCGATTATGGCAGTGTTTGAAAAACGTACGTAGAGTCACCGCTCATTAGTGGTAACAATTTGACACTGAAAGCGCTTTTATGTCGTAGCAGTAAGAGCGATTTTCGTAATGCAGTTGACAGTACAGTGTGAAGATTTCGAATAATTGGAGAGCTCCTACGAGATTTTATGAAGTTTTACTTTTATACAATATTTGCGGGATTCCCGATGAAACTTTCCCAATGCGCCATAGGTTTTTCCAATTTTATGACCAGCGCCCTACTTACGTAACACAAATCTCAATCCGAATAATTTTGAAGGATATTGCTAATCCATTGCTTCATATGTTTGAAAAATTTGTCTGCTCAACAACGTAGATAACGCAATGAATGTTGTTGAATTGACAAAATGAAACCCATTGCTACTGATAGTGTGTAACACAATTGCCTCACAAGTTCAAACCCTGCCCATTACTCTCCTGTAATACTGGTATTATCACTCTAATATTATAAAGGCGAAAGTTTTTGAGTGTGTGTGTTTGTTACTTCTTCACGCTCAAACGGCTGAACGGATTTGGATGAAATTTGGTACACAGATAGTTTATAAACGGGATTAACACATAGGATACTTTTTGTCTCGATATTCCCACGGGATCGAAACTTATGCAGGTGAAACCGCGGGGCGCAGCTAGTACAACAATAAACGAGCAGCAGAATCATCTGGTTCAGCAACTATTCATGTTTCAGTTCCAATGAGTTTGTTTTTATGAAGTTCCTTTTTATTTGACGGATAACGACGAAGGTTGTCTGCCATAGATAGTCGCAGATGGCTTTCCTTTGTTTTCATGATGGTTCTTCGAGGCACTTGTGGTTGCCGATTTTCGTCACAAAAACTAAAATGGCGGCGGAGGAATCATAAAGCAAGGGCTTTCATTCGTAAACAAACATTGTGGAGACATTTTCATATTTATTTGGAAAAGTCATACATCGCTTTTTTTTAATTGCTCACTTTTCTTACGCTTTTCTCGTTATTGTGCAATCCTTAATGAGGTAGAATTGATTATTCAGTCATGTTTTTTTTTATTATCTGTTTGCTTTGTAGATACTGAAACTTGCTGAAAATCAAAAATATGCACTACAAAACTTTAATGTATGATGGATGACATGACACGAAATCCCTTCAAAAAAGAATATCCAATGAGCTATGACCTAAAACATTATTTTCCTTTCAGAATACAACCCGCAACTATCCGCAGTGTCTCCATGCACCAGGGTAGCTTACGCGAAGTTCATGAGAAGCAAAATCAAGTCGGACTTCAACGACAGAGAGAAGAAGGGCCGGAGACTCTCGGAGTTCAGCCTTGAAGACGAGGTCTTTGATGCGCCGAAGAAGAGAGAGCAGGACAGCTGTAGGAGATGCAGTGGTAAGATTTGATGGTTACCTTGTTTTATAACGGTTTTAAAAAGACGCAGAGAGTCATTTATTATACTCCCTGACATCGTTATCTGTTTTTGTACTGGACCATACCTGGGAACTTTCTGGTGACGAAGATATTGAAGGTCAAAGCTCTTCTTCATACGAACACTACTTATAAATGTTCTAACTTCATTTCCAATACCAAATTCCCTTGTTAATAATATGTAATAATAATATATAATAATAATATATAATAATAATAAATATATAATAATAATATATAATAATAATAAATATATAATAATAATGGTGCCGATTCCCTTGTTCACAAACTAAACTAAATTTAAGTTCAGTGCAACTTTTTCTGTCTATTTCATTAAGAAAAGGATAGAAGATAAATATTAGGTTAGTCCTGTCTAACTACACTTTTTCAAGAAGACTCCGTGATCTCATTCTCAAAAACACTCCTTTCATTTGTTTCGTAGATGCTTTTTGAGACTCAAACTTCACAGAGAAACACATGACGTCACTACGTCAGTCACTTCCAGTAATTTAAAAGTCTTGCTCATTACATTTACAGCTCAACCCACTATTTTAAGCTCAAAGTAATGTACTTTGAGTTAAAAATAGCGGGTTGGGTCAGGTTAGTTCTGTTTGCTAACTTTACGTTATTCCGTGTCTGATGCCAGTTAACGACTGATGAGTTAAGTTTAAATTGTTTCGATAAGTTAATATGCATTAAGTACCTAAGTAAAACCTATTTGTTTATACTGCATGTCGATTCTGTAAAAAATCTCACCGTGAAAACTTGCGTGGAGTGAGCTGTCAGTGTCATCCCACTGATGCTAGAGATTGACTAAGCAAACATTTACAATCATAATCGAGATTTGAATAATATTTTTATGCTAATTCTACTGATAATTTTATAGAATTTCAAAACTAGTATTTTAGTTGTCACAACATTACTATGTAAAGTATAATAATTTTCGCTTTATAATCTCAAGGTACCTCGTCATTTCTTCGTAAGATTTATTTAGCAATTTTTCACTAATTGTGTTTCCTAAACAGGTCGAACATTCCGTAGTAGGACACCGATCCCTGAAACTGAAACCGATGACGAAGGACAGAATGAAAACGAAATACAAGTCGAAGCCGATATTGAGGACAAAGGTAACATGACATTACAATAGATATATAAACATCTTCCTCTTTTTGGATTATTTGCCAGGAATAGCTTAAACCATGATGGAAGATCAAAGTTGGTTCAAAATCGAAATTGCTGACTACCTAAGGTATTCCAGACGTAAATACTACTTGAGTAGGTATATGGCGGCATCTACATCGCCACATGCGAACTACGCATCACACTGACGTCACGAAAAATCCTGCATCGCAGAGTTTACCACGCAACTGGCATATATGCAACGTACCGATATCAATCGTCGGGCAGTTGCCCACCAGAGACGACACCCGTCTGGTCGGAGGGTCTTCCCTTTTCTATAGAGGATGAGAGAACTTTACATCCTGTTCCTCATGGCGATATACTGAAGACCCTGACGTGATACGTCAGCGCAGCCTTCGTGCAACTACTTCAGCGTGACGTCATAATCATCGCTTC
Source organism: Eremobia ochroleuca (assembly GCA_949629135.1). NCBI lineage: Eukaryota > Metazoa > Arthropoda > Insecta > Lepidoptera > Noctuidae > Eremobia > Eremobia ochroleuca. The sequence goes on along the minus strand of OX451385.1, from coordinate 8,025,900 downwards.
CTCATCACTGTCTCTTGTGGAGTTTCTTTCATTCAAGAGTTTAAAAATTATAGGTTCAAAGTAGCAAAGTATCAAACTAGCTGAGTCTAGTGGGCCTGACAAAGTGACATTCTATCAGCGATACCGACGACAAGTCAAAAATGTATTGGATTGACATAAGCTTTCGACAAGCCAAAGTATACGAAACGCTTTGAAAGCGATCGCCTCTTGTCTAAGCCCTCACGACTTCTCTTATGTTCAGGTGGAAATTCATAGACGACTCCGCCTTGGTGTGTAAATGTGGTGCTGTTTCACAAACAATGGGACACTTATTATCATGTCCTAAGTGTCCTGTCAGCTGCAAGTTACAGGAACTGATGGACGCTAGCGTTGGCGCTAAAGACGTAGCCAAATTCCGGGGCAAGTCCATTTAGATTGCCTCCGACACGCTAGGAAGAAGAAAAAGAAGAAGAATTATGGCACTTAAGTTTTAAAGGATGATCAGTGTTATAATTTTAAGTACTTACCGATGTGCAAATTCAGGATGAATACACCACCCCACTTCCTCTCTCCTAAAACATCATCATTATATGTTCTTTGCTACTGTTTCGTGTTTATTATTACATATATTTATTTAGATTCATATAATATACTTTATGTATGTATTTATTGTATTATGTAAATGGTACACTACAGACTACCTATAGTATTTGTCTCTCCTTCCCCTTCTTAATCCATCCAAGGTTTGACTTTAAAAGATCGCTCTTAGCGACAAGACCCCCATTGTGTCACCCTTTGTAAAATTAATATATTTATGTCTGTTATTTAAAGAGTATTCTATTCTATTCCATACCTATTCTACCTCCATGAGATAAAGTGCAGGAAGGTGATTCTACCTTTATTGTCGTGATTAGGTAACAAAATATGAATAAAAGTATAAAATGTTTAACTTATTTGACACTAGATAACTTTCAACTTAATTACAGCCTGAACCAAATGAAACCTCGACTTCAAAACTTGAATGTGTCGCAGTTAAAGCAGTGTTTTAGGTAACTCTCCTGATCTAGTTTGCCTAAATCAAACTAACAAAAATAACTCGCTAACTTACTTTCACAAACACCTGCCGGTCGATTCTGTAAAAATCTCACCGTGAAATCATAAGTGAAGTGAGCTTGAAGTGAGCAGTGTTTAAGAGGGGCTTGTGGCTAAGTAATAACAGCCGCACGGGTCGATCGATCAGGTTAAGCTACGCTTGCCGCGGTTGTTCCGTGGTTGGGTGACCATCTTCACATACCAAGACCCCTCCGTGCCTCGGAAAGCACGTTAAGCCGTTGGTCCCGGCTGTCATTCGTAGATCTTTGACAGTCGTTACGGGTCGTCAGTAACCCGAAAGTATGACAACCAATCTTACCTAGGGTTATCGTATTACCCAGTAACTGGATTGTGGAGGTGAGATAGGCAGTCGCTCCACGTAAAATACTGGTATTCAGCTGCATCCGGTTAGACTGGAAGCCGACCCCAACATAGTTGGGAAAAGGCTCGGCAGATGATGATGACAGCTCACTTCCCGCTCACTGCACCTAAGTTCTCACGGTGAGATTTTTACAGAATAGCACTGCTGATTTAGTTTCAGTCTATTCCTTAATAAACTTTGATTAATCAAACTATTTTCTTTGTGTTTGTTGGTCCAGCGTTTTCCCAACTTTTAACTAAATACGACTGTCTGCCTTCGCAGTCACTATCATATAAACTTTCTAATAATTTAAACTTAGACAAGAAGTCTACTTAAACGATTTGTATTTGAGTAAGTACATAATGTCATAGGCAGGATGAAGCTGGCACAGGGGGAGGGATTGGCACAAGAAAAGAGTGGCCTATGGGCAGCTGTGGGTGACCCCGGACTATGAATGATGATGAAGTACATAAAAAGGCAAGATTATTTACAAGTCTGACAACCAGTCTTACCAAGGGGTATCGTGTTACCCAGTAACTGGTTATGGAGGTCAGATAGGCAGTCGCTCTATGTAAAATTCAGCTGCATCCGGTTAGACTGGAAGCCGACCCCAACATAGTTTGGAAAAGGCTAAGCAGATGGTGCATTTGATTGCTCAATTCTTGAGGAAGACTATAGGCTATTTAACATCACGCTAGGACCCTTAGGAACCGAGCAAAAACAAAAAAAAAAAACACGGACCAAGTCGCGGGGGCTGAAGCTGGAGATAAAATTAAATTATTCTATCACTTTGGTATTCATCATTTCTTATTACTGACTTTAATCAAGGGTTGACCTTAGAGAGTTAATGAATAAGATGAATTTCCCACCATCTTGTAATACAATATTATTAATTAATTTATTCATTTTGCGCCATCGACGGATGAATAAATTAAATATGAATTAATGAATGTTATCTGTTTAATATTCTTGAAACTTGTGTATTGTGTGTATGGTTTGCTTTGTACCAGTATTATTTTAACTAAGACCTGATTTTTCAATAGTCAGATCATTTTTATCTGAGGAATATACTGCATGTTCTTTTTTTTACTGTCTCAAAATTTTTATAGGGTGTAATATGAATCATGCATTTTGGTCAAGTAGGTACTGAACGTTTGTATTAAACAGCAGATTTTTTTTTCGTGATGTCAGTGTTGGTCCCATAGTGAAAGTTGTTCATATTCATGGATAGAACAGCCTGTAAAAAATTGGAGATGTTAAAAAAAACATCCAGTATATTGCAATTTGACGGGTTTCTTATAGAGATTATGACAAACTGTCATATTTATTCTTCAAATACCAGTTAACTGACTATTGAAAAATCAGCCCTAAGTTATCTAACCACAATTATAAACGTTTAAAATCTAGCCTCAATTTCATCTCATCAATATCACCAGCCTACAGCAGCCCACTGCTGGACATGGCCTCTCCTATTGCACGCCATTCAACTCGATTTTCACCAACTCTCATCCAGCTGCTACCAGCCATCCTCCGAAGATCGTCGCTCCCCCTAGCCTGAGGGCTTCCCACATTACGTTTACCGTTTCGCGGTCTCCATTCATGAACACGTCTACCCCAACAGTCATCGGTTCTACGGCTAATATGCCACTTCAGCTTGCCACTTCAGCTTGCTTATTCTGTGAGATATATCGACAATTTTGGTTCTCTGCCAGATCACCTCGTTGCGGATTCGATCCCTCAGAGAGACTCCAAGCATAGCCCGTTCCATAGCTCGCTGAGCAACCTTGAACATATGGACCAGCCGTATCGTGAGTGTCCACGTTTCGGCTCCGTAAGTCATAACTGGCAGGACGCACTGATTGAATACCTTAGTCTTTACGCTCTGTGGAATACGCGACGAAGCTTCCCAAACGTTGCCCAGCCCAGCTGAATTCTTCTGTTAGCCTCCCTCTCAAAGTTGTTCTTACCAAACTGCAGAGTTTGCCTGAGGTAAACGTATTCTTGAATAACCTTGAGAACACTGCCATTGACAGAGCAATCATTCCCGGGGTGACGTGTTCGTTAAATTTTTCGTTTCGTTCAATCTCATCTCAGCGACAATCACTGTCAAAAACTTGTCAAAAACGCAGGGAAATTAGAGGTATCTTTTGACAGATTTGAGACTAAGATCAGACAGTGAACGTTCTTCAAATTACCAGAATTGCCCCTCTGATATTTTCTTCGCCTATAAAGTAAATAAATAGTCTTAGAAGATATTTCATAGATATTTTAATCTCTCTTACCGAACTTAAAATCTAATCGAAGCCAGAAAGTTCAACATTTAGGTGTTTATTTATAAATTTTGCTTAAAGTTAAGAAAAAAATAAACGTTAAAAATAATGTATGGTTAAGCGTATACTAATGTATGGTAAATATAATATTACTCTAATCAACATTTACCTATAAATAAACCCATCTTTTGCGAAACACTCAAAAAAGAAAGCGTCTATTAGTTTACTTACAATTTCCGGCGCTGAACGAAAACGCGAAAACAATCAAATTTCTATTACCTACGTCACGTTCTGTGCCTCCCAATGTTTACTAAGAAACATTACTGTGTTTTATTTTACAATGTCTCGGTCTGGAGGCCATAATTTATTGAGGCATCCACAGGCAAGGCCGGTTAAGCAGACGACAGTCTCCTAGGTTGACCTGCGAGATAACAATCCTAAAAAAAAAAATTACAATGCATTGTAATTTTTTCATATTTTTTGTTATTATTGTTGACTTGGTTTTATTGTAGACAGTCTTTTCAATTTTATGTTTCATTTAGGTATTTTAAATATAAATTTATTTTAGGACTAACAAGTACTTACTACTAACACCTCTGATTCAAAAGTAGTTTTTTTTTTCTAATAAATGTATGTACTCTATTCCTACAGGTTCAGAAGGTGGATCCGAACAGACTCGTCCACTGAAATCTTCCTCCCAAGAGCCATCGGCGCCAAGCACACCAGATTTCGACCCAGCCGACGGCACCCGACTGCCCCCACCAGCAGAATTCCAGTCCACTGACCACATCATTACCATAGAACCGGATACACCAACAAATACCTTATACATCACTCAAGAAGAGGACTCGAATCTTCAGAAGCCAATTACTCCGACTCCTAGCATCAATTCGCAGTCAGAACAGATCCTTTCAGCTTCTAGCTTAGAATCCCAATACAAAAAGATGTCGTCAGAGCCTCCTACTGTTATCATAACTCCAGATGTCAGTGACCCTGAGAGATCTCCTTCCAGGCCTTCGATTAGCACTCCTAGATCAGCTAAAGTCACTCCATCAGCTTCTCCAAGCTATGGCCGAGATAGAGGCAAGTCGAAGGTGACTGGGAGGGTCGTTTCGGGATGGCTTTAAGCTGCATGTAGACCTATTTTGGATATAGTCAAATAAAATTAGCTAGCGGCAGACGATATGGGTATATGGGTATCGTGACAAAGCAAAAAGACATTAATTTGATCGTTTACATGTGATTTACAAGTGATGTACATGACAAAGCAAAAAGAAATTAATTTGATCGTTTTATTTTTTATTTTTGTTGGAATCATCGACCGCAGTTAGTGTTGTCATCTGAAATATCACTTTAAAAAAATCTATTTTTGGTTTGAAACAAAAGAATACAGATTTTTTCAAGTCATACTTCAAGTAACATAACTACCAGTGGTAGTTGACCCTAAAAAAATACAACAAATCATTTTATTATTTTATTTTATCGTATTCAGATATCGATACCCAACACGTCTGTTGAGTTTCTCTAGTTAATTTAACTTGACCGCGTAGATGCAGTTTTGGGATTTGAGAAAATAAGTCTAGTCTTCTAGTGTGTGTGTTCTTACTTCCGAATCGACGTATTAGTGAGATATGATGTTGTTATAGCAATAACTAGTTTTTATCGATATGTTGCCATCGATTAACTTATAACGATCTAGGTCACAAGTTCGCAACTCTACTATAGTTTTCGCGTTTTAGCATGGCAATAGCGGTCATTGACCCACCTTCATTTACTCATCATCATCATCATCAGGGTCATCATCGTGGGTGAAGTCGGGCTGTGGACGATATCGATTGTGGCCTCTTTTGTTTTATGCCAATCCCCACGCTCCTGTGCCAGCCTCAGCCAGGTTTGACCCGGGATAGCAACAATGTCGTCTGCCCATGTCCCCACCGGACGGCCAACTTCTCGTCCTCCTTGGACGCTAAAACTGAAAAAAAAAAAAAACAGAAAATCTCATTAAAAGAACAAAATATAATCTCGTGCTACCATTTTTGTTTAAAAAACTTGAAATAAAGTTTTTTAACGTCCTGAGTCAATAGCTATAGTAATCTTCAACATGTTCCAGTAACGAAAAACTATACATAGTTTATTGCTTCGGTTCCTATGGAGAAATACAGGGTGTCACTGGAAGTATAGATCAAATCGAATAGAGGCGTGGGCAACGTCATTTCCAAATGTTTTAACCCTGAGAAAGTCGGTGCAATTTAATACACTTTTTTTCTCGAAAATTGAATAAAATTTTTGCCAGCACGTAGCCTTTATAGTAAATGTTTTTTTTTTTCTTATTGAACACATGCTTTCTAGCTGCGTAATTACCACAGGAAAGTTCCACTCTTCTACAACGTCCTGAAAAAAAATTGAATTAATAGCCTTTATAGTTTTTTTATGATTTTTTCCTTTGAGCAATATGCGAAGTGATTGAAAAAAACAAAAATTGGTCATAACTTTTGAACCGTAAAAAATTGCACCGACATTCTCAGGGTTTAAAAAGTTTGAAAATGGCCTTGCCCACGCCCCTATTCAATTTGATTCACTTCCAGGGACAGCTTGTATAAGGGAAGGGGATCAAGGACCGTTATTGCTATGATAAAACGCGAGAACTATAGTCCAGCAGTGCTATTCTGTAACAATCTCACCGTGAGAACTTGGGTGAAGTGAGCGGGAAGTGAGCTGTCATTAGGGATTAACACTATTGACACTGCTCACTTCACTTAAGATTACACGGTGAGATTTTTACAGAATCGACCGGATTTTATTGACATTGTTGAAAGAACTTTACTGCCACATATCAAATTCTACATATCGTAATGATAAACAGCTTTTAATATAATATTGTTAAATCCCTATAAACAAGTGAAGAAAATGCCTTCGTTTCGTATCTTGTCATACCTAATAGTTGAATTCGTGGCCTAGAAATGTTTATATATCAATCACCTAATTAATAATAATGATAATTATTATTATGGTCGTTAAGTATCCAATAAGCAGCCCCTAACCAAATGAATTATGAAATACATTCTCAAATGGCTCGATAGTAACCCTCAGATTACTATCGAGCCATTTGAGAATGTATTTACCGTAATTACCGCAATTACCGCATTTTTAAGACCGTTAGAATTCTATAATCTGTCTCAATCTGTCAAAAATACCTAAAGTAGACCAAAATAACAGCTAATATACTCTAAACAATATCATGTTGACAAAAAAAGTTCAATCTCGCAGTTGTCATTTTAGTCTAGCCAATTAAAAATCATAATTTATTTCCCTACATTCTTGACAAGTTTTTTACATTGATTGTCGCTGAAATGAGCTTGAGACCAGCAGTGCGATTCTGTAACCATCTCACCGTGAAAACTTGGGTGACGTGAGCGTGTAGTGAGCTGTCAGTGTCATCCCACCTGATACTAGGGATTGACCAAGCAAACATTTATAATCGTAATCGAGATTTTAATAATATTTTTTATGCTAAAGCTAGTATTTTATTTGTCAAAACATTACTATTTTGTGAGATTTTAATCTAGGAAAAAAAGACTAGTCCTTATGTAACGACTAGTCTAGGAAAAAAAAAGAAAGTTGATATTCTTACTAAGTTTCTGTTTTGTTGTTTTATTTTGAAACCCCACAAAATAGTAGTTTTGACAACTAAAATACTAGCTTTTGAATGATTTGAAATGATCAATAGAGTTAGCAAAAAAAAATTTACTAAATTCTCGTTTATGATTGTAAATGTTTGCTTAGTCAATCCCTAGCATCAGTGGGATGACACTGACAGCTCACTCCACGCTTGTTTTCGTGGTGTGATTTTTACAGAATCGACATGCTGATTTAAGTACGGGAATTGGCCGGTTCAGAAATTCAGAATTATATTTTATAGCACTGTGTGACCTAAACCCGCACTTAAGTTACGCTTTTCTGTGACATAGGTATAAGTTGTCCATTTTTACACAGAAAAGCGAGACTTACGTGCGGGTTTAAGTAATGTACTATTTTGGTACACCTCAAAAATGTACTTATAAGTCGTGCCTTAAGTGTGTGCCTAACCAATCATACTCGGAAACAACTTTTAAAAATAGATATTTTTATCATCATTTTCATTTTTTCGATTAATGGAGCTGTTGTCTACATTCAGCAACATTTTGCTGTAAACGTATTTTATTGTTATCTAAGATAAATTTAGGAAACATAATTGAAATTCCGCAAAATCTATGTTATATTATGTGCATGGGCATAGCCAGCGGGGTAATTGCGTAATACACTAACAGTAGCAATAGATTTCGTTTTGACAGTTCAACAACATGAACGGCGTGATTTACGTTGTAGAGCAGATAATTTTTTCGAATATATGAAGCAATGGATTAGCAATGTCCGATAAAATTGTTCAGATTTTGATTGAAAGTGTGTTCGCAATTCGGATGCAGGAGTCGTTAGTTCAGTAAAATACTATTAGATTTATAGTAATTGTAGTGTAAAACTTAAACTGAGATCGAGTGACCTTTATTGGCCGCTGAATTCATTGGGATATTATAATAACTTAAAATACGTAGAAACTATCAATAATTGATACAATGAAATCAATTTAAGTTACACTAAAACGATTTTCAATTAGGGACAAATGTAGAAGTAATTGTGGGAGTACTTAAAGTACTTACTTCTGCCCAGCTCTTCGGGTAATACAGGCGTGATGTTATTTTTAATTAAAGTAACGAATGAGTAACATAGAAAAGTATTGGAAACCACTTTCAATTAAACTTAAAAAAAAAAACGTAGCAAAAAAGAAAAAGTGTAATTTCAATTTGTAACATTTTTACAATAAATGCCTTATATATATTTATATGTATTAATTACAAAACTTCGTGAAAAATCTCAGCTATATGTCAGTCATGTAATAAGCACACAAACCCAATAAGAAAATGCCTTTGTAAGACCAGATTGTACTGTAGTTTGTTGACATAGTCTTAAGCGTATGTTTAATAAAGAAACAAAACCTCTGGTTTACGTTTGCCACTATTTTATTTAACACACAACCTTTCTTTGTAACTCAGGACAACGTAGGCAATGAAAGATCAAATGAAATCTTGGTTTTATTTTCTTTTCTTGTCGGTATTTATTTTTGAGGTGGGATAGTATTTTCTTTTGGACCGGAGAATTAATCCACAGTCATACTAATACTAGCTGTTTGTCGAGACAAAGTCTACGATCCTGGATGAAAAGAAACCCTATGTCCTCCAGGGCATGAACTACCCATGCGCCAAATTTCATCCAAATCCGTTCAGACGTTATAGCGTGAAAGCGTAACAAAAAAACAAGCAAACTCACTTTCTCATGTATACTCGTAATATTAGTTAGGATTAGGATTATAAATGGAAAAGTAACTGCCTATCTGTTCACAGTCCATCTGTCTGTGTGTTTGTTTTTAATAACTCTTCACACCTTTATCAGTGAACTGTGCGTTATAAAATTTGACAAGGAGACAGGCGTCTTTTCATCCTGGATATTTGTATTAAAAAACCAGCCAAGAGCGAGCCAAGACAAGGCGAAAAAAGCCAAAAAAAAAACACGTATGTTCTATAAAAATATTTGGCTGTAGAAGATACTAATTTACTTACAAGATTTTCCCTCTGTGTCTAACTCTATTGAAATTAAAAATTAACCATCGACACGTGGCGATCTGTAATTTCTGCCTGACTTTAGGGAGAGTTTTAGTCGAACACACGTCAGTGGTAACATTATGACCTTGAGCTGGCTTTGCGTAGAAGAAGGAAAGGAATGGAATACGAGGCCAACTTATACTGGTTTTGATAAGTAGGCACGACGACATATCCAAGCTACACATTTCCAGTGTAAGCTGAACTTCTCGTTGTACGGAAAAGCCTATACAATGCGAGGTCAGCTAAAACTGGAAATATATAACTTGATATGTCGTTGTGTTTGCTACTGACATCCGGTCAATTGAACCTGTGTGATGGATCATAGCAACACATTCTGTCATGGAGTAGCTGTATTAATCGGGAGGGAGTGTGTCGGGCGGCCGCCGCGATCAGGGGATTGGGGTGCTTTATACTCGTAGCAGTATCAAAGAAGCGCTTAGAAAGGCGTTTCATGAACTGCTGGACGGTGGTGGTGATGATTCTGATATCTAAGTGTAGACTCTCATTGCGGACATAGAAGGGGGATCCCGTGACCTTTCTGAGGAAACGGTTCTGTAGGTTCTGCATTCTATGCAGGTGGTGAGGCTTAGCGTGTGCGAAGACTACGCAAGCATAGGTCATGATGGGAGATTCGGGCGCGCACGTCGTTCGGTTATAAATACCAGTCCGAATGGTGGGGGGGTAATTCCGCCCCGACCCTTGCTCGAGCCGGATCGCGCCGCTGAGCCTGTAGTTCTAAATTTGTCCCTAAACAATCATTCCGATCCAGCCTGTCCCTTGCTGCCCTCTCGCAGCGACGCCCTAAGCCGAGGTCCTTACCCCACAGGGGGTGCTCTTAGCGTGTAGTCGCTAAGTAAGTTTTTTAAGCCCTGGCTGGAGGCCTTAATTTATTGAGGCATCCACAGGCAAGCCCGGTTAAGCAGTCGACAACCTCATGGTTGAACTGCGAGATGCCATTAAAAAAAATAAATGGGGGGCAGTCTGCGTGGTCGGACTGTCGACCTGTGCGGTGTTGCGTTGGTGAGTCAACTATTACTATTGTAAAATAAGCATATTTTACTACCACTTTTATTGAAACTTCACTATGACTGAAACTATGTATCTAACTTTCACATAGACAAAGAGACCTTGTCGTTTTATGACGTGTAAGTGACAGTCATTTTTAAGGTGGATTATGTTATTAATATAAAAAAATTACGGAGTCAACTATACTTAAACTAAAATAAAACAAAATCATACAGTGATTATTTATATTTATTCTCATATTACAATTTCGTACAAAACATTTGACAATTTTTCGTTAGTCTTCCAAACCTTTATTTTTCAAATTGGTTCTGCTTACCCATTAAAGAAAAGTGGTATGAATATACTCAAAACATTAAAGAGCAGAAAAGGTTAATAATTTTATTTTGTTAATTTTTAAATATTTTTTTTCTTTTTTTTTTAATAAAATATAAGAACATTTCCTTATATAATAGAATGAGTAAACTGGCTATTTAATTTGACTTTATAACAATTTCATGAAACTTAAAACTAGGACAGATAATAAAAAGTTGGATACATTCCAAATGTTGGGTCGATTCTTGAATTTGAATCTTTTAGTTTTATGGTTTCTATTAAGTATAAAACTTGGGAAATGTTTTTCAATTGGCTTAACAAATGTGTTTCCATTCGTTCAATAATTTATGAGAAAATAAAGTAGACATACAAACATCAGAAAAAGTATTTAATATCAGATCTTAAATTTATACAAATCATGCAAATAATAAAAGAAAAATAACAAAATCCAGATCTTGAGTAGAATTAAATAGAATGAAATATACAAATGATATTAACAAACAAAATTATAAATTACACAAAAGAAAATACCTAGAAGCATCACTTTTATTTTCACAATAATTTTAAAGCAACATCTTTTATATCTTCTGTCTGGAGTCTGGAGTGTATCTTAAAACAAAAGTCAGGTAGGGTACAATAACACACCACATCAATACAGGATCGTGTAACGTTGGCGACTACCGCGGTCTATCAGACATTCACATTAGTCATGAATTTGACGCTCTGAAACTACACGCGAGCTCGCTACGGAAATATACGAGAAAATATTGATTGTGGTGTGCTTGTTGCAAAAATGGAGGCAAAAAATATCGTATCTTTTTTTTTTAGAAAATAAGAGATTATCAATAATATTTTATCGATTGCGTTAATCAAAGTAAAATCCAAAATATATTAAAAAATATTAATTCTAGTGGACTTGATGCAAAAAATACGGATAAAAGATATCGTATCTTTTTTTAGGAAAAACCTTTGGAGAGTAGTAATATTTTTTCGATTGTGTTCATCAAAGTGAAAGCTGTTAGAGTTAAAAAAAAAAAAACTGTTCATCAAATTAACAAACACATAATCATACAGAAAAGCGGAAAACAAAATATTTAATTAAATTCAAAAGTTGCTAGAATAAAACTGAAAAGAAAATTTTATGTTTTTTTTTTTTTCATTTTATATTTTTCATGGACGACACATTATTACTTCAATCACCGGCCAAGCAACCCTTACCAAAGTAAATAGAAAGTAACATTTAAACTTAGTCAGAAATAAAGACGAAAATGCCATCAGAACCTTACTAACTCATTCAATACAAAAAAAAGCAGAAAACATTGTACTGAGGAATCTGGTTTAGGTACTGTCATACTTACCCGAATATATGATTAAATTAATTCAAATGAAACTATTCCACGAATCAATGATTTTTTACGTAAAGTATATTCAAACTTATGTTTTAAATTAATATTATTTCGAGTTAAACCAATATCAGCTTTATTTTAATGTGAATTAAGTTGAATTCAGAGTGACTAGCACTATTGAAAAAGTTATAAAAATATTTGAAGTTGTAGCGTAAACTAAACTTTATTGTGTGGGATTTAAGGTTATTTTTCTATAAACTCATATTTGTTTAGATTTTGGCAAATTAATCGCGAATGCAGATTAGGTATAATATTAACAACAACCACATAACATCACGCCTACCTTTCCCGAAGGGTTAGGCAGAGCTAAATAAAATAAGCAAAATAAAATTATATTACTCCATATTTATATCTCACCAAATGAGGCCATTAATATAGGGTCAAACGATATTCTAACTTTTTGTCATCGATCCCTCTATAAATCATCAGCTGGCAATTATATTTTTATGGAAAATCCTTAGAAAGAAACGCTTCCTGAGACTCATTCAACCCAGAACACCGATCTTTGTGACCTTCCTCAGGGATCGAAGAAGCAGCTGAAAAATACCAGATATTGTATTGAATGAGCTAATTAATATCTATCAACACAAGGAGCTAAATCAGGCAGTATCTACAGCCAGCCAGTCTTCAGTTGCTTTTTGATGCTCTTAATCTCCTCCAATCTCTGGACTGGTCGCAGCGGCTCTGGTGAAGCAGGTGGTATTAGCTGCTCCGTGCTAGAGGTCGAAGTAAGCCGCTTTGGTGGAGACGATGGCGTTTTAGAGGGCTGATGAAATAAAAATAAAAATTACGTAACGATATAAAACGGAAAGTGGATAGCTGTAGGGTCACAACAAAGAAACGATGGATGGATTCTGTCAAAGATGATATGAATAGAAAGTGGGTCAGTACTGAAATGAACTATTTTATTGATGGAGGAGACCTTTGCCCAGAAGTGAACAGCACAGTTGTATAGCTTAATAAAAAATGATCTTTATTAGTAATCTTTACGGCAATGCCCATTGAAGTTGAATTGGACTCCGAATGTTATACGGTAACCATGAATTCAGAATATGATTCTAGACAGGGGTCAGCGTATTAACCCATTGTAAGTTTAAAAAAAAAATCTGCTGTTTCACAAAAATGGGCACTACCTAGATGCCATGGCCAAAATGTATGAAACAGCAATTTTTTTGATAAACGTCGAAAAATTTCAATGCAGAGTTCTTTAGAATCATGTACTTAATCCATGGTAACGAGTTGCGCGTCGATGTGCCTGCCACCTGTATAGAAGCAGTACTCTTACGAAAGAAGACATACTGCGCCAAAAGATGTTGTTACATGGGACTCCGTTTTTAGTGTTCCGTGACAAAATTGACCTTACGAAACTCTTGCAGAATAAATTCACTGATTTTCTATTGACTGATTGATTTGTTCTATTGACTTCAAAGACTGAATTTAAATTATTTTATTTTATTTTTTATTACTGCCAATTTACGCGTCTCTGGTATCAAACAGCGGCAATTTGTGTCATTTCCAATTTCGTTCCTTTGGAAACGAAACAAGTCAGTGCCATCTCATATATCCTTAAAACAAACGACAAATACCATTATTAAAATAAAGTATTGAATTGTAACTATTTTAAGATAAGTAATGATGATTTTGAAATATATTTTTGCTACGTGGGATTACTCCTTAAGTAAAATATAAAACATCCTCCAATTAAAATTCAAAATGGGCAGCAAAGAAAATAAAACACCGGTTAACGGATATTTATCGAAAATATAAATTATCACTTTCATTATCTAAATCTAAACTAATAATCTAAATCTCTTCTTTATCTCTTTTCCTTAATCTAAATTTATTATTTAATAATAATAATTTAAAGAGAAAATATTTTATTTTGTGTATATTTGTTTGTTACGCTTTCACGCTAAAACGGCTGAACGGATTTGAATTAAATTTGGCATATGGGTGGACCATGACCTAGATAAGTATATTGGATACTTTTTATCTTGATATTCTTACAGGATCGAAACTTATACGGGTGAAACCACGGGGCGCAGCTAGTTCACAATATAACCGAATATTTACTTTGTAGAGAAAAATATTATTTTAATTATTGTGAATGTGAGGACTATCTGGATCATTGTTTTTTGTTCCCTTCAGTTAATTTTAATGATGGTCTGGTATTTTGAGTAATTTATGCGACCTACACAAATGTCCTTTCTTTGGTATTGTTCGTCTAATCGTTTAGCTCCTTAAGTTCTTAGTTGAGCTTCACGATAATTGCGTGCACTGGACTGGACAGGTCCACTCAAATCTGTGTGGTTCTTTCCTCAAAAGACCATTTCAGATACCAATCTACATGGTCCTCAAAATGATCTGACCAAGACTATTTCCCGATTTTTACATACACATTGATAAATTTTATGTATACAGTGACATGAATATTTACTTTGTAAAGTATTAATATTATTTTAATCATTGTGAATGTGAAGACTATGTGGGTTAGTGTTCTTTTGTTTTTATTTTTCTCAGTTAGTTTTAGTCATGGTCTGGCAGTTTTAGTAATTTATGCAGCCTACCCAAATGCCCTTTCCTTGGTTTTGATCGTCGAATCTTTGAACTCCTTAAGTTTTGAGTTGAGCTGCATGATTACTGACAAATGCGTGCACTGATTGGACAGGTCCACTCAAACTGTGTGGTACTTTCCTCAAAAGACCATTTCAGACACCAGATTACATGGTCTTTACATAATGTGACCAATATTACCAATGTCTGGACTTTAAAAGACACTGTAACCTCTGAGTTTGTTTCGATCTTTCTTCTCAGAGTAGTCAGATAGGAGACGCCGACCTCATCTAGTTTTTTAAAAATAATGACAACGACGATTATTATGATTGATGTGTAAAAGTGTTTGTACAAACCTACTTACAGAAATTAAATCATTTATCATTTAACCTACTGAACACCATGGGTAATTAAAAAGACTATGAACAAATACAAAAATCTAGGACATTGATGAAACATTAAAACCCAGCACAAAACCTTACCTTGAGTTACTTTACTGCTAGAAAAATGAATCTTATTTCATATATTCACAAATTCTATCCATCATTTTATATTTGTTCATAACTTTTTAGGAAGAATATAACCTAAACTGAAAGTTGTTTCTAGACGGGAGTATTCTATAATCCTTTATGACGCAGATAAGACCGATGGACTTTTCTCAACTCTTTTCAATCTTTACGAAGGATCGAAGGATAACATAAAATTTTGAAATAATACTAACGCTATGATGCCCGCGTATGAAGATAGACTGACATTTGGCAAATAATTTAATTTAATGTTCTGTGTCTCGTAATGATAATTACTTTGCATACCTACTATTGTACAGAATCATGTTTTTCTAACTGAACAGACAGCTGTGCTGCTGGGGAGTTTCTTGCGCCACTTCTTCTCCCCAGCGAAAGCACTAGGAAGTGGTGAATGGCGGGCGTTTTAGGGGACTATACTATGTAATATTGACGTTCGAAAAGTGCCTGATTTGAATAAACGACTTATAATTTTAATTTTGAATATCGAATCTTTAGTTTGGTGGTTTACAGGAAGCAAGCCTAATGACCTTTTTTGGAACATTAACTATTTTCTAGCTTCTACTATAACTCTGATCAATTGAGTTAAAAATCGATTGGCAATAAAAATCCTAAGTTCATTCACTGACAGACAACGCACTGCCTAGGCCGCTAGGTTTATAAACATGAAATTTCACGAGAATACCATACGAAAGGTGGAGCTTACAAAAGTGAGGACTAAGGAAGGATTTTTGAAACTTCATCGACGAAAGGGGTTAAATAGAGGATGCAAGTTTGTATCGAAATTCGACATTTATTGACGTGTTTGTACAAACCTACTTCCAGAAATAAAATGACCCCCGATTAACTCCCGAAAGTTCGATGAGAACATCAAAACCTTTGGCAGAAACCTACGATAATCCCATTTCCTGTAATAGGATGTAATGTGTCGACAGGATTTTTGATAATGATGGTTCGTAGCAAAAAGTGGGCATGGAGATTGGGACAGTATGGGGTTAGGTACTTTACTGCTAACTCAAGTGTTAGATTCCTGTATATAATTAATGTAAGACATCATTATACTCACAGTATCAGTAGCAGAAGTGGAAGGCTGCGGAGCCGCGACCGCCGGAGGTGGTGGAGCGACCTTAGGGGGTGTCGGCGGCTTGGCGGCGTGCGGCGGCGTGCTGGGGGTCACCTCCATGGTGGGCGCTGCGGGGGCCTGCGGGGGGAATGGAAACAATTTAGAGAAAAAAAGATACGTATTATACAACGTGTAACGTTAAATGCGCAAAACCAGAAAATAGTTTGATCAGAATAGCGAGCAGAATTAATTGAACCACTTTTTAATATAGGTCACATATTTCAAAAAATCTTTATTAAAAACGTTGCCGTATTTATTAATAGGTCAAGCAAGCCAATGTCAGCGCGGCGCAGCGGCCCGGTGACGACTACTCCCTCGATAAAGCGTCGTCGCAGACGCAAGAAACGATCAGAATGGCCAGTAAAACTAAAACAGCACATAAAACATTTGCAATTTTTTTAATGACTTATTTTCCCTCTGACATAGGTCAATTGAATTAAAAATCGGTTGGGGTGTCTAAGGTTTTGCGCATTTAACGTTACACGTTGTATTTCAGAAATTACCACTTTATAATTGAAAAGGTTCCATTTATAACGTTTGAAAATGGTTTGAAAGGAATACCTACATCTACATTTTATTTTTGTTGGATAATTTGAATTAGGTTAGGTTGCCTTTTTAGATTCTTCTTCGTAAAACGTTCGAATCCCTATCAGTCTTTTTTATGCTCGCCACGGAAACGAAATACCGGGATAAAAGATCCTATGTCGTAAACCCAGACCCATGGTCTACCTTTTTGCCATTCTGATGTTCTATTCGCATTTATAATATTACTAGCGACCTGCCCCGGCTTCGCACGGGTGCAATGCTGATCACTATCACTACATAGTATAAAACAAAGTCGCTTCCCGCTGTCTGTATGTCTCTATGTATGCTTAGAACTTTAAAACTACGCTACGGATTTTGATGTGGTTTTTTTTAATAGATAGAATGATTCAAGAGGAAGGTTTATATGCATATAATACATGCATAATATAGTAGAGAAACACTGATAATTTTAGAGCCATTATTTCTCTTAAAAAGTATAGGATAAAAAATGGTTATTTTGGGTTATCCCTAAGAGATAGACATATGCCATCGCGGACTTTTTTGTAGACCTTTTTAAGGTGTACAATACTGTAGTACATTATTTTGATCTATCTCGTAGGGTTAAGCCAGCGTTTGCATTGTAAACGCAAAAAAATGTGTTTATTTACGACATCACATTAGAAACCTCTAAAATGATCAGTGTTTCTCTACTATATTATGCATGTATTATGCATATAAACCTTCTTCTTGAATAATTCTATCTATTAAAAAAAACCGCATCAAAATCCGTTGCGTAGTTTTAAAGATCTAAGCATACATAGGGACAGACAGCGGGAAGCGACTTTGTTTTATACTATGTAGTGATAGTGAAGTATGGATCGTATTCTTACCTTAGCCTTCGCAGGCGCTGGTGGTGGAGGTATAGCTCCGTCTGCAGGTTTTATTTCAGGGACCACTGGTCTAGCTACAGCTATAACTTCTGCTGGCTTAGCCTCGCCGTCTTCAGGTTTATCTGGCACCTGTGTCATATAAAAATCACAGGCGTATAATAACGGGTGTAAAATGATGCTTAAAGCAGCCGAGAGTCACTAGCTCTCCCCGATATTGTGATCATTTTTTAGATTTCCGTACCTCAAAATGAAAAAAAACAGAACCCTTATAGGATTACTTCATTGCCCGTCCGTTTGACTGTCAAGACCCTTTTTCTCAGGAACGCGTAGAAGTATCGAGTTGAAATAATTATCAAATACATAGTTCTTGATAGTCAGCCTATGATGTTCCCACAGCTGGGACACAGGTCTCCTCTCGGCGAAAGGGAGTGGGCCGTAATACACCAGGTGGGCCCAGTGAGGGCTGGTAGATGCCACATGTCTTCGAATTTTCAGTTCTAGGACATGCCGGTTTCCTCACGATTTTTAATTTTACCGTTTTGAGAGCAGTGGTAATGAAATACACAAAGTACAGAGCCTGTCTTGTTTTGAACCTACGACCTACGACTCGTCGAACGACCTACGGTCGCCCGTTACCACTGGGCCACCACAGCTGAAATTCCATCATGTTCAACAGAATTCCCTAAAAAACTAACAGTTATTGTCATAAAGGAAAGTGATGTCTCTCACCGGTTCTTCTCCTGCTGACGGTGGTCCTGGCGACTTCCTCTTGATAACCTTTGGTGGAGATGATTCTCCTGGCACGCGTTTCGCCTTCAAGGGACTTGGATCTATGTATAAAAAAACACGATGTATCTTATAAAATAATTTCAGGATGTGTGAGCAAAACCGCATAATGTCTACTTTTGGAACCAAGAAACAAACATGTCAGAACTTTTTCTGGTCAAAAGTTGTTTTGGTTATGACTTAAAACATTGTTTCCAGAATAAGCACAATTTACTGTCCTTTATTTATCTAGTCTATTCCGTGATGCATAAACGTATTCCTGGCACCTACTTTGGGAAACCAGAAACGAAAGAAAAAAACGTGTGGGGTCGGGTACTCCCGGCAGGAACGATTTTCAAAATGAAAATCCAAGACGGCGGCTGCGAAAATATCGAAAAATTTGAAAATTTTGGCAACCACCAATCAAATCTTGGATTTTAATTTTGACCACACTATTTGCTTCAGCACCCTCGAAAACCATGAAAACTATATCTCACTCTCTCTCTGCTTCTTTCTATTATATAAGTAATAAAAAGTCGCATAAAGGGAGGGGGATAACGCTTGTTTTGTTACGTGACGATTTCTACCAGTTAACTTCTACCGCAAGCTCCGTTAAAGAACTTCGCCCTAAAAACACTTAAACGGTGTCAGGACAATTCATTTTTTTGTCAGGAAACTGACAAAATATTAAATTGGAATGTGATAGTTATTTTATTTTAGGTTACAAATTCACAAATATTTAAGTATGTAAAACCTACTTTGAAGAAACTTTCTGGAACTAAATAAACTACCTACTTATAAACCAGTACAACAAGTAGGTCATTGAACTCTGTCCCGATCATGAAACTCGTGGAACGAAGCTTAACTACATACATCATAACCCAATTTGTAATGGCGACTGGCGATAGGCAATAACTATTAATCTTGCATAGACAAGCGCCGCCACAGACAACAACTAGTTACATAGTAATTAACAAACGATATTATAGTAGGTAACCGAGTTATTATCAATACTAGCTTCTGTCCGCGGCTTTGTTAGCGTGAAAGGAGACGGAAAACGGTGCAAATGTAATAAGTTGAAATATGATAAGAAAATTAGTAATTTTTTTTAGCTTAAAATATGAAAAATCACCTCATTTCTCAATCTGAAAGCGGAGAAATATGAGAAAGATAGTTTTCGTGAGAGTATCGATTGAGTAATCGATTTAAAAGTTTTATTTGAGTTTTAATCACGATGGTTGGATATTGTGCTTTAATTGGATGCTTATCTTCATCGAGCAATTAAGCAATATTTAGTTAGGTACCTTATTTTGTCACTGAATAAATAAACCTAAAACTTATTATGTCTTACATAATAACTATTATAATATTATTTCAATACAAACCCGACTATATAAATAAATAATTGAATGCTGCTCGTACAAGGTCACTTCATAATAATGCACACGTTCGGGCAGCGCGTCGTCGTTTGGTTCGCCCGACCCAAATCGCTGCACTTTCCGCGTCATTTTTTACGCTACGCACGACACCCAACCCTAATAGAGTTCACGCACACATTTGCACGTGAACACAAACGTCATTGGTTATTTAGTAGTAATAGGTAATTATTTTGCGAGTGTTGTATGAAGTGTCCGAGGTATGTTACTATTCCGTTTTCGACTAGCGTTCTTTCTGACTTTGTATCTCATGTTTAGTTTGCACGGCTCCTAAAGGTGACGTGATATTATGGCGGTCCTCAATAATAGGACTTTCAAATGCAAAAAGATTTTTTCAAATCCGACCGGTAGTTTCCCCCTACATACAATCTTACAAACAAACTAACGAATTTCACCTCTTTGTAATATTAGTATATTATGAAGATGATCGATTAGGCAGCAAGAATCGATTAATATTTCGGAATTTCGAAGTAATTTTGATGCTATCTGTTTTGTTAGTACCTTACTAACTGTTTGTTTTATGGGTAAGTAATCAATTGGAACGTTAGATAAACAAGATAAAGTTGGCATTTAAAACTTAATTTTTGGAAACTAATATTTTACCGAGTTGTGATGAAAATAAACAAGAAATTTAAAACTGTTCCAAAAACTAAATATGTACGTATTTATTTTCGATAACACTACTTTCGCTATGAGCCACCATTTTAGATTTTATGTGAAGTCATATTCATCGCCTATAACTCGCGAAACAACATGACGCTTCCAACAATTTCCTGTTTGTCAAAATATGACGAGTAATGTAGGAATAATGTGCGAATAGACAGATGAAATCTTAACCCCCCTCTGACTTTGCCGTAGTCGAATAAAAATAGGGCTTACAACGTGAGCTAGAAGCCCTATTTTTATAAACGAAGAAAAATTACCTATACATTTAACATAGCAAAAAATACTATGGGTGGCCTTATCGCTTTCTGTGATCTCTTTCAGGCAACCTTGGAATGGACAGTGGTCTTGTTGGATGGTCTGTACAAACCCTTAAATTCGACCAAAATATTTCTGAACATCCTGTACATTAACCACAGACATAAATTAATACATCATTCGGTAATCCAATGTACCGGAAGAATGTTGTTACTCATTCTGCAGTAAGAATCCTTAAGTGGTCTCTTACAAACAACGCCCACGGGATATCGTATCCTGGCATGTTGCCAAAACAAAAAAAAAACATCTTCGTTGAGAACAGAAAACATACTTTAGCGTGAATATGCATTTCATTGCCACATCTAGGACATCGTTAATCAAACAAAATACACTTGCTTGCAAAAATATCGTCCCACCCCGTGCTCTTCGGTTTGAAAAAACATCACTCAAGAAGTTTTGTTAATTTTTTTTTTCTGCCTAGCCTTTTCCCAACTATGTTGGGTTTAGCTTCTAGTCTAACCGGATGTAGCTGAATACCAGTATTTTACATGGAGCCTATCTGACCTCCACAACCCAGTTACTGAGACACCTTGGAATTAAGTTTTTGTTAACAATAACCTAATATATTGTATACCTTCCTGAAAGTATGTAGATTACATTAGTAAAGGAATGATCAAAATGGATTATTAGTTTTCGAGAAAATCGTTGAATTACAAAAATACCGCTCGACTATACAGCCTCCTTTTCTTGAAGTTGGTTCAAAACTCAAATTAAATTATTAATAAACGAACAGAAATAAGATTTTTTTAATAACATTCAAAATTAGGTTTTTGTCAACTTCACTGACGAAAAAAATCACGCAGTTTTTCAAAGGAAAAGTCAATGATGAGGACATCTAAAGAATCCAGTCTATATTTTCAAGAATATTGATTTTATCAAAATATAGAGCATTTGAAAAAAAATATTATTTATAATGGAAATATTCATTAACATGTTTTAAATTTATCGTCTCTCAAAAGAAAGTGCGGGGTGGGTCATTTTTTGCACGCAAGTGTACTTACGTAAATGGTGATACATTAACACTCTTTTGTCCTTTATTTCCTAAAATAAACAGAAACAGAAATCATAAATTATTTATTTTCTTATAATGTGACAAGTAAGAAAGTATGCATTTTTATTATAAATAGTCCCAGTATATTTTACCTTACGGCATGCAACGTGCATGCGCAGGAATTTTTGCTTGGTTATTAAAAAATAATAGCTGTTCCATACATCGTCGACCGTAGGTTCAATTGCTGTAAGGGACAAAATACGATTTTTCAGGAGAGGCCGACAAAGTTTTTTTTCGGACTAAATCGCCCATAACTTTTTTTTTTATTAACCTTTTTCGGGTCTGATTTCACACATAAACTTGTATTTTAGTGCTCTATCTACATGTGTAACATTTATTTAAATGAGTTAGCTATTTAAGAAAATAGATGTCCCTTACAACAACGTATTTTGTTAGTAATGTCCCTTACTGCCCAAGTATCTTGTAGTCCCATCCCTTACATTAAATTGACCTCTACGTTGGATCCAATCTATTAATGAAAAAATAGTGTAAAGGACATGTTGACCAAATTTATGAAAAAAATACAATGTAAAGAGATTTTTGACAGAAAATGAAGTACACACTTTTGACGTACGGATATCTTAAATTTGGAAATCGTTATAAGAAATCATTTAAAAGACATGAAAATGTATTAGAACCGTGTGTGTGCTTTTTTGTATGTCGCTTACATGCAATGTTTGTACATTGTAATAGCAAATTTGTATTAGTTTGAATAAAACAATTTTTATTTTATTGTATAAAAATTGTTTTATTAATAATTGTTTTATTTATGTTACCATTTTTTTAATAATTTGATTTTAATAAACATCTTATTAAAATCAAATTATTAAAAAAATGGTAACAATTTTACCTATACTTACTTTGAATTCTTATTCAAATAAAAGAGTAGCTGCAAAAACCGCGCACAATCCCGACCAAACATGTAGCTGAAGTTCCAAACGTTTGAATTCCAAAAGTAGAAAAGGCTGCTCTACTACTTTCTTATATGCAAAAAATCGAAATAATGAAAGATATATTGAATAATAAACCTTAATTACGATTAATAAGACATATCATTGTAACATATTGTTATTATTGCATTAGAAAAAAAAATATAGAGTGATTATCTAAATAATAAAAAGGGAACAATTTAATCAGATTACATTTATAAAAAACAACAAAAATAATGGCTTTTTGGCAAATTTAAGTTGTCTGGCCCCTTGAAACTTTTTGAAAAATTTCTGGAAAATCAACTAAAGAGTGCCGAATGATTTTCGAAAATATTTATCATCCGGCAACTACCCCTTCTATTGTTTGTTTATAAAAAACAACAAAAATAATGGTTTTTTAGCAAAATTAAGTTCTCTGGCCCCTTGAAACTTTGTAAAAAATTTCTGATAAATCAACTAAAGAGTGCCAAATGATTTTCGAAAACATTTATCATCCGGAAACTACCACTTCTATTGCTTATTTTATAAAAAAACAACAAAAATAATGGTTTTTAGCAAAATTAAGTGCTCTGGCCCCTTGAAACCATGTGAAAAAATTCTGGAAAATCAACTACATAGAGCCGAACAATTTTCGAAAAAAAATTTCATGCGGAAACCACCCGTTCTATTGTTTATTTATAAAAAATAACGGCTTTTTGGCAAAACTAAGTGCTCTGGTCCCTTGAAACTTTGTAAAAAAATTCTGATAAATCAACTAAAGAGTGTCGAATGATTTTCGAAAACATTTATCATCCGGAAACTACCCCTTCTATTGCTTATTTATAAAAAAAACAACAAAAATAATGGCTTTTTGGCAAAATTAAGTTCTCTGGCCCCTTGAAACTTTGTAAAAATTTTCTGGAAAATCAACTACATACAGAGTGCCAAATAATTTTCGAAAACATTTATCATCCGGAAACTACCCCTTCTATTGTGTATTTATAAAATATAACAAAAGTAATGGCTTTTTGGTGCTCTGGCCCCTTGAAACTTTGTAAAAAATTTCTGATAAATCAACTAAAAGTGCCGAATGAATTTCGAAAATATTTATCGTCCGGAAATTAACCCTTCTATCATTTATTTATAAAAATAATGGTTTTTTAGCTAAATTAAGTACACTGGCTCCTTGAAACCTACTACCCTACTACAAAGTTTCAAGGGGCCAGAGCACTTCGTTTTCCCAAAAAGCCATTATTTTTGTTGTTTTTAACGACAGATGAACTCGCACTGATACCACTTTTTTATGCCCGCGCGCTGCTTTCGCATTGGTACTATCCTCTCTTTTGCACACAGAAAGACGTTGTGAGATAGAAAAGGATGGTAATAGTGCAATAATTCGATTCAAATAGGTGTAACGTTGACACTGCTTAAAGTATGACAATGCAAATTGGGGTAAGGGACAACTATGTCAAAACTCGTGCAATCCATTTAAAGTATGGATGATATTTATTTTTTGAGACAACAAAGACATTAGTGTAAGGCCAGTTTTATTATTGTTTCTTAAAAAATAAACCATGTAATGGTAATTCGTTGATTGGGAAGACCCTTACCTTATTTGAAGTGGATTGGCGGCGATAATTACACCATTTCAAGTTCCTATATTGCATAGTTTTTCAGATACATTGTTATTATGGGGCTGATTCTAAATTTGGATCCAAAAATCATTAGAGTAAGGGACATTTTTTTTAAGCTAGAATTTTTTTATATTCACCATTCGATAGAGCGAAAAATTCTGAACAAAACTGTATACTCAACTCATTTTGGGTATTTTGTCCCTTACAGCAATTGAACCTACGGTCGACGACATTTTGACCGCGTACTAGCGCACTTTTATATGAAACAGCTGACTTTTTTTTGATAACCGACGAAATTTCTGCTCCAAAAACAATGACTTCAGCACTTGATTCTAGGTCTACAGTTGCGCATCGATGTCCGCACCACCCTGGATAACATACTATGACATTATTTACCTGGTTGTGGTGAAGTGGTACTATCACCCGTTGGACTAGTAGTTTTCGGCACTGGACTGGCGACTCTTGATGCACCGGGCGCCGGTGATGGTACCGTGGGCGGAGTCTGGACAAAGATGACGTCATTAAACAAATGCTTACAACTCAACCTAAAAAAAAATCAGCTGTTCCCTACATTTATGTTCGTACGGGTCGTCAAAATGTAGGGAACAGCTGATTTTTTTTTCGGGATTTCAGGTTTGGTCCCATAGTAAAAGTTGTTTGTTGTCATGAGTAGAATCATGTGTTTAAGTATCGATCACTAATTACCAGTCACCCTATATAGAAATGTAGATATCGCAGGCAGACTGTATGATTCGTCATTATACATATGGTGACGTCCGTTTGAATACTTTCGCCTTTATACAACGTGTAACGTTAAATGCGCAAAACCTCAGACACCCCAACTGATTTTTAATTCAATTGAGCTATTTCAGAGAGAAAATAAGTCATAAAAAACGATGTAAAGGTTTTATGTGCTGTTTTAGTTTTACTGGCCATTCTGACCGTTTCTTGCGTCTGCGACGACGCGTTATCGAGAGAGGAGTCGTCACCGGGCCGCTGCGCCGCGCTGACATTGGGTTGCTTGACCTATTAATAAATAGACACGGCAACGTTTTTAATGAAGATTTTTTGAAAAATGTGACCTATATTAAAAAGTGGTTCAATTAATTCTGCTCGTTATTCTGATCAAACTATTTTCAGGTTTTGCGCATTTAACGTTACACATTGTATATAATGCCTTAGGAAAATTGATGCCGCGTCTGATCGCATCCGTTTCGTCAAGTCTTATGTTAGGGTAACCATGATTGAACGATAAATAGATGTCGTATTACGTGACCTGTTTTTTGTAGTGGACCTGAAACTTTCTGGCAATGGAGATATTTAAGGTCAAGTCTTGAGGTTTTTTACGAGATTAAGTTTTAAATGTTATGACTGTATACCGTAGGAGAAGTGAGTCGTATATATCAGGGTATCCTAGTTTGGATTCCTGACTCCCATAAGTCCTAGTACCTCCGATATTTGTAACACCTCTATACTGTAATTTTTACTTTGTGGGATAAATTAAATATTATTATTATTATACCAAGAGGAGAAGAACCAAAGCTTACCTTAACAGTCCCTGGTGTCGGTGCCGGTGGCGGCGATGTGGAAGGAACAGGAGATGTCGCAGGGGTGGGGGCGGGCTTGGGAGACACCGGTCTGCTGCGAGCATCTGCTGCTGACAGTAATGCTCCTGCTGCAATGCCAGCTACTCCCTCTTCTCCTATGTGGAGTGAAATAGATGAAAAATAAAGAAAAAAAAAACAAATTCACAGAAACACATACATACATACAAAAAAAAAATAACTCGAATAAAAAACAAAACAGAAGGCCAATTATCGTAATTACGATAATTGGCCTTCTGTTTTGTTTTTTTTTGTTGTCATTTTTTGTCATTTGTTTGTCGCCGAGGTGAGACTGCGACTAGATTTTAGCGTTTTCAATTGAAAGCGCTAAAATCTAGTCGCAGTCTCACCTCGGCGACAAACAAATGTCAAAAACTTGTCAAAAATGTAGAGAAATTAGAGATATTTTTGACAGATTGAGACTGAAATCAGACTGTTAACGTTCTTAAAATTACGAGAATTGCCCCTTTGATGATGAGCACAGAACAGAAGTTTCCCGTCATTTTAGTTTGTTTGTCACTGTGATTTGGTGCAAAATCGGAATTTTGCATCGCTGTCCAAATCACAGTGATCTTCATTCTCGTTACAATAAGGCTGCTGTTAGGTTACTTCTGTCAGAGGTAAAATATCTGGGAAAGGACTGTAGATAAACACTAAATTGTGGTAAACATAATTTCTGTTTTTTTTTTTAATAATTCGTTTTTAAAACCTAACGGCGATTTTGGCCACTCATAGTTTGACAATAGTAGCATTAAAACCTTGTTGATTAGAATGCATCGTGTATTTAATTTAATACGGAATAGACGTATTAGGGACGGTCCTAAAAACTTAAGGGAGTTTCAAATGCCAAGCAATTTAGTCGGTTGGTGTCCGATACAGGCGATAGATACGTTATAGAGAAGTAGAAGATTTTCTCATAAAAAACAATGTACCTTTAAAAGGCTCCTGCCGCAAGGAGGGGCGACGTAACAGTGCGACGCAATTTTGGTAGAACAATTTCCATGAAGTAATCATTTAAATTGTCCTACTAGAGTCACGTCGCGCCGCTTTACGTAATAATCACCAGCCTACCAGACCCGTAGAGCAGTGGTGGCCCAGTGGTAATAGCCGTGACTTACGAGTTGTAGGTCGTAGGTTCGAACCCAGACAGGGTCTTTACTTTGTGTAAATGATTTCATCACCACTGCTCTCAACAACGGTGAAGGAAAACATCGCGAGGACACCGGCATGTCCTAGAACCAAAAATTCGAAGACATGTGACCTCTACCAACCCGCACTGGGCCCGCGTGGTGGATTACAACCCACTCCCTCTCACAGAGAGGAAGTCTGTGTCCCAGCAGTGGGAACATTATACTTGTAGGCTGACCCTAAACATGAAATCATGTTTGGGGTCTGGTAGGCTGATTCATTTACATAAATGTTAATAAAGTTTTAAAATTACCTGTTGGTTTCCAAGGTGACTTAGGAGGCGACGTGGTTGACTCTGGTTCACAGTCCGCGACCTCCGTGGATATATCCTTGATCAGCTCCAGCAGAGTGTGTCCCGGACTGATTGGCATCTCAATCGGAGTTCCCGCTCTTGAACCTTCAAACCAAACGATAATTATTTATATTGATACAATAAGCCTATCGTTGTCAACTGCTAGAAAAAGGCTTTTTTGAATCTGCATAGGAAGGTAATAAGTCCTATCCTGGCTGCATTTAAAAGTTTTGGTTCAGATAGGGCCAAAATTACAAAGAGGCATTTTATCAGCGACCGGCTGGGTCCCGCGGTTTCACCTGCATAAGTCTCGATCCAGTAAAAATATCGGGATAATAAGTATTCTATTACCTAATCCAGGTCATGGGTGCCCAATATCATCCTAATCCGTTCAGCCATTTTAGCGTGATAGTGAAACATATAAAAAATCTAATATTTTTTCTTTCTAATGTTATTATATTCATACGAGGCCTGCCTTTTAAGTTGTGTCGTTTGAAATAAGTATAGACGATCTAATAGATTATTACCATTTATTGTTTTTCAAATAATTCTCCGCGATATTTAATACACTTTTGCATGCGTTCGAACCAGTTTTTAAAACATTTATTCCACTCCGAAGTGGGAATAGTCAAAATGGCCGATTTGTATGCGTCAACAGCTTCTTTGGGTGAGCTGAAACCTTGACCTCGAAGACTTTGCTTAATTTTCGGGAACATAAAAAAATCGTTAGGGCTCAAGTCAGGGCTGTAAGGCGGGTGATCTAAAATTTCGACATTTTGGGTGCTCAAAGACCTCTTTGTATCGCGGACGGTTTGCGAACTTGCATTGTCATGGTGCAGTATCATACGACGTCTTGAGTTGTTTTTTCGAAACTCTGTGATGACTTGTGGCAAAAAAACAGTGGTATACCTATACCAGTCAGCGTTAACCGTCTTGCGATCTTCTAGTACAATAGTGGCGACGGGACCACCCTTTACTACAAACGAGGCAACCATTTTTTTTTTTGAAGTGCACCGTGAGCGTATGACTTTGGTCGGTTTTGGTTCATCTTGGAAGACCCAGACAGTTGCCTACTGCTTGGAATCTGGATCGTAAGCATGTATCAAAGAATCGTCACCACTAACCATACCATAAACGTGTTTTGACCTCTTTTTAAAGCTAACTATTTTTATACTTACATAGTATAAAACAAAGTCGCCGAAATGTCTGTACGCGCATAACTTCCGAATGACTGCACCAAAGTAGATAATTCTTTTTTTCTGTTGTGTACGGTGTTGCCAGGACAAAGTTTGTATGAAAGAAAGTTACGGAAATTCGAAAAAAACATTGCACCCGTGCGAAGCTGGGTTGCTAGTTATATATAAATCGTATTGAACCTAGCATTACTTTGTGCATTTAAAATTGAGGCTTATTGAATACATAAGATTTAATTTTTTTGACTCAACCTGCGTTCAGTATGGCAAATCACAAGATTATTAAAAAAAAAATCTTATATTAAAAGTTACTTAAATAGATTCAGTAGTCAATTATGAACAAACTACTTTCAAGACTTGCGTTTATTCTGTTACACCTTGTATAGTCCCTATACTTTGTTTCTCAGAAAAAACATCGGCAATGGAAGTGCAGGTTCCAAAACAATAAAAACGATAATCACTTTTAACTTCACTTAAATGTTTTATCTGAAACATTTCAAGCACTTAGTGAACTATTTCCTAGAAAAGAGTATTTTAATAAAAGTTTTTAAGAAAAACACAACCTCGAAATGGCAAGAGGACTACCTACTTAATTTTAGTCAGTGCCAAATGAATATACTTGGCAGCCGCACTGGACTTTGTGGCACCGGTTTCCAAAGCTTTTGTGTTTCTATTTCTTTAATCTGTGACAGCTTGTTCACTATGCAGCGTTTAAGTGGAATTTCTGATATCCATCTATGATTATTGCCACCGATTTTTTTTTCTCAATAAATATTGGGTTCCATAACTTATTTCAGGAAAACCAAATATAACCCATTGAATACCAACTACGTAATATTACATAGGTGGTGTTAATAGAAGAGGCCGACTACGTGTTAGTACGTAGATGTTCTATGTGGATTACAGGGCGATCTATGTTATTTGGCCTCCTGGAGCGGTCATCTTTATACTCTGGCATCTTACGTAATTGACCATATGCATGGTGGCTACCGATTATCAAGGAGAGCAGCGATTCACCCAACAATTCGTTATACCTACACCATGTAATTAATAATACATAATTTGTAAGTCCCTCGTCTACAGACGCTAGCACATCAAGCTACTATAATCTGTCAAATTTCTATAATAGATTTTCAACTTTATCTCTAAAATATAAGGTTCAAAGCTGATTGGGAAAATTTGTCAGTTTCGGGTAGCTTGATGAAAAAAAAAAAGAAAAAACAAAACAAAACAAAACCTTTATGTACCATAGTAAAATTATATTATAATATTATAAATTGAAATATACAGTTTCTTGACCGTTCATCCTCCAATCCTCAAAACCTCAAATCCTCCAATCGTTCATCCTCAAATCGAACCTAGGACTTCATACTCAGCAGTAGCGCGTGCGACTAGACCAACGAGGCTATTGTAGCCTCCTGAGTCCGTAATGGTCAAGAAAGGTGTGTCTGTGTGTAAGTCTGTCCGCCTAACAAGTGACCCCAGGGAAGACGGTGGCACAGTGGTCACGTGCTGCCGTGCATAGCGAGGCTCAGGGGAGGCCCCTTTACAATCTCCCCTGGTATGTGCCTTACAGGCGTTGCACGGGTGGGTTCCATAATTGGTCTTTTAAGAGGAACCGGGACCACCCCTATGTGCTGATGGTGATCACCGGGATGGTTTTTGTGAGGTAAAAATCCCGCACTCCCCGACCTCCCCAGAGGTCGGGTGCCTTTCGAAGGTTTCCCCCGAAAACAAAAAAAAAAAAACGAGGCAGCCAGACAATCATTATAGTAAAGGACATTAGAATAATTTCGTCTCATCCTTACATTGTATAAAACAAAGTCGAGGAAATGTCTGTCCGAGCATAACTTGCGAATGACTGCACCAAATTGGATAATTCTTTTTTTTGTGTTCGGTATTGCTAGGACAAGGTTTGTATAAAAAAAACGGAAATTCGAAAAACATTGCACCCGTGCGAAGCTGGGGCGGGCCGCTAGTAAACTATAACTTCCAAACGACATCTCACCTGGGAGCGGCGACCGTAGTACCAACTTCCTAGCTTCTTCCATAGCTCGCTGTAAGTTCTGCTGATTCTTGAACGACTCTCTACTGCGACAGCGGCCGATCTGAGACCTGTTGGAGAGGGTTCATCATTATCACTGTATAAACCTTGACTACTGATAGTGAGCCTCTCAATATAAGATGGGATATTACCACAGATATCACGATTGTCAGAAAGATTAATGGTCACGGTATGTATAATAGTCAGGCATTAATATTATGTCATATCTAGAAAATATATATTTTATTATTAATTATATTTTTGCCAGTTTTAGAATGAGTTAGCCACATAGCCCACATAGTTATGAGTGAAGGAGAAGGTCAACCAAACTAAACTTTTTCTGACACACGATGTGCTCGCTATACATGTGACAGGAAGATCGCCGCGCAACCAGTTACAACGGATTCAGTATATAATTCTGAACCCTTCTGCATTGAAATTTTTCGTCGGTAATTAAAAATAATTGATTATCCATACATTTTGACCGCGTACATAGGAACGCGTACTATGAAACATACAGATTTTTTTTTGATAACGAACCAAAATTTTCTACGCTAAGGGGTGTCTGATGTGCCGAATTCATAG
Organism: Eremobia ochroleuca; assembly: GCA_949629135.1. Classification (NCBI taxonomy): domain Eukaryota; kingdom Metazoa; phylum Arthropoda; class Insecta; order Lepidoptera; family Noctuidae; genus Eremobia; species Eremobia ochroleuca. Next base: position 7,994,465 of record OX451385.1, on the reverse strand, counting down.
TCACAGTTTGCGCGTCGATGTCCCATACCACCCTGTATTAACGACGGCGTATTTGTATAATAAAACGCAAAAGGAGAACAACCATCTTCAAAACTTTAATCCCTGGTTCACTTTTCACGGAACCCTCAGAAATCAAGAAGGCCATTCTTTGCCAGGAGACTCAAAACAGTAATAAGCCTTCAACCAACTCAGCCTATCGCAGTCCACTGCTGGACATAGGCCTCTCCCAGACTGCGCCACAACACCCTGTCCTCCGCCTTCCGCATCCAGTCTACCCCAGCCACCTTCTTTAGGTCGTCCGTCCATCTAGCTGGGGGGCGTCCCACACTACGCTTGCCGATACGCGGTCTCCACTCCAGGACTCGTCTGCTCCACCGGCCATCGGCCGTTCGACAGACATGGCCAGCCCACTACCATTTAATAAGCCTTATTGGCTCCATTTCAAAAACAATATAACCACTAGAAATTTTCAAGTGCACACTGCACTTGAAAATACTTACGAAATTCCAGTACTTGCAAGCGTCTGATCCCACTTAGCGTTAGAGGTATTCGCGATCGCCAACTTGGCAATTCTTCTGAACCGGGACAGGCCATCTTCATTCACTGGTTTCTCATCCTCTACAGACACCGGAGCCACTTGGAAGTTCTTCATCAGACGACGCTCCCATATCTTCATACGCTTGCCGAGAACCGCTGTGTGAGAAACGAGGATTGTTTAGATTTTGAAGATTCTGTTTTGAGGGAATATACGAAAATTCTGTGGCTGCAGCAACTTGAACGGTTCATAGTCCTATGGGCCACATTTTATCTATGTGACGATAGTTTTAGGGCCGTGTCTGCATTGTGGGCAGTGAACCTTCAAAATATTCAGGTTTGACGAGGAAAAACGGTAGTCCTAAGTCTACGGGGTCAACTTAAATTACCTAGCGAAACTCCGCAGACGTGATGGGTATCGATATCTAAACACGATAAAACATATTTTCTCAACTCATCAAGTAACAACATGACCAGCCGGTCGATTCTGTAAAAATCTCACCGTGAAAACTTGCGTGGAGTGAGCTGTCAATTTCATCCCACTGATGCTAGGGATTGACCAAGCAAACATTTACAATCATAATCGAGATTCCAATACTATTTTTTATGCAAATTTTTTTGACAATTTTATATAATTTCAAAGCTAGTATTTTAGTTTTCAAAAACATTACTATTTTATGGGATTTGAAAATAAAATAGTCAAACAAAAACTCAATCAGAATCTCAATGTAGTTTTTTTTTTCTAGACTAGTCCTTATACTCGTATGGCCTGAGGTGCGAGCGCGCCACGCACAACAATAATTAAAATAAAACATTCACAGCTAAGTACTAAACCGATGAAAATACGCGTCGACATTGTTTGTTATTATTAATATTATTAAAATCTCGATTAGAATTGCAAATGTATGCTTGTCCAGACCCTAGTATCAGGTGGTATGACACTGACAGCTCACCCCACGCTCACTTTACCTAAGTTTTCACGGTGAGATGGTTACAGAATCGCACTGCAGAGTGCAGAGTTTTGCTAGCTAATTTAATTTGACCCTGTGTACCCAGCATAAACCTTTAAAATTGGTCAGTTGCCAGGGGACTGTCAGACACACGAGCTATTTATACTCTTTCTTCCTATCTAATCTAATCTGGTGCCCTTGGAAACTTTGTGACGTTCCCCAATACTTTTTTAAATTCATATACGAGTATACCTATATAATTTAGTGTTAGTAATTTTTATTTTAGCAAAAAGAAGAAATACAATGTATGTTACATTAATAAGATATTACATTTGTGCTCAATTTTTTGTGAATAATGACCCCGATGCTAGGAAAATCCTGTGTTATATATTATATATTGAAGCCATTTCATACGACAGCTTGTCGATTCTGTGAAAATCTCACCGTAAAAACTTGCGTGGAGTGAGCTGTCAGTATCATCTCACTGATGCTAGGGATTGACTAAGCTAACATTAACAATCATAATCGAGATTTTATTGTATCAGGGTTATGTTTGACTTATTAAAAAATAGCGACCCGCCCCGGCTTCGCACGGGTGCAATGGAGAAACTGTTAATTTTAGAGCCACTATTTCTCGTAAAAAGTATAGGATAAAAAATGGTTATTGTGGGTTATCCCTAAGAGATAGACACATACCATCGCGCACTTTTTTGTAGACCTTTTTAAGTTGTACAATACTGTAGTACATTATTTTGATCTGTCTCTACGGGTTCAGCCAGCATTTACAATGTAAGCGCAAAAAAATGTGTTTATTTACGACATCACATTAGAAACCTCTAAAATTATCAGTGTTTCTCTACTATATTATGCATGTATTATAGATAAAAACCTTCCTCTTAAATCACTCTATCTATTAAAAAAAACAGCATCAAAATCCTTTGCGTACTTTTATAGATCTAAGCATATATAGGGACAGACAGACAGGGAAGCGACTTTGTTTTATACTATGTAGTGACGTTGTATCGGTGCTATGTTTGACTTCGAGATTTTAATAATATTTTTTATGCTAATTCTAATGATCATTTTATATAATTTCAAAGCTAGTAACATTACTATTTTGTGGGTTTTAAAATAAAATAGCAAAATAGAAACTCAGTCAGAATCTCAATGTTCTTCATTTTTTTTTTCCTAGACTAGTCCTTATATAGGATATAGGATTATGAATATGAATATAGGATTATGAATTTGTATGCTTGGTCAGTCCCTGTATCAGCCGGTCAATTCTGTTAGAAACTCACCGTGAGAAGTGAAGTGAGCTGTCATTCTATCTGATGCTAGGGATTGATACTAATGACTGCTCAATTTAAGCTCACTTCAACCAAGTTATCACGGTGAGATTTTTACAGAATAGCACTGCAGGTGGGATGACACTGACAGCTCACTCCACGCTCACTTCACCAAATTTTTCGCGGTGAGATGGTTACAGAACTGCAGGTCTGTCCGTTTAGGCAAGAAGGCGTGCACATTTATCTGCTCAACTGTTCCTATAGATCCCATATCATCCTGCATACATTGGAATTATAATTTCTCATTGGAATTTAGCATAATCAACCTATAATGTTCCTACTGCTGGGACACAGGCCTTCTCTCTTCGAGAAGGAGTGGGCCATAATCCACCACGCGGGCCTAGTGCGGGTTGGTAGATGTTACTGCTGGAGAGTTTGTTGCGCCACTTCTTCTTCCCAGCGAAAGCACTAGAAAGTGGTGAAGGGCGGGCGTTTTGGGGGATTGTCTTTTGTCATTTTGACGTTCGAAAAGTGCTGATTCTCAGCCTAGTTTGAATAAATGACTTTTGATTTTGATTTTGATTTACATAATTTTAGGTTCTAGGACATGACGGTTTCCTCGCGATATTTTCCTTAACCGTTTTGAGAGCAGTGCTGATGAAATGAGCCTGCCTGGATTTGATCCTACGACCTACAAATCGTAAGTCACGACCATTACTACTGGGCCACCACTGCTCTCTCTTGGGATCTGCTATCTTGCAATGCTGCTATTTGCATTCAACCCTATACTCACTCTTCTCTTTCCGATCAGTAAAGCTGACATCCATGCCGTTCTTCTCGAACACTTCGAGCAGTTCATATCGGAGTGCCGATACGTCTCCCTTCAGTTCGTTAATGTCATCCTCTGTGACTGCTTCGTCGTCCATCTTTCTATGCATGGCTGATACGTAGCGCCAGACTAGAGCGCGCATGACTGCGGTGTAGCGGACGTCGATTTCTTTCTCTTTTTCTTCCTGGAACAAAAGTCGGAATTCATATCATCATCATCGTAGTCAAATGTCGTTCTCGTTCATTACTGGGCATGCGGGTTCCTGCGAGTCTAGGCCAGCTCGCGGGAATCCGCATAGTTCAGAGTTACATCACGTTAATAGGCCATTGTGTATATACTGGATTGGTTCGCACCGACGGCCTACTGTACGAGATTGACGTTTGGTTTCATGGCATTGTGTAGACGTAATTTATTTGGATAAGACAGCGGGGCAATTGCGTATCACGCTAAGGGCGAATTTCACTATACCAGATAAAAAATATCTGACTTTGGCGAATTCAGATCCAATAGTAGCAATGGCTTTCATTTTAACAGTAGGTAATTGAACAACATTCATTGCGTTACACGTTGTTGAGCAGACATTTTTTTTTTTCAACATACATATGAACCAATGGATTAGCAATTTCCTTCAAATCATTCAGATTGCGATTGACAGTGTGTTGCGCAGTTAGCGTGTATTGAAACGAAAATTTGAAGATGGACGTCATGTCACAAAGTTTTCATAAAAAATCTTTTACAGAATATTATTATGTTGACAATCAAAATGTATTCCAAATAAATATTATGGTATGATACGGGATACAAGATAGCTATTTTTGGACCAAACAAGTAATTAAGTACAGTATATAAATGCTCGTTAAGCTGTAGATTCGTGGGCTGGAGCGATGAAATGATAACTTGTTCTAGAGATTGTGTTGTGAATCAATCATTCGAACAATTATTCAGTTCTCATTAATTGAGTCGTTAATTAACAACCGAAGAACAAGGCATAAGGACTAAGGACGATGTTTATTTAGTTCTTCTTGGTATTAAAGGTCAGCTGGAAATTCTTCTAATTAATGAAGTAGTTACAGAAGTATAAAAAAAAATATTATATATAGTAGCGAATAGGTTATTACATTAAGGGAGCATTCCACCAAACTTTTATATGTAGAATAAATCATATACTGAGAATAAATTTTGAATTTTTGACTGTTTTTCCATACTAGAACTGTCAGACGATCACTTTATTACAGGAATAAAAGATATCTGACTTTGGTAAAATCAGCCGTTAGTAACTTTAAATTAACTAGTCCTTTGGCTAAAGTGTACCTATTTGAAGTTGGCCCTCTGAATTCCCTCATAGTTTCGATTGAACTTTGTAGTTTTTAACTTAGTATCCTACTAGGCCATGTTCTTGGCAAGAAATAAAATTATATTTTAAATTATTGTAGATAGAGTAGGGTCTACGAATACGGTATTAGAATCTTATGAAGAATTCCCTAGTTTACAGTTTTCCTAAATAATTCCTTCCAATAATACGCAACAAATTATTCATTACAACTTTTATAATTTCACAAAAAAGAATTGTTTACTTAATAAGTTAAGTTTTCATTAAAATGTTTCGGATCTTTTAATTAAGGTGTAGCAAAAGGTATAATATATTATACCTTTGTTAAAATTTTACCGAATATTAAGCTATGGACGCACGCTGAGTGTGATATTTTAATATGAAATGCTGCCTTATACGTGAAAACACGTAGGGTTCAGTATGACATGGTTTGAATACTCATTAAATAGGTACTAGCTGTTGCTCGTGACTTCGTCTGCGATCCAGGGTTATTTATTATTTATTTATTTCTTTATTTATCTTAAACAGAACGGCCGAAGCCTTTTACACATACAATTTATTTAACACAGTCATGCATTCTTCTCACAAAAAATCAAACATTCTGACAGTATCATCTTCCATTCATTGCAAACATATCAAGATAAGTAGTGCGATTCTGTAACCATCACCGTCAAAACTTAGGTGAAGTGAGCGTGGAGCTGTCAGTGTCATCCCACCTGATACTAGGGATTGACCAAGCATACATTTACGATCATAATCTATAGATTTTAATAATATTTTTTTAATGCTAATTCTATTGATAATTTTATATAATTTCAACGCTAGTATTTTAGTTGTCAAACCATTATTATTTATGGGATTTAAAAATAAAATAGCAAAACAGAAACTCAGTCAGAATCTCAATGTTGTTTTTTTTATTATTTTTTTCCTAGACTAGTCCTGTCTAGTCGAATAGAATTAGCATAAAAAATATTATTAAAATCTTGATTATGATTGTAAATGTTTGCTTGGTCAATCCCTAGTATCAGTGGGATGACACAGACCGCTCGTTCCACTGTGAGATTTTTACAGAATCGACCGGCTGTGTTTGAGTTCAGGAGAGCGTTAATAGCGGCTAATGTCCGAGTAATAGGTGACTTGGAGTGTGCAACAGTACGGATGTCTATCTGTATGTCAAATTTCATCCAAATGAGTTCTGCCTTTTTAACGTGAAAGCGTAACAAACAAACAAACTCACTTTCGCATTGATAATACAATATTACTATATACTAGCTTATGTCTGCGGCTCCACCCACGTGGATGACAGAAATTATCGTGCTACCGAGAGAAAAAGTAGCATATGTCACTCCCCAGGATGTCATCTATCTCCTTGCCAAATTTTACCAAAATCTGGCTGACTTAGGCGTGAAAAGGTAACATACAAACAGAGTTACTATCGAATGTTTGATATTAGTAAGGACAGTTAGGATTGTAGTATAGTTCCTACGTGGTACAGAGTACTTACAATCTGCAGGTTGGAATCCAGTAAAAAGTATTCATAAGACCGGTAACACACTTGACTCGAATTCCACATTCATGAATGCGGATTCACAACGCCTTTGCAGTATGAATGCCTGCTAATTTTCTACTTCCAAACTTTTGCTTATCCAGATAGTTCCAAAGATAGTGGGTACCGTATGTTTAACTAGGTTTATTTATTCAGAGTAGGTATCGATCATTGAGGTCATCAGTGAGAAATCAGTGAGGACATCAATATGAAATTTTATGGCAGTTTTACTGATTGGAGACTAGGTCAAGCGTTTTGAAAACCATGGTATGGTTGGTAAGGTATATTTAGAACACTCGAAGAACCTAATCGAATACCCAAAACTGATACCTAATGAATCGCTTATTTTTCCTCTACATATCTTCACATCACTACATCTTATTTGTTCTTCTCCATGCCAATTTCTATAGACTGGGTTCGTTTGACCGAGGTAAACGTTCGAGGTGAGGTTCGCTTGACCTTATTAAGCTGTTGTGTTGTAGATAGGTATTATAAGTTTTCCCGAAAAAAAAGTACAGCCAGTGCGCAAACTATAACCATGAATTCAGCATAAGTATTATGATTCTAGACGAGTAGAAGTTTTTCGTCGGTTATAAAAAAAATAAATTTGTCGTTACATACCACGGAGTAGTTACTCCGTGTTACATACATGTTGACCGCGTAGGTACCTATTGCACTTTTTATAAAACAGATGCCGTGCGATTCTGTAACCATCTCACCGTGAAAACTTGGGTGAAGTGAGCGTGGAGTGAGTCGTCAATAGTGTAAATCCTTAGCATCAGCATAACTCACAGCTCACTCTAAGCTCACTTCACCTTAGTTATCACCGTGAGATTTTTCCAGAATCGACCGGCTGTTTTGTTTTTTGAGAAACGGCGATCAAATTTTACCCTTGGGAGGCTTTGAATCATATGCTGAATTTATGGTAACAGTTTGAGCACTGGTTATTTTTTTCCTGTATCGTTTATTCATGCCTGTAACTTGGACAAACATTAATGTATACGTAAATTATATGCCCTTGTGACAAAAACAGATCAGCCGTGCGATTCTGTAACCATCTCACCGTGAAAACTTAGGTGAAGTGAGCGTGGAGTGAGCTGTCATTAGGGATTAAAACTATTGATACTGCTCACTTCAAGCTCACTTCACTCATGATTTCACGGTGAGATTTTTACAGAATCGACGGGCAGCAGTTGTTTGGGATACATGAGTAAGTATTAACTACGTACTTAAAGTTATTGCTTACCTTCGTCTTCATCTTCCTTATTTTATCCTTCTTCCTTAATCCCAGCATCTTAAGAAGCAGCTTGGGCGTCGGAAAAATATTGAATGGCGGTGGAAGAGTGGCGCTTTCCTCGAAGTAACTCATCCAAAGCCGAGTGCGGGCGAACTTCCATTCTACGTCCGAGTGTTCCTAGAAAATTAACTAATTTTATGATACTTGATATGTAGGTAACTGAATTCCTAAATAAAGCGCGGTTGGGTTTTTAACTTTCGGCACTGAGCAGAGCCTTGAAACTCCAACAGCGTGCTCTTGTTAACCTTTTGAACGCCATTGTCACATATATGTGACAAACGAAATCTTACCCTGAACGCCAACGTCACAAATATATGACAAAAAACACGTCGCTCCATATTATGAAATAAACAATTTAATCATTACTTTTGTGTGTTTTTATTTATATAATTTAAAAGTTTAAGTTTCCGTCTATATTGTATTGCATGAAACTAATATAAATAAACCACCAATATCGAGAAATTTGTTGTTTTAAAAGTAAATGTTAAACGCGTATAAAAAGAGTGTCTCACACGCCGTAGTCTGCTATATGTGACAGCTAGTGTTGTGACGTATGATTGTAAAATCAATAAAAACTTAAGAAGATGAATATGAAATTTTAGTCCAGAGTATATTATTTGTGTATAAGTTGTTATCAGGAGATAAAAATGTAAAGATTACTATATTGGAATATAGTGGCAGGTTAAATAAAATTTCAGTGTCGTGAGTACCGTTTATTAGAAAATTAAAGACGAAAATAAAAACTCAGTTGTATATCGATATAAGTTTTGGAATACCTATTTTTTATTAAGGTCATTTGACAGAAAAAGTGGCCTGGCGTCAGGGGTACGGCGATACGGTTATACTCTGGCGTTCAAAAGATTAAGAATTAATTTAGGTGTTACCTAATGTTAGTAAAATTGATCATTGTTGTAATAAATTAAAAATATTAAAAAGTAGTTGTATGGCCTTTAGGTATAGTTGTTCCGGGTTTGGCCCTGTGAGATTTGTGTTTGTAATTGCAGCCGCGATTGCTGATAAATTATTTGGGAAGAGAAATAGTCAAAAACAGCAGTGTGATTCTGTAACTATCTCACCGTGAAAACATAGGTGAAGGAAGCGTGGAATGAGCTGTCAGTGTCATCCCACCTGATACTAGGGATTGACCACCCATACATTTACAATCATAATCGAGATTTTAATAATATATTTTTAATGCTAACTCTGTTGATAATTTTCATTCACATTACTATTATTCTAAGTGCATCGTCCCACATATGTATGTGAGACGCACCTAGAATAAAATTACTATAAGACAATAAGGAAAAAAAATTAATTAAGCCTAATTACACTATCAACCAGTAATGTATCGTCTTAATCCACCACACGGGCCCAGTGCGGGTTGATAAGCCTAATTAATGTTCCATATTGAATATATCTAAGTGCTCGCGTATTTGGTTTATTTACTTACAAGGAAACCTCGCGAGGTGTCCCTTACCGCGTGTCCCTTACCCAAAATGACTTTAACCATTAAAAAGAGCATAAAAAAATATGAAAAATACCTTTATTCACCTATTTATAAGAATTGTGGATATACAATTTTTTTTTAATTAAAAATAACAAAAAATTCATAACTCAAAAACTATTTAATATTTTTTGATGGGACCAATTTTAAGTCGATTTTAAGTTGTTTTATGATTTTTTAAGTCTTATAAATATGTGAATAAAGGTATTGTTCATATTTTTTTATGCTCTTGTTAATGGTTAAGTAAGTGATTTTGGAAAAAAAATATTAGAAATATGTGAAAACTGCAAACCATCATTTTGGGGTACAAACTTTGAGGGTGATTTTCACCCCTTTAAAACGTTTGTCAGCAAAAAAAAACGTATCTCATCATTTTTCATGTAGATTATTATAGTAAAGCCGCAACTAAATCGGTGAGGGACACCTTGCGAGGTTTCCTTGTAAGTATCTCGTCGCCCATAAGCGTGCTGTAGACTCGTTGCTATGATATCGATCGCAGGCGCTTTAGTAACAAACAAACACAAGGTACGGTTAATCGCACACCAGTCGCATTGACATTGACAACGTCTTTATGTCTTAGCAGTAAAGGCGGTGTTCACTGTGCAAGTTTTGCTTGACTGATCTGCGGGTCATTATACCTTGTGTTACTATAACGCCTTCAAAATATAGCATAGCAACAAAACCCAAAAGCACACTAAGTTTATAACCTATAAATAACTGCAAGGTTATATTCGCTTAGTGGAATTTCTGTCAAAATTTCCCAATCAACTTTGAACCTTATAGTTTAGCTATAAAGTTGATATCTATTAAAAAATTGACAGATTGTAATAGCTCGATGTGCTGGCGTGTGTATCTGATCTATGTTAAGCCAACAGTAGATATGTTAGCCTGTGTCGTGTTTTGTTTTAAGCCAGCTACATACATAGGAAAGTTTCTATTAGCAGGTATACCAAGGTATGTAGCTAGCTTAAAACAAAACAACACAACAACAACTACGTTTTATGATTTTTTATTATTATGTTCACAATAAAAAGGCTAGGCAGATGATGATGTTCGCAACAAAAATGAGATACCTAGATAATAATATAGATGGGTACGTTACTACTTTTCATTTCTGATCAAGCACCTGTTACTAAACAAACTACATTATTTTTCCATGTTGATAAAATAAATTATCTATTATAAGTAGGTAAAGAGGACAAGTAGGTAATTGGATTAAGAGTGTTAATTTCATCTACTTTGTCACAGCCGAAATAGCTCAGTTGGGAGAGCGTTAGACTGAAGATCTAAAGGTCCCTGGTTCAATCCCTGGTTTCGGCAGAACGCTTTTTTTATTTTGAAATAAATTTTTTTTCTCTGTTTTGTTTTTTTTTTATTAACAGTCTCAGCGCCATGTGGTCCGCCGGCCGCCCACATAGCCCGCTTCTCTAGAAAATCACGGCGCTGAGAGTGTTAAACGATAACAAAGATATTTTTTATGAAATCTGATTGAAGCTAATAATGTATTATGATTAATATGTAAGTATGTACTTGATAAACAAAGCGAAGTACCCGACAGACAGTATCTAGAATACAATAAATAACCTATCCAACGATGCCCCACAAGGGGTATACGGAAAAAAAAACATCCCCGCTTTAAGTGTAAAAAAAAAATTTGGGTAGGACTCCAGGTAACTACTTACCCAATTTTTTTTTTTCATGACCTTATTTTTCCACTTTGTCGGCGTGATTAATATGCATACATATTAATCACGCCGACAAAGTGGTAAAATATATATTATACACATATACAAGGTGTAACTTAAATAACGCACAACCTCTTAAGGGGTCATTGTACTCATCATTATGAACAACTTTTACTATGGGACCAAACCGGAAATCGCGAAAAAATAAATCAGCTGTTCCCTACATTTTGACGAGTTATGCGAACATAAATGTAGGGAACAGCTGATTTTTTTTCGCGATTTCAGGTTTGGTCCCATAGTAAAAGTTGTTCATAATGATGAGTACAATGACCCCTTAAGAGGTTGTGCGTTATAAGTTACACCTTGTATATCCTTACCAAATTATAGCTTTCTAGTACCAAGAGTCTCTGAGCTAAGCTGCGGACTTACGGACGGACGGATGGGCATGGCGAAACTATAAGGGTTCCTTCTTGACTACGAAACGTGTATGTCATTTCCTTTTCCTATTCAAGTGGACAGTGAGGGAAAATTAAGAAGATAAAAACCATGGTCCGTTTATAAGCAAGATAACTTTTGTTCGAGGAATAAAATTGACGTGTGAGTGTTTGTATGAAATAACTGTCAAAATTTCAAAAATATTCTTCGAATACCTAAAGTTATCAGATGATTGAGATATCAGCCCTAAGTTAATTTACTAAAAGTGAATTTACCAAACTTTTATACCTAAGTAAAATAAGTCTGAGAGTAAATTTTGAATTTTTGACAGTTTTTCCATACTAGAACTCATCATCTGCCTAGCCTTTTCCCAACTATGTTGAGGTCGGCTTCCAGTCTAACCGGATGCAGCTGAATACCAGTATTTTACATGGAGCGACTGCCTAACTGACCTCCACAACCCAGTTACTGGGTTATACGATACCCCTAGGTAAGACTGGTTGTCAGACATTCGGGCTTCTGACTACCCGTAACGACTGTCAAAGATCCACGAGTGACAGCCGGGACCAACGGCTTAACGTGCTTTCCGAAGCACGGAGGGGTCTCGGTATGTAAAGATGGTCACCCATCCACAGACCAACCGCGGCAAGCGTAGCTTAACCTGATCGATCGACCTGTGCGGCTGTTATTATTTAGCCACGGGCCCCTCATTTCCATACTAGAACTGTCAGACGACAATTTTATTCCACGGATAAAAGATATCTGACTTCGGTAAAATCATCCTTTAGTAAATTTAAATTAACTAGTTTTTTGGATAAAGTGTATTTGAAGTTGGCCCTCTGCCTGTACCTTTTGTGTTCCAGCTCATTGCAGGTAACGTTCTTTGACGGAGCTAGTTAAACAGTTCTAATTGAATCGCAGGGAAATGAGATGAGCGGAACATTTTCTAAGATCTTAGCGTAACACTATTTTTAACTTAAACTTGACTTATGAGATACTAACTAGTTGTTGTCCACAGTTTCACTCGCATTCTAGGTAAACTTGTAAATGTACAGTCGCTAGCACATCAAGCTACTACAATCTGTCAAATAGCTTTACTAGATTCTCAACTTTATCGCCAAAGCATAAGGTTCAAAGTTGATTGGGAAAATTTGTCAGTTGCGGATAGCTTGATGTGCTGGCGTCTTTACCTACCCGGATTAAAAAGTATTCTACTGATATTATTGCTTTCCTGGGTATAGAATATACCCGTAAAAGCTTTGGCACGAACGCGCGGAGAAAACGTACCGTAAAGCGGGGTGAATAGGGATGCAGGGGTGAATCGGGACGAAACTTTAAAGTGGATTTTAACATTTAAATAATATATTTTTTTTGCCAAAAAGGTCTCTCATGTGTTTACTATATTATAATTAACGATTGGCAAAAAAACTATATTATTTCAATGTTAAAATCCACTTTAAAGTTTCGTCCCGATTCACCCCTGCATCCCTATTCTGTACTACGTAGCTATACAACGTGTAACGTTAAATGCGCAAAACCTCAGACACCTCAACTGATTTTTAATTCAATTGACCTATTTCAGAGAGAAAATAAGTCATTAAAAAAATTGTAAAGGTTTCATGTGCTGTTTTAGTTTTACTGGCCATTCTGATCGTTTCTTGCGTCTGCGACGACGCTTTACCGAGGGAGGAGTCGTCACCGGGCCGCTGCGCCGCGCTGACATTGGCTTGCTTGACCTATTAATAAATAGACACGGCAACGTTTTTAATAAAGATTTTTTGAAAAATGTGACCTATATTAAAAAGTGGTTCAATTAATTCTGCTCGTTATTCTGATCAAACTATTTTCAGGTTTTGCGCATTTAACGTTACACGTTGTATAACAAGTCGTAGAAAAGTTTTCATCATGGCGTGTCTCGGAAAGCAAGTTAAACCATTTGCCCCGGCTGTCATTTGTAGATATTTGGCAGTCCTTAGGTACGGGATAGTCAGAAGCCTGAAAGTCTGACAACCAGTCTTACTAAGGGATATCGTGTTACCCAGCAACTGGGTTGTGAAGGTCAGATAGGCAGTTGCTCCATGTAAAATACTGGTATTCAGTTGCATCCGGTTAGACTAGAAGCTGACCCAAACATAGTTGGAAAAAGGCAGGCAGATGGTGATAAATCTTCCTGTCCATATCTCAAATTAATCGAAGTATGCGCAGCATGTCTTCTCTATCATACTTCATCTCAGTAACTTTTCACCACCCTTTTCATTAACTGCCTAGCCTTTACCCAAATATGTTGTGTTCGGTTTCCAGTCATTGAATACCAGTATTTTAACAAGGAGTCATATAATTATCATATATGTCACACAACCCATCCATCATGTATTCGGTCTTCTCCTACTCTTATAACTACACTAAGTTTTCTAAGTAAAGTTAATAGCGAACAATTCTTATAAAATTCATGAGCATAGTACAAATACGAATAAAAAGATAGAACAACGTCTGAAAATAAAAGCGACCAGCATTAATAACTCTGTGACTTCATTTAATGTGGGTAGTCTCATCGTCCTACAATAAATTGTACCGTCTAACCTCGACTCCGTTGCTTGCGTTCCATATTTGAACTGCAGTCTTTGGTGTTCATTAAAAAGTGAATGGACAGCTTAAGGCTGCCTTTCCACCAGTGATGTGCGAGGATGCGTAGCGAGGGATGTGTTTTTTAAGAACCAATAGAATCACTTCATTTACCTCGCTAATTTAGTACAATTAATTAAGTTTTTTTTTTAATTACGGCGCTGTGGTATTGAAACGCGCGTGCATGACAATGTTCTTTTTTGAAAGTCATAAAGATACCACGAATTGAGTAGTGAGAATGTGGCCATTTGATGAGTAAAGGCGCGGGCCCACCGCGGCGCATGCTGTGCGCGAGCACGCGGCGCATTTTAGCTGCGTGTATTAATTTGTTTGACAACGTGGGTCTACGTTTCCACTGGAGTACACGAAGACCCACGACTATGAGACTACGAGAGGCTACGCACGTACCACTGCAATCCACGGACACGGGCTTCACTGCGGGAGGTGGGACATGAAACGCGTCCGTTCCACAAGGTGTATGACTGAAAACTGCTCTGCGATAAGCGAGCTGTACATAGTCGTGGGTATATTCGTGTACTCCAGTGGAAACGTAGACCCACGTCGACAGCGTTGAGCTATGTAACCGCCTATTCGAGCAAGCCACGCATGTATCAATGACGTCAATTCATGCGCAGCCTTTCCGTGGGTTGCAGTGGACACAACCATATACATTTTCTTACAAAGCGAAGCTTAATATACGTACGTAGCCTCTCCGTGCACCGCGGTGGTCCCGCGCCTTTAGGAAGGTATCGAAAAAGCAAAGGAAAACATAGAAAAAGTAAAGGCGGACATTATACAGTGGTATAATGTTGTACTAAATTTCATTATGCAACTTCTTTGCTTTTTCGATATCTTCCTTACTCACCAAACAGCCACATTCTCACTACTCAATTCGTGGTATCTTTATGACTTTCAAAAAAGAACATTGTCATGCACGCGCGTTTCAATACCACAGCGCCGTAGTTAAAAAAAACTTATACACGTCGTATGTATGTTTGTTAGATATTAGTATTGCAAAAATTTAATACATAGTTTGTTTGTATTAGATACTCAGCAATTAAACGTTCCATGAGTTTACATAGACTTCTTACAGCACTGTAAACCACCCTATGGTTTCAGAACCTTTCATAAAGGATTCATATCATGGGTGTAGATAGTGTTGTATGCAACTGTACATAATTACGTATTAAAAAACTCACGTAATACTATTATCACACGAGGCGTTCGTTTTTTCACACCCCTTGTTATACAGTTGCATAAATAACGATTAGAAAGACTTACCACAATTTAATCGGGGATAACAGACCTACATACTCGTATAAGCCTACATACCGTGTGGCGATTAAGTCATCACGTTAATTGAAATCACGCATACTACATTACGTATTTTAAACATACACAATTGAAATAACAATTAACATTCTGGCCGTGAGATCTTTCTTTTCGTTTTAGTATTCAATAAAAAAAAACAACCGACTTCCAAAAAAACACTACAAAGTGAAAAATAATTTTAATTTTGGAAGTCGGTGTCGTTGGTTCCGCATTTTGGTTTTTTGACACCGACTTCCGAAATTAAAATTATTTTTCACTTTGTAGTGTTTTTTTGGAAGTCGGTTGTTTTTTTTTATATAAAATTTTTTATTTTTCACTTTTTAGTTATATCTACCCCAATCAAATTCATATAAACACTACTTGCTATGTAAATATCAGTGACAGAAAGCTGCATCTGCGTTTATAGGGTACAGACGTGATGTTATGTTGTGCGATTGCGTAAACAGTGCATACATACGCGATAGCAGCAATCGCGGTTGTTTTACTGGTATTAATTATCATTATCATAAAAAAAAATTATAACCTTTGTAGTGAGTACAGGCGTGATATTATGTTGTGTGATGGTGTAAACAATGCTTAGATATGCTATAGCAACAATCGCGGTTAATCTACTGTTATTTATTGAAGAGTTCCCCCGATTTCTACAAGATCCCATCATCAGATATTGAAATGGTGACAATGGGACCACACGGGAAGCACCAGCTTTCAAATAAAAAAAGAATCATGAAAATCGGTTCACCCAGTCGGTTGTTATGAGGTAACAAACATAAAAAAAAATACAGTCGAATTGATAACCTCCTCCTTTTTTTGAAGTCGGTTAAAAACATTAAACTTAATTTTGTAATCATTTGGTAACAATACTATAAAGTTTGTGTTAAATTGTAGATACCATCGCCCCGCGTGTGTCTAGTGCCTTGTTATCAAGGGCAGTTTATTGCATGCCAATTTTTATGCTATTTATTTTGTTTTCTATTTTTAGTATAATTGTTTATTTTAACAGACTGATAACAACTTGTAATAACCGCTGCACTATTTAATGTGATAACCTAATCGCCACTCTGTATAAGCTTTTCAAGTGTTACCTACCCTCAGAGGCACTTGCTAATATCTCAAAAATACAGAGTGACTTGTCATTCTACGTAATCATGTCGCTCATCCAATAGAACAACGACGTAATTACGAAAATGTTTTCTTGAGTTTTGTCATGAAATTATTACAAATTATTATTGATATTAAAGTAACATACACAAAAATATTAAATATTTTAGCATAATCATTGGAAATATATCATTTATTTTCAATTTCAAACTTTTAAAACGTTCTCCTGAAAAATAGCTAAACGTAATTACGTCATTGTTCTATTGGATGAGCGATGTGACGTGGCACTATGACCCCTTTGCACAAGTCACCCTGTATACTTATGAAGTAGATCAAGTACACATATTCAATATTACTTACGTAGCTTAGAAATACTTACATCAATCATCGCATAGGAGTTGGACATCATAGCGATAAGCAGATTCAGTAGCACGATGACATTGATGACGGAGTAAGACCCAAACATCAGCAAGCCCCAGAAGCGGGTGTAACTCTTGATGCCAGCCAGCTCGAAGTTTTCAAGTCCAACCATGCCGAAAGAGGCCCAGAACAGAGACTGGGAGGCTTCGAAGACGCTGGTGGAGACGTGTTCGAATGAATTGACGTTGATTTTGGACAGAATCTACTGCCATAATGATCTTGTACAGACGCCAGCACATCAAGCTACCCGAAACTGTCAAATTTACCCAATCAACTTTGAACCTTATACTTTAGCAATAAAGTTGAAAATCTATTAAAGAAATTTGACAGATTGTACATAGTAGCTTGATGTGCTGGCGTCTGTACAAGGAAATAGATCAGATTTTAAATAGACAGTACGTAGGGTCTGTAATTATTCCAGAACTATGAGCGTTATCTCTGATTTAATTATCATTGAGCCGCGAATACTACATATCAGAGTCATAGGGCCATCGACGCACAACCTGTTATCATAGTTACAGTTTGCGCGTCGATGTTCTTGACAGCCTGCATTAAAAATGCTGGCATACGGAAATCTTTGCATATTTATCATATATTTTAAAACCAAGTGAGGCAAATGTTGTCCTGTATTTCCACGGGTACTAACGCAAATAGATATCATAAAATATTTAAGTTATCATCAGAAACAAAACTTGTTAAATAAAAAACTGAACGTTTTAAATAACAGAAAAAAATCAATAGATAGCCAGTTCAAGCACAATCAATTTATTTAAAAAGCACTACTTTTTAAAACATCACAATAATACTAAAAAAAAATGTGCTCCAAACTTAGCGACACACATCAAAGAACGTTTAACGGGTTGAAGGTGCACCCCTTACATTATACCGTGACTGGTACTTATAATATTTCACTTTCCTATTTCCCACTACACAAACCTGCACACAATTTTGAACAAGTTAATGTAAAAAATAGGGACTTAATATAAAAAACAGGCAGTTCTTTCACTGCCCTAAAATTATTAAACAATATTATTTTGTGCCATCTAGTTGATACAAATCATACAAAGTTCGATTTATATAATACCGCCACGCGGACGATCTCATTATGAATCATTGGACTGTGTGTAACATAGATTAGAATCAGATATCGGATATAGTTCTCTATGTAATGTGGCTGCACTAGTCCGCGATCTGCCAAACCAACATCCTAGTACGCATGATAATCCATACTCTGTCGCAGAGTCAAGCAGTCCACCTCATCAATCTTCAGGGTGTTTATCTTTACGTTAATGTCCTCTTCTAATTGTATCTGCGTCTGCAGCAAGTAGCGTAAAGAAGCAGAGGCCTCACTCAGCATTTGTTGCAGTTGCATCGTGCTGTGACGTAACATCTCACATTCGTAGTACAAAGCCTGCCCTGGGGGGTCTCTGACCAGCTCAGCCCCCACTCTTTGAGCTCGTTTGCCGAGTCTCGTGTGCGCCAAAGCTGTGTGACCTTCCTTATCAGACAAGGCTTTCTGTAGTTGCAAAATATTGTTCTGCATGTCACCAATCTTTTGAGTGGTCTCCCGGTGCATATCCTCGAGTTTCGCTTTAGCTCGTTTCGTATCTTCAATCCGGTCGGCAAACGCATGATTGCATTTCTTGTAAGCTCCCACCAGGTCGTCGATCACTTGTTTGAAGATAGTATCGACGAACATTCGGATTGGACGCGCGCTTGTCACCTCTCTCGCTGCCATTTGTATGTTTTTCGCCGAATAAGAGTTGTACTCATCGGCAGATATGTTTGCCGGGTCAAGGTTAGAGTAACCTTCGTAGACGGAGAGGCATAAATCAGTATGTTTGAGAGAAAGATTGCCTTTGTCTAAATCAATAGCTGCTTGCTTGTATTGCAAGTCGCGATCGAGAAGATAGCGCGTGGATCGTAGACGCCGCATCTGTTCATTCAACTGTTCTAACACTCGTCTTAGTAAGCTTTGTGCCCCAAGGATGGTGGTGATCTCCTGCTGTAGAGCAGTTTCAACCTCGTCGACGACCAAGTCAATGCCAAGACGCCCATCTCTGAGCATCAGACATTTGCGGCAAATCGTCATAGCATTTGCCTGAAAGGAGGCGAGACAGTCCAAGACACGAGTCTTATACATAGACAGAGCTTCTAATTCTAAATATATTTCTTTGCGTTGTATTTGCAACTCGTTCTTGTTGAACTCGATGTCACCAATGCGTTCCTCAATGCGTCTGTCAGTAGTAGCTTTCATGATTTCCGCGCGTTCCCTAGTCTCGTCTCGGATTCGCTCGGACTCGCCGAGGACCCTGTCTGCGAGCTGCTGCTGGTCTTCTGTGTTCCTGCATCTTTGGTCGTTGCTTAACTTCCATTCTGAGATAGTGAACTTGGCTGTTCTAGGCGGTACGCATACTATGGCCTGCTCCGAAAGCCTAGTGGTTGCTATAGGAGCGCCAATCACGTGGCGAACTCCGAACTGCTCCTCACCCATAATACCAAATGGAGAACTAAATAATTTAAAAAAATAAACCTTATCCAAAACTCGATTTCACGTCCCTTGAAGAAATTGACAAAACTGTTTATTTAGTTGTCTTGGTAACGTCGTAACGTGTCGAAGACATGCGCAGATGTGTATTAATTAAACCGAAAATATTGTGAGTACGTATACAAACTCATTAAACTACGTTTTGCCGCGTTTTATCTTTGATACGAATATGCAAAGAGCAAAACCTTTCTTACTCAGTTTTAAGATGCATGTCGGTAACCGATATTATTATACGTAGTCAATAAATAAACCCACGGCCTTAATTGATGTCTTCTATAACAATTTTAACAGTAAAATAATCTAACACAAACAAAAACTAAGGATTTAGATCTAGCACTACTAAGGTCCACACAGGACTGACTTCCCGAAGCTCCTCCATTTCATGCAGGAGTCGCCAGCGTTGTCCCAGTCAGGCAGACCACCAGGCAAGACGTAACACTTGCGTTTCTCCAAATCAGCGAAGTACCACAGCAGTTGGTTTAGACCTAGGTTTGATTCGGTACCGAACAAGGTATTAATATACAGAGTGCATAAAGCAAATATTCAAACTAAGGCCAGTAGAATTGATTTACTATTCAAGTATTCCGTTATCTAGAGTCCAAGTCAGTCATCAGGTCCCCGTTATCAGGTAAAACAGTAATAGTTGAGACACATCTAATAAGCCACACTCGAGGTGTTGCGCCGACCCCAAATAAATTGCAAGGGAATGTTGAATATACTAAAATATCGTAGACATTTGCAAAATATTGTAATAGGTAGGTACGTTATTAAATACAGAGAAAACTTTATTGATCGTTTCATGACAAGAAATTATTGTGAAAAGTACTTAAAATACATAACTAGTAAACCTGATAATTAGTAAAAATAATGTCGTATAGTTAAAAGTAACAAAATAATACGTTGAGATGGCTTTACGCACAAATTCAAAGACATGAGATTTGTCAAAATTTATATAATAATAACACAAATAAACTTACCGCAAGCGAAAGCGAAGAGCACCAAACTGTAGATGAAGAAGAACTTGACGATATCAATGACCATGCGGCCGAGAGAGATCTGCAGCGGCCCCAGGTGAGGGTTGATGGAGAACAAGTGCACCAACTTGAGGGCACTAGAGAAAACATAATACTAGTAAGTAATATTAATATTCTCCCGACTGAATTCCGGTCATAGCGGCCAGTCTCGACGGAGATTAGCCAGGAGATGTGCGCAATACAGATGCACTCTCTGTTCATTTACTCATAAAGTCCTATGAGACCGTAATCCTACACGAGCGGGGAGAGATCAGGCGTAGTACCAACGGAGACACGTGCTCTTCGAGGCCTGGGGGTATAAAACTACCAACTTCCAAACTCTACTACTGAAAATGGTTTATATATGAAACAACATTAAAATAACAACAGTAAAATAATATAACATTTTCAGTCTACAACTCAATATTACCTAGAACTTCGTCTCTGGGCATATTCATATTAATTATGAATTCGGTAACTTGTGTACCGATGTAAAACAATACTGTGAAACTATAATAATTATTTTGGAAGTTGTTCTGAATTGAAAACATATATGTACCTTATAGATAGGTGTTTTTTGCATTAGGTAATCATATTATAGTTTAAGGTATACCTTTGCTAAATATGTATAGCAGGTATTCCCTTCGGGGAATTACAGGCGTTGTTATGTTACTGAAGTTTCGTTATACAATCTGGAGACAACAATACGACAATAAATGAAAACCTTGACACTACTAATGCATAAGAGTGTTTTGAAACTATCAAATAAATAATTCTAACATAGAAATAAAAAAGTGTTTTCTTTGATCTTCTTGGCGGGCGAAATGTAGGCGTAAAAACAAAAACGTCGCCAAAAAAAAAAAATGGCCGCCCATTGTACACATACATTTTGTAGTGTTACATGTATTTTTTATGTTGTGTATTTTTGTGATGTACAATAAAGTAATGTAAAAATGGCATCAAAAACATACCTGAAAATATTCGCCGCAGCAAACAATCCTTCAGCAATCAACTGAGGATCGAAGGCATCCCAGTTTTCCCTCGGAATGAACTTAGTCTGAGGGTCTCTCCTGATTTCCGTCGTCTGCTGGATATAGGCTGCGAACCTTAACACAGCCACGGCTACGTAGAGAGAGTTCCTGGTAAAGTCGATGAAATTCCACATGTTACGGAGGTAGGAGCGGATGCCTTCGATGTAGATTTCTTGCGTCTCTTCCCATATGAAGCCTAGAAGAAAAAATATAATTTCTAGCTAAGCCCTTTAAATTTATAGTATGGATAGAAAAATAATGTCGACTACATGGACGAAGCAACATTAGATAGATAGATAGATAAAATACTCTTTATTATGTACACAATAAATATTGCAGATATACATAAATGTACAAATTAATCATAAAAGTCTTTTGGTTTCCCACTATGAACAAAATGAGGGGCTTGTGGTGGATTGATCGATCAGGTTAATCTACGCTTGCCGCGGTAGGTCCGTGGATGGGTGACCATCGTTACATACCAAGAGCCCTCCGTGCCTTGGAAAACACGTTAAGCCTTTGGTCTCTGCTGTCATTCGTTGATCTTTGATAGCCGTTAAGGGTCGTCAGAAGCCCGAAAGTCTGACAACTAGTCTTACCAAGGGGTATCGTACTACCCAGTAACTGGGTTGTGAAGGTCAGATAGGCAAGCGCTCCATGTGAAATACTGGTATTCAGCTGCATCCTATTAGACTGGAAGCTGACCCCAACATAGTTGGGAAAAGGCTAGGTAGTATCGTTGAAAATAACCTGGTACTTTCAAACGGCCCCGTATTTTTCAATAAAATACAGTTTCCTCGCCGATCTTTGGTTGAAACTTTTGCAAGTTTCAGTTTCTTACATGTATTTTAAGGTGTATTTTTCGCAATATATTATAATAAAATGGTATTTTGAATGATGTTGAGATCGATTGAAATATTAAATTTTTGCAAAATCTAATCTGAAAATTTTCCATTCGAATGAAAACGAACCTACATTTCATGAAACGGATGAAGTTTAGAACGAAGCCAGTGTTTGCCGATTCGCGGTCTCCACTCAAGAACACGGATACCCCAAAGCTCGCGATTTCACGGCTAATATGGATGGCCTATTGCCACTTCAGCTTGCTGACAGACTCACTGATGCTGTAGATAAATTATTATGACACTGCCCCACTGTGGCCGAAGGCTTTTTTTCCACTTCCCTCAATCTTATTCTAAGAAGGCAAGCTCTTTTTATTTCAACAGCTTCTGAAGAGTAGCTGTTACATGATAAAATATATTCTAGCAAATATCCCACACAAATGTACTACCGGGATTAAGAGTACCCTATGTGTTAATCCAGTTTAGAAACTATCTGTTCCAAATTTCATCCAATACCGTACAGACGTTTTTGCGCTTATCCAGATAAACGGACAAAAATTCTTTGTTACTATTTTATATGATCAAGCATACTGACCTAAAACATAAACCACAACGCATATTTCCAAATAGGTAGGTCCGTTCCCCCTCTGCTTGAGGAGTTCCTTCTCTAACTCTTTCACCATCCACTCCGGACCAAACAGTTGTATCGCCTGCACCTCCGCTCTTTGTGATACCAAGATTAGAATCACTGTGGACAACTGAATTGTTACAAAATGAAATACGAAGGACAAAGGTATAATTATCGAGTCACATTTTTTGTAGAAAGCGATTAATTTTAAAATACGACGAGTAGTTACCCTGTTAAAATCATAAGCCTCCCTCGGCTTTACCGTAGTCGGGTAAAAAGGTATCTTGAATTTGAAAGGATTCAGTCATTTGATCGAAAACTTAGGTACCCATGATACACATTGAACGGTCGTAAAACAGTAGGCTTAAAATGGATTTTGGTAAAATGTGTTTTACCGATGTCGTAATGGTTGTAACAAAACGTTTTTCCGACAGCAGAAAAATAAAACAGACAAATGATAATCTTAAGAAGAATTAAACAACAAGAGAGATACATAAAAACCTTGTACAGGGAGAACTATAAAAAAATGATAATGATATAAATGACATTCTCATATAGAAAGAACAAATAACTAGACACGTGTATTAAGAACTTTATGAAGGGTTTTCACGTAAGTTTGCCGGTGAAACAATTGTTGGTGACCATCAACATGGAGCAGTAGAAAGCAATGATACAAATGAGATACTCATAGAAAGAACAAATAACTAGACGCGTGCATCAAGAACTTTATGAAGGATTTCCTCATGAGTTTACCAGTGGTTCTATTGGGGGCGGCCATGTACAGGTAGCAGTAGAAACCAATTATACAAATGACATACTCACATAGAAAGAATAAATAACTAGACGCGTGTATCAAGAACTTCATGAAGGGTTTCCTCATGAGTTTTCCGGTGGAACAGTTGGGGGCGACCATGTAGAGGGAGCAGTAGAAAGGGAACAGTAAGGCGACGCGGCAGATGATCATTATCTTCTCCATGGCAGTCTTGCGACGGAAACCGGGGACGCCCTCGTACCAGATCGATGCTAAAAGCTGTTGAATGTTCGGGTGGGCAACGAACTGGACAGAAAAACAAAAGATTGTTACTCGTATTGTAGATTATGAAACCGTTGCGGTTTTGAAACTGTACAAAATTAATTTGGTATACGTATTTCAAAAGTTATGGCAATTTAGCTTAGAGCATACAATTTACACTTCAACGGATATCGATTTCTTGAAAGAATTTTTATAGTTTACAATTTAGCTTTGTGATGCGTCTTATCCGCTCATTTGTATTGTCCTGTGTGACTGTCACTTTCCAGATTCGATTTGTTTAAGGATAATAACATGCCGAAGATGGCTCTTGCTCGCTACCTTGCCTGTCAACTCCGTGTAATTTTGCCGAAGGATACCTCACTGCGATACATACCGAAGGATACTCACGATGTATCGCAGTGAGGTATCCTTCGGCATATTTTACCTCGATGCGTGATCTGGGCGTGCGTGTCTATTAGCATATATTTGTTTTACATGGAGGTGACATCGAGGTAGCGAGCTGAACCACGACCGCGAGCTATCGCAG
The DNA here is from genome assembly GCA_949629135.1 of Eremobia ochroleuca. Taxonomy (NCBI): domain Eukaryota; kingdom Metazoa; phylum Arthropoda; class Insecta; order Lepidoptera; family Noctuidae; genus Eremobia; species Eremobia ochroleuca. The sequence continues at coordinate 7,969,976 of OX451385.1, read as the reverse complement.
AGATATATCTTCGAAATGTTATTAACCCTAAGTACCGCCTACTAAATAAGTTAATTCATTAGTAAAGTCAGTGCTTGCTTGTCGTCAACTTCAAGATTCTGAGCATAATTTAAAGGTCTGAATTTGAAAAGTTTTTGCTTGATGTATAATACAATATAAATCACGGTAGCAAAGGTCAATCTAATCTAGGTAATCTTGGCTGGTTGACACTTTCCGTGACCCAAGGGCTGGTTTTTAGCTTGTCCAGAGGCTAAGCATTGCCATAAAAAGTAGTAATGCTGCCAGTATGGGTACATTACCAGTCGACAGCGATGCGGATGCATATTTGGACGCTATATGACGCTTGTGAATAGTTTTAGTTAACTTAGGATATCATTTTGTTATTTTTTATTAATTAATTAGGTATCAGTTGTTATTTACAAACAAAATTGACATTGACACATATTGAGAATTGTACTCACAAACACCTATTGCTTGAATATTCTTGGCTCAGATCATAAACAAGACTTCAAAAAAATACTAAAATGACACAGTCACCTTCTTCTGCTTAAAATCGATGGCTAGTTCCAACCTCGCCAACTTCATGTGATCTCCATCCACGAAGGCCGGTTCATCAGGGTCATGGTTGAGAATGATGGCCAGCTCCTGAGAGCTTCGGGACTGGTCGAGTAGGTCTACAGCGAACATTTGTGATTGGCGACGAAGTTCCAGGTATTCGGCTTTACTTTCCTGGAGGACAGAATTTCCTTTCATCAGTTATTGGGCATGTTCATGTAATGAGTGAATTATGGATGCAATAATGCGTAAAATGGTAAAAAAAACAAGAGTTTGACAGACTGTACCCTCAGAGCCCTTATTATAAAGTATTACTAGCCGTACCCGCCCGCTTCGCTGGGCGTTTCGCAAAATGGTATGATTATTTTATAAAAATAAAGGATTTTTTCTAAAATAAAAGTAGCTTAAGTTATAGCTAACTGCCAATAAAAGTCCCGTCAAAATCGGTCCAGCCATTTCAGAGATTAGCCGGAACAAACAGACAGATAGACAGACAGACAAAAATTGTAAAAAATGTTATTTTGGTGTATATACCGTATATATATTCATATGCATGTAGTAAAAAACGGTTATTTCAATATTACAAACAGACACTCCAATTTTATTTATATGTATAGATTAACACCATCATTATTTCACTGCGAAAACGGGATGGTGATATCGGCCTTCTATAGCTCCGTCTCTCACTAACACTGGATAATTATGGCATTAAGACGCCATAATAGATCCCCTGCACGTATTTGACAACCTCCGAATAGTCACTGTACGCACCAGAACAAATGAAAAATGAAACAGAATTTTTTGATCCGCGAGATCATTAGATGGGGAATTGGATACTTTTGCAAAGCTCCTGCTTAGTTCCGGTTAACTTATCTAATATGTAGATACATTATAGTGAGTGCCTGTCCGGATAATGTGAAACAGGCTCTAAATATTTAATACCCAAAAAATAAGTAAAAATGCTTTTACAAGATCCTTACCTGTTCAGCAAAAGCCAAGTTCCTTAGTTCCCAGGAGAGTTGGAAGGCTGTCAGAATAGGGTCGGTTGAAGACAAGGCTATGAGCGATGGTGATGCCAACGCTCTGTATTCATTGAGTCGAGCTAGTGAGTGTCGGAGGGAGTCTTCTGTAGACATGCGGATACATTCCTCACAACCACACCTGCAAATTAGAACTCATCTGCAACTCTAGAACACAAAGTCCAAATTCCAAAAACATAAAAACAATTATTGTATGTAAAACCCAAGCCCACCAGCCATTTCTTCGTTTATTTATTAAATCTTTTCGCACAGAAAAAGGTACAAAGGCGGCTTTATTCATTTTCTTTTTACTGTCGACAGCACAAATATTTTCCAATCCCATATGATAAGCTTGTCTCTTTGAAGGCGTTGCCTTGGTGTTGTTCACATGGACGGTACTGAAGGAGCTAAGCTAGTAGCCAAATTCTGGGCCGACTGTATAAAGATTGCCATCTACACGCTAAGAATAAGAAGGCGTTGTACATGGCAGAGGAAAGGGCTAAGCCTGATAAGACCCGTACTAAGCAAGTCCTGCTAAATGGGATCTTGTGATTTCATAAGACCACAAAATATGTATCCGAATGGGTAGAATAACGGAAACCAACGAGGCTGTGGCACGAATTGCACGCGGGTATTTTTTTTTAAATAATTTATGTTTAAATGGTAAGCCCTCCATATTGGTGCCCAAAATACCGGCTTGCCTAGTTTGGAGATGTAAAATCTCTGTAAGCTTTTAGCAATAAAGTTTTTTATTATTATTATTAATAGGTATCATTTTTTTGAAGGTATATACTAACTCTTCTTCGTCGTATTGATGGCACGACAGTGAATTACATATTGTTGGCCAAAAACAGCGCCACTTCCATTGTCAGTGGCAGCTAGAGGTGACTATGACTGAATTATTTGGGGCAGAGAAGGCAGGATAGGAGATGGGACATAGTTTGCGCTACAGCTCCATATCCACACACCTGCTGCCGTACCCTCGAGGTGGCTCGACTTTACGAGGTTGTAGGTACAGACGCCAGCACATCAAGCTACTACAATCTGTCAAATTTCTGTAATAAATTTCAACGTTACGTGTTTTATGCTAGAATTTTTGACATTTATTATGAATTTATTTTTATTATTATTTCTTCATTATTTTATGTTATTTTATTCTATTATTATGAATGCTTTGAAAATTGTTAATTGTCTATGGGCCTTGTTACCCGAAATAAATGAATTTTATTATTTATTATTGTTATCGTTAAAGCATAAGGTTCAAAGTTGATTGGGAAAATTTGACAGTTTCGGGTAGCTTGGTGTGCTGGCGTCTGCTGTACATACTGACAAATCATAACATAGTGATGGTGAAGTCTTACTTAACGTCATGTGGGTTGGGTAACGTGGCTCCTCGGTCAAGCAGTATCTTGATGATCTCGTAGTTGTTCTTGTGGGCGGCCAGCATCAGTGGCGTTATGTCCGGCGTGAACATTGCCGTGTTGGGGTCCACTTTCTGCCAACTCTGTGTGAGGATAAATTATACAGATTTTGAAGTATAAAATCTCAACATAGGAATTCTACGCTTTAATGTCATTGATTTGAAATCCTTAATGATTTTCTTGACGAAATGAAAATGATTACACTGTAATAACAACTGCCGGTCGACTCTGTAAAAATCTCACCATGAAATCATAAGTGAAGTGAGCACTTAATAGTGTTAATCCCTAGCGAATGACAGCTCACTCCACACTCACTTCACCCAAGCTTTCACGGTGAGATGGTTACAGAATCGCACAGCTGATGCTGAGAAATCAATTAAATTATACGTCCAACGTATGCGTATCAAAACTGTGTCCAGTTATAGAAATTCTAAAATAAAGTGGTAGATTTATGGATGTAACGAACCACATTCAACCTACCTTCAAAGTAAGAGTGAACAGGCACGCTCGATCCATCATATACCTCATCCATCGTTTTCCTGGAGGAGTAGTCGAGGTCAAGAGCAAGCCTATTCAGCAATTCAAAATTAAAAAAATTGACGATTTCTTGGAATGATGAAACGATGAGGCTATTTTTCTCCCTAACTAACTAAGTACCCAATAAACTCACATAAGGCTCATTTTCCTTATGAATCAGCTCTTCATGCTCCAACAGCAGTTCCACAGCCTCCACAAACTCAGCATTGATGGCCTGCAGCAGTGCATCCTTGGTTTCCACGCCCATGATGACGAGCAACTCCACCATCTCCAGGTTTTCTCCATCGATGGCCAAGGTCAAAGCTCCGCGACCCAGAGAATCTACGCAGTTTATTTCTATGTGTTTCTTGCGGTGGGCTTTTTGGAGAATTCTGAAGAAAAATTGGTGAAACAGATGTGCAGGTTATGAAAAAAAAACTATGTGAATAAAAGTTTAACATAAGTGAAAAACTCGGATACCAAAACAAGGAATAAAGTGTATCTTATGTGGTATCTCTACTTCGAAAACCTCAAAAAAAAGGAGCCTTGAAAGATCTCATTGAAAAACCTAATATACCTTCTTTGCAATCGAGTCAAAAGGAATGCTTTCGTAAGAAATAATAATATAAAGTAGAAACAACAGTCAACGGTATGAAAATGCCTCAAAATCTACGTTAAAAACCTCTAGGTATTCAATTTTTCTAACATTTGACTGCCTATTCTGAACATGGAATCCTTTTTAATGCTCAATGCTGCCAATTTACTGACGTATTCATATATAGTTCATAGGATCATGGATCATATAGTTCATCAAAGTTAATACCTACGGTAATCCGGTTAGAGGAGAAACAATAATTAAGTTTGTCGACCGTATACGCAGCGGCCATTCTAATAATCCACTTTCCTTTATAATTTATGTACACTACAACTATCACTACTCCATTGCAGGTGGAGATTCACCGATGACTGCAGCCTGGAGTGTAAATGTTTTGCTATCCCACAATGGGAGACTTAATATCGTATCCAGCGTGTCCTGTTGCCTGCACATACTGATGAACGCTACTGAAGGTGCCAAACGCGTCGCCAAGTTCTGGGCGTATCAATATAGATTGCTATCGACACTCTAAGAAGAAGACTGCCTGATGAGTTGTATCTAAGATATGTAGGGCACGGTTCAAAGCTAGGCATGCCTTTTAATTTATTTTATCCAATGTACCCATTTGGCAACATAGTGAAGGAAAATAGCGTGAAGAAACCGACATATCCTAGAACCAAAAAAATCGAAGACATATTATGACTTTCCATCCCGCACTGGGCTCGGGTGGTGGAATATGGCCAATTTCTCCTCACAGAGAGGACTGTGTCTCAGCAGTGGTACCATTACCCATACGCAAATTTCCTTATAATAATACCAGCCAGTCGATTCTGTAAAAATCTCACCGTGAAATTATAAGTGAAGTGAACACTTAATAGTGTTAATCCCTGGCGAATGACAGCTCACTCCACGCTCACTTCACCCAAGCTTTCACGGTGAGATGGTTACAGAATCGTACGGCTGTTTTCACACAGAGAAGGTACACATTGATTACCACGCTTGCTCAAGACGGGTTGGTAATTTCAGACATAAAATTAACTACAAGTCCAGGTTTCCTCACAATGTTTTCCTTCACCGATGTCACACCACCAAATACCCCAATTAGAATATTATGTTGTAATCATGATACTTAAACTGCTTTTTTGCTATCCTTACATAGTATAAAACAAAGTCGCCGAAATATCTGTACGCGCATAACTTCCGAATGACTGCACCAAATTGAGTATTTTTTTTTTTTTGTGTTGTGTTCGGTATTGCCAGGACAAGGTTTCTATGGAAGAAAAACATTGCACCCGTACGAAGTTGGGGCGGGCCGTTATTTATGTATAAAACATTACTATTTATTAAATTACTCATACTGATTATAGGAGGACTGATTACAAATCTACGCACGTACACAGTCGCACACGTATAAAGGTCTAGTGTAGTAGATGTTTCGTCCATTTTGGTTTATTATGACTGTAATTTACGTAGTTATCATTATTTTTGGGATGCAAAATTACCTACTTCTATTAAAAATTACAGAAAACGATTCAGTAAACGATTCTGAACAAAGTACTTTCTTAATCCGTATTAACTCAGTTACACGTTGTATACGTAGACTAACAACAATAGAAACAATAGGTACTCTAGGTACCTTTTTCTATCTTCGCCCATTTGATTTCGTCGTTACATTTTTTTGAATTATTTTTTCCCCAAGAGTGTTTTATTTTTAACAAAAGACATTTCCCTATTTATTTTGGCTTCTAAATATAATTGGATGTTAAGTGAATTTCGTCGAACAAACAACAAATATATACATTAAACTCTACAAAATCTTAGTTCTCTTTTTATTTATAAGTTAACAGAAATAGACATTCTATCTAAGTATTAGGAGCTAGCTACTTGTCGAGTTGAAAAGGTTTCCAATAATGAGATCCTTAATCATGTATAGGCTATCCATAATTTTACCGAGACCTTATTAAACGCTTAGAAGAAATCGTAGCCTGTTTTATCTCAAGGATCATTCATTAAACAAAAGAAGTAGGCTTACTTTTGTTTTTAAAGTATACACTGGGCCGCAAAGTAAGCGGGCCGGTAACAAAAACCTCTATAACATCCAAAATATTGGAGCTAGCTTTATGAAATAAAGACTGTATTATAGACAATTTTATAGTGCCTAAATTAATGTCATAAAACTTTGAGCACTAGATTTCTGAGCCGATGCTGAGGAATATCCTCCCATTCCTCTATCAGTGCTTCTTTCAGTTCACGAAGCGTGATTGGAGAGGAATTTCGCTGGCGTACACGTCGCCCCAGTTCGTCCCAGGCATGCTCGATGGGGTTCACTCCATGCGTGTGATAGCGACATCATCAAGGTAGACAAACACTATCCGAGCTGTATGGAGACGAGCGTTATCTTGCATAAAGATGGCATTCACGCCCATGTTTACTAAAAACGGGCCAACATAGTCATTTAAGATTTCATTCACGTATCTTTCTGCAGTTAAAGTACCATTTTCTATTATCACTAGCACGTTGCACCTTTCGGAAGAAATTCCAGCTCACACGTGTATGGAGCCTCCGCCGTATGGCACTTTCTCTTCAATACAAGCTTGGTTATAGCGCTCTCCTGGTCTTCTGTAGACTATTTGCCTCTCATCGTACGTGTAGGTATAGCATAAACCTCGGCTCGTCCGAAAACATTACTCCACCACATTACTATCAGCCATCCAGAGGCCAATTCATGTCTTGCAAAGCCGGCTTCTGGCTTGCTAGCCTAGATTTACAATGCCGCCTTTCGAATTTTGGACCATTTGCAGTTCTAAGCGGCTTCAAGTTTGCTTCAGCAAGATGCCGCCTCACTGCGTACTCAGACTGCTCCCTCCAGCACTTACAAGGTGATTTTTGACTTCAACAGCCGTTTGAAATCGATTTCTCAACATTGTTGACATCATATATCGATCCTCCCGCGTTGTCGTGCACCTTGTTTGACCTGTTCCTGATCTGCGAATATTGGATCCAGTCTCTTCAAATCGCTGGACAGAGCACTCTTTGAACGGTTAATAGCGACACACCAACAGCCGGTCGATTCTGGAAAAATCTCACTGTGATAACTAAGGTGAAGTAAGCTTAGAGTGAGCTGTGAGTCTTGCTGATGCTAGGGATTGACTACACTACTGACGACACACTTCACCTTTGTTTTCACGGTGAGATATTTACAGAATAGATAGGCAGTTCTCGCTGTATAACGCTGACTGCGCCCATCTTCCAGCATTATCAGAATTCTGGTACATTGTTCAGGGGTTAGTAGCATGTTTTCAGATTAATTAATTTCTGCACAAGAATGCCATATTTATAAACAGAAACAAAAGTAAAACAAATCGTATCAAAGATGTTAAAATTTTTAAAAAATTCTTTATATTTTATTTACAGTGGTTAATACGATCACCAAAAAGAAATAAAAAGGTTTTACTTCTTCCTATATTTATAATAAAATAAACTTTAATTTAGTTTTTATTTTAAAAGGATTGTTCAAATATTTTAAGAGTTATCGCATTTTTTATAACCGACCCGCTTTCTTTGCAGCCCAGTGTATTTAACCCGGCGGCACTCGCTACTGGGTAAAAAATACCACAGAGTACAACTACACTAGCACTGTCGATTTATAATTTTTGATCTCAATTTTACGTGATACTTAAGAAAAAAATTTTTTTGTTGATTTTTCTAAGACTATGAAGAATTTTTGTTTTTAATTTTGCGTTCTTTTTTAAGATAAGCTATAATTTGAAATAAATAATAATTCAAACTTTCAATTTTCTTTTATTTATTAGACATTAGTATTGATAAACTAAATACGCCATTAAAGTCTGTAAAGCTAACTTATTTTCCAAGATAATGTCATTTAAATCATGTGGTATTTTTTACCCGGTAGCGAGTATTCGTGCATGTAAACACCTAGCGAGTACCGCCGGGTTAAGGAAGGCAAGTCCATTACAGAAATCGTAAGACTGTTTGCCTTAACTTATTAATAATAACAAAGTCAACCTCTTTCCTCTCTATTCAAATAAAGGCTTTTATTAACTAGTTATTCGAAATTAAAAATATGAAAGTTCAGATTTGAAGCATCTACTCTGTCAATAAAACGGACCGAAGAATAGGCGAAATTCTCTATAGCAACCCGTATTCGTGAATGACAAACACGTATAATAAGCACGCGTTTCTTAGAACTTCTGTGACAGCAAAAAACTTCTTTTTCGCATTACATGTGACTTTTACATTGCTGGAAAAATGGGACATAGGAAAACGTTTATCTTAGAAAATGGACAGTCATTGTGCGGTTTTATAATTTCTAACGTGACGATATTAAGGTGGGCATCCACGTCAACGTGACGGCATTACACTAACACATGGAAGTAAAATGTATGGAAATATATGAAGACGCTTTTATATTTCCGTCCACGATAACATTATAACGTGCACGTATTTTCATACATTTTATGGACGTGGAGTGGACGTCAATGTTCACGATATTATTATCACGTTAGAAATTGTAAAAGTACTCTATAGATAAATAATGTTGATTGACTCACCGTCTCACATTGCCCATATCCCCTCGCTCTACGGCCAGGAGGTACTTCTTCTCCTCTAAGGTCAGTGGCTTGGGCAGGGTCGGTAGTTCCATCGGTTTGCGGACACATTCTAGCTCTGGGTCACCCTGTACAAGAAAGCAATAAGTATAGTAACATTGAAGTAGGTATGATATGGGCAGTAATTGGCGAAAACTAATTAAAAACTGAATTTACAACCCTCATAGCGTTTCTTTAACCCCACAAACAAAATAAGAAGGTACCTACTCAGTAAGTAATAACTATTCGATGGTATACTAATTAATTAAATCTAAATAAAACAAACGCATGTATAAAACTACGAGAATCCCGCTAATTTTGTACGAAACGACAAAATCAAGATTTTCGAAAACATTCTAATGGCATCTCTATGAATAAATTCTGTTTTGAATTTGGAGCAAAGAGGTTTTAATCCCAGATCATTTTCTTAATTACGATTTTTTTTTTTTTTTTGCACTAAGTAAAGGACAAAATAAAAGTTAGCGCAAGGGATATTTTCTCCGACTCAAAAGAGGCGTAGCGCTACTTTTTTTATGTAAGATCAATAATTATAAATATGCTAGTGATCATACTCACGGACTCCAGGTCCTTCTTCTCGGACATGTTGTCGGTTTACCCCACGGTGCTCTGGAGCGGCGTCCGCCCCCTCAGACAGACTGCTTATCTACAAACTGGAAACACTAAATTTTCACTTAAATGGCTAAACAGGCTCTAGCAAATAAAATATAAAAATAAATAACATCATCAGTATGCGCCTAAATGGGTAAACACCAAATGAGTTTTAAAAATGTATCCTGCCGGTCGATTCTGTAAAAATGTCACCGTGAAATCATAATTGAAGTGAGCACTTAATAGTGTTAATCCCTAGCGAATGACAGGTCACTCCACGCTCACTTCACCCAAGCTTTCACGGTGAGATGGTTACAGAATCGCACGGCTGTATCCAATTTAATCTGCTTAGGAAATGAAAGTCAAATAATTTGATTAGATGTTACGGTCAACCTATTACAAAAACAACATGTGTTGTGATAGGATATTTACTGAGTCTGTGCCTGATGGATCAGGATTCCAGAAACCAGCAGGCTAATTGCGTAACACACTATCATTAGCAATGGGTTTCATTTTGACAGTTCAACAACATTCATTGCGTTATTTACGTTGTTGAGCAGACACATTTTTCGTACATATGGAGCAATGGATTAGCAATATGCTTCAAAATGATTCAAATTGAGAGTAATAGTACACACTATTACTCTCAATTTGAATCATTTTCAACGCAATTAGAGTACGGCACCCTAATTGCGTAACTTGTGAATAATTATGAAGGATAATATTGCTAATCCATTGCAAAACAACTAAAATACTAGTTTTGAAATTATAATGATCTAGAATTAGCATAAAAAATATGATTCAAATCTCGATTATGATTGTAAACGTTTGCTTGGTAAATCCCTAGCATCAGTGTGATGACACTGACAGCTCACTCCACGCAAGTTTACGGTGAGATTTTTACAGAATCGACATGCAGTACATACCCCTCGTAAGCAAAATACACGCACTGACGTGGAGTTGCGGACACCAGCCTGTATTACTTAGTGCATACCCGCATGGGCTTAAGTAGGTAACCTTACCTTACTTGCACACCTAGAACTCCTATACTCCGGCTAGATTCTCGCACATCCTCAAGCAAATATCAACACTCCCGAAAATATGAAGATAAGATCCTGTGCTGGCCCATGCAATCCCAGCCAACTCTACAAGTCCAACAACAGTCTACCCGTCAAAGGCCACTCGGACGCACGAAGCCACATAAGCACATACACATAAACTGAAGATAATCTGCTTGACATGCAGATTACGACCGTCACCTACTTACGACCTGACATAACCTTACAGTCTAGTAATTCAATTGATGGGCATGTTCGTGTCCCACTTTCGAAGGAAAGTGTTGATCGCGAAACAGAAGCTTAGCGAGTATTCAAATACTTAAATGGTGGCAGCTAGGGACACCGACGCTTGTTTCCAACAACTGCAAAACCTATGCGGGGAAAATGTATGGAACTGCAAATTTCTTTTTCATTTACTCGGAAAGTAGTGTTTTTTTGATCCGAATAGCGGATGGAAGACGCTGCTTCTGCTTCCCACCTTTGGGCGGGAAAGACTCATAGTAATTCCTTCCCTCTCTAGGCCGAGAATTAATTTTAAAAATAGAACTAATTTTGGTTAGGTAGTCAGCTACGAAATTTTTTACATAATTAAGAAAAATGCTGCGGTCTTGTAAGTGTAAAAACAGCCAGTGTGATTAAAAAAAAATACCTATTAAGCGGGACGGCCCACGGCGGTGACGCGATGTGTTCCGTATTTAAAATTAAAAAAAAACGGCCAAGCACGAGTCGGATTACCGCACGAATGGTTCCGTTACCATTATCTATAAAAACGGCAAAAAAATCATGTTTGTTGTATGGGAGCCCCCTTAAATATTTATTTTATTCTGTTTTTTAGTATTTGTTGTTATAGCGGCAACAGAAATACATCATCTGTGACAATTTCAACTGTCTAACTATCACTGTTCAGCCTGGTGACAGATGGACGGACGGACGGACGGCGGAGCGGGAGTAATGGGGTTCCTTTTTACCCTTTGGGTACGGAACCCTAAAAAGACTATTAAATATATACCTACTATTTATTCATGTTATTATTATCAATAAATATTTTAGAAAAACGACTATTTTTTACATTCCTTGTATTCGAAATGAAAAGTAGAGTGTTTAACACGGGTGAAAGTCATCAATTCCTACTCTTTTTAAAAATGAATAAAGTTGTGAAAATGAAAACCATTGCTATTGTAAATGTGTGCAATTACGCCGCAGTTGCATTTTAACGTTAACTCATAATTTTGCAGACCAAAGCACAATTAGTTAGACAACACACTAGTACACAATGTGTAACACATTTTGCGTAACACACTTTCAGTTAAAGTAGATTACGTTTTGTCAAGTGAACCATGTCCATTACCTACTCTGTCAATAGACAAATAGATCATCTCGTCTCATCTTCGTCATCGTTTCATGGTTTTGGCAAAGGACGAGGATAATACGCAATGAGTGTTTTTCAGCATATACTTACTATCTTTATTGAGATAAATGTATTTACGACCAAATCTTTGAACGTGCACGCTTAACGTGAACATCATAAAACCAGAGGAACGAAAGAAAAAATGATAGATTATAGAAAGGTTTCAACGGCGCGATATCATAAATAAAAAAAAGAAATGTCACTTTGTAAGGGAAGAGATGTCTATTCTTCGTGGAATAGAGGTGGAATTGATCATGCTATGCGTGCTGGATGAAGCAAAAGATAGCATCTAGAGCATCCTAGGGCTCAAAATTATGTACAGACGCCAGCACATCAAGCTACTACAATCTGTCAAATTTCTTGAATCGATTTTCAACTTTATCGCAAAAGTATTAGGTCCAAAGTTGATTGGGAAAATTTGACAGTTTCGGGTAGCATGATGTGGTGGCGTCTGTACCTCGAGGATCATATCACGTGACGTTTCATAGATTCTACCTACCTAAATACGTAAGTAGCAACAGTAGAAAGGAGAGAAGCTCGGCTCCCTAAGTCCTAATTAACTTGATGTAACATGATTTCACGCCTAGAGCTACGCGCTTGTTAACAGGTACTACACACTAATTACTCGTCGTTAATTTCTGAAAAAAATATTATATTTCGTTAAAAACTTACTCTTAACTGTAGGTACAGTACCTACTGAGAAGACTTATCCAAATTCAAAAGTTAAGCCGTTTTATAACAAAACAAGATCTAACTTTGGCCCGAGCATAAGTTTCGGGCCCAGTGCGATTCTGTGACCATCTCACCGTGAAAACATAGGTGAAGTGAGCGTGGAGTGAGCTGTAAGTGTCATCCCACCTGGTACTAGAGATTGACCAAGAATACATTTACAGTCATAATCGAAATTTTAATAATATTTTTTTTGCTAATTCTATTGATCATTTTATATGATTTCAAAGCTAGTATTTTAACTGTCAAAATATTACTATTTTGTGGGGTTTTAATCTAGGAAATAAAGACTAGTCTAGTAGTGCTATTCTGTAAAAATCTCACCGTGATAACTCGGGTGAAGTGAGTTTAAAGTGTGCAGTCATTAGTGTCAATCTCTAGCATTCGATGGAATGACAGCTCACTTCACCTAACTTCTCACGGCGATATTCTATCAGGATCGACCGGCTTGTATAAGAACTGGTCTATAAAAAAAAATGAAAAAGAAACAAAATTGATATTCTGACTAAGTTTCTGTTTTGCTATTTTATTTTAAACCCCCACAAAATAGTGTTTTGACAACTAAAATACTAGTTTAAAAATTATACAACGTGTAACGTTAAATGCGCAAAACCTGAAAATAGTTTGATCAGAATAACGAGCAGAATTAATTGAACCACTTTTTAATATAGGTCACATTTTTCAAAAAATCTTCATTAAAAACGTTGCCGTGTCTACTTATTAATGGGTCAAGCAAGCCAATGTCAGCGCGGCGGCGCAGCGTCCCGGTGACGACTCCTCCCTCGATAAAGCGTCGTCGCAGACGCAAGAAACGATCAGAATGGCCAGTAAAACTAAAACAGTACATAAAACCTTTACAATTTTTTTAATGACTTATTTTCTCTCTGAAATAGATCAATTGAATTAAAAATCAGTTGGGGTGTCTGAGGTTTTGCGCATTTAACGTTACACGTTGTATAAAATGATCAATAGAATTAGCACAGAAAATATTATTAACGCTTTGAGCGGAACATCTGGATATTCGAATGTTTGTTGCGCGGCGCACTAATTTCTCATACAAAATAAATGACGTTGCGAATGTATGCGTAATTAGAATAAAAGTGTGTGAGTAGCCTTATAAAATGTACAAAAAAAACTAACGTGGAGTGGCGCTAGTAGTCCGAAAATTTGAACTGATACGGCGCGATGACGTAACTTCAAGGAATCAGTATAAGCCATAGCCGTTTATACACGTTCTTTAAAGAAAGACATATGTTTTGCTGACGTGATTAAACGTTGTGTCAAATAGCGTTTATCAAATTTTACGTATTGTAACGTTGCTCCGCCCAAAGTGTTAAAATCTTGATTATGATTGTAAATGTTTGCTTGGTCAATCCCTAGCATCAGTGGGATGACACTGACAGCTCGCTCCACGCAAGTTTTCACGGTGAGATTTTTAGATTTTTGATTTACAGAATCGACATGCAGTATTTGAATTTCAAACTTTATTTCGACTTACAGCTTTACCTTTGACAGTGGTTACGGGTAGTCAGGAGCCCGAAAGTCTGATAACCAGTCTTACGAAGGGGTATCGTATTACCCAGTAACTGGGTTGTGGAGGTCAGATAGGCAGTCGCTCCATGTAAAATACTAGTATTCAGCTGCATCCGGTTAGACTGGAAGCTGACCCCAACACAACATAGTTAGGTAAAGGCTAGGCAGATGATGATATGAAAGTATATACGGTACTTATACAAAAAAACAATACCTATTTATAATCTTTGTCTGTCTGTCAGTTTGTTCCGGATAATCTCAGAAACGGCTGGACCGGCTTTACGGGACTGTCTTTGGCAGATAGCTGATGTTATAAGGAGTAACACGGACAACTTTTATTTTAGAAAAAGAATGAGGGTTCCCCGCAAAAAAAAATGAAAACCCATGAAAACCAATTTGTTTGTCGACATTGACATGCACGGACACAGCTATGCAGTATAGGTTATAATCAAGAAGATTGCGATTAAATATCAGTAGATATTTCATTTAAAAAGTAACATTAGCTTTGTCTTCATATTAATAAATCATAATAATAGGTCTTTTTTTATTTTTTATTTGTATTAATCGAAGTAATCACCCATGCAATCAATGCATCTTTGCCAACGCAGTGGCAGTTTATTGATGCCCTTCTTAAAGAAATCAGCTGGACGGGAGGCAAAAAATTCTTCAAAGGCATTTTGTACTGCCTCTCGGGTATTGAATTTTTTTCCCGCCAAGAAGTTATCCAAATTCTGGAAAAAGTAGTAGTCTGTAGCGCTAGACCACCAAACAGTGACCATCACTTTTCTAGGGGTAAGTTTTCGTTTAGGGCATTGTTTAGGTGCTGAACCAGGATCCAACCAACTTGCTGAGCGCTTGCGGGTATCAAACAGAATCCATTTTTCATCGCAGGTAACAATGCGGTTCCTTCATTTGTGTGTCTGTTGAGCAGTGCAAGGCACGTCTCGACGCGTACTTCGCGCTGGCGATCATTGAGTTCGTGGGGCACCCATTTGTCAAGCTTTTTTACCTTGCCAATTTGACGCAAATGGACCAATATTGTTTTGACGCTAACGTCGAAAGCTGCTGCTAATTCAGCCGTAGACTGTGTATCATCAGCTATCAGCTTCCACAATCGCCTTTAATTCGTCACTGTCGACCAAAGTCTTCGGACGACCCCGAGGTTAATTTTTAAGGTCGAAATTTCCAGAACGGAAGCGAGCCAACCAATAACAGGTGGTGCGTTGGTTTGTAGTGTTAGCTCCGTAAACGTCGTTGATGTTGCGTGCCGCTTGTGCCGCGTTGCTGCCACGACGGTACTCATATTCCATAATTAGGTACTCAAATTTTTAACGTATCCATGATGACGAAAAAGATTGAAATGCGATGAAAATGTAACACTAATCAATAAACAAATGACTACTTTTGGAAACAAAATTCCATGTTTTTAAAATAAAATTAATTTGAAATTAGAATTCTTAGCCAAACAAAAATAATTTCATTTGAAATGGCCAGTACTGCAGAACGGCAATTTCATAGGTAAAGACCTAATATTATTTAATTGTTATATATTTGTTTTATTTCAAAATTGGTTTTAAATAGAAGCTAGTCGGGTTTTTCAAGCAAAAAGTAAGCTTTTTCATGAAATCGCCTTGCTTATTACCTCAAAGAACGAGGCGATTATTAAGCTGACTGTACCCTTTTTTGCAAAAAAAAAAGCTGGGTGTGTCCAGTTGGCGAAAACATAAAAGTGGTTTAATTTAGGTTTCACTATGTGGACAGGCGTAAAAATCTTAGCGTGTCCAGATGACGAAATAATACTATACTATACTAACTTTGAGTTTCACCAACTGGACATACGTGTGTCCAGTCTCTCGTGTCGAGTTGGCGAAAAACCCATGAAAACAAACCCAAGGTTTTGACAGAAGGTCTCATAATAATAACACTGTATAAAAATGTTAACTCGCAAATGTGAATATGAACAAAATACTGCACCGTTTTGATTCAAACGACAGCTCGCAACACTGCGCTGAAACTTTTTTAAATCCAATCCGCGTTTCTATCACGAGTTTTTGTAGCGGGAAATACGAGTATGAAAATTACTTTTTATAATATTTTATTTTGTGACTTTTTTTTTCATGATAGTCTTACAGACAGTCGCTCCAAGTAAAATACTGTCCGTCGATTCTGTAAAAATCTCACCGTGAAATCATAAGTGAAGTGAGCTTGAAGTGAGCAGTGTCAATAGTGTTAATCTCTAATGACAGCTCACTTCTCGCTCACTTCACCTAAGTTCTCACGGTGAGATTTTTACAGAATAAAACTGCTGGTACCTATTTTTATGCATCAGCACCATAATTGCTTAACACACTTTCTATCACAATCAGAATCATTTCGAAGGATATTGCTTATCAAAATGAAAGACTTTGCTATTGTTAGTGAGTTACACAATTACCCCACAGGTTAGACTGGGAGTCAACCCCAACAGTCCGTCGCCCCCCACAAATCAGGACCCGAGGTGGCGGCGCGTAGTGTTCCACGCGCGCCCCTCTTAGACGTCGCGGGGGGACTTTAACACCTAGGTGTTAAAGCTCACTCCCCCCCTGACACGAGGAGGCCCGCAGGTGCGGGCCAGCACCAGCCGTGGGTTGCGGAAGTATCGTTCGTTCCCGCGACCCCCGGCGTAGGTGAGAGAGGGAACACCGGGGTGGGAGTCAACCCCAACAAAGTTGGGAAAATGCTAGGCAAATGATGATTTCATGGGAAGCTGTTGGGGCCTTAGGGCGATCGTAAAGATAAAGTTGAACTACCAAACCGATTATGATAAAAGGAAACGAAAGGTCTGTGTGATTTGATTAACCAGTAGTTTAAGGTACTTACTAAAAGTTGTCATCATTTACCACAATTCGTAGGTGCGTTTATAGACATATGTCGCTCACATGGACCAAATAACCAACATAAGTCACTACGCCGCTGTGCCAAGACTTTGTAGGCAATATAGCACGCTATCTAAAACCACTTTTGACATCTGCGAATCTCTTGCTAAGTATAAGAAATGACTTACAGTTTTGTCTGTTAATTGTTATTATTATTATTTAACTTTTAATTTATAAACAGTAACTAATGTGTTTTAATCTTAATTTTCTTATTTTTTTAAAACTTTTTATTCATATTTTACTAGTATTATAACTTTGCTCTTGTTAGCTTAGATGAAAAATTTTAATATGCATGCTGTGGTCTCCTGTAAGTGAAGGAGTACACCTACGTTATACCTATGTAGTTCCTAATTGAGTTTTAATGGTCTGTGTACATCTTTTGTTGGAGATCCTAAATAAATAAATAAAAAATAAAAAAAATAACAAACCCCGAAACAAAATACCATCAAGGAATATAAGAACAGGTCAAGCCACTTTTAAGGGAGATTGTAAAGGGATCAAAAACTTTTGTAAAATCTACTTTGTAAACCTACTTTCTATAGAATTAAACGATTATGATTATTATTATTATTAATATGTTTACGTCTCTTGATATTTCTCGGGACCCTGGGTTCCCTGACCTTTAGAAGGCGTACGAGGGGCCGAAGCCAACATAGATATTGAATTATGGGTATGGGTGGCTAAAGTGAACTTGCTATTTAGGACGATGGGTTATTATGATACAAAAACTTGTTGCGTGCAAGAATCGAACCCGCTACGCGTTCACCGAAGGCCTCGGCTGCGCCAATTTGCTCCTAGCCTGTTGCCTAGCCTAGGCGGCCTAGGTCCGCACTAATACATTTCACCTTCACCTACTTGGAATGAGATCTAGGCAAAGCCTTTGAAATGCGTGTAAGTACACACAATCCATCTGACATTACTTATTTTATTTTATTTTATTTTATTTGGGAAAAAAAACGATATTACATTACATATAACACTTATCAGTAAGGTATCTAAAACAAAATCAATGTAATAACCACAACATTTTCCACATGTTAAATTACACGTATTTCTTATAACTTATGAAAAAATGAAGGCTGATTTTTAAAGTTTAAATTTTGAGCTCCCTACTGGCTAGGGCGCGTAGGTACCTACCCAAAGGTCAGTGAGAAATCCGTAATTACGAACGAAGTTACGGGTATTTCCTATTCCGTATCAACTACGGACTTAAGATTAGTTTGGACCCTGAACTAAGAATGAATGTCAACACTATTTGACGGTTGATTCAAATCGCGATGTGTTCTTGCCCGTTCGGAAACTTGAATTTGTCATTTGTTTTGACGGATCAAGTTGGTACTTTCGGACGGGCCCGTATCAAACCCCCTGAGCCGGAAAACGATGCAGTATCTCGCGCGAGAATGATTTACCGATCAGATTTGTTGCATCCAAGTTTTCAGAGCATGCTAATGACGTGAAAAAGTCCAAAATAAAACTGTTTTTGACTAGATCTGTCGTTAAGAATAAGATTATATTTAACTGGCGTTTTACACTTTCACTTGATTTTTCGCAGACAGACACTGCCTACCTATTGCTTGACACTTGGTTTTGTCTGACGGTTATTCCAAAATTGACAAACAAAAAAACAATAACAAAATCTATGTACTTACGAGATCAAACGAACGCCGTGGCTGACGGGACGCCACTCCTGCGCGGCGGCCATCCCCCCGCGGTCTTATACCACCCTACATGATCCAATTAGAGATGTCAGCTGCCAAATGAACCGGTTCGATGCCGATCTGAACCACCACACGTGGTTGTTTGTATACAAGTTTGTAGATTTCAAGGGCGTCTGGAGTTTGTGGCGGATAGGATTGATTTGCGGCACGTGAATAGAGTATTTGGGCGCTCTCTCGCTTTGAGAGGTGATTTTCAGCATTTTTTTTTTAATTTGATTTTCTTTATTCAGTTTATAAGTGCGGTGTTCAATTCCCATCACAAATGCTCCTAGTGTAAGAAGGTATATAATAACCACGCGCACCTTGGACAGTAGACTTGCAGGTCGTAAGTTCGAACCCAGACAGACGCTTTACTTTGTGTAAATTATTTTATTTGGTGTTTACTGTAAGTGCAGCAAGCAACTGCAATAGAAATAAATAAATAAATGATGAAGTGAGCTTGAA
This sequence comes from Eremobia ochroleuca, assembly GCA_949629135.1. Lineage (NCBI taxonomy): Eukaryota > Metazoa > Arthropoda > Insecta > Lepidoptera > Noctuidae > Eremobia > Eremobia ochroleuca. The sequence goes on along the minus strand of OX451385.1, from coordinate 7,950,849 downwards.
GTGAGCTATCAATAGTGTCAAACCCTAGCTTTAGGTGAAAGGCAACTCTCACTTCATCTGAGTTTTCACAGTGAGATTTTTACGGAACAGCACCACCGCTACCTACTTCAAAATCGGATCAATTACTCAGTCGCTTTTTAATCCCATGACTCGTGTATAAAATCTGAATTAAAAAATATTTAAAACCTCCACAAACGAGTGGTCATAAACATAATAAAACAATGAAAATGTTTTTATTTAGTGTTTTTATGACTTTGATGGCTATTAGAGAGCAGACGCGTGGCGCCAGATGTTTGACACTTTGATACGCTGAAATTTCAGCGATGCGATTTGGCTGGATATAACATGTACAGACGCCAGCACATCAAGCTACCCGAAACTGTCAGATTTTCCCAATCCACTTTGAAGCTTATGCTTTAGCGGTAAAGTTGATAATCTATTAAAGAAATCTGACAGATTGTAGTAGCTTGATGTGCTGGCGTCTGTACCTACTTAAAAAATACCAACATCTACACGCTTTCTTCGGTAAACATAATCTATACATATAATAAATCTGTAGAAAAGTCATTTTTGTACATTGAAGAAATTGAAACAAAAAATAGCCAGCGTGTGAAAAGATAAGTAACAGAACCCATTTCCATCATTTTTGAAATTTTTGTCTGTTTGTCTGTTTGTCTGTTTGTTTGTGCGCACATCACGTAAAATCTACGAATTCAATGCTGACAATGTTTATATACAAAAATTATACGCAACTTGAGGCTTAACTTACTTTTTGTTTCATCGAAATCGGTTCACTCTATCAAAAGATATGATTAATTTAGTGAGTTCAAGAAGTAAAATATTACGTTATTACGCAATTCAGTATAGTACTTGCAACTAAAAATAGAACTAATGTTGATAGTTGAAATGCAAATCCGATAGATGGCGTTGTGCAAATAACGTCATTTTCTGAATCGCGGCATTAAGATTTTCCACGCGAGAATGACGTCCACCGTGTTTACTAGGCAAATTGGGTTTCGTTAGGTGTCTTAAAAGTTCTTGACGTGCACCTGGAAGGCGAGCAGCGAGTTTACTTTCAGCCAGAAAATGTGGCAGAAAGAATGAACAACCCAAGACAAACCACCTTGCTCGCATTCTTTCGCCTTTGCGAAAGAGACAATTTCGCTAAGTCTCTGTTGTACAATGAAGTGCCACATTATTATACTTATAACAAGCAGCAAGGTGTTTTTAATCGCAGGAGACGTGGAACTGCTGTAGAAGGCGAGTCCGGCAATTTTAAAGAACACGTGATTGGAAGAGTATACACGGTGCACCCAAATAATGCAGAGTGTTATTATTTACGCCTTCTTCTTCACACAGTGCGAGGACCTACTTCTTTTGCTGAGCTCGGCAAAGTGGACGATATAGAATATCCCACATTTCAAGCTGCTTGCCGCGCACGGCATTTATTAGATGGCGATCAGCATTGGGATGATGCTTTAGCCGAAGCATGCGTTAGTGATAGTCCACATCGTTTGCGCCATTTATTTGCCATTTTGTTGACATTTTGTGGCATATCGGACGCTGGGCAGTTGTGGCAAAAATATAAAGACGCGTTTGCCGATGATTTTTTGAGACAGCAAAATATAAATAGTGAAACTTCTGACCAAGTACGTGAAAGCTGCCATAATAGGTCTTTGCTGGCTATACAAGATATAGTTACAAGTATAGGAGGGAACCCCCTCAGTCAATACGGCTTGCCGACAGTTGGTGGGGAACGAATTAATAGGGATTATACATCTGAAATAAATTACAACCCCGAAGAGTTAGCAGAAATATTGCGAAATGGCTGTTCAAATTTGACGTCAGAACAACATCAAATCTTTGATAGAGTATGCTGTAGTGTAGAACATTCATTAGGAGAAATGCTGTTTTTAGATGCACCTGGTGGAACAGGTAAAACTTTCCTCACTAAAGTTATCTTGGCTCAAATAAGGAGCCAAAACAAAATTGCCCTTGCCGTCGCTTCCTCAGGAATAGCTGCCACTTTATTACCAGGAGGAAAAACTGCACATACAACATTTAAAATACCAATCGACTTGGACCGCACAGAAAACCCTGTTTGCAACGTGTCTCGCAATAGTGATAAAGCAAGGGTTTTACGCGATTGCGCCCTTATCGTTTGGGACGAGTGTACGATGGCAAATCGTAAAGCTGTGGAAGCTGTAGATAGAACGTTGCGAGATATTATAAGACAAAATGACCGACCGATGGGAGGCTTAACGGTGCTATTCTGTGGAGACTTCAGGCAGACACTCCCTATAATACTCAGAGGAACGAGGGCCGATGAAATAGGTGCCTGTTTAAAGGGCTCTATTTTATGGCGTAGTGTCATATTAACTAATTTGAGCTTTAATATGCGAGCATATTTGGGAGGTGACGCAAACGCGTAGGTTTTCTCAAATTTACTACTTCAAATTGGTAACGGCACATACCCGACTCAAGAAGGAGGTAAAGTAACTTTAGTCGAAAGCCTGTGTTCTTCTGTTGCCTCACAACAGGAACTCATTTCCTCTGTATACGGAGATCCATCAGAGATCTCGAACCATGACGCTGCTTGGCTATGCCAACGAGCTATTTTGGCACCTCGCAACGACCAAGCAGCAGCAATAAATTCTCAAATGGAGAAAGTAGGGAATATTTATCTATTAACACGGTTTTGGAAGAAGGAGATGCCACCCACTATCCAGTAGAGATTTTAGACTCTCTAAATACACCAGGTCTTCCAGCACACAAAATTTATTTAAAAGTCGGAGTACCAATCATTCTACTCAGAAATTTAAGCCCACCAAAACTACGCAATGGAACTCGGTTGAGAGTAACAAATCTCGCCGAAATCTTAACAGGTTGCAGCTCCGGTGATGTTGTTTTCATTCCCAGGATACCCATTATCCCCAATAATTTTCCGTTTACTTTCAAACGTGTGCAATTTTCTGTAAGCCTCTGTTACGCTATGACTATTAATAAAGCCCAAGGTCAGACGTTATCCGTTGCGGGTGTAGACCTTACTTTTGATTGTTTTTCACACGGCCAAGTCTATGTTTCTCTATCACGTGTTAGCAACCCAAACAACCTTTTTGTATATGCTCCGGGTAATTCCACCGCTAACATAGTATATCCTTCAAGCGGGCGCGCGGCGTCGAATCGACCGCGATGCGATCGATTCTCGATACATTTATGATGCCAAATTGCTTACAAATCCAAAGAAAATTAGAATATTATTTTGATTTTATAATTTTGTTTATGTCCTAACATAATGATAATGTGATAAATACAAAAAATATTAAATAATTAGTGTTTTAAATCCCTGAAATATCCTATAGGTCTTTTAGGTTACGCGCGACCGCTGGCGTTACAAATGTCCGCGCGCCCGCTTGAAGGATATAGAGAAGCATTAACGTAATCAACTATACCAAAGTCAGGACTCTTATCTAAATCATCAAAAAGGTGATATACTCTTATCTAAACGACGTTGTTTTGTTCTCGACAACCACGCGAACGAAGTCGCGGGCACAGCTAGTCATAACTAAGAAATGACTGTGATCCTTCAGAGCTGGACTTTTACGAGTATTGAAACTCTATTACCCACTTTACGACATCCAGTAGAATCATAGTAATAAAAGTTCATGACTTTATTAATAATATTGCCTGTAGATATGCATGAACAGCAGGGCTATTCTGTAAAAATCTCACCGTGAAAACTTAGGTGAAGTGAGCGGGAAGTGAGCTCTGTCATTCCCTAATGATAGGAATTAACACTATTAAGTGCTCATTTCACTTAAATAAAATACTGGTATTCAGCTGCACCTGGTTAGACTGGAAGCCGACCCCAACATAGTTGTGGAAAAGGCTAGGCAGATGATGATGAAGTGCTCACTTCACATATGATTTCACGGTGAAATTTTTACAGAATCGACCGGCTGTTCTATGGAAAACAGCATCAATATTTCTGTAAAAGTCATCACTAGTTTTGGCGACGTTCATTCATATTATACATTTAATCATCTCATAAGGCATCAAAGTTTGATCACGTACTTAATCAGAAGTTCGTAACGTAGAAGAAGTACCTACAGACTATTTCCTTTGTTTTTAGAATGCTTTCACTCTCGTGTTCGTAACTAAAACTGATTTAGAAGAACAGTAGAAATGTCGTCACTCCTTATAACCTCACCGCTCCAGCGCAGTAACGGCCCGGCACCGCCACGAAAAAACCCACCCGCTTGTCGCCAACGCGCCGTCAGCAAGACGATCGCTCGCTGCTGGCACGCCACCGGTAAGGTGACAGGCTGTGTGTTCTCGCGCCGCTTACTAGTTGGTGGTTCACCGTCCATGTGCCAACGTCTAGTTTGCGTCTTTACTAAATCTGACATCTGTCAATCAGGACGACACACCAAAATTTTCCGTTTTTACAATTTTAATGCTTTTATTTTGAAAAATTAATTGTATCTCAAAAAATCGCAAAGAATGTGCGCGATTTGGATGGAGTAATGGCACTATTGAGCTAACGCTGTGTGAGCGTGCGTGTTCCATCGCCGCCCGTTCGATGTCCACCACGCACAGGATGGATGGGAAGCAGCACATTAAGAATTTTTTTCTCCGTTGGTGTAATTGCTATATGGCGTTCCAGTAGGAGGATAAATAAATAAATAATAAATAAATAAATAATAAATAAATGTATCTTGTGGAAAATCCGTATAGGGTTTTGGTAGGGTATAGTTAGCATGAGCGTTTCGAAATTTCTAACTAATAAATACGATTATACCCGAGTTAGAGTACCATAATCGGGTAGGTATATTTAGGACATAGCGTTGCGTGATTACGAACTACTAAATATACCCGGCCGCATAATGCCAGACTTTATATTACCACAGAAATCCATATAGTCATTGCTGTAGTGCTATTCTGTAAAAATCTCACCGGAGATAACTCGGGTGAAGTGACCTTAAAATGAGCAGTCATTAGTGTCAATCCCTGGCATCAGATGGAAGGACAGCTCACTTCACCTAACTTCTCATGGTGAGATTCTAACAGAATCGATCGGCAGGACAGCTTTTTGCACGTTACACTAAAGAGCAAATGGGAATGGGAGGGGGAATTCGAAGGGGATGACGGGGGCTCAAGTGAGCGAGCAGAGCGAGCGAACGTGCCCCGTCGGTTGAGATAAAAATAAAAAAAACATCGTAAAAATGTAAAACTTTATTACATCTCACAATTCAACATAAGGTACTGTACACACCGGATTACTAACATCTCGACTAGTGCAATTCCAGATAAGTCACGATATTACCTACACAAAATACAGCTAAACAATTCATTTTATTATTCTATAGTACAAAAATACAATCAGGGAAATAGTTCGTGGCTATTGGCTAGTTTCAGAGACTACTTAGGGCGAATTTCACTAATGGAACAAAGCGCGTTCAGCATATCTAAATAGCGTTCAAGAGCTGTCAGTGTCAAATTCTTGTTGAATATTGACACTGACAGTTCTTGAACGCGGTTTAGAAGCATAGTTCGCGTTCAGTTCCATCGATTAAATCCGCACTGCACTTTACCTATAAAATACAGGGGTTCTACTTAGGTGTCTGAAATCGTAAATGGAGTGACTAGTAGTAATAATGAACAACTTTTCTTATGAAACCCATATACGATTCGTGAAGAAATTACTAACTTTCTATAGTTACCTACCTACAACAGCAGACATAACATAAATATTCGTATATGAAAATCTTATTTGTTTACGAACCGGGTATGGTTCAGGATACAATCCACCTTTTTAACGATTGTAGGTGACTAACTGGGTGACTAATTTCACTAATAAAACAAAACGCGTTCAGCACACCTAAACCGCGTTCAAGAGCTGTGTCAAAATTGTTGTGGAAATCCGCACTCATTGGCTACCCTGTATTTTGCAGCATCAGGCTAGCTTGGGTTAGCTTTTTACTGCAACGTTATAATGTTAAAAATAAAAAAAAACAATATGCCTACCAGGCATGCTTCATCGTACAGTGACTCTTAACAAAAATCAAGGTAGTTAACTAATGATTCAAACAAATTCTGATCATTTCTAAACAATAGACAATAAATAAAGTGGACAGTAATTTAATTAACACAATTAACTATTTTCACAAACTACAAAAAAAAAATCCCTGATTATAAAAAGCTACGGGTATTAAAATTCTACTATATTACTGCTGATAGTATAATTTATCTAAATAACGATATTTACAATATCAATAACAGAGTAAAGTATAAGCTTAAAATACAGTTAATTCAAAACTGAACACTTAGCCACCCATTTGATTGCAAATTAGGCACTTAACCATCAGCGATCAAGCCATTTTCAACCATAAAAGCCATTTCATTGTACAGACGCCAGCACATCAAGCTACTACAATCTGTCAGATTTCTTAGATTATCAACTTTATCGCTAAAGGATAAGGTTCAGAGTTGATTGGGAAAATCTGACAGTTTCGGGTAGGTTGATGTGCTGGCGTCTGTACACAGTAACGAAATTCGGTTAAACTAATAACAGCCTCAAACAGTATATTATGCTTAAAAGCGACTCATCAAATCTATTTATCTATTTAGGACGAATTTCACCAATGAGTGTAATCGCGATCAGCACATGTAATCCACATTCAAGAGCTGTTAATGCACTGCCAATATTTTAAAACAATGGTGACACTGACAGTTTGTGAACGCGGTTTCATTGGTGAAATTCGTCCTTAAGCCTAGGTAATTACGACCGTATTTTTCCCGCGGTTATTTATGTTCGTACACTGGATTTTCAACGCATTGCTTTGCGCCGAGAGTTGAAATCCAAAAGCATTTTTTGACGGGATGCCCTCTGTTGGATTTTTGACGGGATGCCCTCTGTTGGATTTTTGACGGGATGCCCTCTGTTGGATTTTCAATGCTCGGCTTAACACCGAGAGTTGAAAACCCTGTGCGCAATTAAATTCTGCCGCGATATGTTTGCGTCCGTGCGAACGGTGGGCTAAATGTGAAGTAAAAATAACATTGTTAACTTACTCTCGTTGCTGCCAATACCTACAGAGAACGTGTTAATTAATAAACACTGCTGCATCCTAATAATATTCATTATATTTTATGATATCGATGAATTGTATTGTTTAAGTCAAAAGTTTAAACAGAGTAAATTATTTCAATATTGTTAAATAAATAAATAAAACCAAAACCCTTTATTTCAACTCGGAAAACCTACTAACTTTCTTTCCATCGATAAATGTTGTTCTGTTATAAAATGATTAGGTACAAATAATATTAAAACATGTATTAACCCTAGAATTAGTATATTTAATAAGGGTTAACGAAATATGCTTTAGCGCCTACATCACTTCAGGATGGCAATCAAAGCATTCCATTACTAATTAAACTTTAAACGTCAAAGAAGAACAGTAGTTTCCAATTTCCAGTACATTCGGTAGGTATAGCGCCATAAGATTCTATTGGCACGTGGCCAAAATCGGAACTAACGCCGCCATCTTGTTTTTTCACAAAACAATTGCACAAATGATTACGAACAGCGCCCTCGATCCTTGTAGCAGTGTTTTGGAAATTGAAAACTAAAATTGAGTATTTTTTTTTACCGTTTTACCGTTTCGTGTTGAGTATCCTTTCTTTCCAGTTGGTTTCCAGCACCATACGGTTAAATGCAATAAACATTTCACTTTTAAAACAAAACTTTATTTTTTAAATAGTCCAGTGCAACAAAATGCAACAAGTGAAATAATAATAATAAAGTAAATACGAGTACCTTGACTGTATTGCAAATTAAAGTTACACTTGAAAAATAAAAGCTAAAATTATTTAGTATATCACAGGATGGTGGATTGACCAGCAATATTTAAAAAAAAAAAACCATATTATTCATACTTTTTTAAACAATCAAATATAAAATAGATAATAAAAATTTTGATAACAGAAAACTTAATACTGACGACACAACCGTTAAATAATTTTGAAATAACATCAAAAATAATTTACTTAATATAATAAATTATTTTAATTTAAAAAAAAATTGTCGTCTGCTAAAATGTATTATTTTTGCGGTAAGTACATACAAAATGTGGAGACGACAATGGCATTACTAACGCTTGAGTATTTTGGAACTATCAACATCGAAATTAAAAAGTGATTTTTTTTTAACAAACTAAATAATAGTGACTAAACTATTAGATATATTTGGTTGATTATTTTATGCAGACTGGGAACGTCATCAGATATACGATATTTAATTTACTGCCGTATTGTCGTCTCCGCCTTGTATGCTTATATGTGGAGCACCATTTAATAAAACATAAGTTTGGGCCAACCCTGAGGAATTAGTAGGTATAGCAATTAAAAAAACACAAACTCCTGAAACTGCGACCTAAATAAAAAGCTTTAAAATCAACCTATCACCGAAACAAGTCATACAATAACATAAATCTAATAAAACAAGAATAATTATAATCTAATAGTATTGCTTTGCTTAATATGGCAAAATAAGAATAATTATAAATTGTGATATGTCGTAAAAATCTTAAAATAACTATTTGTTCTTTAAAATAATTATTTTTCTGATAAATAATTGTAAAATATGTGTCAACGGTAAGTATATATTTTTTATCTTTAAAATTATGAACATATCGACTTTTAATAACGTGCCATTTTAATGGCAGGGATACCAAAAACTTCATATTAATTTAGGAATAATAATAAATTGGCTAGGCAGATTAATTAAACAAATTGTGTAGGTTACATGGGGGCAAATGCAGACTCCGGGCTGCTACTGAGAAATTCCTGGCGGAAAAACCCAATAACACTTTGCCCGACCAGAGAATCGAGCCCAGGAACTCATACTCACCAGTAGCGCTTGCGACCAGTAGACCAACGAGGCACTTATTCTCTGTGTAATATTATTAAAATGTAACTCCTGAGTAAAGGCTCCCGCAGACAAGCGCGACGCGACAGCGCGACGCGACACTAGTAGAACAATTTGTATGAAAACTTCGTGGGATTTGTTCTACCAGAATCGTGTCGCACCGTCGCGTCGCGCTTATCTGCGGGAGCCCTAACACGGTTCACTACTGGCGCCGATTCCCTTGTTCACAAACTAGACTAAATTTAAGTTCAGTGCATCTTTTTCTTTATATTTCATTAAAAAAGGACAGAAGATAAATGTTAGTTTATTCTGACTAATTAAGATACTCCACAGACAAATTTGGACGTGATTAAAAAATTGGCTACTAAAAATACGTCAATTTACGTCAGGCGCTGACTAATTTGACAGAACTTAAAAGTAATATATACAAGGTGTAACTTAAATAACGCACAACCTCTTAAGGGGTCATGGTACTCATCATTATGAACAACTTTTACTATGGGACCAAACCAGAAATCGCGAAAAAAAAAATCAGCTGTTCCCTACATTTATGTTCGCATAACTCGTCAAAATGTAGGGAACAGCTGATTTTTTTTTCGCGATTTCCGGTTTGGTCCCGTAGTAAAAGTTGTTCATAATGATGAGTACAATGACCCCTTAAGAGGTTGTGCGTTATTTAAGTTACACCTTGTATATTTTTTCCTAGATGCACTGAATTTAAATTTACTTTAGTTTGTCAACCAGGGAATCGGCGCCACTGCCTTTGAATGAAGCAACCAAATTATGTATAAATAAACTAAAAAGTATACAAAATTAATCTTTTAACTATCAGCCATACCCTTTTTTGAACTTTACAATCAAAGAGTGTACGCGGTCCAAATAAATTTATTTGAGCCGCGTTTACCTTAGAAAATTCGAGACTAGCCTACTCGCCACCTTTTCGATTCGATCAACAATAGCACTAGATTAAGGATTAGGAACAAAAACACATCTTTCACAATAAACTTTAATTATTTTCAAACAGAGAAGGGGATTGGAGATTTTTATATGGAGCCTGGCGTGCCTACCTGTCCGCCATTTTGCTTTATTTTATTTTTTTTCAAAATGACTTCTACATAAATCGATGTTTACTATCGTTTGTAATATATTTACTAATTTGATTGAAAAATAAACCTATTTTTTTTTTAAATAAGAACAGAAATATTTATGCAAAAATAAAACATAATTTCTAAGGAAAAAACTATGGTGCAAAATAAGACCAAAACATTAATTGTGGTCTTATTTTTCAGGCCGTTTTTTGGTGTGCTCATTGGAAATCTAGTACCATTGCTGGTCGAAGTCATTTCGGATAACTTTAAAAAATGCACCTATGCAAACATCACAAAAACAGTGTGCAAGAGAACCAGAACGACTTAAATTCATATTTTTCTGCACACAATTCTCAACGTTAAAACATTAACGATAGAATTCAACACCGCTACCCTATCTATGTACATACATTTACAGAGAAGTACTAAGTAATTAATACTTTCACTTGAGGTCCTCTTCTTCGTCTTCAACGTACAGTAGGTCTTCCATTTTCGTCATGAATTTGCTGTTTAGTTCTTGTTCTACAGGAAGTGGTGCGGTCTGAAAAGGGTTTCGAAGAATAGTGTAATTTGAATACTCTTAAAACGTGGCCACTATCGTCTGTTCAAAAAGTATCAGATAAAAATGTGCACAATTGGACCAGAGAATGTCCCTGTGGATGCCAGTTTGTAGTACCATTGTACAAACTGAATGCTTTGATTTGATTATTTGAATACTTAAACCCGAAATTCTAATTTTAGATCACCAGAAAGATGTTTTTCATTTGACAATTAAGATTAATTTTATAACCTCGATGTTCGCCGATTTTTTTTATTTCAATTTAATAATATTATTCCAACAATAATTTCTAAAAAAAGTTTTGAGATTTAAGGTTGAAACCTTCCAAATACTGAATGAATGTTGATAATTCGTTTTAGTGAGGGATTTCGTAAGATTTTAACCTGAACAGGGTTTGTTTACACTTTGATCAGATACTTCTGGAACAGACTATACAACCGATATTTAATTAGTAACCACAATTTTATTTTGTTACCTGTTAAATATTTTCCACCAATAAGTTACACAAGTTGATACAGGATGCTTTTGAAATCGCACTAGCAAATAAATACAAAACTTGCCAAGCCAAATTATGATGAAAAAACCCTTTTTATTTAGTCTCGTAAACTCAATTTGTTTTTATTGTTCTGTATGTTATCTGTCTCCCTATATAACTGCTATTCATCCACAATTTGTTAATTATATTTCGAGTTTAGTGGAGCTGTTGAATTAATATACAATAGGTTTCCTTCAATTAAAGAAATCTAAAGATCACTGATAGACAACATGGAATTTTGCACTAGACATCCTTTTATAACGTAGATGAGGAAGAATTTATGAAAATTCATCCCCTAAAGGGGTTAAATAAGGAATGGCAGTTTGTATGGAATTCGCCATTTTTGACGATGGGGCAGGGCTTGTCAAAGAGGAAGAAAAGAGAGAGAAAGAAAGAGAGAGAAGAAGAAAGAAAGAAATAGAGAGAGAGAAAGAAAGAGAGAGAAGAAGAAAGAAAGAAATAGAGAGAGAAAGAAAGAGAGAGAAGAAGAAAGAAAGAAGAGAAGAAGAAAGAGAAGAAGAATCAACCTTGTATTTCATGCAGGACGTGACTCACGCTGTATGACAACATACTATATGGGAATAAAAAAAGAAATAAAAAAGGCATGCTTTCCAATGAATTTATTAAGCAACACATAGTGAGTACACAAACAATAGGCAATTTAATATATTAGGCAATTGTATTAAGCAATTTTATATATTAAATGTATAATTATTGTTATTGACAATATTCCAATGAGGATAACTTGAAAGTTTAGCTTTTAAACCTATAATGTTATTTTTTTTTACATGAAATTCTTATTTGATGATGAAAGAAAAATCGACTAAGTTACCTGTTGAAAATTTTATGTAAGATTGCTGCTATGATTTTTATTCAGGCTCCAATTTTTTACAGGGTGTTCTACTCATGAATATGAACAACTTTCACTATGGGACCAACTCTAAAATCACGAAAACAAAATCAGCTGTTTAATACTCGTACAAAAGTTCAATACCTACTTGACCAAAATGTATGAAACAGCTGATTTTTTTTCGTGATCTCAAAGTTGGTTCCATAGTGAAAGTTACAGAAAAGTGAAGTGTGAAGTGTAGGTATATTCATGGGTGGAACAACCTGTAAAAATTTGGAGCCGGTAAAAAAAGCACGCTGTATTAATGAAGTCTTATTTATTTGTGTGTAAAATATGCCTCCTAGAATATTGTCTATAATTTCATAAATATAAGCAAATGTTAAAAACAAATACATACACGTGCGAAATTTTAGCTTTATTTACTGAAAACTAATTATGAACCAGAGATTACATAGCATCTCTGCAATTAATCATAGACACAATATCATGCAGATACAGATGCTCACATCAGTGGTAACAAATGACATTGACAGCGCCTTTATGTCGTAGCAGTAAGGGTCTTTTTTGTAGTGTAAGTGTCAAAATGATACATCGAGCTTTAGCCCCCGTTCACACGGACGTGAAAATATCACGGCGGGGTTTTTTCGCGCATTGGATTTTGAACTACCGGTGTTGAGGCGAGCATTGAGAATCCAACGGAGCTCATCCCAGCGCGTCGAAAACAAAACTGTTGTATTTTCAACTCTCGGCGCTAAACAGTGCGTTGAAAATCCAGTGCGCGTTAAAAAATCACCGCGGGAAAAACCCTGGGCTTAGATAGAGACCGTCACACAGGTGTGACAGAGACGTTCTAAAAAGTCGGAAGTTTTTCTAAACTCGATGAGCCATATTTACGGTTAGGCACTGCCTATGTAATATTCCATGCGTTATAACACTAAAACATGCATAATTTGACGTGCAAACAGATATGACTAAAAGTAGACTCAAGCAGTATAAAAAAGTTTTTAATCACCTAATTTTAACAACACGAGCAAACAACACATTAAAACATGATTTAAAACACTCAAAACCAAACAATAATAAACAAACAAACAAACAAACTGACAAAGCAAACCGTTAACGTTTAATAATAAAAAATACAGTCATGTCGGCACACATGGCAACACTGAAAACATGTTACCAATTCACAAAAATAGTAACATTTGGTAGAAAATCCAGTGTTGCCATTTTTAACATTTGAATCCAATAAAAAGTGTGATAACATGATAATTAAAAATGACTTTTTATATAAAAAAATGGATATTAATAGGTAGCGTAATTTTATCAAGCAAAACCAGTACCTTTATTGGAAATATAGCACATTGTGGCTAGACTATTGTACTTCATTCTATCATACATCCTGACAAGAATATAGAACAAATTACTGACACATATACCGAATAAATTATTTTTTTTTTTTAATAATTATTAATCTCATTAAAAATAGGTAATTGACACAACATGGAGATTTAAAAATGAGTCGAATTATATTCACTCTAACTAAACTTTATGGGATGCATATCGATTCAAAGACCACACTGAGACTATATTTAGATGACAAATGAATAACGGTTTTGATTCGCCCAGCTATGTCACCCGTTGCGTGTACGCAATAATAACAGCAAACATTTAATCAATACAGAGTGGCAGGCACTCCAACGCGCAACATATTACCATGGATTCAGTACATTATTCGGAAACACCATACGTTGAAATTTTTCGAAGGTTCTAAAAAAAAAAAATTCTGTTCTAAAGATTTTAACCGCGTACTCTTCCATGAAACAGTCGTTTTATTTTGATAACCGATAAAAAATTTCTATGCTCCCCTAGCATAGATTTTTTTTAGAATCTAGAATCATGTGTTGAAGTAATGGTTACAGTCTGCGCGTCGACGTGCCTGCCACCCTGTATACAGGTTTTTTCATAAGGACACGTCCTACACGATTAATATACAGGGTTAAAACCAGTAATGTCACCACCAAGTATTAAATGTTTCTTTAGGAAAGGCGTGCGTACACATAACACGCTTACATAACCCACTTGTCATCTAAAATTAGGTTACGGCCTGGCATAACTGAAAGCCACATATTACATTATTTAACTGTGTCATTGTATATTCTCTTAGATGGCACACAACAGTCTTACAGGACATTTAAATTTACGCCTGCATAACATACTTAACAATTTAAATTAATAAAATCACAGAAACATTACGCAGATACTTTTAGTTTTATAACTTGGTTGATCCTTTTAAATATATAATAATTAATTTTAGTTTTACGTATTTAACTTTGGCACTAACAGACTAGGTAGAATAGTTTTGAAGAAGTTTTTTGAAGTGAAAACTTCTTTAGGCACTCTTTCTGAACAGTGAACGAAACTGAACCGGTTCGAAACACTCGGGTCGGTGACGCTGAATCGGGTATACTCGGCTTCAATCGGCCGGTGACGCTGAATAGCATATACCGGCGCTGAATCGCGCATACTCGGTTCCACTCGTGAGTTTTCACTTCTACGCTACACACTTTTTTTTTTCAACATTTATTAGTATAATCAGGTAACATTTTTTGATCGATTTCGGTCGAAATTAAAATTATTTATATTAAAATCTAGTCTCATGCGGATAAATTGTACAACAAGTATCAAATTAATAAATTATATTATTTAAATATACCCACAGATAAAATCGTGAAATGTCAACAAAAGCATCTGCAAAGATTTTTCTTAACTTCATTCATAAATCTTTGGCATAGATTATGATGCTAATGAGAACATTTTTTATTTGATTATCCCGCAAAAATAAAGAAACGATATTTTTTTTATCAAAATCAACCAAGTCACAGACTAATGGCCGAATTCTCAAACGCTACTCAATTTTAAGTCGTCCTTACATCATGCCGATAAAGTGCTACAGGGATCTTTTGACGCACGAATGATGTTGACAGACACTGCGCCGTTGGAAAACATTTGTGCGATCGTGTTACGCAGCATAAGGAGAATCGCCAGCTCAGCACTCAATACTTTTATTAAAGAACCTTACGCTGCAAATTTAGCAAATGACGCAAGCAGCGAGCTGAGACAGCACTTTATTTGAAATGTTTTGAAAAAACAAGATGGCTGCGTTAGTTCCTATTTTGGTCACGTGCCAAAAGATCCTTGTACTATAAGGGTGAAGTCTCATAAAAACGTTATCGGTCGCAAAATGGTTGCTTACGCTGACGATAGATGTCTCCAATAGCATTTGGGAGAAATCAACCAAAGGTGTATTTTAGGGATAGATTGCTAAGGACGTCATAAACACCCGGCGTTTGAATTGAGAATTTGAAGTTGAAAACTTGTAAAACTCTAGCATTACTGAAGGTGAACCGAGCGAGGTGATTCAAAAATTCTTATGGTGGGTCCACACGATACAGACTTTCATACAGACTTCTATAGGATTTTGTCTGTGCGACTTTTTATTGCACTGACATTTGTCTGTACTGCTTAGTTGCACAGACAAAATTCTATAGAAGACTGTATGATGTCTGTATCGTGTGGACCAACCATTAGGTTTTTTTGCGACGAAATTTGGAAATTCGAGGGCGCGGGAGGAATCACCATAAATAATGCTTTGACAAGTCATCAACTTCAAATTCTGAATTCAAAAACCCGGTGTTAGTCATGTGTCGTTTGAGAGTCCGGAGGTGGGGACACAGATCACAGTAATAGAGACACACTAGAAGTATTAAAGCTTGTGCAAAAGGGGGGTGGGCAGTGTTAGATTTAAGAGAACCGCCGCGAAGGGGTACACGTCCAGTACTTGTTCGGACGAGTCATATCGTGGCACTTGAATGCGGACTGTGGAACAAATATATGGGTTACTATGACCTTGAGGTTATGAACACAGAATGTACAGATAAATGATGTAGGCTGAATTTCTCCAACGAAACTAAACGCGATCAGCACATCTAAACCGCGTTCACTCAAACCTATCAGTGTCATCATTGTTGTGGAATAGTGACATTGACAGCTCTTGAACGCGGTTTTGCTGTGCTAATCCCGTTTAGTTCTTTTGGTGAAATTTGCTCTTAGTTTCTTAAAGATGTGAAACCGTATGCAACGAAAAGTAGTCAATAAATAGAGGGGGCTACGATTTTATTATATTTTTTAAATTTTTTTTTTAAATATTATACATGGTGTACTGAAAAGCGTTAACACGCTTTTCAGTACACCATGTATAATATTTATTAGAACTTATCTGTTTTTACGACTCAACATATTGATTTGATTGAATAAACTTATGTCAATATCTGTACTTTTCGTAGTTAGGTCTGAGATTTTTACCACTATGTACTACTACAATTTGCCTAGCCTTTTCCCGATATTGAGGTCAGCTTTCAGTCTAACCGGATGCAACTGAATACCAGTATTTTACACGGAGCTATCTGACCTCCACAACCCAGTTACTGGGTAACACGATACCCCTTGGTAACACTGGTGGTCAGACTTTTATGCTTCTGACTACCGTAGCGACTGTCAAAGATCTACGCATGACAGCCGGGACCAACGGCTTAACGAGCTTTCCGAGACACGAGGGGTCTCGGTAGATCAGATTTTCTTATTCTGGAACTACACAACCTGCACGATTTTATTCCTATTTTTGTCTCATTCCCAGCAAAACATTTAAATACCCATGCAACATAAAAAAACATGCAGTCATGCAGAATAATATAAATATAGAGCAAAATAATTAAACTATTGTAGCTGCCTCCAAGGATGTCCAATACCTCGAGACCCAGCATTTAAAACTAGCGTAATAATGGTTAAATATAAAAAATATGAATAAATTAACGTATTTTTCTTTCCTTGTATTATTTGGTAAACAAATAAGGTGTACAGGGCGTTTCGATTTACGGAATGTGTTTAAATGGTCAATTTGAAACAGATATTATTCACATCTTATAAGACGTTAATAGCGTTATTCAGCTTAAAATGAAACGTATGGGATCATTAATGTTATTTGCGTACAAAATGAAATATTATAACATAAATAATTTATTATAAAGAAACATAATTGCTTAGTTTGTGTGACAAAGTGTTTATTAGTATACAACGTGTAACGTTAAATGCCCAAAACCTGAAAATAGTTGGATCAGAATAACGAGCACAATTAATTGAACCACTTTTTAATATAGGTCACATTTTTCAAAATATCTTCATTAAAAACGTTGCCGTGTCTATTTATTAATAGGTCAAGCAAGTCAATGTCAGCGCGGCGCAGCGGGCCGGTGACGACTCCTCCCTCGGTAAAGCGTCGTCGTAGACACAAGAAACGATCAGAATGGCCAGTAAAACTAAAACAGCACAAAAAAACCTTTACAATTTTTTAAATGACTTATTTTCTCTCTGAAATAGGTCAATTGAATTAAAAATCAGTTGGCGTGTCTGAGGTTTTGCGAATTTAACGTTACACGTTGTATATTTAAAGTTTTAAAAATGTTCTCAAGTAAGTGAAATCTTTGTAAATCTTAATGAGAAATAAATTCATAAAATACCTACCTATTCAATATTTTTACCGTTTGTTTACCAAATGAGACAAGCAAGAAAAACACAATATACTTGTCAATATTGCTACTTCAAGTCATAATATACTCACAGCAGGATCAATACGCGGGAAAGGCGCGAGACATATGATCAGGACGGTCATGTTGTCGCAGCCGAGCCCGCCCGTGGCGCAGTTGGGCGCCAGGCAGCGCTGCATGAGCGCCTCGCACACGGCGGCCGGCGCCCAGCCGCTCAGCAGGCGCACGCGGCAGAATGATACTACCTCCTGTAAGTGTAGTACATGACACTGAACTTGCCAAGAGACCCCGATATGGGCACGTTGTGTTGTGAAATGTATGACGAAAATACATAAGTTTTATCCTCAAATCAAGCCTATACCTACCATAACCTGACCAAAATGTTTTGTTCCAGAAAAAGCTTTTTCTGTCTCATGAAGTGCGGTAATTTCAAGAATTAACGATAAAGTATACAGCGTGTAACGGAAAGGGGGTATCAACCCTGAAGGAGGTGAATGTGCTCATGAAACTCAACAACTTTCCCCAAAGAACTATGAAAAAAAAATTTGGCCCTCCCGTACAAAACTTTTTTTTCATATTTCGACCTATGTTCTTAAATAAAAAACTAGACAAATACATAAATAGGTTCGAGTCGAGATCTTCTTTAAGAATGGTTCCAGAGCATAGTTTTATTTTTAAAACTAGAACGTAAACCGAAACTATATTTACGCTAGTAAAGCCCACTTGCACCACAAATTACTTAATATGTTGTGCGCTAAACATATTATAATCGTCATAAGGTCTCTGTCATCTTCAAACGATTAACAGAAACAGAACGATGTTTTAAATGCGTTTAATGCTAAATGCATTTAGTGATTTGTAGTGCAAGCGGGCTTTAGAGGCTTGCAGTCGAACGGTCCAACAATACTGGCATGACCGAAATCTAAAGATTATAATTTACCTCGTTAGATAACACCTCCCAGATTCCGTCGCACGCGATGACTATGAACTCCCAGTCGTCGTTCAGTTGCCTCACTTGGACATCGGGAAACGCTGTAATTATAAAACAAACATTTGAATTGTTTATCGTCTGACTGATGTTACTACAGACAATTACCTATTTCCCTTAATCGACCCTGTAACCATACAATCTCATACCTGTAACAATCTGTTCCTGCGGCGAGAGCCTGTAGTTCCTCTTGAACACATAATCTCCAAGTGCCCTGGACAGCGCCAGGTTACCGTTGACTCTGTTCAGCTGCACCCAGCCGCCTCCCGCCGTGATCCGGCGAAGTTCTTCTTCGTTGTTGGGTTTGTGGTCATATGACAGCATCTCCACCTGGATAGAGAAGGAAAGGGATTCTAGTAGTTCTTCCCGGAGAAGGTGGTACTAGTAGTAGAGCTATTTGTGAAGAAGCAGGTCCGGGGAAGAATAATGATACGACCCTATGCGAGACTGAGCCTCAGCGCTGGTTTTCAGCGACAGGTGGTACTAGTAGTTTTGGGTAGCTTGATGTGCTGGCGTCTGTACTATGTTTTTGATAAAAAAAAATTAAAAAACAATTGAATTGTCTATCTTATTCCGTCCCCCTAAGGTAGACAATGCCTAAGGCATGAACTTCGCCAATGTACGGTCATTATTACTTGTGCATAAAGTTTTAATAAATAAAATCAGCCGCCAAGCAGTGCTGCTCTATTTCGGCTTGAAGGACGCCGCCGGCGTTCTTTAGGCACTTATCATCAGTAGCATAATCAGCCAATAATATTCCCACTGTTGGGACACAGGCCTCCTCTCTGTGAGAGGAGTGGGCCGTAATCCACCACGCGGGCCCAGTGAGTGTTGGCGGATGACTAGACAGCGTGATGCTCGCAAAGGAGGCGGCGGAAAGGGAGAGAGAGGCTGCCTCCTCTCTCCGCTCCCGCAGCAGACGCACTGGGCGTCGTAGGGTGGCCGACTTCTGGCCAACGTAGGGCGCGGCCTGCGGACGGCAGACTTGGGGCGTCTTGTCGTCCGACCAGCAGCAGGCCTCGAGGCGGCGGCGTCGTGTTCCGCGCGCGCCTCGTAGTGGAGTCCTGCGGCCGGGGTGACGGCCGCAGTGGGTGACGGGGCCCGCCTGACGTTCTGGCGGGCCAATACCCGTCGGGCCTTCCGACGAATGCTTCGGCGATACCCGCCCCTCCGACACACGGGTACATGAGGAACACGGGTTGGTTTTTAGTCAGTAAGAGTCTGACAGTCCCCTTCGCCCTTCCCCAAGGGCGGAGGGACTCCATGAGGATTTTCCAGCAAAAAATGACTAGACAGCAACCAAAGCCTCAAAAGTTAACAACTCCGCGCTCAGGTTAAGATTTTAGCACCAGGAGTTTCCGCTACTCACATAATCTTACGGTCAGGGTAGGTGAAGATAATCTTCTAAGGGCGGCTGGTATCACCTGGAAGAGAGTAGCTGAGGATCTAGTTGAATGGCGTGATACTGGCGAGTCCTAAGTCCAGCATTGGACTGCGATGATTATGCTGCTGAAGTGTTGTGTGCCAACTTCTCTTTCCACTCCTGAGGATCACTCACCCCGCCTCTAACACTGGCGACGGCGCGGGAGTCGCCCACGTTGGCACAGTACAGGGTGTTGTCTTTGATCAGCACCGCGACAGCCGTGCTACCGGCTACCTTCTCTTGCAGCATGTCTTCTTCAAGCATCGCCTGGTCCAGGTCTAGGAAACCCTGGGAACAGTTACTTTTATGTAATTTTTTTTTAAAAATAACACCTGTTTTTATTGGCCAACCAATGCCTTTCTCGTATCGATATCGGCACGAAATATGTATGCACATGCCGTGGAAAAATGATAAGCAAGTCGGCAAGGTCCCTCGGGGAACGGTTTTGCGACGAAAACCAATTGTTTCTTATTATTATAACATTAAAGTGCAGACAGACCACAATGGTTCATCAATTTTTAATTAACTAAATCGACAAATAAACAAGATAGCGTACAAGTCAAAGTCGAAGTAAAATAATTTATTATTTTAAATAGGAACTTCTGAACATCAAAACTTACATTTTAAAAAATAGAATTGTTTCTAGTTGGTCCTTCCAAAAGGTACTTTCGTATGGAGAAGAATTCGCAAGAAACTTCACCACACTCTTTCAAAAATGTTTTACAAATGTTTACATTAATTATATAATTATATGTGAAGACGATGCATCTAGAATAAAATTACTATACTACAATAGGTAAAAAGAATTAAATATTAAAGCAATGACAGGTAAATTAATTAATTAAGTGATAGATACCACTCAAAACTTGACAGCAAAAGCATGGAGAACTGTCAATGTCAAAAAATAACTGATATGAAAAATGAATACTTGGCACAATTTATAATAATAACACAGGACTGTATCGACACTGCAGATACAGTCCAGTAAAAAATAACTGATAACTAAAATAAAACACCGAACCTATAAAGATGATATAACTAAATACTGTGTTATCAAATAAACACTGAAACACCTAAAAGTTACAGACGTCATGAGGTAGGGTTGGCGCAAGATAAAAGTGAAATGATAAAAAAGTATTGTGAATTGTTTTAATTACGTGACCGATAATATTTTTCGAAAGAGAAGGCAGATAGATGTTTTACATATCAAAGTTCCAGGTTGTAGGGAGCGACCTATTGCCACTGACTGCAACTGCAGCCGTCAACACCCGTTGACGCCCGCCGTCGGCGCGTCGACAGCTGCAGTCGCCTCTGCCGTTGATGTGTGCCGTTCGTGTATATGCATACTAAACGGGTACAAATCCAGAATTAAAGCTGACAGTGCGAATTTTTCATGAAATTAAATGAAATTGTTTATTCTGAAAATATGATATTAAAGACGACCATTGGCAAGTCGATAAGTGTATCAGACCACCTTACTTGACCTGATCTGACCTGGTTTTTAGGGTTCCGTAAGTCCGAATAAAGAAATGGAACCCTTATATGATCACTCGTGTGTCCGTCTGTCCGTCCGTCACAGTCAATTATCTCCGAATCTACTAGACCAATTAAGTTGAAATTTGGTACACATATAAATTTATGTGACGCAAACGCAGAGGTGTTACGTAAATAGACGAAATCTGTATATGGGGGTCACTTTTGGGGTCCAGTTGAAAAAAAAAAAAAAAGAACATAATTGCAAACTGCATTGTGTGACATATCAAACGAAAGGGCTTATTGTGAGGATCTCAAATATATTTTTTTCTTGTAATTTTAAAATTAAATAGTTTCCAAGTTATTCAACAAAATAGACGAAAATTTACCACCCCCCCCCCCCCCTTCTCTCCGAAACTACTGAACCTAACATTTTGAAAAAAATACAGAAACTAGTTTTCTACTTATAGATTATGGGAGAACTTATAAGAAGTCCATGATATGAAAAATAACATGGTAAATCACTCAATATTGTGCGTACCAACTTACATTTGCAGTTGGAATGTATGGTAGAACATGATTTTCAACTACAATGTTAAGTTTGTTCTTGGGTTAAATTCATTCCAGCTACGGAACTCTTCATTGTGCGTGGTCCGTCACGCACTTGGCCGGTTTTACTGGTACCTCTGCCCTACTAATATATCCTCCGTCCTACCAATTTCACCTCTGTTGCAAAATGATATCAACATTAAATTGACAACCCTAATTTTATTTTCAGCGACACATGTAAGGTTTTACGTAATGAGGTTTTTACATAAAATGAATCACATACTAACATGCTACGAATATAAATATATGCACATGTTATTATAAGGTCACATTCAGGAGTTAGTTGAAAATATTATTAGCAATAGTTAGTAGGAAAAATTATATTTGTACTTTGGATGATGATGCATTTATGTTAATTTTCGGATGGTCACGCAAAATACTTTTCCGTTTTAGCACGGAATAAGGTAATTTGCAATGGCACATTATACAACGTGTAACGTTAAATGAGCAAAACCTGAAAATAGTTTGATCAGAATAACGAGCAGAACTAATTGAACCACTTTTTAATAAAGGTCACATTTTTCAAATAATCTTCATTAAAAACGTTGCCGTGTCTATTTATTAATAGGTCAAGCAAGCCAATGTCAGCGCGGCGCAGCGGCCCGGTGACTCCCTCGATAAAGCGTCGTCGCAGACGCAAAAAACGATCAGAATGGCCAGTAAAACTAAAACAGCACATAAAACCTTTACAATTTTTTTTTAATGACTTATTTTCTCTGAAATAGGTCAATTGAATTAAAAATCAGTTGGGGTGTCTGAGGTTTTGCGCATTTAATGGCCAATTCTAGCAAGTTAGATCATGTTGATTAATGCCCGTTTTCATAACACTAGGCGACACCTAAATGAATGCCTAAATCAAAGCGCGCTGTAGGATTTTCAACACTCGTCTTAGCGCCGAAAGTTGAAAATCCGGGCAATATTGTTTTAAGATCGAGTTGGACTTTAGGGTGCGTTTCCACAGAAGCGGAGCTGGGCGGAGCGGAGCGGAAACATGTAGGAATCGTCCAATCACAGACGAGACGAATGACGCGATGAGGATTTCAACCATTGTGATTAGTCGATTCCTGCACGTCTCTGCTCCGCTTCGCCCAGCGCCGCTTCTTTGGAAACGCACCCTTATAGTATCCTTCAAGTTTTTTGTCTCGATCTGTACAAACAAGAATAGCTTATGGTAGTGGCCCCAAAATAATAACTATTAATTACGCAAAGCAGTTACGCAAACATACTTACAGAAGGCCAGAAGGTTAATTTTTACAATACATTAATTATAACTTTAAAAAGTTATCACGATGCATTCATTATAACTTAAAAAAGGTACCACGATGTTTTGTCAAGTCGTAGAAACGTGTGAAGCACGGATGGGGCGCTAGTTCAAAATATATCTCATTAAACATTGATCATATGCGGTTATATTTGCAGTTCATCAACACGGAACCAAATTATGACAATTAAAAACAGGTTATTTAACATTATAACGTAATAGAATGACGTCTTTTGAATCATGTCCATTCTACTATTCAAATTCGTGGGAAAGTTATCTTTTCTACGACATGCAGTAGGGACAGCCGGTTTAGGAATTGAGAATTTTGTCTATCACTTGTCAAACTCTACATAAACATTAGGTACATAATCACATTTTTGTTTCTGACTTCAGTTCTCTTCAAGTTTAATCAAACGTGTATTTGAACTTAAGTTTCTCACGCCACGTGCGAAATACGCATCACACTGACGTCACGCAAAGGCCTGCATCGCGCAAACGAAGTTTACCGCGCAACTATCATTTATACAACATCCCGACATCAATCATCGGGCAGTTCTCCACCAGACACAACACCCGTATGGTCGGCGGGTCCTCCCTTTTTCATGGAGAACGAGTGAACTTTACACACTGTTCCTCATAACTCTACCAAGGTGTAACTTAAATAACGCACAACCTCTTAAGGGGTCATTGTACTCATCATTATGAACAACTTTTACTATGGGACCAAACCTGAAATCGCGAAAAAAAAAAATCAGCTGTTCCCTACATTTATGTTCGCATAACTCGTCAAAATGTAGGGAACAGCTGATTTTTTTTTTCGCGATTTACGGTTTGGTCCCATAGTAAAAGTTGTTCATAATGATGAGTACAATGACCCCTTCAGAGGTTGTGCGTTATTTAAGTTACACCTTGTATACTCTTCTCTATAGGAAACGACCATTTGGAACCGTGCACCTAGCATCTGTCGTTTCATAAGTGCCCAAGTGATTTTATGTGAAATAAAATATTTTGAAACGGATTAGCTACCTGTTTCAACGCCTCCTCAATGTTGCCGAGATGATACTCCGGTCGCGCTGTTATAAACTTGTGCAGGTGCTTGCCAGCGTACTCCGCTATGTTAGATCCTGAAAACAAAGTATCCTATCAAATGACGCCGGACTTATAGGGAGTATTCAAGATTCTTCCGCCTCCTGAATGAAATGCCGTCTCTTAGACGTAATTTTATGTATGTTTTAACAGGGCGTCTAAATTAAAATCTTTAGGGTTCCGTGCCCGAAGTGTCCCAAATGAACTCTATTACCTACTAAGCCTCCGCTGTCCGTCCGCCTGTCTGTCAGCGGGCTGTATCTCATGAACCGTAATACATAGACAGTTGATTTGTATTGCTGTATACGACAAACGTGTTTTTTAGGGTTCTATACCCAAAGGGTAAAACGGGACCCTATTACTAAGACTCCGCTGTCCGTCCGTCCGTCCGTCTGTCACCAGGCTGTATCTCATGAACCGTGATAGTTAGACAGTTGAAATTTTCACAGATGATGTATTTCTGTTGCCGCTATAACAACAAATACTAAAAAACAAAATAAATTAAATATTTAAGGGGGCTCCCATACAACAGACATGATTTATTTTGCCGTTTTTATAGGTAACGGTACGGAACCCTTCCTGCGCGAATCCGAATCGCACTTGGCCGGTTTTTTTTTTTAATATGTTTTGTTAAATATTGTACGGTGGTACCAAACCCTTTGTGTGCGAGTCCTACTCGCACTTGGCCGGTTTTTAATTTATATTTTAGTTTATACAAGCCGTATACCTGTTAGGATTACCCATCGGCAAAAATGACTTACTTCAATACAAACTTTCATCCCGTAAAACCCCTTTCGGAAAACAACCCACGACCGTACTTGTAAGTCGGAGCCGATACCACTGTCCACTGAGCCACCACTGCTTACCTTCATCCTCCAAGGTCATCCACACCACTGTTTAAAATGAAAGCAGAAACTTACCGCCGTGCCCATCATAGACAGCAAAGTACGCCGTCCCTGGATCTTCAGGTAGCGACAGTATGTGTGTGTGAGAGTCATCCATGGACACGCGCCATCCTTGCATGCAAGAGGAGCCGACCAGGTAGCGGCTGTCCTGTACTGTGGACGACTGCTTCTCCGTCACCGGTTCTGATAGGGTTTGGCCCATTACTCTGGAAATTATTTCGTAATTTACATCATCTTAGTGATAAAGTATAAAGAGGGGCCCGTGGCTAAATAATAACAGCAGCACAGGTCGATCGATCGGGTTAAGCTACGCTTGCCGCGGTTGGTCTGTGGATGGGTGACCATCTTTACATACCGAGACCCCTCCGTGCCTCGGAAAGCACGTTAAGCCGTTGGTCCCGGCTGTCATTCGTAGATCTTTGACAATCGTTACGGGTAGTCAGAAGCCCGAAAATCTGACAACCAGTCTTACCTAGGGGTATCGTATTACCCAGTAACTGGGTTGTGGAGGTCAGATAGGCAGTCGCTCCATGTAAAATACTGGTATTCAGCTGCATCCGGTTAGACTGGAAGCCGACCCCAACATAGTTGGGAAAAGGCTAGGCAGATGATGAGTAATAAAGTATAAAGACTAATCCCGGTTATAAACTATCTGTGTACCAAATTTCATCGAAATCCGTTCAGCCGTTTGAGCGTGAAGAAGTCACAAACATACAAACACACACACTCACAAACTTTCGCATTTATAATATTACTTAGTGTGATTTTTATGTGTGTCTTTCAAAGGGTCAGTGAGCAACAAAATTCATTAAAGTGTTGTTAACTTTTTATGTTTAAACGCACATGAACATGGAGTTGCGGACACCACCCTATATTACTTATTACTACAAAACTAATAATGTTAATTACTTTGCATGCCTTCTATTGTATTCAATCAAGTATTTTCTCACTGAACAGACAGCTTTGCTGCTGGGGAGTTTGTTGCGCCGCTTCTTCTCCCCAGCGAAAGCACTAGGAAGCGGTGAAGGACAGGCGTTTTTGGGGGACTGTCTTTTGTAATTTTGACATTCGAAAGTACTGATCCTCACCCCCCTAGTTTCAAGAAATGACTTTTGATTTTGATATTGACTAAAAAGAAGAGGAAAGATAAATAAGGAGTTGGTCAACCACAAGAAATCAACTGTGCTTGATTATTCACAAAGGCTGAAGCAAAACATGGGTGCTTAATTCACCATATTCAAGTGAATTAAAAAAGAGGGTACGAGGACTGAACAGCAACAGCTGTCTGGATCAAGCCTGTGTTTACAAGTATAAATAATAACAGACTGTTTCAATGAAGAAAAGTAGAATGTTACTTTGTTCAAGGGGGACAATATTAAGGTGACCATGAAAGTGATTGTTTCTTGTGTCTGCGACGATGCTCTATCGAGGGGGGAGTCATCACGGGGCTGCTGGGCCACACTGACATTATTATTTACAACCTAAGCTCGTAAAGAACTTACGTTATCTTTGAACAATGATTGAAATGTTTCCATCACACTTTTCCAGCATTTGGAAAAAAAACTTTAGCCAACATTCTCACCATTTTACAATATTGAATGTTTGTGTACAAAAACGCCATAGTCGCGAAAATCGCGCGCACGCGCCGCCGGGGTAACAGGAAAAAACAATCACACAGTACAGAAGTAACATGGCTACTGTCACATATTACTCACGCCCGCCTCTGTGCATATTGTTATTTCTCTTTCTACCCTTATGTTAGGTTTAAGTTAAAAAAAGATAGGTAGCATTATTGTTTACTTCAAATTGTCTTATTCATGGTACTGTATGGAAGATTCGTATTTGCATTGAAATAAAAGCTTTTAGTATCCCGCGTATGAGAAAATTTAAATTGGTCGAGAACAATTTGTCTTTGTTTACCCATTCTTTCGGGTTTGCTTGACCTATTAATAAATAGACTCGGCAACGTTTTTAATGAAGATTTTTTTTTTTTAAATATGACCTATATACAAAAAGTGGTTCAATTGATTCTACTCGTTATTCTGATCCAACTATTTTCAGGTTTTGCACATTTAACGTTGTACATTGTATTACCATTCTACATGGTTTTGTAATACTTACCCATAAAAGCTATGTTTTCTCATTCTGCCAAAAATTATAAACAAAATAAGTTAATTCTGTTCATTATTGGACGGTAGCTCTCCTCCTTAGCTTTAATATAACAATACTCTAATAGCACAGTCACTGTTCACAGATTACAAAATGATGTTATGAAAATGTATCTAACCATAAAATGCAGGAGAGCATCGTAAATCTTAACGGGTACATCGGAAATCGTAAACTGACCGTCTTCAACCACCAGTATTGATGGTACAGCCAGATATGACTAACAACTGATGTCATTATCGCTTTTACAAAAATTACCTTTGACAAGACCTTTTCTTAGCAACAGTACACTAATAATGCACCCAATAAACCTACAGATTGTTTGTACAACATATTTACCTCTCACTTAGCACAGAATAAATAATATTTATCAAATTAAAACAACAAAAAATGATAAGATAAAACTCTTACATATACTACGCTGTTACTCCTCACATATAGAACAAAACATACAAATAAATACACTCACCGTTATTTCGAGCACTAGGAAAACGTTTATTGTTCACTATTGTTTTATTTTGTAACAAATCAAGGCTTATTTTACAATAATTTCACGCAAATGCGTAGGTAAATAATATCCGAGGCAAGAATAAGATTTTTAGAAACGTCAAAGTGACATGTACCGGAGTTGCCACCTTTAAGTTATATTTAAAATAGTAGAGATCTTCACAAAACTCCCATAACAAATATGGCCAAAATAAGTACACCAAGTTCGTTATAATAGGAGTTTAACTATAAAAAAATATATCAAATTGATCGTTATCCGCATCAATTTATGGCCAGTAGCCAGAGGTCTCTCAACTTGACTTTTTTTTAGGTTTGATAGGGATATATTAAAATAAAATGTGTTAGTGAATAATTTATTTACAAAATAATCTAAGCTCATGTTAAAAAAAAACGACGGGTTGCACTCCGGGAGTGCCGGCAGAAGTGAAAACTTAAATATCAACGTTGTGCATTTTTTATATTTTGGAATGGTTAGGGAATCATTTTGCACGAATTGCTTTAATTATCAGTATAAAAGTACTATCATTTATGTCGTAGAATATGTACAATATTTATTTATTGCGCTATCTTGCACAAACATGACAATTTATATTACATTAAAAAGTTTATCTCTCAGAAAAATCAACTTCCATCCATAATTTCGACGACTTTTTCACCATCATTATTACCAGAACCATTATTTTATTAATTTTTTAATTTTTTCACGTCCACCGGAGGTGTGCCATATGTTCCACCAGTTATCTGTAGTTCCCAAATTGCAGATTTATTGTCGAGAGATGTACCTTCAAGTCTATCAATACATTCTAACTACAATTCTAATTAATTCATTCATTTAAGTTAAGTTTGTTTCTGTAACATAAACACACACGAACATTCGCGCAAGCACCCTGCCCCACCTAAACTAAACAACAGGCGCAGGCATACATTTTCGCCGCGCCTTAGAAAGAGAGGGGGATACTTCCTCGCCTACGCCGCGCCGCCGGCTGTCTACTCACCATCAGTCTTACGAATTTTCGATCAGGGTCACGTGTCCTGACGCGAGTTTTACATTTTTTACCCGTTACAAAAAAAGTGTACAACGCCGATAAAGAAGTTTTCACTTCAAAAAATATTCCCATAGCACAACAAACGAAATTTCCATAATCTCTGGGGCCTTAAGCAGAAAAAATAACAAATATTTTCCTTTCATCTGGCATTCAACTAAAACTTAAAGTCTGCTTGCATTAAACCACTTAGGTAAATCGTTGAAAGTTGAAGGTAGAGTACCTACACCGCACATTAGTGGTATCATTAACTAAACAAGTTATTACTAATTTAAAATTGATAGCACCTTTAAGTTGTAGTGGTGAACAGGTAAAAGAGCCATTTTCGTAGTGCAACTAGTACATACCACTGATTTGTGGTTGACTGGTACATTTAGTATTTTATCTATGGGTTGACTGGGTCAACCACGAAACAGAAAAAGTGTTTTTTCTTTTCCGTGGGGTCAACTCATGGACGTAATGTCAACTGCACAGACATATAATGAAAACAACACTTCCCTCATTATTGTTGACACTTTAAACATCATCTTGCTGTGTGTGTAATTATAAAAATAGATTAAATATTATATATAAATAGTTAAAATAATATACCGTTTGCAATGGTAAAGTACAGACGCCAGCATATCAAGCTACTACAATCTGTCAGATTTCTTTAATAGATTTTCAATTTTATATCTAAAGCATAAGGTTCAAAGTTGATTGGGAAAATCTGACAGTTTTGGGTAGCTTGATGTGCTGGCGTCTGTACATACCTATCGTACAAAATGTAAATTTTTAGTTAAAAAATTTAATTGTGCTTATTTGTCAAAGTCAAAGTTACATCATAAATGATGACAGAAACAACGACTTTTTTTGCAAAAAAAAATCAGCTGTCCCTTATGCTGATATTTATATTCGCATAATTCTTCAAAATGTAGGGAATAGCTGATTTTTTTTTCGCGATTTCAGGTATGGTCCCATAATAAAAGTTGTTCATAATGATGAGTACAATGACCCCTTAAGAGGTAGTGCTTTATTTAAGTTACACCATGTATACATATAAATAAAATTAAAGTGTCTGTTTGTAATGTCAAAATATTTTTTTTTTTACCTATTGCAAATGATAACAAAAAAACTTTTTTTGAATTGTTTGTCTGTTTATTCCGGCTAATCTCCGAAACGGCTAGAGCGATGTTGACGGAACTTTCATATATGACGTTATCAGGAGAGTTTACTAAAGCTCATTTTTTATTTTAGTACTTAGACAGAGAACCAAAAGGACAGTCACACGAACGAAGTCGCGGGCAGTAGCTATTCGAACATAAAATTATTTTACCTAGGTACAGACACCAGCACATCAGGCTACCCGAAACTATCAAATTTTCCCAATCAACTTTTTCTTGTGTTGTAGCGATAAAGTTGAAAATCTATTAATGAAAGGATATCACCAAAATCTGCCCAAACGAAGTACCGAGCTACACTTAGTGGCATAAAATACACTAGATTACACTGAATAATATTGCATTTATATAATTATTTTTCTTACGGTTACTCGTGGACGAGAATAAAATAACTTTTAACATAGTAAAAAGCACGCCATTTTGGCACTTACATCGGCACAAGCACAATTAACTATACTACCTTGGTCCATTACCTTACCTATAAAAACAAAAACTTTTAACTTGACAGTTGTGTACTGTTGACTTCACCAGGTATTGTTTTTGTTTCGTTTCGAATATTTTTATATTAGAATGCAATCTGAATTCTTCAGATATTTTCGATTAAGAAAGGATGCTTGTCTTCCGTCAGGACAGGAACCATATTTTGAG
Organism: Eremobia ochroleuca; assembly: GCA_949629135.1. Lineage (NCBI taxonomy): Eukaryota > Metazoa > Arthropoda > Insecta > Lepidoptera > Noctuidae > Eremobia > Eremobia ochroleuca. The sequence continues at coordinate 7,920,019 of OX451385.1, read as the reverse complement.
GTAACAAGTCCAGAATGAATAGCCAAGTTTTCGGGATCACAGTATCGTCATGAACCAAATCGTGAGGCGTCAAACGGAATACTAGAAAGAATAGCAAAGCTATTAAACCAAATAACACAAACGAACAACAGACGAGTACCTACCCCAAAACGCAGAACGAACGAAATGACATGTGAATGACGTTTACCTACGAAATAATGTCCACAGTATACATATACTCCCAATGTCAACCCGAGTGTCAACCAAATCACACCTTTAGAATTATAGAGACCTAATTTCGAAACAATTTGGAAAAAATTAGGTCTCTATAATTCTAAAGGTGCGAAATAGTGGGGTGCGTTTCCACAGAAGCGGAGCTGGGCGAAGCGGAGCAGAGACGTGCAGGAATCGACTAATCACAATGGTTGAAATCCTCATCGCGTCACTCGTCTCGTCTGTGATCTGACGATTCCTACACGTCTCCGCTCCGCTCCGCCTAGCTCCGCTTCTGTGGAAACGCACCCTAAGGCAATTGCATACATGGAAAGTTGCCACACGATTTAATTGTGTTACAGGTTATTAATTTAATCATTTATCATGTAGTTTTAAATTATAAACAATTTTCGAATTCCTCTATTTTTTCTCTACCATTTGCTGCACGTGTACCTCGAGGTACATGTTTGGGCAAAGTTGTATGAGCTTTTGTTGACCTCCTTTGACAGATTGTAGCTTGATGTGCTGGCGACTGTACTAACGAACGTAATAAATATTATTAATCTAAACAAATTAACCTACGTCGTTAAAGCGTAAATAATGTCTAATTCGTCACATAAGTACTCGAAGCGTGCGTACGCTGCTCAATCACAATATTCAACTAGCTGATTGTATGCCTAAACTGTAAACTACGTATGATCCACAATAAAGATTATGAATATGAATATGAATATGATTCTAATAAACCAGCTATTTCATCACAATTCGGGCTTTGCGTACACACACACACACACACACACACACACACACACACACACACACAGACACACACACACACAGTGCAAATATTAAGGGAGTGGTATGTCCGTTTTTATAGAGCCCGTACGATTTCCGATTGATAAAGAACATAAAAAGAGCAAATAACTACAGAGATAAGATAGGTACAGATGCCAGCACATCAAGCTACCCAAAACTGTCAAATTGTCCCGATCAACTTTGAACGTCATCCTACAGCGATAAAGTTGAAAATCTATTAAAGAAATTTGACAGATTGTAGTAGCTTGATGTGCTGGCGTCTGTACTTACCTAATCTACCTATACATTCTTCGGCAGGCTCTAGCTAACAGCTTACCCGAATCTGGGTAGAATCGCACTGTTAGATATTTTTAACTCTCGATTCAGCGCCGAAAGTTGAAAATCCACTTTATTTTGGCGTTAATTTAGGTGTCATCTAATGAAAATGGGCGATAGTCTCGTTAATTTATGAATTACTAGCTGTGCCCGCGACTTCGTTCGCGTGGTTGTCGAGAACAAAACAACGTCGTTTAGATAAGAGTATATCACCTTTTTGATGATTTAGATAAGAGTCCTGACTTTGGTATAGTTGATTACGTTAATGCTTCTCTATATACTATGTTAGCGGTGGAATTACCCGGAGCATATACAAAAAGGTTGTTTGGGTTGCTAACACGTGATAGAGAAACATAGACTTGGCCGTGTGAAAAACAATCAAAAGTAAGGTCTACACCCGCAACGGATAACGTCTGACCTTGGGCTTTATTAATAGTCATAGCGTAACAGAGGCTTACAGAAAATTGCACACGTTTGAAAGTAAACGGAAAATTATTGGGGATAATGGGTATCCTGGGAATGAAAACAACATCACCGGAGCTGCAACCTGTTAAGATTTCGGCTTCGATGACATTTCGTTGGAGATTTGTTACTCTCAACCGAGTTCCATTGCGTAGTTTTGGTGGGCTTAAATTTCTGAGTAGAATGATTGGTACTCCGACTTTTAAATAAATTTTGTGTGCTGGAAGACCTGGTGTATTTAGAGAGTCTAAAATCTCTACTGGATAGTGGGTGGCATCTCCTTCTTCCAAAACCGTGTTAATAGATAAATATTCCCTACTTTCTCCATTTGAGAATTTATTGCTGCTGCTTGGTCGTTGCGAGGTGCCAAAATAGCTCGTTGGCATAGCCAAGCAGCGTCATGGTTCGAGATCTCTGATGGATCTCCGTATACAGAGGAAATGAGTTCCTGTTGTGAGGCAACAGAAGAACACAGGCTTTCGACTAAAGTTACTTTACCTCCTTCTTGAGTCGGGTATGTGCCGTTACCAATTTGAAGTAGTAAATTTGAGAAAACCTGCGCGTTTGCGTCACCTCCCAAATATGCTCGCATATTAAAGCTCAAATTAGTTAATATGACACTACGCCATAAAATAGAGCCCTTTAAACAGGCACCTATTTCATCGGCCCTCGTTCCTCTGAGTATTATAGGGAGTGTCTGCCTGAAGTCTCCACAGAATAGCACCGTTAAGCCTCCCATCGGTCGGTCATTTTGTCTTATAATATCTCGCAACGTTCTATCTACAGCTTCCACAGCTTTACGATTTGCCATCGTACACTCGTCCCAAACGATAAGGGCGCAATCGCGTAAAACCCTTGCTTTATCACTATTGCGAGACACGTTGCAAACAGGGTTTTCTGTGCGGTCCAAGTCGATTGGTATTTTAAATGTTGTATGTGCAGTTTTTCCTCCTGGTAATAAAGTGGCAGCTATTCCTGAGGAAGCGACGGCAAGGGCAATTTTGTTTTGGCTCCTTATTTGAGCCAAGATAACTTTAGTGAGGAAAGTTTTACCTGTTCCACCAGGTGCATCTAAAAACAGCATTTCTCCTAATGAATGTTCTACACTACAGCATACTCTATCAAAGATTTGATGTTGTTCTGACGTCAAATTTGAACAGCCATTTCGCAATATTTCTGCTAACTCTTCGGGGTTGTAATTTATTTCAGATGTATAATCCCTATTAATTCGTTCCCCACCAACTGTCGGCAAGCCGTATTGACTGAGGGGGTTCCCTCCTATACTTGTAACTATATCTTGTATAGCCAGCAAAGACCTATTATGGCAGCTTTCACGTACTTGGTCAGAAGTTTCACTATTTATATTTTGCTGTCTCAAAAAATCATCGGCAAACGCGTCTTTATATTTTTGCCACAACTGCCCAGCGTCCGATATGCCACAAAATGTCAACAAAATGGCAAATAAATGGCGCAAACGATGTGGACTATCACTAACGCATGCTTCGGCTAAAGCATCATCCCAATGCTGATCGCCATCTAATAAATGCCGTGCGCGGCAAGCAGCTTGAAATGTGGGATATTCTATATCGTCCACTTTGCCGAGCTCAGCAAAAAAAGTAGGTCCTCGCACTGTGTGAAGAAGAAGGCGTAAATAATAACACTCTGCATTATTTGGGTGCACCGTGTATACTCTTCCAATCACGTGTTCTTTAAAATTGCCGGACTCGCCTTCTACAGCAGTTCCACGTCTCCTGCGATTAAAAACACCTTGCTGCTTGTTATAAGTATAATAATGTGGCACTTCATTGTACAACAGAGACTTAGCGAAATTGTCTCTTTCGCAAAGGCGAAAGAATGCGAGCAAGGTGGTTTGTCTTGGGTTGTTCATTCTTTTTGCCACATTTTCTGGCTGAAAGTAAACTCGCTGCTCGCCTTCCAGGTGCACGTCAAGAACTTTTAAGACACCTAACGAAACCCAATTTGCCTAGTAAACACGGTGGACGTCATTCTCGCGTGGAAAATCTTAATGCCGCGATTCAGAAAATGACGTTATTTGCACAACGCCATCTATCGGATTTGCATTTCAACTATCAACATTAGTTCTATTTTTAGTTGCAAGTACTATACTGAATTGCGTAATAACGTAATATTTTACTTCTTGAACTCACTAAATTAATCATATCTTTTGATAGAGTGAACCGATTTCGATGAAACAAAAAGTAAGTTAAGCCTCAAGTTGCGTATAATTTTTGTATATAAACATTGTCAGCATTGAATTCGTAGATTTTACGTGATGTGCGCACAAACAAACAGACAAACAGACAAACAGACAAAAATTTCAAAAATGATGGAAATGGGTTCTGTTACTTATCTTTTCACACGCTGGCTATTTTTTGTTTCAATTTCTTCAATGTACAAAAATGACTTTTCTACAGATTTATTATATGTATAGATGTATCTATAAATACCTAATTAACTGCAGTGCGCAACTTAGCCAGAAAGCTGAAGAACACGAAAAAGCTTATACGAAGAAGGCTTAAATAATGTTTCGATACTTTCCTCCAAAAGGTAACTAAGCCTGCCGGTCGATTCTGTAAAAAATTCACCGTGAAATCATAAGTGAAGTGAGCACTTAATAGTGTTAATCCCTAGCGAATGACAGCTCACTCCACGCTCACTTCACCCAAGCTTTCACGGTGAGATGGTTACAGAATCGCACGGCTGCTGTCAACTTCGTCTAACCCTTGTGGCAGTGGGTGATGCAATCAAAAACAAAAATGCCTGTTAGTATTGGAAATATTGGAATCTCCCAGCCGGCGAAAATAAGTAGGTAACCTACGTTACAGACCTAGGTACTCGAGTCTCTGAATCATAACCGTAGCCATTACCTGCCCGGTATCTAGTCAGACGCAGCTGTTTGTATTACTGCATAGCACCAAAACGCTTCACAAGCCAGGTGTCTTCCTGAACCTAAAGTGTAGGGTTACTACTGGCAGTCTATTTCGGGCTTCTGGCAACTGAGGAAGAAACTCAACTTGCGGCATCTCACTAATTATTATTGTCACGTGCAGGAAGGAACCACGTTTCAATGAACCATTTCCCACGTTAAAGTCGCCGACGCAGCCACATTCGATTAACTTAGCCATTGGAAAATCGATATGAAATAGTTTTAAGTTACATTATTAGAAGCGAGTGACGAAATCGAATCCAATGTTCACGTCAGTATCAAACCGCCGCGCGTCGCGAAAGCGCGTCTCTCGCGTGGCCCTGTTTTAGTTGTTGAGTGAAATAAAACAAAAACACCGCTTTTAAAAATGGCTTGCCCTATGAGGTAAGCTTTGTATTGTCTACTTTTGACATTTATCTAATTAAAGCGACGCTTAGGATTTTTTTTTTTTGTATCGTAGCTTCCATAATTGAACCGTATGTTCTTATGAACTTTTTTTTAGCTGCTTCCTATGTTCCTATATGTATTTACTATAACGACTAATAACTTATTACTCAGTTATCAATTTTTCAATAATTATCTTATTAAAATAATTATTAGCTTCCTTGCTTCAATTTAAATTAAATTATTTTAATTTTATTTTTGTTTAATAGACAACCAACAATTTTTTTTATTCAGTTTTTAAATAATATTTTACTTAAATCTAACGTTAGTGTAACAATTTCTTAAGTTAGCACCGCATGCCCTATGAACATGACATGTTCATTAGCACCGCATGCCTTATGAACATGACATGTTCATAGGGCATGCGGTGCTAACTTAAGAAATTGTTACACTAACGTTAGATTTAAGTAAAATATTATTTAAAAACTGAATAAAAAAAATTGTTGGTTGTCTATTAAACAAAAATAAAATTAAAATAATTTGTTGTTCCTGCTCTACAGGCACTTGGTGAGCCCAAGTGCCTGTAGAGCAGGAACAACATGTTAAAATCTCAATAAAAATTTGGAAGAGATGCTTCCCTTTTTCTTTTTTTTTTTCTTTTTTGAATTTCTGACATTACGAACTTAACGTTTATTTTTATTTGATTAAATCAAGTTTTCATTGTTGAATACTTCAGTATTAAATATCTCTTCCTGTTTGGTAGTAAAATATTATTCATCTCTTAAATAAACAATTTAGATGATTTTTTTTAAATTTTGTAAATGTAAGATCCATGGATCCTTTTATTATGATACTAGCGACCCGCCCCGGCTTCGCACGGGTGCAATGGAGAAACTGATAATTTTAGAGCCATTATTTCTCGTAAAAAGTATAAGATAAAAAATGGTTATTGTGGGTTATCCCTAAGAGATAGACATATACCATCGCGGACTTTTTTGTAGACCTTTTTAAGGTGTAGAATACTGTAGTACATTATTTCGATCTTTCTCGACGGGTTCAGCCAGCGTTTACAATGTAAGCGCAAAAAAAATGTGTTTATTTACGACATCAAATTAGAAACCTCTAAAATTATCAGTGTTTCTCTACTATATTATGCATGTATTATACATATAAACCTTCCTCTAGAATTACTCTATCTATTAAAAAAACAGCATTAAAATCCGTTGCGTAGTTTCGAAGATCTAAGCATATATAGGGACAGACAGACAGGGAAGCGACTTTGTTTTATATGTACTATGTAGTGATTTTGAAGTTAAGTTGAAAGAGCATGGCAGTTGAGAATATGTCATGCTCAGTTAAATGTGTCACTGATGGTGGCGCGTGTGCTGGATCATGCAGTTCCCTACAAAATGGTTGAGCTGGATGGTGATGTTCCACGCGTCATGTTCGTGAACGGGCGCCGTCGGTTGAGAATGGTCATCAGATCTCTTAACTGCCAGGGCTTATTTTTAGTCTTACACGTTGGATCGTTTCTTCATTTGTTTTTTTTTTTTACATTGTTCTCACATATAGAAGCAACAAATATGATCTACCCAGGATGTTGTAATATCTTGATTTAAAAGAGTGTTCTTGGAGTTTCTTGTCCGTTCTTCTCCATTGAGATCTACGTTTTGGAATGGGCAACTAGCTTCAACTTTCTAACTGCCTGACTATTTAATTTTGACAGTTAAAAAGTGTCCGTAAGTGGTTTAATTTAAATAAATGCTTTGAATTTGAGTTTGAGTTCATTATACAAATTATATGTACACACCCTTACATTTTGATTGTTTTAATCCTTAAAAGTGGTCATTGTACTCATCATTATGAACAACTTTTACTATGGGACCAATCCTGATATCGTGAAAAAAAAAATCTGTTGATCCATACATTATATCGAGACAGGCGAACATAAATGTCAACTGAATTTGTTTTAAAAAAATGTAACGGTGTATTATTAATAACTAAGTAGGGAAAACTAAGAGTTACCCACCTAATTACATACAAAAAAAACTTTTTTACAAAAAAAAAAAGTCGCCGACTTCCAAAAAAAAAAACAACAAAAGAGAGTCTAGGGCTAGAGGTACTTTGGGAACCTTAGGAGGTGAAGAGAGTTTTTTTCCGTAATTTTGATATTTGGTGCCATTGTATTATAAATTTTGCTATGGTAGTCTATCTGTCAGTCGTTTGGGGAAGATAAACGCATTTTGAAACGTTACTAGCTTAACGTTTCAAAATGGATCCGATAGAACTGTTTTTTTTTGTCTTTTAAAAACGTTAAATCTTTTAAGACTGTGACTACATCACCTCCTAGAGTTCCGTCATCCAAATATCAAACGTTGAATTCAGAATTATTAGATAGATTTATTGCCAAACTAAAAATGACTGGCCCAAGAGGAGGGTGACCCTCTTGGGCCAGTCATTTTTAGTTTGGCAATAATATAAATTAAGAATTTACGGAAGAATAACATTGATGTTTTCTTGGAATCGGTGACGAGTTGAAATAAATTAGCATCTATTACATTACATAAGGCTAATTACATGGATAACTAACTTCTATATAAGTGTGGAGACTCTAAACAAGCTTTCGACATGTACAGACGCCAGCACATCAAGCTACTACAATCTGTCAAATTTATTTGATAGATTTTCAACTTTATCGCTATTAGTATTAGGTTCAAGATTGATTGGGAAAATTTGACAGTTTCGGGTAGCTTGATGTGCTGGCCTCTGTACAATGTAAATAATTTTCGGCAACGATGAACAGGTATTTCTGGTTCGACTGGGCTCATGCTAATTATCTGTCAAATGTCGAGAGCGAGGTACCGGTTAAGTGAGACTTACTTTTCATGCCATTGTGTGGTAAAAGTATTCATGATAGAAAACTGTTTGATTTTGTCATGAGCATATTATAAATATGCTAATATTGCTTTATACAGTGTGTCTAGTGTGTCTAGCGAGATTCTAAATACTTAAATGTAAACTATTACAATCATACTAAGCTTGGCTCCGATACACTTCCCTGCTATGTAGCAGCCATTTTTTTTATTTTTTGAAATTTTCTCTATGTAGACAAAAAAAATCATATCTCTCAAAGTATTAGTCATGCTGAGATAAAAATAGGCTTATTTGAAAGGCAATAATATTGTCTACCGTCTGCATTACAAAGCAATGTGTTCACAATTTCATAACTTTTGAAAAAAATGTAGAAGTTGAAAGAAAAACGAAAAATTATGCAATTCAACCAATAATTGTTAATTTCTACAAAAACACCCCCGACAACTTTTATTCTTTTTTTTACTAGATCGACACAATTTGAGCTAAGCTACAATACACCATAAAATTCACAACTGTATGTGTAATACTTTAAGAGTTATTGTTGTTTGAACATAGCGTATGCGCAAGCACAAAAGGCCATTGCCGGAACCATAAACAGGAAATCATTAAAACACATAACATTCATATTGAATTTAATTTAATGTTTTTTTCCAATATTAAATGACAATTAAAATATCTAAAGCAGTTGCTCAAAGTGGCCACCTCCAGCTTGTAGACACGCTACGGCTCTCCCTAAACGAATCTTAATTAATTATAGAATGTATCGAAACCATACTAACCATATTACTCGTATGAAATAGGTCTTTTCTTAAAGTTGCAGTGTTTATTTCACGAGAATAACGCTTTTATTTTGCTGTAAAGTATGTGGATAATTAGATATGCTCGTGACTACGACGTCGTAAAACTATGGCGTTGAGCTAACGGTCGATTCTTCAAAAATCTCACCGTGAAAACTTGCATGGAGTGAGCTGTCAGTGTCAATCCCTAGCATTAAAATCTCGATTATGATTGTAAATGTATGCTTGGTCAATCCCTAGTATCAGGTGTGATGACACAGACAGTTCAATCCACGCTCACTTCACCTAAGTTTTCACGGTGACATGGTTACAGAATCTCACCGCACGTCTAGAGTTTAGAATTGATTCATGAGAAACAAACCAGCCGTGCGATTCTGTAACCATCTCACCGTGAAAGCTTGGGTGAAGTGAGCGTGGAGTGAGCTGTCATTCGCTAGGGATTAACACTATTAAGTGCTCACTTCACTTATGATTTCACGGTGAGATTTTTACAGAATCGACCGGCTGGTTTGAAACTCCTGGAATCTGTTCTCAAAAGACTATCGTCAGCGATAGCTTTTGGCAGGCCAATTCGTTAGCGGGCCTGGGGCTGAGCAGCCTTGCTGTACTAGATGTCTTCTGTGTTTCTTTCTCTGGGATGGAATGGGTTCTGCTTTTCATTACATCGTCCCCGACAGAGATACCTACACAGAAGACATCTACTAAGTACTGAAGTAGAAGATAAGTAGATGATGTTTATGATGGTGAAGTAGATGTGTTCTGTGTAGGTCTCTCTCTCTCTCTCTAGGAGGGTGTAGATAATGGCGCCGATTCACTTTGTCACAAACTAAACTAAATTTAGGTTAGTGCATCTTTTTCTTTCTATTTAAATAAGAAAAGGACAAAAGACAAATATTAGTTCAGTCCTGCCAAATTAAGATACTCCATAGACAAGTTTAGACGTGATTAAAAAATTGACTACTAAAAATACGTCAATTTATGTCAGGCGCTGACTAATTTGACAGGACTAAATTATATTTATCTTCTGTCCTTTTCTTAATGAAATAGAAGGAAAAAGATGCACTGAACTTAAATTTAGTTTAATTTGTGAACAAAGGAATCAGTGCCAATTTACGTCAGGCGCTGACTAATTTGACAGGACTAAACTAATATTTATCTTCTGTCCTTTTCTTAATGAAATAGAAAGAAAAGGATGCATTGAACTTAATTTTAGTTTCGTTCGTGAACAAGGGAATCCGCGCCAATAACCATTTTGTTAGTATGTCGAATCCGAGAGCGCTTTCGGTTTCAGTACCTGTCTAGTCAGCGGGGTAATTGCGTAACTGACAGTATGGCTATCATTTTGACAGTTTAACAACATTCATTGCGTTATTTACGTTGTTGAACGTTACGTATTAGGGCGCTTGTACACGGTAAGAAAATACGCCGGGCCTACGCAAGAATTCGTGTCGTAACTAGAAAATAACTGTGTACACTGCTCGCAGCGGTGCACGAAAAAATCTTGTCTGCGCAAGACACGAAGCGGCGAACGTTGTTGCGGAGAACGTTGTTTCGTGTGTAGAACAGACAAAATTCTTGTCGTGTACACGAAGAATTTGTCTTGTCTGCCGCAGACACGGTAAATTTTCTTACCGTATACAAGCGCCGATAAGGTGAGGTCTTTCCCGCCGCACTTGACAGGTCGTAATTATAGTAAGTGTGTCAAACCCACTTTATATGTATATCTCTAGCTCATGGTTTCTCTTAATCAACCACTTAATTTTTGCACCCAGGTCTGTGTTGGACGAGAGCATGGCTCAGGAAGGCGATACCCTTGGCAACGAAGCCGGCATGCTGTATGGAGAATATCTGATGCTGGACAAGCTTCTATCAGCACAGAGGATGCTGAGCGCCGAGTCTTCCAAACCAGTGCACGATGAGCATTTGTTTATTGTTACCCATCAAGGTAAAAACATAAACACTAACAAAACATCAACAGGGTAATTGCGTAACACACTATCAATAGCAGTGGGTTTCATTTTGACAGCTCAACAACATTCATTGCGTTATTTACATTGTAGAGCAGACACATTTTTCGAACATATGGAGCAATGGATTAGCAATATGCTTCAAAATGATTAAAATTGAGAGTAATAGTGTGTGTTACGCAATTACGGTGCTGGCCTATACTGCCAGGGACATCGACAAACCGAAACCATGAATTCAGCACAAGATTATAGACCCCCTAGCGTTGAACATTTTCGTCAGTTATCAAAAAGAAAAAAAAATGTGCTGTTTCATGGAAAAGTCCAATACCTACGCGGTCAAAATTTATTGAAAAAACTTTTTTTTTTTTAATAACAGACGAAAAACTTCAACGCCACGGTCTTGTGCTGTATCAGTCAACAACTTTTTTAGGCTATTCAGACTATGACTTGAAATTGGCTTGAATGTTTAGTTTAGTAGCTCTAGGTATCTGCCATAACTGTAGGCAAGTTCACGAGATGGCCCGCCGCCGGCACACCCAATCAAAAATAAAAAGTAATAGATATCGAACACATTTTTCTTCAAATAAGCATTATGATGTGACCCAACAAAAAGAGTGTTTATCTATAGAGGGACTACGCAGTCTCCTGACGACATTATCTTAAGGAAGTCGCCGGATGTAACCTCTTGCACTTGAACTGTCTTATGATATTAAATTATTTCACGTCCTCTTCAAGCAAACACCACAATCGATAATGGTGAAACTAAAAACTTGACTTGAAAAATATTAGGCATCATAATTTACGCGCACCTGCGGGGTAATTGCGTAACACACTATCAGTAGCAATAGCTTTCATTTTGACAGATCAAAAACATCCATTGCGTTGTTTACGTTGCTGCGTTGTTTACGGACATGTTTTTCGAACAAATATGAGGCAATTGATTAGCAATATCCTCAAAATTATTCAGTTTGTGATTGAAAGTGTGCAATTAGGGTGCAGAAATGGCAGATGCAGATGAGGATGTAACATTCATATTATATCGCCTAAGTAAGTATCCCCATCAGCGTCATCTCAGCACTGCTATTCTGTAAAAATCTCACCGTGAGAACTTAGGTGAAGTGAGCGGGAAGTGAGCTCTGTCATTCCCTAATGGTAGGGATTAACACTATTAAGTGCTCATTTCACTTATGATTTCACGGTGAGATTTTTACAGAATCGACCGGCTGTAGTCAAATGATTTGACTACTAAAGCTAAAGGTCACCACCTGGAAGATTCGTCTGTAATGTAATGTTACAGTTTCGAACATAGGCGAATATCAATAATTTAACATATTGAACATCAGTGAGAAAGGAAAGTCGAGCATTACAGCGCGCAGCTTGTAATGATACAAAAGGAGTATTACATCAGTGAAGGAGGAGAACCGAGCATTACAATGCGCACCTTGTAATGATACAATGTGTAATAATAATAATAAATTTATTTCAGACCATAAATCCATAAACAATATACATTACAATTTTATGCACAAAACATACATGTATGCATACATGAAAACACAAAAAGTACAGTAAAACAACTTATTTTAAATATTGGAATGACGCACGATGAGTGGTCATCCATTGCCACATCATTGGACTGTCTATCCTGTCGGCTACTATAACCACCATTATACTAATACCTTGATACAACTTGTAGCATCAATGCGCTCCACTTGATGTGTCCGGCGGGCCGCGGGAGCGCTCCCCGCCCCGCAATCTGTACGGCTCGTCTGTCAGTGAGGTAGTATTGTATTGTAATGCTCAAAGTCGTATCTGTAATGTTACATTACACGCGAATGCTCCTGGTGAGGGAGCACCTTAAGAGCAGGGGTAGGTAGGTACCTATTGATGGAAAAACTGCTTTCAGAATTCCACCTTCACGATCCAAGATGGTGGTTTATAATATAAATGTCATATCCATTGAAGAAAATGACTTCTGAAAGATTATAATACTGGTACACGTTGGATTTTATCAGACTTAGTTAGTCAAAATTGTTTTTGTTGATTACAATTTGACCATATTTACATATTTATGTGTAGGCAATTTGATAGCTAGTAGGTACCTAAATTCATTGACGTCAAATTACGAGTCGAATAATCATAACATGAATGAAGCAAACTTATCGCTGACGATACCTATTATTATATCTATAGTTTTGCTAATGGACACGCTGATGATACCTATTAATAATGTATTATAAAAGATATGCAACTTCCTCTAAAACACATTTTCATCAATTGTTTGGTCCATTAGTCCAATAGTCGTCATTATCATTTCATCCCAAAATTACCAATTGCTGGATAAGGTACTTAACCCTTAAATGCATAGAGTTTCGAAAACAATGCGTTCTCAATCGTTTCCTCTGTTTTTCTTTTTTGATTGTAAAGCCCGGCTGAATCATACCGTTACTTATTTATGTACAGACGCCAGCACATCAAGCTACCCGAAACTGTCAAATTTTCCCAATCAATTTTGAACCTAATACTTTAGCGATAAAGTTGAAAATCTATTATTGAAATTTGACAGATTGTAGTAGCTTGATGTGCTGGCGTCTGTACCGAAAAAGTGAAGTTTGAACATGACAATTCTGAAGTCATGGATTTTTGTCACTTTCATTGTCTGTTGTCGCAAAAGAGTCCAAAGACTGCTTCACAGTATTCCACCACACATGCAATATTTAGTGTGAAATTGAGTCGTATAATTTGTATCACTAATGGATATTGTATCGAAAACGATACTTGTAGTTTTTTTCTTGTTAAATATAATAATTCTGAGATCTTTTTTTTTTTATTGATATTCCCATTAATTACCTACCATGATTCCTAGCACATATATTTTTCCCGAGAGAAACAAAAATCTTAGGGTCGGCTTCCAGTATAACCGAATGAATTTGAATATCAGTATTTAACATGGAGCGACTGCTTATCTGACCTCTACAACCCCTAGTAAGACTGGTCGTCAACTTTCGGACTTCTGATTATCTGTAACGACTGTCATCTACAAAGTACGAAGCCGCTGATCTCGTCAGCGGCTTCGTACTATTCGAGGCACGTAGGAGCCTTGGTATATACTGGAAGGTCATCCATCGCTGCTCCCCAGCCCACATCCAGTATCGCACATTCTGAAAACGGTGAAGAAAAACATCATAAGGATTTCACCAGCCAGTACCAAAATTTCGTACACACGTGACATCCACCAACCCACATTGGGCCCACGTGGTCGATTCTCTCACAAAGAGGAGGCCTAAGTATGTCACAACAGCTCCTCCTCCTCCTCCACTGAACTCCTTCAAGCCACGATCTGATGATGACTATCTTTATTATTTTGTTTCCAGCCTACGAGCTATGGTTCAAGCAGATCATCTTCGAGGTGGACTCGGTGCGGGCACTCCTGGACGTGGAAGGTCTTGACGAGAGTCACACCATGGAGATACTGAAGAGACTCAATAGAATCGTGCTTATACTGAAGGTAGGGAACGTGGAAACGAACCAATTGGCTTACTAGACCCCTTGACGGCGTGTCGTGCACTTTTCATCTGGCGCCACAGTCTACAATGACAGTACCGGTAAACCAATGGTGCCATCAACCAATTAACCGACATCTTTTTTTGGTAGAACTTATACCGAGATGTCAAATAATAGTAGAAGAGACCAGCCGTGCGATTCTGTAATCATCTCACCGTGAAAACTTGGGTGAAGTGAGCGTGGAGTGAGCTGTCATTAGGGATTAACACTATTGACACTGCTCACTTCAAGCTCACTTCAGTTATGATTTCACGGTGAGATTTTTCGAGAATCGACCGGCAGTTCGTATAAGTGCTCATACACACGAGCGACACGCGTCAATGGCTAAATAACTGTAGCCGTCCACAGCGTGGGTGTCGTGTATTTAAGTACGGTGTACGGTGTGTATGACCATGTATACGGTCTTAGTAAGTAAGTATAAGTAGTATAATTCTTACCAAAAGATGTCAATTAATTGGCAGAAGAGATTAGACTATAAGAGACTGCGGTTTGTTTAACGTCCACTTGACGCACGCGTATACGTCAAAAATGGCGCTAACTATCATCAAACCAAAAAAAACGTTGTTTCAAATTACAATTACAAAATTATGGCCTCATCTCCTCATTATATCCGTCATCCAACCGTTTGAAAAAAATCCATCATCCATATCCATCTAGACACGCGGTAGCGTGTCAAGCCAAGTTCAAGCTAACAGAACTGGCGAGCAATACACGAACCATTTGCAACCACTTTTGACCCCCTCATAACTAGTAAACTATTTCATATAAACACGTCAAATTTGGGTCATATATTGAGACTTGCGAGATACATATGTGATCCAAATTTCATAAACACACTTCAAACTGTTATTTAGATATTAACGTCCAAAAATCGTCGTTATTATCACTGACTGACCTATAGATCAAAACTCTAATCCAGTTCCAGATGACCTAGAAAGTTCAAATATGGTATCCAGATAGGTAGTTGGGTGAATACAAAGGAATAAATCAGAGAAACTAGTAATTTATACATAGGTACTCTTCATTTCTTTTCATTCATTTTATTATAATTTTTCAATTAATTGATTCTATTAGGAACACTTGGGCCTGTAATGTAAGAATCAGCAATAAAAATTGATGACAGCGGGTCTTCACGTAAATACATAACGAGTGGAATACCACCCTTAATTTTTTTTTGCAAAAACATAACTAAGAACCCGTAAGCTAGTAGAAACTCATAACTAAGAGTATAGTTGACTTTCGTATTTATTACGTTATTAACTGGGATTTATTATTAATTATTATTTCAGTATTTAGCGCACATCAATATTGTAAGATCATAACTTATAAATAACTAGCGACCCGCCCCGGCTTCGCACGGGTACAATGCTGATCACTACATAGTATAAAACAAAGTCGCTTCCCGCTGTCTGTCTGTCTCTATGTATGCTTAGAACTTGAAAACTACGCTACAGATTTTGATGCGGTTTTTTTTTATAGATAAGAGTGATTCAAGAGGAAGGTTTATATGTATAATACATGCATAATTATTAGAGAAACACTAATAATTTTAGAGCCATTATTTCTCGTAAAAACGCCCGCATTTTAAATCTGTAATATCTTCGAAAATATTCATTTAAATTACATGCTGTAAAGAGCCATAATGATCTATATGAAATGCACAATGTTTTTAAGGTACTTAATTGGATAAGGATTAATGCTGTATTGCCTAAAATTGCTTCTTAAATAAGCCATTATTTCTCGTAAAAAGTTACGGATAAAAAATGGTTATTGTGGGTTATCCCTAAGAGATAGACATATACCATCGCGGACTTTTTTGTAGAACTTTTTAAGTTGTACAATACTGTAGTACATTATTTTGATCTATCTCGAATGGTTCAGCCAGCGTTTACAATGTAAGCGCAAAAAAATGTGTTTATTTACGACATCACATTAGAAACCTCTAAAATTATCAGTGTTTCTCTACTATATTATACATGTATTATACATATAAACCTTCCTCTTGAATTACTCTATCTATTAAAAAAAACCGCATCAAAATCCGTTGCGGAGTTTTAAAGATCTAAGCATATATAGGGACAGACAGATCGGGAAGCGACTTTGTTTTATAGTATGTAGTGATTAAATAATAGGTATTTCGGACGACGGCGCACGGTGCGGTGGCCGTGAGGAGCGGTGCGATAAAACCTTGACGCGGACGTCCCCGAGTTTCTTGCTGTCCGGTTGTCTCTCGATACCTGCCGGTCGATTCTGTAAAAATGTCACCGTGAAATCATAAGTGAAGTGAGCTTGAAGTGAGCAGTGTCAATAGTGTTAATCCCTAATGACAGCTCACTCCACGCTCACTTCACCCAAGTTTTCACGGTGAGATGGTTACAGAATCGCACGTCTGACCTCAAGGTTGCGATTTATGCTTTGAAATTCATAGATTTTCTTAAAAAAATATTTGGAATATTTGTGGATATATTAATTATTATTACAATTCTTTTAGTAAGTAGATATGGTTCAGGCCACAGTTTAAATTAAAAGTTAATAATATTTTTAGTATAGTTATAAGTAGGTAAGTACATACCTATGAATGAGTTAACTTATTGGTAATAGATCGTTAACTTCTGTACCTATATTTTTCTTCAGAATTCAATAGATAACAGATAATTCGTTACGTGATCGTATAAATAATTATCTTTTTACTACGTATATTGTACAATGAGTCGTACAATAGAATTACTGGTGGGTGACATACTTACGTTAGGCCCGGTGCCCATTGGCGTTACGGTACGGCAGGGGATCCTTCGGCATTCCTACGGCATGCCTGCTTAGGCATGACGGTCGTGGCTAGTTTTCATATACGAATTATATGATAGCCTTCGCAAGTTCTGAAGCTGTTTGTTCTTATTTTAATTCTTCCAAAAATTTGGCTTGCTGGTAGAAACTAGCCATCGAACATGGGGCTCTTCCATGACTGTTTTAGTAGGTACTTAATAATAATTCGTATATGAGAACTAGCCAAGTCAGACCTTAGGCTTCAATAAGTATATTATCCTAAGTTATAAGAAGAAATGACATTTTAAGTTGTTATAAAATATTTTATGTTTTTATAAATAAATTTCGGGACTGACCATTGAACTTGGCACCCATTTAGATGTCACTTCTTTTGTCGTTGAAGTCAACAACCAAGGCATATATCACAATATAGAACTTGGCTCTCATTTTACATTTATTTTTTTGATGGATACATTATACAACATTAGTTTTAGTATATGCGAAATCCGTAACACGTGTCTAGTATTTTTACCTAAAGAATCTATGTACAAAATTTCAAAACTGTATCATGAAAAATCACAAAGTTATAAGCTTGCTATGTTACCTGGATGTCCGTACAAAAATATGCTCACACACCGGCCGCCCGCGCCTCCAGCCCGCTGTGCACCCGCGCCTAGTGCCGCTATGACCGGCCGTGACCTGTGTTGTGCGCATATGATTGCGGATATGTACTTGTGTATCTTATGTACTTACGTGTCGCTCGGGGTCCAACTTGTAACCTTTTTTAAATATTTTTGGGAGAAAAAATAACATGGTGTAAAAATTATTGGAATCGATTCAGTTATATATTCTGAAAAAACTATAATTCAGGTTTGCAATATACTAAAAATAATGGTACACTGCGTGTTTTTTTTTTATTGTCTCTAAATTGCAGTGTGTTCTACCCATGAATATGAACAACTTTCACTATGGGACCAACTCTGAGATCACGAAAAAAAAATCAGCCGTTTCGTACATTTTGGTCAAATTGGACTTTTGTATTAAACAGCAGATATTTTTTTTTTCATAGTGAAAGTTGTTCATATTCAAGGTTAGAACACCCTGTAAAAATTTGGAGACTGTAATAAAAATAATCCAGTATTATAAAGGCATAATCAGCCGTTAATGTTCCCATTGTTGGGACATGGGCCTCTTCTCTGTGAGAGGGAGTTTAGACCTTAATTCAACACGAGGTTCCAGTGAGGGGATTTTTTAGACTTGCCAACATCTCGCTGACGGAATAACATGTTGCAACACAGCATGTGCTAATGTCGTACAATTCTAACCGATACAGGAGGAGATCGCAATAACAGCGCGTCACTAGTGCGAGCCAGATTGTCGATGAAAAATTACGTGTAGATGTCGATACGGGTCAAATGTCAGGGCTCCGCACTATCAGAGTTAATTATGCGTATTATATAGCAACATAAATATATTCTGTGACGTAAGGAATAACTTTAATGGTTTAATACCAGAGAATTTTTTCAGAAATATTAACGGACAGGACAATTTCCTGAATCACAGACTAGCTTTTACCCATTTGTAAGTCGGAAATGATCCCAGCACGTAGGTATTACTTACTTACCAGGATTAAATATATCTAATCAAGGTCACAACAAAAAAAAAATTGAAAGAGTATCCCCTGTATCTTTTCATTCTCTCAGTCTTGATTCATGGCCAACCAACGTGCTAAATTTCATTGAAATTCGCAACCTACTTAATTGTGAAACAAAGAATCAATCTCAATCTGAATAATTTTCAAGGATATTGCTAATCCATCGCACTAATATTATAAAGGCGAAAGTTTGTGAGTGTGTGTGTGTGTGTATGTTTGTTACTTCTTTACGCTCAAACGGCTAGACCAATTTTGATGAAATTTGGCATATACATAGTATATAACCAGGATTAACACATAGAATCTTTTTATCCGGATATTCCTACGGGATCGAGACTTATGCGGGTGAAACCGCGGGGCGGAGCTAGTTACTTCATGTGTTCGAAAAATGTGTCTGCTCAACAACGTAAATAAAGCAATGATTGTTGTTGAACTGTTAAAATGAACCCTATTGCTACATTTATAGTGTGTTAGGGTGCGATTCCACTGAAGCGGAGCTGGGCGAAGCGGAGCAGAGACGTGCAGGAATCGACTAATCACAATGGTTGAAATCCTCATCGCGTCACTCTTCTCGTCTGTGATTGGACGATTCCTATACGTCTCCGCTCCGCTCCGCCCAGCTCCGCTTCAGTGGAAACACACCCTTACGCAATTACCCCGCTGTCCAGGCGTAAGGTGTTGAAAGGTAACAGACAGAGACAGAGTTAAGTACTTTCGTGTTATAATATCCACAAACCTGCATTGGGCCTGAGTGGTGGATTATGGCCCACTCCCTCTCATAGAGAGGAGGCCTGTGTCCCAGCAGTGAGAAAATTATATATAGGCTAATTATTATGTTAGGTACAGATGCCAGCACATCAAGCTAGCCGAAACTGTAAAATTTTGCCAATCAACTTTGAATCTTTGAAAGTTGAAAGTCTATTATAGAAATTTGACGGATTGTAGTAGCTTGATGTGGGTATTTATTGCACTTTTCTATGAAACAGCAGATTTTTTTTGTTAGCCTCCGAAAAATGTCCGCGCTATGGGGTCTACGAGTACAATCATGTGCTGAATTTATAGTTTCAGTTTGCGCGTCGATGTCCCGTACCTACACTTTTTAAATATTAAGAGTAAATTAATAAACTAATATCCCTGTAATAAACCAGTCGGTTAGAGACAAAGCGATTTGCCGAGATTATCGTAAGATCGCGTGATACTCAAAGCCATGCATAAAACATTTTTGCCCGATCACAATCTTGAATTAATTTAAAAAATTATGGCTAACCAGCGCTTATCAACACTATAGGTATTTTTTCTCCCGATTACTTCAACTGAAACGAATCGATTGTGATTTAAATTGATACTAATTCGAGTCCAATGAGGTACAGACGCCAGCACATGAAGCTACCCGAAACTGTCTTTTCCCAATCAACTTTGATCCTTATGCTTTAGCGATAAAGTCGAAAATATTTTAAAAAAGTTGACAGATTGTAGTAGCTTGATGTGCTGGAGACTGTACCTAGATTCGACTAGCTTTTGGCCGCGGCTTCGGCCGCGTGGATGTCGAAAAATATCCCACGGGAACGTAATACCTGGATTAAAAGTACCCTATGTGTTAATTCAGATATATAACCTATCTATATACCAAATTTCATCCAAATCCGCTCAGCCGTTTTTGCTCCAATTCGGAACATACATCCAGACAAACATTTAAAAAAGTATATTATCGGCATCAAACTCTAACCAGCTTAGTTGTATCTGTATGCGTGAGTTTTAATATCGGTTAGTAATTCATTATTCGTTTTTATTTTTATTAATGCTAAGAGAGTCCATATGCCCTGAGTCGAGAATGTTTTGGTAGTTTGGGATCTCAAGTATAAACTTCAGTGGTTTTTTCCAGAAAATAATGACAGTTTATTTGTTTCTTTGATTTATCTTATATACAACGTGTAACGGAAGGGGGGTATCAACCCTGAAGGAGGTGAATGTGCTCATGAAACTCAACAACTTTCCCCAAAGAATATAGGTCGAAATATGAAAAAAAAATTTGGCCCTCCCTTACAAAACTGACTACCAGCTGATTGATTTACTATGGGAGGGCCAAATTTTTTTTTTCATATTTCGACCTATGTTCTTTGGGGAAAGTTGTTGAGTTTCATGAGCACATTCACCTCCTTCAGGGTTGATACCCCCTTTCCGTTACACGTTGTATACAACGTGTAACGTTAAATGCGCAAAACCTTAGAAACCCCAACTGCTTTTTAATTCAATTGACCTATTTCAGAGAGAAAATATGTCATCAAAAATTGTAAAGGTTTTATGTGCTGTTTTAGATTTACTAGCCATTCTGCGAAGACGCTTTATCGAGGGAGGAGTCGTCACCGGGCCGCTGCGCCGCGCTGACATTGGGTTGCTTGACCTATTAATAAATAGATACGGCAACGTTTTTAATGAAGATTTTTTGAAAAATGTGACCTATATTAAAAAGTGGTTCAATTAATTTTGCTCGTTATTGTGATCAAACTATTTTCAGGTTTTGCGCATTTAACGTTACACGTTGTATACCTATATAATTACATAATATAAATATAAGCACAAATAAATATGTACACATAAATACACGATAATACTAAAAAGAAATAAGAGAAACAATGAGAAAACATTAGCGTTGTAATGATACTGTCAGCTTCTTTGAGAATCTGCTCGCGAATCGTATCGTTAACGTAACGTATCGTTTTGGGCGCTTCCTGTGATTAGCCAAAATTATTTGTGGCCCACAAATTACAGCACACACACACAAACACTACACTTGCTTACTTGCACTTACACTTGGTTAACACAAGTAAAGCGCGCGTCGCGTCGCTTCGTGAGATAAAAATACTGTATCAGTAATTTCTCACGTTATTATGTGAGTACACATAACTACTCTTATTTCATATGATGTAATAGTTACATGTGATCCGTATTGATAATGTATCAATATATTACGTTATTATTGCTGTTATGAATCAAAACAACGAGCTTTATTATTATTTTCTGACTTCTGATGTTATAAAACCAGATTTTGCTAAAGACTTTGTCGACGTAGATTTCGGACGAGTAGGAAAGTTATTACTTCATATTTATAAGTACACTGGTATTGTATGAATGGAAGCCGACCCCAACATAGTTGGGAAAAGGCTGGCCATACGATGATAGTACAAGGCTGCAGGGCCGGATTGACCATGTCGGGGCCCTAGGCATTGCAATTTTCGGGGCCCCTTTACCCTTTTCTAATTTCCAAAAATACATTTTTCTACCAGAATGCAATTGTATTCATAATCGTAATTATTAATTAATTATATTCATTTTTACTACATTACTGCTCTTTTCTTTTGTTTGCCGTACCGTCGTCTGATCAGTCAGCGTTTTAAAACCGAATATCGTTTTATAAGAATTGGAAATATGACAATTTAATATAAAAAACAAGGCAATAATACTGTCATTGAGGATACAAAGCTTCAAATTGCATTTTCACTGGATGAAACATTTTCAAATTTCTTTTTCTCGGTGCTCGGGGCCCCTAGCCAATCCGGGGCCCTAGGCAGTTGCCTATACTGCCTTATGGACAATCCATATGGGCCCTGTGTGGGCCTAGCTAAAGCTGAAATTAGCTAGAAAGCATCATCATCCGCATTACTGTTACATCCAAGATGCACTCAGTAACCGAATGTGTCTTAGTAACCGAATGTCTCGATAACCAAGTTTCTTGAATTGAAACGAAAGACTGGTTCTCTCATTCATTTCCTAGAAAGATGCTCTTCAATCTAGATTCAAGCCTGACAAATTTCATGTTTATAAAAGTTTATATAATTTCATATTATGTTTACTCAAATCTTCATGTTTGAGCATCCTTCTAGACTTCGAGCCATAATAGTTACTATCCTATAGTTACATTGCGGTTATTCAATCATCATCCAATGTATCGAGTATCAACTTTCCCTGACACTTTCACATCATTCACAAGACGACATTGTATGCTGTATAGCCTAGAAATCTTGTCTTACCATCAGTAGGTACCTAAAGTTGATAAAACGCTCGAATCTGATCAGCTGTTGACCAGCGCTGGAGCTGTCTCGCATGGTCGTAACATTATGCTGAGCGACCTATAAATCGCCAACCTGTCTTGTGCAGGCGTGGTACTCCTGACTTCTCTGTTTGAGAAGAGGCCTTTGTCCTGCCGGTCGATTCTGTAAAAATCTCACCGTGAAATCATAAGTTCTTCTTTGAGTGAGCTGTCATTCGTTAGGGCGAATGACAGCTCACTCCACGCTCACTTCACCCAGGCTTTCACGGTGAGATGGTTACAGAATCGCACGGCAGCATTAAGGCTGTTATGATTATATTTTAATAATATATAGGCTGGTATTGTTATATTTTTATACTTACATATAAATGAATTCACATTAAAAGCATTATTTATTTAAATCATTCACAATGCAACCTGCATTGTGAATGCTTCTTCAATTGAAATGTATTTTAAAAATTTCCTTCCTTGTAACCGCAGTATAAGTATATATATACAGGGTGTAACGGAAAGGGGGTATCAACCCTGAAGGAGGTGAATGTGCTCATGAAACTCAACAACTTTCCCCAAAGAACATAGGTCGAAATATGAAAAAAAAATTTGGCCCTCCCATAGTAAATCAATCAGCTGGTAGTCAGTTTTGTAAGGGAGGGCCAAATTTTTTTTTCATATTTCGACTTATGTTCTTTGGGGAAAGTTGTTGAGTTTCATGAGCACATTCACCTCCTTCAGGGTTGATACCCCCTTTCCGTTACACCCTGTATACAGGATGTTTGGTAAAAGGACCGACACAATCTTTTGTGGGATTGGGGATATCATTTGCTATCACAAAATTGTTTAATTTTTCATTTTTATTATTACATAATTTTTAAACTGAATTTTTTCGTTACTTAACACAATTTTAGGACTTTGGAAGCATCCAAGTCATTTTCTAGAACCAATTGTACCTAAATGTGCATTGCAGATAACACCAAGTACTATTGCGTTCTATTACAACCACAAACAAAAAAGTTGTGACAATATTACGGGTGATTAAAAAGAAAAATATTGTTGTTTTTAATTACCTGCCGTGACACTTAAGACAGGTTTTGTGGGTGAAAACTGGGATAATATGTCACTTACTATGCCTAAAAAGTTGTGTCGGTCCTTCTACCAAACACCCTGTATACGTCCGTTTGTGTTTCTTGGTAAGGGTGCGTTTCCACTGAAGCGGAGCTGAGCGGAGCGGAGCGGAGCGGAGCGGAGACGTGTAGGAATCGTCCAGACGAGACGAGTGACGCGATGAGGATTTCAACCATTGTGATTAGTCGATTCCTGCACGTCTCTGCTCCGCTTCGCCCAGCTCCGCTTCAGTGAAAACGCACCCTAAGTACCCAATTTTGAGCAATTATAGTGGTTCATCTACCGGGTAATTGAATAGGTACCAAAATCTATAATTTATCGAGTATGGGGCAACCCACCTTATTGCTCGGCAAGTAAACTGCTAAGTCTTGGAGTAAGTTATGGGTTCTAACGTCCCAGATTCTAACGGTTCACTGTCGATGGTTTCAAGACCATAAAAGGGATTAAAGATTTTTATATGGAGCCTGGCACACCTACATGTCCGCCAATTTGATTTTAACACTTCAGTAGGCGTGCCTCAACTTGGGACGTTAGAGCTCGCGTGCTATACTTATGTAGAGCACTTTTAATTTAAAGATTTTTGAAGGAAAGTTTCATGAATAGCTAAAAATATGCTTTCTTGTTCAAGAAGGCTTTATTATGAAACTAAATGAGGCACAAGGAATAAGTAATGTAATGTAATGTAGAGGAATACTATGAGTGTGTCCGTGAGTGCCTCTAAATTTGCGCTCAAATTCTAGGAATGCGTTCTAGAATGGTAGAACGCGCGCCTACTGGAGTGTTAAAGATTCAGAGTGATTATTTCAAACGTGATTATGGTGAAATTCACTCTGAATGTTTAAAATAATCAAACATCTATGATATAGGTACGCAAATTCAAAAAAATATGGATGTCACGTGATCAACTTTGAACGTTACTACGAGTATCTCAGAAACGTGACGCTGTACGGGGTTTGGTCCTGGTATGTTTCTGTTTGCATTGTCAGCTATCGATTTAAGAAGGTTTCATGCGTGGCCGCCATCTTTAGGAAAAAAAGAGAAAAAAAAATGGCGGACAGGTAGGTATGCCACGGACCTTCAAAGCCCTTTAGTTGTATTAACTCAACATTTTTTACACTTTTACTGTTCGCGAAGTATGTATGTACAATGCGTTCCATACAATAGTTGCACAATTACTGAGAACCATTGTGTGAACCCCATTGTTTGGCAAATATTGATTACTTTAATATCCGCCTAGATAATATTATAAATTACTAGCTGTTGCCTGCGACTTCGTCTCCGATCCAGGATGAGAAGTATCCTAAGTCCTTCTCCAGATCCCAGGCTGCCTCAAATTCCATGACGATCGATTCAGTAATTTAGGCGTGAAAAATAACATATAGACAGACAGAGCTACTGTCGCAAATATAAAATTAGTCTGGATGCGAAAGTAACTCTGTCTGTCTGTGACCTTTTCTCGCCTAAACAATAACAATATCACCTTCCATAAAATTTGTCGTGCTTTAGGCAAAAACCAACCTTAGCTCATCTTGATACGTTTCTGTTTCCAGCTGCTGGTAGACCAGGTGATGATCCTGGAGACGATGACTCCGCTGGACTTCATGGACTTCCGGCACTATCTGCGACCTGCCTCCGGCTTCCAGAGCTTACAGTTTCGTCTGCTCGAAAACAAGGTAATTTTGATTCAAAGAGACTAAGCAGATGAACAATGTAATACAATTCACATAAACAGCTTGCTTTTATATATTAAACAAAACACCAGACTCTTCACATTTCGTACAATTTTGTCTGTATTTTTTTATTCGAAGTGAAACTTTTGAACAGAAAATGAGTCAAAAGTGAAAAATGAATACATTGGTGAACCGATCCAACGATCTTGGATTTTGGCTCTTGGCGTTTTTCATTCGCGTACCGAATGATCGAAAAATGAAAATGATGTTATCCAACACCATTTGTTGGTGTCGGATAACATAGAATGAAACGAAATAATGCACATTCACTCGAAGCGTCTCTAATTATCAGCTTTATAAACACTGAAATAAATGGTGCGCCCAGTGTTATTTGTATTTATCCTTTTCCCAACTGCATTGGGGTCGGCTTCCAGTCTAACCGGATGCAGCTAAATACCAGTATTTTACATGGAGCTACTGCCTATCTGACCTCCACAACCCAATTACTGGGTAACACGATACCCCTTGGTAAGACTGGCTGTCAGACTTTTGGGCTTCTGACTACCCGTAACGACTGACCAAGATCTACGAACAGACATTGCATTTCTGTTGTCTGCAGTGTCAGTAATTTTTCTAAATTCTGTGAAAAGTTGTCACTTCGTCTTCAGTGAATTTGAAAAACTGGGCAAGGGTTTACTTGTGTTTCTCACAAGAAACTAAACGTTTTCAACAAAGCTTTTTATCAGAAATCAGTTGATAATGTGTTGCTTCTATTAAATGCTATATTGCGAGAATTCTCGTGACAACAACTTCATTAACACTAGTCTATCTAGAGTATTCAGCCGAATTGGTTTGAATCAATATGGCATTGACTTCGACATTGTTACCACTTAAATTTATTTTCATTGTCCCTTACGTAAGCATTAATATTAAGAATATTAAGAACCTGTTGGTCGGGTGGATTCTGGTTATCCATCCCAGGGTAGTGCAAAATGTTCTTGAGTTTTTTTCCTATTAGGAATTTCTCATGAATCAGCGACGTGGTTCCCCCTTGCTGATTCAAAATAGCCTCCTAAAATTATAATCCTCTACAGTGTGAGTATTTATAAAGTGCACATATTAAAAAGGGTGAAAATATAAACAGTTTTATCGACGGAAAAAATGTCAAAAAAAATCTAAAAAAAATTAAAATTTTTAATTTTTTTTACTCTCGTCTGGGTACCCCATGCAAACAAACTGTTACTACTTTTAAACTAAATGTCATATTAAAACAAAATAAAATTAATAATGATCTCTAATAATAGGCCAAGCTAATAAAGCCATAATTTTTTGAAAAAGAAACCTCATAAATTAATTACTTATTCATGATTTTTAAAAAAAAATTACCATTTTTTACCATTTAAAAAAAAAAATTGACATTTTTTCCGTCGATAAAATTGTTTATATTTTCACACTTTTTAATATGTGCACTTTATAAAGACTCACACTGTATAGATATATTACGCTGCTCTGAAAACGGTGAAGGAAAACATCGCGAGGAAACCGGCATGTCCTACAACCAAAAATGCAAAGATATGAGACATCTACTAACCCCCCCTGGGCCCACTCCCTCTCGAAGAGAGGAGGCCTGTGTCCCAACAGTGGGAACATTATAGGCAGATTATGCGTAGGGTTTAAAGTGTCAAAGTTATATAAATCAACATATAAAGAAATATCAAGGCCTAGTTTTTTTTTTTTTGCTCTAAAAATGATGTCTATATTTCTGTATAGATTACCTACATGATATATATAATAAACTTCTTGTGCCATTAAGTTGGAAATAAAAGCTAGACGGACATCTCGTCTGCACCTGTTATGTGGTAAAACCAGCCGTGCGATTATGTAACCATCTCACCGTGAAAGCTTGGGTGAAGTGAGCGTGGAGTGAGCTGTCATTCGCTGGGGATTAACACTATAAAGTGCTCACTTCACTTATGATTTCACGGTGAGATTTTTACAGAATCGACCGGCAATTATCCTAATAGTTACAACAATGATGATTAGGCACCTATTAATACTCGTAGCAACCTGTTCAAGGAAATAATTATTTTTAAGACTCATACCTATAAAAATTTCTCAGTAGCAGCCCGGAGATTTGGCTCCGGATGATAGCAAAAGGCTTGCTTCTTACATAATTGACGAAATGTGGGTATACTGCTCGCCACAATCTGCTCCCCCGAGAAATACAGGCATGGTATACAACGTAGAGACAATAATAAATGAAAACACTAGCAATGCGAGTATTTTGGAACTATCAAATAAATCCTAGCACTCAAACTCAAACTCAAAGCATTTATTTCAAATAAACCACTTACAGGCGCTTTTGATGTGCCAAGGGGTCGGTCAGTCAGAAATATGCAGCTAGTTGCCCATTTCAAAGCGTAGTAGGCACCTATGGAGAAGAACGGGCAAGAAACTCCACGGACACTCTTTTCAGTCATAAAATTATTACAAAATATTGGTTAAGTACATCATTAATGTTGAAATTATACATATAAGAACTAAGTAGCAAGACGTGCACGTTAAAAGCGTCCGTACTAAAAAAGATAAAAACAAAAAACAATTCAGAAATGAAAATAAATTAAGTCCCTACTGACGGCGCCCATTCACGAACATGACGTATGGATCAGCACCGTTTAGCTCAACCATTTTGAAGGGAACTTAATAATCCAAACACACACGCCACCACCAGCAAGACAACTGAGTGAGCATGAAATCAAAGAAGTGATTTTTTCAAACAAATTAAAATCGTATCTAGTGATGGGCGGACTATGGGCTTTGCCAATCTTCGAGTAGCTATGGTGACTAAATTATTGGAATTCTTTAATTGAATTTTTGTTTAGGAACGTCATTGGATTTATACGCAGTTTAATTTACTGTCATCTCCACCTTGTACACGGAGAGAAAATTCTTAGAAAAATTACTGTGCTCGTCACTGTAAAGTGAGTGCAAGTGACATCTACAGGAAATTTTCTGAGTGAGATTGGGAAAAATTCACTATTTGTCCAATAAATTTTACTGTACAGCATAAGAATTTCTACTGTGCTAGCATGGTAATTTTTCTATTACCACTCAAATGCACTCAGATTATGAGACAGCACAGTCATTTTTCTAAGATTTTTCTCTCCGTGTACTATACTAATAACCCTTGTCAATTCTGTTTCCAGCTGGGACTCAAGCAGGCGCTCCGCGTTAAGTACAACCAGAGCTACCAGACGGTGTTCGGAGACGACCCGGAAGCCATGGAAAATCTACAAAAGTAACTACCTACATTTTATTGTAACAACAAAACCTAAAAATTCTGTAGCGTTTAGGTTTTCGACCGTAGACATCGATTTCGTCTTTGCAAGATTTCTATTTACAACTCTGCTTTGTTGATTCTCACAAGATTTGCAATGATGCAGCAGAAGATTGTTAGAAAGAAAAATACTGCTTTTGTTGATACATTCACCAAAAGTCAACTTGCTATGGTCATAGACAAATAAATCCACGCTATGATCATCCTGATGCCATCGTGGATAGAACCTGGATGAGACTGGCACAAGAGCGTGGGGATTGGAACTAGCCAAGAGACTTAAACTCAAACTCAAAGCATTTATTTCAAGTAAGTAAACCAATTACAGGCACTTTTGAATTGTCAACGGGTCGGTCAGTCAGAAAGATGAAGCTAGTTGCCCATTCCAAAGCGTAGTAGTTACCTGTGGAGAAGAACGGACAAGAAACTCCACGGATAAATCATAAAAATTGTTGCAAAATTTTGGTTACATCATTCAAGTTGAAATTATACATGTGAGAACAATGTAGAAAGACAATCACGTTAAAAGCGTCCGTACCTACTAAAAAAGATGAAAACAAAAAAAAAACAATTAAGAAATGAAAATACTTAAATACAAAAAGCCGGCTTAGAGATGACCAGCCCCTACTGGCGGCGCCCGTTCACGAACTTCACCCACTGCTGGGCTTGGGACTCTAATGGTGCAGTTGGGCTGTGGATGATGATAATAATGTTGTGCGACCTGGTAACGGGTAAGGACCTGGTTACATTTATAGAACGATAGAACCATTTACCTGATTTATGTGGTCTAATTCAGCCGTGCGATTCTGTAACCATCGCACCGTGAAAACTTGGGTGAAGTGAGCGTGGAGTGAGTCGTCAATAGTGTCGATCCCTAGCATCAGCATGACTCACAGCTCAATCTAAGCTCACTTCACCTTAGTTATCACGGTGAGATTATTCCAGAATCGACCGGCAGCTTGTGCTAATCCTAGACCAATCGTAACGGAATCTAATGAATATTTTTTTCCAGATCTGAACAGGAGCCAGCTCTCCTAGCACTGATCGAGCGCTGGCTGGAGCGCACTCCCGGTCTCAACACGCACGGCTTCAACTTCTGGGGCAAGTTCCAGGCCGCCGTCAACAAACAGATCAAGGATGATATTGATGCTGCTGCGGTGAGTGACTTTTTAAACGACATTGGCTTAGCGTTCCCTCACAGCAAGATGATGTAGGTATTGTATATGTACTGATGTATTCTGTAAAAATGTCACGGTGAAAACTTAGGTGAAGTGAGCTGTCAATGTTGTCAATCCCGGCCTGGAATGACAGCTTACTTGACCTAAGTTTTCATGGTGAGTCAAGTCCTAGTATTCTGCTTACCTGTTTGCATGCTCTCGATCTATAGGCGTAAAATGTCCTCAAATCACACTTTTCTTCCCCGGTGAATAATACAAAAACCAACTTTTGGAATGACTCGAAGGAAACAATTGAAAACACGACTGAAGTAATATTTACTGTCAACTAGAAAACTATTACCTACGCTATGAGGCGACGCGGCGAAGGAAAAATGCTTCTTAAGGTGGCACTAACCGATTTTTTTCCATAAAAAATTCGGGAGGGTATTACTCCACTGTTTGGCATTGTACAGACGCCAGCACATCAAGCTACCCGAAACTGTCAGATTTTCCCAATCTACTTTGAACCTTATGCTTTAGCGATAAAGTTGAAAATCTGTTAAAGAAATCTGACAGATTGTAGTAGCTTGATGTGCTGGCGTCTGTACATCCAAAGTTAAGCATGATATCGTTTTGTCTTATTGTTAATTTTGTCTGTACAGAAACAGAATAGTGAAATAAAAAGCCATTAAAAAGTTATGAGCCAACAAATATTCGTTTTTCTTGCAAATTTTAACGTAGATTTGGGTGTAAATAACTAATAAAAGCAGTGCAAAATCTTCAAAACAAGTCGGTACCTACCGATAAAGCTCAATTATCGAAGAGCTCAATAAACTTTATTTTGTAATTGATTTATGCTATGGTTTTTTCATAAAACTCGAATTTCCAAAGGACTTTTCGTATTTTTTTACGCGCGTACCGTGTATAATATGTGCGTGTGCGCTAGACGTTGTGCGTGTAGACTAGCATCAAACTGCTTATCACGGATACTATCTCTGTCAGACACGATGCCAGGTGAGACGGCGTGCTTTTTGGCCATGCCCACCAGTAAGTTTGAGCTCGCGTCTCGTTCGTCTTTAAATACGAGACACGTGATTACGAGTATCAGGAAGGGGGACGCCCGCGCGGGTAGCCTGCGAAATACTAACTTTCTTACGTTTTTCTAATTTACAGTGAGGTCAGTGTCAGGGTTGTATGTTGAACAAAATATGATTCTCAATCGTAACAAATATGAATAATTATAATATTTAAAGTCATCATCAATTAAAGCTATTTGTAGCGACGTGCATGATACTCGCATTCGCTAAACATTCGCATCGTTTGATGTCAATGCGAATATACGTAACATATTCAACATGGCAATGCTGCTAGTCTTCTGGGCACGTTTCCGGATGACAGCGATGCGGACGAGTACTTCGACGCCTAAATCCTTTTTTTTTTTTGTAAGGTCACTCGGGGCAATTGCAACTAAAAAGTACAAAGCACTAAGTTTGGTTGATTAGAGTTACCTACTGTCTTAAAAACTTGTTTATTTGATTCGTTTGCCTAATTACACATTTATTATAGATTGCTTTAAACCGATCAAGCATTCAAATAGCTGTGGAAATAACTTGTAGTGACGGGATTTCTTCATAACGGTGGAATTAGTTACATTTACCTCAAGTTGGGGGTAAATGTAACTAACTTCCACAGACTATTTTCTATTTGATTTTAAAAAAAACCAAACCTGAATATTATTATTGGTCTTCATGTTGTTTATAGGATTTAATAGAGTTTTTTTAATAGAGCTGCTTCTGTAGTTAGCGCACGAGGATTAAATTTTCTTACTCATCTATTAATACAGCTATACTCGTACAGGCTAATAGGCTACAGGTATATCTTTTATCACCCAAGAAGTAGTGATTTTAGGGTCAATAATCGTTTAGCTCGTAGAAAATAGTTGGCGCTTTTTAATAAAAGCTACATTACAGGCGTTATGTTGAAGAGTTGCCATAACCCCGTAGTTGCAGTAGCCCTGGTTCACCTTATTTATTTATATAGTTAGTTTTTTTTTCATTTAGTACCTAGTTTAAATTGTCTGTAATTTATATGGTGTACCTACATAATCCTTCTTGAACATGAAAGCATACGTATTTTACTGTGTGTACATAAATACTTAATATAATAAATAAACGTAACATACCCGTTTATAATATTTTTTTTAATTTTCAGCTCGAAACCAACGAGACAGTCCGTCGTCATCGCCTCCAGGATGCTGAGAACCGTCGCGAGATCTACCGCTCCATCTTCGACCCGGCCGTCCATGACGCGCTCAGGTCCAGGGGAGAAAGGAGGTCTGTATCCACTAATAGCATTTATGCGACTTACTCCGTGGCCATGAGCTACACACTCAAGCGAAACACGTCTTACAACAGCGACTGCAGGGGAAAAAAATGAAGGAAGTTGTTTTAAGCATGCCACGAGTCACCGCGACGCGATTTGCGAAACGTCGGACGGAAACAGCCGGTCGATTCTGTAAAAATCTAACCGTGAAATCATAAGTGAAGTGAGCACTTAATAGTGTTAATCCCTGGCGAATGACCGCTCACTCCACGCTTACTTCACCCAAGCTTTCACGGTGAGATGGTTAAAGAATCGCACGGCTGGTGACGTGCGCGAGTTGCGCTTGACACAAGTCGCATCGCTCGAGATCGTGAGACAGAGCCATATCTCACAACTAGACTGTTCGTCCCTTTCGCATGCAGGACGCCGAGAACTGTCGCGTGATCTATCGCCGTATCTTCGATCCAGCCATACAGAACGCGCAAAGGTCCAGGCGAGAGTGTGTCCAATATAGTAGTTTCAAAATTAGCAATGTTCCATTTTCTTGTTGTTTTTTAACACCCTTATACAAAAGAGGGATGTTATAAATTGGTTGGACCGATTTCAATGCGTTTTATGTCGAGATTTAGCTACCCGTCTACCCGAATTCTTCATTACCTACTTCTTATTTTTAAGTTTTTGGCTTGTTTTGAATAAAGTCTTCACGATCGGACCAGCGCTACACTAAACACCAGAGTTCAGGGCAGTTGCGATCATAAAATGTGGAAGGAGATAACATAAGGCCCTCAGGTTTGATTTCCGGGTCTTGTTTGAGTTATTTGTTTTTGGAAAGATCCATAAAAACGATGAATTAAAAACGTATATTTAAAATACTCTATAGACAAGTTTAGCCGTGATTAAAAAATTGACTACTAAAAAAACCGTCAATTTACGTCAGGCGCTGACTAATTTGACAGGACTAAACTAATGTTATATTCTGTCTTTTTCTTAATGAAATAGAGCGATAAAGATGCATTGAACTTAAATTTAGTTTAGTTTGTGAACAAGAGAATGCGCGCCATTAACTAACGTGTGAATCAACAACCTCTAATAACCTAAGCTATGGTACACGGAGAGAAAAATCTTAGAAAAACTACTGTGCTGTCTCATAATCTGAGTGCATTTGAGTGGTAATGAAAAAATTACCATGCTAGCACAGTAAATTTCTTATGCTGTACAGTAAAATTTATTGGACAAATAGTGTTTTCCCAATCTCACTCAGAAAATTTTCTGTAGATTGCACTTGCATTCACTTTACAGTGACGAGCACAGTAATTTTTCTAAGAATTTTCTCTCCGTGTAGAAATTTCTTATTCAACATTCACTGTCCTATTCATACGTTTTGACTGCAAGTGTCAAGAGTCGTGGCAGTTACAGTAAATGATTAGTTATCATACTATGATTATTAACATGACTGTTGCAGGTTATCCCACAAAGCTCTTCAAGGCGCCATCATGATCACATTCTACAGAGACGAGCCTCGCTTCTCGCAGCCGCACCAGCTGCTCACTCTCCTCATGGATATGGACAGCCTCATCACCAAGTGGCGATGTGAGTAACTTACGAATAGTGATTAGCAAAATTGGTCTTGGTCTTGCAGTCTTGGTCTTGGTCTTGCAAGAAAGCAAGAAAAACATATCAACCACGCGGGCCCAGTGCGGGTTGGTAGATGTCACATGTCTTGGAATTTTTGGTTCTAGGACATGCCGGTTTCCTCACGTGGTTTTCCTTCACCGTTTCGAGAGCAGTAGTGATGAAATTATTTGCACAAAGTAAAGCGCCTGTCTGGGTTCGAATCCACGACCTACTCGTAAGTCGGGGCCGCTACTATTGAGCCACCACTGCTCTCAATAAAATAGAATAGAAAATCTTCATTTTGCATAAAATATAAATTATAGTTTCACATGTTTTGCTTATTTAATGGCTGTTCATTTATTACGTAAGACATTTTTAACCATTTTTTTACACCCCTCCCCCTACGTAAGAAAAAATAAGACTTGAATGAACCCCCTCCGCCCTTTAAATCTTACGTAAGATCTGTATTTACCAAAATTGCAAAGAAACCCCACCCCATGTAAGAAAAAATTAGACTTGTTTGGACCACTCACCAGGAGCATTCGCCTGTAATGTAACATTTCAAATTCGATTTTGAGCATTACATTACAATACTACCTCCCTGACTGACGAGCATTCGCGTGTAATGTAACATTAAAGATTGCGGGGCGGGGAGCGCTCCGCGGCCCGCCGGACAAATTACAATTGGAGCGCATTGATGTTACAAGTTGTATCAAGGTATTACACATTGTATCATTACAAGGTGCGCACTGTAATGCTCGATTTTCCTCGCTCACTGATGTAATGCTTGACTCTGTAACGTTACATTACACGCGAATACTCCCGGTGAGGGAGCGCCTTTACATTAGTCACGAGCCCGTTGTAGAAATATTTAAGCTATGTATTTTTCCCAGACAACCACGTGATCATGGTCCAGCGCATGATAGGATCGCAGCAGCTCGGCACAGGCGGCTCATCTGGTTACCAGTACCTCCGCTCCACGCTAAGGTAACATACAACACACTGTTTTAGCCCGACTGGGTTGACAGTAAAGACAGGGTTATGTTTTTCATGCGTGTCTATGTATTTTTGTCTCGGGGGCTCTATATCCTTCAAAGGTAATGGAAAAGCGGTCGCAGCCCTTGCAGCTTTTGGGGGGTGTGGGGGGGGGGGGTCTAGTGGTCGCAAGCATTACTGCTGAGCATGAGGTCCTAGGTGGGTTCGATTCCTAGATCGGGTGAAGTGTTATTGGGTTTTATTTAAAGAAAATTAGACAAAACTTTTATATATACACTCATCTCACAGAACTCCAGACATACTGACATTATCCATTAGTCCGCAAGTCTAAGGGGTTTTCAGTTATTCACCTTTTATATGGTTAACATCAGGGGGTGAAACTCAATGTGATTCAAGTTTGTCTTATTTTATCTGAGACGGAACACCTATACCAACATTATAGCATGAATCACAACAAAGTGGGGTTATAATGGCGGCGCACTGTAGTTGTATGCATAGATGGCAGCACCACTCACATGATGGCCACCACATACATTACAATATTTTTCAGTTGGTATATACATTGTTCCGTCTCAGTTTAGAAACTAACTAGGTATCTGAGTTTCACCCCCCTGGTTAACATCTCAAAAATGGTGAAGGAAAACATCGTGAGGAAAACTGCATCTGCTAGAACCAACCATTCGAAGACATTATAAACCTATTCCTTTTTTTTTCCAGTGATCGCTACAAAGTGTTCTTGGATCTGTTCAATCTATCAACGTTCCTGCTGCCTCGCTCTCTAATCCCCCCACTGGATGATTGCATGAAGCGGAGCCTCACCCTGACTTGGGGGGACACGGTCAAAGAAAATGGGGAGAACGGTCAGAATGGGGACGGCAGCCAAAATAGGAAAAATGGTCTCGAAGCATCGTTATAGGGTTGAATCAATGTTTAGATTGTATTATAATTTTGCATTGTTAGGTGACTTGCCTTTTGAACACCACGAACAACTATAGAGTCGAATTCAGTTACTTTAACTGTGACAGAAACCAATTATTAACCTTACAACAATGGTAATAAAGATCACTGCTACGCAAAATCAGAAGTAATAAAATCAGAGATAATAATTGTAAAACGAATGTAGACGTCAAATGAAAAGTACACTGGACGCCAGCTGTAAATACACTAATACCCCTATAACGCGGTAGATTGGTTCCGCGTTATAGGAAAACGCGTTATAGGGTATTCCCGTATAACTCGTTTTTACGACCTCGTATAACGCGTTACGTGTAAATAATTCATCACATTTAACTTTTCTCGCTGCAGGGGGTTTAAATCGAATATTTAAATTTCACACGCTACCGCGTTATTACCGTAAAAAATTATTATTACCGATTACCGTACCGTTTTTTTGCGGATTACCGTAAAAAAACGGTTTAAAAAAAATAATGGTGTATTATAGCCTTTCGTGGCGTTCGAAAGGAAGGTTATTGTTTCGAATCTAATATTCAAACGTTTGATTAATAAGTTAAATCTACTTACTTACTATTAAGAACGGAACCGATAATTTTACCTTGTTATAAAAGATTATTATCTACTAAGTACTACAATTATTGTAGTGAAATTTGAATAGACCTTTAATTTAATACAATGCATTTAGGTACTTTAAATATAAGTTACTGCAGCCGAACGGTTCGATAGATCAGGTAGGTAAAGCTACGCTTGCCGCCATCGGTCCGTCGATGGGTGACCATCTTTACATACCAAGACCTCTCCGTGCCTCGGAAAGCACGTTAAGCCGTTGTCCCCGGCTGTCATTCGTAGATCTTGGACAGTCGTTACGCGTCGCCAGGAGTCCAAAAGTCTGACGACCAATCTTGGGATAAATGATTTATTTTTTGTGCTCGTGTGTTTGTACAAACACTTTTACATGTCAATCATATTTTTTTTAAACTAGATGAGGTCGGCGTTTCCTATCTGACTACTCTGAGAAGAAAGGCCGAAACAAACTCAGAGGTCACAGTCTCCTTTAAAGTTCAGACATAAACTTGGTCAGATCATGTGAAGAGTAAATTGGTGTCTGAAATGTTCTTTTGAGGAAAGAACCACACAGATTGAGCGGACCTGTCCAGTCAGTGAACGCATTTGTAATCGTGCAGCTCAACTCGGGGGTATCGTATTATCCAGTAACTGGGTTGTGGAGGTGAGATAGGCAGTCGCTCCATGTGAAATACTGGTATTCAGCTGCATCCTGTTAGACTAGAAGCCGACCACAACATTGGGAATAATCAGGGAGATGATGAGAAATAATGTTTCATTTTAATCATGACATTTATTTTTAACAAAATTTCAAGCATATCTGAATTAGGTAATTTAAAATTAAGATGTATTTTCATTCGCCAATTTTTAGTAATAGTTGTACTTTTTATTACCATTTTAAGAAAATAAAACAATGTTGAGATATCACGCAGTTTTATTCCAAAAAGGTAAATCAACTTTATCAAATATTATTAATTTTTAAATAAATATCAGTATTTATGTATAAAATATGGCAACAAAATATTAAAATGGCAGATCAAAACATAATTCCAAAAACAATTAATATGACATTATACTTAGCTACTTACTACACCAAGCAAACTAGTGAACTATCAATCATGAATCAAATATTATATAACAGGCTATGAGCGACGTTGTTTTTAGAGAAGTAAGTAGAAGAATAGATTATCATAATAAAAATGTTTTTATTTTAATATGTTCTCTACTAAAAACAACGCATTGTTCTTAGCAATAAAAAAATTGCCAGGACTGATCCTTAGTCTTCTTAGTTTCTAATTTCGCCATTTTGTTCAATTCTTCAAGTAGGTACCGTGCTACAAGTTTTTTTTTGCGTGTGGCCAAAATCGGAACTCACGCCGCCATCTTGTTTTGTTAACCTTTTGAACGCTAATCACTTGTATACAAGTTCGTATTACACAAGTGATTGGCGTTCAAAAGGTTAATACACTATGACAGTGACAGTTTCACAAATGTCAATGTCATTCAGGCGCCAAAAGATCCTTGTATCACTAACTTTTTTTTTTTTTTCTAAGCTGACATCACCGAAGGTGTTTCTACAACTTTATCAGGGTTGTACACCCCGAACTTATACACCACTCGATGTAAGTACTCCTCTCCTGGGACCAAGATGGATGTCGGGAAGTTGGTATGA
Organism: Eremobia ochroleuca; assembly: GCA_949629135.1. Lineage (NCBI taxonomy): Eukaryota > Metazoa > Arthropoda > Insecta > Lepidoptera > Noctuidae > Eremobia > Eremobia ochroleuca. The sequence goes on along the minus strand of OX451385.1, from coordinate 7,881,831 downwards.
TGCACAGCATCTGGGTAAGTCTGGGTTTCCAGACAGAAAGCTCCGTGGCGACGGTAACCAACCCCGTTCTTGCCAACCAGGGCAGGTTCAGTTGGCGCTGGTAGGGAGTTGGCAGTATAGAACTGGACTCCTGGCTGGTCTGTGTGGACTTCGAGGTAACGGCCTGAAGGTGGATGGGTTACGGAGGCGGCGAGGGTCAGGACCTGAAACGCGAAATTGAATTATTGTTAAGGGAGGCGTTGTCATAGAGGATGATGTGTACTCGAACTCTAAGCGTTTAATCATTTAAAATAATTAAAGGCATTTTTGATTTGTCAAGGAGCCGATCAGTCAGAAAGATGAAGCTAGTTGTCTATTGCAAAGCGTAGTAGGTTCCTAGTGAGAAGAACGTGTAAGAAACTCTACAGGCACCATTGATATATTAAAAACCATCTGGATTTTTAAATGTTTTAATACATCAATGACAGACACTCTTTTATTTATGATATTCAACGACTGCACTTTGATTTGCCAAGTAAACGTTCATACGAATATGAGTTACATATTAATACAAATAATGTTCATATTCTTGTAAGAGGCTTACTTTTGGAGCTAAGTCACTAAAGCTTACAAAAGAATTTAGCGGTGATCTTTGGAATTGGTAACTGCAAATCTAAACTATCCAAAGCACATGGCGTTATGCATGTGCCTCCAGCACTCATAACTTACAAACCCGAACATAACAACGCTGCTTGATGGCAGAAATAGTATGTTCCTGCCCAAAGAGCTCTAGCACTACTCATAATAATTATTGTCCTCACCTGTTTTCCAAGGGTCTCAACACAGTAGTTGTCATCAAAAAGATTGTTCCCAGCGGACATCGCGTCGCCCAGTTTCTTCTGTACAGTGAAGTCGAACGGTGTGTTTTGAACGGCGCAGAATCCACCAGTTGGAATTGAGTTGGAGTCCGTCTTTGTGATTCTAGAAAGTAAAAGCAATAAACTTCACTTATGACCTTAATTTGCGTAATACACTATCAGTCTCCACCTGAATAATTTTGAAGTACAGTAATCCCCCCCCCCCCCCCCTACAACGCGGTAGCGTGTGAAATTTAAATATTCGATTTAAACCCCCTGCAGCGAGAAAAATTAAGTGTGATGAATTATTTATACGTAACGCGTTAGACCGCTTTCACACTTAGGAGACTTTAGCAGCGCGAAATTCGTGCGATAGGCGCGCGACAGTTGCCCAGTCAGAATTTCATAGTATAAACAGAAGCGCGGGAGCCGCGCGCGGCCCGCGCGGCCTCCGCGTGCGCTCATTCGATTATGAGTCAGTGTTGGAAGCGCTCGTGATTACAGACTGCACAATGAGCGAGTTTGACACCGAACGATTGGATCTAAACTGCGTCGTGGTAGCCGCGCTGCTAACGTCCTAATGTGAAAACGGCCTTATACGAGGTCGTAAAAACGCGTTAAGCGGGATACCTCTATAACGCGTTTTCCTATAACGCGGAGCCAATCTACCGCGTTATAGGGGGGATTACTGCAATTGCTAATGCATTGCATATGTTCGAAAAATGTGTCTGATCAACAACTACACTAACTACACTAAATTCTACACTACTATCAGTTGTGAATTGGCTACAAAATAATAATTTGGTTATAAATCTTGACAAATCAGTATTAATGAAGTTTCAACAAAGAGCAAATTACAATCTTGACTTAAATATTAAATATAGGGACAAAATTATTAGTGAAACAAATGAGACTAAATTTCTTGGACTAAACATAGAAAACAATTTAAAATGGAAGTCACACATTGACAAAGTATGCAGTAAGCTAAATCAGTATTCCTATGCTTTACATATGTTAAGTAAAACGGCCAATCGAGCAACAGTTTTAACGGCTTATCATGGTTTAGTAGCCTCAACATTGAGATACGGAATTATATTTTGGGGGAATGCCACGGGTAAAGAAATGGTATTTAAGTGTCAAAAGAGGTGCATTAGAGCTATTCACAATTTAAAGACTACAGATAGCTGCAAAACGTTTTTTAAAAATACAAAAATATTAACGATGCCCTCGCTGTACATATTTGAAACGGCCATGTTCGTCAAAAATAATTTACATAAATTTGCTCGAGTAACTAGTCAGCGCCGTTGTGATCGGTTACAAACAGTTGGGTCTAGAACTGCGCTATATGGAAATAGTATTTTTGTGATGGCACCAAAGGTCTATAATAAATTACCAAAATGTATAAGGAGTGAAGATAATATCCGCAAATTCAAAAGTAAATTGTGTTTATTTTTATTAGATAAGACGTATTACTCCATAGAAGAATTTTTAAATGATAAAATATGACATTGCTGACCTTGTAATACAATTTACCTTTGACATGCACGTAACAATAAATTATAATTGATTAATTGCCTAATAACAGAACCGTTAATAAAAATTATTTACAATATGATAAAATGGAATATTAGTTGACATTTACTCGAACTTGACTTTTTATTATATAAATTTTGACTTGTTATTAAAAAATGAATAGATTTGTACACCAATTTCATTGGTAGGACATAGAGCTCGACTAAATTGTATCCTAAGACCTTTATTGTAAATACCTATGTTCACAAATAAAGTTTGATTGATTGATTGATTGATTGAACTTTTTTCGTCTGTTATTTTATCTGTTAAAAAGGTTTTTAGAGAATCAGATCCACTCACTTATCAGCATTGATGACCACATAGTGTTTATACAACTCCTGCGCACCGCCGTCATGTCCCGCCAGGTTGAAATACGAGTGGTTCGTAAGGTTAACCACAGTTTTCTTCGTGGTGGATGCTTTGAAGTCCACAAGCAGTTTATTGTCGTCTGTGACTTCGTAGGCCACGGTGGTGACCAGGTCGCCAGGGTAACCTTCCTCCATGTCCTTGGATAAGTAGCTCAAGATGACCTTTGAACCTACGATTGTGTATTCCCAGACAACCTGGAATATGAATGAATGTTTTTCATTGTCATTTCTGGAGGCGCTTTGGAGATGTTCATATTTTAATTACGGATTTACTGTCTTAAAAGGTCTACTTAGTGGTCCTTAGCATTATGTTCGCTTGGATCCCCAGCGTAGCAAACTCACAATCGTAACGGCTTTCATTTTGACAGCTCAACAAGAGTCATTGTGTTATTTACGTAGTTGAACAGACGAATTTTTCAAGCATGAACCAATGGATTTGCAATTTCCTTCAAAATACATCGGATTTTGATTGAAGGTTTGTTGTTACGCAGTGAGGGTGCTGAGTCGGGCAATATCTTTGGGATTCTCAGCGGAAGCCTAGAGTCTTGATTTGTATCCGGATGGTGGTAGTACCCCTTCGGAAGTCTCGCCTTCTATTGCATGGGACTTTAAGATAACTGACGAAACATGAATGTTCTAATGCCATGCATACCTTTCGAGGAATACAGCCTAAATACTATACCTAGATAGATAGATAAACCATTTATTTGGCGCCACAAAAGACAGCACAAAACACAAAAGTATCTACAATTAGACGATAATCAATTACCTACATGAATACTCGTATAATATAAAAACAAATAGAAAAACACACATCGAAGTGAAAGTGACACTATGACAAATACTTAATAACGTAAATACAAATAGTATGTAACATACCTTATCAAATCCAACAATGCCTCCATGTAGATGGTCCTTGCCAATATTCTTGGCTACATTATATGTCTGGCCATCAATTTCGAAGGAGGCGTTGCCGATGCGGTTGGCACATCTTCCGACGGTCGCTCCAAGGTATGGAGTGTTCCTATTCACGTAGCCATCGAGGTCATCAAAACCGAGGACCAGGTCATCCCTGACTCCTGGTCTGTCTGGGATCTGTAATTTTGATGGGGATGGTTTTTAAATAAAAATTCTAAGTCTGGATTTGTGTTTGGTATACGCTTTTATACATAAGTATGGGTCCTTAACGTAAGTACGTGGCGAAATGTGGGTACCTACTATATACTTCTGCCTACCCCTTCGTGGCATACAGCCGTGCGATTCTGTAACCATCTCACCGTGAAAACTTGGGTGGAGTGAGCGTGGAGTGAGAAATCATAAGTGAAGTGAGCTCACTTCAAGCTCACTTCACTTATGATTTCACGGTGAGATTTTTACAGAATCGACAGGCTGGTGTGGTATTATAGATTTAGATTCTTGGTCCTGCTTTAATTATGAGACACCTAGGGCTGTAGAGATAGCTGTGCTGCTGGGGAGTTTGTTTCGCCACCTCTTCTTCCCAGCTATAGTTCTAGGAAGTGGTGAAGGGCGGGCATTTTGGGAAACTGTCTTATGTAATTTTGACGTTCAAAAAATACTGTTTCGCAGCCTAATTTGAATAAATGACTTTTGATTTTGATTTCGCTGCACTGCAAACAAAGTGATAGTACTATTCCGTACTTATTAAAGTTCGCTTCGAACCACAGGCAAGTCGCACACAGTTCGAAAGCGAAATCAATTGATTTCGAAATATACAACGTGTAACGTTAAATGCGCAAAACCTGAAAATAGTTTGATCAGAATAACGAGCAGAATTAATTGAACCACTTTTTAATATAGGTCACATTTTTTTAAAAATCTTCATTAAAAACCTTGCCGTGTCTATTTATTAATAGGTCAAGCAACCCAATCAGGTCAGCGCGGCGCAGCGGCTCGGTGACGACTCCTCCCTCGATAAAGCGTCGTCGCAGACGCAAGAAACGATCAGAATGGCCAGTAAAACTAAAACAGCACATAAAACCTATAAAGTTTATTTAATGACTTATTTTCTCTCTGAAATAGTTCAATTGAATTAAAAATCAGTTGGGGTGTCTGAGGTTTTGCGCATTTAACGTTACGCGTTGTATAATTGCGGATTCGCAGCTCGATACCAATATCGTTTCAATTTTGAAGTGATTTATACCACAGTTTTTAAAGACGAAAACTATGTACCTGCTTAGGGTATATTTAGACACGCCACAATCCACCTCCATAGTCAGCCTATAATGTTCCCACTGTTGGGACACAGGCCTCCTCTCTGTGAGAGGGAGTGCGGGATGTAATCCACCACGCATGCCCAGTGCGGGCTGGTAGATGTTACATGTCTTCGAATTTTTGGTTCTCGGACATGCCGGTTTCCTCACGATGTTTTCAATTAATTCTGCTCGTTATTCTGATCAAACTATTTTCAGGATTTGCGCATTTAACGTTACACGTTGTATATACAAATAAATAAAAAAATCAAATAAAATCCTTTGTAAAAACAAACTTTTAATTAACTAAAAAGTACAAAATAAAACTAACGATAACATTGAACTTTAATATTTTCTTAAAAGCTTCTTTTATTATAGAAAAAGAAGTGTAAAAAAGTCACATTATTGTTTTCCGACACCCACGCGAACAAAGTCGCGGGCACAGCTAGTTGAATCATAAACTATGTACGTTCAGACACCTTACCTTAATAGACTGAATAATGGCTCCGTAAGATATCACAGAAATCTCCGACCCGCCCGTAGTTCTCCAAGTGAACTTCTTCACATTCTTCTCCTTGCACACTCCGAAGTCTTCCACCACTAGCGACACCATTTCTGCAATTCTATCATATGCAATCAATTATCGTGAGGAATTAGAAATTTCCTCAAATATTGTCCTTTGAGCAGGGCTAACAAATCATCAAGTTCCCTGATATTTATTTTCATAACAAATTAATCGATGCTGTGATGTATTACCGAACTACATACATACAACATGTAACGTTAAATGCGCAAAACCTCAGACACCCCAACCGATTTTTAATTCAATTGACCTATTTCAGAGAGAAAATAAGTCATTAAAAAATTGTAAAGGTTTTATGTGCTGTTTTAGTTTTACTGGCCATTCTGATCGTTTCTTGCGTCTGCGACCAGGCTTTACCGAGGGAAGAGTCGTCACCGGGCCGCTGCGCCGCGCTGACATTGGCTTGCAATAAATAGACACGGCAATGTTTTTGTTGAAGATTTTTTGAAAAATGTGACCTATATTAAAAATTAGTTCAATTAATTCTGCTCGTTATTCTGATCAAACTATTTTCAGGTTTTGCGCATTGAACGTTACACGTTGTATATCCGCCTCTAACCCCTAAACCCAAAACCCTGTCACTATCTAGGTGTTAAGCTACTGGCATGTTAAAAATAAAAGATTCCGGCGAACTGAGAAGCTCCTCCTTTTTTTTGAATTCGTTAAAAAATAGTGACAGAACAAGTGTGCTAACCAAAATTGGGTAAGCACATTCACTTGTTTGTACTCACATTTCCTGCGGCTTTTCGCTGTTTCGACGATAGTCTTTGGGGCTTCTGAGTCGAGAAACCAAACAGTTACCCATTCCAAGACAGTTTGTGTTGCTTGAGAATGCATAATAGGAATAATAGGCATTTTCCATTGGTGTCTTATCACATACTCACGATGAGTATCTTATCACAGATAATTTACTAGTAACTATGCAAGAATGGTGAAGCAAAACTACCAATGCACCGTTTATATCTATGTAGGTATAGACAACCAAATCTGCAGAAATGCATAATGTTCTATGATACAATTTTGAATGAATTTGCTACAATATTACATACTAGCTGTGCCCTGCGGTTTCATCCGCATAAGTCTCGATCCCATGGGAATATCGGCATAAGAAAGATCCTATATCCTAATCAAGGTCATGGTCTACCGACGTACCAAATTTCATCCAAATCCGATCAGCCATTTTAGCGTGAAAACGGAACAAATAAACATACAACACACAAAAATAAACTCTTTTCCCTTTATACAGGCTGGCCAAAAAGTCGTGGATCAAACGAAACAGGGAGATAAAGGAGGTCATTTCCAACAAAAAACTTTCTACAGCATGGCCATAATTCAATTATTTCAAAGTGTGTTTTAAAGTGAGAAATAATTATTGGTAACGCTTCAAAATTTTTGGAAACAAAAATTGCTCTTGAAATTCGGTACCCAGAGCCGCCATAGAACTTTTGTAGTACTGATACATTATCTAGTAATAATACAACGCCGTTTGTTTTATTGTTTTATATCACATTTTTTTTATTTTATTAGTCTAATTGTAAAAGAACTCGGTATTTTATTAAATGAAACAAAAATATGCATAAGTTTTAGGGCAATTGAACTATGGCCATGCTGTATAAAGACTTTTTGTTGGAAATTACCTCCTTTATTTATTTCGTTTGATCCATGACTTTTTGTCCACCCTGTATATTAGTTCAAATTAACCGGTAGGTAGCCGTGATTGTGACAACAATGAGCAGTTACAAGAAGTATTTGGCTCTAGCTAGAGCTCTGCCTACCCCATTTTTAATACATACTTGAATGTAACAAAATGCAAAATTCCATTCATCACATATACGTATGAAGATTAGTTATGAAAAATAAAGATAGGTATTTAAACAAACAGCATTACTTTATAAACAAGACTAGCTAATGTATCACACACTTGATTGCAAGTAGCACGAGCGCGTTTTTCTCGCAGCGATTTTATTCAAGCACTGGATTTTCAACGCAGCGCCGAGATTTGAAACTCCAACAGTTTTTTTGACGCGCTGGGACGCGCTCTGTTAGATTCTCAATGCTCGGCTAAACACCGACAGTTGAAAATCCAGTGCGCGAAAAATCCTGCCGCGATATTTTTACGTCCGTGCGAACGTGGGCTAAGTAAACGCTTATCAAACCAACAATAACAAGTGTCATTTATAATCATACACTCCATGTTCCAATAGAAAAACTTATCAGTCGAAAAATAACAAACATGAATATAATTTATCGTGTATTATCATTCACAATAACCGCATAAAGTGGTAAGATAGCAAGCACATAAAATAATAAAGCTATTAAACAAAACGTACCAAGAGATAAGCGGTTGATATGTCTGTACTGCTTGACAGCCGGTCCCCAACTGATGTGAAATTCTTTATTTGAATTTATAGTGTTGCGAAGTTCGTGCGGTTAAATTGGAGTGTGGGATTGGTTGGTTAACCGCAATCTGCAAGGTCCATTGCTTTACTTGGTAACAAAGGAAGCATTCTAGTACTAAATGAATAAGCAATGGATTTTTGTAATGCCAGTATCGTTCATTTTAGTATACTTAGTTAATGATACTGGTGACATTCGATAGGTACATGAAACTTCTCACTGCTCTCACGTTTGTATAATTAAGTATGTAAATATCAAATGTAGATGTTTTTGACTGCATACTAAAAACATAATACTTACGTTTAAATAGAATACTTAAATAATCTAACAGATATATTCTTTTGAGGAAAATCATTAAATTACACAACGTTTAATTTAAATAACTGAAAACCTCTTAAAAGTCTTACTTATGACTTAAGAATTCATTACAATATTTACAATACATCGTTTTTACTTAGTGAGAAAATAAGTAGGATATGAACGTTTAAAAAAAAAAAACAATTTTCTTAAACTGTGCTATTATTTATTAAACACAACACCATAGAAAATACTCATTGTTAACAATGACTGACAATAATAGAAGCGTTTTTCCTGAAATAAAACGCATATTAAATACTTACCTTATTTGAAGCTTACTGTTTGAGATAGGCCCTATCTGTTTTCCGGTTATTTATGTCCTTCTTCACTCCTATATATCTGTCTCGCTCGCACACTCCCCACCAGGCAGGCCCGAGCGCAGTCGGCAAGCTCGAAGGCATTCACGAATCATTGAGTCGAAAATACCAGGCAGAAATTAATTGTAAGCTTCAAATAAGGTAAGTATTTAATATGCGTTTTATTTCAGGAAAAACGCTTCTATTAAATCCATGACCGTTATTTGAAGCTTACTGTTTGAGACGTGTTTGTTATCGCCTGGTGGTGGGGACGCCAATGTGAAGTAAGTTTGATTGACTTCAGGAAAAAAATCTATGCCTATGGATTAAAGATATTCATTATTTGGAAGATAATATGTTATTAAATTAAACAGCTTTGGAGTGTGCAAGAAATAAATTTATACAACAAAAACCAATCATTAACAATTCTGTAATCACAACAGTCACTCTATCAGTATAATCTGTGTTCCAAGAGATTATTATAGAAAATAAAAATTTAATCAGCTGGGTTGAACATTCTAGTAATGCTGTTGCTAGCAGAGGCTGGCAGTATCTCTCGTCTGTAGAAGCGTGTAAAAGTCTCTTTGGACTTCCAATTTCCTCTGGACAAAATTTCATCCAGGGGTAAGTTATCAGACCAATTTTTTGAAGATACTGCTGATCGTAGACTTCCAGGTGTAGCGGGTATACCAGCCTCTGTTAGTACAGTTTTAACCCATCCCGCAATCACAGTGCGAGAGGCCGCCTTTGCTTGTCCTCTAATATTTATAAATAAGTTTTGACAATTACCCGAATCTCTTCTATCTTTAAGAAGATCAATTAATTTTTTGACCCAAAACACAGGATCCAGATTTTTATTACTCGTATTAGGCAGTAACTTCCATCCCGATTGCCTATGAGTGTCACTATCGGTTTTAGAGCCAAATACTGGCTTTAAAATAATGTTACAGCCGTCTTCGATGCAATGCTCTGAGTCCACTAGTAGCAATGTCAGATCATGGACTCGTCTGCCTGAGCACAGGAGGAGGAGTGTTGCTGTATGTCGAGAAGTGGCAAAAGGGTTATTTTCATCTACAGTGTTTGAACTTAAAAAGGAGGTCAGGGCATCTATATTCCATACAGGAGGCCTATGGGCGACAGGCTTCTTTAAAGCAATAGACTTTAAGACGTGATTTACTAATGTATGCGAACTTATTCGTCCAGCGTCTTCGGCATTGCATAGAGTAGCCACCACCGATTTGTGAAGCAAAATAGTGTTATAAGAAAACTTCTCGACTAGATGTAGGTCCGCTAGATATCTAGCAACGATGGGCCCTGTTGGGTGAAAAGGATCCAAATTATATTTTTTAGACCAAGATACCCATCGATCCCACGCGACCTTATAGGTTTTAAGAGTCGAAGTACGCCACGAGGACTTAAGTAATTGTATTTGATCTTCATTCCAACCCGTCAAACTCTTCGACCACCCCCACACTTCCAGACTTCGAGCGCCATCTCTTGCACCTTGGGGGGTGGCAGACCGGTCGTGGTGTCTATTAGATTCTCCCTGAGATTGGTGATCGACCACGGAGCTGCTACTGCTCGAGCTTTGAGATCGGCCCGCCAGAATACCCGACTCCACCGGGGGACAATTAAAAGGTACAGCCCGGTCGCCGAGTTGAGGTGGGCCAGCACCTTGGGTATCAGATATGGTGGTGGGAACACCCACGCAAGGTGATAGTTCCACTGCCGGGAAAAGGCATTGTGGAATAACGCTTGAGTATCTGTTAGATCCAGAGACACGTAGTTGGCTACCACGTTTGCTCGACTGGACGCAAATAGATCTACTACCGGAGTGCCAAACTTGTGAAATACCTTCTCCGTGCAAGCGGGCAGAAGATGCCATTCTGGTACTAGCTTGTGTCTGGAGAGGTGATCCGCATGTCCGTTGTAAATGCCGGGTATATAATTGACTGTCAGATTTATTTGATGACAATCTAGTAAGCGGAACACTCTGTACGTTACTTCCATCAGAGGTGGCGATCTCGTGCCGCCCTCGTTCCGCAAGTGGGCCACAACTGTTCGATTGTCGCACTGGAACAGAACAGTGGACTTGCACAGTAGAGGACCGTGGGTTTCGAGCACCTTTAAGATTGCCAGCATCTCTTTTAGGTTGCAATGTAGATGTTGTTCCTGAGCAGTCCACACACCTGACACTGCGTAACCGTCCACCTGAGCTCCCCAAGCCAGATCGGAGGCGTCTGTGGTCACAAAGTGAGTTGGTGGTGGTAGATGGATTGCAGATGTTTGGTGGCAGTTGTGAAGCCACCACTGAAGATCTTCTAGGACTTCGTCTGGTAAGTGGATCTCCTTCCTGACTGGCATATTTAGAAATGCATTTAGGAAACTGAGCAGAGACCGGTAATGTAGTCTGCCCTGTGGCACCACAAAACTTGCAAAGTTTAGAAGGCCCACTAGGCTTTGTAATTCTTGCAGGCAAGCCTTGCCCAACTTCAGCCTTGCAGAGACCTTGTGGATAAGATTTCTGACCTTGTCTTGCGGCAGAAATTTTTTGTTGGCCCAAGGATCCCACTGAACTCCCAGATACACAAGACTCTTTTGTGGGGATACAACGGATTTCTTTAGATTTACTTGCCACCCTAGATATTCTAGACGGTTCAGGAGCGTACGAACATGAGTTTGCAGAGTGTCCTTGTCCTGGTGAACAACCAGGAAATCGTCTAGGTAGACAATTATGCGCAGATTCTGTTCTCGCAATGTTTGAGCGACCCAGTTGCTCAGAGAAGCAAACACCTTCGGTGCTGTACTGAGGCCGAAAGGTAAGCAGGTCATTTCTAATAGCTCCCCTTGGTAAATCAGGCGCAGAAATCTTCTGTGTGCCGGAGATATTGGTAAATGAAAGTAAGCTTGCGAAAGGTCTACTTTGCAAAGCCAGTCGCCTGGCTGGAGCAACTCCGGTATACGAAATACATTTATCAGGCTGAAGGGTTCCGTGATTACATATTTGTTTAAAGCTCTTAAGTTGAATATTGGGCGGTCGGAGCCATCGCTCTTTGGCACAAGAAACATTGTTGAAAGGAAGCTCGGGGAACGTCGCACTGCTTCTAATACACCTTGGTCTTTCATCTGACTGATGAGTGCCGACATCGATTCGGACTCCTGAGTGATGTAGGGCCCTTTTCTCAGATGTGGCAACATTAGAGGTGGTTTCAGAAGAAAGGGTATGCGATACCCTGTTATTATGCGCAACAGAAAGTTTGGAGCTCCCATTTCCTTCCATCGATTGTAAAATAGTGCTAGTTGACCCGCCCTGAATTCTGTCGAGTCAGAACTTACGGTTTTTGTTCCCAGAGTTGTAGTCTGAGGAGACTCCGGGGCGTTTACGGTTTCCTTTGCCCTGACTCTGAGGCTTGTAGCTTTGGCGGCCACCCCGGGAGCGAAATGAACCTCTGTTGTTGCTTGTAGGCGCCGTGTGACGGTCACTCTGGCTGCTCTGTCGCTGAGGACGTTCATGATAGCAATCCTGCGAGGACTGGCGGTATTGATAATGTGGATGAGGCACAGAGGCGCAGCATCCATGGCTGGTACCCTGCGAGGGTCCATGATAGTGAGCCGACCCCTGCGGGGGGTGGCGTGCAGCCTTGCTTGGTCCTGCTTGCGAAGCAGAGCCACTTGTAGGTTTGACTAAGGGCATGAATGTCTTCTTAACTCCACCCATTTTTTCAAGGGCAGCGGTAAACGATTCGCTTTCGAATAAATGGCGGTCTGATGGTGGGATCTTGCGCAGCGTTGCCTTTATTAACGGATCACGAACGTGATTAGTTATTCCATCACGGCGCATTTGAATAACTTCAGCCCTGTGTCCACAGATAAGCTGCAACAAATCTGAAGACGCCTTGTGGAAAACACCTTTAGAAAAAACCTCCGTGATCTTATCCTGCAAGCTATTAAAATTTAAACCCTGTTCTGCATGAGCCCAGGATAGTAGTTCTGTCAAAATAGATGATAACGCCTGCCTTTGTTCCAGCGCACAAAAAGTAAGAGCGGCGTAAGCCTTGTCAGCATAAGCCAAATGGCGCAACTGATCATACGCACGAATCTCCTCATTAGCTTCTAGGTCAATAAAACCAGGCGTATGGCAATATGATTTCTGTACTTCAGAGTACCTGACCTCACTCCATTCACTTTTATTAAAATATTGTATATCCTGAAGGGCTTTCAATAAATTATCGGGTGCTTTAGGAACCGCAGGCTCTTTCAGTTTTGTTTCAATATCGAAATTGAACGGCAGTTGAACCTGAGTAGGATCACTCGCGCACGCGTCACTACCATCATTGTACAAGATGCCACTAACACTGTCATCAATCAACAAGTCGTTGTCTATAACTGATGCGGGCTCCGCACCGCCACATGGCACTGATGATGATAAAGTAATTTGATTACGTAAAGCACTCACCTCTCGGAATAACTTATGCATCTGCCGATTGTCTTTCCGTGATTTGCGACTATATTTGCCCCCCCTTCTTTTGTGGTGACGGCCACGTTTCTTCTTTCGGTCGGAAGAGCTCGCGGAACCCGTGGAATCACTTGACGAAGAAGGGCTGCTACTAGATGATGAACTCCTAGCTGAGCGTGCACGTTTCCGAGAACTGGACTGAGCCGGCTTTGGCACCCGATTTCGCGATAAATCATGTCGCGGCTCCTCAACAATCGCGTTCACACATGCACTATTTTTATCTAAATCATCCATCCTAAAAGTAATCGATAAAACACAAAAATACACAGTATGATTATGGTACTTTATACTGAAGAAAGGACAATAGGTAAATGTTTCTAGAAACAAAAAGAAACCAAGAAAAATAACGTTAATATCAAATCGACTTGAAATACGAACGGTAATACCGTTTAAATTTGAAATTAACTCACGCGCGGCTGATACTTCTACTTATGGTTTAGTGAGGTGAAGACAACCGCACCCGTCGGAAAACAAGACGCCAATGATTCGTGAATGCCTTCGAGCTTGCCGACTGCGCTCGGGCCTGCCTGGTGGGGAGTGTGCGAGCGAGACAGATATATAGGAGTGAAGAAGAAGGACATAAATAACCGGAAAACAGATAGGGCCTATCTCAAACAGTAAGCTTCAAATAACGGTCATGGATTTAATATGAGTTTTTTAAAGACACATTCAAATTGCAAGATAATTATAATATGTTTAACGACAATACATAAATGCAATGTTATTTACATTTACAGCTGTCTGCTCTCTGAAGTTTAAATGAAAGAAAAAATAACAAGGAAAAAAACTAGTTAGATACAGTCAACTGATAGAAATATTTTTTATAAGTACATAGGTGAAATGAAAGCTCCTTACTCTGACATAGGTACCTCAACTATTCTGATAGTTGAGGTATGGTCGAGGTAGGAGATTCAGGGCCGCTTTTTCCGATCCCGATATAGACTTACTAGCGTCCGTAGCCTGACTGCCTTTCGGTGACCTCTTTGGAGAAACCGAAGGTTTTGTCTGTGCAATTATGGACCAAGTTATGATGACGAACAACTACCGGAGATTTATTGTGACAGACGGCACGGTTGACATCTGTCGGGTATGCCACCGGCCGGGGCATACCCGACAGATGTCTGTCTACTTGCATAGACACAACCTTGTAGCCAGGACTTGTGGAATCGGAGGTGCCGTACTACAGGTATTTGCCCGACCCGGCCGGTCGATTCTGTAAAAATCTCACCGTGAAATCATAAGTGAAGTGTGCACTTAATAGTGTTAATCCCTAGCGAATGACAGCTCACTCCACGCTCACTTCACCCAAGCTTTCACGGTGAGATGGTTACAGAATCGCACGGCAGTTCTCGAAAATGGAAATATCACATTGTACTGGGATCGATCTATCATCATCGACAGGACTATTGTTGCCAATAAGCCTGATATAATGGTGGTGATTCGATAAGAGCGGCGCGCAATGATTGTTGAAATAACCGCCCCGCATGATGAGAACCTCGTGAAAGCCGAGAAAGATAAACAAATCAAGTATCTTGACTTGGCTCACGAGGTTGTCGACGTGGGTTGTGGACTCAGCGATCATAGTGCCGATAGTCCTGACTGCCAATGGGTTATTCGCTAAGAGCCTCGAACAACACCTGAGGAGGCTCTCGTTGGGCAGCTGGATCAAGGGCTTGATTCAGAAAGCGGAACTTCTGGACACGGCTCGCATTGTTAGGAGATTCCTCTCTCTGGAGCATTGACCGCCGGTAGCTTGGACCCTGTTGCCGATACCGATGGGCTACTATTTCGTATATTTGTAAATGTTTTATATTCTAGTATTTAAAAATATAATTTATTTGTAAATAACGAAATAAAGAAAATAAGTTTGGGTCATTGTATTATGCTTTTAACTCAATACTCTAATTGGGGTGTATGACGTCTTGTGTTAATTAAGTATGTTATATGTTGTAGAGTCTAAGAGTCAACTGAAAAGGTTGAAATTTTTTTTTCTATAAAAGAAATAAAACGATATATTTATGAAGATAATCATTTATCTTAAGAGATATGGACAAAGAAATACGGATAGATCAAGGACTATTGTAGTCAAGCATCAATGCCATCACTGTCCCGCAAGGAAAAAGACGGCGCTAGTCGTCCTGTATAGCAGCATCTCTTTCTCATACAGACGTAGGCAGCGCCTCCAAAGCAGTGACCTGTTCAGCGATGCCACATACGTCTGCGATGTCGTCATGCTTCATAGCAACCTTCACGTATCCATGATCTCCGAAATCCTCGCCGAAGGAGTTCCTGACGATGTAGTATGGTATGGGGGTTTCCGCATCGGGCTTTCCAAATCCTTCGTAACCAACGATCTGGACTACGTGGTTCAAAATACCGCCACTGCAAAAGTAGAAATAAATTATTACCGTAATAATGCCTCAAAAAACTAAAAACAAAAAACGAAAAACTTTCCCACTGCTGGGACACAGGCCTCCTCTCTGTGAGAGGGTACCGGTTGGTAGATGTCACATGTCTTCGAATGTTTGGTTCTAGGACATGCCGGTTTCCTCACGATGTTTTCCTTCACCGTTTTGAGAGCAGTGATGATGAAATAATTTACACACAGTAAAGCTCCTGTCTGGGTTCTAACCCACGACAGCTCGTAAGTCGCGGCTGTTAACACTTGACCACTAGTGGTCATCATAATAATAAGATATGTCAAAAGAGCGCCTGCGTGCCTCGTTAGTCTAGTATTTGCAAGTGCTACGGCTGAGCATAACGCCCTAGGTTCGATTCCTAGGTCGGACAGTGTTATTGGGTTTTCCATCTGATATTTCTGGATTTGGGCCGGGTTGATGGCCTTAGGTTCGCCCCCTATTGTGGTGTGGTAGTTATTGTGGTGCGTGTTCCAACACATCATCTCGAGAAGTTCGTCAAGGAAGAGTTCTGGCCGAAGGGTGTTGTGTATCCCGCCGGCCGGCTACATGACATCAGTCAGCGAAACACGACGCCGACACTTCGTGTGCAGTAGTTTTAGTTTGTTATGTTGTATGTATTCATAGTATTTTTAAGTTATATTATTATGGTATTGTGTTTGTGATATTTTTTATTTATTTATTTATTTCTATAGCAAATATATTATAACAATAATAATATAGTTATGTATCAGTTTATAAGTATTCTTATGTTTGTATAATGTATTGTTTTGTCTATGGGTCCTAGTTGCCTGAAATAAAGGAATAAATAAATTACATCGAACTTAAACATTACTGACGAAATCTGGGTGCACTACAGGAACACCTCTGCCTAACCCCTAGTATAAGGGTTCCGTTTTTCCTCTTCAAGACCCTAAAAAAGTTTAAGCAAAGAATGTAAACAGGGGGTGATCCTACCGCATTAAAAAAGTTAGTTCGTTTCAAATCTATCTAACTCATCATCTGCCTAGCCTTTTTGGGGTCGGCTTCCAGTCTAACCGGATGCAGCTGAATACCAGTATTTTACATGGAGCGACTGCCTATCTGACCTCCACAACCCAGTTACTGGGTAATACGATACCCCTAGGTAAGACTGGTTGTCACGCTTTCGGGCTTCTGCCTACCCATAACGACTGTCAAAGATCTACGAATGACAGCCGGGACCAACGGCTTAACGTGCTTTCCGAGGCACGGAGGGGTCTCGGTATGTAAAGATGCTCAAATCTACCTAACTAACTAGCCTGTATTGTCCTACTGCAAGGCAAAGAACTCCCTTTCCTTTTGTCTTTTCCGAGTTATTTTGGTGCAATGGTTTCAAGCTCGTCCCCCCATCTTCGTCTCAACCTGCCGCAATGGCGTCGAAACCATCAAATCGTCAAATGTATCTATGTAGATAAAAACTACTAAGTAGCTTGCCCCAATGACCTTGGTTTGATACCATTCGAGTGTTTGAATATATTCCCTGACCTTACGTTAAAAGGTATTTTTCAAAGGTAAATCACTACATAGTATAAAACAAAGTCGCTTCCCTGTCTGTCTGTCCCTATATATGCTTAGATCTTTAAAACTACGCAACGGATTTTGATGCGGTTTTTTTTAATAGATAGAGTGATTCAAGAGGAAGGTTCATATGTATAATACATGCATAATATAGTAGAGAAACACTGATAATTTTAGAGGTTTCTAATGTGATGTCGTAAATAAACACATTTTTTTGCGCTTACATTGTAAACACTGGCTGACCCCGTCGAGATAGATCAAAATAATGTACTACAGTATTGTACACCTTAAAAAGGTCTACAAAAAAGTCCGCAATGGTATATGTCTATCTCTTAGGGATAACCCACAATAACCATTTTTTATCCTATACTTTTTACGAGAAATAATGGCTCTAAAATTATCAGTGTTTCTCCATTGCACCCGTGCGAAGCCGGGGCGGGTCGCTAGTTGATAAATATTGCGGTTTCCAGAGGATGTTGCGGTGGGAATGCATAAAAATAATTTCGTATCATTTATGTTAAGATTGGCAACACGATAGTCAAAACGTTCACAGGCTGTTAGGATCTTTTTAAATAAGTGTTTATGTAAAGAAGATAATTATAAGACAGTCAATTAACAAACAGAGAGCTTTACTTGAGAAATCTGAGAGCAGCGGTCAACATCCCCAATTGGTGCAGATTCCCTTGTGCACAAACTAAACTAAACTTAAGTTCAGTGCATCTTTTTCTCTCTTTCATTAAGAAAAGGACAGAAGATAAATATTAGTTTAGTCCTGTCAAATTAAGATACTCCATAGACAAGTTTAGATGTGATTTTCATTACGTCAATTTACGTCAGGCGCTGACTAATTTGACAGGAGTAAACTAATATTTATCTTCTGTCCTTTTCTTAACCTGTTAACCGGGGAATTCCGTACACGCTACTGTTTAAGTTTGACGTATTTATACGTCCCGCGCGGTTAACAGGTTAATGAAATAGAAAGAAAAAAATGAACTGAACTTGTGAAGAAGGGAATCGGTGCCAATATGCTAAAATAACAGCCACATTTTTATAAAACTCTCTCGGCCCCCGTCGCATCGCGTCACCTGCCCGAACTATAACTTCGTTTTCACTTAATGATCTTCGCCATTCATTTATGACTTTCTACTTTTTGCTCAGCTCCTAATGGTGGGTCCACACGATACAGACTTTCATACAGATTTCTATAGAATTTTGTCTGTGCGACTTTTTATCACACCGACATTTGTCTGTACTGCTTAGTTGCACAGACAAAATTCTATAGAAGTCTGTATGAAAGTCTGTATCGTGTGGACCCACCATAAGGGTCGTAACGAGATCTTAAATAACCTTCCTCAAGAATCGGGCTACCAAATGAAGAAAAAATCAAATGCGACTGATAGTGCCAGAGATTAGCGCGTTCAAACAAACAAACTTTTCAGCTTTATTATTAGTATAGATATACTGGAGGATTCTTTTTACAGTCTCCAAATTTTTACAGGCTGTTCTACCCATGAATGTGTACAACTTTCACTATGGGACCAACTCTGAAATCACGAAAAAAAATCAGCTGTTTAATACTACTTGACCAAAATGTATGGAGCAGCTAATTTTAATTTCGTGTTCTCAGAGTTGGTCCCATAGTAAAAGTTATATTCATGGGTAGAACACCCTGTAAAAATTTGGAGACGGTATAAAAAATCATGCTGTATAGATTCTTTCATTAGTGATACCGACCACCTCTATTTCCTTCGAACCAAACAAGGCTTTTTCACATTTATGTTTTTGTTGGTATTATCACATACGAGTGTTTTTGGAATTTTGAAAGATATTGCTAATCCATCGCGTCATATGTTCTAAAAACGTGTCTACTCAACAACGTAAATAACGCAATGAATGTTGTTGAACTGTCAAAATGAAAGCCATTCCTACTGTTAGTGCGTTACGCAATTACGCCAGTGCATTCGTGCCCGATCGATGGCAATATCCTCGCCAGAAAGCCGTGTACACACGTACGAACACGAACATAGCGAACACAAACATCAAATCTGAACATTTGGTTCGTACGTATGGACGGCATATTCGAACACGAATGCGAACATAGTTCCGAGTCGAGTTCGCGCACAACAGTCGTGAACTCTATCTTAATAGCCATGATGGCGCCGTTGGAAGTGGTCGATTGTGAAGTAGCGGAGAGTTTTTTGGTGTTCGCAGTGATTCACGAAATGTTGTTTCCTAAAGCGGATCCTAGATGATGGGAAACGGGGATGGTGGGTGGTGGGATCTATACTATATATATATCTATACTATATATATATCTATACTATATATATATCTATACTATGTCTATCTATCTATATCGCTAACAGCAAGCTGGCCGCGCTCGCGGGGAGGCTTGACTGCTCCATCATCTCCCACTGTTGTCAGCGACATGTGGCATTTTTATTTTGTAATGTAAATTCTTAATGTAATTGTAATTAATTTTTATTATTGTTAAGTGAATTGAATTGAATTTGTATTGATTTGAATTTGTGTATTGTGTTTTTGTATGTAATGTGACTGTGTGAGTGTATTATTTCTAGTATGAGTCAATCATACCCAAATTAAATGATTTTATTTTTATTTTATTTTTATACGAACAGTTTTGTTTCGTAACATTTATTAAAGCTCTTCGAACACCGTCCATACAGAACATACTAAAAGGATCGCCGCAAACATGTTTGACGAACAGAGTATTCGATGTTTGTTAGTGGTCCGCACGTGCGAACCAAGTTGTTGCGTATCATGCAACGCAACAAATTTGTTCGTACGTGCGTACACGGCTATACATGGGACTTAAACATAACTTGCCAAATGAGGGTGAACTATAGGTACAGACGCCAGCACATCAAGCTACTACAATCTGTCAAATTTCTTTAATCGATTTTCAACTTTATTGCTAAAGCATTAGGTTCAAAATTGTTTGGGAAAATTTTACAGTTTCGGGTAGCTTGATGTGCTGGCGTCTTTACATCTCTGCCTAGCCCTTCCGAGGAATACAGGCGGGATTTTATGCTATGTTATCACTTACGTGCAAGCTCTTGTAATGACGCCTCCGATGTAGTTCATCCAATTACTAGCGTCGACTGCAACCACTAGGGGTCCATGATCAGCTACATATTCCACCATTTGAACTTCATCCAAGTTACTGCAACATTACAAAGCAAATCAAGATATTAAGACTAGATTTCCACACGGCTTCGCCCGCGTGCTGGACGGAATTTATCCCATGGGCACGTACTGCGTGTTGAGAGATGGACGTTTTAGGATATGACGCATGTTTTCCCCCAAATTGTTTTTTTTTGTGTTTGTGTACATTTTATGCGTCATGTTTACCGCAAATAAACGTATTTACTTTCTTTCTTCACATCGAATTTTGAAGAATTATTTTATTGCGCCATTTCTGCATCCCAGCTAAAACCTCAGGCAGTGGTAGAGGGTGAGTGTTTTGGGGGACTGTCTTATGTAAGAACTAGAGAGCGTTTCATCAAAGAATTCCCTTCGCCATTATGTTGGTAGTGCTTAAATTAGTGTTGCCAGATTATGAAGATTATAATTACCTAATAATGAGGAGATTTCACGATGTCATTTTTGACTAAAAAATTTGGATTTATTTTTAATAGCCGACTCGCCAGACGTTGTCCTACTGTAGCTGTGAATGCGCACGAAATATCCCTTTTTATTAAGTAGGTACACGAGTAAGAATGTGTGTTCAAAAAATTAAACTCCTGTATTTTAACCATACAAATATTTATACAAAAAAATCAGTAATTATTTTTTGAAATAATTGTGCTCCTCCAACGGACCTACACCCGATATAGTACTGGTGTCACTATCTCCAGAGTCACTACTATCTGAAGTATCGCTGTCATCTCCTACTTCGATTATAAAACGATCTATTTCATTATCAACAGATATACCATCGTTGAAATACTTGTCTTCAATGGTTTCCACGTGACAGCATTCTTTTATCCATTCTTCTGGTGTGATACTACGAAATGCCTCTTCAGTTATTTTGACTATATTTCTTGTTTCTTGACCCACGTTTTTTTCAGCTATCCGCCTTTTCAAAAGACTCCATATGAGCTCGATTGGGTTCAGGTCGCAGTGGTAAGGAGGAAGTCGTACCACTTTATGACCATGCTCTTGCAATAATAAATCGACTTCGTAGAGAGGTGGTTCTTTGTGTTCCTTGATAATTTCAAATAATTGACCTTTTACCATAGTTGGTAAATATGCAAGGCCTTTGTTCACAATCCACTCTTGCATTTCTGATTTCGTACTTGACATGGTGGGTGCTTTATTCACCGCTACCGTGTGGTACGACGCATTGTCCATTACCACTATTGACTGCGCAGGCAGATTTGGCAAAAGCTTTTCTTGTATCCATTTCATGAAGTTTTCTCTGTTCAGGTCATCATGGTAGTCTCCCGACTTAGTTTGAGATTTGAAAATCAACTGTGCATTGGGTACAAAACCCATTTTACCACCTGCATTTACAATGATCCATCTTGGGCCTTTTGAATCTGATGACAAAACCCCTTCTTCAGTTTCACTTTGCCAACATTTACCGGCACAGTATGTGGAATGAATGTATGTTTCATCCAAATAGACGACTGGTCTTTGTTGGTCACCAAGACGATTGCTTCGGATTTCTTCTAAATATCGATAACGCCATGCCACGATGTCATATCTTTCCATCAGTATTTTTCTCTTAGATTTACATTTTTTGAAATAAAATCCCAACTCCTTCATGATTCGCCACAAAGTGGTACGACTACCCTTGAAGTCAATTTCGTTTCGCATTTCGTGCAACAATTTAGTAAGAGTGGGTAACTCCTTCTTCACGACATAAAATTCGTGAATTTTTTGACGTAAAGCACAAAGTTCAAAATCGTCAAGCTTAACCGTTTTTTCTCTAGGACGATGCTTGCCCGGTGTTGAAATTTTTGTTGATGTACTGGCAGCAACCTTACCTTCTTCCGTGATTTTTGAAACGGTTTTTTCAGAAATGCCTAAAACAAAGACCAAATTTAATAATTTTATAGACATTATAGGTATCTAAGGCCCTAAATTGGGGTGTACAATAAAGCTCAATGTATTAACGAGGAATCCAAATAGACATAGCCGTAAACGGTTAACCGATATTTATTACTTAATTTATTAGTAATTAGTATCATTCGTCAAATATCTATATGTTTTAAGAATGTGAATCTGTAAAGTTTCTAGTTGTAAAACAAATCTTAGTTTACATACTTTAGTACACATACAACACAACGGGGTAGCAGCGGGACTTCGGAACATTTAGCTGGTAACCCTATTTTACTAACCTGTCATGGCGGCGACGCGAAGTCGCACACATTCTAATGGAATTATTGGCGCTTTATTACGTTTTTCACTCTCACAAAACGTTTTTACTTTTAACACCATCTCTCTTTCACCACTTTTAAGTGTCCTCGGCATGATGCAAATCCACAAAACAATTGTAAATCTCTGAAAACCTCGACAACTCTGTGATGCGTCCAAGCTTGACAATCAGGTGTACCAATATAACGGCGAAGGGAATTCTTTGATGAAACGCACTTTAGCTTCTGCCCACGACTACGTACGTGTGAACATTCGGCCTCCAACGGACCGCGGCTCATCCTCCGCCCGCGCAATTACTTTGTTTTCTCTAAGCGTACTTTCTGGACTTTTTTCTTTTTGCTCGGTTCCTAGCGTGATGTTAAATAGCCTGAAACCTTCCTCAAGAGTCGGGCTATCAAATGCAAAAAAAAAAAATTCAAATCCGACTGTAATCACTGGAACTACCTACAGCACCCTAATTGCGTAACACACTCTCAATTTGAATCACTTTGAAGCATACTGCTAATCCATTGCTCCATATGTTCGAAAAATGGGTCTGCTCAACAACGCAAATAAAGCAATGAATGTTTTTGAAATGTCAAAATTAAACCCATTGCTACTGATAGTGTGTTGCGCAATTACCCTGCAGTTCCCGTGATTTGAGATTAAATTTTGCGTTAAAAAAAAACTTCAATTTTATTATTAGTATCTATATACAGGGTCAAATTGAATTAGTTAGCGAAACTCCGCAGAAGTGATGGGTATCGTAATCTAAATATGATTAAATAAAAAATTAATTAATTTGGTGAGTTTTTTTTTTTTTTTTTTGGAATCTTCAACCGCACTTAGTGTAGTCACTTGAAATATCTGTTTCAAAAATCAGTTTTCTTTGTGTAAACGTGTGATGGAAACAAAGCAAAAACAGATTTTCTCAAGTCATACTTCATAACACCAACGATTTATATTTTTTCGTGTTTAGATATTGATATCCATTACATCTGCGGAGTTTATTTAGCTAATTATATTTGAATCCTGTATATGTACATTATTATAGATAGAAGATGACTTTCAATACAGCGACGAACTGGGGAAGCCTTTGTCCAGCAGGCTAATTGCGTAACACACTATCAGTAGCAATGGGTTTCATTTTGACAGTTCAACAACATTCATTGCGTTATTTACGTTTTTGACCAGACACATGTTTCGAACATATGGAACAATGGATTAGCAATATGCTTCAAAATTATTCAAATTGAAAGTAATAATGTGTTACGCAATTAGCGTGCAGCAGTTGCTTTCTGTGCGTGCATATCTTTCGATGATTAGGCCGAAAAACATAAGACTCACCAATGATGCTTATACCGCTTAACCCGCCTTCCACTATATCCAGTTTTTGGCAGCTTACACTCTTGATCCATGGACAATGTCATGGGGTACTCTTCTTCGGTGACGAATTGTAATTTGTTAGTACAAATGAAGTCCATCGCTTTGACGACATTTCCTCTGTTACAGCCGTTGGTTTCTGGTGAGCAGTCTAGCAGTTCCTGAGAAGAAGAAAACTATGATGCGGAAGCGAAAAACCAGCACACTTATTGCGTAACACACTATCATCCTCAAACTGAATAATTTTGAAGGATATTGCTAATTAGTGACCGATCGAAGGTTTCGGTTTCGGCCAAGAAATCAGGTTTCGGCCGCAGTTTCGGTTTCGAACAAAAAGTGGCCGAAGCTTCGGCCCGACCGAAACTGGCGTCTGGCGTTTGTGTGGCGTTACAATCATAATCGAGATTTGAATAATATTTTTTATGCTAATTCTATTGATAATTTTATATAATGTCAACGCTAGTAGCTATTTTAGTTGTCAAAATATTACTATTTTGTGGGGTTTTAAAATAAAATATGAAAACAGAAACTCAGTCAGAATCTCAATGTTGTTTCTTCTTTTCTTTTTTTTTCCTAGACTATTCCTGACGAGTCGGCGTGATGACTTCACGAAATGTCTTGAATCGGGTGCAGTGATCACGCCACACAAACTAATTGGGATTAAACGTGGGTTTTGACAACTAAAATACTTACTTTGAAATTATATAAAATGATCAATAGAATTAGCATAAAAAATATTATTAAAATCTCGATTATGATTGTAACAAATGTTTGCTTGGTCAATCCCCAGCATCAGTGGATGACACTGACAGCTCCCTCCACGCAAGTTTTCACGGTGAGATTTTTACAGAATCGACCGGAAGTGATGAGTATCTTCACGGTTCGTGGGTCGAGAGAATAAAAGGTGATACCTGTATGCTCCTACTCTTGTAATCATTTAACTGTATTGCGGACATCGACTCCAGGACTCCAACGATGCTGAAAGCCCAACATCCATCACAACGCTTCTGATTTAAGACCGGCTTTACGACACCTCTTTTTCGCCTGAAAACGTTAGGGATACCTATTCTATAAAAAAAAATTGGTATCCAACGAAAAATTTCTACTGTAAGAGTCTAGAACATTAAGTTCTCAACGTAGGTGTTAACGCGACCACGAGGACGTTTGAGGCTTTCAGGGGGACAGTAGAAGATTCAAAGAAAATTATACACATCGCGCCACATGAATAAGACCAGAATATTTTTATTGCTATTTAGGATATGAGACAAAGTAAATATATAAGAATGGTAAGTATAAACGTCTTTAGCCACAAAAAGTTTAATAACTATAAACAATCGAACTTCTTAAACACTCAGTGATCACTTTTGACAATGTTGGTGGCAATTATGATGCGTCACTTGAATAAGACCATTAAATAAAACACAAAAACTTCAGTTATGAATATAAATTAAAAAAAAAAAAAATAGTAATTAAGGTTTTTCCCCTTCTGTTGACTTAAATTAAAAATCCGAGATGGCATTAAATCCTAAAGACTTTTTATG
Source organism: Eremobia ochroleuca (assembly GCA_949629135.1). NCBI lineage: Eukaryota > Metazoa > Arthropoda > Insecta > Lepidoptera > Noctuidae > Eremobia > Eremobia ochroleuca. The sequence continues at coordinate 7,856,434 of OX451385.1, read as the reverse complement.
TATTTAATCGGCAGTTTGCTCCAACACTTTTTTATACCCTTCTCGAGACCTTGCTTGTTGTTATATTGTTTGCCATTCTTATAAAGTTCACGTGACAGCCATCCCCACACATTTTCTATGATGTTAAAGTCAGGGGAAAGCGATGGCGAGTCAAGAACATCATCATGGTCTTATTCATGTGACGCGGTGTGTATATCATATCTTACGACTGTATGATATTAGTAGTATCAATTATAAATATTTCAGATTCGAGAGAGATGGTAAAGGGCTGCTTATTGATTACGTAAGACGATTTGAGGGGGGGGGGGGGGGGTCCAAAAAAAGTCTTATTTTTTCTTATGGGGTGGGGTTTCTTTGCAATTTTGATAAATACTGATCTTACGTAAGATTCAAAGGGGGGAGGAGGTTCATTCATATCTTGTTTTTTTTTCTAACGTAGGGCGGAGGGTGTGTCAGAATTTGGTTAAAAATGTCTTACGTAATAAAAACAGCCCCTAAGTATAAAATATTTGAGGGCTCTAGAAAAACACATATTATTCTCAAAATGGACGATAGGCAAAATATGGTTGAGAACCTATAATCTAGCTCAAGAACCATGTGCTGAAATAATGATAACTGCCACTTAATAGTGCACTTAATAGTGTCAATACCTACCATTACGGAATGACAGAGCTCACTTCGTGCTCACTTCACCTAAGTTCTCACGGTGAGATTTTTACAGAATAGCACTGCAGTTTTCACGTCGATGTCCCCTTACACCGTGAATAATAGCACACCATGTACAGACGCCAGCTCATCAAGTTACCCGAAACTGTCAGATTTTCCCAATCAACTTTGAACCTTATGCTTCAGTGATAAAGTTGAAAATTGACTAAAGAAATCTGACAGATTGTAGTAGCTTGATGTGCTGGCGTCTGTATCTCACGGATATCGAGTACCTACATATTATACAGGGTTAGGTATTAGTAAAACATTAACCACCTCAAGACTATTTTATTACTAAAATCATAAACAACAGCTTTTGTTCTATGACTTTTAACAATTCATCAGGCTTTCATACAAAAATTAAAGTATTTCAATGCAACGCTCTAAATTTTACGAACTCTACGCGAAGCAAAAGAATCGGCTAGTCAGGTAAAAAAATTTCCGTGTCTAGTACAAAATGCAGCGGAGGGGAGCGGGGGTTAGATATAACAACGAAATCTTAAAGGTTGGTTTTTGGTATTATGTAAAAGTCATAGAACAAACATTGTTGTTTATGATGTTAGTAATACAGTCCTAGAAGGTTGTTAGTATTTTACCAATAACCATGGATTAATATCTTAGGTAATAGGTAACACGGGCTGGTGCAACTCCACGTGAATGCGCGTATTTTGCGTACGGGTGGGAAAAATTAATAATTAATATATAGATTAATATCTTACCAATCAAATGATCTCGGTGTGTTGTTCCTATATTTTTCATTGATAAATGGTTCGTAAGTTAAATCGGTACAGTTCCTTTCCTTTTCTTGGCACGGTTTGGAGCGTTCTTGCAATATACGCTCGGCGAATTCCTTCTTCGACATGTCAGAGAACTTTGTCAAACCAAATACTGTGTTGTTTTCTAGCACATTCAATCTGGCTATTTCCTTAAAAGATTCCTGAAATTAGTAAATCCTACTAATATTATAAACGCGAAAGTGTGTGATGATGTATGGATGGATAGATGTTTGTTACTCTTTCACGCAAAAACTGCTGAACGGATTTTGATGAAACTTTACAGTAATATACGTAGCTTAACCGTCAAAGTAATATACCAGCTATGTTGGGGTCGGCTTCCAGTCTAACCGGATGCAGCTGAATACCAGTATTTTACATGGAGCGACTGCCTATCTGACCTCCACAACCCAGTTACTGGGTAATACGATACCCCTAGGTAAGACTGGTTGTCAGACTTTCGGGCTTCTGACTACCCGTAACGACTGTGAAAGATCTACGAATGACAGCCGGGACGAACGGCTTAACGTGCTTTCCGAGGCACGGAGGGGTCTCGGTATGTAAAGATGGTCACCCATCCGCAGACCAACCGCGGCAAGCGTAGCTTAACTTGATCGATCGACCTGTGCCGCTTTTATTATTTAGCCACAGGCCCCTCGAACGTCAAAGTAATACATAAGATACTTTATATCCCGATATACTCACGGGATCGACACTTATGTGGGTGAATCCGTGGGGCGCTGCTAGTTATTACAACATAATAATACCAGCCAATTATTTTCCCCCTGTGAGGCAAAGGCCTCTTCTCAAATAATCTCTAAAAAATCTACCTTACGGGCCTAGAATCGTCTGCTGAATTCATGGTTTCAGTTCATCCTGTATTTAGACGCCACAAGTTCACAAGCGGTATTTAGATTTTTCCCATCACAAAAGTATATCAAGAAGAAAAAATCTGACCTTAAAATTCTCGAACCTTCTCCCATACTCGTCATTGTTGTAACTTTTATTAAAATCGCTCATGTAACGGTCGAATCTTAACTTAGTCACGTCTACAACTTTTACGTTTCTTCTAAACGAAGTGTCGATTCGGTTCGTCCAAGTGTCGTATAATTTCACGACTGCAAGACTTTTAATGGTTAAGACTGTGATAATGAAAAGACAAATAACCAAGGTTGTCCAGCGCATTTCAATTATTTTTTTAAATAATATTGAAGGATAGAAGTGTTTGACACGGGTACAAAGGATACAAACAAATGTATATTACTTATATAATTTTCCTGTAGAACGTTAGCCAGTAGGTACGCGTGTGTATATGTACGCCATGCCATGATTATGAGGTAAAAAATACTATTCATATTTCCTTGTGGTTTCCCATATTTTAGGTAAGTGACGATGTAACTCAGTTTATGTCATTCTAATCATTATCTCTACTCAACTCATAATATGGGTCAGTTTTTAACAGACTTCAAAAAACGAGTAGGTTCTCAATCCAGTTGAATATTTTTTTTTATGTTTGTTATCTCAGAACTCCGTTATTTTTAAGCCGATTTGCAAAATTATTTTTTAATGGATAAAGTGTGCCTAAGGGGTGGTCCCATATATATTTTTTTTAACTTTGTTTTGGTAGTGCTTGAGTTAGCTTCAGTAATACGAATTATTTCCACTTTGTATTGATGATATTCTAATTCTAACTTCCTGTCACTGATATTTACACAGCAAAAAAAACCGACTTCCAAAAAAAAACGTATAGCACTACTCTATAAGTTTTTTTTTGGAAGTCGTTTTTTTTTATTATTGTAAAAGTTTCTTCGAACTGCAAAAACCGCCCTTACTACAACGGATATAAAGGCGCTGTGGAATTGGCCAAGTGCATAATAAAGGTCTCAAATATGGCTTATATAAAATTTAAACCATAGACCCAGGAAACTTATTAAAATAAAAAATAACTATTGATAAATGATAAATGACATCAGCGATTTGTGTTTTGGGGCTAAATAATAAGTAGGTATATTTTTTAAAATAAAATAATTTATTATACTACCTACCGGAAAAAATAAGTAAGTAAGTAGAGGCGCCAGCACATCAAGCTACCCGAAAGTGTCAAACTTTCCCAAACATCTTTGAACCTAATGCTTTAGCGATAACGTTGAAAATCTATTAAATAAATTTGACAGATGGTAGTAGCTTGATGTTCTCGCGTCTGTACACGAATATTCGAACAACATTTTTCTTAAACTGTGCAATTATTTATTTAATGCAATACTATCTGTTGAAACTCATTATGCAAACGATGACATAATTAGGAGTTTTTTAAGGACACATTAACATTACAGATAGAATAGAATAGATAGAATGCTCTTTATTATGTACACCATACAAATAAGAAAACATAAGAAAGATAATACGTTTATTAATAAATTAATAAACATATTTTCTTCTTTTTAATGAACCGGCGAAACAAAAAGGAGGGTTATTTTACAGAGATGAATGTAGAAATAAGATTAATTACTATTACCTTATTGATTTTCTTAAAATTATTTTAAAACTTACTTAATGCAACAGTTACATTTACAGCTGTTTAGGATAAAAGAAAATAATATAAAAGTAAAAAATGAATGACCTACGTTAACTTTTAACCGACTTCAAAAAAGGAGGAAGTGCTCAATTCGGAAGTTTTTTTTTTACTTTTATATTATTTTCAGTTTACAGTCAACAGAAAAGATTGATTAAATAAGAACTAAAATATGTAAAGATCAGGACCCGTTTATGCTAGAAATTAATTCGTCTTATACAAGGTGGACAATACAACAATAAATGAAAACAGTAGCAATACTAATGCATTAGGAAGTTAATTAGGAAGTATCAAATAAATTGTAACGATGAAATTAAAAAAAGGATTTTTTCTAACATATTAAATAGCATAAAAGTGTAAGCAAAAAATAACACCATTTATATATTGGTTCACAAACCATGAGAAAAGCGACAATAGCGCGGTGTCAAAAAAAAAATGCTGTTTATACAGATGCAGATGTCTTTAACCTGTCAGTGCTGGCCTGTTAACAGATACATCATGTAGAAAATGTTAAAAATGAAAATCAATGTCCAGTGACTAAACTATTGGATATATTTGATTGAATGTTTGTATGCAGACTGGGAACTTCATTAGGTATACGAAGTCTAATTTATTGTTGAATTGTCATCTCAACTTTGTATAGCTCCATCTTTTTCTCACCTTGATGTCACTCGGAAAGCTTCCTCGCTTTAAGGCGACAGCGACGGGATAGTAAGCGAAATTCAAATGTTCTTACGTTTTTGCAATTTGCAGCAGGGTAATGGTGTAACGCACTAACAGTAGCAATGGCTTTCATTTAGTCAGTTCAACAACATTAATTGTCTTATTTAGTATTAAGATAAGATTACGGCACTTTGTTCAGAGCTCTATTGTATATAAAGTCCTCCTGACCGTATTTCGGCCACGACAGTCAATCTGAACGGAGACTAGCTTACAAAATGGCACTAGCTTACTAACTAACCAATCACAAACAATGTCCACGCAACACGATAAACATTTGAAAACTGCATTATGGAAATAAGTTTTGTTTGTTACACCCTGTATTGATTTATATGCTGAAGAAACACCTTGTATGCTTATGTGCATAAGCACTGGGTGCAGAGGCACGTGCCAACATGTATCCAGCACCCTAATTGCGTAACTCACTATCACTCTCAATTTGAATAATTTTGAAGCATATTGCTAATCCATTGCTCCATATGTTCGAAAAATGTGTCAGCTTAGCAACGCAAATAACGCAATGAATGTTGTTGAACTGTCAAAATGAAACCCATTGCTACTGATAGTGTGTTACGCAATTACTCTGCAGCTCGCAGTTATTAGTTGTCGATAGGTTAATTTGTAAGTTTTACTAACATAGTTTATAATTCGTTGTTACAAATACTATTTTATTTTAATGTGTGATCCGCAATAAACGGTATATCCACGGTGTATCCTGTTGTTACAATAACAACAACATAATTATGAACCCATCATCTTATGTTATTCTAAGCGCCATTTTTATCACTGGGTCTTTGTATGTAGATAATTGGAGCACCACCCTCTTTTGGTAAACATATACATACTCGTATATCCGGCTGAGGAAATTAGACAACTAAAGTATATTCAAATCGTTCTTTCCAAACTGACATTGACATTAAACAAATAATAACTTTATGTTAGTGTAAGTAGATTTTAGAATTATTCGTACTATTGAAAAATCATGGAATTTGTTGAAGTTGCAGCGCAAACTGGCCCTTATGTTGAGTTTATTTATTAGTGTGCATACACACGAGTGACATGCGTCGACGACATAGGCAACTACAGCCGTCGTGTGTATGCACACTAAAAGTTATATTTCCAAATACACCTATTTGTTTACATTTTTGGAAACTAAGTTTCCAACGCAAAATGGACGGAACATGACCACATCCGGCTTGCCGTATCTGTGGACGTACCATAATCATTTGCAGGGTAAGTCAAGATTACAAGTTAAGGTAATTCCTCAATGTAGTCTGCGAAATTCAGAATGACTTAAGACTTTTGAAAGCTCATATTTTTTTACGAAAATACTTATTTCCATTAAATTTAATTTGGAGAGCTATATTAATATTTTAAATTATTATAATTTAGTGATTATTTTTAAGTGCCGCGAGTTGAATTATAATCAACATACAACTTTAAACAGCGCTGCAACTTGCAAAAAACCTAAGAAATTTTATATTTCGAAGGCTACATTGGCGGATTCCCCTTAATAGTTCAATCGCTTTTTGTTTATTGATCGGCAATAAGTCTATGGCATACTCTATGGTAACCAGGCCCCCTTTTCCCTTAACTCGAAATATTTACGATTAAATCTAGACAAGTTTAACTTATTTCTTTTTATTGAGTATTTTTCATTCTATAGCTATTTGGCACTTAAAACTTAGTTTTGACAACAATATTGCATGATCAGTAATATAATTAAGGCACATATTATTGTTATTAAGGACGAATCACACCAAACTTTTATACCTAGAATACTTAAGTGTTATCCTCAGGATACAATTTGAATTTTTGACAGTTTTTCCATACAAGAACTGTCAGACGTCAATTATTTCCACGGATAAAAAAAAAATACCTTTGATAAATTCAGCCCTTAGTGTAACAAGTTTTTAGGACCTAAAAATTCGAGGACTTCTTTAACAATCGCGTTATATTTTATAAGATCTATTATAGCTGCTATTTATATTTTAAAATCTTTTATGAAAAAATACATATTTTCTAGTATTATCTATCATACTAATTTATAACAATAAAACAAAACTATAAAATAATAATAATAAAGAAACATATAAAAAATAATAATAAAGTAACTTAATATAACATGTTTACTGTTTTATTGCATACTTAACAACAAAGAAAAATCTACTTATACATAAAAAAACAACAATACCTATATCTTAACAAAATGCAAAAAGAAACTGACATAACTATATACGTAGACTAAAGTAAAAACTACATGGAATGTTCAAACGTGCACAATTTAGAGGTACAGCCATCATCATCTGCCTGCCTTTTCCCAACTAAGTTGGGGTCAGCTTCCAGTCTAACCGGATGCAGCAGAATACCAGTATTTTACATGGAACGACTGCCTGTCTGACCTCCACAATCCAGCTACTGGACAACACGATACCCGTTGGTAAGAATGATTGTCAGGCTTTATGTTGTTGTTGTTCTTTCTAAAGCTCAATAAAAGTAGGAATAGTATCCTGTCGTAAATATTTCCTACTTAAATCTTCCTTCGTCACTTTTAGGTCCATCCAAAAGTCGTGAGAACATTAAACTTGCATAAAAAATAAACTATAAAATAGGTACTATTTGTACAAAACACATAACATCACGCTTTTAATCCCCGAAAGGTTAGGCAGAAGTATACCTACAGTACATCCACTCATTTGTACACTACCCTGATAGTACAGTTCGGCTCATATAAAAAAATGAGTATCAAAAACTTTAAATTAAACTTATTGATATTATAAAGGCAAGACTTGACATACATGGTTAGTTCTATTTACAGATCCGGCCGTTGTGTTAACACTAAGAATCATTTTTCTAAATAATTTTTAGTTGTAACACTTCCAACTGAGCTATAGATGTGCAAGGATCTTTTGGCGTTTAGGCAAAATCGGAACTAACGCCGCCATCTTGTTTTTTCAAAACATTTACACAAAACTATTGCAACAAAATTTACCAATAGCGCCCCCTGTCAAAGTTGTTCGAGGGCGCCAAAAGATCCTACAGACCGATCACAGTTATTTTATCTCTGAAAGCAGCAACCTTATTATAGCGGAAATAAAGATCACCATGATTTTGACAGACTTATCAGTGGCGCCAACCCAACTGCAACCTTATTAGAATGAGAATTAAGATGCTGTGATTTCGACTGTGATGCAATCAGAGGTAAAATATTTAAATGTGAAAGGACTGTAGTGGCAATTCAATGACTTCGTTTGATTTTAATAGTAACTCGTGAATATTATCAGTTACACAGATTAAAATAATAAAACAATCATCAATCATTGCGACTTTGATACAACATCGCACGCAAAACAAAACAATGGCACCGATTACCTGGTAAACATTTGTGAAATTAAGATACTCCATAGACAAGTTTAGACGTGATTAAAAAATTGGCTACTAAAAATACGTCAATTTACGTCAGGCGTACAAGGTTCTGTTGACGCGCGGCCAAAATCAGAACTAAAGCCGCCATCTTGTTTTGTCAATACAACTTCTGTGTCAATTTCACAAATGATTACCAACAACGCCCCTTTGCCAATATCATTCAGGTGCCAAAAGATCCTTGTAGCAAAGATAAAAAAATATTTTAAATCATTACAAAATAATGACGCAATTCCATTCGGACCACTCGATCGTCAATATAGACCACGTACGCCAATTAACAGCTACACTGAGTCAACTTATACTTTAGTGTACACCATAAAATACATAAGTAACAAAAAAAAAAACAACCTTATTAATCAAAAGAAGTTATTTAAAGATCAGAGTGACTGCCACAAAATTAAAAAAAAAAATACAAAATCATCACAAAATAATGATGCAATTCCATTAGCTTAATCGATCGTCCATGTAGACCATAAATAAACAATCATGATTGTCTATTATTTAATTTTTTTTTTTAAAGTCACACTCTTCACCTTTCACTACTTGACATCCACTGTAGCAACTTCGTTTGCCAGCCCGCAGATGTTAGTCCCAATTGCCAGGTTGAGGTAACCACTGTTCCCAAAGTCTTTGCCCCAAGAGTTCTTGGCTATGTAGAATGGCACGTCAGCTGATAAATCGTAGCCGACTAATTCTACTGCGTGGTTCAGTTCATTTGGAGAGCCACTAGAAGGAGAAAAAAGGAGTTATTTATATGAGGGACTAGCTTCTGTCCGCGTCAAAGGGGGTAGCGGGTTAAGGGGGGTCTGGCGGCCCCCACCGAATCTGGTAAAATCGTTCCAAAAATCTTAAAGAGGGTCGAAAAACAAGCAGTATAAGCTTTTTACCGACATTACAACCCCAAACGAAAACACGGTAATGGCGAAAAATATGATTTTTTGTGATTTTTATTTTTTTCAACCAGTTTAATTTATTTTTAAATGGTTTAAACTCAATTAAAAATTTGTTTTGGATGTGTGGAAGTCCCCTGAATTTTTTCAGATTTTTTGGTCAAGTAAAAACATGTGAATTTTAGGTTTAAATGCGAAAAAATCGTGAAAAACGCGTCATTTTCAAGATACAACCCTCTTATTTTTAGGGTTGTTTTCATTTTCCCGAGGGGTGCTGTATAGTATAGATAGCGGCAATCGTCCTCTTTTGAATGCAGGCAATTGGACTCAATTTGGTCAATACTGGTGAGCGGGGCGATTTTTTGAAAAAAACTCGAATTTTCAACTTTCGGTAAATTACGGCGCGTAGGTACTTGGTATAATGCGTCTTTGCTATAAAAAATACATCTCTATAGGGGTTTTTGAGATCGCTGATCACGAATTGTTATTTCTTGTACATTACGAGGATTAAAAATGTAAAATTGTTAACTTAGCTCTGTAAAAAAGTATTATGCTATTTTATATTACTGTGTGACTATTACGTAAGCTTGAATAAAATATGATTTATACCAGAAAATTTAGTTTCATTGATTATATTAGTTGAACACGATATTAAAATTGTATAAATGCTGTGATTCAATGATATTTTTTACATTATCAAACCTGTGTTAATAAATATGTATGGGTGAATTTGTTGTCAAAAAATTTTTTTTACATCAAATTCGTGATCAGCGACCTCAAAAACCCCTATAGAGATGTATTTTTTATAGCAAAGACGCATTATACCAAGTACGGGCCGTAATTTACCGTAAGTTGAAATTTCGAGTTTTTTTACAGCACCCCTCGGGAAAATGAAAACAACCCTTAAAATAAGAGGCTTGAATCTTGAAAATGACGCGTTTTTCACGATTTTTTGGCATTGAAACCTAAAATTCACATGTTTTTACTTGAACAAAACATTTGAAAAAATTCAGGGGACTTCCACACATCTAAAACAAATTTTTGATTGCGTTTAAACCATTTAAAAATAAATTAAACGGGTTGAAAAAAATAAAAATCACAAAAAATCATATTTTTCGCCATTACTGTGTTTTCGTTTGGGGTTGTAATGTCGGTAAAAAGCTTATACTGCTTGTTTTTCGACCCTCTTCAAGATTTTTGGAACGATTTTACCAGATTCGGTGGGGGCCGCCAGACCCCCCTTAACCCGCTACCCCCTTTCTTGTTCCGCCGACCTCGTCCCATTGTATCGCCTATTAATTCGTTTTTATTTAGAGTTCTTTTCTACTTCTTTTGTTTTTGTTCGGCTCCTAAAGTTCCTAGTGTGATATCAAGTATGTTTATAGCCTTCCTCGAGAATTGGGCTATAAAATCAACAAGGATTTTTTCCAATCCGACCGGCAGTTCCAATCTTCAGCTTTATTATTAGTATACACAGATAATATAGATTTGATTTAATAACTGATTTTTTTTTATTTTTATTAGCTAAATAGTGTCTTGATATTAGTGTTCCTATTATATTTGTACTCGATAGTATTAAACGAGCTATACTCGAATAGTTCGATTAATTATTCTTATTATTAGTTAATTCGATTGTCCTCTTTAATAACTTGTATTATTACCGAAAAAGATGAATGTTAAGATCCCTAATTTGGTCCAATGGACGGTGTGTATTATAGACAATTCGACAAAGTCTAGGCCGATTTTTGTTCTTATTAATTGTATATATTAAATTCGAATATAATTATGTATTCACATAGCAATCTGGTTACTAGCGCCGATATGCCAGCCTTTGTCAGTGCTGGCTCTCAACGCTGGTCGGCGCAGACAGTTTTCATACTTTTTCCCAAATCAGCGCCAACCTTGTCGGCGCTTATCGGCGACAAGACGGTTCGCACGATTCTCAATTCGTGCAGACCAGCATTGACAACCAACGCTTGCCACCGCCGGCAAGCTCTGGCATATCGACAAACAATGTTGCCATCTTACCCGCAATGGAACTGTATGACTCCTCCGAGGTAGTGTTGCCAGGTGAGCGCGTTGACTGCCACCGTGACCGGTCCGTGCGTCGCCAATGCCGACAGTATCTTGTCTTCAGCTCCCACGTATCTGGGAAAAAAAGACATAACTTTACGCATACTGGATTAGAATAGAGTTCAAAATTCCTTGTCAAAGCATTTGTCTATATATTAAATATAATAACAATCAAATTTCTACCATTCACGGCTAGCAACAAGGTTCAGACTTACTCTTCAGAGGTAAAATATTTCACTTTAACGCCGTTATTGTTCCTGTCAGCCTTGCAAGGACCATCAGTAAGATGGATGGGTATTCCATTTCTTTCTCAACCACTGAGGCAGTCTTATTCAAGCAGCCTAAAAGTACGGAGCCTTACCAAGACGTCATACAATTTGCAACCTTCACCGGATGGATATAGAGCTCAAAACTCCTGGTCATAGCATCAGTTTTTAGCTTAATTAAAAAACAATATAATTTCTACCGTATACAGTTGAAATAAGGTTCTAACTTACTCGTCACAAGTAAAAGATTTGACTTTAACGCCTGTACTATTCTTCTTAACCTTACAAGCACCATCGGTGAGACGGAGAGGGTATTCTGTATCTTTCTCGATCACCGCATCGGTCATCGTCAACCAATCGAGGAGTAAGCAAATGTCGCCGCCTGCGCACCCACTGTTGCCAAGACCGGCGCAGTCTATGACTTCCTGAAAGTATTCATTAATAGTTAATGACAGTGAATGAATGAATGTATGATATAGGTATTTTATTGGCGAGAATATATTCTTGCAAATAATCGAATATAGTGAAACCCATAGACCTTAAAACTTATGTTAGCTTCGTATAGATAGCTAACATAAGTTCTTAAGATGTATGGGTTTCACTCTATTCGGTTATTTGGTTTTTGTTTTTCTATATATTTTTTTTCATTTTTCGGGTATGTAGACTAAGCCTTCACATGCTGATCTACATACTACTGGTAATTAGTGTAATACTGGTAATTAGTGAACGATACTTAAACACATGATTTTTCTCATCATAACAAATAACTTTCACAAAGAAACGATTTTTTAATTTACCTAGCGCGTGACCCCAATCACCCCGATAGAATATTGAGTACATAACAAGAATAACGCACCATTACCTGTCATTTAATGTAGTTTCGAGTACTAATCCCTTTTTACAAACAAAACTATTCCATTTTTACCATACATTAGTCCAATGAATGAAAAGACAGGTTTTCCGGTATTTGTCTCTCCTTCCCCTTTTCAATCCATCCAAAGGTTGTCTTTAAAAGATCGCTCTTAGCGATAAGACCGCCCATTGTGTCACCCTTTGTAAAATTTCTATATTTATGTCTGTAATTTATACAGCGTGTAACGGAAAGGGGGTATCAACCCTGAAGGAGGTGAATGTGCTCATGAAACTCAACAACTTTCCCCAAAGAACATAGGTCGAAATATGAAAAAAAAATTTGGCCCCCCCATAGTAAATCAATCAGCTGGTAGTCAGTTTTGTAAGGGAGGGCCAAATTTTTTTTCATATTTCGACCTATGTTCTTTGGGGAAAGTTGTTGAGTTTCATGAGCACATTCACCTCCTTCAGGGTTGATACCCCCCTTTCGTTACACGCTGTATAGTGTACATATATTCTATTCTATTCTTCTTCTTCTTCTTCTTCACGTACTTCATTGCTGAAGATCGTGTCCCTGAAAGGCCTTCGTGGCTTTATGGACAATGTTCTTCCACTTCGTTCGGTTCTCAGTTTCCCTCAGGGCGGTCGTAACACAGAGTCCAGTCAGGGCGGTTCCTTGGTCTGACCAGCGGTTAGGTGACCGTCCGCGAGGTCTCTTCCCATCTACTTTGCTACTTTTCTAGATTATCTGCGGGGTAATTGCGTAACACACTATCAGTAGGAATGGGTTTCATTTTGATAGTTCAACAACATTCATTGCTTTATTTACGTTTTTGAGCAGACAAATTTTTCGAACATATGGAGCAATATGCTTCAAAACGATTCAAATTGAGAGTAACAAGTGTGTTACAAAATTAGGGTGCTGGTTCTCGACGGACAATGTGACCAAAGTAACCGAGAATCTTTATGCTATAGGTAACAGGACAATAAGTGATTTCCTGGATTGAATTTGACAAGTGGGCACTGGCCACTTACTAATATAATTTCCTACTAGGTAGGTAGTGAGACTTTGAAAATACTTCACGAATACGAATGGTAAATAAAAATAGATAAATGATAAATATTTATTCCTCAATTTTCATGATTGCACCTACTACTGTTTGTCTCTGTATCACCCAAAGGTTTACCGGTAGAAAATGCCTATGGCATTAAGTCCGCCCCTGTACACTTATGTGCTTGAAGTATTAAATAAATAAATAAATGGTACTAAGAGGAAACGCGGGAACTGATGTGAGATGCAAAGCTTAAGCCGCTCGATTACTGACAAATACGTGCACTGACTGGACACAATCATAACATACATGATTATGTACGTGGGTAGATCAAATATAAACCGGACTTAAGTAAAAAAAAATACGCACGTATTATTATACTCCTAAAAAAAAGGAATGTATTTTATTTTTCTACATAATCTCCCCTTCTATTAACACATTTTTCCCAGCGCAGGGGATGTTTCTTGATGCCAGTATCGAAAAATGTAGTCGGTCGTGCCTTTAGCCAATTGCACACAAATGATTCCACTTTCTGGTCAGTGGGAAAACGGCGTCCTCCACTTGAATTTTTTTTTGTGCCATTCCTGCACTTGAGTTCTTGAAAGCGTATTCTTATCGAACTGTAGAGTCAATGGATGCAAAATTTCGGAAGGTTTTATGCCCTCCTGTGTTAAAAAAAATATGATAAGTCGTTGCTCAACAGACTTATATACCTCCTGCTCATACATGATGCTACTGGCGCGCAATAAACTAAAGTGAGCCGGAGCAGTATACCCCCCTCCCCTAGATGATCCCCTCTAACACATACAACAGCACCAAGCGCGTCACTTCACTCAGCGACCAGTAATAAAAAAAGTCCTGTTTATATTTGATTCACCTAATATGTTGTGTCCAATCACCATTGTAGGCTGATTAGCCTATAACGTTCCCTGCTGTGACACATGCCTCCCCGCTTCAAGAGTGGGTCATAATCTACCACGCGGGCTCAGTGCAGGTTGGTAGGTGTCACATGTCTTCGAATTTTTGTTTCAAGGACACGCTGGTTTCCTCACGATGTTTCCTTTCCCCGTTTTGAGAGTAGTGAGAGAGATGCGCCTGTCATGGGTGGCTGACGGGACAAGTTCACTCAACTCTGTGTGGTTATTACCTCAAAAGACCATCTCTGACACTAATATACATCGTCCTCGTATGTCTTCATCAAGGTTACGTCTGGGCTTAAGGGTGCGTTTCCACAGAAGCGGAGCTGCGCGGAGTTCAGCGGAGCAGAGCCGTGTAAATAGGTAGGTGTTTCCACTAAAGCTGCGCAGAGATGAGCGGTGCAGGGCTGAGCTGTGTAGCTGAGTGAAGTGGAGCCGAGCGGAGCTGAGACAAGTGGAGCGGAGCTGAGACGCCCGGAGCGGACCAGAGCTGAGACTAGCGGAGCGGAGCTGTGAAGTGGAGATGAGCTGAACGGGGCTGTGAATACATTTGGATTTCAGTCAGTACGGTGTCTGTCGGACAGTGAGGACGCAATGTGCAACCCCGCTCTACCGCGCGCATCCCCGCTCTACACCGCACAGCCCCGCTCTACACCGCACAGCACTGCTCTACACCGCACAGCCCCGCTTCACCCGACACAGCTCCACTAAGCTCGACACAGCTGTGCCCCGCTTATCTCCGCGCAACATACATCTTAATGTAAATCTTCTCAACTCCGCTAACACTGTTTCCACTGAATTGGAGCGGAGATGAGATGTGTATTTTGAGCAAAGTGATTGATCAATTTTTATAAGTCTCTGCTCAGCTCCGCGCAGCTCAGCTTCTGTGGAAACGCAGCCTTAAAAGACTCAATGATGTCTGAGTTGGTTTCGGTGTTTTTTTTTCTCGGAGTAGTCGGATAGGAGACATCGACCTCGTCTAGTTTTAAAGTTTTTTTATTTTGACGTGTTAAAGTGTTTGTTCAAACCAGTTTATAGAAAAAACATATTTTATCGTTTAAGCGGGCGGATAGACAGCACTCCACATTTGGCTATAAGTCGGTATATTTTTATTTAGACCTACCTGCACGCTTAGTTTATCCAGCTTGCCAGTTTTGATGGCAGACATTGCTTCGATGGTACCGACGGTGCTGAACGCCCAGCATGCTCCACAAATACCTTGGTCTTGTACCGGACCGATCACTCCTTGCGTCCTCCTGGAATAGCAGAAAAGCCATTTTAGCTTGAAGATTTGTCTGTTTACGTACGGTACGGTCTGTTCGAAAAATATGTGATGAAACTGAAAACAAACCCTGTTTAGTTGTTGTAGTTTTACCCTATAGTAAACCCACATTACGCCAGTTATCGGGCACAAATCCAGACTTCGGGCTGCTACTAAGAAATTCCAGATTGAAAATCCCATTAACACTTTGACCGACCTAGGAATCGAACCTGTGGCCACATGCTACCACTGGACCGACGTGGCGGATACACAAACAAGTATCACCATAATACATTATTCATCCATCTTCGTGATTACATAATGTTACTAAATGTTAGCTAAGGAATGTATCTACCCATTACCAATGCACAACCATTTAAAGGAAACTGGTTTTAATAAGTGGGTGATGTATTTATAATAGGTATCTTTTCTAATCAATTCTAGACTGGAATCCGACCCCAACATAGTTGGGAAAAGGATAGGCAGAAGATGAATAATAAAATAGGTAGTAAGTTTTAAAACGATCCTTTCATTACGCAACAGCTCAAAATACCAAGCTTTCAAGCAAGTGACGTTTAGAATTATTTAAAATTATTATTTTATCCGTAATTATGATATTATTGCTATGACAAATAGTTTATCTTTTATAAATGTTAATTCCGAATTAATAAATATATCTCATATCTGGCTAGTTGGATTTTAAGACCTAATTTCCATCACGGCTAGATTTGTGCCCAGTAGGTGGCCAAAGCTCGCTCCTACAAGGGACACAACATACCCGCCAAAATGCGGGTGTACACATCTTCATCTGTTTTCGTATACCTGTTTTCGTCGATAGGGTATCGAAGACAACAGGTATGACGTCATGATATGCAATAAGAGAAAAGCCCATTCCCTGCTGGAAAGATTAGCAACTCAACAAAGTATTACCTACGCATGGACACTGTACCTAATTAAAGCCTTAGAAGTTACGTTGACCCAAAAAAACCATAACCCCACATCTTCCCACAAAATGATTAACCAAATCTGTAGCAAACTGACTATAGAAACACTGATATGAAACCGGTTTTTCTACTAAAGTGATTAACCTTCGTTGCCAGACACGCCGATTGACGAAAACACGAAACAAAGAAGTATCAAATTACTTGGTAGTATGTTATGCCAAAGTTATTATCATCAACATTACGTTAAGCAAAACTGTACTAATTTTAATGCCTTATAATTTTTGAATAAATATATTATTATTATTATAAGCCGAATCCAAGTAGGTATTGAGAATTAACAAAAAAAAAAAAAAAACCTTCAAAGCTGTATCTTTAGACCACCAACGTGTTTATCTAATAGTTGAGAGTCTTTTAGTATTTCCGTCCTGTTTAGTTTGTTCCTATATCTCGACACGTTTGGTAAGATTCGCGAAGAAATACAGCCACGTCAGTCAGCTAAATAATGAAGCATTTTGAATTACAGCTTTAGTAGTATTTAATACTAAATTCAATACATAACCATACCACCACACATGAATTTGTTCTGGAGATTCTATGGAAAAACAAGGAAGAAAACCTACACCGACCCGATATTAGAAGACTTTAAAACGGCCCGGTTGAAGACTCACATTGCACATCAAACTACTACAATCTGTCAAATTTCTTTAGTAGATTTTCAACTTCATCCCTAAAGTATTCGGTTCAAAGTTGATTGGGAAAATTTGAGTTTCGGGTAGCTTGATGTGCTGGCGTCTGTACCTACTTGTACTATTCGATTATGATATGTGTGTGCAGTTTATTGACGCGAGGCAATCATCATCTGCCTAGCCTTTTCCCAACTATGTTAGGGTCGGCTTCCAGTCTAACCGGATGCAGCTGAACACCAGTACATGGAGCGACTGCCTATCTGACATCCACAACCCAGTTACTGGGTAATACGAAACCCCTGGGTAAGACTGTTTGTCAGACTTTCGGGCTTCTGACTACCCGTAACGACTGTCAAAGATCTACGAATGACAGCCGGGACCAACGGCTTACCGTGCTTTCCGAGGCACGGAGGGGTCTCGGTATGTAAAGATGGTCACCCATCCACAGACCAACCGCGGCAAGCGTAGCTTAACCTGATCAATCGACCTGTCCGGCTGTTATTATTTAGCCACGGGCCCCTCGACGCGAGGCAATCAAGGATATTTACTTAATAAAAATTGGTTACGACTTAGGCATCATACTCTTAAGAGGGTTCATCCGTTAGAGCCATGTTGGAGATTCAAAATTGATGATTTCCGACGGACAATAAAACCATAATGTGTTTAATTTATAGATGAGATATTGACGTCATATTGGGAATTTTATAATCTAGTGCATGGCTGAAAAACATTTTCAATTTTTCGTATAGTTTTCTCATCAGAACCGTTTTTATGCAAGCCTTTTTTTAAACTAGCGATCGACGGTCTAAGCAGATGCGAGATATTAGTAAAACCATATACGACAAACTTATAACAACATTACTTTATAAAAAATAATAACATTTATTAGTGCATGGCTGAAAAAAAAACACGATTACTGTAAGTTTTCATTCAAGAAAAGTATATTCAAAAGTGTCAATTGTAGCCACTTTTTGAGATATTAAACGTGTTAGTTTAGGATGAAATCCGAAATATTTATATTTTCTTTTAGACCCAGTAAATTAAGACATTTATGTTCTAAAACATGGTTCAAATATTTTTTTAATAACTTATATGTTTATTTTACTATGAATTATTTAGTATTGCTATATAATCGGCGCGGATTCACGCCACCGCTCAGCGCGCCGCTCTGGAGTAACGCTCTTAAGCCTAATTACGCAAAAGCTAATTAAATTATATTACAGACAGGAATTTGAGATAATTTTCAAGTTATGGAACAACAAACAGAATACTAAACAAAGTACAAATTCCATTGCAAACAGCGATATTTCATCGGTTATTAAAAAAAATAAAATGGTCCATACATTTTGACCGCATAGGTATTGTACAGCCTTGAGGGGCCAGCCCAGGGGGGCTTGTGGCAATAGCCGCCGCTAATAAGCCTGCTGAGTCGCAATCGCAAGACTCGCAGGTAAAACAAGCGAAAAAACCAAAAGGTACCCCCTTTTGGTTTTTCCGCTTGTTTTACCTAATCACCACTAACGAAGCCGGTCTAAAACCCAGAAGGTTTTGGTAAGGCAGGGTCCAGGGAAGGACACGAACGACGAGGATGGTTTCATCAAGGTGGAAAAGAAGAAGAAGAAGAAGCCTCCTTGTCGGAACCAGTGCGGCACCGCGCCGGCAGGACCCAACATGCTGCTGCGTCCAGCAATCCCGACGACGCGCGACGCTGCCGTACGTGTCCAGGCTGCACCACTCCACGAAGGTTGAGGAGATCGTGGAGCGTGTTCCGACACATCATCTCGAGAAGTTCCTCATAGAAGAGTTCTGGCCGAAGGGTGTTGTGTATCGCCGGTTTCGTGGCCGGCTACATGACACCAGTCAGCGAAACACGACGCCGACACTTCGTGTGCAGTAGTTATTAGTTTGTTATGTTATATGTATTTATAGTATTTTTAAGTTATATTATTATAGTATTGTATTTGTGATACTTTTGTATGTATTAGTTTATAAGTATGTTTGTTGCCTGAAATAAAGGAATAAATAAATAAAAACAACTGCACGGGTCGATCGATCAGGTTAAGCTACGCTTGCCGCGGTTGGTCCGTGGATGGGTGACCATCTTCACATACCAAGACCCCGCCGTGCCTCGGAAAGCACGTTAAGCCGTGTACGTTACCCCAGCAAGAAAGTGTCTCCTAGGGTTATATGAGTAGAACGTATAATTGGTGCCTTATTTGCTGTAAATGTGCTGTAAATAAAAAATGTGTGCCCCCCCTGTCGTTTTGGAAAAAAACGGAAAAACGATTCTTGCTGGGGTAACGTTTTTGTAGCAGGAAAATTCTAAACGAATGATCGGAGAGAAAAATTGTGCATGGCCAGAGAGCTTATATGTGTGCCAAAATGTGCCCCCAAAAATAAAATCTGTGCCCCTTCAGGTTTTCCAGATATTGCATTTCCTGCTGGAGTAACGTTTTGATGAATCGTATATCTCTAAAACCATTGCATGTGGCCCTGTAGAATAAACATACACGAGTAGCTCTTAATGTGTACCCCTTAGTGCCCCAATTAGATTTAAGAAAATATTTATAGTTTTCAAGTTATCGCGGTTTTATGAAAACCCGAAAAAACATCGCAGCCCTTGAATGAGACAAGTTATAAGTTCGCTGAAAACTGTATTCGGTCCTTCTTGACGCTAATAATAACCATATTGGTTGTGGAGGTCAGGTAGGCAGTCGCTCCATGTAAAATACTGGTATTCAGCTGCATCCGGTTAGACTGGAAGCTGACCCCAACATAGTTGGGAGGCAGGCAGATGATGATGAGGTATTGTACGGCCATTTTTTTTTATAACCGACGAAAAATTTCTACGCTAGGGAGTCTAGAAACATGTGCTGAATTCATGTTTAGTATGCGCCCTCCCACCCTGTACGATACTTACTTCTCTCTTCTTCTCTCTTCTTTCTTCTTCTTTCTTCTTTCTTCTCTCTTCTTCTTCTTCTTAATGTTGTAGAATTAGCATAGATATAAGCGATTTGGTGTAAACTGTTAGCTTATATTTGATCAATAAATGAATATGAATATGAAACGAGAGATGAAAACTAGCACATGAAGAAACTTACCAATCAACCTGTAACGGCAAGACCGCCCTTTTATTCCTGATGAGAACATAAATATTACGATGAGGTTCGTCAGCATAGTTCCCGTACTTGTCTCCATCATGAGCATTCGTCGCTGCCCTATCATTCCGGTTCCTCCTGCTGTACGCATCCGTAGCCTTCGGAAACTTTTCGTCAGATAGATGTAGCTCCTTGAACTCAGTCTTGGACATGTCTGATAGTTTTGTCAGACCGTATTTGGCTTTGCAATGGTCTGGTCCTCGTGAACCAGCGTTTAGCAGCTCTATTTCTCGCACTGATGCCTGGAAAAGAGGTTTTTTATTAGATTCGTTTGAATTAATTAACGATACTTTGAAAAATGTTATGAAGAAATTAAGATACTCCATAGACAAGTTTAGACGTGATTAAAAAATTGGCTACTAAAAATAGGTCAATTTACGTCAGGCGCTGCCTAATTTGACAGGACTAAACTAATATTTATCTTCTGTCCTTTTCGTAATGAAATAGAAAGAAAACGATGCACTGAACTTCAATTTAGTTTAGTTTGTGAACGAGGGAATCGGCGCCATTATGTATTAAATAACAGGCACAATAAAATATATTACTTCAGTGTTTGAGAGTAACTATATTGAAAAAACCAGCCATGCACAATACTTGTCTGCTCAAATCACGATACTCGCATACACAGACACACACTGGTATCCTATAATAGAAAAGTGACATAGAGACAGAGAGAGAGAAAGTTGCATGGAGGGGGCATAACGTGACAACTTTACCTGTCAACTCCTATTACGGGCTGTGTTAAGGAACTTCATTCCAATAACACTGACACTGCATTTTCTAAGAATTTTTAACCAACTTCAAAAAGTAGGAGGTTATCAATTCGGATGTTTATATACAGGGTTATTTGTAAAACACCAACAACCTCTTAAGAGGTCATTGTACTCATCATTATGAACAACTTTTACTATGGGACCAAACCTGAAATCGTCAAAAAAAAAATCAGCTGTTACCTACATTTTGACAACTCGTAGGAACATAAATGTAGGGAACAGCTGAAATTTCTTTACTTATTTATATTTGTAATTCATAGGTATTTTGTACATAGTAAAGAGTATTCTATTCTAATTATTAGAATCCAAAATGAATATTTCATTTTCTTACCTAATAGCATAGCCTAATAGAATAGAATATATTTATTTGTATTAAAACATGGTATTTTTGGGTCTTATTAATAGAATTATGCTCTTTTAATAGAATGATGCTATTCTTCCATGTTTCGCCATGTACTGGCATACAAATATTTTAATATGTTAAGTGTAAAAAAAGACAAGATATAATTAAACTGTTTACTGTGTAGGTGTAGGTCTGTAGGAACCAGTTACTAAATTGCTCATTTAAAAGTCTTATTTAATTACAATAATAAATGATTACCTTCACACAGTGATTCATTCAAACTGCTTGCCCTTGTTATGCATTGAGATAAATATTTACATAGTCAACATTTCTGATACGGTAATAAACAAACAAAAAGATTAAGGGTATGACTTGTAAAAAGAAAGAAAATAGTTTGCATTGCAACTTACTGTCAGTGCCAAGTAAAACTTTATTTAAAAACAAACTATTACTCAAAAAAGGAACTCACCACAAAATGTTGAAGTCTTGCCGTATATTCATCGGGGTTTGGGTAACTTTTATTAAACTTTGCTATGTAATCATCGAACATTGGCTTCAATTCTTCCATAGATTTTTCCCGAGTTAGTGTAATAGGTATAGCGATAAATAATAGACAGAATAATGAAAATCCAAGCACCCAATTCCACCATTTCGTCATTTTTAACGAAATAAAGTTATTGTAAACACAAACAACGACCACTACACAACACCAAACTCAGTAAACTAATTTTGACAGCAGTCAACAATGTTGCCAATCCGAGTTTTATTTACGTTCTGAAGTTAATATATCATGTTGATAAAAAAAAACATTTCTCTAGTCACATCAGATCAGGCTAATGTTTCAACATGTCTTTGTGCTAGGCTTTCTTAGTATAAATGCTTGTTCACTACGAATGCTAATCCTACTACTTGACATAGTGATTGAATATGGATATTCTCTATCGTGCTCTATGACACTGCTTAGGATTGTAAGCATAAGCATAATCAGCTTTTGCTGGGACAGACACAGGCCTCCTCTCTGTGATAGGGAATGGGCCATAATCCACCACACGGGCCCAGTGCGGGTAGGTAAATGTCACATGTCTTCGGATTTTTGGATGTTAGACATATCAGTATAGGATTGTAGAGTTGCTATAATAGTTTACACTGTAGACGGTGCAGAGAGTATTGGCTATAAAACGTAAAAAACAAATTCCAATAAATAGTAAAATCATTTATTCTACAAAAAAATCTTAAAACTACTTCAGACATGATCACTCCATTTTCATACCATCGAAAATAACAAAAAACCACTTATTCTCAATACGAGCTCCAACACCGGTTGTCTTACGACTAAAAACATCATTATATTTCTTCAGAATATCATGGACTGTAGATTGCGTGACATTAGGGGCTAAAGACTTAACGTAGGACACTAGGTAGTCTAGCGAAGCGCCAAGTGGATGTACCATAAGGAAAGCTGATAGTAGACTGATGAGCTTGGCTTCGGAAGCCTTGACTTCTATTCCTGAGGATGTAACTTCTTCTGGTAGTGGGGGCGGTGGCTGCGGCTTCACGTTCTTGTTATCCATGGGGGGGTTGGGTACAGGAAACGGCAGTGGTGGGTACACCTGCAAGTAAAAATTTTAGCTTGCCTAATGAAAAACCACTTTTAGAAAGATTCGAAGACTGGAAGATAATAAAATGGGATGCACCAAATTATATAGACGAACACATATTTTGAAACGAGAACAATTGAAAAATATCTTTAAAATTAAGATTTTTGGTTTAATGTTTACAATGATGATGCATGACTGCTTGAGAACGTTGGGTGCGTTCTGAAAGTTGGCAATGTCGCAAATAGCTGTAAATTTTTTCACTATTTGATTAATAAATTAATAATTACTACTACGGTCACACAGTTATTAGATTTTTCCATTTCGATTTTTTACTGTTTGTATTTCCTGTGCGTGTCCCAAATAAAAATAAAAAATTATTTCTTTCTGAACAAAAATTAATTACCTGTTTGTTCTGCTGCAAGGCCTGCTTAGCGATGAAGTGCGCCTTGAAAGTCTCGAATCTTCTTTCAGCCTCATCCTTGGCCAAATGAGCCTCGTTCTTGTAACCTTCCAACTCATGAGTTAGGTTTTCGTTTTCAGCCTAAAGAAAATGAGTATTATTTTATTTTCCGTTCATGTTGTACATACGGCTCCATATCAAGCTATGCATTTCCAGTTTTAGCTGACCTCGCAATGTGTAGGTTTTTCGGAAAATGTATAGTTTGATATGTAGCCGTGTGTACTATTCTTTTTTTTTAATGCTTAACTAGTACGAAGGATTATAAAACCGTTTATTCTAATTGGCAATTAGAGTGAGATTTTAAATGTATAAAACTGCTCCGTAGGCGTTATTACTGCGGTTAAGTAGATTTGAAAAATTGCGCAATATTGACGCCGATTCCCTTGTTCACAAACTAAACTAAATTTAAGTTCAGTGCATCTTTTTCTTTCTATTTCATTGAGAAAAGGACAGAAGATAAATATTAATTTAGTCCTGTCAAATTAAGATACTCCATAGACAAGTTTAAGTGTCTAAACACACTATGCCGAAGTTACGCGACCGAAGTTCAGCACAATTACGCCTGCAATGCTATTTGAATTATTGACGACACACTATGCCGAAATTACGTCGCGTCATAGCGTACAGCCTAACTTCGGTCGGGCGTAAGTTCGGGTTTCGCACCTCGAAAGTAATAACAAGATCACTTTGTTTTGCGTCTGTCAGTCCAACTGTGTAGATAACACGACACGACGCCACGACAGCGCTCGAGACACTTAATACACACACAAAGTTTCGGAACTGAATTTCTGCCGCGTAAGTTCGGCACTTATGGTGTGTCATATCAGCCGAATACGTCGGATCGTAAAATCAGCCGCTGAACTTCGGTCGCGTAACTTCGGCATAGTGTGTTTAGACACAAAGACGTGATTTAAAAAAAATCTACTAAAAATACGTCAATTTACGTCAGGCGCTGTCTAATTTGACAGGACTAGACTAATATTTATCTTCTGTCCTTTTCGTAATGAAATAGAAAGAAAAAGATGCACTGAACTTTTTAGTTTACGTTTGTCAACAAGGGAATCTGCGCCAATGTTTCACTCTAATTAAATAGTAGTAATCAAGTATCTGTCAAGACTAGTAGACGTATCTCTAATTTATATTATTTGTTGATACTTACTCTAAGTTGTTCATATTTCTCCAAAGACACCGAAGGCTTGCCTGTCCCTTTTTCCATTTCTTCTTCATCAAATATAGCATTGAACTCATCTTTTATGTTGTCTAATTCCTGTAAAATTCCATTGATTAGCATGTTGTTTTAACATTTCAACATACTTATTCTTTTTTTTTTGCACAAATTTATCTATTTTTTTTTGTTTGCCGTTTTTAGGTAGGTACCTACATCAATCAGAATCAGAATCATGTAGCACCCATCTTTTATTTCCCATCTATAACTACCTGTTTACAATACACCTCCCTTCACTTGAATACTGCAACTTCTCCTCCACAGAAGAAAAATAAAATTTCGCAATCTGTCAAAGTATTGCTAAAATCTAAGAATCAGAGACTTACTTTGAAAATAAGAAGAACAGTGATGACATCATGTGATTGGACCAATGATGTCAAGGAGCGTGGCTCTGGGAGTCAGGATTCGATATCTCGTTCAGCCGGTTTCAGCAATTGTGATGGTGTTGAAGACACATAGATAACTCGGAAGACCCCGTAGATAGCTCGAAAGACTCATAGATTCTGGCGCATTGGCTTCTAATAACATGAACTCATCACATAATGCAATACTTCGACAGATTGGAAATAGATACTTTACCGGATGATGCAGATGAACAAAATCAACTGATGCCGAAGCTTCATTTTGGTTGGGATGGCAGCCGATGCTCATGAAACAGCTGCTAAACTGCTAACTCACCAGTAACTAGTTTGGAAATGGATGTCGGGCTCCAGCAGCTTCACATTGGGAAGTAAAAAAATGGTTTTAGGTCTCCTACAATACCATATTTTTCTTTAATCATTACCATTAGCAGAAAGTACTCCTGAGTTTAAGAAGCCGTTTACTGCGATGCGATGCGATAGCAATTTGAAGTTGTGAAAGTTATTGGCACTGTGTCAAAATAATTTCCAGAAAATCATTTTCACTTACCTTTTACAGGACAGAATTTATTACATTATTTGTGTGACCTTACTTTTTTTTTTAATACTACATTGAACAAAAAAACCGCACCGTTTCACCGTACGCAAAATACGCGCATTGACGTGGAGTTGCGGACACCAGCCCGTATTACCTATTACCTACTACATTGAACATTGTATTAAAAGGCTGGCGCGATTGGCCACAGTGCATAGCAATGTGAAATAAAAAAATCGCCTACATGTAATGGCCCGCCCAAAAGTACGCCTTTCAGGAGGTAATACCATGGAAATAGGTTTTAAACTAACATAAATACTTTGAAAGTAACACCTCTACCGGTCGACACTCACTAGGCGGCACGAGGCGTATGTCAAGCCAAAGCATTAACATTTGTATGGCCTGGTTTGCTGAAGCCTTCCGCGGCATAACGCAGCAACCCGTGGTATGTTCAATTCCCCTTGTGACGATGTCAAGGAAATTTCAAATTCAAATAATTTATTTTCTCTTTCACATACAATGGTATCATATAAATTTAGACAAGCTTAGAAACTAGTTTGTGAGAAACTGGTGTCTGCACTAGAAATACCTGTATGCTATACAGGTATTTCTAGTGCAGACACCAGTTTCAGAGTTTCAGATCACCAGGGTCCCACCACACATTATGTGAAAATAATTAGTTATTTAGTAAATGTGAAAGGATTATATAGGGCATAACATAAAATCAATGATAAACAGATTAAAAACAATAAAACAAAAAGAGAAGTAAGTGGAAAAAGGTGATTTAATAGATGTAGTGAAAGTAGGGGGTTGAACTATTTTCCTTTATAATCTAAATTGTGGTGCCATTCAACTAGAGCAATCTTACAAGCCTTTGTTGTTAGGTGGTGCCCGTGGAAAATACTAGATTAAATAACTTGGATTGGGGGGGGGGGGGGGGGGGGGGCAACAGGCAGTTGTTGTAATATTTAAGGAACCGAGCAGAAATGGGGTCAACACTTTCAGAGCAGGTGTTTTTAAGGTTACAGATAAGGGAGTCTATCTCCTTTTCATCTGTGGGAAGAAAAACCAATAAGTTTGGATGAGCGACTGAAATACTGGTAGGGGTAGGGGCGTGATGATTTAATATCTTTTCAGCGAGGGATTTACCAATACTGGAAAACAAGTAGTTTACCTCATTGATAGACTTTTGGAGGTGTTCCATGAGTTCCTGGGCGGGCGGCTTAGGTTTGTCTGTCTGTAATTTTCCTAATGACCTTCAAAAGCTTTTTGCTATTATGCTTCGCGCTACGAATCTCCTCTTTCTCGTATTTCTGTCTAATTTTCTTCAATAAATCATTACAAAAGTTACGTTACTTTTGTACGTGATTCCTAATGATAGTGATGACAGTGAAATGTGAGTACTAAGGGTATGAAAATAAGATTCAAAATAATTTCCGTTAACTAAAATCACTTGCCATGACATGCCGCGCCGTGCCGCCTGGTGAGAAGTCTTAAGAAACGTTACATACCTCGGTCATTTTGAGCCACATTTCGATGTTCCGGCGCTGCTGCTTTGAGAAATGGTCAGAAACCCGCTGAATTTTCGCCGCCGTGAGTATTTTCGCTACCTGCTCGACTGGCGTTGACAAACGTTTTGTGTTAAAAATACATAGACATTTTATATTTTGACAACTATACATTTTAAGAAGGAACTGTTCCGAAAAATATCAATCTATTTTGGCAGTTTAAAAAACTGAATACGTTTTCCCAAGTTTTGAGGATGTATTTTTATATCAGCGGTAGTTAAACAAAATATAAAATGTTATGGAAATCGTATCTGCAAAATAAATTATTACACAGTTTGCCTGCTATTTTTCATCACATGACTAGAACATATCTCCTCCACGGCATTGCTCTGATATTAACTCTTGAAGAGAATGTTGTTCTACTATTTTAAGTCTTCTTTGACTTCCACTAGACTAGACATTTTAGTAATGAGCAAATCTTGAAGCAAGTGCAGATCAAAACAAAAACGAGACAGAAAAGCATACTTTTAGTTTCGTTATTTATGCTTCATTATAAGTCTTATCTGACCTTCCCATTTTCTAGTTATATTTAGTAAGTTGATTTTCTTTGGACAAATCCACGGCATTTACATCGCCGCATGCGAACTACGACCCACACTGACGTCACACAAAATCCTGCATGTCGCAAGCAGAGTTTATTGCGCTTAAGGCTGTCTATGGTTGCAATATAGGCATCATAGGAACTTGACGGCCATGGTTGCATTGCCAGATTCTCAACTTTAAAATTATGGTGAATCAAGGCAGGTTTATCTCACTGTAACCAACTCACTTCGTTATCTGTCCGTCGTTTAAGCTTACAAGGCTATCAAACTGAATTTATTACCTGATTTTAACCTATATGCAAGATTTTAATTTAATAAATTCTAGTTTGTTTTTACGGCATCCTCAGGATAAATATTGAACCTGAGGTACTTAAAAAAAATCAAAAGCGCCGACACATAACCCGTTGAAGTCGCTGAACATCACATAAACACTATTATAATACATCACCCTTTCGTAGTGATATGAAGATGATACAATACCTCCTCGCAGTACAACCAACCTGTGCCAACCAATGCAGAAGGAATGTGATAAAAGGTTCATATTATGCAGGTAGGTAGCTGGAATCACAATCAGTCCTCACAGCATCGTTATAAGACAAGTTTAAAAAAAAAGAAAAAAATATATATAACATACGGAAGGAGACTCCCCAGCGTCACCTGCAAATAAGCGGTGCTAGCACAAACCAAGTTCAACCAGGATTTGCCCCCAAGGTTGAACGACGACTTAGTCAAGGTTGCAGGAATCTGCTGGGTGCCGGAAGCCTAGGCCTGGGACAGATCGTTGGTTGATTCTTCCAGGAGGCATATGTCAAGCAGTGGACGTCTTTTGGCTGAGATAATACTGTCGAAGAGATGTCGATTTTTGACTGGCACCAGTTTCATCACGCTCTTGAACTTACGCCTTGCAAAACTACTACTTACTCAACTTGTCAGTAGAACTCTGATACTTCCCTCTCAAGTAGAAGACTGCACCCTAATTGCGTAACAGTATCAATCTCAATTTTAATCATTTTCAAGGATATTCTTAATCCATTGCTTCATATGTTCGAAAAAATTGTCTGCTCAACAACGTATAAATAACGCAATGGATGTTCTTGAACTTTCAAAATGAAAACAATTGCTACTGATAGTGTGTTACGCAATTACGCGGCTGGTTGCTAGCTAAGATTATTAGTTTAACGCCTTTAGCAACCGACGCTAGCGCAGTAGCAAAAGGATGACAGAGTAAAATGTATGAGTAAGGATGGCGTTTCGCGGGAGAATCGCAGTGCTAAGCGTCAATTTGATAAATGCGTTAGACTTTTTTATAAATTAGACTGAATTTGCTCGTCGGTGGCGTGTCTTCGTTCTCTGAAACTCCTTAGAACGTGTCTTCAGGTCGCTGGCGCTGCTCTCAAAACTGCTAACTCTATTATCCCCAAATTCTCAATGGACACTTAACTTATAAGCTTTTACGCAGAGCATGTGATCCAAGTTCTAGAAAATACGGATAGCACCTTGTATATTAGATATTTACTGCACTATCAACCACACCGCCGCTGTCACTGCGCCATCCGTATTTTTTTGAGATTTCGGAATGAGCGCAGTACGTACATTCACGAGCATAAATCACAAAAAAAAAACTGTCTTCTTGAGAACAGAAATTAACAAATGAATCATGAAATCAAATATTACTGTAGAGCTGTCCATAGTAATATATTTATGCTCGTGACTATACATACTCTAAAACGTTTTCTAAAGCCGTTCTGCTACTACAATACACCTTCAAATTGTTAAAGACGCACGTTCGTTCATAAGCGATTTAAAATTGAGTTTCGTTTGAGAATTCAGGTAATCTCCCGAGACCACCGATCCCTCTTAGTTGCTTAGCTGTCTTGATCTCCAACTAAATTAATGCTGATGTGTATAGAAATACATGCTGCGCCGCCTCCAAACTAATTGGGATTGAGACAGGACGACGATGGACTTCATTTCAGCTTACATAATCAGGATACTCAATCAGGGTCCAATATTAAAACTATCATAAGCATAGTTCTATAGTCTACTCACAATGCAAGTAATATGTCCGAATTTGTCCCTGATGTTGGTCTTCGGATACTGGTAGTCTGTATCTTCTCATTGAAGAGACTCGTGGCTAGGTAACAGCCGCACGAAGGGCAAGCTAGGCTTACCGAAGTCGGTTCGTAGATGGGTGACCATCCATTGCCGTCTCTCAAAAAGCACGTTAAGCCATTGGTCCCGGCTGTCATTCGAGTAGATATTTGACAGACGTTACGTGTAGTCAGAAGCCCGAGTCTGACCACCAGTCATACCGAGGGGTATCGTGTTACCAAGTAACGAGTTGTGGAGCTCAGATAGGCAGTCGCTTCATGTAAAATACTGGTATTCAGCTGCATCCGGTTAGACTGGAAGCCGACCCCAAGTATCAGGCAACGCAGATGGTAACTAAAAATACTTCAGTCTACTTACATTGCAAGATGATGTGTCCGAATCTGTCCCTGATGGTAGTCCTCAAAGACTGGTATTCATCATCCATCTGCATCTTCTCATTGAACAGTCTTCGAATCTGGTTGTTGGTAGCTTGGATCAAGGCGTAGAAGGTGTTTGAGTTCTTCTTGTTACATTCGCCGCGTTCTAGCCATGCGACCAGGGTCTGAACGAAATGTTTCAAATTAGTTTGTAAAAAAAAAAAAACATAATTTTTACTAGAGGAAAACATACTTTACTGCGCGTGGGGTCCTGGGTTCGATTCCCATGTCAGGCAATGTTATTCGGTTTCTCTAATTAGGAATTTCTCAGAATTTGTGCCTAGTTAATGGCACGAGACGCACCCCGTATAACATCGGACGTTAACATAACTTGCGAAGTGTGTGTGTATAGTGGCCCCTGTTTTTATTTAACCAGATTTGGTAACAACTCCCAGAAACTTCAATAAAGTGTAAATTTTCTAACTGTTACAAGTACAAATCGACCTTGTCGTTTTATAACGTGCTAGTGGCATTCAA
Organism: Eremobia ochroleuca; assembly: GCA_949629135.1. Classification (NCBI taxonomy): domain Eukaryota; kingdom Metazoa; phylum Arthropoda; class Insecta; order Lepidoptera; family Noctuidae; genus Eremobia; species Eremobia ochroleuca. The sequence continues at coordinate 7,825,731 of OX451385.1, read as the reverse complement.
CCTGAGGGTGATAAAGCAATTAGGAGGTCAACTATACTTAAAAGTAACATATAATTTAATATAATTTTGAAGAGCTAATTCTGAGCCTAATTTGAATAGATGACTTTTGATATTGAAGTAAATGGAATATTGTGCAAAATATGAAAGAAAACTAACCGGTGCAGCCTCAGCAAATTCATGATCACTCTTGATCTTCTCCCCGATAACCACAAGGTTGGCTGCGGTGAACTGCTCTACTCGGGGCGGAGTCGGTGCACGCTTACGTTTGTTCTTCTCAAACTCGTTCTGGTCTTCACGGTTCTGTGCGAAGATGATGTGATATTAGATAAATCATAATTTGGTCTCGGAATGCCGTATCCGGGCGTTACTATAATATCAATGATGACCGACCTTTTGCTAAAACTCGATGTGAATGACGTAAAACGACATGTTATTGCAAAGTAACTCATATCTGATTGTAATAAAGTATAAATTAGAATGATCGCCGTGCGTTTGACTTAGCTCTCGGCCTAACCTACCTAATAAATCTATTGATTTGCCAATATTTATTATTATTACTAGAATTATTTCAAAAATCCCTTCAAGCTATAAAACAGCTTGAAGGGATTTTTGAACTAATTATTTTTGAAATAATAAAAAAAAATTCGAGTTCTTAGTCTTATAAATTTTAAACGACTATGAACTCGAATTTTCAAATCACAAACAATTTTGTTTAAATTCTTTTTCCCTTTCTAACAAACAGTGAATAAAATGTATAAAAGTCAAAGTCGATTTAGTGCACATCCCTTTAAAACACTCACCAAAGCATAATCAATGAACAGAGTTGTTGCCTCGCTCTCCATTTGATCATGAAACTTGATGCGACTACCGGATACAAAGAATGACAGCTCCACACTCTCTGGCTTCTCATACCTTACATGACAAACTGCTTGCTTGTACATCTTTACTTCATCAATTGGGCCGAATCTTTGGAAGATCTCTTTGATATTATCTTCACTGATTCCAGAGGGCAGACCTCCAATGAAGATTGTACGACAACCGGGAGGTTTTTCCCTTCGTTGAGGTGTAGTTGTACCAGGGAGAGCTGGGAGGATTACACCGTTGCTAAAGTATATGTGCTGATTGCTCATTTGCATTTGTTGGTTCATCATCATCATATTATTGGGCATATTATTGGGCATACTATTTGGCATACTATTGGGCATCATATTCATGCCTGGCATCATATGTTGCATGTTGGACATCTCCATCTGTTGGTTCAACATAGGGTTTTGCATGTTTTGCATCATGTTGCCATACTGCATCATATTTTGTTGTCCTGAAAAGATGATTATTATAATATTGTGTTTTTTGTATTTTACATATATATGTAGCAATTATTTTTTTTTATCTAGCACTTCACAATTTGAAAACCAAAAACTACTTAGATTTGTTGGACACATTTAAGGGATCTTTGTAAGATGATAATAATAGTAAGGCCGCAACGTGGTGTGGTTGTGGCTTCACTCCTACCACAACCACACCACTTTGTGGCGACCAAATATGGGCAACTGGGCAAGCAGCTATTAGATATACAGGTTGAAATTGAAAACATGCGACAAATCGAAATGGGAGATTGTACTCATCATTATGAACAACTTTTACCATGGGACCAAACCAGAAATTGCGAAAAAAAAATCAGCTGTTCCCTACATTTTGACGAGTTATGCGAACATAAATGTAGGGAACAGCTGATTTTTTATTCGCGATTTCAGGATTTATCTCATAGTAAAAGTTGTTCACAATGATGAGTACAATCTCTCATTTCGATTTGTCGCATGTTTTCAATTTCAACCTGTATAGTCGTGGTTGTGGTGGTGTTGTTGCGGGTGTGGTTGTAGTTGGGGTGTGATTGTGGTTGTGGGTTTAGTTGGGGTGTGATTGTGGTTGCGGTTGGGGTGTGATTGTGGTTGCGGTTGGGGTGTGATTGTGGGTTTAGTTGGGGTCTGATTGTGGTTGGGGTGTGATTGTGGGTTTAGTTGGGGTGTGATTGTGGATGTGGTTGGGGTGTGATTGTGGTTGTGGTTGGGTTGTGATTGTAGGTGTGGTGTGGTTGTGGTTAGGTTGTAGTGGTGCTGTGGTTATGGTTGTGGGTGTGGTCCGGTTGTGATGTGGGTGTGGTGTGGTTGTAGTATGGCTGTGGCACATGTGATCAGGCTGTTAGATGTATAGTCAAAAGTTAAATCACTAAGGATTTCAAGGCATTAAAAGGCACTATATCTATCTGTCTAGGCTTTTCCCAACTATGTTCGGGTCGGCTTCCAGTGTAACTGGATGCAGCTGAATACCCGTATTTTACACGGGGCGACTGCCTATCTGACCTCCACAAACTTACATTAAAAGCCACTACTGAATGTAACCAAGAAAATAGAACAGATTCTAGTTTCTCCTTTCACAAAGTAATGCAAGCATTCATGGGATTTTTGTAAGATGACAAAAAACATGGTCTATATTTTTTCGGGAAAATAGGAGGCCTTCTGCAAAGGGTAAACGGAGAATAAAAATTGAAAAGTGATTTTTAAAATGTTGAAGAGAACTTGTTAAAGCTATGACTGAAAAATAGTCTTTAAATAAATAAAAATGGAGTATACTTATCATACCTGGCATCGTCATATTATTGTGTGGTTGCGTGTGGTCTAACTGCTGCATGACTTTGTCATCCCATTTGGGATATCTCTCGCAGTGTTCGCTGGCGTTCCGATTCCTGTGACCTCGGTTATTTCTGTCCTTGTTGCTGTGGTCACGGTCGCGGTTGCGGGACCTTGAGCGTCGCCGTCCTCTATCTGAAGCAGTACTACTGTTTGTTGCTGTGTTCATGTGATGAACTAGATGATGATTATTTTGTTTGTTTACAAAATAAATAAAGATTATTGTGGAGGGTATATAGTCTCACATTATATTTGACGGCACGGTTGGCGCAGTGGTTAAGCGATTGACTGCTACGCTGCGTGTCGCGGGTTCGATTCCCGCACGGAACAAATATTTGTATGACCTACATGTATTTGTTCCGAGTCTGGGTGTTTTTCTATCTATAATATGTATGTATTTACAAAAAAAAAAAAAAAAAATGTATATAAGTAGTTTATCAGCCATCTTGTTACCATAACACAAGCATTAGGTTGCTTAGCTTGGGACAAATGGTGCTGTGTGAAATGTCCAGGGATTTATTATTATTATTATTATTATCTCTAGGGAGGCGGCACTTTCAGAGGGTCACCAAACTGCCAGACATAATAACAATAAAACTTCTATTGTATTATGTAGCGTACAATGTATATGCCAGTGGAGTACCTAGATTAAATAAATAAACTCCGAACTGGGTTCTATAACAGCAAACTAAATTATAGGATTACTAGCTGTGCCACATTATGTCACCCGCATAAGTGTCGATCCCATGGGAATATCAGGATAAAAAGTCTTGTATGTGTTAATCCTGGTTATAAACTATCTGTGTACCAATTTTCATCCAAATCCATTCAGCCGTTTAAGCTTGAAGAAGTAACAGACACACACACTCACAAACTTTTTGATTTGACTTTGAGGACAGACTTCAGCGTACAAGCAAATTAAAATAATTCACACTAAAAACAAATAAATAAAATCAATAACTAACCTCGTTCACGGTCTCTCTCACGGCGATCACTCCTGTCCCTACTCTGTCTTTTATCTTGCGTTTGTGTTTGGTCTTGATCATTGTCTTTTTCTTCATGTTCAGGAATGATTACAACCTGGCTATTCACGTTTTCAGGTATTACAGGCCCTATAAAGTGACCTGTGGGCTGTGGGGGGTGCACATGCGTTACATGAATTGGCTGCATATGCATTTGATCCCCTATTATGGTAAAGGGTTGTACCAGCGGTGGTGCCATTGCATGAGGTGGTGCCATCCCGTTCGGTGGCATCATGTTAGGCATCATGTTGGGAACTCCATGTATTATGTTTTGCATAGCAAATTGCTCATTTCCCCACGTATTCATTATGACGAATGAGCTAAGAGCGTCACTACTTTTATATCGCTGAATTCTCAATTAAGAGAGATTGTGTAGGATAAATATTCTTGAAGTGAAACTATTAAATTAATCACAGATACAAGACAAACTTGATGAAATTGTATTCGTTTCGTAGCGTTAGTACATTCATGATCGATCAATGAACATACAACACAGACTTCAATATAATATCAACATCTAAATAGAAAGACAGGACAGATCACAGAACACACACTCCTAGTCCTAGCGGAGGGATAGATTGATAATTTGATACAAACAAATACAATAAATAATAAGATCAATGATCAATACAGATGACATTCAATGTTGCCATTGATTGCCATTGCCAAGCCTGATTTTAAAATATCCGTAGGGCAACGTGATGTCCGAATAAATCCGAAGATTGCAGCTTGCAGCTTGAAAAATTCATAGATTCTCGGACTTTTTTTTATGCAAGTCAGATATATCTAATCTACTTGGACCTGGCCTTCAAACTAGTTTCAAGTTGAAAACCAAAACCAAAAAAAATTAGGGGAAATTATGTCCAAGACAAAGGAAAATACAATGAGTTTCATCTGTTCTTCATTTTTGCGAACGGGGGTTTCGAGGCCTGGCCGAGCGAGGCTTTTGTGTCAACGCGTCCTCAGTATAAGCAGTCTCGTGGCCCGTATTGCGCAGTTGCTTTCAAGATTAACGAAGAAGCTATTAGCTTCAGCAGCATTTATATACAGCGTGTAACGTTAAATGCGCAAAACCTGAAAATAGTTTGATCAGAATAACGAGCAGAATTAATTGAACCACTCTTTAATATAGGTCACATTTTTCAAAGAATCTTCATTAAAAACGTTGCTGTGTCTATTTATTAATAGGTCAAGCAAGCCAATGTCAGCGCGGCGCAGCGGCCCGGTGACGACTCCTCCCTCGGTAAAGCGTCGTCGCAGACGCACGAAACAATCAGAATGGCCAGTAAAACTAAAACACCACATAACACCTTTACAATTTTTTTAATGACTTATTTTCTCTCTGAAATAGGTCAATTGAATTAAAAATCAGTTGGGGTGTCTGAGGTTTTGCGCATTTAACGTTACACGTTGTATAGTAATAAGCTTGTGGTAACCTCCATTCGTGTTTTTATTTTTAATAAAAACAACTCCGACAGTCCCGTAATACCGGTCGCTCCCGATACCAATCAATTAATACAGAGTTTGATCGTCAGTCCACTACATTTTGGCGCTTATAATGAAGACGCGTTGTAAAAAACAACAAAAGCCTCGCGAGGCCAGTCCTCGAGGCCCCAAAAGGCCGCGTGGCCTTAGTTTACTTTGCGAGGTTTGGCACATGGTGGAGTAATTTTTTGCAGAAGTGGTGTGCTGCGAATCATTTTACCCAAAATATTATTTTTGGGTACAAAAATATGATTTTTGGGTATAAATGTTTGAAATCCGAATGATCTTTTTTGTTGAACAGTTTCAAAAAAAGTTTGCACCTTAAGGATCCTCCTGTGATCATGGCCCTCTCGGGTCGAAGGCCCCTGGGAGCCCGTGGCATTATGCCTGTCCTGCCACCCTATTGTTACGCCACTGTTGTTATACTTGGTTGTCGGTTGATGACGAGCATCGTTCGTTTGGTTTCCACAAGTTACGAAAGTCATAGTAAATTTTGGTATTCATGAGCATGTCCTTGTTATGGAGGGCTTCACACACTGCGCACACGCTCTCAACTTTTTTGGGGTCATGGTAGGAGTTAATCTTTCCACCAAAAATACTGCCTGTAGGTATTTTTTTGGTGACTGTATCAGTTTCTTTATCTCGGCTGCTAATTCAGTGATGTTATGCTTTCTAGCGTCTATACAACGTGTAACGTTAAATGCGCGAAACCTCAGACACCCCAACTGATTTTTGACAAACCTGATATTATTGTAGGTACTCTGTGCTATAAACACATGAGATTTTTAGTTACCCACATCGCTGACAGAACAGAGATGTCTACATCGTGTTGAATTATGCCACCTGTACCTCTGTAGAATTCGCTCTCCTGTACTGCTGCAATTCATCTGCTGGCGGAACGCACCCGAGTCGCCGTTCCTGGACTGGCTGTAACCAAGCACCGTTCGAAGCATTGTTATGGCTTTTGGATGTTATAATGCTCTTTTTATAGCTCTTATCACTTTAAACACAATTTGCGAGACTTTCACCTAAAAAACTGATTAAAATTAAGAATGGATTAGAGAACTTTAAAGGGCCGTAGGAAGTTTACGACGGCCGTTCTCTTATTTCTTCTTTTTACTAGGACTCACTTTTTACTTACTACACTAAAACGTGGTCGCTTACAATGGTCCTGTTAAGAAGACTCAAAGTCACCCAAAGGGCAATGCAAAGGGCTATGCTCGAAGTTAAAATGCGTGATCAAATAAAAAATGAGATGATTTGCAGGAGAATTTACTTATTATGCGGTATGCCTGTAGCAAAGCATAAGAACGGTCCTTGTGGCGATACTTTAGGGAGGTCTTTGTCCAGTAGTGTAGTGAACTTCTTTAACTACACCAGCTGAGCAGTACTCCAGTTTCCAGCCGTGCGATTTTGTAACCATCTCACCGTGAAAGCTTGGGTGAAGTGAGCGTGGAGTGAGCTGTCATTCGCTAGGGATTAACACTATTAAGTGCTCACTTCACTTATGATTTCACGGTGAGATTTTTACAGAATTGACCGGCAGGTGCGTGGTCCGTATTTTAAACAACCTGCCTATAGAGACACTTTCTTAAAACTGAAATAGCAATGTTCCAAAGCCGAATTTGCTTATCGATCGCGATAATAATTTTCTAGCCTCCACAAAGTGTCAAAACGGGAAAATAAAGTATTGTAAAAATTTTGTTTTGCTTGTGTTATTGCATGGAAATTGTATTGTGAAATACTGGATGCAAAGACTATTAAATTGATTTCACGATGTGGTAAGTGATTATGATACAAGAAATGAACAATTGTCTTCTGATAAGTCATTGGTTTGTAAATATAATACTCTCTTTTAATACTTCTTAGCTCGGAATCAGTGCCGAAGGATTTTGAAAAGACAACAGAGGTTTTACCTTTTACAAAATATGGATTATCATCGATGGAGGAGTTTCGAAAAGCTGAAGAAGAAGTGCATCATCAGGAATGGTTAAAGAAAGCTGGTCTCACTAGTGAAGAAATAAAGATATACCAAGAAAATGAAGCAGGACTTCTGGACCAACGCAAGAAGATCGAATCCGGGATATTAAAAAATAAATTAGAAGAAATATACAATAAAATTAGCAACATGAACAACGTAAATAAAAGGTAAATTAATATTTTATCGCGTCGCTATATTGGTATTAAATTATTTATTCTTGAATTATGAATTCAATCAACATGATTTTCATGTCAGTATTAAACAAAAATTAACTCATATGTATGTTTCTTAGCAAGATACATATTAGATTTTGTTTCAGTGATTCTACACCTCACGAAGAACAGCCAAGCACGTCATCTGCCACAGCACCTGAAAATCTCATAGAGAGACTTCAGCAGAACCCTATCACATTCTACCCTGAGGGTCACCCAATGAACGAGCTTAAAGAATTAGAAGAGCATATATTCGGACACATGAAACCAGAAATGATACCTGTGACAAAAAGGCGCAAACTGCTTCGACGCTTGCAGAGGAAGAAGGACAGGCTGGTCCAGGACAACCCATTTAACATCACCACAATACCAAGTACATCAAGAGTTGATAGACCCGGCAGCGTCTGGGATATGAGGGAGATGCCTCGTTTGATTCCGCACACCATTACAAGTCGAGATCAAGAAGAGAATGCAATGGGTCCACATTTACGGGCAATGTATACGGTCAGGGATAACAAAATCGTGAGGTTAGAACCAGTTCAAGCTGAGCAGGAGGAATATAGGGCAGTGGATATTGTGATGCCTATCAATGAAGCTGAATCGCAGCTGTTAGAGGGAACCAAGATGTGCGTGGATGATATAAAGAAGATAGACCGATTCAAGGATTATGAGCCTGGAATACCTTCGAAGGTATGTTTACTGAAATACTTTTGATTGTAATATAGCTGTAGTTTTAGTTTTTATTGAGTTGTTTGTGTTTTGGTCCACTCAAGATTGATACTGTGTTCTCTATTTGAGAAAGACAACCTTTTATTTTCTAGAAAATCTTAATATTTGAAGCAGCTGCTTAGCTGGTTTTTTATGCAAAATGCATAACACTGTACTGAAACCTCTGCTTGGTCAGTCTAAAGCCAGTACAGAACCTCACTCAAAACTTCTGTAATTAACAGCCTATGTACAAAAGCCTTAAAAGCCTATGTACAACTGATAAATTGTAGAAGTAAACTTACATTCACAGTAGGTACCTCAGACCGGTTTGATACCTAAGCGCACATTACAGCCGCAGAGCACCGCATTGCAAGTGCACCTAATCACTAAAGGACAATTTTTTTCAGTTAACCTCTGGTATGTCGGAGCATAGACCTACGTGCCAAATTTTGTATCCGTAAACTTTCAGAATGTATATATACGACAGACCAGAGGTTAAATTCCAATTTTTAACCTTTAATAAAACTGTGGGAGTAGAGCTCCCACATACATTTTCATTTTTTAACCAGGCCGTGGCTGTAATAATTCCACATCATGTCATAGATTATCAATCGTGGAATATTTCAAAACTAATTAAATGCAAAATATGTGAGGTGCCTTTTTGTGGCCGCTACTATGCATTATGGCTCATACAAGATGAACGAAAGTTATTAAGGAGGATTTATGCAATGCTCTGGCTAAGCTTAAGGGTAGACGTAAACGAAGCTTGTCCATTGTGCAAACTTTAGGCTTGCGTCACACTACTTACTTACTTGTGTAACACTTATAATGATAACAACTACACTTATCCTCCCAGGTCCTATATCTGAAGAACATAGCTCCTGGAGTCAGTCAGGAACAGCTGTTGGTGCTCTTCAACCAATTTGTGTTGGCCAATGGAGGGCCAGTGGATCTACGGCTGATGACCGGCCGCATGAGGGGACAGGCCTTTGTAGCTTTCCGAAGTAAGTCCATGCTCTTGTTTTGTATTAATTAAATAATTGTGATTTTTCATATTTTCTGTGCCATTGCGAAACTATTGTGTGTGCTTGCTGTCTGTGTTAAGCAAAAACAAATATATTTTCTTTAGGTATAGTTCGCGTTAAACTTTATGGAGGCTCTGAAGTGCGTTACTCGCTGTGAGTATCCCACCCTTCACCCCCGCGGACCCATGAATTTGTTACTGGCCAGCAACTCGCCTCATGTTCCGAGCCACCATAAAGTTTGATGCGAACTATACCTACTTATTGGTAAAATGTGTTGGATGTTGTAATACTATATACTGCTGAATTTGTTTATAGACAAATATTCGCGTCATCTTGAGCATAATTATTACTTATAACGTTGCTTGCGTTCAATAATTATGGGAAAGCAAAAGTGTAGATGAAACTCAAAATCGTGCTAAATTAGCATCAATAATTTTTTTTCTGCAATCAATTACTCCAGTAAGAATTATGTACTTATGTAAATGTTTTACCTGACATAACAAGCGAAGTTTAGTTACCTGTCGAAAATCACCAATACTTAATATTAATAAGTATAACTTTAATGTGAAAATCTGCGCGAGTAAAAAAAAAAAAAAATTAAGTAATTAACGCGATTCTTTCTTCAACAGGCGAAGAGCTAGCGATCCAAGCGTTGGAAGAGATCAACGGCACCATTCTTACTGGCAGGCCAGTGATTGCTGTATTCGGCAGGAATACCAACAGAATTCAGGATGATGACGAAAGATAAATCGTTTCTTTTATTCATACACAACACCTGCTCTCGTATAATTTGTTCCGAACCGAAAAGAAACCAAAGTTTATAACGCCGCTTTTGAGGTTGTGCATGTTTGCATTTTCAAAGTAAGCAACGTCGCCAATAGCTGTTAAATATTAGCCAGTGGTGTAGCGTGCCTTGGAGGGGCCCTGTATCAAAATTAGTTGGGGGGCCCAAATGAAGGGTAAAGATTTCTCACAAAAGAAACAAAAATGCTTGCATTAAATTAAAATAAATATTTATTGATTATAAGTTATCGCTTCCTCCTAGAAATTGTCATTTAGAATTTTGTCATTTCTGAAGTCAAAACTCTATAGGCACGTATGACAGTTTTTTTTATATGTTTTTTTTCCCGGGAAGCACGAGATTAAGTGACTAACATTTTACTAATTTTTGCTTACACGCGTTAGGGGCCCCTGTAGCCCGGGGGCCCCGTATCATTGATACGGCTGATACGGCGGTAGCTACGCCCCTGATATTAGCTCAACTGTCACTAATGAGACAATTACTTTTTCTATTGATATCTACTGTACCTACCGATCTCTAGGAGATTTCTTGACAGTTGAAGGGATAAATCTAACATTTTAATGACTAATATCGTAACACTAAATATTTAGTTTTAATTAGATGTACTTACAAAAAAAAAACACTTTTAAATTTTCAAAATGCTCTTTTTGCATATGAAACTGTTTCAATACCCTATTAAGTGAAAAGAAAGAAAATACATTTATACAGCGTCATTATTGCAACTCATACCCAATATTTTAGTGAACTAAATTTTATATTTCCATACAGGTAATATAATATTTGACAGCTATTTGCGACGTTGCTAACTTTTACAATGCACGGTCTTATTATGCACATCGAGATTTATACAGTTGGTGTTATCTCTCTCATTCATCAGCTGTTTGACAGTCATTCTCTAAGGCCGATGTGTCATATTTAGGTTCTAGGTATACACAATTTGTAAAGTGTAGTACCGGTACAGTGTTAGGATTTTTTGGCGCTTCCACTCATTTTTACCAACAGCTACCCAAGAGCTGTTGGTAAAAATTAGTGGAATTATTTTGTGAAAAATTGCAGAAAATTGACAAAACAAGATGGCAGTGGTGTTCGTTTCTATTTTGGCCACGTGTCAAAAGATCCCTTGTACAGACGCCAGCACATCAAGCTACCCGAAACTGTCAGATTTTCCTAATCAACTTTGAACCTTATGCTTTAGCGATAAAGTTGAAAATCTATTAAAGAAATCTGATAGAATGTAGTAGCTTGATGTGCTGGCGTTCTGTACAACTAAGAAGGACTGGACATGGGTTTCATGCTCCTTTCCTGAATTTTATTTTATTTGCGAACATCAGGCCATTTAAAAACATGTCGGGTGCGTAGTATTCGCCACAGGCGCGAGTGTTTGACAAAATGTTTGATCGTGATAATCCAAAGGAAATATGCAGCTAATATTTCCTGCCTACTCCTATGGGAAAAGGCGTGAGTTTGTATGTTTGAAAATGTAATTTACTATGCTGATTGGTAAGATATAATCAAATGTATGTATTTTAAGGCGTGTATAATTGTAGCAGACACACAGAAATATATAAGATGCATTATTTTCAGTGCAAAGCAGCGCCATTAGGCCGCGTCCTAGCTAAAACGAACGTCGCATTGATTTTGTTCGGCGATCATACGCGCGTGGTCGTGCCGCCAGAGGGCGTCGTCGGATTTCTTACATTATGAACGCGACGATCGCGTAATAGCACGAAGTATCATTTTTAGGACGTGGGAATACACTACATTGCGAAGTAAAAAGGTCACATTAGGATTAAATCCTAACACTATACATACAGTCAAAATAGCACAATTTGCACTATAATGGTTGCTTTGCATATTCGTTTTCATACTGATTGTAAGAACTTTACATACAGCCCGATTCAAACATTATGACGGCTCTGAAGTGCGCTATTCGCTGAGCGGCACCCCACCCCTCACACCGGCTGACAGGTGAATGTGTTACTCGCCTTATGTTCCGAGCCGCCGCCATCAACTTTGAATCTGGCTGTACAGACGCCAGCACATCAAGCTACTACAATCTGTCAAATTTCTTTAATAGATTTTCAACTTTACCGCTATTAGTATTGGGTTCAAGGTTGATTGGGATTTGAAAGTTTCGGGTAGCTTTATGTGCTGGCGTCTGTACATATCTGTGCATGAGCCTAGTTTAATCTTTTAACCACTTTTATTTAAGGCTGGAACACACCATTTATAAATAAGTTCAACTTTAATATCAACTTTTGATTTATTATCACGTTTTATGATAGATCATCAAACGTAGGGGTGTGTTCAGTGAAAAGAAAATCTGATAAAAGAAACTTAAGTTTCTAAACATTACCTTCCTTGTGGGCTCCGTCGCAGTTGGGTAAAAAGATGTGTTGGATACTGTACTAAGTTTTCCATAATTTTGTGTGCATTTGGGCCAGCCTCTTTGTTTAAAGTTTTTGTGGGATTAGGTTCGTTTATCTTTACACCGTTTTGAGAGCAGTGGTGATGAAATAATTTACACAAAGTAAAGCGCCTGTCTGGGTTCGAACCTACGACCTACAACTCGTAAGTCACGGACGTTACCACTTGGCCACCACTGCTCACGTCTACTATTCAAGACGGCTTGATTGTAGCGACGCGGCGCTTATAACAATTTGTGTGCGTTTATCGCCTCTATTTACATATTAGTGTACCATTCGATAAATATAACATGAATAGTACTTTTATTGCATAAAATATAGTCACTATTTAGAATGACTAAACCAAGTAGAGTTAGTAGGGTTATGATCCCAGACTATGTCATTCAAAATGTATATCTACATTATGTATAAGAAAGGTGTGTTAGAGACTTAGATCGAGTAGGTATTGAACTTTTGTATGAGACAGTTGATAACACTAGTTTACTCGGTTTTCATACCCCAGAATAGAATAGAATGGAATAGAATTTTATTTTGCAAATATGGGTAATACATAAAGCCAGCTGAAAGTTGTTAATTTATTATTTAGGTAGAATTATCCAGAAAAAATAATAAAAAATATTCTGTCACATCTGGTTTAAGAAATATTTATTTACTTAACTGGATTACATAATTTTGGATTTAATACTAAAAAATTAAAAATGATTCATTTTTGCCTTCTTTTTATATTTATTTGCATCGGTTTCTCTTATAATGGACTAACAGTAATCCCCTAACATGTTTCCATCCCAAAATCCTTGATTTCGTTCTTCAAAAACCTTTAAATTTTGGTGGAAACGTTCCCCTTGTTCATCACTCATACTTCGTAAGTTTAATAATTTTAAAATAAATGTTATGTTTTTTTAATTAATTATGCGACAACCCAAAAAATAACTGTTGTTTGAAGCGAAGAAACTGTCATCAGCACGTTGGGTAGTTGAAAAAATAAAATTTGACTGCAGGAAGAAATTGTGACGTGATATAATATTTTTGCTAACACTTTTAGGTTTAAGGAAGGTAGGTAAACATATTTATATACATTTCTTTCGGGGTATAAAAAAAAGTTAAAATTTGTAAACTAGTGTAATTTTTGCGCGATTACAACATTGGTCCCATGGAGAAAGTTGTTCAGTTTGATGTTCTTTACCACATTCTAAAATGTGACTACACCTTTCGGATACAGCTGTATATTTTATTGTGGAGCACTACCAGTATTTATTGATCCCCCCGCTAAGTGATAAATTAATTTAGTAGTAAGTGTCTACAACGTGTAACGTTAAAGGCGCAAAACCTGAAAATAGTTTGATCAGAATAACGAGCAGAATTAATTGAACCACTTTTTAAAATAGGTCACATTTTTCAAAAAATCTTCATTAAAAACGTTACCGTGACTATTTATGAATAGGTCAACCAAGCCAATGTCAGCGCGGCGCAGCGGCCCGGTGACGACTCCTCCCTCGGTAAAGCGTCGTCGCAGACGCAAGAAACGATGAGAATGGCTAGTAAAACTAAAACAGAACATAAAACCTTTACAATTTTTTTAATGACTCTCTGAAATAAGTCAACTGAATTAAAAATCAGTTGGGGTGTCTGAGGTTTTGCGCAGTTAACGTTACACGTTGTATATGCTCTAAAATAAAATAATAATATATTATTTATAATACATACTTAAGTAGTGTGTTTGTATCTAACACTACACACTAGCTGTAGGTCGTGTCTATCTACATTATTGCACTGTAAACATGAAACTCATCATAGATGTAAGACATGAATATTAGGCTTAATCATCCTAACATAATATAAAACGCAATTCTGTCTCTGTCTGTCCTTTAGTACGTCCTCATTCGTCTGCCTAGCCTTTTCCCAACTATGTTTGGGTCGGCTTCCAGTCTAACCAGATGCAGCTGAATACAAGTATTTTACCTTTAGTGCCTCTATAACTACCTAATTGTTTACCAGCTTTCGATAAAAATAAGGTTCTGTTGTATTCGTTTTAGCCGCGGCTTTCTCAAAAACTACTCAATCGATGCCATGGCATGTCCTAGAACCAAAAAATTCTATGGCATGTGACATCTACTAACCCACACTGGGCCCGTGTGGTGGATTATGGCCCACTCCCTCTCTGTGAGACAGAGAGGAGGCCTGTCCCAGCAGTGGGAACATTATAGGCTTATTATGACTCAACCAATTATGACGATGTATCATTGAAGTTACAAGCTCAAATAAATCTACACTAATATTATAAAGAGGAAAGATTTGACTGTTTGTTTGTATTGAATAGGCTCCGAAACAACTGGACCGATTTGAAAAATTGATTTACTATTAGAAGCCGACATTATCCCTGATGAACATAGGCTACTTTTTACCGCGGGAAAATGCTTTATTCCTACGGGAAAACGGGTAATAGGATTTAAACGGCGGGAAATCCGAATTCTATGCAAACGAATTTGCGGTCGGATGCTAGTTATAAATAATATAAATTATAATTAAAGGATAGACGGCCAAGCAGAGGAAAGTTGCATTGTATATTATGTAAGGAAAGTATATAATGATAACTGTTTTGATACGAATTTTGCTGCATCTCTATCAGTCTGATGTGAAACATAAAGACGTTTAAATGTATTATTTCTCTTTCTTCTTATTATAATTATGATACTCGATTAGGATCTATTGCGGCTACGGCGACGGATGACGGATTACGTCTGGATATGATTATCATTACGACCAATGGTAGCTAATGTTAGCAAACGCCAACGTTCGACAGTCACGGTCATAATACCTGGGAGCGAGACAACACGAGACTAAGTAAGGTTCCCGTACTAAATATTCATGACTCTACTCGCACGTTTTACGACCGTGATTGCTAATTGTCTTGGGAGTTTAATATAGGTAAAATTATATGGTTTTAGGCTTCTCAGTATGCTGATTTCTAAAGGTTTCTTAGTGCCTAGTTATCACTTAATTTCATAGCGAATACGAAAAACAATTTGAATATAAGCGGTCTACTGCTCTAGTTTCGCGGCGTCGAAGTAGTTATTTTGTTGGTATTTATTAACGATTTTGCCTTCATAGATTAGTTGATCAATGTTGTTGTATCCAGATGAAAAAGCTGCGGGCGGCTTACTGTCAAAGCCGTAGCCGCATAAGTCTTTGTAGCTTTAGATGTAGGTACTTGTAGTCATCCTGTGCAATACCCATGTATTAGTGTTTTGAATTTATCTAATAATAAAAAAACGTAGATTGAAATGAATCACTCAAAATGACGTAGTTATGTTTAGTGACAAAACAGGCACTTATTTAATGTATTTCTTGACAAATTACAATACATTTAAGACTATAACCATTAATCTGATATTTAACGAAAATAAAATCTTATTAGATGTCTAAAAGTATGTTTTATTTTAACTTATAAACTTTACAGAGTAAGCAATATTTCACATCACCACAACCTCCTAGTTTGAAGCCAGTGTTCGTTACAAATATACGTAGAAAGTATTAATACAACGACATAAGAGTTCAACTGTCACTAATGAGACACTTACTTTTTCTATTGTTACCGAACTTAACAATCTTGTCTAACAGACGAGAGGATAACCATTATCGCACATTCAAAGTGTACATTAACACTTTACACGATAAATTATGATTCAGCGTGACTATCAGTAAACAGTCACAATCGCGTGCTCATTAAGAATGAATGTACCACCATTTTATATTTTAACCCCCTTACTATCCGATGAATAGTTACACACCGATTTTTCTCTTTCAGTCGTCAGTAATTTGACTTTCGAAAGAAGACAGCGTTCTGTAACTATACAGACGCTATATAACATTTATTAGTAAGGGTTACACTTTATTGGTATAAAAAGTCTAATTAGTAAAATGAAAATGTTGGGTTTCTGAACTAGGTACTGATTAATATAAACAATAATGAATTCACAGACCTATATTGGCTAGACGATGCAAGTGTACGTACTTCGCGTGTAAAAAGGGAGTAAAAATGACTTCCTTCAGTCGCTAAATCGCTCATGTGACGTCACAGTAGGTAGAAAAATAGTGACACGCTTGGTTTCTATACAGAAGATGAGACAAGCGTAATCTAGACAAGATAAGTCTGTGGATGAACATTAATGCTACTTGTAGCTAAGTATGACGACTGAAATAACCTGAACGCTTAATTAATATAATTGATTTACTTAAAATATCAATATCTTATATCATTACACAGGGGGAAATTCCTAATGGAAAAACCCCATAACAGTAGCTGTTCTGGGGTTCAAACCCAGGTCCATATGCTCAGCATTCGCACTTCCGAACACTAGACCAACGAGAAAATCATACATGACATACTACAATGAATTCTTACACAAAAGCAGTCAGTTCTCTGCACTTTTACTAAACACTTCAAAACCAAAGACACCAAATTCCGAAACTAAGTTTTCACTTTGTAGTCAATGTGGCCATGTTATGAAGAGTTAAATCCGTTGCGAAAAAGAGATGGTGCTATCCGTCCTATGCAGTGGTCTCGAACCTACCGATTTTTCGGTATTTCTACCGATATGGGCTCACATATTTATAACAATCATACTTAAGTATGACTGCTATAAATTAGTCTGGAAGTTTTTTTTTTAAATAAATAAACGAATTTGATTGAATATTGTATTTTTTTGTCAAATACCTACCGATCTCACTCTACGACGTTCGAGACCACTGGTCCTATGTAGCTCCATCTCGCTCTTACGTGGTTCTAAAACTTCATAATACGGAGCTGTTCAATGTCCCATCCAGAGCACGTCGCGTTAACGCAGCGTTTACTGGGCGTCCTTGTTAGAGGACTTGCGCCGTCGTTTGACGACGCGTTTTGGTGACGATCATTCGTTCTCTTTCTTTGGTTGTGGCTCCTCCGCTGAAATAGGTAAGAGTTACGTTAATTTTTCATCTTAAGTGTTTCTAGTAGTAATATTATAAGTTGGATAGCTCTTTGTGAAAGAGCTCGTCCGGGAAAGTACTATAAGTACGCGTTAAACTTAATGCCGGCTGTAAAGTGCGCTACTCGCATAGTGGCATTCCCGAAAATCCCGAGATTGGCCAACTACAGCCTCGGGATTTTCGGGGTCAGAAAACGGCCGGGATCCCGGGATTGTATTCTCTAATTATAAGTAAAGTAATGGTCTATGGAGGTAGAATAGTTTGAGAAGATGGCGCTTCCAAAGGTACTGTAGTAAGTTCGGTACTTTTAGTTCCACTCACGTTTCCCCTCATGCTGGTGATGTGGCTGCTGCTGATGGTGATGCATCTGATGGTGCGGCGAGTGCGCGTAGTGCTCCGGCGCGGGCGGCCCGGCGGGTGGGGCCGAGCCGGCGTAGTACGCGGCGTGTTGGTACGCCGCCGGGAACGCGCCCGCGTAGCCGCCGTAGTAGCGCCCGCCGTATGCGCCGCCGTACGCACCTGAGATGATACATTGTTATTATTACTTTAATATATTTACATAGGAGCTGATAAAGAAAGGACTAAACTCAGTCCACTAGAGTTAACCGTTTTTGACAGATTGAACTAGTGATTGCAGCAACGTTATAATTATTATAACACACATTTCGATAATTTCACTGTTATTTTGTATGTAGCATCAATTAACAATTTTTTGATGTTTAATAAACAGTGGTGCGGTTTCTATGCCTGGGTTTTTTATTATTAAATACAAAACAATATAAATTAGCCGTTTTGTTTACTTTAATTTCAATTTTGCAGGTTTTATAGCGGAAATCAGCGTAAAAATAAAATGTACACTGGTTTGCCGTATCAATTGTGTTGTAGTGTATACACATAAATATAGGGTTTACTACATATTAAAACACAGCGTTATTTATAAATTACATTTTATGAAAGTTTTAAAATCGAAATAAAACGTTCATCTTGTTTATGATGTCAAATCCGTATCTTGGCAAATAATTTCTATATTTTGTTGATATTTGAGTGGATGCAAGGTTTTATTGATTGTTTTCGATTTATTCATTTGAAGCGAATACATTCGATCCCATCACTTGGTACGATAAAATGTAGTTTAATACGCACAATATACACACATAAAAGGTTGAATTTCCAAAAACCCCTTCTTAGTGCTCCCCTACGTTATAAAAAGAAGACGTGTGCAGAATTTCACATTCCTAGTCCGTAGTAGTGTCGGCTGTGCGTTGATATGTCAGTCAGTCATTCTCATTTATATTATATAATAATAATGTTTATTGATCCAAAAATATCAAATTACACACAAGAGCTAAACAAACTAGGATATAACTATTATACAACGTGTAACGTTAAATGCGCAAAACCTCAGACACTCCAACTGATTTTTAAATCAATTGACCTATTTCAGAGAGAAAATAAGTCATTAAAAAAATTGTAAAGGTTTTATGTGCTGTTTTAGTATTACTGGCCATTCTGATCGTTTCTTGCGTCTGCGACGACGCTTTATCGAGGAAGGAGTCGTCACCGGGCCGCTGCGCCGCGCTGACATTGGTTTGCTTGACCTATTAATAAATAGACACGGCAACGTTTTTAATGAAGATTTTTTGCAAAATGTGACCTATATTAAAAAGTGGTTCAATTAATTCTGCTCGTTATTCTGATCAAACTATTTTCAGGTTTTGCGCATTTAACGTTACACGTTGTATAGATTTACCTGGAGGTGGCGGCGGTCCAGCGTGCGCTGGTCCCGGATGCGCAGGCGCGTTGGGGTTCGGCGGCATCATCATCGCTGTTTGTACAAAGCAAATATGTTGAACCCAGTTTAGTATCAGTGGTGTTCGGATCCTTCGGAAAACGTTTGCGATAAGGCTAGTGCATATTACAGCCGCATCGGACTGGACAATAAAAGAGCCTACCTACATGTGCATATTTATTATACAACTAGCATCCGCCCGCAACTTCGTTTGTGTAGAATTCGGAATTCCCGCCGTTTAAATCCTATTACCCGTTTTCCCGTAGGAATGAAGCATTTTCCCGCGGTAAAAAGTAGCCTATGTTCATCAGGGACAATGTCGGCTTCTAATGGTAAAACCATTTTTCAAATCGGTCCAGTACTTTCGGAGCCTATTCAATATAAACAAACAATCAAATCTTTCCTCTTTATAATATTAGTGTAGACAAGCCCTGTGTCTGATAGCATTTTCCATCGGCAAAAATGACGAACTTCCTTACGAGCTTTCATCCTCTGTTTAACGCCTTTAGGACATGAATTTTCCAAAATCCTTCATTAGTGCTCAACATCGTCATAAAAGGTACTCATGTGCAATATTTCTAGCTTTGTTTCTAGTTCTGTTGTGTGTTGTCTGTCAATGAATTAATGCATTTATGATTTGTATTGTATTGAGAGTGGTGGCGCAATGGACACGGCCTCGGCAGAGTTGTAGGTGCGAGCTCTGACTACTGACCTACTTTGTGTAAATTATTTCATCATCACTCCTCTCAAAACGGCAAAGGAAAACATCGTGACGAAACCGGCATGTCCTAGAACAAAAAATTCGAAGAAGAGAGAGGAGGCCTGTGTCCAAGCAGCGGGAATATTATAGACGGATTATGCTAAGATTTGTACAGTAAGATAAGTAGAAGATAACTCACGGTGATGCGGCGGCGAGGTGATGTGTGACGGAGGCGCGGGCGGCTGGGAGGGCGGAGCGCCCGGGGTGGAGCCCTCCTTGACCTCCGGCTTTGGTACCGGCTTCTCTTCTTTACGATCACCTGAGATACATAGATTATTAAGGGATTTTTTTTTTAGTTTAACACCTCGACAGGTTGTGGGTACAAAAAAAAAAAAAAAATCTCTACCTAGCCTTTTCCCAACTATTTTGGGGTCGTCTTCCAGTCTCACCGGTTGCAGTTGAATACAAGTCTATTTTACATGGAGCGGCTGCCTATCTGACCTCCACGACCGAGTTATGGATAATACGAAACCCCTTGGTAAGACTGGTTGTCAGACTAGGCTTCTGACGACCCGTAACGACTGCCAAAGATGCACGAATGACAGCTTAGGGGGCGTCCATTAATTACGTGAGGAGTTTTTAGAAATTTTCTGACCCCCCCCCCCTCCCGGTGAGATGTCGTGAGATTTGGCTCAATCCCCTCCCCCATCCCCCAATCTCACGTGAGATTTTTCAAAATGCCTGTTTGTAGTGTGCCGTGTGCAGTGAAAGGGTTAAATATTATTGTATGTGAACTATTACGCCATATTTTAGCGAAGAAACATGTTTTACTTAATTTGATACCATTTTTTCGCAATTTTACTGTGTTTCTTACGGAAAAAAGTTACCTGATATTTGCCGAGACCCCCCTCCCCCCAAAGTATACAACGTGTAACGTTAAATGCGCAAAACCTAAAAATAGTTTGATCAGAATAACGAGCAGAATTAATTGAACCACTTTTTAATATAGGTCACGTTTTTCAAAAAATCTTCATTAAAAACGTTGCCGTGTCTATTTATTAATAGGTCAAGCAAGTCAATGGTGACGACTCCTCCCTCGACAAAGCGTCGTCGCAGAGGCAAAGAAACGATCAGAATGGCCAGTAAAACTAAAACAGCACATAAAACCTTTACAATTTTTCTAATGACTCATTTCCTCTCTGAAATAGGTCAATTGAATTAAAAATCAGTTAGGGTGTCTGAGGTTTTGCGCATTTAACGTGACACGTTGTATATCATTTTACATCTAGCTTCGTCTAATGTTTTTTGTTTCTTTGTTTTGTAATGTTAATTACTTTGAATACTATTGTATAGAATCAAGTAATTTCTATCTTAACAGACAGATGTGCTGCTGAGGCGTTTCTTGCCACTTCTTCTTCCCAGCTAAAGTATTAGGAAATGGTGAAGGGCAGGCGTTTTGTGGGACTGTCTTTTATAATTTTGACGTTCAAAGGTGCTGATTCTCATCCTGATTTGAATGAATGACTTTAGATTTTTTTTCGTAATATTCTTTCAAATACTTACCCTCATTATCCGGTCCATTATTAGCAGCATCTTCAGACTCCTCCTTCTTAACTTCAGGCTCTGGCTTCAACTCTGTGGTAACACCTTCTGCCTTTACTTCTGTTGTAGAAACCTTGTCGACTTGTGTAGGCAAGTTGGGCCCGTTGGTTTCGGCCTTGATCTGAGTCTGGTCTTGCTCCATTGGCTGTAAAGGATAATATTAAATGATCTTGATTGATAAGTATTAAACGGTAAGGTTAACGGTAAGGTATTCTGGAATGATAAAGGATATAGGTAGTCATAATCGTAGTTGAGGACGTCTAATTTAAAATTGAAAGCCCCTCCACTGCTTGTTACATAGAAATTTCAAATATTTGTACATATTAAAGAAAGTGCAGTTTTAAATTGGACATCTATGCAAAAAAAAAAAATTGAGGGAGTTGCATTACGTCCACTAGCGTAGCGTCCGTTTACAGCCCTATTATATTCTTGAAGGCGATTTTTTTTCGGATCAGTCGCGTTACAGCCGTTTTACCTAAAAGTACATTCAACGCTAGAAGAGCTTGTTATTAGAAAAATAACACACAGACCAAACTAACATTTTGTGAAGCATGGTACTAGGCGAGAAGAATTATCAGGAGATACTTTTTGTCACCCGCACGCACCTACGCACATTTTTATAGGTGTATGTTTATCCACGCATTTCTCTAAACTATTAATCGGATTGTGAACAAAACTATTGTGTCTTGGGGTCTGTATTTTAGTTTTTTACCACCGACTTCCGAAATTAAAGTTATTTCATAATTATGAGTTAATTTCTTTTTGGAGTCGATTTTATGTTTTTTATTTTGTAATTTTAAGTGTTAAAGTCTGCTCGCCTAATACCATGCTTAAGAAAATGTTACTTTAACCTGTGTGATTTCTTCTAATCACAAGCACTTTTGGGGTTGGGTGTACTTTTAGATAGAACAGTAACAGTAGACATAAACACTTTGCTGGCGCGATGGAGTATTTTGTGACGTCAATGTCATATGTACTTCATGGTATAGATGTCACCACGTGTGCTATGTCACCTCGTCTTTCCTGTCGACGTTCAGCGGCTGTGTGTTGGAGGTGATGCCGCGCCGCATCTGCTCCTGCGCTCTTT
Source organism: Eremobia ochroleuca (assembly GCA_949629135.1). Taxonomy (NCBI): domain Eukaryota; kingdom Metazoa; phylum Arthropoda; class Insecta; order Lepidoptera; family Noctuidae; genus Eremobia; species Eremobia ochroleuca. The sequence goes on along the minus strand of OX451385.1, from coordinate 7,803,240 downwards.
CCACCATGCGGGTGAATGTTTCTTCGTCTACGGCTGGCTTGCAGTGCTGTGAATTAATAAACAATAGTTTATACTGCGGAATAAGTGACCCAAGATATAATTTAGAAGTATGTTCTAGGTACAAGCCCTTTTCATAATAAGCCAAGACCAATCTTGTGTAAATGTATTATGCATAAAGCAGTAGTGTTTCCCTTTGAAACAACAGCTTTAAAAGACAACAGAAGTCAGTTCAAGTTACGGCTGACTGTTATAACCAAGGCAGATAATACGGACCTGCCGTGCGATTCTGTAACCATCTCACCGTGAAAGCTTGGGTGAAGTGAGCGTCGAGTGAGCTGTCATTCACTAGGGATTAACACTATTAAGTGCTCACTTCGCTTATGATTTCACGGTGAGATTTTTACAGAATCGACCGGCTGTTTAGAGTTCACTAGTGCAGTCATACCAAAAGTTGGTCTTTTAGACAGATTATTATAGACACTTTTGAAGACGCTCATGTTTAACAATAAAGGGTATGATAGGAATCAGTATGATTAATTTATATTTGTACCTTCTTAAGTTCTTCCTGGAAAGCTTCGCTGCTCTCAATGAACTTGCGCTTCTTAGCTTCGAACTTCTCCTCGATCTGCTGCAACTCGTCTTCCAGTTTCTTCTGATGCATCGTCAGGGACTGTACTTGTTTCTTTAAGATCTGCGAATGTGATGTGAGAAATTTTTAATAAATGAGCTAATTTAACATGGAATAATGTAGGAAAGATGCTGTGGCTGTGTTGAATTTGGTTAAGATTCGCGAAGTATTGAATAGTTAAATGCCTTGCACAAAACTTTGTAAATCACTGGCAATGCAGGTTGCACTTTATATCCCGGGAATCCTTAACATAAGCTAAATAGTAATTATTTCATAGGAGAAAATTGCAAGAGCTTCGAAGTCATGACTTCAAACGCAGGTCAACGCCCTAACGCTTCCACATTGAAATTATCAGTTTATGAGTAGTCACTAGACAGGATTAAATAGGAATAATTTGTTTGATGTTAAATATCATCTTTTTCAAGTGTTTTGTACCTGCATTCTAGCTGTGGTGACAACAGAGCGTACATCCGGTACGACGGTATCAGAGAATATCTCGTTGATGAGGCGATGGTTGCGTAGGTATCTTGCATAGGCCACATGCTTCACCGACAGGCCTTCGTCTTGATCTGAAAATGGTGTACAAATAGTTTTAGTAAAATTGTTATTTTCTTAGGTGTAGCATGTACGGTCAAAATCTGTTTTACCGGAACATGACCAGAAGAACCATACCCGGTTAGGATCGCATTTTAATTCACTCTATAAAAATAACAGTTATTCAAAATCGGACTACTCTGTAAAAAGATATGCATGGTCATATTATATTAAAAAAATACATATTATATACGAGTTTGCGTAGGAAAATGCCCCTCTTCCGACAAGTGCGCCCTCTAGCCTGAATAAACTAGAATGTGTATTGATACTATATCAAAAAGAATTATACTCCTAAGTTGACGGGAACATGTCCTAAAATGGTCTAGCCAACGGAACCTTGCAATCGCAAATGTCTCAGCATAGCTTCATAAAAGTATTATTATATTCAGAAAAGATTTCTTTCCGGTAACATTTGGATCACCCAAAAAATCGAGTTCAAATAGTCAAACTTCGGATGACCTAATTACACGTAATCTGGTTAACCTTGAAAAATTCCTCCCCCTCTGACTCTACAGCTTTCCCCCTTTTTTTGCTTCCCCCCGACCTTGACCTTCACCTTCTGATCTTTTAACCTTCAAAAATATCTCATCAAAATTTATACTTTAGAACTGTATTAGCGACCCACCCCGGCTTCGCACGGGTGCAATGCTGATCACTACATAGTATAAAACAAAGTCGCTTCCCGCTGTCTGTCTGTCTGTCTCTATGTATGCTTAGATCTTGAAAACTATGCTACGGATTTTGATGCGGTTTCTTTTTATAGATAAGAGTGATTCAAGAGGAAGGTTTATATGTATAATACATGCATAATATAGTAGAGAAACACTGATAATTTTAGAGCCATTATTTCTCGTAAAAAGTTAAGGATAAAAAATGGTTATTGTGGGTTATCCCTAAGAGATAGACATATACCATCGCGGACTTTTTTGTAGAACTTTTTAAGGTGTACAATACTGTTCTACATTATTTTGATCTATCTCGAATGGTTCAGCCAGCGTTTACAATGTAAGCGCAAAAAAAATGTGTTTATTTACGACATCACATTAATATAATAATCAATAATAAATAAAAAATCAATCAATCAATATTAATTTATATAATTTTTGTTCTTAATAGTTTGACATTGTTATAACATTTTTACAATTTGACAATTTATATTTGATATTTTATTTATATTTGAAATGATCACCACTTTGTTTTCGGTGTTTGCCTGTTTTGAATTTGAATTTAATAGATATTATATTTTATAAGTCATTTTAATGTTATTTATTTAGTTATTTATTTATTGTATGTGTAAACTATGGACTAGAATTGTCTGAAATAAATAAATTATTATTATTATTATTAGAAACCTCTAAAATTAAAATAAAAAAAAAAACCGCATTAAAATCCGTTGCGGAGTTTTAAAGATCTAAGCATATATAGGGACAGACAGACAGGGAAGCGACTTGGTTTTATACTATGTAGTGATGATGGTGACATCTATCGGAGGGGCACATTTCGCTGAAGTCCTTTACATCCCTCCCAAATCGCGTAAGTGACGTTTTTGCACCGTAGGTGCGATATTTACGTCGACTTAAGAACCTCCTTCTTTTTTTCGTCGGTTATACACACCTTTCATTTGCCCTACGTTTCTGCTATTGATTGTCGCTGACATGAGATTACGATTAGATTTTGAACGTTTTTAATAACGGGAACTGGCCTTCTGATTTTTCATACATAACTCGACGAATTTGATAGTTATGATATGGAATGACATTATAACAAATATGATTAAGATCTTTGGGTTTCTTATCAATCATTATTATTAAACTTAAGCAAGATATTTTTCTGTTGTAGACAGCATGTCTAACTAACTGTTAGTCACACATTGTTGAGACCTATCTTTCTTCTTTATTTCACTTTTTATTTATTTATTTATTTATCCTCCTACTGGAACGCCATACAGCAATTACACCAACGGAGCAAAAAATTACTTCATGTGCTGCTTCCCATCCATCCTGTGCGTGGTGACGTTTTACTGACGTGCGCGTTCAAAACTTTTCAAGTCGCCATATTTCTCTGCACTACATGTATCTATCTGGTTTTAAGTCTAGCAGTGCGTACATCATCATTGGACATGGGCCTCTGCCCTCTGCATTTATCTTATTTACATCAATACTATACTATTTAGAACAGTATATCCATATCTACCTTCTTCATCCTCAGCAGGTTGAATATCAATTCTTCTGTCTTGTTGCTGTTGGTCCTTCTGTGAGCTTCCTTTCTTGCTGGAGCTCTCTTCTTCAAGATTACCTACTGCTGACACAAAGTATGTGTTAGAGACTGAACCTTATGGGCCGATACACTAAAAAACGATGCGATGTCAATGTAATTTGCACCCCGACATGCTAAAATGTACCAACCAACATCCTTTCTTAAAATTTTTTCTGCATCGTAATTAATTGCGTAACCCACTTTCAATCACAATAGGAATAATTTAGAAGAATATTGCTAATCCAATGCTCTATATGTTCGAAAAATTTGTCTGCTCAACAACGTAAATAACGCAATTAATGTTATTGAACTGTAAAAATAAAAGTCATTACTACATACTGTTACGCAATCATTCCGCTGTTTTATATTCAATCTAGTCTAAATAATATTCAGCGTAAGTAATAAGTACTAGATTTGGGAAATTGGATCAGAGAACTTTTGTGGGTTGGTGCATTCTATTTCTGCGTTGCGACATCGAATCGCTTTTATGTGTGTCGGCAGTATGTGAGCAAGAAAGAAGATATGAAGCGACATTGATGCGTGAAAGATGCGTTTGAGAATGTTAAATGGTTGTCATGATTGAATTTAATGAGAAAGTCCTATTTATCGAGACCTCATAGTACGTAAGCTATTCGAAGTTACAGATTAAAACATAAAACACATAATTTCGAAAATTTCGATCATTTTATGCAAAGCCAAATTGGAGACAACATATTTATTATTTCTTTTTTATTATACTCCAATAAGTAAGCTTAAACTTTATCATTATCTAGACAGCACAGAAAAGCGCTGCAAAATGATCGCATTAACTTTTATGCTACTATAAAAATTACAAACATTACACATGGCAACACCATCCGAAAAAAAAACTGGCCAACAACAAAAACTACACAGACATTTCGACATGCATTCTTTATCCCTTACCTACAGCCTTATTTTTCGCCGCTATATACGCTAAATATGCAGGCGAGTTGTGGTAGGCCTTCAGACTCTTTTCATACTCCAACTGTTGTCAGATGAGTCCCGTGTGTGCAATATATGAGGTGGCGTGCATGTGAAGGACAAAATAGCGTTACTTGAAGTGCGGGTTAGTCACGTTTTGAATTTGGAAGTGGATGGACGTGTTTACCGGTTGTGTAGATGGTATTGTATGGTTGAAATGTGCGGGGAGTCGCGACTCGCGGGATATCTAAGACATCGCTCTATGCTATGGCAGTATGAAGTTTTGCCAGGAACTAGTTAGAAAATACAATGTTTTTCTATGTGTATAAGCAAGAAATTAAATTCTCTAAAATTTTTTTACCTGACTATGACGTTCTGACTGCCACTGACAACTAGCGAATCGAGCGTGAATCGAAGCGTAAAATAAGGCTAAGGGCTGATTTGCAATAATCATATAACTCTTGTCTGTAGAAAAAATATGACAGTTTGTCATTGACATATTTTCTGTACAAAAGCTGTCAAACCGCCTTATTTATTCTTCAGATAAAAGTTATCTGAGGATTGACAACAAATTGCTCCTTCGAAAAATGTTTGTAACACGCCGGATTTTATTGAATTAAATTGACAGTTGTTACGACAGGTCCACACACACTTTCAAATCAGGGACAAATAAACCATTAACACAAATCTCCCACCGGGGAAGGGAACAGACCACAGTCCTTTTAGCAATGGATATAATGGCTGCACCCATGTGCGGTAATATACAGTGGCTACAATGGTGCCTAGCAGTCGTACATGATGGCTGATGTGTTCACACAATGGTAACCAATGTTCATTCATGTGTGATGCTTTTGCTGCTTTTGTGCCTTTCTAGGAAGTTAATTCATGGTCGTTGGAGGGTGGCATTTAGGGATGGATTTGAACTATGACTGAACATAGACTAAACTAAGTTTTAGCTTAAATCTTGTGCTTGCTGAGGGAGATAATATGATATTTTAGGCTTGAAAAAATCCTATTAAAATAGTGCAGAAATGCCAAAAAATCTGTAGTTAAATAAGATGCATTTGGGGCACTAATGGGTAACCAAAAACTTTAAAAACATCAATACTTTTTTCTTGTCAATTTTGTTTTTGAATGATAAATAAAACTCATATTTCAAAAATCCCATGCCTTGGGTACCTACGTTTTTACCATGGGAAATTACTCAGAAATAATAAATACTAATAAACACAAAACAGCAAGAGCTAAACCTAATAACCCTGTGTTAAAACAAGCACTGTTGTGATGGTGTGGATTATGCACAAATTTGTACCCTGTGAATAGGGCATAGGGTTCATTATTGTACCTCTGGTCTTGTGTGCCAACCACTGTACATAGGCGGGCGACGATTGGTAAGCTTTCAACATTTCTGTGTACTGCGCCTGGATGAAAGAGGTTTGTCAAGTTTTGTGACCTTCTTGGGTCAATTTTTGTGGAAATAACATCACGCGACGCCTGTATTCCACGAAGGCTAAGAGAGAGATGTACCTATTGGTACACCCACATTTCGACAGTTATATTTAAGTCCCATGTACAGACGCCAGCACATCAAGCTGCCCGAAACTGTTAATTTTTCCCAATCAACTTTGAACCTTATGCTTTAGCAATAAAGCTGAAAATCTATTAAAGAAATTTGACAGATTGTAGTAGCTTGTGCTTGCGTCTGTACTAGGAGGCAAGCCTACAATATTAGGTAAATTTGTTTCTGCATGAAATGCAATATATAAAAAATAAATATAACAAATAATAAGGTTTAGTATTTTTCAGTTCTTTTGTAGCATTATGGTAAATGAAAAACTACCTAAGCAGCCTCTGCTTCTATTCAGTAAGTTGAGAAAATGCTCAAAGCATTTTGTTTGGATTATAATCGGACTGAGAAATGCCATCCAGTGTAAGTAGGTACATAAAAATAGTATCAGATAGAAAGAAAGATATCCATACCTTCTCAGCCTCATACTCATCAACATATCCAGCCTTTTCGGTCTCAGGAAGGTCTCTCCACATGCCCCCAATAATTCTTCCAATCTCCCATAGCTTGAGGTCTGGGTGGGCAGCTTTTACAGTATCCCATACGCGGCGGGAATACCTCATATACGGCATTAAGGGCTTTTCTGGCGGCTTCGGGGGCTTTGGTAAGCCCGCGCCCTGGAATATTTGAATATATGAGTATTTTGGTATTGGCTTTGGGACAAACTCGCTGAAAGTAAGTAAAGTTTATAAAGGCTGAAATTAGATTGAATTTTATTAAGATACTACAGCACAACAAACCAGTATTCAATTACAACAATCTACGGTAAAAACACACAAAATATTACCCAATACACTCGACTCACCGCGCCGGCGCCTTTGCCGATCTTCTGCGGCTGAAATCCAGGATGAGAATGTACCGTGGATACAAATGGACTGGTCTTATCATCTTTAGCGGCCGTAGCAGTGGCGCCCACAACGGCCCCGGCGGCGCGCCTCGCGGCCTCTGCACCGAAACGCTGTTGCTGGGGAGTGGGCCAGCCGCCGTACCCCCCCTGGTGGCCCAGCGAGGGACCACCTTGGTATTGTGGGTGGTGGTACTGGTATTGGTTATGGTGCGGCGGCGGTGCATTCATACCGCCTTCAAGCCAAGCAGCGGGGCGGCAATACAATGAAAGAAAAAAACAAAAAGCATAAGGGAATGGGACAGGAAGGGGCAGGGCAAACAAAAGATAATCAAATGCAACAATATCTAAATAATATCAAAACATAATGTTAAGTGGAAGTTATTAGTGTGAGCGAGCAGTACTAGCGTAGTATTTAGTAGGCTTAATTAGCGTAAAGAATAAGAATCAGAGAACTGGTGTGCGACGATGACTTGTGATGTGAAAACGAGAAAAATTTTGGTGCAATTACAAATTTTAAATCCCCACAGAGTACCTATTTCCAAAACAGATGAGGGTGTGAGAACAATTTTGAAACATAAAAGTAAATCAGATTGTAGCATTACCTTTCATCATACCGAAACTCATTGGGGGCCCCGCAATCATGTAGTCTGTTTCAACATAACAAAACATGAAACAAAACCAACATAAGAATAAAATGTAGTCTAATGCGTAAAGAACAAATTAAGAGAAAATAAAAGTATGTTACTAATGCATATACTTTGAAATAAACAAGCATAGAATTGGAATCATGCTGCCGAGGGTCATAACAGCAGTTAGGTACCAGCAATACCAACTCTCAGCCCTGCTAAGCTTGCAAAGGCATCGAAATCAGGTATACATGTTATACATAGTTAGTATCTAACAACATTCTAGAAACAATATTAATCAAACATTCAAAGAGAAGAGTTCATATGCTGTAAGTGTGTTCGGCCAAACTGTTATCTATACTTTGCTCTTATTTTTTACATTCTAATTAGAAAAATGTGTGCATGGAATACAAACGCGGATTGCTCTGAGGGCTGGGCATCGACATTGATGTGTTTTGTTTGTAACTGTTTGGTGCAGCCATGGCACGGAGTCACTCTGAAACAGGTACAGTAATATCTAGATGATGTGTTAAACCACCAACTAATGTCTGCAATCTGTAATGTATATCATCTAATAGTAATGTGTTTATCTTGTTGCCTATTTCTATACTTGATAAAATGAATCTTAAGCCACTTTGGAATAATATACAAGGAACGACTGACTACGACTGAGTAACGTTTAATTCCTATATTCATTTTTACATTTGTAAGCTTGTACTAAGTTTACTCCAGTTGTTCATAAATAAGCAGTAATTGACGAATTTATTTTACAGAAAAACGATCGTGTAAAACTAAAATGCGGACGACTACCGGCCAGTTTATAGTCAAGAATAACTGTAATTTCTAGCTCTGGAGCTAACTTTAAAACACTGCTACACGTCTTACCTGGTGCTATCTAAAGTTCAACGAGTTTATTAGCTCCAATATCCTGAAATCAGTAAAATAATTATATTTAACGGATACAGGGACAAGCGTCACTTTCCGTTCCAAGACGCCATGTTTACGTCAGCGGTCAGCCATTTGTTTCCATTGACACTATTTTGACATTTCTTTTCGAATTTTAGTCGATTATTGCACAGGAAACATTACAATCTGTGCAAGGCCGCACTGTAGTAGCGATTGCACGGTTTTTAGCCACAACTTTTTTATGACATGAAAAAAATACAACTGTGTGCTGGTGGTTTTGCGAATGGTGTCACAATAATATATAGATATACCAGCTGCGGCAGTTGCTCCTTTTCTTTTATTTTTATCATGCGATAGACGCGTGAAAGATCCCCAGTGCCAAAAAGCGACATTGTTGGATCCATAAATAAAAGAAAGTCTTTTTCTATCGTTAGATCGGTTCACTAATGAATTTCTTTTACTAAAGATTTAATGAAAAAGATGCCGAGTTATAGCCAAAAATTAGCAAAAATTTTAGCGTCTGATATCTGCTTTACCGTACTTATAGGAAAACTAGACGTCCATTACGTTGGAGTCGGACTCGAGCTACAAAAATCCATTTGGCTACACATTCTGAGATCCGTCCGCTGCGCCCTGTCACGGCTCTAGTCGACGTAGTTTCATACAAAATATATAACAGGCGGAATTTTTTCACTGTCATGTTGTCTTCTCCGCCTAATTGTAGTGACAGTCTGCTTTTAACGTAATAATCGACTAACTAGTAATGTCATAGTGTAGCTAGGTTATTAATTCCAATGAGCGTACTACTTGATCTGTGGCGAGTGTTTAGAAAAGAGCGCGAAATTAGAAAAAAACATGCATGACGTTTATTAATTTCGCAATCGTAACCAAAATTTACTACAAATTAAACTAATTATCTATTGATGTACGACAGAAATACTTTATCTTGACAACAAATTGAGAGTGGAGTTTTTTTTTTTACAACTGGTACCACTAATCGACCTATTAATCAAATTGCAAAGTAATTACAGTAGAAATACATACAAACCCAACCTATTTGTCAACACCAGACCTAAAGATACGGAAGTAGGAACGCGAATTATCTACAATTCATAGTCCGTAGCCAAATAAACCAGCTGACCGCGCTGTGCCACTTACCTACCAGCAAATGTCGATCTATAATTTGATTGTGCATGGCCGGGTGACACTTGGCGTGTTTAATTTGTATTGTAAGGCCTTATTTATAGAACAAAGTGCAGCGCGTGATATTGACTGTTTACGCCCAATTGTTGACAACGGGTTGTTGCAGCACACTGTATTTACGCAAACTCCAAAAATTTGGAAATAGCCCTTATTTACAGTGCATAGGTAAATCAAGTCTGGCTGCGATTCCACCAGAAATGAGCGAGGATGCATAGCGAGGGATGTGCGTAAAACTAACAAATAACAACACTAGCTTAGCTCAAGCTATGAAAATGAAGCGGTGTATATCCTGGTCGATAAATCTGGTATGTCGATGAAATGAAGCCTAACCTGGGACAAGAGTTTCCTGCTGTCATAATCATCATATTATGAAGATGATGATGATGGCAGTAGGAAAGGGTGTATAAGAGCCATAAGAGGTATTCTTCTTCCTCGTATCAACACAAACTTTAGTCTATAAGAATAGCTTATGCCGTCGTGGAAATATTCGCCAGTCGGTAAGGTGGAAGTGGGGTATATGTCTGACCTGTGAAACCTGAGACTAGAGATGCCGATGCATTCCACCAGTATCTGTGAAAAAAAATTTTTACTGTTCAAGCAGTAAGGTTATGGAATGACTTGCCCGTGTCAGTAAGGCGTGCTCAATCTTTGTCCACTTTTAAAATTATGATAAAAAGCACTTCCTCTCTCCTTAATCAGCATAATTATATTTTCTTTACTCCTACCTATAACTCAAGTTCAGTAAGTGATTCTGATGCTCATACTCAAGGTAGAAGGTTCTAGCCTTCTAGCTTGTCGAGTAATCGAGTTTCAAACTATTTCACTTGGTGAACTACAAAGCCCATTTAAACTAAGCTTTATAGTAGTAATGGCGGACGTGATGAACGGGTCCTTGGATTTTATGCAATGAAAGTTACGCAATAGTATAATACCTATTTTATTGATTGATTTATTGCTGAAATTAAAAGTGGACTTATATTACTTTCGTTTCAATAAGAATCAATGTACGTAAGTCTTTGCTTCTTCTTTTCGCAATCTGGTTATCAAGATATTTACATATTTCACTGTAGGTACTCGTAGAAAACAAATCTAAGACATGTGACATCCACCAATCCGCACTGGGCCTACATGGTGGAATATGGCCCACAACCCTCTCGGAGAGGAATCCTGTGTGACCTGTGTCCCAACAGTGGGAATATTATAAGCTGATTATGATTATCACTGTAGGTAGGTACCTCAATCATTCAATCTGCCTAGCCAACTACGTTGGGCTTACAGTCTAACCGGATGCAGCTGACTACCAGTATTTTACATGGAACTACTGTCTATCTGACCTCCATAACCCAGTTAATGGTAACATGATACCCCTTGGTAAGACTTGCTGAGACTTTTGGGCTTCTGACTACTCGTAAAGACTGTCAAAGATTTACGAATGACAGCCTCTCGAGACCAAGGCACGGCAGGTACTTACATACAAGATCTTTCCCGTCAGGTACTTTACCAGAGTTGTTTTTAACTTCCATGAGAACCAGTAATAACTGATATCAATAAGGTCAAGGTATTTTCGAAGTCCTTGGCCTGGTACCCATAACGAAACGATTAAGGTTAGGGAGGCACCACACCTGCTGGTTTTCACATTTCCCAAATGTTTATATTTACAACGAAGGCTACATACTGTTGAAAAATCTTCAAGGTACTGTTCAGGGTCCCAGTTCCGATGACTTTTATTTTCTAGGTATTTATTATATTTAAGGTACATAAATACGTCATCATCAGGGCAGGGTTTTGAAATCCCAGCCCTTTGGAAATTCTTCCGTTTTGCGGCTTTCTTGGATTTGACCCATCTTTTATCAACGTGAAATAGCTAGTCTGTTGGCTCTTGAAGTCTTGAAGGTGAAACCGGGAACCATAAAGCGCCTGTCGGTTATCGACTAGCAACGAGTTGTAACTAGGCCAAACATAAAAGTGGTTTTCATCGCGCTCCCCGGCTTCATTTAGAAAGAAAGAATGCTATGCAGGTGCATTATGTTAGTGAGTGCACTAACGTATTCTGTAGGTGCATCTGGTGTGTGTGTGTGTGGTGTGTTTTTGTAACTGTGTACAATAAATAATCATTCATTGTAATTCCACTAGAACAACATGGCATCATGGCATGAACAAGAAAATTAACTATTAGGTTGTCTCATAAATTATTGCCAGCTAAAAACAAATTATTATTAATATTTTTTTATTAATAAAAAACACATTTAATCAATTATATAGTCTCCCTCGTTATCTACAACAGTCAGCCATTTACTGGGCAAAATTTGAATACCCTTCTCCCAAAATGCGGCAGGCTGGGACTCGAAAAAATTTTCAAGTTCAATTTTAATACTTCCAGAATTTTCGAATTTTTTTCCTAGTAAATGAAATTTAAGAGCTCGAAATAAATGAAAGTCTGAGGGCGTAAGATCCGGGCTATACGGTGGATGTGGAACAGTCAGCCATCCTAGCTCCTCCAGCTGTTTATGTGTTAACTTGGCGCAATGAGGTCGTGCGTTGTCATGCAAAAGTTGGACTCCAAGTCATTTTGGCCGTTAATTTTTAACATGTCTGCTAGTTTGCGAAGCTGCTGCGTATACAGATTGGCGTTAATAGTCTGATGAGATTCGAGGAGTTCCCAGAAAATCATTCCTTGCCAATCCCAGCAAACAGACAACATAATCTTACGACCGTGTTCATTAAGTTTAGGCTGGGCTGGTGGGTTTCCCCTGCGAGGAATCCAATAGGCATGACGCGTGTTAGTTTCATAATGTATCCAGCTCTAGTCACATGTAATAATGTCCTTGAGAAAGTCTCGTCTGTGCGGACGAAGTAACAAACTTTGACAAATGGCCACACGAACGGCCCGGTCATGGTCCGTTAACGCATGAGGTGTCCAACGTGACATCACTTTGCGATATCCCATCGATTTGAGATAACGATCTATAGGCGCGTCGGATTGTCCAAGCGCCTTCTCTAAATCGCGCGTACTATAGTCTGGATGTAGCTCAAGTTCGTGACGCAAAGCATCTTCATCGAAGCTGGTTAGTCGGCCTGGGCGAGGTTGATCTTCGCAACTTATATCACTGGTGTCAAAACGCTTTTACCAGAAACGAACAGTCCGATCGCTAGTAGTACCCGGTCCAAATGCAGTGTTACCGTCAAACAAGCCAACTTTGCCAATCAAGGTATCTTTGCCCTAAAAGCAATTTTTAAGCAAATCCGCTAATATAAGAAACAATTTTAGTTTTATGGCAACATTTATTATTTGGGTGGAAAGTTGATTATATTTGTGGCAAAACTATCTAACGCATTCGTTCCAAAGCTCATTTAGTAACTTGTTAGAACTTGTCGAGTGCGGGGTATATTTTTGCGGGCAAATTTCCTAAGGAAAGTGTTTGTGGATTTTACCTCATGGCGAAAACACAGGTAAGTGTATTTACTGTATGTTATAGAATATCAGTTGTTGAGTATTTTAAATATAGTTTCATTATTCAGAACTTTATAATACAAAACTTTTAATGATGGGCAAAGTTACCCTAAACTATTCAGACCCTTCCATGCCAACATTGCCTGTTATCAAAAAGCACTCAGGGTTGTCACTTTTAGTTATTTTGTAACAGGTTGAATTAACGCAAAACCACAGAAACAAAACATCAAACACCTCAATTACATATTTCTTAACTAACGGCTTTAAAATAAAGTACTTAATTTCTTATGTTATAAAATATATTAGTACAGACGCCAGCACATCAAGCTACTACAATCTGTCAGATTTCTTTAATAGATTTTCAACTTTAGCGCTAACGCATAAGGTTCAAAGTTGATTGGGAAAATTTGACAGTTTCGGGTAGCTTGATGTGCTGGCGTCTATACCTAGTGCAATTGATGTATAATTTATACAGGGTGAAATTTTAATCACCATTTTCCTCTTAAGGGGGTCATTGTACTCATCATTAACTCATCACAAAAAATCAGCTGTTCCCTACATTTTCACGAGTTATGCGAACATAAATGTAGGGAACAGATGATTTATTTTTCACGATTTCAGGTTTGGCTCCATAGTAAATGTTGTACATAATGATGAGTGCAATGACCCCGTAAAAGGAAAACAGTGATTAAAATTTCACCCAAGTTTCAAGTGAAGAAGAAAATAAAATTGTGAGAATCTTGCAAGCTTCTAGTGATTTTGGATCCCCCCTAACTAAACTCGATCTAAAGTTATTGGTGCATGAATATTTAAGAAAAAATTCTCTAGAGTAAAAAAGTGAAAATAACATTTATTTAATCATTTTACTGGAATGTGACAACCCTTAAAATCTTAAAACGTTTGTTGGGCTTTGTATGGAAAAGGGCACTAACCGCTAGGTAACATTGCCCACTGTTTTTATCACGAAAATATTTAAACTACAAACAGTATTTTAAAACTTAGGTTAAGATTGCCTTAAATTGTAGTCGTGGTGCTTTCTACGTATTTATTAGAGCTTGATTTGCGTCAAAAATCGAAGTGGGCAATGTTGGCTAAAAGTCCGGATTATTTTGCCCACCATCAAAATCGAACAAATCTTGGTTTAAATTTTAATTTTTTAAATATTTTACATAGCAAAAGCGTGCATATGGTCATATAGTTGTAGTAAATGAAAAAATATACTTAAGTCCTGTAGAAAAAACTTGTAATATATTCGATTTTCTTAAAAAAACGGGCAAAGTTGGCTTGTTTGACGGTAATCTTTTTAGCCGTTTCTGTTGAAGAGACTTCGAGAAGTCGATGCTCATATAGCATAATAGCTCGCAGTTGACGCTGATCCATTTTCACTAAAGACTAATTATTGCGTTGCGTCCGCGCCTATTTATACACTCACCATAAAAGATACCCATCCTTACTAGAAAGATCTAGAACTTTCTTGAATTCACTTTAGTTTAAATACGAGAAAATTCGAGAAAAATAAAATATGGCAAGAACTTATGAGACAACCTAATACTTCCTCGAAACAAAATCCGTCAAGGGTATTTTTCCCTCGCCGTACTTTTGAATGAAAACGAATTCATGTAAAATGAAACCAGCGGAACAAGATATTCATAAAAAAAGAAAAAAAAAAAAACGTAGGTATTGTCAAATAAAATGTTTTCGCCAGAATCCGTGATTGTTACAGTTCGCATACTTTTTGTGTTTGTTCACAAAGCTATGTCAGAATTTGATATTTCCGCGAAATGGTGGGTATGGTGTCATTCCTCTCAGGCTTTGATCCTTTGCGACCTCAAATACCTACCGACTGTTTTGTTTTGGACTAAAAGCATTTGATTATTCAGTTTAGGATGGTCCGTGGATGGGTGGCTAGTAGGTTAGATTTCTGTGTGCTTTTACTAAATTGATGCTTGAGAACTGGACCGCGCCTATAGTTTGAAGCCTTAATTAGCCTATAAGTTTCCACATCTGGGAAACAGGACTCCCTTCTTCAAGAGGGAGTATCTATAACGCGGGCCCAGTGCGGGTTGGTATAGTAAGTAAGCGTCACACATCATGGCGGTTCTGAAGTGCGCTAGTCGCTGCGCAGTACCTCAGGGCTCCCACACATAAACACGATACGACGTCGCGTCGTACAACGATGCGGCGTCGTTTCACGATACGACGTCGCGTCGTGGAAATCTACGATGAGCATCGTAGATTTCCACGACGCGTAACGTAAATGTGCCACGCACGATACACGGCACGATGCCGTCGATACAGTGGGGTGGTGTTTTAGTTCATTCGGAGAAATGGACCGCTCTAGTCGCATTCTGCTTCTGCTGACGAAGAAAGAAAATACAGATACTCAGAAGATATTGGATCCACCCATTTCTTTCAAACATGAATAACGGGAGTCACTTTATAAAGAAGTACAATGCCTTAAAAATAGACCACAACAAGTTTTTTGATTACTTTAGAATGAGTGCATCAAGTTTCGAAGAGTTAGATACGTCATCGGATAACGCCACATATAGCAGGAAAATAAATCGCAAATTGCATCGTGAGTTTCTAACGTCACGACGTCGTATCGTGCATCGACACGTTATGACGTCGTGTCGTAGATTTCCACGACGCGACGTCGTATCGTGAAACGACGCCGCATCGTTGTACGACGCGACGTCGTATTGTGTTTATGTGTGGGAGCCCTCACCCCTCACTTAAGCTGACACGTGAATTTGATACTGCGCAGCGACTCGCCTCATGTTCCAAGCCGCCATAAAGTTTGCATCGGGGTGTAGATGTCACATGTCTTCGAATTTTTCGTTCTAGGACATGTCGGTCTCCTCACGATGTTTTTCTTCATCATTTTGAGAGCAGTAGTGATGAAATTATTTACACAAAGTAAAGCGCCTGTCTGGGTTCGAACCCACGACCTACAATTCGTAAGTCGGGACCGTTACCACTGTGCCGCCACTGCTCCAAGCCATAAGCTAATAAAACAATAATGTTAATATTTTAATTGGGTATTCATTCATTACAGACCTCTTATAGACCAATAAGAATGTCAGGTTCTGGATATTATTTAAAAACAATTTGGTTACACACGTCGCGTTTGGGGCTCTGTAGCTCGGGGGCCCCGTATCATTGATACGGCGGAAACAGCGGTAGCCACGCCCCTGGCCGACGACAACCTCATAGGTTGAACTGCGAGATGCCATTTATAAAAAAAAAGATGCGCACTCAATACCAAAATGTAAGAGGGCTCTTAAAAATAATTACACAATATTTAATCATTGCACGAACCGACATCCGGATGAGTCACAATGTTAATTCCAACGTAAACCCAAAAAGTATATGTATACAGAAATACTACAGAATATCCTGTATAACAGTATCATATCACAAACAAGATAAAGATAATAAAAACGTGAATTAACCAAATGTGCATGCTGTTCTCGCGTGCCCGAAAAACCGCGTCAGTGATCATCAGATTGTAACCATTCATAAATTATGATAAAGTTAGATAAGTACGGAATATTGTTTGCGAAAAAACATGTTTCCATTGTAGAAAAATAAAACAGGATCGATTGACAAAAAATAAAATAACTTAATCTCTACTTAACATTCAAAACTGGAAGGAGGACGTGCGGGCTTGGAAGGTGAAAGGAGGAAAAAGGAAGAGAAAGATGGAAGGAGTGGATGGAGGCCTTTGCTAAGGAGTGGGACAGCACAGTCCAGAGAAAAAAAAAAAAACACTCGGCGCATCCTGGGCAAACAGTCAAGCTCCGCTAGCCGCTACTGCTTTGGACCTTTTTGACTGGCTAAATAAATATGTTTCCACAGCATGAGCTATTCTCATATCCCTAGTTCATGATAACGCGAAAAAACAGAAGATATAACCATAAGTACACTACTCAAACAGAAAATAAACAGTCAAACATTGGGAAAATTAGGACAACATTAATCATGACTAATCACAAGTAGAAAAGAGTCAATAATTATAAATGTGACAGTTCTTCCTGCTGACAAGACAGCTCTGTTCTCAGCTCTGAGTTTGTTGCGCCACTTCTTCTCCCCAACTAAAGCACTAAGAAGAGGTGAAGGGCGGGCGTTTTAGGGGACTGTCTTGTGTAATTTTGACGTTTAAAAGTGCTTACGTACAGACGCCAGCACGTCAAGCTACCCGAAACTGTCAAATTTTCCCAATCAACTTTGAACCTTATACTTCAGAGATAAAGTTGAAAATCTATTAAAGAAATTTGACAGATTGTAGTAGCTTGATGTGCTGGCGTCTGTACCTAGGGGTAATTGAAAAAAACCCAAAATTATATCTATTTTTTAATCTTTTATTATCTTACTTTACGTGTGTGACTCAGAAGAAAGATTGAGATTGTAACGATAAGGATCTGTACAGCCGATAAATAAAATAACACAATACGTTCCAGCTGGTTAAAGTAGCTATCAGAAGACCGGAAAAGACAAATATCCATATTAATCCATATTAAGGGTGCGTTTCCACAGAAGCGGAGCTGGGCGGAGCGGAGCGGAGACGTGTAGGAATCGTCCAATCACACACGAGACGAGTGACGCGATGAGGATTTCAACCATTGTGATTAGTCGATTCCTGCACGTCTCTGCTCCGCTTCGCCCAGTTCCGCTTCTGTGGAAAAGCACCCTAACTTTCATAAAATCCATCAATCGGGAAGACCTGAATGTGACTCGCACAGACCAGGAAAGCATGGCACAAAAGGAAGGACACACTCAGCAGTCTGTACTCAGCAGTGGCTGGACCAAGGTTGCCAATGATGATGATGATGATGATGAATATGGCTATTTGGTTTGTGAGGTTGAGGGAGTTGCATGGAAGGGTGAAAAAGACATGCTTAAAATAAAAAGGGGATGAACGAGGTAGGATGATGAATAAAATGCCTTTTGCTTACAATATTGTAATCTGATTTATCCAACAATCTATAAAAAATAAATAGGTACAGACGCCAGCACATCAAGCTACTACAATCTGTCAAACTTCTTTAGTAGATTTTCAACTTTACCACTAAAGCATAAGGTTCAAAGTTGATTGGAAAAAATTTACAGTTTCGGGTAGCTTGATGTGCTGGCGTCTGTACAACTGAAGTGTCTGTTTGGAATTTCAAAATAAGAGTTTTTTCCAAATGCTTAGGAAAGTACAGAGGGCCTTGTGGCTAAGTAATAACCTCGTAAGGCCCAATGTACAATGCACAATGTATTGTAGAAAGTGACATACAGTATTACACATTGCAAACATGCATTTAAATTAATTAATGTACATTGTAATGTACATTGGGCGTTTAGGAGAAGGTTTTGTTTTTAGTCTGGGCCGGAATGCCGTATGTAGCTTTGTTCAATACATTATACATTGAGCGTTTAGCTCATCTTGCGAAATTTTGCTTGGGCGTTACGAGGATAACAGCCGCACGGGTCGATCGGCCAGGTAAAGCTATGATTGCCGCCGTTGGTCCGTGGATGGGTGACCATCTTCACATACCAAGACCCCTCCGTGCCTCGGAAAGCACGCTAAGCCGTTGGTCCCGGCTGTCATAAGTGAATCTTTGACAGTCGGAACGGGTCGTCAGTAGCCCGAAAGTCTGACAACCAGTCTTACCAAGGGGTATCGTATTACCCAGTAACTGGGCTGTGGACATCAGATAGGCAGTCGCTCCGTGTGAAATACTGGTATTCAGCTGCATCCGGTTAGACTGGAAGCCGACCCCAACATAGTTTTGAAAAGGCTAGGCAGATGATAATGCTTAGGAAAGTACACTCGAGAGCGGTACTTATAATATAAAACAATTTTTAATTTTTTTCATCCCTTTGTCTGTTTGTTTCGGCTAATCAGCGAAACGGCTGGACCGATTTTGATTTCTGTTATGGGGTTACGTTGAGCCCTAGGGAAGGACATAGGCTACTTTTTATCGATATACCACCCGGGCGAAGCCGCGGGCGGAACCTACAGTTTTATCTACAACGTGTAACGTTAAATTCGCAAAACCTCAGACACCCCAACTGATTTTTAATTCAATTGACCTATTTCAGAGAGAAAATAAGTCATTAAAAAAATTGCAAAGGTTTTATGTGCTGTTTTAGTTTTACCGGCCATTCTGATCGTTTCTTGCGTCTGCGAAGACGCTTTATCGAGGGAGGAGTCGTCACCGGGCCGCTGCGCCGCGCTGACATTGGCTTGTTTGACCTATTAATAAATAGACACGGCAAAGTTTTTAATCATGATTTTTTGAAAAATGTGACCAGTATTAAAAAGTGGTTCAATTAATTCTGCTCGTTATTCTGATCAAACTATTTTCAGGTTACACGTTGTATAGTTGAGCCTACATACTCGTATGTTATCGAGTGACATTGTTGCAAACTTATCGAGCTTCATAAATAAAATAATTGATAGTCGTGGAAAATCACCTACGAGCTATTTTAGATACTGTGAAGTCTCAGGGCTGCAAAAGATAATATTATATGCATATGTCAGTGGGATCGTAAAGTAGATAGTTGACTTTTTACGATAGGTCAAAGTCGGTTGTTTTAGAACACGAAATGTTCTGTAGTTTTCCGAAAGGAAGCTGCACGAGCCAATTATATAAAGTAATACATTATAAATAACACACGTTCACTGCGTGCTTACACTTGATTACCACAAGGAAAGCGCGCGTCCCATCGTGAGATAAAAATAATATAAGTCCTACTAATTTGTCCTCGTCTTTTACACCTTCGATCTGTGGATAGAACTCTTATTTATGAATAGCATTTCCCCGCCATTTAGTTCGCGTGAATTCCGTATTGTCTCCTACCAACACCCCTTCCACCAGATCCACCCTTATAAAATGAAAATGTTTTAAGTATCATAACGCCCGCGTTATCGCTTTTTTCTTTTTACTCGGCTCCGAAGAGTCGTAGCGTGCTGCGTGATGTTACATAGATTTGTCTTCCAGAATTTTTCAAATCCGATTGGTAGTTCCAGAGATTAGTGCGTTCAAACAATTTTTCAATTTAAAATTTAATCTCTCTTCATATTGGTAGCCTTAAAATTAGTAACGATTGAGACTAATGTTCTAACTAAATTCCACCAATGAAGAAATAGGTTTTTGGAGAAAAACCTGTGGTACAGGTCATCAGGACCCCCCGCCCCCCCACGGCATTAAAATAGTATAACGTTTGAAGTCTTGCATAAAGCAAGTGGCCAAGTGAACAACAAGTGGACATACATTGTGTACAGAAAACTAAACAAAAATATAGCGAATATAAAAAAAAAAAAACATAAATAAATAAATAAAATAAAAAACAGAAAAAAAAGCAGAAAATGTAGGTTGTGGCATGCAGAATGAGTTATTTGTGGTGTAACGGTGAAAGTGACTATGATTGAAAGAGAGTACGAGAGCGAGTATGACAAGTGAGACATGAAAATTAGTGGAAGAATGTCCGAGAGCAAGTTTGGTGTGAGGGCAAACAAACAAACTCTTCAGATTTATTATTAATATATGCAATAAAGGGTCATTTTGCTCAGCATTATGAACAACTTTTACTATGGGACCAAACCTGAAATCGCCAAAAAAAATCAGCTGTTCCCTACATTATGTTCGAAAAACTCGTGAAATGTAGGGAACAGCAGATTTTTTTTTTCGGGATTTCAGGTTCGGCTCCATAGTAAAAGTTGTTCATAATGATGAGTACAATGACCCCTTATGAGGTTGTGCGTTAATTAAGTTCCAACTTGTATATACAGATTACTATAGATACTATCCTAATTATAATTATTATTACTCATCATGACTGCATCATTCATGTTCTCTGTCTTGTTGTTCACCAAAGATCTTTTCATAAATTTCGCAATGACTAAAGCCATTAATTCGACCTAACTCAACCAAATCAACAAAAATGTTGAACTATGAGCTCATACAGATACCTATTCGTTTGCTGGTGGCTAATGATGCTAACTGATAGATATCCTAATGGTAACTATGTGTGTATTATATTTGTTAATATTAATTAGCGCATGATTATATAAGGTTTACATAAATGCCCGTCGAATGAGTTAATTTTCCTAAAGTAGACATCTAATTCAGGAAAATTAACGCATATGAAGAAAAGGGTGGACAATATAAATTTTGATGGATGAAGAGGAAGGGGAAGGCCAAAGAGAAGATGTCAAAAGTCAAAGTCTAATCATTTATTTCAAATAGGCACATAAAGGGCACTTTTGAACGTCAAAATTTACAAAAAATTGAATTGATTCAAGTCGCCCCTTCCAAAAGGTAGTTTCGTATAGAGAAGAATGGGCTAGAAACTCCACCGTTACTCTTTTAAAATGTTTTACAATGGCGCCGATTCCCTTGTGCATAAAATAAACTAAATTTAAGTTCAGTGTATCTTTTTCTTTCTATTTCATTAAGAAAAGGACAGAAGATAAATATTAGTTTAGTAGCTGAATGCTGCAGTTGCTGATGCCCTGACATCGCATCGGCCCTAGGGGACCCCGTCAGTTAGTGCTGACATCTCATTAAGGCGCGCGTGGAATACAGCGCCGTCGACCCGGGCCTGGACCTTACCGGACGGCGAGCTGCCCATTGCTCGCCGTCCGCAAGCCCGCGCCTATGGTGGCCGGGAATCAGCTCTCGACTCCTGACGCTCATGGCGTCTTCTATGGCGACTAGGGACGTGAGGGGGCAAAGACTGCCTCTCCCTTACGCGTTCCGCCCCCCTCCTTCGCAAGCATTACTGCTTCGCAGAAGGAGGTGACGGCTACCCATGCACTCTCGCTCCGTACCATGGCCTGGACCAGGAACGGATGTGAGAGATCGCCGCCGTGAGGACGCTGCGGTGCTCCGCCCAAGCCGGGCAGACCTCCACTGTATGCTCCACCGAGTCCTCCGGACATTCCACACAATGGTGACCCCGGGCATTTCCTCTTGCCTTATACGGACCCTCTCAAAGCAACCGTGTTCGGTGAGGACCTGCGTCAGGCGGAATGTGAGGAAGCCGTGGCGCCTCTCTAGCTACTCCTCAAAGAGGGGACTTATCGCTGCACTTGTGGCGTGCCCGGCACTGGGTTGCGACAGACGCACTCTCTGTGTCGCCATGAGATTCCGCCGGAGCTCTGTCCGCTGTGCCATGATTTCTGCGTTTTGTATCCTCGCGCCACTCCTTGGAATCGAATTACTTTACCGACTATCAATTTCAGTAGCCATGAAAAGGGACCCTTTCTTAAAATATTTCCTGGAAATATTCGTGAAATGTGTTTGTTTTGAGATTTTCGTAATAAACCATTCGTTCTTATCGGTTCTATGTTTAGATTCCAAATGTAGGATAAGGCCATTTACAAAGAATGAGGTCAACTGTATATAAAAATAAACTTATGGCTGAAAATATGGTGAAAACATTTGTTTCACATTGTATACAAGATGCCACTGACTGAAAAATGTCTTATTGCTGAAATAATAAACAATCAATGAATTAGGTCAATTAATAGTTCCTTTTTTTTACTGTTAACTTTTCTGGCAGATTTATATTGTTTCACATTTATTTACTTACCAGCCCGCAATATCGTCTTCGTGGAAATAACAATAAATATCGTATTCGTTAATTCAGTGGGGTAATCGCGTAACACACTATCAATGGGTTTCATTTTGACAGTTCAACAATATTCATTGCGTTATTTACGTTGCCGAGCAAACAAATTTTTCGAACACATGCAGCAATGGATTAGCAATATCCTTCAAAATGATTCAGATCGAGATTGATAGTGTGGTTGTGCCAAATTCCATCCAAACACAAACTTTTACCTACATTTTATAACATTGGTAAGATAATGACTGACAGAATCCCGAATGTCTGACAACCAGTCTTACCAAGGGGTATCGTATTACCCAGTAACTGGGTTGTGGAGGTCAGATAGGCAGTCGTTCCATGTAAAATACTGGTATTCAACGGTTAGACTGGAAGCCGACCCAACATAGTTGGGAAAAGGCTAGGCAGATGATGAGTAAGATATCGACTGGACGGAGAAGGTATAGCACAAAGAAAAGTGGAAAAATATGGGTGGGGTTAACGAATAAAAGTAGAATACTTCCTCTCCAAAAAAGTAACTTCGAGGGGTAAGATCAGATCATCCTGATGAAACTTGACACATGCAAAACTGAACATTATTAAGAAATAAACATGTTTTTAGCAATAAGATAGAGTCATCATCTGCCATGCCTTTTCCCAACTATGTTGGGGTCGGCTTCCAGTCTAACCGGATGCAGCTGAATACCAGTATTTTACATGGAGCGACTGCCTATCTGACCTCCACAACCCAGTTACTGGGTAATACGATACCCCTTGGTAAGACTGGTTGTCAGACTTTCGGGCTACTGACGACCCGTAACGACTGTCAAAGATCCCCGAATGACAGCCGGGACCAACGGCTTAACGTGCTTTCCGAGGCACGGAGAGGTCTTGGTATGTGAAGATGGTAAAGATTTTTGATTTTTAGCAATAAGATTGAGTACCAGTTGGAAAAATAAACTGTAAAGCCATTGACCTTACAGTTATTCAATGATACATTGTCGTTAGATTCGATAATCTATCTTTCGTCTGTAGCGGTTGATAAATGAAATAGTTGGCTGATCTTGTGACAGCTGTAGTACCTCGAGTTCATTCACAAGTTCACACCTCAATGATTCAGGTACTGTCAACAATACCGTAAAACGGGGTGAATAGGAACGCAGGGGTGAATCGGAACGAAACTTTAAAATGGATTTTAACGTTGATGTAATATAGTTTGTAGCCAACAATTACACTTAATCGTCAACTATAATATAGTATACACATTAAGAGACCTTTTGGCAAAAAACGATATTATTTCAATGTTAAAATCCATTTTAAAGTTTCTTTCCGATTCACCCCTGCGTTCCTATTCACCCCGTTTTACTGTACTGAAGAAATCCCATTCACTATCATTAGTCGACCCCAACTGTATTGAGAAAAGGCTTCCAGTCTAACCGGATGCAGCAAAATACCAGTATTTTGCGTGGAGCGACTGCCAGACTGACCTCCACAACCCGGTTACTGGGTAACACTATACCCATTGGTAAGACTTGTAGTCAGACTTTCGGGCTTCTGACGACCCGTAACGACTGTCAAATGTCGTATGACAGCCGGGACCAACAGCTTAAGGTGCTATCAGAGGCGCGGAGGAACAACGAGCAGGATTACGATACCCCCTGTTTGTCAGACTTTGAAGTTATAACTACCTACTCACGGCTTACCGTGCTTTCGGAGGCACGGAGGGGTCTCGATGTAATGGACGGTTACCCATCCACGAACCCGACCGCGGCAAGTGTAGCTTAACCTTCGACCTGTGCGGTTGTTATTATTTAGGCACGAGCCCCCAAACAATAATTCGATTATGTAATCAAGATACTGAGCCGGTAAACTGCCGAAGCAGGTCAGTAATACACTGAAGTACTCGTACTACATAAAGCGTAATATAATAATTTACGCACATCATAATACCTAGTTCATTTGGCACGTTCTAATATTTACAACGGCCTATCGACAGCCTCATTAATACTACATGCGCCAAACTCGTTCGTCTAAAAATAAAGTTCGTAGCTATCATTTGCACCGCTCTCAGTCATAAAGTTGCCTTCGTGCTGGACGACTGTGTTTTACGTTACGTATCATACAAATAAATAAAATGTTAGTGAAACTCGCATTCCCGACCTTATCGTCAGAATACCCAGACGTCGACATGCTGAGGTGCAAAGAGGTCAATAATTTTGCCACCGAGTGCATTCTGCCGCGTCGGCCTAAAAGGAGTCTCGCGCCTTTGCCAGAGGACAAAGAATGCAGCAACACCGAGTTGAAAAAGACCTGCAAGATGGTGCACAGGAGGCATAAACACCGCAAACAGTGCCTCAAACTGCCAGCGTTGCCGGAGTACGATGAGTGTTGAAGATATTTTTTTGGAATTTGGAAGGATTTCCGAATTTACTGCCTTTGCCTGCCGCGTGCAGTGTTGCCAGTGGCCACGGCACAACATGGCACTTATAAATACCAAATGCATAGAATAAGTACAAGATATTAAGTTTATTTGTTAGTGCATTCGTCAGTTTGTATCTTCGTAATGGTTGCTGTTGAAAGATGTCCGATATGCGTGCCGGCAAGCTAATGAGAGTAGCTGTATCGTTAGAAAGCGATGGAAGTGACTTGTGATTAATTGTTTATTAAACTAGTCACACAATAGATACAGATAAAATTGTTATCTAATTAAGTACTATTAGGTGAGTAATTTAATGTTCTATTAGTTTGAAAAACATGACAATTATTCATTAAAACTATATGTTTTTGCTGTCGTATGGTGGTAATTTGTGTTTCAAGGATTAAGTACTTTCTAATTAACGCTATTTATAATTAAATGTTTAACTTTAACGCTATGTTTCTGTGTGTAATTAATTGTATACATGTATAGATCTGGTTGTAAGTTACATAATTTGTTTACGTGAAATGATACTTATTTGGATGTATGATAATGGTACTGTCTCCAAAAAAAAAAAATGATTAGTTAAATGGCGGATTTCCCGCGCAATTATCTATAAACTACAAATGTTGCAACATGTTTGTATGCAACAAAATTGTCTCATTGTGGAAATATACAAATGTAATTCTTGTTTGACCAAATGTAATCAGTGATGGATGATTATTGTTGACACATGGCCACGCCTCGTCGATTAATTCGAAGGTAATCTGCCTACGTAGGTAAATAACGCACTTATGTATGCAATAATAAGTAGTAGGTAATCATTTAAACACACGATTGGTATTATGTAAGATGCAACTTTGATTCGTAGTTATTCACATTAAGTCGATGTTTCAGACTATATTTCTTGATTCATGTCATTTTGGTGTAAAGAAACCATGCATTTTCGAATAATTTTAAGACATTTTTTTTATATATCTAATGTTCTATGCTTATGTACTTACCTAAAAATCTACTTTTATGAAAAAATAACGCACAAATGTTAAGAGTTACTTGGTTTATACACAGTTGTAGCACACAGATGTTATGTTGCGGACCTTTGGGGTCAATAATGGTACCTATATCTAAAATTTCGGACAGATTTCTAGACATATCCAACTCAAACTATGTTCAAGTTATCCATAGGTACAGACGCCAGCATATCAA
Source organism: Eremobia ochroleuca (assembly GCA_949629135.1). Lineage (NCBI taxonomy): Eukaryota > Metazoa > Arthropoda > Insecta > Lepidoptera > Noctuidae > Eremobia > Eremobia ochroleuca. Next base: position 7,776,995 of record OX451385.1, on the reverse strand, counting down.
GCTACAACAATCTGCCAGATTTCTTTACTTAATAGATTTTCAACTTTATAGCTACAGCATAAGGTTCAAAGCTGATTGGGAAAATCTGACACTTTCGGGTAGCTTGATGTGCTGGCGTCTGTACTTAGGTATTGTTATGTAGGTACTTTGATGTACATTTTGTTATGTATGTAATGGAACTTTTTTCAGTCTTTTCAAGTGTAACCATACTCAGATAACGAATCAATTTGTGTTTACTTAGTAACTGAATAATTACGAGTGGCCTTATAGTTGTCGTGGAAAATTTGCTAAAACTATTTTACGATTTTTAAACCTACTTGAAAAATAAATTGTTGCACCTAAACTAAGGTACCTAGTTACTTTGGTAATTTGGTAGCTTTTATTTGTAAAAGTATTGGTAGTTATGTTCGGTAGGTTTACGTATCTACGTGTGTATTCATTTAAACGTAGATATCAGTTAGTTATTTCGATCTGTGATATGTAAATAAATGTCGTAACTATAAGTTATTTTCTAGGTTCTCTTTTTTCATTAAAATGTATTAAAATGATTCCGTTTTTCATTTTCGCTGTTCATCATACTTGTACACATACATGACACAACAATTAAGCAAACAATGAAACTAACGACAAATCAATCGATCAATCGATCATGTGACAAATCTAACTCTCAGCTATCTAATAAAATTAATTAAATTGCTAAAATCAAGAAAAACAAACAAAATACAGATAATATACAAGTTTATTTCTTAATAACCATATAGTGCAGTCACCACATGTCTTTCCCGCCCTGTGGAACATTATACTGTCCATGGAATTAGCATGTACTAAATAAAGTACAGTTCTGTCTCATTAAATTATTAATTTTGAAGTTGCGATTTATTGCTGCACATAAATATTGAGCTATAAATAATGATAATAACATTATTATTGTATAATAACATGAGAATATGAGTTGTTTACTTCAGAAGCAACGACCACAGTACCTAAGTTATCATGACATGATTGATTCCTTTGCTATTGACCATTAATTTATTGGAACGCATAACTGCCTGGTTCGACCATGTGAACTTTTGGCCTCGATATTTATTTTTAATTTGGGCATGTTGTAGGAAGTTGCATAGTGTCTACTAAACAAGTCTATATGTGGGTTGATTTGATACGCGGTAATTACTGACAGGTAATAAATATACCTCGGGATATTAACTAAGACCGTTTAGCGGAGGGGAGGCGGAAGTGCAAAGGTGGAAAAATAAAGAAAAAATTTTTTTTTGAGGTTTTTCACTTACAGTACAGTAAGTGAGAAAAGTGTTACCACATGGAAATTTTATCTTTCCACTTCAACCAACTCGTCAACTAACTGACCCAACCCGTTAATGGTAGCAGTAAAAAGTCCGTCTTTTTGTCCACAAAATTGAAAACAATAAGGAAGTATGACTATATATTATGTCTATCTCTTTCACACCAGAGTCAAGTTATTGAATATTGTAATATGCAACTGATAAGAAATTTTAATATACGTCATCTCACAATGACGAGCGAAGGTCCTTCGCAAGGGCTTGTGCGAAATAATTACAAAAAATATGTTTAAAAATAGACTTTCATTTTTCAAAACATACATCCAATGTAAAAGCATTTCTATGTTATAAATATAATATAATTACTATTTAATATTATACTTTATACTTAAAATCAATATACATTTATTATTTTTGTAAAACATTTTTGTGCCTGACAGTACATTTGATCAAAAATTGCTTTGAATCAAATTAATCGAATCGGGGGCGTCGGCCACAGGTGCCTCGACCACTGGGGGCCTAAGCAACGGACCCAACTTGACAATCAAACACAGGAACAATAATTACTACTCTGCGTTTAGTGACAACTTTTAATACCTACTGTTGGTCTATATTCTGTGTCTATAATAAAGAGGTAAATTTTGCGAGTTTCTATGTAATCTTCGAAACTACAAATCCGATTCCGAAAATTCTTTCACTAGTGGGAAGCTACAGTATTGCCGATTGTCATAGGATATATTTTATCTTAACACAAGAAATTTCACGCAGACGAAGTTGCGGGCAGAAGCTAGTATTTTTTATATGGAATGGATAAACATTTTTCCAATACACAATTTGCATGACCGACATAGCTGTTTCGGTCAGTGACTATAGATGTCAACACGCGTGTCCAAGAAGTGCATTGAACTGTAAATTATGGGCCATATTGTATGTACCTACGTTAGTATAGCAATATGTCGCTATGATTGACTATCAAGGTCGTAGCCAGGAATTCACTTCGGGGGGGTCGAGCTTAGGACCAGAGATAATCAGTAACATTTTTTTTTTAATGGGCGTCTAATATAATTTTACATGAGAGGGACAGATATGCAGTAGCTCCACGTAAAATACTTGTATTCAGCTGCATTCGGTTATTACTGAAAGCCGACTCCAAAAATTGTTGGGAAAAGGCTAGGCAGATGATGATGAGAAGGGCTCGAAGCTAACTAATACCTAACAGCCGCACGGTTCGAACTCCCAAACCCCCCTACCTACGGCCTTGTTGACCATGACATACATATATCAAGTAGGTGTTCATTTAAGTAGGTTATGGTAGAAAACAAAAGATCTAATCCGATCAATAGGAAGCCTTGAAACAGTTACCCGCTTATGTAGAAGACATACTGACGAACATAAGTGTATACAATATGTAACACATGATTTTTTTTATGTGGGTCATCATAGGTAATGAGTCTATTTATTATTTATTGAATACTTCAAGCACATAAATGTACAGAGGCGGACTTAATTGCATAGGCATTTCCTACCAGCAAACCTTTGGGTGATGCAGAGACAAATAGTAGTAGGTGCAATCATCAAAATTGAGGAATAAATATTTTAAATATAAAGATATGCATAAACCTATTAAAACTATAAATATAATATACACCTAATTACATAAAATATAACCACAAATTAATTCATTAATATACTAAAAAGAAATAAAACAAACAATGAGAAAATATTGGCGTTGTGATGATACTGCCACCTTCTTGCGAATGTGCTCGCAAACCTTAACTTTAAAGGATAATCGGTTGGTTGCCATCCTGATTTCCTGGGGGAGCGCATTCCACAGAGAGATAGACTGAACGGAGAAGGAAGAGTGAATGAAGAGTGAAGGAGGTGTGTATCTTCGTTTGTTCGTCTGTATAATAAAAAGACCAGCCTATTATTTTCCCAATGGAAGGTGAAGGCCTCTTCACATACAGTAAACGCACGAGCATTGATTATCGCGCTTGCTCGAGACGGGTTGGTGATTTCAGACATTTAACTATAATTCCAGGTTTCCTCACGATGTTTTTCCATCACCGATGGCAGTAATGTCCAAGCTAAACTCAGAAAGTCTTTATGATAGGTTCAATTATAAATTGAGAGCAAATTGCAGACTGCTAGAATTTTTTTCTGAGCTTAGGTACTCTATAGGTGCCTAATCAAAATATGTAGGATTTCTTTTAAATGTTATGGACTATTCTTACATTTTCTTTCAAATTTCTTTCAGAATTTTCGGCGTTTATGCTGAACGTTACTAGTGAAATGTGAGTGTACTATAGATACACCTCTGTCTAACCCTTCAGGAATTACAGGCATGAAATGTAAAGGTGTGTCCAAACATTGAGCGGCAAGAGCGCGGCGGTAACACGCGGCGTTAGCAGGACACATTTCTGCCGCGCTCTAGTTAGGACTAAACCGACGCATGTTTGCGCGGCAGTACTGCGTGGCACATTCGAGACACGCCGCGCACTTCAGTTGGCATCAGAACTAAAATGAAAGCGGTTACTTGTGTCTTAGCTCTGCTTAATATTCGAAAATTGTGAAGAAGGACTAAGCAAAACATATTAAAATAAGGAAACGCTGGATGAAACGACTTTATCAGCGGAGGTTACAGAATTTGGAATCAATAAATTACGAAATTCATAACCGAACACCACAGTTTTTGAGATTATACTTGGAAGATTTTGAACATTTATTAGGTGTACAAATAAGTTTTAGGACATATGCGTTTCGTGTCATGAAAATAATGTACAATAATTTATAATTGCCGCTGATATATAATATGGTAGCATTCATCATATAGTATCGAAACGCAAGGGACCCATAAACATAACCTTAAAAATTTACGAATTAAATATGGAGACTGATAAGTTATTTGTTAGACATTGCATTCGTTATGAATTTCATCAAGGAAAAAGTGTTAGGAAAGCATGTGAATCGTTCTGTTCTGTACTTGGTGAAAACGCTATATCTAAAAGTACATGTGAGTATTGGTTTAAGCGATTCAAAGAAGGTGATTTTGACGTTAGCGACCGTGAACGAAGAGGGCCCCTGTGAAGGTGCATGATGAGGAACTGCAAGCGTTGCTAGACGAGAATTCTTGCCAGACAGAAAAACAACTTGCAATGCAGCTTCGAATAACTCAACAAACTGTTTCCAATCGTTTAAAAGCATTGGGCAAGATTCGAAAGGGAACAAAGTGGGTGCCACACTTTTTGACTCAAGAAAATAAAAATACCCGTCTTCAGATATGTTTAAATCTTTACAACAAACAACATAGAAAGTCTTTTCTATGGAAAATTGTGACCGGCGATGAGAAGTGGATATATTTTGACAATCCGAAACGCAAATATCATTGGGTTGACCCAGGCCAGCCGACGACATCGACGCCAAAGCGCAATATTCACTGTAATAAGGTCATGCTGTGTATATGGTGGGACATGAAAGGTGTACTGCTCTATGAACTTCTGAAACCTGGCGAAACAGTCAGTGCAGATCGGTATCGTGACCAACTTATACGACTGAATCAAGAAATTGAACAAAAACGTCCATTTACTGCCAAAGGTAAACGTCCAGTAAAACTGCTCCATGACAACCCCAGGCCTCATGTTGGTAAACAGGTCAAAGATGCATTAATAGCTCTTGGATGGGAAGTGATACCACACCCGGCGTATTCACCAGATATAGCCCCAACAGATTTTCACTTTTTCCGGAAAATGCAGTATCAATTATCTGATGTACGATTCAAAACGTGTGAAGAAGTGCAAAAATGGGTCGATAACTTCCTCGCTTCACAAGATGAAACTCTCTTTGCAGAAGGCATGCGTCAGTTACCTGAAAGGTGGCTGAAAGTCATTCAAAGTAATGGAGATTATTTTGATTAATAAACGTGTTGCAGTTCTTTCAGAAATAAATTTTGAATTTTTATTAAAGTGTCCTAAAACTTATTTGTACACCTAATACATGGCTTCGTGGAACCGTGTATAAAAAAGAAGGTACGCATTGGCGTAAAGCAATCACAACAAAAGAAAGATTGGCTGTTGTTGGATTGTTGGCTATTTCATCCCCTAAGTCTTCACGTTTGTTTCTATTATGGTATTCTTTTTGTCAAGGATCCCATAACAAATTAAAAGATCCATACATTTCGATCAAACGAATCGATGTTTCGCTGTCTATTTTGATACGCAGAAATCAGAAATACGTCCAAACAGAATTACTGACGAATGTTTACTAAAAATGTTTGTGCGCGGCAGGTAGACAGAAGTCGCCGAGCGCGATTGCCGCTTTATGTTTGGACACACCTTTATGTGTACGCGGAACAGTCCTCTACAGCACTGAATGGAATTAATTACTGTACCTAGCAGTAATAAAATACTGTGAAACCATTTTCATAATTATTTCGATGTAAACATGAATGGAAAATAGTTAACCATCGTGTAAAGGTATAATTAGAGACCCTGACCAAATTCATTACTGTACAGTTGAGGTCAGGGGCTCGGGGCTAGGCAGTGCGTAATAGAGTAACTGGTAGGTTAGGTACCTACCTGACTCGTGACTACGATGTATAACTAAAGGGCAAGGCAGAGGTGTACCTTTATACCTATAGTGTATCCAAATTTCAACAGATATGTCTCAGTCCCGTGCAATAGATAGCCTTTTTCCAACCGGGCACAAATCCCGAATCCGATCGGTTTAAAAAAATACATTAGCCTGCAAATATGATGCCATTTCTCGAAAAAATATTTAGAAAAATCATAACTCAATAGAAACGTATGTTTTTGTGTATGGCACATCATGCATTGTAATGTGAATCTGTGTTACGTAGTATCAATGAAATTACAAGATAACACGTAAAATGACAAATATGAACATGAACTTACCTCTACAAATTATTTCGACACTGAAAATTCATTTTTTTGCGATTATTATACGCCGCTCGTTAATCGTATTCAAAGTACCTACCGATTTGAAGAAAACATAAATAAATGTTTATTCAGATCTATCCAAAATATATGGTACTAAATTCGAAACTCAAATACATAATAGTGTCTACTTGTCTACTAGATCACGCTACTTGGATCGATTTTTTAAATATAAGAATTTTCGGTATGTTCCATATGTGGGACACTATGCGCTGTAGGGTTAAAGAGTCAGGTAAAAAAAATGAAAGTAGCAGTTACTCCGGAGTCTGGATTCGAGTTTCGGGTGTGCTGTCACCTCTGCCTTCGAGGAGTATAGGCGTGATGTTATGATAATACTCAATGTAATGGTCTGCTTAGTTAATAACATCGTAAAAATCTGTTTACCAATATAAAACTCGCTTTAAATAAATTTCTTTGGCTTTTAGTGTAAAGGCTGATTTTTCCAACGCCAAATTATTTTATCCGAGGAATAGTTTTGAATTTTTGCCAGTTCTTTTGTACAAAATCTGTCAAACGTCAATTTTGTTCCAGGAATAAAAATATTATCTGTCGATTGAAAAATAGCCCTTAGAATTATAGTAGACTACAGGTACATTTTTCTGAGAAGTGAATTAATCGATTTTATTACAATGTGTATTTTGATACTAGAAGGCCAATTCTCGTACTTAAAAAAAAAAAGTTCAAATTCAACTCGCTACTTTATCTCAGCGACAATCAATGTCAAAAACTTGTCAAAAATATAGGAAAATTGATTATATATTTGACATATTGAGACTTAGATTGAAATGTGAACGTTCTTAAAAATACTGGAATTGCCCCTCTGGTCATGAACAAGTTACAAGACGATAGTAATGTGCGGGTTTTAATATATGCAGAATCAAGATTTCACTCATAATTTGTTGCAGTATCTGATAGGTAAGTATTTATAATTCTAGACCTCTTGAACTACACGTGCAAGGAGAAAACCGTTCGAGACATGCATAATAATCAGAATACGCATAATAATAAGATAAATAGTTACTAACGAGAATTATCTATGAATACTTTTACATAACCTAGTGGGAGTGAAGAAGTACTAAAACTTAGTCTATGCCAGTTTTCCTCAACAGCGTATTTCCCAAACGTAAATAGCATTACGTTTTCATTTCGTATGAAAATAAAAAACCAATTACCTATGTAGTACTTAATGGATAATCCACATTCGGTTATTTGAACGAGTATTAAGCGTAAACGCCCACTCGTTTTTCGTTTCGTGGAACAGGGCGATAGCGTCATGCCATAAAATAGAGCGCTTTCCCGCGTTATTTAGTTTTGTATAATCTATGATGGTAATGTTTCAACGAATATGGTGGATTTGCCTAATTAAACTGGAAGGCCACGGGTTTATGTATGATGACTGGCGTTTTGCACCAGAGTTATGTATGGATGATGACTTTACAATACTCTTCGTAATCGCTTAGATTCAAGTGAAACATATTGCTAAGGAACCGATATACGACTGACGTTGCATGCTTTTAAATGTTTCTATCATTCTAATAAAAACTCAAAGTTACAGAATTTATTTGGAGAAAAAAATCCTTAGATGAATTCCATGAACTGCTTTTTTGACGTGTTCCATTTGATGGCTTTTGCTTCGCTGTATAAAAAACGTGGCCAGCATTCTGCTAACCCTTCAGGGAATACTATCGTGCAACTAAGATGTTCAGCCGGTCGATTCTGTAAAAATCTTACCGTGAAATTATTAGTGAAGTGAACACTTAATAGTGTTAGTCCCTAGCGAATGACAGATCACTCCACCCTCTCTTGACTTCACCCAAGTTTTCAAGGAGAGATGGTTACAGAATCGCACGGCTGTTGTGTTTTATGATAAATGAGGGCATAAAACTTCATCTAAAATTTTTAGTGTGTCCCTGGTGTGCTGTTACAGCCCCGCTAGTGACAAGTCGCAGGTCCTTTTAGAAGGTCCCCTTTTTTTAACCGACTTCAAAAAAAGGAGGAGGTTATCAATTCGACTGTATTTTTTTTTTTTTTTTTTTTTTATGTTTGTTACCTCATAATAACCGACTGGGTGAACCGATTTTCATGATTCTTTTTTTATTTGAAAGCTGGTGCTTCCCGTGTGGTCCCATTGTCACCATTTCAATATCTGATGATGGGATCTTGTAGAAATCGAAGGAACTCTTCAATAAATAACAGCAGATTAACCGCGATTGTTGCTATAGCATAATTATCTAAGCATTGTTTACACCATCACACAACATAATATCACGCCTGTACTCACTAGAAAGGTTATAATTTTTTTTTATGATAATAATAATTACGCAATCGCACAACATAACATCACGTCTGTACCCTATAAACGCAGATGCAGCTTCCTGTCACTGATATTTACATAGCAAGTAGTGTTTATATGAATTTGATTGGGGTAGATATAACTAAAAAGTGAAAAATAAAAAATTTTATATGTAAAAAAAACAACCGACTTCCAAAAAAACACTACAAAGTGAAAAATAATTTTAATTTCGGAAGTCGGTGTCAAAAAACCAAAATGCGGAACCAACGACACCGACTTCCAAAATTAAAATTATTTTTCACTTTGTAGTGTTTTTTTGGAAGTCGGTTGTTTTTTTTACATATAAAATTTTTATTCCTACGAATTTTGCCAGATGACGATCAATAATTCTTTATCTCGAACACGCTCCACAGTCGTGCACACAATCACATTAATTTCATGACTAATTGTTAAAATCCTTTCTTAGAATTAACAGGGTGACGCAAGCAACAATATATTGCAATGTAGTTCTACGGCAAATACTTTAGTTATTATTGTAAGGACATGGCAACGATGAGTAAAACTTGGCGCCATCTTAGATAAGCGTTTACCAGGGTATCGGCGGGAAAACAGCTTTATCTGAGCATCCATCTTGATTTCTAAAAATTGTGAGTGGTTTTTAAGATTCGGCCTGAGATTTCATGTGGAATTTCTTCTTAAAATAAATAGATGGGTAAATGTGTGACACAAAATAAAGTTTACAAAAACATATTTCAGTTGGTATACCTACTTGCAATTTGGAATGTTTTCCACGTTGCATTGGCCATGTTTTGATGTACTTAAGCTAAAGGCTGTACATTTTTAATGCCTTGGTCAAAAAAGCATGGATAGCATTCTTCGTTCGCGTAGGTGTGAAGACAGAATTCTGGTAGTTTTCGGTAAATAGTACTTAGACGAAAATATTGCAAATAATAAATTAAAAAGTTCAAAACACTACGAAAGAAACAGAGGAAAAACATTTTAAAATCCGAATCCGTGGTGTAACCATAAATACAGTGTGTCCGGACATGGACTAGCGATATTCTAAATACTTAAATATAAGCTATTTTAAAGTACTATTACACTATAGGCTTGGGTCCAATACACTTCCCCGCTATGTGGCAGCCATTTTGTTTTTTTTGTTGAAATATGCTCTATGCGAGTACAAAAAAAATCATATATCTCAAAGTTTTAGTCATACTGAGATAAAAATAGGCTTATTCGGAAGGCAATAATATTGTCTACCGTCTGCATTACAAAGCAATGTGTTCACAATTCCATAACTTTTGAAAAAAAATGTGAAAGTCGAAAAAAAAATCAAAAAATTATGCAATTCAACCAATAATGGTTAATTACTACAAAAACAACCCCGAGAACTTTTTTATTTTTTATACTAGATCGACAGTTTTTGAGCTACGCTACAATGCAACATAAAATTCACAACTGTATGTTTAATACTTTAAGAGTTATTGTTGTTTGAACATAGCGTATGCGCAAGCACAAAACGTCTTTGTTAACCGCCAGAGTGTCATTTATGGCATTCACTGTATTCCATCTGAGAGCAGGCGAGAAATACTGTTCGTTACTACCGTGAGTAAGCGAGATAGAACGTATTAGTCCACTACCTGAAACAAAATCAGTTTTAAGGACAAATTATTAGTTGGGTTAGTTTAGTTGTCCCTCGCCCTGCGTTGTGATCGCTATCGCTACTTTCACTTACCGTCCGTGCTGTTTACGTGCTGCGTTAGTGTTTTGTATTTAAAAGTGTGATAAAGTATGGCACAGCGTCAATATTCATCGCAACATATTGCTGACATACACTTTGTGTATGGCTTTTGCAATGGAAGTGCAAATTTGGCTGTACAAGAATATCGACGAAGGTACCCTAACAGGCCTACACCGAGTCGCCAAACTTTTATCGACGTGCATTCAAGATTAGCGGAAAGAGGTATTCAAAGAGCTGTTAATGAACGCAATCGCTTGGTATCGCCCGAAGATGAAGAAGAAGTGCTTAGACTAATAACCAATGATCCTAGACTAAGCGTTAGACGGATTTCAGTGCAACTTCGAATGTCTAAGTGGCATGTATGGAGAATTTTGAAAAGAGAAGGGTTACACCCTTATCATTTTCGACGGGTTCAAGACGTGATCGAACCAGATTTTGCTGCGAGATCTGTGTTTTGTTCGTGGATAAATAGAAATTTGAGACAGAACCGTAATTTTTTACAAAGAATACTGTGGACTGATGAAGCCAAATTTACAAGAGCTGGGATTACAAACCACAGAAACGACCATCTCTGGTGCTCCGCAAATCCAAGGGCGGTGCGCCCAAGCTCATTTCAACATGAATTCTCAGTAAATGTGTGGGCCGGCATAATCAACGATAGGCTGATAGGGCCATTGGAATTGCCACCTACATTAAACGGCGCTAGATTTTTAGAATTCTTACAGACACAGTTTGCGGACAGCCTCATGGACCTACCTCTATCATACCGTCGGCGTATGTGGTTCCAGCTCGATGGTGCACCCGCGCATTTTTCTCGAGCAGTGAGAGAATATTTAAATAATAATCTACAGCCGTGGATCGGTCGTGGTGGTGTAGTAGCGTGGCCGCCTCGCTCACCCGATTTGACACCCTTGGATTATTGTTTGTGGGGTCATATGAAACAAAAAGTATACGCTACAGTTCCAAATACCAGGGAAGAACTCGTCGCAAAAATTATGGCAGCCGCCGAAGAAATTAGATCCGATTTGGATTTAATTAGGCGCTCATCAACCCAGGTGGCACAGAGAGCCGTAGTGTGTCTACAAGCTGGAGGTGGCCACTTTGAGCAACTGCTTTAGATATTTTAATCTTCATTTAATATTGGAAAAAACATTAAATAAAATTCAATATGAATGTTATGTTTTTTTAATGATTTCCTGTTTAGGGTTCCGACAAAGGCCTTTTGTGCTTGCGCATACGCTATGTTCATACAACAATAACTCTTAAAGTATTAGACATACAGTTGTGAATTTTATGTTGTATTGTAGCTTAGCTCAAAAACTGTCGATCTAGTATAAAAAATAAAAAAGCTCTCGGGGTTGTTTTTGTAGTAATTAACAATTATTGGTTGAATTGCATAATTTTTTGTTTTTTTTTCGACTTTCACATTTTTTTTCAAAAGTTATGGAATTGTGAACATATTGCTTTGTAGTGCAGACGGTAGACAATATTATTGCCTTTCGAATAAGCCTATTTTTATCTCAGTATGACTAAAACTTTGAGATATATGATTTTTTTTGTACTCGCATAGAGCATACTTCAACAAAAAAAACAAAATGGCTGCCACATAGCGGGGAAGTATATTGGACCTAAGCCTATAGTGTAATTGTACTTTAAAATAGCTTATATTTAAGTATTTAGAATATCGCTAGTCCATGTCCGGACACACTGTATATTATGGACGCCATCTTTTAACACCTTTTCGAATGGTGCCGAGGTGTGAAGCGATGCATGTCTTTTTTTTCAGTTTGTTTCCGTATTTTATACCGACCTCCTCCATGCGGTCACTTGAATGAGGTTTGAAGCGATTTTATACAATCTTTAAAGACTAGGTACAGTCGATCTATTCTGTAAAAATCAACTGATGAAAACTTAGGTGAAATTAGTTCACAGTGAGCTTGATGTGAGCTATCAAAAGTGTCAATACCTAGCATCAGGTGGAATAACCGCTCACTTCAGCTAAGTTTTCACTGTGAGATTTTTACAGAACTCTTAGATCGGCTATATTGTCGGTAACTACCAATGTAACCACGCAGGTTACAAGTGATTGTGAAGTCATTTTATATCTATTGCGTCTATAATATTAGCGTTATCTAATAATTTTAATTGGTTTTTAATAATATTACATAAATAACGAGTCATAACGACAGTTTAATACCTATTAATAGTGAACGCTATTTTCCTGGAATTACCGCGATAACTTCAAGTGCTTTTCTAACTATGGAAGCAAACAGTACAGGGTTGTTTACTTACTGGTAAGTTAAGTACTTAGAACACAGTTCTACAAATAAGTAAAATGGTATTGAGTCACTTAATGTCAAGTTGTGGAAAAGTCAATATTTTGCTGACATTGGCGTTACGCACGATTCATTTGAAATACATAAGTTGGTATAGATATTTTTATGTTTTGGGGGAACACGTACTTAAAAAGGCTTTCTAATATTTAAACACAACAAAGGTTTTGCAAATGTATATGAAAGACATAAAAATCACCTTTTAACTTAGTGGGCTGTGCTGGGGCGGAAAACCATTACATACTGGGTGCTTTTTTTTTCAGGCTCCAAATTTTTACAGGAGGTTCTACTCATGAATATGAACAACTTTCACTACGCGACCAACTCTGAGATCACGAAAAAAAATCAACTGTTTCATACATTTTGGTCAATTAGGTATTGAACTTTTGTATTAAACAGCTGATTTTGTTTTCGTAATTTCAGAGTTGGTCCCATAGTGAAAGTTGTTCATATTCATGAGTAGAACACCCTGTAAAAATTTGGAACCTGTAAAAAAAGCATCCAGTATAATTATAATGACTAATCTATGAAACGTTATTTATTTTGTTTTGTTATTTGATAATATGAAAGCCGCTTATTGTAATTACACCGATAGATTTTTATGATGTATGGTTGCTGACGTAATAAGATGTTGTTTATCGAATATCCGGATTTTGCGTAAAAGTAAATTAATATTAATAAATACTCAATGATATTATTATGGATTAGGCGCTTATAATAACCGCCACATGGGTCGATTGAAGGTTAAGTTTCGTTTGCCGCGGTTGCACAGCGATATCCCTCCGTGCTTCGGAAAGCACGCTAAGCCGTTGGTCCCGGCTGTCATTCGTAGATCTTTGACAGTCGTTACGGTCGTCAGAAGCCCGAAAGTCTGACATCCAGCGAGTCTCCAATCCAGTTCATAGATAGGTTGTTGAGATCTGATATGCAATCGCTCCATGTAGCAAAACCAGAACCTGAAAATAATAATGTTTTTTTTTAAATTTATTTTTTTATTATGTTCTCACTGCTGGGACACAGGCCTCCTCTCTTTGAGAGGGAGGGGCCATAATCCACCACGCGGGCCCAATACGGGTTGGTGGTTGTCACACGTCTTCGAATTTTTGGTTCTAGGACATGCCGGTTTCCTTACGATGGATGTTGTCTTGTCGCTCCATGTAAAATACTGGTATTCAGCTAGTTCGCAGTTGGAAAAAGGTTCATAAATTTCATCGTCATTTCAGCCGATAGATCTTCCCAAGCCACTACCGTAGCCAAGGGTAGGCGGGCCGCCGGGTACTAGGGGTCGACTGTTTTTGGTGCTTGTTATTCCTGTCCTGGGGCGGGGAGCAGGTTACGACACCCATGGTAAGTATGGTGGTGCTATTCTTTAAGTCCGGCACCACACGGACCATAACGGAAAAAGGTTAGACAGATTGATTGATATTATTTACAATAGCACTGATTTAATGGATATAATTATGTAACTATCGTAATAAGTTTAAAAACTAGGTAAAATACTAGAGCCAATTTTTGGTTTAAGGTAGGTCTCATAGAAAATTTTAAGGGTATTGAGTTCCATTCCATAATCCTATTGACTAAATGTCCGTCAGAAAACATTATGGTTGTTTGGAGGGACTTGGGACATTAAGTCCTTATCCAAATTCATACGAAACGTTAAATAAATCTGTTCCATACTAATTGCAACGTACCGAGTCCCCACTAACACTGAAGTTCTACCAAAAATCGATACCAACTTCTCATCGTCGAGGCTCTTGCCAAACACGTAACGCGCATGTGCAACAAAATAACGAGCCCTTTACACCTTGGGAACAAGCAGACAATATTATCGAGTGTCCCGATACGATTGTAATCGATACCTAACACCGTTTACCGCAACAGTCCGTTGTTCATATAACAAAGACTCGATTCGCTACGGTAATCACAGGGTCTCATTTTGTTTGTTGTCAAAACGATTCGATCGAATCGATTTTTTCCACATCGATTCTTATTACTCGTAGGTACTCGTTTCTAATGACAACGAGGCTGATTGTCAAGGGGTTCGGGTGTTTTATATAACTGTTACAAGAGTTGCTTATCGATATTTTTATACGGTATAGTCAAATGTTATATATAGTGTAGAGAGAATTAATGAACAATGGATCAGTTTTGTATGGTAAATCAATATACCATGTCGATTTTTTCAGATCCCATGACGGTTACCTAGTGATTTTAATAGGGGAATAGGTATTGTGGTTTTTGACATTATGATGTTTTGAAATGTCGAATGCACCCATGTGAAGCAGGTCGGGTCGCTAGTACCCTATACTTAAATAAGCTGCTCTTTATCAAATAACCGTACAATAAACCTACGTCTAGACTGAAATAGGGGTACATATTTAATGTCTACGAGAAAGGGTCAACGGCCTTTCCTTTCTCGGAATTAACCGAGTCAAGTTTATTATTCAGCTAGTGCTGCCGGGTACCAAGAAAGTTTTGGGTTTTCCTGGATTATATAACGAACTTTTGTACCTTATGTAATGTCGTTATTCCGGATAAGTTCTCGTGCACACGGCAGTGGACGGTACGATATTTTACGGTATTGGGATCACACGCCAACATCCCATTGTTCATACGGTTAAAAACAATTGCAGTATGAAACTGCTATGTGATCCCGAAATTATTCAGTAAAATTTCGTCGTGTGACCCAGTCCTAAGCGTCTACTGATTTCTGTCGAAAGCGCTTGGCCCGATATAATTATCATAATTTACCAAATACAGTAATTATAGTACCTAAGCTCTTTACGTATTTGGGTGGAGCGGAGGCACAAATGTGTAAGGAGCTTACCCTAAAACTAAAGACATTACCCTCCTCTGGGGCTCCCCAAAAGGAAGGTAATGCAACAAGACAAGCCATACCTGGATGGATAATGTGAGAGATAGGCTATACAGGTTGGTAAACGCAAAAAGAACTTGGTGGTGGTGGAGTAGCTGCACCGAAAACCCCAGAGGGGAGCAGATGTGTGGGCCCAAAAGGAGGGTAATGTCTTTAGTTGAAATTCATTTTTTACCGATGTGTGACTCCAGTGGAGTCTCCTACGGCCACGACTTTGTGTGGAGTGATTCCACTCAAGGTGACGTTATCTTCAACGAATATAGTTGATAACCCTTGGTTTATGTATACCAAACTGCAATGACAGTGAAATCATCAACTAGCGGCAAGTTATTTCGATGACTTCGAGCTTTTCTAAACTAATACAAAAAGAGAAAAAAATTGCTTTCACGCTAAAACGGCTGAACGGATTTGGATCAAATTTGGCACACGGGTGGACCATTGACCTGGATGATGACATAGAATACTTTGGTCCCGATATTCCCATGGGATCCAGATTCTGAGGATAAAACCGCAGGGCACTGCTTGTTGGTGGAAAACTGTTTACTAAACTACAAGTCGAAGGCGACGAGTCACTCGGTGTAATTCACGAAATAATAAGAACTGTAATGCTGCTGTTACAGAGAAATAAACTGATTGCCGTACTAAATATAGCCGTCCTTTAGAAGCCCTTTAGGGCAGTAGAACGGCTATCGGTAACGAACAATACACATTGTACTGGGAATTGTTTTTCTACAATTATCAGTACTTTGATAACACGAGGTACCGAAGCAATCGATACGGGGAATTAATGAAGAAAAGCTTGTAAAAACACGTTAAGCGTTACGTTTGAATTTGAACCAATAATTTATTTCAAGTAGGCCATTTTAAGGCACACTTGAAACGACAACATTTACAAGAAAATGTATTTGTTTCTAAGTCCCGCTTCGAAAAGGTGGTTTCGTATGGAAAAGCATGGGCGAGATACTCCATAGTAACTCTTTTAAATTTTTTGTATGCATTAAAACATTTTTTATAATTTATTTCTTTTTTGTTGTAAAATTTCTTCATTTATATCTGTAATTCATATGGTGTAGGCACATAATACGAGTATTACACTATTCTACAGTCAAATAGGCCTCAATGCAAATGCGTTGTCCCTGACCAGACCACAGATCTAACTACATATGTCTCGGGTGAACTCGCCAAAAATGCATACACACACCTTCACTTTTAGCGACTTCAGGAACACCACTAATGTCGGTGATGATATGAAGACAATCTACCCATTTATATCTCGTTGTTAAGGGTAGGTACATGATTGGAAGTCTGACTACTGATTTTATTAAAAATGGCATCATTCTCTTGTCCTTATGCCAATTAATTTGGGGTCGGCAAAACTTGTCTTCTTCTTCTTCTCCAATAGTCGTCATTTCGGTAAGTAGAGGTGCCCCTTTCTAGCCATATCATCTTTAGTTCATCAATGATCCATCGTTTCTTTAGTCTTCCCCTACTCTATTAGCCGACCATATAAAAAAAAATCGTTAAAAAGAAAAAACTCTGATGTTATTCTAATTTAGCTACATTTTGCCAATACAATGACTAAAAGTAATTAAATATATTATCAACGTGTGTTGAACAACAGTGTAATTAGTTAGTGAAAGTTACGTAAAAGATGTTCAATAGACACTCATAAATTATCCGGTTTTCTTTATAGACTCTGTGGGAAAACTAGCAGGCTGTTACGAGATAATAGAGAGTTTAAGACATCTTAGGCCCGCCGTGCACATCACGGTTTCTTTAGGGCGGCGCGCTGGCCGTAAAGCAGAATAATCTTGTTAGTTTTCATATTACCGTATGGTATACGGCTATGGTGTCGAGCCTTAGAGCTACTGTGTCTGTCAACTAACTTCCATAGTGATTCTATACGGGTATTAGGTCCACAATCCATATAACAATGAGAACCGTGCCTACACACGGGGAAATCAATCATAGTTATCAGCGTTTTCACGTCAAAAAACGTGTGTGCGCACGACAATATATCAAGCTGTACATTTCCAATATAAGCTGAATTCAGCGAAGTCAGGTACAGTGTGAAGTCACTTCGTATTGTACGAAAAGCCTATCCATTCAAGCGTTACGTCTCTTTTCGCGCCGATACGCGCATCTGTTACGGTGCTCCCGACCGCGATTTCTCCGCGTTCACTAAAACTACGATATCTCAGAAATTTCGCATTATATCTCTACAAACCCTATGTCATTGAAATTGTTATGAGATAAGCTATCCGATTATATAGAATTTAGTATAGGTTTACCTTGTTGTTGAAAGTAGGGTGAGCGACGAAGCACGCCAGACTGAATCAGCTTGGTAACGAATGCGCAGTTTTTGACAGCGAACTGAATCAGCTTGCGTAACGCACAATGCGAGGTCAGCTAAAACTTTGAATGTATAGCATGAAGACTATAGATAAGGAGTCCAATCTCTGTATATAAAAGTTGTGCCGGAATTTTGAAAAAATAAGGTTGGCGCGCAGGAGGCGCTGCGGCTGCTAAGTTACCAAGGTTAGCTTGGATAACCATAGAATGGTGGCTTTGTACTAACTTCGCGCGTCTTACATGCCACTAAATTCACTTGGTACACTACGTAATTCAGCGCGGCTAGTGGCTGTTTTTAGAACTATTGCTCTAAAAATTTTTGCGGACAGTTTTTCCGTATGAGACCCCTTAGAGTTTGGACTCCTTTTCTCTAGTCTTCATGATGTATAGCTTGATATATACAACGGGTCTTAGGCTTTTTCTTCTAACACGGAAAATACTTCGCGGATCTTATATAAATCTTGAATCTTTTGTATAATTTAAGTGTTTTTAGGGTTTCTTTTCATCTGTCTTTCATTGGTCTTTCTTTCTTAGAAATTGTGTTTTCTTTGGGATTCCTTTGAACAAGGATTAATTGAAATGGTCGTCCGTAACTTGTGATTCATTGTTAGCGATTTTCTTCTGGTATAAAAAGTTTTACGGAGGGAAAATTTGTTACTGTAGTAGATAGAGCTTTGAGAGATATATGTAACTGCTAACTAAGATAAAATTTATCACCGACTCTCGAAAATGGGCTTGTTATGATTCATTTTTAGTTTTTAGATTGTATTTTGTTAACGAGTTGACATTTTATTTTAGGATACTGAGTTGATTGACGTAGGTATAGGTAGAGTAGCCACTCACAATTACCATCACGTCAGCCGATTGCTCGTGTTTGCCACCCAATACCATAGGCATACGTATAATCAGCCTAATATAATGTTCCCACCGCTGGGACACAGGCCTCATCATCCCGGTTTCCTTACGATGTTTTCCTTCACCGTTTTGAGAGCAGTAGTGATGAAATTATTTATAAAAAGTAAAGCGCCTGTCTGAGTTGGATCCACAAACTAAGGGCTCTTTCTCACGGCAAGATCCCGTATTTTGCAGGTGCGGTTTTTTGCAGGATCCCGTTTAGTGGTGTACGTGTTTAAATATACGTATTCACACAAGCATCCTGTTTGCAATATCAGGAAAACAGGCTGCCTGTGTGAATATATATATTTAAACACGTACAACTTTAAAGGGGATCCTGCAAAAACCGTACCTGCAAAAAACGGGATCTTGCCGTGGGAAAGAGTCCTAATTCATTAATACTGGACCACTGCTCTTGCTGTCACAAAATGACATAAAAAAACTAGGTACAAATTAACTTTATCCATACTATTTAGTATTATAAAAGCGAAATGAACTTTGTCTGCATGTAACCTTTTCACGCTTTAACAGCTAAACGGCACCCCAATTGCGTACGCACTATCGATCTCAACCTGAATCATTTTGAAGGATATTGCTAATCCATTGCTTCATATGTTCGAACAATTTGTCTGCTCAGCAACGTAAACCAAGTAATGAATGTTGTTGAACTGTCAAAATAAAACTAGCACTGTGTTACGCAATTACCCCGCGGATTTCGGTGAAATTGCACTCATGGCACTCATGTGTAAATGAAAGACTCCATAAACAGTTCAGAAAACATATTTACTTCATAATATCAAAATACTTCACAATAAAATGGCAAAAGTGTAAATACATCATTACCTTAAAATTAACACCAAGTAAACACGTACACTATTTCTTTTGATGTTCACTGGGGACTGCTCGACGATCGACTGACTACCGAATCCCCGACAGATTCCTTTTACAATTCCAAATGCCCGCCACAACGCGCGCCTCGCTCTGATTGGTTAGCTATACACCAATTGAAACCACAGACCAATAAGAGCGGTTCGGCGTTGCCGGTTAATAACAACTGAAGTTTCGAAGTGAAATGTTGCCAGATAATAAATAAAAGGTGTAATATAAAATACAGACGCTAACAGCTCGGCCATCCTGCGAAAAGCGAGTCCCTTCGCGACATCAAAAAAAAATAAAATAAAACTACATTATAATTAACCTTGGAATCTACCTAAGGTTTTACAATCATAAACCATGATAACATTGCCATCTTATAATAATAGTTAGTACTAATATTATAATCTTAATAAAAGATCTATCAGATTTAACTACATAATCTAAAACAATTTTAATGTGATAACCTAGTTGACAGCTTAAATTATTCGTAGTAATTTATTATTATAAGAATAAACTATGACATTAAAGAACAGTTATTTTCGTGGTAAGCTTATGGTAGCTAAGTTACACTTATTATTATATAAACATTACATAATATCAACATGATATTAATTATATTAATTCTAATAATATTATCTTAAATATTACATCAATGCGGTGTGTATACTTTACTTTATTAAATATTATATTATTTATTATTATATTTCATAAATCAGTCTATTCCAGTCTAGATGTACTCTCTTTAGTATATAGTACTAATTGGTAGGTTCATTACGGTCCTGATTAGCATTATCTTCAGACTCAGACTCTGTAGAGTCATAATTCCTATCGAAAGCGAGCCACGGCTTAATTCTATCTATCGCTATTACATTTTCATATCGACGTTGGCCATGATTGCGGGTTAACGGCGTATCTTCTATTAAGAACCTATCGTTAGGCAGTACTTTAGAAATTCGGTATGGACCCTGAAACTTTGCCGCTAGCTTTTTCGATTTGCCATCGCTTGGCACCTCTCGCTTTATGCTAACTAAATCGCCCGAGTTATATTCGTAAGCGCGCTTATGTCTAGCATCATATCGGATTTTGTCTTTAACCTGTTGTTCGGCAATGCGTGTACCTGCTTTGGATCGTACCTGGCCCAAATCGTCTGTGGAAAATTCTCTAACATCGTCTATAATATCGCTTAGAGCATTTTCGGAGCTACTACGTATGTTAAAACCAAGAAGTAGTTCCGAAGGGCTTTTGCCAGTCGTCTTGTGGACGGTAGTGTTCAAACCGATCTGTATATCCAGAATGTAATCATCCCAGTTCTTATCGTCTTTATTGTCCGTTTTAGAGGTGAGTGCACTTAAGATTGTCCGATTATAACGTTCGCATTGTCCGTTTGCTCGAGGTGTGGCCACAGCATTAAGTATGTGCTTGATACCCATGGATTGGGCAAATGCGCGAAAGCTGTTACTGGTAAAAGAAGTCCCTCTATCGGTTATCAGTCTAGACGGTGCCCCAAAGTAACTAATGTGCTCTTTGAGGGCTTTTATTGAGGTAGAACTTTTAGTGTTTCTGACTGGCTTTATATTTATGTATTTCGTGAATCCGTCTACAATTACCAATAGGTAGCAGTTGCCCTTTTTGCTCTTCACAAATGGCCCTAGATGGTCTGCGTGAATTGTATGAAATGGAGTTTCAACTTTAGGGATCGGGTGTAGTTCGCCCTGAACTTTCCCGGTATGGTCCTTACTACGTGCACACTCTAAGCAAGACTTGATATATTTTTTTATGAACCGACGCATTTTGGGGAACCAATAGATTTGCTGAATTCGCGTAAAGGTCTTGTCAAAGCCGAAGTGGCCCAGATCGTCGTGATTTATTTTGGCTATTTGCCACCTTACCCCCTTCGGTACCACCCACCTTAAATCATTTTCTTCCTTACCTACAATTCGATAAACTTTGCCGTTTTTCAATTTATAGTTTTTTATAACATCTAGCACCTGGTCCGATTTAGGGTCATTCAAAATCTCTCTAATACGTGCTATTTCGTCATCATTACTCTGCACCGTAACTATCCAATCATCCGTACCTACTGTTAGTACGTCTAATACATGAGAATCCTCCTTAGCTTCCCCTACCGGATTCCTACTTAGTGCATCCGCATGGGACATACGACACCCAGGGCGATATTCGATCTCGCAGTTAAATTCCTGAAATTGAACCCACCAACGCGCTATGCGAGGTATAAGGTCTCTTTTTGATAGAGTTGTTCGCAGCGCGTTACAATCTGTTAGTATTTTAAATGGAACACCTATCAGATAGACACGGAATCTGTTAAGGGAGGATACAACGGCCAGCGTCTCCAACTCAAATGAGTGGAGCTTTTGTTCATCGGGAGTAGTTTTCCTGCTAAAATAT
The DNA here is from genome assembly GCA_949629135.1 of Eremobia ochroleuca. NCBI lineage: Eukaryota > Metazoa > Arthropoda > Insecta > Lepidoptera > Noctuidae > Eremobia > Eremobia ochroleuca. Next base: position 7,754,975 of record OX451385.1, on the reverse strand, counting down.
GAGACTGGCCTCAAATGACCAGCATCATCTTTCTGCAGTAAAATTCCTCCTATCCCGTGTTTACTAGCGTCCGTATGTACCTCGGTTTCGCGTGTTGGGTCATAAAGAGCAAGCAAGGGTCTCTGTACAAGCGTCGACTTAATTGTTTCGAATGCATTCACTTGTTCAGGCCCCCACTTCCAGGTGGTATTCTTTTTAAGGAGGTCCGTTAGAGGCTTTGCGATTGTAGCAAATCCCTTAACGAACCTTCTAAAGAAGCTTGCCAAGCCGATGAATTGCTGTAGTTCACGTTGGCTTTTGGGTGTACGAAACTTCGAAACGGCTTCGGTTTTCCTTCCGCCGGGTTTGATACCGTCAGCATTAATTTGGAAACCCAGAAATTCGATGCTATCCATGAAAAAGTTGCATTTGGATAGTTTGAGAGTAAGACCACCCCGTTTTAGGAGGAAAAGTACTTCTTCAAGCCTACAGAGACCTTCGTCAAAAGACCGTGCTGGGATCAAAATATCATCCATATAGACGAGAGCGTACTTTATTTTCGCTTCAGAGAGGATCTTATTGATCGTTCTTTGGAAAACAGATGGTGCATTTACCAATCCAAAAGGCATTCGTGTATACTGAAACTGGCCATCGGGCGTCACAAATGCGGTTTTGTCTTGCGAATTCTTTTCAATAGGAATTTGATAATAGCCGGACGCTAGATCTAATGATGTGAACAGTTTATTACCTGCAAGCCTATCGAGCTGGTCGTCTATTAGAGGTAAGGGATAGTGATCCTTTTTTGTGCGTTTATTTAAAGCTCTATAATCTACACACAAACGTTTCTCTCCGGTTTTTTTCTTGACCAGCACGATTGGACTCGCATATGGGGAGGTGGATTCTGTTACGATGCCCGCATCCATCATCTCCTGAACCATATCTCTTACCAGCGCTCTTTCGCCGTAGGACATGCGATATGGCCTGTATACCACTGGCTCTGTATCGTTAAGCTCTATGACCATCTCTGTTGCAATTGTGAAACCAAGATCTTTAAGACCAGAGGAAAAACATTCTTTAAATTTCAATAATAATCCCTGGATCTCGAGTTTCTGCTCTGAAGTGATGGTGTTACCGCACTGTACAGACTCATCCAGAGATTTATCATCGAAAGTTACTGAGTATACATTTTGTTCGTTCGTGATGGGGATAGCACGCGTCAGTAAAGACCCCTGTTTTATACCGACCGAATTAGCAGAGACGTTTTGTAGCAGCAAGTTACCGAAACCACCGTGTAGTTTATACTCGCCCGGGAGTAAATAGTGTTCTTTACCTGGGGTGCCTCTAACGGAACCGTTCACATACACAAAGCCAGTAAGACTAGTTCGTGACTTCACAGGTATCACAGTTAATTGTTTTGGAGCAATTACTACATCATACTGAGTCATGAGGAATATTTTTTGATGGGAATCCTGTTCGAACAATACTTCGTTAGGGGTCTTTATGATAGTAATACCAGGTTTCTCTGTGAACGTGTGACCCAAGAGGGCTGGGTATTTCAAAGCAGCGTCTTCAACAATGAGAATCTCTATATTCTCTTTTATCCCTTGCACAGTTACGTCGGCATTACATTTTCCCAGTGGTTTTATGTGAAAGCCACCTATACCCCGCAGGACTGGTAATCTGTCCAGGCTTGTATTTAGCTTCAAACGCTTTGCTTCCGATTCCCTAACTAAGGTACACTGGCTCCCTAAGTCTACTTGACAATTGATCGGCTGACCGTTTACGAATATTTCGAGGACATACTTCTGATTAGTAGCATCTGAATAGTCTACTAGAGCAACCTGCTTTTCATCCTTAACTTCACTACTGGGACGTTCAGTGTTTTGGATAGTGGGCCACTTAGATCTACAATACAAATCTAAATGACCTTCGCGGTTACACAGAGTGCATTTCGTTAGGGGCTTATTGCATTTAAAACTCTTGTGTCCTTCTCCATTACAATTGTGACATTTAATGACAAAAGTGGACCTCTTATTCGCGTCAGATTTGTTCCGACTGTTATTTGACAAGGAGTTCCTTTTACTCGTATCTTGCCCGGATCTATCCGCGGTTTCCCTACTAGTGCCTGGCTTAACAGTTTTAAAATATCTAAGCACATCTTCAGGTCCACGAAACCTAGCCGCTTGTGCTCCTATCCGTACCGCCCTATCGTCTACGCCGTGTAATAAGCAATCGACTGCTTTTCGACCTACGATACCACATCGGTTCAGGAGATTTATTTTTGCGTAATAATATTGTTCAAGGGATTCGCCGTAACGCACACGCTTGGCCAACATCTGGGTTAGTAGTTCCGCATAGTCGTATCTACAAGGAAAAGACTCAATAAGCTTCCTTTTCCATTCTGTCCACGAGTAAAGCATCATGCTCAGGCCTCTATACCATGTCTGAGCAAGTCCGACGAGTTTCGGTAGAGCAAAATGAATGGTTTCCCGTTCATCCCAATTATAAATCTCCGCGGCTTCCTCGACTTTAGTTAACCACGTTACTATGGTTTGTTCGGTAGATAAAGGATCGAATTCCGGAATCACGTTTGTCAAAGAAAGCTTAGAGGTCGATTGTCCCTTCACATTATTGAGAACATTCAAGAATTTATTTAAGATGCTATGAGTAGCATCAGGCATCTGAACTTCCGTCAATTCATGTTTTATACGACGTGAGGGAGAACGAGTTCGTCCTCGCTTCAATAAGCGTCTAGTAGGAGTGTCATAGCTATCACTGCTACTGTTGCGATGACGACGTCGTCCTACCCTCATGACCCGGATTTCATCATCAGATGAGTTGTCACAAAACCGTTTCCTACTACGATAATAATTACTAGAATCATCACGAAGTCGAGTTCTATCACGACCTTTATCGACAGAATCGTCGCGATATCGGTCCCTTCTACGATTGCGTTCGCTGCTGTCTCTTCTTGATCGCCGGTTATTAACGTTTTTACTATAGTTTGGCTTTAAAAGAGAGTGCTTGCGGCTTTGCCTGTCTCCAACCAGGCTCCCTTCCGCTCCCTCACTCTCATTATCAGAATCATTAATTAAGCGTTTGCGGACTTGCCTGATATCCAGACTCCCTTCCGCTCCCTCGCTTTCATTATCAGAATCATTAATTAAGCGCTTGCGGACTTGCCTGATATCCAGACTCCCTTCCGCTCCCTCGCTTTGATGAACTTGGCGTCGCTGCGGAGTCCGCCGTGGGCCCTCGTTACGGTCCACACTTATTGGCTCATCCTCGTTATTGCAGCGACGTCCATTACCACTGCCCGCAGGCGATGAATCCATTATCTGTAATTGTGATTAAGTTTAATTAAGTGTTAATTAATGTATTTAACTTTAGTTTAATGCTATTCTTATGGTGGTAGGTAGATTAATATATTTCATGATCAAAGTAAAATATTCATCGCCCCAAACAAGCATCGCATTTCCAGAGTGTAGCCCTGGCAAAATGAAATACATGCTTTAAAACATATTATATATCCACGAGAGTACCCTGGCAATATATAATATGCCCGACGCAATAAATCAAATCAATAATTGTATTGTGTGTACAAGAAAAGCATGCACCGCATATCCAGAGCGTCGCCCCGGCAATATGGGATACATGCTCAAAATGATCCAGTACATATCCGTAGGAGTACCCCGGCAAAATGTACCAAACCGTTATACACGATTTATAAGTGGCAAGGATGCATCCCATATCCAGAGCGTCGCTCCGGCAAAATGGGGTGCATGCTCATAGTCCGTTACATCTCCGTAGGAGTGCCTCGGCAAGATGCAACAAACTACCACATGACGATTTTAAACATAACCTATCAATTAAAAACGCATGCATCCCATTTCCAGAGCGTCGCCCGGCAAAATGGGGTACATGCTTAAAATAGTCCGTTACATCTCCGTAGGAGTGCCTCGGCAAGATGCAAAAAACCAACACAAGACGATTTTAAACATAAACTAACAGTTGAAAGCGTATGCATCCCATCTCCAGAGTGTCGCCCCGGCAAAAATGGGCTGCATACTCCTTACAGGGTATTCATCAACTTTGTAAGTAAGACACAGCACAACAGTTTCCTGAATTAGGTATCTTAAACATGAGTGACAATTAACGTTTTTTGAATTACCAATAGAATAGAATGGTACTTACGTGACTGATGTAACTATCGTTGAAATTTACCACATTAAAACATTTTATGGAGCTTTTCTTTTACAATGTAAGTTAAGGGTGTAAGCAAAAGGGAAGAAAATGAAAAACTAATAAGCGTGGGCGGGATTAACGGATGGGTTTCAACTCTCGTATTTCAAGCCCTCTTTTTTTTTTACGAGTGAAAATCCGCTAATCCCACTTCTGAAATGTAAATGAAAGACTCCATAAACAGTTCAGAAAACATATTTACTTCATAATATCAAAATACTTCACAATAAAATGGCAAAAGTGTAAATACATCATTACCTTAAAATTAACACCAAGTAAACACGTACACTATTTCTTTTGATGTTCACTGGGGACTGCTCGACGATCGACTGACTACCGAATCCCCGACAGATTCCTTTTACAATTCCAAATGCCCGCCACAACGCGCGCCTCGCTCTGATTGGTTAGCTATACACCAATTGAAACCACAGACCAATAAGAGCGGTTCGGCGTTGCCGGTTAATAACAACTGAAGTTTCGAAGTGAAATGTTGCCAGATAATAAATAAAAGGTGTAATATAAAATACAGACGCTAACACATGTAGACCATGACCTGGGTTAGGATATAGGAAGTTACGTACCGTTCTCTTTATGGTAGGTATTACATACTGCATTAAATGTTAGGGATTTTTGGATAGTTTATGGATCCCATGACTAGTAATTTTATTAAGCTTTTGGCTGTAGTGGAAAAGGTTTTGATTTGATTAAGTTGTCAGTTTGCGCAATGCCCATTCGCGAAGCAATCCGATTGGTCTACGGATGAGCACAGTAGCACCGTGCTTCAACGTGCCTTTTCACTCTCTGAAATCGTCGAAAAGAAATGGACCTTAAGTGATATGTGCTACAATCCCCTCAAGATACGAACAATAACATTAACCAATACATGTGGAAAAAATGTGTAGTGAAGTTTAGCAGGATTCAGGACGACTGGACGTGACGCCGCCGAGCCCTAGCGCGCGAGGCACTGGACGGGAGTTTGCTGATAAGCTTATTCGAAATCTCACCTTTAACCTTTTGACCGCCACGGACGGCTATAGCCGACAAACGAAAACGTGCCAAACCATTGAGATGGGATATAACAGGAGATGCCCTGTTATTCTATACACGGTTGTAGGTAGGTGCCAGAGCAGCCATCTTTGTCGCCAAGTTTCGTGGTAGTTCAGCTGTCAAATGGTTGTTTATTTTTTGTATTATTGAGATTTGCGAGAAAATTACGAGGACTTTACCTTTAAAACTGCATGCAAATGTTGAAAAACAGCAATTCAACATGCCTGTGTGTTGTATTGTGAAGTGTGGTGCAAGGAAGAATGAAAATCAACCTCAACTTTCTTTGCACAGGTTAGTAGCCGGTTTTCATGCAATAACACATACAATAATAGACATTCGATGATATAATTGTAACGCGATCATGAATTTATGGCTAAAGTATTGATATTTGGGTGAATTTCCGTATAACAGACCTTTTTATTATTTTGTTAACTCATTCGTTTGTTTACAATAATATGTCATAATAGAATAGTGTTGTACCGTTGCCTAATAGTTTCCGGAACTAGTTCCTCCGCTGGAACGATATCGGTATATTCTGCTATGTTAACATAAATAGTCCTGCGTCTTATTAGCTCCGATTGACCTTGCTAGGTCCGGCCCGTGGTTCACAGCACCAAAATCAAAATATTCTATTCTTTCACATAAACCTACATGGGCACTTATGAAACGTCAGAAGCTAGATGCACGGTTCCAAATGGTAGTTTCCTATGCAGAAGAACCAGCGAGAAACTCCACGGTTACTCTTTTAAAAACAATTGGCTTTTACAATGTCTTCTATTTTTTTAAGTACCTGGTACTTGTTGACAGGCCTACACTGTCCTCCCCTACCTATTAACATTGTAAAAGCCAATTATTTTGAGTAACCGTGGAGTTTCTTGCCGACTCTTCTCCATAGAAACCACCAATTGGAACCGTGCACATAGCCTGGCCGTTTGGCCTGAAATAAATAAATAGATATATATTAATTACATATATAAAAATAATAATAAATAAATAAATCATATTCCACAACTTTCACACAACGCCATCTAGTCCCAAACTAAGCAGAGCTTGTGCTATGAGTAGTAAGACAGCTGATAAACATACATATATATTTCTAAATACATACATATTATAAGGTATAATAGGTATAATAATAAAGGTATAATATGCGAAAGCACCTGTTTTTGGGCATATGGATACATATCTCTTCACGCTGTTTTCCTTCACTTTAATACGTAAACGTGATGCAATTAAAAAGTGTTTTTTAATTCTGTGCCGAAAAAACACTTGGCATTAATTTTATTTTCAGGGAAGAAAGTTGATTGCGATAATTTGACAGTTTCGGGTAGCTTGATGTGCTGGCGTCTGTACCTATCGATAAATAGTTCATATGAGTCTTTTACGCATAACAAAAGATTAGAAATAAAGTATTTTCGCATACTGTATTTTTATGCAAAATTATAAAGTATGTTTATCGAAAATAAACTAGGATACGTTATTATAAAGTAGGCAACCTTAGAACGGACTATAAGTTAGTATACTATATTATGATCCAAACGTGATAACTAGTACGACTCGTATTTAGTATCGATACTTGTTATAGTAACACCAATGTTCCTAAATTGATACAACCCTAGCAATGGCAGCCATTTTTTGAGACAATATGAGTTGTAGGTAGGCACCCTTTTTTCGTAGGTATTTCCAGTCCATATATATATGTCTATGTGCCAAACACGCCACCGACGTCTACAGCCGTCAAGAAAACGACATTTTTTAAGTACAAAATAAATCTTTTGTAATTTAGTATATTTATTTTGTACTTAAAAAAATGTCGTTTTCTTGACGGCTGTAGACGTCGGTGGCGTGTTTGGCACGTTTTCGTTTGTCGGCTATGGCCGTCCGTGGCGGTCAAAAGGTTAACTACTACACATTTACGGATCTACGGATATTTATTTTATTTCCGGTAATACGTTCTCTATAGTTCATAGGACATTTTTTTTTCTCGTATTTAGTCAGCGTCTGACGTATATTGACGTGTTTTTAGTAAGCAGTTTTTTAATCACGTCTAAACTTGTCTATTATCTATCTTCTGTCCTTTTCTTAATGAAATAGATAGAAAAAGATGCACTGAACTTAAATATAGTTTAGTTTGTGAACGAGGGAATCGGCGCCAATGTCTTTAACATTGTATTGTTGTTAAAATGGAAGTCAGGAAACAAAGGAAACCCTCCTTAATTTTGTAAACATCTTGTCCACTGCCAGTAGCAACGTACCTACAGTAAACACGGCCACGTCATCACACTTGGTATAATTTTAGCTCTAAAGATATTTATAGCCTCTATTGTCTCCCATCTCTTCTGTTTGTAAACACAGCTGTTAAAACGTGCTTACAGATTATGTTTTGACATAACTTTCATGTTTTGTTAAATATCTGAAGGCGTTTCCTGCAATTCGATAATGGTTAAAATAGGAAATTACGTGCAAAGACCTATAAGAAGTTAAGATGAATAACTAAAAAAAATTGTATATAAGTAGTTTATCAGCCATCTTGTTACCATAACACAAGCATTAGGTTGCTTAGCTTGGGACAAATGGTGCTGTGTGAAATGTCCAGGGATTTATTTATTTTATTTATTCACTTCTTAGAGGTTGATGGTGATATGATGAGTTACCATCAGCTAGCTGTACTCTGGTATCTCTTGGGGGATACGAGATAGATCTGCGAAAACAACATCACGCCTTCGTCGAAGACTTAGGGCTCTTTCCCACAGCAATATCCCGTTTTTTGCAGGTACGGTTTTTAGCAGGATCCCGTCCCGAATAACATTCACACAAGCATCCTGTTTTCCTGATACTGCAAACAGGATGCTTTTGTGAATGTTATTTAAACACGTACGCTACTAAACGGGATCCTGCTAAAAACCGTACCTGAAAAAACGGGATCTTGCCGTGGGAAAGTGCCATTATGCTGAGCTGAGGTGCACCAACAATGCACCCACATTTCGCTAGTCGGCGAGCCTATTGCCGCCTTCAATCAATCAATCAACTCAGCCTATCGCAGTTCACTGCTGGACATAGGCCTCTCCCAGACTGCGCCACAACACCCTGTCCTCCGCCTTCCGCACCCAGTCTACCCCAGCCACCTTCTTTAGGTCGTCCGTCCATCTAGCTGGGGGGCGTCCCACACTACGCTTGCCGACACGCGGTCTCAATCGGCCACAAATCCATCGGCCATCAACCGGGCACAAGACTAAACTCCGGGCTGCTACTGAGAAATTCCTGATGGATTAACCCCATAACTCTTTGCCTGACCTGGGAATCTAACCCTGGGACTCATGGTCACCAGTAGCGCCTGCGACCACTATGCTACTGATACCCACCCCTTCTAGACATAAGAATCTTTTGTTGTTCTAATAACTCCACGTATTTTATGAAACTCGTAAAATATTATGTGTTTTTACTACCTCGCTTTGGTTTATCTTATGAAAGTTGGCAGTTAGAAGCACTTTTAAACAAAAAGTTTTCACACATTAAATATGTATAACGATAAAATGGAATCTATAGGTACTAATACGTGGGTGTAAAAAAAAAATACGCAATTATACTCGTATTATTATACTCGTAAACAAAAGGAATATATTTTATTTTTCTACATAATCTCCCCTTCTATTAACACATTTTTCCCAGCGCAGGGGATGTTTCTTGATGCCAGTATCGAAGAATGTAGTCGGTCGTGCCTTTAGCCAATTGCACACAAATGATTCCACTATCTGGTCAGTGTGAAAACGGCGTCCTCCACTTGAATTTTTTTTTGTGGCATTCCTACACTTGAGTTCTTGAAAGCGTATTCTTATCGAACTGTAGAGTCAATGGATGCAAAATTTGGGAAGGTTTTATGCCCTCCCGTGTTAAAAAAAATATGATAAGTCGTTGCTCAACAGACTTATACAATGTGTAACGTTAAATGCGCAAAACCTCAGATACCCCAACTGATTTTTAATTCAATTGACATATTTCAGAGAGAAAACAAGTCATAAAAAAAATTGTAAAGGTTTTATGTGCTGTTTTAGTTTTACTAGCCATTCTGATCGTTTCTTGCGTCTGCGACGACGCTTTATCGAGGGAGGAGTCGTCACCGGGCCGCTGCGCCGCGCTGACATTGACTTGCTTGACCCATTAATAAACAGACACGGCAATGTTTTTAATGAAGATTTTTCAAAAATGTGACCTATATTAAAAAGTGGTTCAATTAATTCTGCTCGTTATTCTGACCAAACTATTTTCAGGTTTTGCGCATTTAACGTTACACGTTGTATACCTCCTGCTCATAAATGATGCTACTGGCGCGCAATAAACTAAAGTGAGCCGGAGCAGTATACCCCCCTCCCCTAGATGATCCCCCCTAATAGTAGGGGAGCCCAGGAAGGGATTTTTGAAGTGACTCGAGCGTGTCAGAAAATTATATAGGGAGAATCCTTGCATCCTTTAATGTACCTCTACCAAGTATGAACCCTCCATATGGTGGGGTGTGTCGAGGGGAACCCGTCTGATTAGTAAAAAAAAATCGATTCTTAGAAAAACTCGAGCGCGTCAGTCATTTACAGTATGTACGCGCATTATATTTCTGGTAACTATTAGATATTAATCTGACGATTAATTCAAGGGGGCTGGCCGTAACGAGCGGTTGAAAAAAAAAAAATAAAAAGTTATTCGAGCGTGTCAGACATTCAAAGTGTAAGTCAACTAAAGCTTAAAAAGTGTCCTATTAAAATATCTGACGATTTGGACATGACACAAACTCATAATATATTTTTGTATATGTAAAAAAAAAGGTGATCTTGAGATACTCCAGCGCGTCAGATTTTTATGCAGGAGGGTCAAGTTGATGTCATAGTCCTCCTGAATAATAATATGACAATTATATGGAGGGATATCGCTAGTCTGACCATTTTGAAGGAAATTTAGAAATAATATATCCGCATTTACGTACAGAAATTGGTTAATTTATTAATATAAAATTTAATATAGATCATTAGTTAGTTTAGGGACGGTGCGAGAGAGTGAGAGATAGAGAAAGAGCGAGAAAGAAAGTGAGACGCGGTGTGGGGAATAAATGATAAATGATTTATTTTCTGTAAGTAGGTTTGTACAAAGACTTTTACATGTCAATCATATTTTTTTACTAGATGAGGTCGGCGTTTCCTATCTGACTACTCTGAGAAGAAAGGCCGAAACAAACTCAGAGGTCACAGTCTCTTTTAAAGTCCAGACATAATCTTTGTCAGATAATGTGAAGACCATGTAGATTGGTGTCTGAAATGGTCTTTTGAGTAACGAACCACACAGATTGAGCGGACCTGTCCAGTCAGTGCACGCATTTGTCAAAAATCGTGCAGCTCAACTCAGAACTTGAGGAGCCTTACGATTCGACGAACAATGCCAATGAAAGGACATTTGGGTAGGCCGCATAAATGACTCAAACTGCCCGATCATGATTAAAACTAACTAAGAAGGAAAACCGAAAAAAAGAAATGACCCACATAGTCTTCACACTCACAGTAATAATAATAAAAATAAGATACTTTACAAAATAAATATCCATGTCATTGTTTATATAAAATTCATCAATGTCAATGTGAATACACAGCTCTCAGCCGCTGTACGCTTCACCTTTGCTCCACGATTCTACTAACATCGCCCCATGAAAACTGTCAGATTATTAGTTCTTTGTAATTCTAATATTGTTTCCTTCAAAATAAAAAAAAATTGAAACGCGCTCGAGTATTTCAAGGTGACGTTTTTTTTTTACAACTTCGAGACTCGCTTGTTTCTTAATGTCACGCTCAAATTGTCAGATTATTGAGATATACAATCTTCTCAATGTAATTAATCAACTTTCTCTTAATCTGACGCGCTCGAGTTTTTCTATGGATCGATTTTTTTTTATTTTTACCAATCAGACGGGTTCCCCTCAACACACCCCACCATATGGAGGGTTCATACTTGGTAGAGGTACTTTAAAGGATGCAAGGATTCTCCCTATATAATATTCTGACACGCTCGAGTCACTTCAAAAATCCCTTCCTGGGCTCCCTTTTTTTTTTTTTTTTTTTTTTTTGTTTCGGGTTGGAAAATCCTCATGGATGTCCGCCGCCCTGGGGCGGGCGACGGGGTCTGTCAGACTCTTACTGACTAAAAACCACCCCGGTGTTCCCTCTCTCACCTACGCCGGGGGTCGCGGGAACGAACGATACTTCCGCAACCCCCGGCTGGTGCTGGCCCGCTCCTGCGGGCCTCTCCTCGTGTCAGGGGGGGAGTGAGGTGTTAAACTCCCCCCGCGACGTCTAAGAGGGGCGCGCGTGGAACACTACGCGCCGCCGCCTTGGGTCCTGATGTGTGGGGGGCGACGGACGTTTCCTGGGCTCCCCTACTATAACACATACAACGGCACCAAGCGCGTCACTTCACTCAGCGACCAGTAATAAAAAAGTCCTGTTTATAATTTGATTCACCTAATATTATTTAACAAAGCTAAAGTACTTCGAAGCCCGAGTGTCCTTCTGTTTTTACCTGACTACGGAGGGTATATGATTTTAACCGGTATGTATGTATGTTCATCTCTTCCCTCATAACTTCAAAAGTTTTTATAATATGTAATTTGAGAAATGAGGTATCGTTAGAAGCGTCTTGACCGTCCGCTGTTTATAGGCTATGTGACGTCACACTAAATTCAATATGGCGCCCTCTAGAGGACATAAAGTAATGAAATTAAAAATAAATATTTTGCGATGGTGCCTTGTTGGGTATCAAATGAAAGGGCTTAATTAGCAAATTTCAAAAATATAACTATTACTGAAATAAGCCCCAAATTAATGAAATAAAAACGAGTTTAAAAGCTAAAACCCGACTAGTGAAAAGGATGAAACAAGAAAGCACATTTCTGTGGTCGCATGCCCAGTAAAAATACGTCAATTTATGTCAGGCGCTAATTAGTTTGACAGGACTAAGCTAATATTTATCTTCTGTCCTTTTCATAATGAAATAGAAAAAAACAGATGCACTGAACTTAAATTTAGCTTAGTTTGTAAACTATGGAATCGGCGCCAATGTAGATCAACATTTCTGAAAAAAAAAAAAATCTCTCGTCTTAGACCTCTTCTCTGTAGCTACCACAGTTAAGATACCCCCATGCCCTGCTGCCCAATCTCAAAAATCCACACGTATACGGAAATTCTTCGTTTTATTAAAAGGAACGCTTTAACTACTTGGGTGAATATTTCATTTCGTGCATATTACACGGCAGACGATAAAGAATATATGAAACGCTGAAAGAATTTGAACCTAACGTTGTTTTTGTATAGTTAAATTGGTGTTCTATTAGGCACAACCATTAGAACATCTATTTTTTTATTAGAAATACACTAAATTTAAAACAAAGTATCTAAAATCTAATTACCATCTGTGTCCCTTTTACCAGATTTTAGTAAATTGGCACATCCTGTTAAAAACTCTGTTTGAAGAACGACATTTTTATTATTTATAAGGATAACGGGATAGTTAATCTATTCAGACAGACGTTTTATTTTTTAGGAAGAACATATTTAAGCGGTGTCATACAACTTTGAAAAATGTCCCTACACTTTTCCATAATTACCATTCGACAGTATGTTCGATCCGATATTTTAATATTTACGCATCTCTGAGCACCTTGCTTCGCACAAAATATTCGACGACAGTCAACGCTCGCCCACCGAACCAAACACACGCGTGAAAGAGTGATTTTAGCTATGTAAATTAAAGTTCTCCTGTCCGAAAAGTGACGTGGTTCACAATATTTCTGCATACCGTTCGTCTTATGAAAGGTAGTTATATTTCATTTTATCAAATAATAATTTGCCAGATGTATTCGGTATAAGTCTCTTTTTCCGCTGATAAACTTAACAATGTTGTACCTGTTCCAAATAACGGTAATTTATCGAAAATATTTATGAATCTAATTACCATTCTTCTAATTACCATCGATTACCGTTCTTCTTGAGTCGAATGGTAATGAGAAGAAACGAACGGTAATTATTATAGTCAGTGATTCAATCTCCAAGAAGAAGCACATCCTCCAAGAAGAAGCACAAGAGAAGAAATACTAGAAAGGGCAAAAATAGCACGCAGAAAAAGATATGAAAATATTAAATCAGACCCTGTCCTTTATGCTTTACAAAAAGAAAAAGAACACCAAAGATACCTAAAAAGAAAGGAAGAAAAAAAAATTCTGTCAATAAGCGATATGACCCCAAGAGCCAGAAGACAGCAAAGAAAAAAATGGAGGGCAAACATCAATAAATTTTACAAAAAAAAACTTTTAAGCAATCGTGGTGTTGAATTGGTAGGAAAGTTACAATACACAGCACAGAATGTTGACAACAAAGAAAATGACAGCCCTCATATTGAAAGACCAGCAGTGATTATCCACTCTAATATTTTGCTAAATCCAGCTAGTAAATGCAACTCTGAAGTAACTAGACTTTCTGATATTATGCCGGATAATAAACTTCATTTATATCCGAATGTAACATAAATGAAATGAAATGGTACGAACATACAATATTTCTAGTACTACTGCCAATTTTTCTGACCAATTTGAAGATTTTGTTCAATCTAGCCGAAGTGTGTTAAAAGAACTTGAACCAAATAATCTTGAAGATGATTGTGGGTCCCTGACATCGTTAGCTAGATGTAGTGGAAGCTCATACAAAGAACAGCCTATAATTGAAAATACTTCTGAAGCTAACTCCACACTTGAAGCGCCGCCGATCAATCAATCACATACAGTGTCACACGAGAGGCTACAAGCCAGAGCACATAGAATTTTACAGAATGATAAAGATAGTAAGGCAAGGATAATAGTTCTGAAGACAGCTTTGTACTCCATAGACCGACTGAAGATTTGCGAAAGCGACTCTTAAGCGACAGCAGTTCGGATAATGACATGGAAATTTTTCCAAAAAAAAAAAAAAAAATATAAATAACAATTTCCCAATACGTACAGACGCCAGCACATCCAACGATCTACTACAATCTGTCAACTTTAAAATATTTTCAAATTTATCGCTAAAGCATTAGGTTCAAGGCTGATTGGGAAAATTTGACAGTTTCGGGTAGCTTGATGTGCTGGCGTCTGTACATATCTATTACTTATTATTATTATTTTTCATATTAATTATTTTATGTTTGTATGTTAATTATTTAGTTAGTGCGAAGTAAATAAGCTACGGAGCAGCCAGATATGATTGATTTTTTAAAGTTTCAGAATAATTATAGCTGCTATGCTATTCTGTCAATGTAAATTGATTATTTATATTAAATTATAGATTACCATAATTATTATTTTGAAATCCATATAAAGCTACAGTATCAAAGATTATTTTACAGTTTCTGTATGATTATGTTTTGTTTCTGTATTATTTTATAGTTTTATTATTATGTTCCTATTTTGAAGTTACTTTATAGGTTTGTTTTATTGCAATTAAAGGCTGATTTATCAAACTGTTGTTGTATTGTTAGTTACCATTTTTTCTACATCATTACCATAAACAGATATCTAATTTCCGTTTGTGTTAAATCTCATTACCGTTCCCTAAAAAAAAAACAAACGTCAATATCTTAAAAACTAAAAGTCTGATTACTGTCCCTTTGTTATATTTCACTTATTATCAATAAACACATTCAAAAAAACGTATAATGAACATCATTAGGCACATTTATTTTATTTTCTCCAAAATATCATAATATGCACGAAATGAAATATTCACCCACTTACTCCAATCTTGTAAATATTTATGTAGACACACAATCTCGATGTTATTGCACTAAACGCCTCCACGTATGAGTTTTAAATTACAAATCTGTTTGTTTGTTTTCACATGTAGTTTAGCAGCCAGGTAAATGGCTGACGCATTAACATTGGTCAATTTTAAAGGAACTTTAAAACACACGCTTTCTTACTTACCACTTACCACAAATGTTTATAATAAATGGTTTTCTAATTCTCTGGAATTGGGATTGGGATCTTTGGATAAATCTAAAGGGAATTAACGTCTTTGGATAAAACAAAAAAACATTAAAAGGCTCCCGCAGACAGGCGCGAGGCGACAGCATGACGCGACACGAGTAGAACTATTTCTATGAAAACTTAATTGTTCTACAAGAATCGGGTCGCACCGTCGCCGTCGCGTCGCGCTTGTCTTTAAGCCCCTTTTATATGATGCAGGTTTCTTGCCCGTGGCATACATTAAAGCTACAAATTTCTGTATCTTCGAAACACTGTTGAGACGGTGTAACTTTTATTGTTGTTATGTAGACCTACGAGGCAGTCAATGACAATTAAATTGCACTGTGTAAATCACTCTTTGTTTGTCTTTGGCTTGACCTTCTGTTCTGTCAATACCTACTGCTCTTTAGAAAATATCAAGTTCAGTATGCGACTTAGACCTTTCCAAAGTTTCGCCAAAACATCCAGTCTTTCAACTTCAACATCCAGAGGTCTATTTAATAAAACCGATAGGTGACATTTGACATGCGACAATATGACAATCCGACAATTTTGTAAGTTTTTTTTTTCACGTGAATATGTGGCAGTTTTGTTTTTTTTTTCGGTCTGTTAATTGAAATAGACCCCAGGTGTAAATACAATTCGGAAACAGCTTAACTACTACTGTCCACTTCTGGATAATCTGGATATAGGCCTCTGCCGAATATCTAACCGAATATCCACCGAATACCGAATATCCAACGGTTCCGATGTCCGGTGGAGCAGACGAGGCCTGGAGTGGAGACCGCGTATCGGCAAGCGTAGTGTGGGACGCCCCCCAGCTAGATGGACGGACGACCTAAAGAATGTGGCTGGGGTAGACTGGATGCGGAAGGCGGAGGACAGGGTGTTGTGGCGTAGTCTGGGAGAGGCCTATGTCCAGCAGTGGACTGCGATAGGCTGAGTTGATTGATTGATTGAACGGTTCTTCTACACCTTTACGTAGATCAGCTCTAACCTCTCTCAATTTTATTTTATCTATACACCAGTTGACTGTGACCAGTGATCATTCTATGTGGTCGTTTTTTGTCAAATCATCCCTTAGAAACCATCAAAAAGCTTCAACATTTTTATATTGAATTTAGGAATTTGTTGCACCACTTCTTCCTAGCAAAAGCACTAGTAAGTGGTGAAGGGCGGGTGTTTTGGGGGACTGTCTTATGTATATAATTTTGACTGAGAATCTGCCCTTTTAAAAGCGCAGATTCTCAGTGTAATTTGAATACATGTGGGATTAGCTCAATTTTTCTTAAATTAAACTGCTGATTTCTTCTTAATTCTTGTATTTTATTTTACGTCTTTTTTCTAACGTCTTTCACCCAATTCTCTTCCACACCTTCCTTTGTTTTACTGCTACATCTGACTTATTAAACATTCATTCACTATCTCTTTCACTCCTTGACTATTTCATACATTCATCTCTGTCACTTGTTTATGCTTCACATCTGTCATTAATCTAAATTCACTATCCTGTCATAACGTTCCATTCATAGGTACAGACGCGAGCACATCAAGCTACTACAATCTGTCTTTCTTTAATAGATTTTCAACTTTATCGCTAAAGTTGAAAATGCGTCTGTACGAAACAATGATTATAAAAACAAATAATAAAACCAACAGTTTCGTCAGTAACACTACCTTTAGACGTAAACAAAAACAAATTCTAGTCAGTTTTCTCAAAATCTCGAACACTCAGCTCCAATCCGTGTTTACCATGTTTTCTAGGAAAGCCGCCTGCGTATGTAGATTTTCATGTTCAACCTGTTGGCATTTATCCATAATATAATTTTGTTGAAGAAATTCGGAAATTGTTCATAGAATTTTTTTATTTTCCTTAACAACTCACCCGTGTCGTGGGGTGTTCCCAAAGTGGAGATGGATTCTTATAATTAAGACGATGGAAGCTGGGCTTTGGGTGTGTCACCGTGGGTCGTCGCCCGAGCAGATACATACTCGAGACGGGGCGTTGAGCCTCTTTGAAGGACATTACGACCTTAGGGTAACGATCACAAAGGGTGAAGGGCCTAAATCCCAGGCATTTGCTTAGCATGCACTTGCATTTGCCGTACCCCAGCTTACAGGTAGTTAGGAGGAATAATGTGTGCTTTTAGTCCTTTCTGTCAGTAGAATTCCGACATAACTGTTTGCTTTCCCTGCTCTGAAGATGGTAATATTATTTTTGCGATACTGCCGTTAAGAAATGCATCTAGACAAGTGTCTCAGCCTTTCCTGTACCTTGACCGGTCAATTTTGTCCTGATTCTGAGATAATTGAGAAAAGCCGTTTGAAAAAGGGACCTCTGCGGGACGGGATTGTGACATCGCGTTGTAGGAAAAAGTGGATGGTGTAGAAAAAAAAAATACAACAATTTTCTTGAATACTCAACCACTTTGAAATCTTCGATACCTAGTAGATAGTGGGTGTAAGCATACGCACACAAAATCACTCAGTAGAAATATAACACTCTGTAATATAAATATTTGTATTCCAACTTGGCTGACACGTTGGACGAGTGCATCTGCTGAGTATAGAGCATCGATACGCAGGTTGAACAAAGTTTTCATCATCTGCCTGCCTTTTCCCAACTATGTTGGGGTCGGCTTCCAGTCTAACCGGATACAGCTGAATACCAGTATTTTAGAAAGAAAAGAAAGAAAGAAAATACATTTATTTAGCACAGACTATAAGACACACAGTACACCTGAGATAGATGAAAAATCAAATAACAAAGTATAAAATCCGATGTAAGAAATTAAACTGGAAAGTGTGCCTCACGGCTGCGCCAAAAAGGCCCAGTTCAGCAAGAATGCCAGACAACTGGTGCCTGACGCTGGTTTTCAACTGGACCAGCTTTACATGGAGCGACTGCCTATCTGACCTCCACACTGACTGGACTGGACTGTTACTGGGTAATACGATACCCCTAGGTGAGACTGGTTGTCAGATTTTCGGGCTTCTAAGTACACGTAACGACTGTCAAAGATCTACAAATGACAGCCGTGACCAACGGCTTAACGTGCTTTCCGAGGCACGGAGGGGTCTCGGTATGTAAAGATGGTCACCCATCCACAGACCAACCGCGGCAAGCGTAGCTTAACCTGATCAATCGACCTGTGCGGCTGTTATTATTTAGCCACGGGCCCCTCAGGTTGAACAAAGTTTTATTGGGTTTTTTTATGCGGGATATCTCAGTAGGCTGAATTTGTGTCCAGAGGTGAAATGTGGGTGGACTTAACACCTCTGCCTACCTCTTCGAGAAAACAAGACGTAAAATTACACATACATATAAAACAGATAGTCTCACAACAATCTCAAACTCGGTAGTGTCGTAAACGCGATACAGTCACCCGTATTTATTTAGATTCTCATACGACTGCACTTTCATAAGCTTTAAATAAACATCGTTTCATGTCTGCAAACTGAATATTCGCTTTTATTTCATAATTTCTTTTGTATGCAACTATAAGTTCTAGAGATGGAATTGAGAAATGTTTTTACCTTTATAAGACAT
Organism: Eremobia ochroleuca; assembly: GCA_949629135.1. Lineage (NCBI taxonomy): Eukaryota > Metazoa > Arthropoda > Insecta > Lepidoptera > Noctuidae > Eremobia > Eremobia ochroleuca. The sequence continues at coordinate 7,736,130 of OX451385.1, read as the reverse complement.
TTGAGCCACTGAGGAATCTGAGAGGTTCTTCATCACGTAAGCATGACCGCACCTCCAGTCGGAGACCGAGACTATGACCAGAGCCACATTCCTTTTTTTTGCTTATGCCTGATATCAATACCAGCTTTGAGCTTTGAAGCCATCTGGCTATTGACGAATTTGAGGGGCTCTTCATCAGGTAAGCATGAACACACCAGTCCTCCAGTGGGTAACTGCGACCATGAACCATCATCATCTGCCTAGCCTTTTCCCAACTATGTTGGGGTCGGCTTCCAGTCTAACCGGATGCAGCTGAATACCAGTATTTTACATGGAGCGACTGCCTATCTGACCTCCACAACCCAGATACTGGGTAATACGATACCCCTAGGTAAGACTGGTTGCCAGACTTTCGGGCTTCTGACTACCCGTAACGACTGTCAAAGATCTACGAATGACAGCCGGGACCAACGGCTTAACGTGCTTTCTGAGGCACGGAGAGGTCTCGGTATGTAAAGATGGTCACCCATCCACAGACCAACCGCGGCAAGCGTAGCTTCAGGTTAAGCTACGCTTGCCGCGGTCGATCGACCTGTGCAGCTGTTGTTATTTAGCCACGGGCCCCTCAACCGCGACCATGAACCGTGCCACATATTTTCTTCTTTGCCTGAGACAAAGTCTAAATGGCCAGTATTAAACAGACCTTAAGCTGACTGCTGGATTGGGGAAAGAGATAGACTTGCAAGACTATACTTTTTATTTTTTGGTTATTACGGAATAGGCCTGCTTGACCTCGATGACGGCTGATGGAAAGCGATGGATGAGGTCTACTGCCTCGTTAGGCTAGTGATGCTGACCTGCTGAACATGAGGTTCTGGGATAGATTAACGACACGGTTGGCGCAGTGGTTAAGCGATTGACTGCTGCGCTGCGTGTCGGGTATTCGATTCCCGCACGGAACAAATATTTGTATGATATACAAGGAGTTGTTCCGGGTCTGGCTGTTTGTGTATGTGACTTTAAATGTAGGGCAAAGTTTAAAAAAAAAATCAATTCCCAGGTCGAGAAATGTGCTATTGGGTGTTTCTGTCTGGATTTTTTATTAGAAACCCGGAATCTATTTGTGCGGTAGGTGGCAGCAGGTTCGCCCCTCTATTACACGGGACTTAAAAATAACTGCTGAAATGTGGGTGTAGTAAAGGTACACCTCTGCTTAACTCTTGGGAATATAAAGGTGTGATATTATGTTATGTAAAACATTTGATACGTACGTAAGCAAAAACATTGAGCCTGCTTTTAGAATCGCCTCACTGCTTGAAATGAGACAGGTCAGCTGTTAAAACATGGCCAAATTCTAAATATGTCTTAGTACCTGAATCAGTAATGATGATATCATACGTCATCTGATTATTTGGCTTTTTGCGCAAGATTATATCAGCTCTATGAAGATTGTATATGTTCATGCCAAGTTTTGACTAATCTCCGGAATAAGGTGTGATCTTGTATACGAGTATCAATGGTTGGATCGATAATTGGATAATTTTATTCGTTTCACCAATCTTGAGAGCAGCGGTGGCCCAGTACACGGAGAGCAAAATCTTAGAAAAATTACTGTACTGTCTCATAATCTGAGTGCATTTGAGTGGTGATGGAAAAATTACCATGGTAGCACAGTAAAAATTCTTATGCTGTACAGTAAAATTTATTGGACAAATAGTGAATTTTTCCTAATCTCACTCAGAAAATTTTCTGTAGATGGCACTTGCACTCACTTTACAGTGACGAGTACAGTAATTTTTCTAAGAATTTTCTCTCTGTGTAGTAATAGCCGTGACTTACGAGTTGTAGGTTCTAGGTTTGGACCCAAACAGGCGCTTTACTTTGTATAAATTATTTAATCTCCACTGCTCTCAAAACGGTGATGGAAAACATCGTGAGGAAACCGGCATGTACTAGAGTCAAAAATTCGAAGACATGTGACATTTACCAACCCGTACTCTGTCCCGCGTTGTGAATTACGACCCACTCCCTCTCACAGAGAGGAGGCTTGTGCCAGCTCTGGGAACTGTGGGCTGATTATGCTTATGCACTAATCTTGGGTAACATTTCAAATATTTTTTGTCTTAATATTTTTTCAAATATTTTAAAAGTACCTTGGTCCTTTTTTTATCATGTGAAAATCTGGTGACGCAGGTCTTCCAAACTAATTTCGTCAACTGACCCAGTAAAATACAGGAATTGACAGCATAAACCTCTTCCCCTGCCACTATAAGAACCAAGAACGATTGATCGTAAGTTTTTCCCAAGAAAATTCGCAGGATTAACACAGTTCTCTCAAAACCAGTCCCTGACATCATTAGAGGGTGTGAACCGCCAAGTTTATATATCCCGTCCAAATAAATATTTACGGAAACGTGCAATACGATCAAAAAGCTAGACTTTGTACGCAAATATTATTATTCATTAGTACATTTATCTAAGTATCCGGCGGCTAGTGTAAATACAAACATTCGAATCTGTCTGATTCGCACGTACGCCAAGACTTTCGTGCGTAAAGCGTTGTTATTTTGCGACCACTAATTTAACATTTTGACCTTTTTGTAAACGACGGTGGGTGGGATTGTTTTATTTTTTTGTTTTGCTACAATCACGGATTTGCTAGCAATCTTTAGAGACTTTTGCGTATTTCTATTGCTTACTGTTGCTATTATCGGGTTTTTTCATTAGGAATTTGCTTAAGAACAGCCCGGAATTTGGATGTTAGCGGTGTGAAATCCCCATGGGCCGTGCCTCTGGTCCTGCGCCTGATCTCTCTGTGGTCGGATTGCCGTCCCAACGGATTATAAGAGTGAGGAGACAGAGAGAGTGCACTTGTGTCTGCACACAGGCACACACTTATGTACAGACGCCAGCACATCAAGCTACCCGAAACTGTCAGATTTTCCCAATCAACTTTGAACCGTATGCTTTAGCGTTAAAGTTGAAAATCTATTAAAGAAATCTGACAGATTGTAGTAGCTTGATGTGCTGGCGTCTGTACATAAATAAATAAAAAAAAAAAAATATACAACGTGGAACGTTAAATGCGCAAAACCTCTTAAGGGGTCATTGTACTCATCATTATGAACAACTTTTACTATGGGACCAAACCGGAAATCGCGAAAAAAAAATCAGCTGTTCCCTACATTTTGACGAGTTATGCGAACATAAATGTAGGGAACAGCTGATTTTTTTTTCGACATAGGTCGAAATATGAAAAAAAAATTTGACCCTCCCTTACAAAACTGACTACCAGCTGATTGATTTACTATGGGAGGGCCAAATTTTTTTTTCATATTTCGACCTATGTTCTTTGGGGAAAGTTGTTGAGTTTCATGAGCACATTCACCTCCTTCAGGGTTGATACCCCCCTTCCGTTACACGCTGTATATACAACGTGTAACGTTACATGCGCAAAACCTGAAAATAGTTTGATCAGAATAACGAGCAGAATTAATTAAACTACTTTTTAATATAGGTCACATTTTTCAAAAAATCTTCATTAATTAAAAACGTTGCCGTGTCTATTTACTAATAGGTCAAGTAACCCAATGTCAGCGCGGCGCAGCGGCCCGGTGACGACTCCTCCCTCGATAAAGCTTGTCGCAGACGCAAGAAACGATCAGAATGGTCAGTAAAACTAAAACAGCACATAAAACCTGTACAATTTTTTTAATGACTTATTTTCTCTCTGAAATAGGTCAATTAAATTAAAAGTCAGTTGGGGTGTCTGAGGTTTTGCGCATTTAACGTTACACGTTGTATAAGTCCCGTGGCTAGTCTCCGATCCGCTGAAATTGATCGTTATGGCCGAACTTCAGCCTCGAAGACTATTATTATTTTTTATGAAACCTATGATATTGTTCATTGTGGACGAAGTACTTAATTACATTTGGGGGAAACCAGTGGTAATCCATCTGTAGAAGCCTAATAATAGGCAGGGAGCCAGAAGCATTTGCATCATGTAGACAACTCTAGTTACTCCCATAGATAAGTATAAGATATATCCATGAGAATGGCGCCGATTCCCTTGTTTACAAACTAAACTAAGTTTAAGTTCAGTGCATCTCTTTCTTTCTATTTCATTTAGAAAATGACAGAAGATAAATATTAGTTTAGTCTTGTCAAATTAGTCAGCACCTGACATAAATTGACATATTTTAGTAGAGGATTTTTTAATCACGTCTAAACTTGTCTATGGAGTATCTTAATTTGACAGGAATAAACTAATATTTATCTTCTGTCCTTTTCTGAATGCAATAGAAAGAAAAATATGCACTGAACTTAAATTTAGTTTAGTTAAATATTTTATATCTATGGTCACTCTACTTTCGATTCATTTACTTTCTCATTAAATATATTTGTAGTTCAGGGAGAGTACCGGTCATGGCCCTTGCTTTCCATAACGATTCTTTATTACTGAGAGAAAAGACTGATTGAAAATTATTCTTACGAATTGGCTGGCGTTGAATCTCAACTTTTGATTTATGCGATGAAAGAATTGTCTTTAAAGTTCTAATAATCATATTGTGTGACATAGGTGAAGGAAAATAATCGTGAGAAAACCTGCGGAGTAATTGCGTAACACACTATCAGTAGCAATGGCTTTAATTTTGACAGTTCAACAACATTCATTGCGTTATTTACGTTGTTGAGAGGAGAAATTTTTCGAAAATATGAAGCAATGGATTAGCAATATCCATCAAAATCATTTAGATTGTGATTGAAAGAACCCATCTTACGCTAGCGTGGTGATCAATACTCTTGCCTCCTCGGAATGAGAAGAGGCCTCTGCTCTACAGTGGGACGATAATAGTCTAGTATCATAAATTGTTAGTAGAGTATTTGTAAGTAGATCATTGTGGTATGGATACAAAGAAAGAAATAATAACAAAAAAATCGAACGAACGATATGGAAAATAAATAAACAATTGAGAAAAGTAACAGGTCACTTAGATTTTAAAAGAATATAAAAATATTATTATGAACCAGTAACTTAGTTCCCTGAATTCCCGAATAATACTTTAACAAAATAAATCCATTTTGTGGACTAGAAAATGGTATCAAGAATAGGCCAATTTATCAATGGTGCATCGAGATAAATCTGCAAGCGAAAAACAAACTTTCAATTGTTTTTCTTCTTTCAATTCTTCGATGCTGTACTGTCGAAATAGCTCCACTTTGCGAGGTTGTAGTTGCATCTCCCACTTGGCTTTCTGCTTGGTTTGGTACGGAGGCAGTTCAGCGACCTTTCAAGTGGATCCTGTGGAAAGATGCTGCGTGTCGACATGGAGCTGTGGCACAAACTATGCCCCACCTACTATTCTGGTCTCTGTTGTATGTTTAGTAAACTCGACCTAGTAATGGTCTAATTTTATCAAAAGCTAGAATTGGTAACGTGATTAGGTTTATTTTTGTTTCAGAAACGGATGTTTGAGTTTCTTTGCTCTTATTGTTAGATAAAAGGTTTGTAAAGTCTTGTGATTAGAAGTAACGGCGTATTATGGATTTTTGTCATCACCAATACCCAAAACCTCTACCAATATCGCTATAACGAACGGTCTCTAACCTCCCGCAATTTGGAGCGGTTTCCCGCGACCTATAGGTCGTCATCGGGACTTAATTTTGCCTTTCCATGCTAATTAGGGATAACATTATTACTCTTAGATATCTTAGAGATTGGAAACTGGCCTGTGGTTCATTTTTCTTTGCTTCTCTCGTCACCATATAGCCTTTTCCCAATTATATCGCGGTCAGCTTCTGGCCTAACTGGATGCAGCTGCTCTCGTGTCGGCAGAAAATTTAAAAAAGTCAGTCAGGATGATTGGTATATAGCGGCACCATCCTTTGACCCACAAACACCACGATCCTTTCCGTAATTCGAATGATATGAGTATGCTCCTCCTCTTTCTCATCCTAATCCTTTGTTATAGAAAAAAAGAAAGAAAGAAAAATGCGTTTATTGGCATTACATCAAAATAAATACACATTAAAACTATAAAAACAGAAAACAAAGTCTATGATGCCAAAAGGGCCTCAGCTCAGCATAATGTCAGATGACAACACAGTGTGTATCACCTGACGCTGATTTTCAGCTGCAACCCACGAGTGCCATACGCTGGAATAACAAACATAGGGAAGCGTGTGTCCGTTATAATCAATTTAGAGAATTAATTAAATATGATAATATAGAAAAGCTCATACAATATAAAATAGAGTGTTGTGACATACATGTGTGTGAGTGTATTGTGATTTACGAGAAACTAAAATAAATAACCCTTTCACCCTTTGTGAAATTTCTATATTTACGTCTGTAATTTATAGGGTGTACATAATAAAGAGTATTATTCTATTCTATTCTATTCTAATAACCAATATGTGCTTTTTTTATTCTTAAGTATGCCAAATGAATAATTTCAATGATTTAAAAAGCGAAATCAATCCGCCAATCACAGCACTTGGCATCAGTAAGCGGGTTAACAGCGCGTGTGCAAGCTTTGTTTTGACAGAGACACATGGCGCCAGTGCGGTCACGTGACTTATTAATATCCGTGTGGTTAATCTATTTGAGTTTCTAAGTATCTAATGGATAGTGCGAATTTTCTGTTTGTTTTGTAATAAGTGACTGAGACCATATTGCTTATGTGCAATGTACCTACTTAAATTTCTACCATAGCAATTCACTAACTTGCTTCGATTTTTTTTTAAAGTGTTTTCAAAAATTAAAATCAAAAGTCATTTACGTATTGAAATTTAGCTGAGAATCACCACTTTTTGAACGTCAAAATGACATAAGACATATTACAAAGTACTAGAGTGTCTTTAGTTTGTGATATTCCTGTGCGAGTCCGAATAAATACTTTTTCTTCCTTTCTTTCTTTAGTTCATTTGGCCCATTGGTCATGTGGCCCATCAGCAGGTAAAAGGTAATCCATGACTTTTCGGACACCCAGTATAACAGTACAATATAATGTTACCTTCCGAAACCCCACACCACAAGGTCTGTGCTCATTATTAAATATAATTTCCGTTTACACTTTAATCCTTATAACTCGCATCACCACATAAAAAAATATGTATTAATATGGCTCTTAGGCTTTAACCGCACTCGAATAAAAACTTTACTATAAAAAGAAGAGATTGGCCATGAAGATCTTCAAGGCCTCCCCTTTCTTCCCCCATGCTTCTCGGTTCCTCGCGATCCACGTCCATTCAACAATTTTAACATATAGAAGCAACAAGAATAATGTTCTCAGGATTTTGTAATGTCTTGATTTAGAAGAATATTCATGGAGGTTCTTGACTGTACTTCTCCTTTTCTTCTTCTAGAATCTACGTGTTGGAATGGGTAAGAGCTTTGAGTTTTCTGACTAACTGGCCGACTGTTTGACAACTCAAAGGTACCTAAATAGTTTAATTGAAATTGATGCTTTACATTTGACTCCCGCACCATAATTGCGTAAAATGCTCTGAATCTTAATCTGAGATTCGAAGGATATTGCTAGTCCATTGCTTCATACGTTTGAAAAAATTGTCTGCTCAACAACGTAAATAACGCAAAGAATGTCTTTGAACTATCAAAATAAAGGCCTTTGCTTTGTTTCTGGTACAGTTGAAAACCAGCGTCGGGCACCAGTTGTCTGGCATTTTTTCTGAACTGGGCCTTTTTGCCGCAGCCGTGAGGCACACTTTCCAGTTTAATTTCTTACATCGGACTTTACACTTTTTTACTTGGTTTTTTATTTGTTTTTATCTGATATATGTCTCAGGTGTACTGTGTGTCTTACAGTCTGTGCTAAATCAATGTATTTTCTTTCTTTTCGTTCTTTCTTTCTGTTAGAGTGTTACGTTACGCAAACCCAGCAGGGCATTCCCGAAGAAGCATAGAAATGAGAACACAAACGTCGCTTTTGTGAAAAATTGCAAGAAATATGCAATTTCAAACGCTTTCTATAACAGTTGTGCACTAGACCTAATTCATCTGGGTCAGCATGACCTTTACATTCAGATCCTAACCTTGACTATAACGTATAGTAAGCTGAGAGATAAATCAGTTTTCAGCTTACTCGTAGATTGTAAAGTTCATGAATTATTAATATTTCTGCAAGATTTACTAATATTGGGATGCATCACTATCACTATCACTACATAGTATAAAACAAAGTCGCTTCCCTGTCTGTCTGTCCCTATACAGTGTGTCCGGACATGGACTAGCGATATTCTAAATACTTAAATATAAGCTATTTTAAAGTACAATTACACTATAGGCTTAGGTCCAATATACTTCCCCGCTATGTGGCAGCCATTTTGTTTTTTTTGTTGAAGTATGCTCTATGCGAGTACAAAAAAAATCATATATCTCAAAGTTTTAGTCATACTGAGATAAAAATAGGCTTATTCGAAAGGCAATAATATTGTCTACCGTCTGCACTACAAAGCAATATGTTCACAATTCCATAACTTTTGAAAAAAAATGTGAAAGTCGAAAAAAAAAACAAAAAATTATGCAATTCAACCAATAATTGTTAATTACTACAAAAACAACCCCGAGAGCTTTTTTATTTTTTATACTAGATCGACAGTTTTTGAGCTAAGCTACAATACAACATAAAATTCACAACTGTATGTCTAATACTTTAAGAGTTATTGTTGTATGAACATAGCGTATGCGCAAGCACAAAAGGCCTTTGTCGGAACCCTAAACAGGAAATCATTAAAAAAACATAACATTCATATTGAATTTTATTTAATGTTTTTTCCAATATTAAATGAAGATTAAAATATCTAAAGCAGTTGCTCAAAGTGGCCACCTCCAGCTTGTAGACACACTACGGCTCTCTGTGCCACCTGGGTTGATGAGCGCCTAATTAAATCCAAATCGGATCTAATTTCTTCGGCGGCTGCCATAATTTTTGCGACGAGTTCTTCCCTGGTATTTGGAACTGTAGCGTATACTTTTTGTTTCATATGACCCCACAAAAAATAATCCAAGGGTGTCAAATCGGGTGAGCGAGGCGGCCACGCTACTACACCACCACGACCGATCCACGGCTGTAGATTATTATTTAAATATTCTCTCACTGCTCGAGAAAAATGCGCGGGTGCACCATCGAGCTGGAACCACATACGCCGACGGTATGATAGAGGTAGGTCCATGAGGCTGTCCGCAAACTGTGTCTGTAAGAATTCTAAAAATCTAGCGCCGTTTAATGTAGGTGGCAATTCCAATGGCCCTATCAGCCTATCGTTGATTATGCCGGCCCACACATTTACTGAGAATTCATGTTGAAATGAGCTTGGGCGCACCGCCCTTGGATTTGCGGAGCACCAGAGATGGTCGTTTCTGTGGTTTGTAATCCCAGCTCTTGTAAATTTGGCTTCATCAGTCCACAGTATTCTTTGTAAAAAATTACGGTTCTGTCTCAAATTTCTATTTATCCACGAACAAAACACAGATCTCGCAGCAAAATCTGGTTCGATCACGTCTTGAACCCGTCGAAAATGATAAGGGTGTAACCCTTCTCTTTTCAAAATTCTCCATACATGCCACTTAGACATTCGAAGTTGCACTGAAATCCGTCTAACGCTTAGTCTAGGATCATTGGTTATTAGTCTAAGCACTTCTTCTTCATCTTCGGGCGATACCAAGCGATTGCGTTCATTAACAGCTCTTTGAATACCTCTTTCCGCTAATCTTGAATGCACGTCGATAAAAGTTTGGCGACTCGGTGTAGGCCTGTTAGGGTACCTTCGTCGATATTCTTGTACAGCCAAATTTGCACTTCCATTGCAAAAGCCATACACAAAGTGTATGTCAGCAATATGTTGCGATGAATATTGACGCTGTGCCATACTTTATCACACTTTTAAATACAAAACACTAACGCAGCACGTAAACAGCACGGACGGTAAGTGAAAGTAGCGATAGCGATCACAACGCAGGGCGAGGGACAACTAAACTAACCCAACTAATAATTTGTCCTTAAAACTGATTTTGTTTCAGGTAGTGGACTAATACGTTCTATCTCGCTTACTCACGGTAGTAACGAACAGTATTTCTCGCCTGCTCTCAGATGGAATACAGTGAATGCCATAAATGACACTCTGGCGGTTAACAAAGACGTTTTGTGCTTGCGCATACGCTATGTTCAAACAACAATAACTCTTAAAGTATTAAACATACAGTTGTGAATTTTATGTTGCATTGTAGCGTAGCTCAAAAACTGTCGATCTAGTATAAAAAATAAAAAAGTTCTCGGGGTTGTTTTTGTAGTAATTAACCATTATTGGTTGAATTGCATAATTTTTTGATTTTTTTTTCGACTTTCACATTTTTTTTCAAAAGTTATGGAATTGTGAACACATTGCTTTGTAATGCAGACGGTAGACAATATTATTGCCTTCCGAATAAGCCTATTTTTATCTCAGTATGACTAAAACTTTGAGATATATGATTTTTTTTGTACTCGCATAGAGCATATTTCAACAAAAAAAACAAAATGGCTGCCACATAGCGGGGAAGTGTATTGGACCCAAGCCTATAGTGTAATAGTACTTTAAAATAGCTTATATTTAAGTATTTAGAATATCGCTAGTCCATGTCCGGACACACTGTATATGCTTAGATCTTTAAAACTACGCAACGAATTTTGATGTGTTTTTTTTAAATAAATAGAGTGATTAAAGAGGAAGGTTTATATGTATAATACATGCATAATATAGTAGAGAAACACTGATAATTTTAGAGGTTTCTAATGTAATGTCGTAAATAAACACATTTTTTTGCGCTTACATTGTAAACGCTGGCTGAACCCGTCGAGATAGATCAAAATAATGTACTACAGTATTGTACAACTTAAAAATATCTACAAAAAAGTCTTCTATGGTATATGTATATCTCTTAGGGATAACCCACAATAACCATTTTTTATCCTATACTTTTTACGAGAAATAATGGCTCTAAAATTATCAGTGTTTCTCCATTGCACCCGTGCGAAGCCGGGGCGGGTCGCTAGTATTTAATATTTGTTGAACATATTGCAACTAAGAGAACCTGAGAATGTATGTTGGCTATATTAATGTATTGTTTTTGTTTCTATTGTAAGATCTGCTCGTTCTCGTGTCAAGTAACTAATCAACAAATACCTACAGGACACAGGAAAACATGGGGGGCCCGTGGCTAAATAATAACAGACGCACAGGTCGATGCTACGCTTGCCGCGTTTGGTCTGTGAATGGGTGACCATCTTTACACACCAAGACCCCTCCGTGCCTCGGAAAGCACGTTAAGCCGTTGGTCCCGGCTGTCATTCATAGATCTTTGACAGTCGTTACGGGTCGTCAGAAGCCCGAAAGTCTGACAACCAGTCTTAATAATAATAATAATAATAATAATAAAACCATTTATTTTCAGGTAACAAAGACCCATAGATAAATACCTTAACTTAAGTATACATAATATAACAATTGTGTTAGTAAATAAAACTTACGTATTACCCAATAGGTGGGTTGTGGAGGTCATACATGGAAGACGTCAGTATGACAGTCATCTCCGACTCCTCCCAGGTGGAAGCCAGCAGGCGACGGGTGCGGGGGTTTCACTCTCGCCTGCATTGCACAGGCTTACACCACTGCCGGACGGGAATGGCCAGGTGTTCCCGGCCCATCCCGTAGCCCCCCACCCGGGGGGACATGCAGGGCCCGCCAGCTAGGCGGGCATGCGCCGGGGGGATTGTGGACGCAAAGGCTGAGCCGGATTCCCATGACCCCCCCATCAAGGCGATGAGGGAACACCGCTGAGTTTTAGTGGGTATACTGCCACTGGCAGGGAGTCCCACATACTCCGTTCCGTCCCCCGACGAGCGGAGATGCGTAATGTCATTTCTCAGCGAAAAAAAAAAAAAAAAAAAAAAGGCAGTCGCTCCATGTAAAATACTGGTATTTAGCTGCATCCGGTTAGACTGGAAGCCAACCCCGACATAGTTGGGAAAAGGCTAGGCAGATGACGATGATATACTGACATAAACCCTTGCTTCAAAAAAGAAAAAATACATTTGCTACGGTATTTGAATGCTCTGAAAGGGTGCTTTTTCAAATTTTCTCATAATTGTCAGAAATTGCTCATACATTCAACAGCTGCTTTACAAAATAAGAAAATTATATGAATACTTTTCTTGAATTGCTAACAGATTTCGCCTCCCAAAACAAGCAATGTAAAGATGATTAGGGGTTACCGCACATGACCATATCAATGACCTTAACCATTTGGGCCGATGACACACAAATAACTCGTCACTGAGTCACTTTGAACGAGTACTAACTGACTCGCGGCCTACAAATTTTCAGGATACATCAATCTTCATTGTGGTCTAGTTCATTCGTCAATTAATTTAGTGGCGAGAGATTCCCCTGTCTATCAACGTGAACTGCCGGTCGATTCTGTAAAAATCTCACCGTGAAATCATAAGTGAAGTGAGCACTTAATAGTGTCAATCCCTACCATTAGGGAATGACAGAGCTCACTTCCCGCTCACTTCACCTAAGTTCTCACGGTGAGATTTTTACAGAATAGCACTGCTGGTCACTGGTTCAGTATGGATCGATTAGGCAGTTTATTTTCACGTTGCTGAATTAAGTGGTACACCTTTTTCTTAGGTATTTGTATTAAAAAAAAAGCTTTATTGCCTACAGATTAGGCAAGCCTGTATCTTGGGTACGAATATGGGGAGCTTACCATTTTAAACATTTATATTAAAAAAAAAAAACGGGGGGCTTGTGGCTAAGTAATAGCAGCCGCACGGGTCGATAGATCAGGTTAAGCTACGCATGCCGCGGTTGGTCCGTGGATGGGAGACCATCTTCACATACCAAGACCCGTCCGTGCCTCGGAAAGCACGTTAAACCGTTGGTCCCGGCTGTTATTCGTGGATCTTAGACAGTTGTTACGGGTCGTCAGTAGCCCGAAAGTGACAACCAGTCTTACCAAGGGGTATCATACTATCCAGTAACTGGGTTGTCGAGGGCAGATAAGCAGTCGCTCCATGTAAAATACTGGTATTTAGCTGCATCCGGTTTGACTAGAAGCCGACCCCAACAAAGTTGGGAAAAAGCAAGGCAGATGATGATTAAAAAAAACGTGTCTGGTATTAAAAAAAATAACTAGGTTTCCTAGAAGAAGAACGAAAGAAGAATAATGATGATGATGTTATGTAAGACGGTTACCCAATTAATGCAGACTGCTGTACCTTTTTCATTTTCAAGTGATTGTTTTCAGCAGTAAGTGAGCTCATTGTGAAAGAGTATTTATTTATGTCCTGCTCAACAATTGCCACATAACCTTCTATAACAATGAGTACCTTGCTGTTTGAACGGAGAAAGTCTAAATTAAAAGCAAGTGAGAGTTAGAGAACCGATGGACAGATGACATATCGAAGATTCAAATATAGTTAGTTGTTTGGAATCAATAAGGTGGCATTACAATTTGTAATAGATAGAGGATATCGTCTATGTTTAGTAGGACCATCTGCCAGTTATTATTTACTAGCAGGGCGTCACGGTTTCACCCGCATAAGTTTCGATCCCGTGGGAATATCGGGATAAAAAGTTTATTTTATGTGTTAATCCTAATTATAATCTATCTGTGTGTCAAATTTCACCAAAATCGGTCCAGCTGTTTGAGCGTTAAGAAGTAACAAACAAACATACACACACTCACTCACAAACTTACGCCTTTATAATATTAGAGTGATAATAATGCCGTCTGTAATGTTTTGTATTTCCGTCACTTTAAGATTAAGATATGTTCCAGAGATTTCTTTAGTAATTTTACGACTTGGTGACGTTTGGTATTGAGGCAATTCTTGGGAATCAAACTGACGCTCACCAGTCATGCGTCGAATTCAAGCAATCATCTCCTTAATTAGTCCTGAAAGAATCCCATCCAAATCAAACTGCACCAGTACTTACTGGTTCACATAAATGCTCCACTGACGGCCCAATGACGGCATGTCATCGTCATCAAGCACCCATTCGCAGTCATTACACCACTTGAGTCATTGACGGCAGCAAATTATATTTCATGGTCTGATTATGTTGACTGTATATATTGGCGGGACCATTGTAATATAGGTACTCGGAATTTCAGTTGGATTTCAGCTGGTGTGAGAATTTTTTTCAATGAATCATGCGTGATTAATTCTGGTTCAGTGTATTGGTGCTATGACCTACATACATTAGTTAGGATTCTGAAAAGTTGTGGACGTAATTTCTGTGTTTCGCAGATGTCATTCGTATAAGTAATTCTTTTCTCAGAGATTGTGTTTTCGTAAAACAAAACACGATTCATATTTATTGTTATTGGTTTGCAAACCAATAGGCAACCCAACTAGAGACAAAGCATAATTTTATATATTTTTTTTTTAGATCACAGCAATACTGCTTGACTGCACAAATAGGTATATTAGTCTGGCCGGAGCTTTGATCTTTACTGCATCTACTAAAAGCATTTATCGCTAAAGCATAAGGTTCAAAGTTGTTTGGGAAAATTTGACAGTTTCGGGTAGCTTGATGTGCTGGCGTCTGTACATTCCTATGCATAAACAATAGAATTACGATATTTGACTCCCTCTCCAAGGCATAATCACAGATTACTAAATAGTTACTACGAAAAACTGCAGAGTAGGTAAATATTTAGAGCAAGACGACGTAGACGAGTCCTCACGTGTAAGACGATGTGATTTCGCACACGTGGTGCTACCGTGATAATGACATGTAAACTATTTGTTACCATGCCTACGTATTATCTTTGTTTTTAATATATTGTTTGCTGTATACAAAAATAGTTCAGGCTCAGAAAACACTGTACTATCAGAAGGTAGCTCAGTATATCGTCGACCGTAGGTTCAATTGAGGTAAGGGACAAAATACGATTTTTCAGGAGAGGCCGACAAATTTTTTTTCGGACTAAATCGCCCATAACTTTTTTTGTTATAAACCTTTTTCGGGTGTGATTTCACACATAAACTTGTATTTTAGTGCTCTATCTACATGTGTAACATTTATTTAAATGAGTTAGCTATTTAAGAAAATAGATGTCCCTTACAACAACGTATTTTGTTAGTAATGTCCCTTACTGACCAAGTATCTTGTAGTCCCGTCCCTTACATTAAACTGACCTCTACGTTGGATCCAATCTATTAATGAAAAAATAGTGTAAAGGATTGTTGAAAAAAAAATATGAAAAAATACAGTGTAAAGAGATTTTTGACAGAAAATGAAGTACACACTTTTGACGTACGTAATGGTAATTCGTTGATTGGGAAGACCCTTACCTTACTTGAAGTGGATTGGCGACGATAATTACACCATTTCAAGTTCTTATATTGCATAGTTTTTTAGATACATTGTTATTATGGGGCTGATTCAAAATTTGGATCCAAAAATCATTAGAGTAAGGGACATTTTTCTTAAGCTAGAATTTTTTCATATTCACCATTCGATAGAGCGAAAAATTCTGAACAAAACTGTATACTCAACTCATTTAGGGTATTTTGTCCCTTACCTCAATTGAACCTACGGTCGACGATATTATGGCCAATTACTATAATTTACAAACCGTTTTTGCTTAAAATTAAGACTTGTATCTTCACCGATAATGAAGCAAGTACCTCATAGCTTTGCATAGTAGACCCTGCGATATGAACGTAGCTATTACAGGCAAAATTAGCTTACGTGGCCAGTTTGCAATATGCTACTATTGGTAAGCAAGACGATTCGTAATTGTTTATAGAAACTGAGTGAGAGTGTTTCTTATGGATAAGAAAAAAAGCAAAGGAAAAGAAAGGAAGAAAAAGAAGACGGAAGAAGAAAGAAAGGAAGAAGAAAAGGAAGGAAGGGAGCGAGAAGGAAGGGAAAGGGGGTAAATATTGATAGAGTTGGTAATATTTACTTAACCCGTAACCAGCTACCACCGGTCCCTGAGACCGCAACGACAACTAGCAAATAAAGGTTAAGGTAAGTTTATTTGCATTACACACACTAATGCATTTTGTGTCTATTGTTTATCGTAAATAAAGGATGTGTAGAAAAGGTATACAGACGCGCACTGTCCTACGACACTTACACATCGAAATATTTGAATGCAAAAATACGTTGCGGTCTCAGGGACTGGTGGTAGGTGGTTAAGGGTTACGGTTTATACATCTGCTAGAAAGAGGATGATTACCTAGATGGCGACTACTAGAGAAGTAAGGAAGAAGAAGACATCATGTTGCGCCGATCCCAAATAAATTGGATAAGTGCAGGAGAACCGAGAGCGAGCCGAGTGCGAGGGTCGAGTGCGGGGAGCCGTAATTGGCTGTAAGACTAGCTTATACTGGGTGCTTCTTTTTACAGACTCTAAATTTTTACAGGGTGTTCTACTCATGAATATGAACAACTTTTACTATGGGACCAAATGTGAGATCACGAAAAAAAAATCTGCTGTTTCATACATTTTGGTCAAGTAGGTATTGAACTTTTGTATTAAACAGCTGATTTTGTTTTCGTGATTTCAGAGTTAGTCCCATAGTGAAAGTTGTTCATATTCATGAGTAGAACACCCTGTAAAAGTTTGGAGCCTGTAAAAAAAAAGCATCCAGTATATATCTTAAGATAAAATTTCAAATTGCTGTGGATTTTTTGAATATTAAATAAATAAATATTCTCTAATCTTTTCATCGAAGTTTAAACGTTTCATATTCGGGCTCTATCTTAGTCCACTCAGAACCCTAATTGTATAACACACTTTCCATCCAAATCTGGATGATTTTGAAGGACGTTGCTAATCCATTGCTTCTTATGTTCGAAAAATTGATCTGCTCAATAACGTAAATAACGCAATGAATGTTGTTAAACTGTCAAAATTAAAGCCATTGCTACTGATAGTGTGCTATGAAATTACCCCCCAGTTCTACTTAAAGAGCACATTCGGTTGTGTTTTGTCATAATCAGTTTGTAAATGAATGACTTATCTACTTTACATGGTGGTACGGGATATTGGCACCTGGAAACAGCACCCTAATAGCGTAACACACTATTACTCTCAATTTGAATAATTTTGAAGCATATTGCTAATCCATTTCTCCATATGCTGGAAAAATGTGTCTGCTCAGCAACGTAAATAACGCAATGAATGTTGTTGAACTGTCAAAATGAAACCCATTGCTACTGATTTACGTAATTACCATACAGACCGGTGACATGCAGTACCTATGTTGTTACAAGTATCTACCTAATCTACAGCCGTGACGCTGCTTGCCATTCAACGAGCAAGAGAAGAATGGGCCTATAGTTTGCCCTATAATAAGAGGAATATCATAACAGGGTAGATATTGACCTATAATATTATCTTAATTATGTTTATGATGCGTATAACGTAAGGTCATATTTATAAAATAAATTATAATATAAATGACAACTTTGTTGCCATGTCTACACAACGTTTATCAATATTTTGTTTATTAGTACAAATAACATTAATTGTGAACATAATTACAATATTATCGTATGTTACTGGTTAATGATCCGGATTGCTTGCTAAAGGTCGGATCAGCTTAGATATTCACAACCACTCAATACGCATCCGTAACGTATCGTACAGACGCCAGCACATCAAGCTACCCGAAACAGTAAAATTTTCCCAATCTACTTTGATCCTTATGCTTTAGTGATAAAGTTGAAAATCTATTAAAGGAATTTGACACATTGTAGTAGTTTGATGAGCTGGCTTCTGTACAGTAAATTTTGTCTTAGGAGTCCTCTACTAAACGCGGTTCAGAGGAATCGTTCGAGTAAAGTCGATTTCAATTAGTACCAAAAAAATTCCACCTAATACGATTTTAATCGTGCGCTGGTGTTACATTCAAGAGTGCCAGATGACAAAATTTCGATCCCAATTTCCAATTCCGATTGAGATCGATTGTCGAGAGTAAGCGTGCTGAACCGAAAATTTTGTCACTTTAATTCAAATAGTCTACCGCTATTCTTCCGAAAGCTGTACAAACAGCATTCGGAAGAATAGCAATTGACTATTGTCGGGGACTGTAGGGGGCAATGCAAATAGGTTATCAAATGTGTCATTTTCGATTCGATAGCCTGTGGGGTGGTTATGAATAACTATGTAAATTGAGTTGATGTTTTATCTGGTTAGAGATTGCGGCGCCTGCGTCGCTAAAATACGAGATTGTTACCAAACACAGCTTATAATACCAGTGCTTTAAAATGTTGGAAAAGGTGTATTTGCAACTTATAAGTTTTTGGAGATATTTACCTACTTTGTCGTATAAAAAGTTGTTCCAAATGCAATGATGACTAATTTAGGTGCTAGACCCCTTCCTTGCAACAGTTTAATTACTAACAGTTTAAATACTATATAATTATAATACTTATATTATTATAATTTTTGTTTTGATTTATATAAAATGATCAATAGAATTAGCATAACAATAATATTAAAATCTCGTTTATGATTTTAAATGTTTGCTTGGTCAATCCCTAGCATCAGTGAGATATGACACTGACAGCTCACTCCACGCAAGTTTTCACGGTGAGATTTTTTGGGCGCTTTCAATTTAGACGGTTGGTGCCGGACTGCTGCAGTCCGGCACCAACCGTCTAAATAGAAGCGCCCTTACAGAATCGACATGCAGAACCTCATCCTGAGCAGTAGTGCATACGACCACTAGAACAACTAGGGAGTAAAACTTGTTCATATCATTTTTGTTTATCACGCTACAATACAAGGTGTAACTTAAATAACGCACAACCTCTTAAGGGGTCATTGTACTCATCATTATGAACAACTTTTATTATGGGACCAAACCGGAAATCGCGAAAAAAAAATCAGCTGTTCCCTACATTTTGACGAGTTATGCGAACATAAATGTAGGGAACAGCTGATTTTTTTTCGCGATTTCAGGTTTGGTCCCACAGTAAAAGTTGTTCATAATGATGAGTACAATGACCCCTTAAGAGGTTGTGCGTTATTTAAGTTACACCTTGTAGAACTAATTTTTTGACATTGCTTCAAAGTGATCGATCACGAAGATCTCATCAAGGCTTCTTTTCAGACTGTACAAACAGGACGTTCTTATGTACTCAGTATCATGAGACGACCGTCTGCCTTTCATGGTAATTTGAAGATCAAATATACGTTTGTACCTGTGATGTTTGTTTAGAGAGAAATACATTATGTACACGCATCTTCTACATGGGTATTTATTTTGTCGTCACAACACTCACAACCGAGGAGCTCGACATCGTTTAGGCACTGCTGTGCAAACTTCAAACACAGCTACTTACTTTAATATTTTCGCTTTTATGGATAGATAGTTATAATATACGTTTTTTTGTTCGGTATCGTGTTTCCCTATAAGTTGCTATAAGCTGAGAGTTCGCTCAAAATGAATACCTATCGGCCCCGACTTACGAGTTGTATGTAGGTCGTGGATTCGTACTCGGCAAGGCGTTTTAATTTGTATAAACTAGCAGTGCCCCGCGGTTTCACCCGCGTTAATTTCAGGAAAATGCCTATTAAAATATATTCCATTACTTATGATTATTACTTAGTACATTAATACTTACTGTAAGAAGATATTTTAGGAACGTCACGCTATGATCAGTAAGAGTGGAATTAAGTATAGTGAACTTCACAGAGCTACCGGCGGCCGTGCGGATTTATTTTAAAACTATGATATCTCCTAACATATTCATTGGAATCGAATGATATCAAGGGCAATTTTGTTCAAAATTAAATACTTGTCATGAATAACGTATTTATTTGGATAAGGGTTAATATCATGTTTATGAAACCACCTTCGCAAGTAATGTATTATATTATATAAAAAAGGTTATAGCGAGTCAACCATAAAAGATAGACGTATGCTGTTGCGAATTTTTTTTTAGAACTTTTAAGTGGGAACAATTCCGTCATACATGATTTTTGCGTAACTTTAACCATTTACGCAGCGCACGCAACGGAAGCTCTCAAAAAGAATATTTTTTCCCGCTTTTGCAACATTTTTCATTGATGCTCCGCTCCTATTGGTTGTAGCATGATGTTATATAGCCTATAGCCTTCCTCGATAAATGGACTATTCAACACAAAAATAATTTTTCAATTCGAACGAGTACTTCATGAGATTAGCGCGTTCAATCAAACAAACAAACAAACTCTTCAGCTTTATAATACTAAGTATAGATTTCATCACCACTGCCCTCAAAACGGTGAAGGAAAAGTTCGTCAGGAAACCGGCATATCCTAGAGCCGAAAATTCGAAGACATGTGACCTCTACCAATCCGCACTGTGCTCCCGTGGTAGATTACAGCCCACTCCTTCTTGAATAGAATAGAATAATTATTTATTTTTATAGAAGGTACAAAAAAAGGCAGATGTTTTTACAATTAGATTCTTATTCATTCTATCTTAAATTAGGCATGCAAACATTTGCAAGTGCTTAATAGTCTAAAATACTGTCAATATGAAAATTTGTGCAATAGATATGGTCAGTAAAATTAAATAAAGAATTAAATATGTCAGGATTAACAAAAAATATTTAGAAATATAAAAAAATAGTAGCCCACCGATATCGGGAACAGGGTCCAAGCTACCGGCAGTTAGGGCTCCAGAGAGAGGAACCTCCTAACAATGCGAGCCGTGTCCAGAAGTACCGCTTTCTGAATCAAACCCTTGATCCAGCTGCCTAACGAAAGCCTCCTCAGATGTTGGTCTAGGCTTTTGGCTATTAACCCATTGGCTGTCACTACTATCGGCACAATGATCGCTGAGTCTTATTATTATACAACGTGTAACGTTAAATGCGCAAAACCTCAGACACCGCAACTGATTTTTAATTCAATTGACCTATTTCAGAGAGAAAATAAGCCATTAAAAAAATTGTAAAGGTTTTATGTGCTGTTTTAGTTTTACTGGCCATTCTGATCGTTTCTTGCGTCTGCGACGACGCTTTACCGAGGGAGGAGTCGTCACCGGGCCGCGGCGCCGCGCTGACATTGGCTTGCTTGACCTATAAATATAATAAATAGACACGGCAACGTTTTTAATGAAGATTTTTTGAAAAATGTGACCTATGTTAAAAAGTGGTTCAATTAGTTCTGCTCGTTATTCTGATCAAACTATTTTCAGGTTTTGCGCATTTAACGTTACACGTTGTATAACACTTTTCCTTAATAATACAGTGTTATGACCTTTTAATTGGTCGTATTCTGTTGTCAGACGAGTTATTAAAAAGACGCATATTTGATTTCACAAAAACAGCTATTTCGAAAATGTAAAGTGTTGGGAATGTTAGCAAGTTTAGGGACTTAAATATAGGTACACAACTATCTGTTACTTTCATATTCCCTTATGCATCGTTTTTAACCCTTCAATACCTGTTCTCTCAGACTACAATTTCCCAATGAGGCCTGTGTCCCAGCAGTGGGAATATTATGGCCTGATTATGCTTCACCGTCGTCGTCGACTGCATCATCGCTTACCATCAAGCGAGAGAGGCTAAACGCAAACCTGTGAACGTGTCAATTTAGTTATACGTGCTTTATTGAACGTTTTTACAAAAATGAAAACAAATTCTTTTTGTTGAATAAAATGCCGGAAATGCTTAGAGTCCTTCTTCTTAGCATGTCGATGGCAATCTAAGTGGACTCGGCCCCGTATTCCGCTATGTGTTTGGCGCCATCACTTTTTGTAACGTGCAGCTGACAGGATACGCAGGACATGATATTAATTGTCCCATCGTTTGTGGTAAAGCACCACATTAACACTACAAGGTGGAGTGTTTTGTCTATGTCTAGAGTCCTTAATTATACGGATAAATCTCGAACGCCCGCCCGTCAGAAGGGTCATAGACTCAATGACCATAACACTTTAGTGTCATTAATGTGTTATGCACGAGTGCAATAGTAACCTATTTTATCAATTGAATAATATAGCTACTGCGTCGGAAGAATACGAGAGGAATACCGTTACGAAAGAAACTACTTGGGTTCATTGTTTGAAAATGGGTGCAATTTTCTGTAAGACAAAATATACAACATGTCCCAGAATTAACGCACAACCTCTTAAGGGGTCATTATACTCATTATTATGAACAGCTTTAACTATGGGAACAAACCTGTAATCGCGAAAAAAATCACCTGTTCCTTTTGACAAGTTATGCGAACATAAATGTAGTGGTCAGCTGATTGTTTTTTCGCGATTTCAGGTTTGGTCCCATCCAATCTGTTCAGATTGACATGCTCACTGTTCTTCCTGAGTGAGTCCCAATAAATACTTTTTCTTTCTTTTCTTTCTGGTATGTGCCCGGTTGATTGCATGCGACTAAACCATAGCTAGCCAAATGTGGGTGTACACATACTATAACACCCCTGCCTACCCGTTTTGTTTGTTTTTTGTATCCATGGCAGAGTTGCTGGGTGGTCCACACTATGAATAGGTGTATTTACCTCTTCTTGATTGAGTTATGACTAAGAAGTCTTAACAGGTGGACGTCAAACTAACTGATCATAATATTGTTTTATGAATGCCCTGGATTCTTATAAGGGCTGCGTAGCGAGGTGAAGTAGAGATAAGATCCCTTTCAAGAGCTTTGTAGCAAAAGCTGGATCTATGTCTCTAGAGGGATTGTGAATGTCTTTTCAAGCGGTGTGCATAGGCACAGAGAATATCGTGTTACCCAGTTACTGGGTTGTGGATGTCAGATACGCAGTCGCTCCATATAAAATACTGGAAGGTATTAAGCGGCATCCAATTAAATAAATATTATTTCCATCCATCCATTTATTTCCATCCATCCATCCATCCATCCATCCGACTCCAACACAGTTGGAAACGGGCTAGGCATATGACGATGCTATAATAAGTACGGAAAAGGAATGAGCAATATCACCGTGTCTCAGATGTTTCAGAATATTAAGTTCAGGTTTTTTGCATCACCGTACTATATGTCAAAGGTGTCTTAGATTTATAATTATTATGAACTATTTTCTTGTATAGGAAACCAGGCATGATTGGGAGTCATAACAATAGCACCGGAACTTATTTATAATTAACTAGCAACATCAATCCATCGGGCTAGGCACGCCATTGTATTGTACTATTCATAATGTCGTTTGTGAACGCTTGGCTGCGTATTAAGAAACGCTACTATAGTAGCTTTCCATAGAGAAAGAGGACATATATTTAATTTAAAACAATAAAATAGAGGGGCTTGTGGCTAAGTAATACCAGCCGCACGGGTCGATCGATCAGGTTAAGCTACGCTTGCTGCGGTTGGTCCGTGGATGGGTGACCAGCTTCACATACCAAGACCCCTCCGTGCCTCGGCAAGCACGTTAAGCGGTTGGTCCCGGCTGTCATTCGTGGATCTTTGACAGTCGTTACGGGTCTTCAGTAGCCCGAAAGTCTGACAACCAGTCTTACCAAGGGGTATTACCCAGTAACTGGGTTGTGGAGGTCAGATAGGCAGTCGCTCCATGTAAAATCAGTATTTTAACGCACAACCAAACAGCTGAATACCAGTGTATTCAGCTGCATCCAGTTAGACTGGAAGCCGACCCTAACGTAGTTGGGAAAAGGCTAGGCAGATGATGATGATGATGTTGAAAATAAAATAGTAACGAAGACAAAACTGTACATTGAATATTTTTGAAAAAAGTTATTGCGAAGAGGTGTGCGAACGAGTCTGATGCCGAGAATATATGTACTTTTTAGAATTTATGGCCGTTTGTCTGGATGAATGTCCCGGATTGAACCAAAAACGGCTGAACAGATTTGGATGAATTTTGGCACACAGTTTATAACCTGCAGAGTAATTGCTTAACACACTATCAGTAGCAATGGCTTTCGTTTAGACAGTTCAACAATATTCATTGCGTTATTTACGTTGTTGAGCAGACAAATTTTTCGAACATATGGAGCAATGGATTAGCAATATGCTTCAAAATGATTCAAATTGAAAGTAATAGTGTGTTACGCAATTAGGGTGCTAGATTAACACGTAGGGTACTTCTAATCCCGGTAGTACGTTCCCGTGGGGTATTTTCCAACTTTCACGCGGAGAACCCGCGGGCTTACTTATTGAAACATAATTGCATGTCTGTTAGTATTTCTCTAAACATAAGTTCGAAATTCTAATGGTGTCGAGATGTCAATCAGCGGTGCGATTCTGTAATCATCTCACTGTGAAAACTTAGGTGAAGTGAGCGTGGAGTGAGCTGTCAGTGTCATCCCACCTGATACTAAGGATTGACCAAGAATACATTCACAATTATAATCTAGATTTTTAATAACATTTTTTAAAACCCCACAAAATAGTAAATGTTTTGACACTAAAAAAAAAAAATAATAAAAAAAAAATAAGTTAATAGAATAAAAAACCAAAAAACTAACTTTGAAATTATATAAAATTACCAATAGAATTAGCATAAAAAATATTATTAAAATCTCGATTGTGATTGGAAATGTTAGCTTAGTCAATACCTCGCAACAGTGGGATGACACTGACAGCACTCCACGCAAGTTTTCACGGTGAGATTTTTACAGAATCGACATGCAGACCGTTACTGTCCCCGCAGGGCGAAGCCTCTTCTCAGAATATGGAATATGGCTACTACTAATACTGGGCCTTTTTGGCGCAGCCGTGAGGCACACTTTTCTGTTTAATTTCTTACATCGGACTTTACACTTTTTTATTTGATTTTTATTTGTTTTTTATCTGATGTATGTCTCAGGTGTACTGTGTGTCTTATAGTCTGTGTTAAATAAATGTATTTTCTGTCTTTCTATATGTTTAAAATATAAATTCAACATAAGACTTATAGAAACCCCTCGAGGAAATAAGTTTCCTCGAGGGGTTTCCGTGATTATCCAGCTTTGGGTATATAGTATAAGTACTATAACCCAAAGCTGGATAATCATGGATTAGAGAAGAATACAACATGAGATGCATTACGCATCGCGGCGCGACACCGGTGATATCAGATAGTATTTCCGGCTTCATCGTCAAACCAATGAGGATGTAGGAGTAGGGTTTCTAAATACGCATATGGTCACGGGTCATCGAGTCCTTGATAGCTATCGATCTGCCCTACATAGCTCCTATTACGTTTTAATACATGTGGAGCTGTTGGAAGACATGTCAAGGACTGATCAATTTTGTATGGTAATTGGTTTCACCTAGTTTTACGAGAAAATGTTGATCAACTTATGTTGCTAGAATAATAGTTTGTTATTATTTTTACCGTAGGTCGTCCCACTGTAGAGCAAAGGTCTTCCTTTCTTCGTTCCACTCCTCTCTGTCTTGAGCTAGATTGGCTTGTAAAACAGACCCAATTCTAAAGGATTTTTTTTATCAACCTTTTTATCCCACAGCTGGGCAAAACTCTCCCCCATAACTTTCTACTGTTCCATGTGTGTTGCCTTTTCCAGCTAATCTCCCGTAAACGCATCACGCCAGCGTTTCCTTGGCAGCCCTAGGCGACGGCACCCGTCTTCTGGCAGCCACTGCGTTCCATCAATTTTGGATAAAATGGGTTAACCCGGCTTGACTTGTACTGTGGCGGCATGGCATCTACAACGCCACATGCAAACTACGCATCCCTACATTTTGACGAGTTATGCGAACATAAATGTAGGGAACAGCTGATTTTTTTTCGCGATTTCAGGTTTGGTCCCATAGTAAAAGTTGTTCATAATGATGAGTACAATGACCCCTTAAGAGGTTGTGCGTTATTTAAGTTACACCTTGTATACTCGTACAACCGCCCGACATGAATCATCATTTGCCCATCAGACACGACACCTGTCTGGTCAGAGGATCCTCCCTTTTCTATGGAGAATGAGTGAACTTTACACCCAGTTCCTTATACCTTCATAGTGTCATTGAAACGCAGTCGCATTTTTCAAACAGGAACCACTTTGCTTTGAAGGTCTGATTGGATAGGAAGTATTATCCGATTTGCTATTCTTATATAGCTTAAGTATCATTTTTTTTTTAAATAAACTTTGCCCCACGCTAGGAATTTCTTCTGTATTGTGGGTGCGTTTACAAACATTTAAAGTTACATACACAAACAGCCAGACTCGGAACAACTACTTGTAGGTCATACAAATATTTGTTTCGTGCGGGAAACAAACCCGCGACACGCAGCGCAGCAGTCAATCGCTTAACCACTGTGCCAACCGTGCCGCCATACGTGCCGTCATCGTGACGTCATCAATACGATGGTGCGAAGCCACGTTACCTGGCTACGTATCACCCGGCTGTGTCGTGGGCAGAGAAATCAACTCTCATCTGATGTTATCAGCGTTATCTGATAAAAGGCATATAAATCGGGTTATCTGATCTTCGATCTTATGCATGCTACTTATCCCTCTGCGTGAGACGTCAAAATGTATCCCACGACTTAATATGATGGTAATGTTAAACATAACTTCATTGGTCTTATGCAATAATAGAGCCTCCACGAGTATCGGTACAAAGAGTTTGTCTGGCGTATCTTAGGCAGTCAGCATATGTGTCAATCCATCTGCTGACTCGAGCATAGTATAAGATAATACTTTTGTTAATCTGGTGCCAACACGAAATAATACGATAGTGATTTGACATCTACCAGTCCAGTTGATGAATGATCATTCTTTAATTTGGTATCCTGGTGGGGAGGTGCCACATATGCACTCGAGATCTGAGCCGTCCGTGAACCCCCATCTATGGAGATGGTCTTTGCTTTGGCCGATTTGGGTTCGAAGTCTATTTAGAAATTTCGAAGTTGGACAAAGTAACGCGTGACACCTCCCCACAGACAATGGCCCATCATCCAGCACCGCATGTCCTGTCACCTGTGCACTTGATGATCTTGTGACTGCATCAGTGAGCGGAGTTCACCCAAGTGATTTTGGGTATTTTTGCCATCGATACGCTACGAAGAAGAAGTGTCCTGGTTAGCAAGAAAGACAGAAGTTAGTTTGTTTTGAAAATTCTGTTCAGGACTAGATAGAATTTTGAGGAGTGATACAAACTTCAACAGGCACATATTTTGTCTCTGCATCACCCTAAGGTTGATTGTGGAGCTTGGTCGTGGAACGTTGGCAGTCGTTACGGGTAGTCAGAAGCCCGCAAATTCTGACAACCAGTCTTACCAAAGGGTGTCGAATTACCCAGTAACTGGGTTGTGGAAGCCAGATAGGCAGTCGCCCCATGTAAAATACTCGTATTTAGCTACATCTGGTTAGACTGCAAGCCGACCCCACCATAGTTGGGAAAAGGCTAGGCAGATGATGATGATCACCCTAAGGTTGACTGGTAGAAAATGCCTCAGGCATTAAGTCCGCCTTTTTACAGTATTTTTTTTACTTGTGCATAAAGTTTAAATAAATTATTAAATAAAGCTCGTAAGGCCAATTCACGTAATTAAAAACGTTCAAATTCTAGTCGCAATTTCATCTCAGCGACAATCAATGTCAAAAGCTTGTCAAACATGTAGGGAAATTAGAGCTATTTTTGACAGATTAAGACTGAGATCAGATTGTGAACATTCCTAAAAATACGAGAATTGCCCCTCTGGTAATAAGTCAAGAATACTGCACCGTCCTGGACATGTTATCAGACCAGACATGTTACCAGACATTTAATAATAATCGCAAATTTTTTATCCAAAGAACTAGTCGGAAAGTTCATGCGAATCAGTCTCCAAGCAATTTGCTATCACATGACTTTCGCACGATATTATCACATGCAATACGGATGGCACAATCAACGTATCAAATCAAAATCATATAAATAAGATCAATTCCGATCAATCAACGACGATAGACAGAATGTACAGCATTTCGTAGCGTGACTCCTTATATTTTAAGTCATATGACAAAAGAATTGAAAGTCAAGCTGTTCATTGGTGTCGATGAAATCCAGTTCAATTTCGTCATGGGTCAATCGATGTTATTTTGTGGCATTATATGTGACCGTGTCTAATACGTGAATGGTAATAAATCCACCTATCGAAGTCTTATGACATTCAAATTTATGTCAACACTATTAGACTGAATAAATAGATTTCCAAGGACGTAAGTAGACATAAGTAGGTAGCTACTTATGTCAGGAGAATCATCATCTGCCTAGCCTTTTCCCAACTATGTTGGGGTCGCCTTCCTGTGTCACCGGATGCAAATAATTTGACCTCCACAACTTAGTTACTGGGTACCTAATACGATTCTCCTTGGTAAGTATGTCAGAAGAATACGGGGTTAAATTAACTAGCAAAACGCCGCACACGATATGGGTATCGGCAACTAAACACGATAAAACAAAAAAGAAGTTAATTTGATGACTTTTTTGTGGGGTCATTAAACGCAGCTAGTGTAGTAATTTGAAACATCAGTTTAAATATATTTTTTTTCGATGAAACTCTAGGGATGCCATTTCGGATATGGATGCCTTAAAAACAAACAGTTTTTTTTTTAATTGGTACTGCCTTACATGATAGAACTCTCCAACTGCGCAGTAAGCCCTTTGTTTACATGAGAGGTATCATAAACTAATATTGATGTTATTGAGACCATAATGTTTTATGACATACACGTTGCTATTAATATTAGCAACAACAATGTATGTTTTACGAGAAATTACTTGTTTACACGTATTGTACCAGTCTTACCAAGGGGTATCGTGTTCCCCAGTAACTGGGTTGTGGAGGTTCGATAGGCATTCGCTCCATGTAAAATACTGGTACACAGCTGCATCCGATTAGACTGGAAGCCGAACCCAACATAGTTGGGAAAAGGCTAGGCAGATGACGACTTGTTACTATTACTCGTATTGTCAGCCAGCTTCATCCCCCTGCTGGACAAAGGCCTCTCCCCATGACTTCCCTTTCGATCCAGGGCTAAAGTGGACCACTGGTCGTTTGTTTTGTCCAGTTCCTCCCACCATCTTGACTTGTTTACACGTGTTGTTTTCTTTCAATGGAGCAATAGGAGCAAGTGCTTTTTCAACGCTGTTTACAGCTTTTATCAAAAGAGTTCGACATTTACATTTTGCCTGGTTTACCGGCTAAGTTATAAGTTATGCTACACGATTACCTACTGGCACGTACGTGCACTGACTGGACATGTCCATTTAAGTCTGTGTGGTTCTTCGCTCACAATACCATCTCAGATACTGCAGGCTCCTCATAGGATCTGACAAAGAGACTGTCTTGGCTTTCAAGATACTGACCTCTGAGTTTGTTTGTTGTTATTTCTTCTTAGGATAGTCGGTTAGGTAACACTAACCTTATCTAGTTTTAAAATATTATTATTTAAAAACTAGATAAGGTTAGTGTTTTTTACAACCAATTTATAGAATATCATTAATTATTTTAGCTTCACACAGTATCAGAAAACTTATGAGATATGTCACATCAATGTCGTCTCAGTTGTTCTAAGCTACATCATCATATACGTTGAAAAACAGTCCATCAAGGTATTGATGAACTGTCTCTGTGTCTGCCTGCGTTGATGATTTTAGTAACATATGACCTGTGACTTATGACCGTATATTTTAGTTTGCTTAGAAAAGAACGTCGACCTTTGATATAACGTTGCCATCTCTGCTAATAACTCTTACAGCATGCACAGATGTTGAATCACATCACGGATGCTCACCAGTTAAGTGGTAACCTAGATCATGAGCGTGTGCGCACATAGACAGCTGCTGACGTCATCGGGAAGAGGGCTTTACTCTCGGTAAGTAATGGGGGATGTAGACTTGCCGGATTTTGGACACTAACCCTGATAAAAAATACGGGCCGAAAATACGCCGAAAACAGACCGAGGTAGTGAACAAAACACCGGAAACACGCCGACACACGCCGACACGCCGAAATGAGGCCGAAATCACACCGAAAATAATAATTACCCGGGAAGACTTTAGTACTTCAATTCATAGAATCGAACACCAACCGAATTCACTGCCTGGCATTAATCTCGATTTTCGCCAGGTTGATTGAAACGTTACTAAATAGTTTAATTGTGAATGATTTCTAAGATCAAACTATAGTACCTTAAAAAAACTGGCAAGGCCAGGCACACACTCACTCCCATTTCTAGAAACAATTTATAGAATACTTCACGTGACCAGAGGGCTGGCCAATTTTTTGCTCAGAGAATTAGCATCACCATATCACCATACAACGTGGCAATGCTGCCAGCCTTTTGGGCACTTTTCCTGTCGACGGTAATGCGGACAAATTTTTTGATGCCCTGTGATTCTTCTCCCTCTTTTTTATATACATGTGCGTATCCTATTCGTACTTCCTACGTATCCTACTAAAAAGCGAAAGTTTGTGAGGATGCAGGGATAGATGGATGGATGCATGTTTGTTACTCTTTCACGCAATGACTGTCTGAGATTTGGATGAAATTTGATACACAAATAGTTTATAACCAGGATTAAGACATATGATACTTTTACGCAGATATTCCCAAGGGATCTAAACTTATGCAGGTGAAACCGCGGGGGAATTCTAGTTATTAACATTATTTTAACTCTGTTAGCTTATACAGGGTGTCCTTGTAAATATGGCTCAAATCGAATAGAGGCGTGGGCAAGGTCATTTCCAAATTTTTGAACCCTGAGAAAGTCGGTGCAATTGAATAAAATTTTGGCCAGCACGTAGCCTTTGCAGTAAATGTTTTTTTTTTCTTATTGAATACATGTTCTCTAGCTGCGTAAAAGTATTACCAAAGTAAAGGTACTACAACGGAAACGTTCTGAAAAAAAAAATTGAATTGATAGCCCTGATATTTTTTTTTATGATTTTCTTCTTTGAGGACTATGCGGAGTGATTGAAAAAAACAAAAATTGATAATAATTTTTGAATCGTAAAAGGAAAATCCCAACATTCTGAGGGTTAAAAAGTTTGGAAATGCCCTTGCCCACGCCCCTATTCGAGTTGATCCATACATCCAGGGACACCCTGTATAATTTATAGGATTCTGTGTTAGAAAGATCTTCTGCCATAGACGCTACCCATGAAATAAACACTCTGCTAATAGATTTGTTTTCTTCACCACAACAAAACAATCCATTACAATGCCATCAACATTTAGTATTCTGTGAAATAAACAATATAAAGTCTTCGGGAGCCGCAAATAATTCTGAACAATGTTTTACAACCGTAATTCAGTTTGTTTGGTATTAAACTGGTAATGGACATCCATTTATTGTAAGTACTTGTCCATTTCCATGAAATAGTAGATGGTTCCAGTGATATCTTTCTTCTGTATCGACTTTTCCTTATTGCTTTTGGTTTGAAAACAGTTTGATGTATTTGTTTTTTCGTACACTTTGAATGATCTTGATTTGGTGGTTTCGTTTGGTTTTATTGCTTCCTAAATGTGGGTAGCTGGAATTCGGTTCATGTTCTTTAGTGAATGAATAGTACTTTCTGTTAATTATATGGACTGAAAATCAGAAATCAAAATATTTTATTTCACATAAACCTACAAAGGCACGTATGAAACGTCAAAAGCTAGGTGCACGCTTCCAAGTGGCCGTTTCCTGTGGAGAAGAGCCGGCAAGAAACTCCACGGTTACTCTTTTAAAAATAATTGGCTTTTAGAATGTTTTTAAAATTACAGTAGGTATGAGGGGGCAGCATAGACCTGTCAACAAGTACAAGGTATTTAATAAAATAAAAAAATGGTCTACAGATCTAAAGTCTACAATACAAATATCTAAGGCCTACAAAGTTAAACATTTACAACATATACAATTATTTATCATAAGGATAAATAAAATATAGTTATATGATCTTGCCATTAAAACCACTAATAAAGAGTTGAAATTAGAATTGTTTGTTTAATATAATGCCAAATAACAAAAAAATTATGTCAAAGAAGTATATGAAAAATTAAAAAAAATAAACACCGTAGTTTGGGAGCATATGTACAGACGGAATTATTGCCAAACTACCTTCTCTTCAGAGTGTACTACGTGAGCTCGACAAATGAATGTGCGATTAACGCTTATGCGACAAAACTATACTACGACTCACCATAGTTCGAATGCACGCTTGTGCGACACACTGAAGATCGACAAGACTTTACTTCAACGGTACTCTTCGCCAACAGGACACTTCGCCGATAGGGCATAATTAGGAAATCTGGCGTGGTTGTGTGGTCACAGTTCTAACCTAACCTAACCTACCATGAGTAGTGTCAAACTACTGTAATACTGCACCAACGTACTGTCGAATTACAGTACTGTCGCACTACCGTAGTGTCGCACTACCGTAGTGTCGAACTATTATCGCGCAGTCGTTTTTCGCACAAGCGTGCATGCATTCGAACTATGGTGAGTCGCAGTACAGTTTTGTCACGTAAGCGTTAATCGCACATCCAATTGTCGAGCTCACGACGTAGTACACATTTCTCTTCAACGTAGTCTTTCATTTTATAATATACTTTTTTTTAAGGACACGTCAAATGAGGGTTTTGAACTTTCCATCGCTAAGTTCTGTATCCGGCTTTGGCAACTTGTTATAAAAGCGGACGCTGTTTATTAGAAATGACTTGCTAGTCCTAGTTAATCTAAATTTAGTTATATATAACAATTTTATTTTTACTACGTGTATTTATATTATGGAAATCGCTTCTTATTTTGAAAAGTCCTAAGTTTTTGCGAACATACAAAATATTATATTTTCTAAGATATGAAGAGAAGGCAGAGTTAGTATATCAATTTATTTGAATTTGTTTCTCTCTGGCGAGGAGCCATTTTATATATTGCGCGGATTGCCCTCTTTTGTAAAATGAAAATTAAATCCACGTCAGCTGCCGACCCTCACAGCAGAACACCATAAGATTATATAATAATACTGTGGACATAAGCAAACTATATACTAACCTAGCTGTGGCTATTTCTGTCAACTGCCTTATTCTTCTTACTGCATATGCAGCTAAACTGAATCTACCTGAAAGAGCTCTAATTTCGCCCCAGGTACTGAGTTATCAACTTAATTTCTTCATCTATTTACCAGAGCGAAAGTCTTCAGGACATCAGCAAGCACTTTTGTATAGGACTTTTACGAGGTTTGCTGATCCAAGGCCTTCTTTTGTAGATTGTTATGCTTCTACTTCTATTCTTTGTCTATAGTGATTAAAAATGATCTGTATGTGCTGATTAGGCCTTACAATCCAGCCACGACCTTTTCTGTAAAAATCTCACCATGAAAACTTGGATGAAGTGAGCTGTCAATAGTGTCATCCCCTAGCATCTGCTGGAAAGACAGCTCAATTCACACAAGTTTTCACGATGAGATTTTTACAGAATAGACCAGCTGGATCACCTACTGTACCGTACTGTACTGTCACCTGTATTAGATTAAAACTTTCAGCTTCAATATCTTCATCATTTCTTACCTCTATCTATAAACCAGTGGGCACGGTCCACGGCACGTATACCAAAATACCCTTTACTCGCGTATCCTTGAACAGCTTCTGGTTCATTCGCCTCGACTGCTCTATTCTCATTACTAACTAGATCACTAACGTAATGCTTATAATTCCTCATTTCTGATTGATTTTGGGAGTGGTTTAATTTTTTTCAACAAGACAAAGAATTAATGAATGTCAGAGAATTTTACGTGAGTAATCCTTTTTTGTTTTTACAAAGATGAATGGGGGATTTGCACTAGTTTATTTTGTAACAAAATCGGTATTTTAATACAAAAAGAACTAGTTACATGCGATTTTTATACACTTGCTCGAATGGGGTGGCGATTGGCGATTCGGTTTGTCAGGCGATTTGGTAAGCGACCAACCTTCATGCGGCGGGCGATCGCCTGCGATTGAGCACTTTCACGGTCGATTTTAGTGACCCGCCACATACGACCTGTCGCCGCACAAGAAAAGTCGAAAACTACTCTACTTTGGAACTTGCGATTTTAGTCTTGCAGCCTAGCCAAATTACCACCACAGTATAAAACCCGCATAAACTGTGTTTTATTGCAGATTGGAAGTTTTTTATTGAGGTCAATCCATTATTTCTTCTTAAAAAATCGAGACTGTCGTCGAAATATTCCGAAGTAGTATTTTTTTTCTTTCTTCATCGTTTCGTTGATCCCTAATTATATGAGTTGCACTTTCACTACATTGTAGGTACTTGTAAACTCTTGATTCGGTTGAAAAATTATGTGCACGTTAAATTCTTGTACAAACTTATATAAAACCCAGAAATAGATTCTGGAACATAAATAAAGAAGCTATAGATATTCTCTTAAACTAAATATGTAAAACTTGTTCAATAACCCAAAATTTTCAAACCATCAAGCAGCTTACTTACATCATTTTTATACAAAACAAAAAGCTAAACGGTTAATCTTTTAAGATTTTAAGACAGGAGAGCATCTTCCCAGAATCAGTCTTAAAAGTTCGCCAACCCGTGTTAGTACTTATCTTGTCGTAAATTTACTTATACTGTGGTCGATATAATAAGCTCTTACGATTTTAAGGCTCCAAAAACGGGATTTACGTCACATAGTGAGGTTACTAAACTTAGAATGTAGGCCGGCTGCGCGTGAGTGGCTGAATGATGTTATATGCAGATTATATGGACTATTGATGGATGATTGAGGATGTTAAGAAGAGAGGAGAATATTTAGTGATAAGGTAGAACCTAGGAATGAACGGATTTAATCAACTTAGCAAGAAAATGGATAGGATTTTGTTCTTTAGATAGCTCCTTAGTAGAGGGGCCCGTGGCTAAATAGTAACAGCCGCTAGCCGCACGCTTGCCGCGGTTGGTCTGTGGATGGGTGACCATCGTTACATACCGAGACAACTATTTAGTAATCTGTGCCGATAACCCTCTGTACCTCGGAAAGCACATTAAGCCGTTGGTCCCGGCTGTCATTCGTCGATCTTTGACAGTCATTACGGGTAGTCAGAAGCCCGAAAATCTGACAACCAGTCTCACCTAGGGGTATCGTATTACCCAGTAACTGTGTTGTGGAGATCAGATAAGCAGTCGCTCCATGTGAAATACTGGTATTCAGCTGCATCCGGTTAGACTGGAAGCCGAGCCCAACATAGTTGGGAAAAGGCTAGGCAGATGATGAGATATAATAGCTCCTTAGTTATTTTCACATTAGCCAATGAAATGATAATGTTGGGTGGAGTCGGAAGCATAGAGCTTCTCTATACTTTTGGAATATCTAACTAAGCTCTAACTGCCATTGGAACTCTGACAGCAAAATTTGTTAAACAGCCGGTCTATTCTGTAAAAATCTAACCTGCAGCCCATTTTATGTTTTATAGTCTTATTTGTATTTTTTGTAATATATTTTCTGGTGTACAATAAAATATATACAATATGTCCGGTCATGGACTAGCGATATTCTAGGTACTTATATAACAACTATTCTAGTAGACAAATACACTATACACTACGGTTCAATCCACTAAAATGTTAATTTAATGTTGTATTGTAGCTTAGCTCAGAATCTGTCGATGTAGGAAAAAAAGGGTCATAAGGGTTGTTTTTGCAGTAATTTACAATAATTTGTTGATTGGCATTATATTTTGATATTTTTTTTTGGAGTTTAATTTTTTTTTAAGTTACGAAAATGTGAACCCATTGGATCGTAATGTAAACGATGGATAGTATTGTTGTCCTCCGTTTAAGCCTACTTTTATCTCAGTAGGACCAAAACTTTGAGAGATATGACCTTTTTTGTACACACGTAGAGTATATCTCACAAAAAAGCAAAATGGCGCCAAATAACGGGGAAGTGGATTGGACCCTAGTGTGTAGTGAATTTGTGTACTAGAATAGTTGCTATATAAGCACCTAGAATATTGCTAGTCCATGACCGGACACATCTATACCTATCTTCTATTATATACAACGTGTAACGGAAAGGGGGTATCAACCCTGAAGGAGGTGAATGTGCTCATGAAACTCAACAACTTTCCCCAAAGAACATAGGTCGAAATATGAAAAAAAAATTTGGCCCTCCCTTACAAAACTGACTACCAGCTGATTGATTTACTATGGGAGGGCCAAATTTTTTTTTCATATTTCGACCTATGTTCTTTGGGGAAAGTTGTTGAGTTTCATGAGCACATTCACCTCCTTCAGGGTTGATACCCCCTTTCCGTTACACGTTGTATATATAATAAATCTGTAGACGAGGCGTTTCTTTACACTAAAAATATTTCCCAAAAAAATTTTTGGGATGTTAAAGGATAACCAATAGATGCCATTTCATAAATTTTTGGATTTTTTGTCTGTTTGTCTGTTTGAATGTGAGAGATCAACTGTTTGAACAGGTTCTACGTAAAAAGTACCAACTCAATATGGTTGATTTTTACTCAAATATAGTGTAGAACTCGGAGTAATGATTAGTTTTTGTTTCATCGCAATCGCTTCACTGTAGGTACGAGTATCAAAAGATTTAATCAATTTAAATTATTCTAGAACAACTTTTCATTGCGTAATGTGGAAACACGTAACGACATCTATTGGCGCGATATAGTAGTAACGAAAACATATTGTGATATAAATAACATTATTATTATGTAAATGAACGATAAAATCAGGAATTAAATTATCCGGAAAAGAACCGGAGTAACCGACATAGCTTGCAGAGTAAGAAAACTGAAGTGGCGGTGGGCTGGCCATGTCTGTCGAAGGGCTGATGGCCGGTGGAGCAGACGAGTCCTCAAGTGGAGACCGCGTATCGGTAAGCGTAGTGTGGGACGCCAGATGGACGGACGACCTAAAGAAGGTGGCTGGGGTAGACTGGATGCGGAAGGCGGAGGCCAGGGTGTTGTGGCGCAATCTGGGAGAGGCCTATGTTCAGCAGTGGACTGCGATAGGCTGAGTTGATTGATTGATTATGTAAATAATCACGTCATAAAGGTTTACCTTTGGGACGAAATAACACAGATACTTATGTCTGTGTTATTAAAAAAAAAGTAATGATAATGATAATATTTAATGTTATAAAAATCGCTTTCCATTGATGGTTGATTAGTGGCGCTAAAAGAATGTCAAATATAAAGTGAGGATAATGTAAGATAAAATTGATGTGGTGTTCTTCAACAAGGACATGCTATATTGCAACAGATATGAAGATTATTAACGAAAGGGAAAAAACCTCCACAAAATGTACCTCCACAAATATTACATAAGATTCATCGTACAAACCTAAAAGCTTTGCAGCAGAAAAATCGGCGGGTGTGGCCATAATCCCACATAATGGCATAACTGCCCGGTTAACCCCACTTCCTTCTGACGTCATCCATGTATATATAGCTCGCTAATCTGGGTTACCCGAGCAACTGGGTTACAGCTTTGTTTTCACCCATTTTCGCGAAATGCGAAATGTTTTTATGTAACCCCCTTTTATACGTGTAATAAAAAATGTGGTGTTACATCAGGGTTTGATGTAATCATTCAGGATTTCATAATATACGAAATGTGGAGGTTTTCGACTTGTTTACTTGTGTTGATATGGAGCAGATCTGCGGAGGTAAAGAGAGTTAGGTGTTCATTACGGATTTTTCGAAATCAA
This sequence comes from Eremobia ochroleuca, assembly GCA_949629135.1. NCBI lineage: Eukaryota > Metazoa > Arthropoda > Insecta > Lepidoptera > Noctuidae > Eremobia > Eremobia ochroleuca. The sequence goes on along the minus strand of OX451385.1, from coordinate 7,698,500 downwards.
TATAATCACCAATTCTCAAAACTCCTGGAAAACCTTTCAGGTAATCCCCTTTTTAGGCATCCAATGACTGTACTATCAGGCTAAGTGCGCACAACGTTACAACAATATTTAATTGTTGCGGAAAATAATCACGTGAACAATACCAATATACTAGAGTCCCGCACTATGACAAAAATTCATTTGAGAATTAGCTTGAAAAATTATTTCCGTTTGCGATTCTATTTCATATAAACATGTAATAAAAAATCGCATTGCAGTGCCTTAGGAGATGGCGAAAGTCAGAAAAATCATTACTTGTAAAGGCATATAAGATCACTATCTTAACAACTTAATAAGATTTATAACAATAAAAGCCGTTCGCCGGTGGGTTCCCTATTGCCAACAATGACGAACTTCTGTAGAAACTTTCATCCCCTATTTAGCGAAAGGGGGTGATCTCAAGAGTTCCTTTTATATCAAAGATGTGGGCAAAAATGCATGCTTTAGACCCAGCGGTTTAGGCAATGCTGGAAATGTCCTGTCAATAGTCAATAGGGACACATAACCCAAATGATTGCCTTTGGCAGGAGGGTTGATGACTACAAAATATAAAGATAGACGTCTATTCCATTATAATACTGCTCTTGAAAAAACCGTTGTCCTACTTTTAACTCCCAAATGTTTGTATGTTCCACTTTTATTTGTAACACTTTCAATAACAGCAAACATCTGAAGCAATACAATCGGAATTTAATTATCGTATTTCGACATTTACGCACCCGTAAATTCATTTCATGACTTCTTGAAGAGTCAGGAGTTAAAAACCTAGTTATCAAATTGGAAATGGCAACTTAGTACCTACCCTGCATCTCTCAAGGGGATGACTCCGAAAAATCGCAAAAAAAAAAGAAAAACTTTTGACATATGCATCGAAATTGTCTATCTGCGGTTTTATAGGATTAGTTTTTTTTTTCACGAGTCTCATACGATTTTCATATGGAAAGTAGGTAGTTTAGTATGACGAGAATCACCCTCTTGATGAATGCAGGTGACCAAATCCCCATCCTTTGTAGCTAATAGAGAAGTTTGGAAGAAGAAAATATGCTGCCCCGACCCCAAATAAATTGGGATAAGGAAGAATGATTACCTAGTATACATTATTGTAGGTAATAATAAATAATAGGTAATTAGCTAAGCGCATCTACTTTTCTTAACTCAAGGACGGCAAGCGGAAACAAGGCGGCCAGTTCCTCAGATACAAAGACGTACAGAAAAGACATATGGCGAGATGCAATATAGATCCCTCTCGTTGGGAGTAACAAAATGTTTCTGACTTCAAAGACCAGTGGAGAGATCTCGACAGCAGACGAGATCACCTTAGGAGTGAACCACCATCTAACATACAATATCATTAGCAAAATTGCATTCTAATGTGTCTGCACTGAGCATGTACCTTTACTTTAGCTATGTCAGAGTGCTTACCGTTATCGGAAATAAAAACAGTCACCGTAGCCAAAAACGGCATGGGATAATACTGTACCATGTACCGTAGCCACGTTTTCATAGCAACACAAATTCAGTTCACTTGCCCCCCCTGACCCAATCCGAAGACGTTAATGAAAGCCAATCGATCAAAGTCTACGCCAGATACGTCAGCTTTTACTATCGTTGTACCGAAACGATAACATGAGCTAACATGGGGGTCATTAGAGGAGTTTTTATTGATTTTAACGATGTCAATATAATCGGTGTTGGTAATTAACTATTCTAATCTCTTCACCACCCTTGGTTGACCGGTAGAGAATGCCTAAGGCATTAAGTCCGCCTTTGTACCTTTTGTGTGCGAAAAGACTAAATAAATAAAATAAATAAGTGCAGCTTTAGTGCAGACAGATTATTAAACATAATATAGGGTGACTGGTAATTAGTGACCGATACTTAAACACATGATTCTACTCACTTTTACGATCGGACCAAATCCGAAATCGCGAAAAAAAAATCACCTGTTCCCGACATTTATGTTCGTACGAGTCGTCAAAATGTAGGGAACAGCTGATTTTTTTTTCGTCATTCACTTTTTATCCCATTATAAAACTTGTTTGTTGTCATGAGTAGAATCATGTGTTTAAGTATCGGTCACTAATTACCAGTCACCCTATAGGTATAAGCGATACCACTACATTTTGAGCATATGAGCCGTTCTCTCTTCGTATTACTGAGAATGAAAGAAACAAAACATAAGGAGTGAAGTTAGCTAGACGACACGATCTATCGAGCTTATGTACAGACGTCTGCACATCAAGCTACTACAATCTGTCAAATTTCTTTAATAGATTTTCAACTTAATCACTAAAGCATAAGAGACAAAGTTGATTGGGAAAATTTCACAGTTTCGGGTAGCTTGATGTGCTGGCGTCTGTACCTTAGCATCTGCGTAAGACTCCGTAAAACTCGTGGTGCAAGCATTATCGAATCTATTTGATTCACGCTAATACGCTAGTGAGTTTAACGGTAGCGAGTAATTTTTCGACAACAACTTACGAGTGTTACCATTGTGTGGATCGCCCGTAGGACACGGTGGAGCATACGGTGGAGGTCTGTCCGGCTTGGGCTGAGTACCGCCGCGCCCTCACGGCGGCGATCTCTCACGTCCGGCCCTTTTCCAGGCCATGGTACGGAGCGAGAGTACATTTGAAGTCGTCACCTCCTTCTGCGAAGCAGTAATGCTTGCGAAGGAGGAGGAGGAGGAGCGCGTGAGGGAGAGGCAATCTTTGCGCTCTCACGCCCCTAGTCGCCGCAGTCGTCCTGGGTGTCGGGAGTCGAGGGCCGATTCCCGGCTGTTGGCGTGGGCTTGCGGACGGCGAGCAATGGGCAGCTCGCCGTCTGATAAGGACCAGGCCCAGGTCGACGGCGTATTGTGTTTCACGCGCACCTCAAAAAGATGTCAGCACTAACTGATGGGGTCCGCTAGGGCCGATGCCTGCCAGGATTGTTCGAAAGAGTTGCCGTGGCCCCTGGCACAGCTAATTGAAGGACACGGGTGGGTTTTAGTCAGTAAAAGTCTGATATGCCCTCCCTCTCCACCTTATGGGATAAAAAAAGGGTTGGGAAATCTCAGAGACGAATTATTATTATAAATGCGAAAGAAACTCCGTCTTATCTCTGTCACGCCTTAACGAACTGATTTTAATGAAATTTGGCATACCTGGGTTAGGATATAGGATACTTCTTTTTAAGCCACAGAAATGTACTATCGGGTAGTACATTCCTGTGGCATGATTTCCACGCGTGCAAATCCGCGGGCAAATGCTAGTAAAAAATGCATTGATAACAAACATTGTCCAAAAAGGTAATTTGGATTCACTTTCACAGAGGAACAGAGGTGGTGGACTACAAAAAAAAAAGCATATATGAAGTATATATGTTGGTGAAGGTCACGGAAGCTATGAGAACTTTATGCCCGTGATTTAGTGAAACAGAGCAGAGAGAACAAAGCTGGCAATGCATGTTTCTTTTTGGGTATACATCTAGAGTCCTGTTTAGCCACGATACGTATATTTGGCTGGTCCTCAAACAATTTCGCAATAAAAAATAAACAAGTTACAAAACCCAGAAACTCCCTAATCTATTGATATCCTTATCAAAACTTGCTCCACTTTTGATTTCAAACTAATTACTAGTTTTATCTATTCCACCATTTGTATCTCTTTCTATCGTATCTACGGCGCACTGCCGTCCAGCGATATCCAGATATTAATTTACATTCCTGTTGAAATCCACTCGAAACCGGTTCGAACTGGTGATAACCTATCGTAAAGTATGTAATTATTTGATAGAACCACTTTAGCATTGGTTATATAAACGCATGGGGAGTTGACGGAGATTGAAACAAATGTAATCTTGTTCCTGAACAATTTCGAGATAAACTTCTCAGCGAGCGTGCTAAAGCACACAGGTTAGTGTCTAGTCTAAACACACTATGCCGAAGTTACGTGACCGAAGTTCAGCACAATTACGCCTGCAATGCTATTTGAATTATTGACGACACACTATGCCGAAATTACGTCGCGTCATTGCGTACAGCCTAACTTCGGTCGGGCGTAAGTTCGGGTTTCGCACCTCGAAAGTAATAACAAGATCACTTTGTTTTGCGTCTGTCTGTCCAACTGTGTAAACACGACACGACGCCAAGACAGCGCTCGAGACACTTAAAACACACACAAAGTTTCGGAACTGAATTTCTGCCGCGTAAGTTCGGCACTTATGGTGTGTCATATCAGCCGAATTGTCGGATCGTAAAATCAGCCGCTGAACTTCGGTCGCGTGACTTCGGCATAGTGTGTTTAGACACTTACAGTCTGATGTAGCTCAACTATTTGTGCAAAATACATAAAATAAACAAGAATCATGAAGTCTGGAGCCCGGCACCAGAGACAGGCTAGCCCCGACAGACCTCATCATCATTCTCTTACCCTTATTCTAATTTATTTGGGATCGGCGAAACATGTATTTTTCTTCAGTCGCCATATTGGTAGTCACCCTTTTTCTAGACATGTCAACTTTCACACAGTCCATCCATCGCTTTTCTACTCTTACAGCCACATTGATACTCAATTTTTTCCTCACGACAGACCTAAGAAAAAAAAAAAATATCTTGTAAAAATATATATATTAAAGAAATTTGACAGATTGTAGTAGCTTGACGTGCTGGCGTCTGTACCTAGTGTATTTTTTGTCCATCAACCCATCCAAGTATCGTTCGGCGTCAAATTTATTTTGACGCCGAACGATACTTCTAGTGTATTTTTTGTCCATCAACCCATCCAAGTATCGTTCGGCGTCAAATTTATTTTGACGCCGAACGATGCTTGGATGGGTTGATGGACAAAAAATACACTAGGTACAGACGCCAGCACGTCAAGCTAATTTTGACGCCGAACGATACTTGGATGGGTTGATGGACAAAAAATACACTAGGTACAGACGCCAGCACATCAAGCTACTACAATCTGTCAAATTTCTTTAATAGATTTTCAACTTTATCGCTATTAGTAAGGTTCAAGTTTGACAGTTTCGGGTAGCTTGATTGTGCTGGCGTCTGTACAGTAATCGAAAGTTCTATGGCTCGTCAGACTTTTCACTCGTCAAACTATTTGTGTTCTCTTGTCTGCGTTCTACTCTTGCTTCGCGCATTTTTTTTTATTTTTATAAATGGCATCTCGCAGTTCAACCTATGAGGTTGTCGTCTGCTTAACCGGGCTTGCCTGTGGGTGCCTCAATAAATTAAGGCCTCCAGCCAGGGCGAGCGCGCATCGCCTGCGCAGTGAAATATATAAAATATATATATTTTTTATTTATTAAAAAATCAAAATATCATTTTTTTTATTGATTTTGTTTAAGCAATTTTTGGAGACTATTTTACTACGTGAAAATGATGTAGAAATTTGGAGATTTGCAGACTTGTTACCAGTAGAAAATTGAATTAGGTCCAGTCTTTTTTTCTTTATTTATAAGGCATATAACAAAAATATATTCTATTATTATAAAAGTATATGATATTTGTGATATGAGAAAAATTGTTGTGATGGATTATATTCAACAGAATCTGCCAATTAGAGCTCTCAAATCAGCTCTCCATGAATTTTTGCCTAAACATGCATCAGGAGAACGGTTCAACAGACAAATAATACAAAAAAGAGAAAATGACCTATCTTTACCAATTAATTTTTATTTATACCAACCAACGAATGGTATTCAATTTCAACGAGGAAATCATGCATCTACGCGCATTATAGTAATACTCATCTTATGTAATAAACGTACAGTACTTATTCATATACTTTCACAAGATAGGTACACATGACACAATACCAAGCTGTTCATTTCCAGTTTTTGCTGACCTCGCATTGTATAGGCTTTTCGTACAGCAAGAAGTCACCTTATACTGGTAATCTATAGCTTGATATGTCATCGTGCACTCGCCCGTACGCTAGAGAAGGCGTGACTGCGGTCAACAGATTTTTTTCCAGCTATTCTGAAAGTGAAAGAAAAACCCAGTAGGATACTAATAGCTATTTATGTATTAATAACCTTGTGGTCAACCCGCCGGCGACGGCGACGTGGAACTAAACCACGCCACGGTAAATACGCAGTCGAATGCGTAGGTATGTAACGTTTTTTTGTTTGATTGACATTGGATTAGTGTTGGGTCCGCTTGGTATATCCAGAATTCTAATTCTGTTTTTTTTTTGTTCTACTATAATACTTCGTATATCCAGAATGCTAGTTCCGTTTTTTTGGCTACTATACAACGTGTAACGTTAAATGCGCAAAACCTCAGACACCCCAACTGATTTTTAATTCAATTGACCTATTTCAGAGAGAAAATAAGTCATTAACAAAATTGTAAAGGTTTTATGTGCTGTTTTAGTGTTACTGGCCATTCTGATAGTTTCTTGCGTCTGCGACGACGCTTTACCGAGGGAGGAGTCGTCACCGGGCCGCTGCGCCGCGCTCACATTGGCTTGCTTGACCTATTAATAAATAGACACGGCAAAGTTTTTAATGAAGATTTTTTGAAAAATGTGACCTATCTACATATAAGAAAAAGTGGTTAAATTAATTCTCCTCGTTATTCTGATCAAACTATTTTCAGGGTTTGCGCATTTAACGCATAATATGTATAACCTTGCTCATTTTCAAGCACTATATTAATGACCTTGAAAATGAGTATGATTGATTCATGACCAGGCAAGTAGATAAGAGTAATGGAACTGTCGCCACCAGCGACGAGCTGCGAGGATGCAGAGAATTAGATGGTGTTTGGAAATTTAGAGTTAGAAGGAGCTAAAGCTACAGGCTAATTGCGTAACACACTATCGGTAGCAATCGATTTCATTTTGACAGTTCAACAACATTAATTTCGTTATTTGCGTTGCTGAGCAGACACATTTCGAACATACGGAGCAATGGATTAGCTTAATATCCTTCAAAATTATTCAAATTGAGAGTAATAGTGGGTTACGCTATTGGGGTGTTGAGCTGTAGACCAAAATACTCTGATATAATTACGGTTTAATCAACCATTATCATGCATTTATAAGTTAGCTATGAAAGTTGCACAGTTCCTAATAGTATCGACTTAAGTCCTACGGAGAGGAACCTGTAATACAAGATAACACGTCAAAATGAACAAATAGGCGTTAAAGTCTTATACAACGTGTAACGTTAAATGCGCAAAACCTCAGACACCCCAACTGATTTTTAATTCAATTGACCTATTTCACAGAGAAAATAAGTAATTTAAAAAATTGTAAAGGTTTTATGTGCTGTTTTAGTTTTACTGGCCATTCTGATCGTTTCTTGCGTCTGCGACGACGCTTGCGACGCTCGCTTTATTGAGGGAGGAGTCGTCACCGGGCCGCTGCGCCACGCTGACATTCGCTTGCTTGACCTATTAATAAATAGACACGGCAACGTTTTTAATGAAGATTTTTTGAAAAATGTGACCTATATTAAAAAGTGGTTCAATGAATTCTGCTCGTTATTCTGATCAAATTATTTTCAGGTTTTGCGCATTTAACGTTACACGTTGTTTGTTAGCATTGTCAAATATGCTTCATAGTAGATAAGAGACTTCCTAAAAACTGCGAGACTGACATTCTATGAAGTTTGCCAAAGTTCATTGTTTCATAGAGAACGCTACTATATGCTTGTGAGACATTCAAATTTGGTATCATCTGGACCTCCCACGTTGAGTGGTGAGTAAAGATATGGTGACGACGTAGTACAGACGGGGATAGTTAGCATTTTCCAAAAACCGTAGGTAACTTCATGAAATAAATAAATAGACAAAAAGAGAGTTTCTAACTGCAGTGTGCCCGCCAAGAGAATGCGTTCTTGACACCTGTTAGTTTCATGCAAACGAATAAGTACGTGATTTGCGAATTTGATCTTAATAGCTACTAGAATTGTCGCACTGACTGATGTCAGGAACGCATTCTCAAGACGGCCGGACTGTTTGTCAAAAATTTGATTCGGGTCGGGAAAAGTGTGCCTTACTCCGGTACTCAGACTCATTACTTAAAATTAATCAATCATTAACTTTAATTGACAAGTATACATTGGAACGCAGTCAGTCTAAAATACGTCAGATTGCAAAAAAAAATTGTTGACATTTGTGCCAAGATATGTTGGTTAATAAAAGTTAATGAATGATTAATTTTAAGTGAAGTCTCTGAGTGCGGCAGTTAGTAATATATTAGTATAATCTGCCGGTCGATTCTGTAAATATCTCACCGTGAAATCATAAGTGAAGTGAGCACTTAATACCGTTAATCCCTAGCGAATGACAGCTCACTCCACGCTCAATTCACCCAGCAAAATCATTGGGATAAAAGGATGTCTTTAACCCATTTTTCGTGAGAAGTCGTTGGAAGTAGTAGATATTTCTTAGTATGGTTGAACCACAAAAAATACGGACAAGTTCACGCGTCTAACACCCAAGTTCGCATCTCTCTTTCCATTGACAGCTATGAGAGAGCTCATAGCATTTCTTTTAGTTAGCACTACACTAGATTCTGGGTTAGTTTAGTAGAGGGGCTTGTGGCTAAGTAATAACAGCCGCACAGGTCGATCGATCAGGTTAAGCTACGCTTGCTGCGGTTGGTCCGTGGATGGGTGACCATCTTCACATACCAAGACCCCTCCGTGCCCCGGAAAGCACGTTAAGCCGTTGGTCCCGGCTGTCATTCGTGGATCTTTGACAGTCGTTGCGGGTAGTCAGAAGCCCAAAAGTCTGATAACCAGTCTTACCAAGGGGGGGTATTACCCAGTAACTGGGTTGTGGAGGTCAGATAGGCAGTCGCTCCATGTAAAATACTGGTATTCAGCTGCATCCGCTTAGACTGGAAGCCGATCCCAACCTAGTTGGGAAAAGGCTAGACTAGATTCTGGGTTGATAAACCCTGTCTCATATCATGTGTAATTTACTAACAATCCGCGTGATTCAAACACGTGGTTGTTGTGGTACGAGTATTTCGTAAAAATACCACAAATCAGCTGCGAACTGTTGTCACGTGTATCTGAAAAAAAAAACATACGCATTAGTGAGTGTTTTGTTTATTACAATGTGTTCCTGTATTATGTTTTATATTTATTTTTGTGTTAATGGGATCTTGTGAACTTTTTTTTAGCAGAGTGCCAGTCTTGTCATGTTTTGGCAGATGGTACCTACAGTATAAATATTATAAAAACAAAAAAAAATACTTTCAGAAACTGGTATTCTTGATATTGTTAGCCTTTGTAAGTATCGTAGTCATGCTACCAAAGTGGGTAGTCGTAGTTTTTGATGTTTGAGGACTATTTTGAGTTCTAAGTCCTAGATCTACAAACTTTGTACACGGTTAATTTAATATAATTATAAGTAAACATTTCTTTCAATATCACTTCCATATTTGTTAGTAACAATGTAAACTTAAAAACTAGTGTTGGTAACATGTTTTCTAAGCTGACTGAGGCACGCTGATCCTGGGGAATGTCTACTTGACTGCGTGCTGTCGTATCCACCGCCTCAAGATGGAGAGTCCCACATATCAGCCAACGTTCTAAGAATGGTGTTGGGGCTGGTCCGAGCACGGCGTAGCAGAGTTGCGTATCTCTTGCGCATGATGGCCGAAAAACTATCAACGTCCACGTCGGCAAACATGCCGGACGCGCTACAAAAACGCGCCAACCCCATCAACACCACCCGGTCGATTCTTTAAAAATCTCACCGTGAAATCATAAGTGAAGTGAGCACTTAATAGTGTTAGTCCCTAGCGCATGACAGCTCAATTCCGCTCACTTCACCTAAGTTCTCACGGTGAGATTTTTACAGAATTGCACTGGAATGTGTTGTTCGTCGTGTTTTATTTCGTGTTGTTTAAAAAAGGCCTATTACAAAAATGCGCGTAGATGCATGAATTCACATCAAACTACTACAATCTGTCAAATTTCTTTACTAGATTTACAACTGTATCGCTAAAGCGTAAGGCTCAAAGTTGATTGGGAAAATTTGACAGTTTCGGGTAGCTTGTTGTGCTGGCGTCTGTACCTATTGAACACTGTCATTTATCTTTTATTCACTCCTCAATTAGTAAACGAAACACGATTGTATAATAATAGCTAATGTATATACATCCTTGTCATTAGGATATGAGTTACAATGGGAAGAATGTTTTTTTATCTCAACACTGTGTATGTTTAAGTCATAACACGACCCGATATCCGGTTGCAGTCTGTTAGGAGTCGGACACACAGTGTAATTTAATCAAAATAATATTTATGTCATCGCAAGCAATTTCAAGAAGACAACATAATCAAAATACTACTACCCGTTGATTACATAATATTGGTCAAACTGTAACTTAATTCTCATTGGTTGATCAGTTAGTACAGTGAACGCCGTGAGGTGACGCTATAATTTCGCGCCATTTTCGACACGTGGACAGTCGATTTGAAAAAGGGCGGCATTCGATTTGCGGTAGCTGACGCCTGATAGTTCACAGCATACGATCGAAACTGTATGTTCACCGTACAAACCTTTGTTTCTTACTGCTCATAAACTGATTGTAAATTACCGAATAAACGTGACTGTGATTTATGCTTCAACCTACGTTTCACTGATTTTCCCGAGTACCCACCTTCCTCATGGAACCTCTACCAGGAAATGATGATGATGTCCCTGTTATCACTACGCCCACGCTCGCGCCATCATATATACAGCGTGTAACGGAAGGGAAAAAAAAATTTGGCCCTCCCTTACAAAACTGACTACCAGCTGATTGATTTACTAAGGGAGGGCCAAATTTTTTTTCATATTTCGACCTATGTTCTTTGGGGAAAGTTGTTGAGTTTCATGAGCACATTCACCTCCTTCAGGGTTGATACCCCCTTTCCGTTACACGCTGTATATATATTTTTCTTATTAAAATGCCTTTCTGGATTTACTTAGGCAGGACTGAGCCATTGCAACCTTATCCAACCATGTCTGTCGAAGGACCGATGGCCGGTGGAGCAGACGAGTCCTTGAGTGGAGACCGCGTATCAGCAAGCATACTGTGGGACGCCCCCCAGCTAGATGGACGGACGACCTAAATAAGGTAGCTGGGGTAGACTGGATGCGGAAGGCGGACGACAGGGTGTTGTGGCGCAGTCTGGGAGAGGCCTATGTCCAGCAGTGGACTGCGATAGGCTGAGTTGATTGTTCTGCTGTGCCGTCTTGTTCGTGAACTTCTGTCTTCTGCAAAGAGAACATAAAAGCAGGTGAACAAAGATAAAACATGAACGTTATGTCCTAGCCCTTAGTTGAGGAAATGTTGTACAAATTTTCAACAGAATGTGCTCGGAATAGTTTATCTTTCGTGTGTCCTCGGCTTATGATAATAATTGTTCGCTATATAGAGCGAAATGCAGGAACGGACTTCAGTTGTTTAGAAAATTAAAATAGTAACTACCTTGAACTACCTACCTTGAACTACCTACCTTTTGTTAATATCGGTCACTTTTGAAGACAAAGTGACTTCCGTATCTACGTCGAAGGCGGAAATTCCTTGATTTTACTTGTTGGAAACGTAAAAAGAATCTTTTGCTTGTTCTTGCTCAGGTATTAAATGATTGAAAGTTTTCTTCTTAGCTGTCTGGGATCAGAAGTGTTAGTTAAGCTCATCTTCATCTAGCTAAAATTATAAATAACTTTTTTATAATAAACTAGTGACCCGCTCCGATTTTTACGATTTGACAAAACATTGAGATTTCTTTATTATACATATCGTCGACCGTAGGTTCAATTGCTGTAAGGGACAAAATACCCAAAATGAGTTGAGTATACAGTTTTGTTCAGAATTTTTCGCTCTATCGAATGGTGAATATAAAAAAATTCTAGCTTAAAAAAAATGTCCCTTACTCTAATGATTTTTGGATCCAAATTTAGAATCAGCCCCATAATAACAATGTATCTGAAAAACTATGCAATATAGGAACTTGAAATGGTGTAATTATCGCCGCCAATCCACTTCAAATAAGGTAATGGTCTTCCCAATCAACGAATTACCATTACATGGTTTATTTCTTAAGAAACAATAATAAAACTGGCCTTACACTAATGTCTTTGTTGTCTCAAAAAATAAATATCATCCATACTTTAAATGGATTGCACGAGTTTTGTCAAATTGGGGTAAGGGACAACTATGTAGTTGTCCCTTACCCCAATTTGCATTGTCATACTTTAAGCAGTGTCAACGTTACACCTATTTGAATCGAATTATTGCACTATTACCATCCTTTTCTATCTCACAACGTCTTTCTGTGTGCAAAAGAGAGGATAGTACCAATGCGAAAGCAGCGCGCGGGCATAAAAAAGTGGTATCAGTGCGAGTTCATCTGTCGTTAAAAACAACAAAAATAATGGCTTTTTGGGAAAACGAAGTGCTCTGGCCCCTTGAAACTTTGTAGTAGGGTAGTAGGTTTCAAGGAGCCAGTGTACTTAATTTAGCTAAAAAACCATTATTTTTATAAATAAATGATAGAAGGGTTAATTTCCGGACGATAAATATTTTTGAAATTCATTCGGCACTTTTTAGTTGATTTATCAGAAATTTTTTACAAAGTTTCAAGGGGCCAGAGCACCAAAAAGCCATTACTTTTGTTATATTTTATAAATAAACAATAGAAGGGGTAGTTTCCGGATGACAAATGTTTTCGAAAATTATTTGGCACTCTGTAGTTGATTTTCCAGAAAATTTTTACAAAGTTTCAAGGGGCTAGAGAACTTAATTTTGCCAAAAAGCCATTATTTTTGTTGTTTTTTTTATAAATAAGCAATAGAAGGGGTAGTTTCCGGATGATAAATGTTTTCGAAAATCATTTGACACTCTTTAGTTGATTTATCAGAATTTTTTTACAAAGTTTCAAGGGACCAGAGCACTTAGTTTTGCCAAAAAGCCGTTATTTTTTATAAATAAACAATAGAAGGGGTGGTTTCCGCATGAAAATTTTTTTCGAAAATTGTTCGGCTCTATGTAGTTGATTTTCCAGAATTTTTTCACATGGTTTCAAGGGGCCAGAGCACTTAATTTTGCTAAAAACCATTATTTTTGTTGTTTTTTTTATAAAATAAGCAATAGAAGTGGTAGTTTCCGGATGATAAATGTTTTCGAAAATCATTCGGCACTCTTTAGTTGATTTATCAGAAATTTTTACAAAGTTTCAAGGGGCCAGAGAACTTAATTTTGCTAAAAAACCATTATTTTTGTTGTTTTTTATAAATAAACAATAGAAGGGGGTAGTTGCCGGATGATAAATATTTTCGAAAATCATTCGGCACTCTTTACTTGATTTTCCAGAAATTTTTCAAAAAGTTTCAAGGGGCCAGACAACTTAAATTTGCCAAAAAGCCATTATTTTTGTTGTTTTTTATAAATGTAATCTGATTAAATTGATCCCTTTTTATTATTTAGATAATCACTCTATATTTTTTTTTCTAATGCAATAATAACAATATGTTACAATGATATGTCTTATTAATCGTAATTAAGGTTTATTATTCAATATATCTTTCATTATTTCGATTTTTTGCATATAAGAAAGTAGTAGAGCAGCCTTTTCTACTTTTGGAATTCAAACGTTTGGAACTTCAGCTACATGTTTGGTCGGGATTGTGCGCGGTTTTTGCAGCTACTCTTTTATTTGAATAAGAATTCAAAGTAAGTATAGGTAAAATTGTTACCATTTTTTTAATAATTTGATTTTAATAAGATGTTTATTAAAATCAAATTATTAAAAAAATGGTAACATAAATAAAACAATTATTAATAAAACAATTTTTATACAATAAAATAAAAATTGTTTTATTCAAACTAATACAAATTTGCTATTACAATGTACAAACATTGCATGTAAGCGACATACAAAAAAGCACACACACGGTTCTAATACATTTTTATGTCTTTTAAATGATTTCTTATAACGATTTCCAAATTTAAGATATCCGTACGTCAAAAGTGTGTACTTTATTTTCTGTCAAAAATCTCTTTACATTGTATTTTTTTCATAAATTTGTTCAACATGTCCTTTACACTATTTTTTCATTAATAGATTGGATCCAACGTAGAGGTCAATTTAATGTAAGGGACGGGACTACAAGATACTTGGGCAGTAAGGGACATTACTAACAAAATACGTTGTTGTAAGGGACATCTATTTTCTTAAATAGCTAACTCATTTAAATAAATGTTACACATGTAGATAGAGCACTAAAATACAAGTTTATGTGTGAAATCAGACCCGAAAAAGGTTAATAACAAAAAAAGTTATGGGCGATTTAGTCCGAAAAAAAACTTTGTCGGCCTCTCCTGAAAAATCGTATTTTGTCCCTTACAGCAATTGAACCTACGGTCGACGATATATTCTTTAACACATAAACTTTTTGGAATAAATTCCGTAAATGATGGTGAAAACCGCATTAAATCCCGTTGTGCAGTTTAGAATAACAACGCGATCACACAGACAGACACGAAATCAACTTTAATTTATAATATAACTAGCGACCCGCCCCGGCTTCGCACGGGTGCAATGCTGATCACTATCACTACATAGTATAAAACAAAGTCGCTTCCCGCTGTCTGTCTGTCTCTATGTATGCTTAGAACTTTAAAAATAAGCAACGGATTTTGATGCGGCTTTTTTTAATAGATAGAGTGATTCAAGAGGAAGGTTTATATGCATATAATACATGCATGATATAGTAGAGAAACACTGATAATTTTAGAGCCATTATTTCTCTTAAAAAGTATAGGATAAAAAATGGTTATTGTGGGTTATTCCTAAGAGATAGACATATGCCATCGCGGACTTTTTTGTAGACCTTTTTAAGGTGTACAATACTGTACTACATTATTTTGATCTATCTCGTAGGGTTAAGCCAGCGTTTGCAATGTAAGCGCAAAAAAATGTGTTTATTTACGACATCACATTAGAAACCCCTAAAATGATCAGTGTTTCTCTACTATATTATGCATGTATTATACATACAAACCTTCCTCTTGAGTTACTCTATCTATTAAAAAAAACCGCATCAAAATCCGTTGCGTAGTTTTAAAGATTTAAGCATACATAGGGACAGACAGCGGGAAGCGACTTTGTTTTATACTATGTAGTGATGTACAAACCACAAATCGACACACACACAACCACCACAACACCACACACAACACAATCCATAAACCACAATCCACAATCCACACAACCACAATCCAACACAAACCACAATCCATCCACAATCTATTTATCGTAATTTTTTTGTTAGACAATAACTATTTATACAAAATAATTATTTTATTTTTGTTCCAAATGCAAAATTCCAATACGCCAATGCAACCAACTCCGCCTCTGCACAATGGCATGACAAAAGTGTTCTAAATATAAAAATAATACAGTTTAAAAATAGATGTTATTGGCTGATAGCACGTGCAAGCCAAAAATAGATGATCACAATAACATACTGCAATATTTTAATACGAGGAAGTACAAATGGTTAATTCTGTGTGCAATGCAAGCTCTCTGAACATTTTAAAAGACGGAAAAAGAATCTGCTATGGAAATAGATAGTCACGAAAATGTTTGTGAATTATTATCAAATAAAAGCAATAGACTTTCTACTATTTTCTTTTTACTGCATTTAATTAATTGTACCTATTCCTACCTTATATAAGGTCCCAGTAAAATAGATGGACAAACTTTCAGAAATCATTCAGACCACCAAAATAAAGACAATGGTAAAAAATATACATATAAGAAAAACGCATTAGATACTTACAAGAACGGGTCTGGCTGTTTGTGTATGTGACTTTAAATGTTTGTAAACGCACCCACAATACAGGAGAAATTCCTAGTGTGGGGAACGTTTTATAATAAAAAAAATAATCAGCTAACGAAAATACACTAAGGTACCAGCAGTTCATTATCTTACGTCAAAATAAAATCACTTTAATAAGTGTTTTTTTTTTTTTGCTTGGATATCTTTGGCTATGATCTTTGGAATGAAATTATCCGGAAAGGAACCGGAGTAACCGACATAGCTTGCAGAGTAAGCAAACTGTAGTGGCAGTGGGCTGGCCATGTCTGTCGAAGGGCCGATGGCCGGTGGAGCAGACGAGTCCTGGAGTGGAGACCGCGTATCAGCAAGCGTAGTGTGGGACGCCCCCCGGCTAGATGGACGGACGACCTAAAGAAGGTGGCTGGTGTAGACTGGATGCGGAAGTCGGAGGACAGGGTGTAGTGGCGCAGTCTGGGAGAGGCCTATGTCCAGCAGTGGACTGCAATAGGCTGAGTTGATTGATTGATTGATCTTTGGCTAGACGTACTGAGCGCTGTGTCAAAATTTATCCATCTATTTTAATGGGACCCTGTATAGGTAATTATAAATATACTTATTGTAACCCACATTTCACCAGCTCAGGTAAATTTTTAAGTCCCATGTAGGGGGTGAGCCTATTTCCGTCACCTGAGCACAAATCCAGTCTCCAGGCTTCTTCTTCTTGGCTTGTCGAAGGCAATCTAAATGGACTCGACCCAAAATTCGACTAAATGTTTGGCGCCATCACTAGCATCCATCAGTTCCAGTAAGCTGACAGAACACGCAGGCATGAAATGAAGTATCCTATCGTTTGTGGAACAGCATCACATTTACACTCCGGGATGCTACTGAGAAATTCCTGATGGAAAAATCCCAATAACACTTTGCCCGACCTAGGAGTCGAACCCAGGACCTCATGCTCAGTAGTAACGCTTGCTACTACTAGACCAACGATGCCAAGAGGATTTTTTTTTGAATGGCTTCTCGCAGTTCAACGTATGATGTTGTTGACTGCTTAACCGGTTTTGCCTGTGGATGCCTCAATAAATTAAGGTCTCCAGCCAGGGCTTAAAAAACTTAAAAACTAAGCGACTACACGCTAAGGGCACTCCTTGTGGGGTACGGACCTCGGTTTAGGGCGTCGCTGGGAGAGGACAGCAAGGGACAGGCTGGATCGGAATTATTTAGGGACGAATTTAGAACTACAGGCTCAGCGGCGCGGGCTGGCTCCAGCAAGAGTCGGGGCGGGCCAAGAGGATTACAACGTTGTAGTTATTTATAGTTACTTACATTAACCCTTTATAGGGCAGAAGATCCTGGCTTGTATGTTAAAAATAAAACACTGGGATGATAAAAATAATACTTATTGAAATTTTTATGGTACTTTGCATTTGACACACTATATTGCTCTTTTTTCCAAAGGCTTAACCGCTGTCTAACGTTTAGTTCAGCCGCGAAGATTGAAAATGTATGGTGTCCAATATACAACGTGTAGCGTTAAATGCGCAAAACCTCACACACCCCAACTGATTTTTAATTCAATTGACCTATTTCAGAGAGAAAATAAGTCATTAAAAAATTTGCAAAGGTTTTATGTTCTGTTTTAGTTTTACTGGCCATTCTGATCGTTTCTTGCGTCTGCGACAACGCTTTACCGAGGGAGGAGTCGTCACCGGGCCGCTGCGCCACGCTCACGTGGGCTTGCTTGACCTATTAATAAATAGACACGGCAACGTTTTTAATGAATATTTTTTGAAAATTGTGACCTATATTAAAAAGTGGTTCAATTGATTCTGCTCGTCATTCTGATCAAACTATTTTCAGGTTTTGCGCATTTAACGTTACACGTTGTATGGACAGCCCCATAAAGGGTTAATACGCGCAGACCCTGTAGAAGATGACGGAACGAGCTGGACACAACAAACGACCAGTGGTCCACTTTAGCCCTGCACTGAAAGAACTGGAAGTTATAGGGAGAAGTCTTTGCCCAGCAGTGGGATTAGCAGGCTAATAATAATTGTAAAACTAAAACATTTATTAATATTGTGCAATGACGTTATTTTTATCTTGAACACGTCACATCTTTTACAATGACCGATAAATAAAATTCCATAGATATACCTTACTAGCGACCCGACCTGGCTTTGCACGGGTGCAATAGAGAAACACTAACAATTTTGGAGTCATTATTTCTCGTAGAAAATATAGGATAAAAAATGGTTATTGTGGGTTATTCCTAAGAGATAGACATATACCATTGAGGACTTTTTGTAGACCTTTTTAAGGTTTACAATACTGTAGTGAATTATTTTGATCTATTATTATTATTTTTTTAATTTTTTTTTATATATTTTTTTCAGCCAGCGTTTGCAATGTAAGCGCAAAAAATATGTTTATTTACGACATCACATTAGAAACCTCTAAAATTATTAGTGTTTTTCTACTATATTATGCCTGTATTATACATATAAACCTTTCTCTTGAATAACTATCTATTAAGAAAAAAACGCATCAAAATCCGTTGCGTAGTTTTAAAGATCTAAGCATACATAGGGACAGACAGACAGCGGGAAGCGACTTTGTTTTATACTATGTAGTGATGTTGCATACATATCTATATATAACATATTTATCACGCCATTCTTTGCGGTTTGTGACTCAGCTATATATATTATTTACTACGTATGCCTCTAATCTAAACGGCTGGAAAATCCTGTTACCTTTTAGTATCACCTGACTAAAAGATAATTTAATTTAAACCACCGATAGAGAGCATTGTTATTACGAATTTATAACACTAATGATATCAATTTATCTTTATTTTATCGCTACGTCTCACTAAATGGATAAAACAAAAGATTTGGACATAAGATAAACTAATGCATTTGTTTTGGGAGGAGTCTCGATATGTGACTATCCGTTACATATCAAAACCCCTCCGTGCCTCGAAAAGCACTTTAAAGCCGTTGGTCATGGCTGTCATTTGTAGATCTTTGACAGTTGTTATGGGTAGTCAGAAGCCCGAAAGTCGACAACCAGTCGTAACAGGGGTTTCATGTAACCCAGTACCTAACTGGGTTGTGGAGGTCAGATATAGGCAGTCGCTTCATATAATACTGCACCCAATTGCGTAACTCACTATTACTCTCAATTTGAATAATTTTGAAGCTTATTGCTAATCCATTGCTCCATAATTATGTTCGAAAAATGTGTCTGCTCAACAACGTAAATAACGCGATGAATGTTGTTGAACTGTCATAATGAAACCCATTGCTACTGATAGTGTGTTACGCAATTACCCTGCTGGTATAGCCGACCCCAACACAAATGGGAAAAGGCTAGGCAGATTGACACGAATAATTTTTATTTAAATTCAGAGATAAAAACTTTTTTCATTTTCATTCTTGGAAAGTTTTGACTTTCGTTCTCTCTGGCTGAGTTGTTTTAAAATGAGATTCCATTTATGAATGTTTTTGTTTGTATTTTATTTTTTCCTCGACTTTGATGAAATTATTATTTTGCATCACAAATTAGAGTTACTGCTTTCCATATTCAAATAATGATTCAGTAACTTTGTATGAAAACTGCCTCGTTGGTCTAGTGCTCGCAAGCGCTACTGCTTAGGTCTTGCGTTCGATGCCCAGGTCGGGCTAAGTGGTATTGAGTTTTTCTATCAGGATCATTGGGAATTTCTATTATTTCGGGAATGAGAATTTGTGATGCCATGTAGACGGCATTCGGCTCACCCCCTATTACATGGGACTTAAAAATGACTGGTCAAATGTGGCTGGTACTATAAGTGCACATCTGCTGAACCCTTGGAGGTTACAGGCGTGATGTAATGATACGTTTTTTGGCTTCCATTATGGAATGAATGCGTTCTTGTGTTGGCTGTATTTTAAGACTATTCTTATTAGTAACAGTTTTACATAATCTGCGTAACATTATCAATCTCAATCTGAATCATTTTGAAGAATATTGCTAATCCACTGCTTCATATGTTCGAAAAATTCGTCTGCTCTACAACGTAAATACCGCAATGAATGTTATTGAAATGTCAAAATGAAACCCATTGCTACTGATAGTGTGTTACGAAATTACCCCGCGGAATAGAGTCAAAATTGTCGTTTATAAATAAATGATAATTGATTTATTTTCTGTAAGTAGGTTTGTACAAAAACTTTTACAAATCAATCATATATTTTTTTAAATAGATGAGGTCGGCGTTTCCTATCAGACTATTCTAAGAAGAAAGTTTGTGAAGTATTTCGCTCAGATTGTTTAGCTTATTAAAGGTTTGTGAGACTAGTTAGACTGCTTGCTGCAGAAATAAATCGTTTATTATTATTTCGAAAATTCTCAATTTAATACTGAACTGAAGTAATTTTCTTCAATGCCAAATTATTGAACTATTTCTGACAAAAGGGCTATTGTGGGTCTTCAAATGACATTGATAGGACGATTTTTCCCAAGCGATAGAGATACTTGTACTTTTATAGGTATAGACGATAGCACATCAAGCTACCCGAAACTGACAATTTTTCCCAATCAACTTTGAACCTTATGTTCTAGCGATAAAGTTGAAAAATCTATTAAAGAAATTTGACAGATTTTAGTATCTTGATGTGCTGGCGTCTGTACATCATCAATTTGTAGAAGGAATATGGCTTACAGTATTTTATTTTTCATTCTACAGTATTCTTCAAGTAGGTAGCACCACAAATGTTACAAAATCGATTGAAACTTCAAATTAAGACACTTCACTTTTGCCTAGTATTTGCCTATGATAAGCCCAAGTTTAATTTAAGAAGTTAATTTGCATTTATTTCGTCGACAATGCTATTCAGTAGGGGCTGCAACAGAGAATGCCTTGGAAAAGAAAATTCATTCATTAGGTACCATGTTGAAAAAAAAAAGGTTAGGGTGTACCTAACCTTTTTTTCTTTTTTTATATTCGGCCAGTGACGTACCACACCGCACCCTTAGTTTCCAACACACAAACTCATTCAATATAAAAACAAATATTCTTCGAATTTCGTTACACAGCGGTCCCAAAGCATTCATTACCTTCAATTTCGAGTAAAGAACGAACTAATGAATGAATTGTCGCACCCAACAATTAGTGAATGAATAATTTTCACCGCAACTGCGTATATTTAGGCAGACATGTTTTGCCTTGGCCTAGTTTGATAAAGTATTTTGTTGCGTAGAACCAATGTGGAAATGTATGGAAGTTTAAAATTGTATGAGTTTTTTGTTTGTTATTGTTTTTTGGTAGGTTAGACGTTTAGACACGTGCATTTTAATATTCGGCAAGACCTATGTATTTATGTATGGCTGGGATTTTAGGCCTTGAAGCATAGGTAATGTGGCCAGCTGCGTATAATGTTTATTGCGAATTTAAACTGGAGGTATTATTCTGTTGTGATTGTGTGTTACTCCTTAGTAACACACAATCACAACAGAATAATACCTCAGTCTGACGGCGTCAGGTGAGGAAGGTAGCTGGGGTAGACTGGATGCGGAAGGCGGAGGACAGGATGTAGTGGCGCAGTCTGGGAGAGGCCTATGTCCAGCAGTGGACTGCGATAGGCTGAGTTGAAGGTGCCGTCCAATCTTGATATAGATTACCAGGATCGCAAAGATAACCTAAAACGATTGGCACAACGTTATCTTGCTGGCCTACTGTAGTGACTAATACCTACTAGCCGATAGAGACCTTCACGAAAGGATGCAATACGATAGACTGAAAGTATCCAAAGGCCTTCAAGATTGTCAATGTTTAATTACGTCTGTCGTATCCTAATCAGTCAGCTCCGCTTCCAACCTCTTTAGTCAGATAATATTATAATAACTTGAAGACGTGTGACGTCCAATAACCTAGCCACTGGACCTGTGAGGTAGATTGTTCCACTCCTTCTCACACAAAGGAGTCCTGTATACCAACTGGGTGTAAAAAGACCTATCACCGAGTCGTCATCTACGCATTATGTACAGACGCCAGCACATCAAGCTACTACAATCTGTCAAAAATAACTTTACAACTTTATTGCTAAAGCAATAGGTTCAAAGTTGATTGGGACAATTTGACAGTTTCAAGTTGCTCGGTGTGCTGGCGTCTGTACATCAAACTAAGTAGTTAACGTTGAGCAAAAATGATTGCTGGGAAACGATTTAAGGATATTTTTGCTGTGAAAATTTGCTGTTTATGGGTGCATGCATGTGTCGTGGGAATATTTATAGTTTCGTTAGGTATAAAATTTAACACCTTCACTGTCCATGAACCGCATGTGGGTCATTTTGGGTTGGAACGAGACGTCCGTGCCATACATGTGGGTCACTGCACTTTTCATATTATAATGGGTTCTTACTTCGTGGACGTAAAAGAAACATGCTAGTATTAACACAGCAGTAGTACGAGTAACTAGTGGTGGTATAAAGACAAGTACCTCAGTACTTAAGAACGAAAAAGTAAATTGGACGTGAGAGCTAATTTCGACATTTTGGCTGGACAGTGAACGTGTTAAAAGATGTTTCGTAAAAAAAAAGAATAAAAAAAACAGTTGTAACTTTCACCTTCAATGTTTTTGTAACCAGAATGTATGGTCCAGGTACTCGTATAGTCCAGTACAAAAAAATATATTATATCACAATAACAAGGAGTATAAAGGTCTCTCGGCTTCGTAAAGGAACTTTTTACACCCATTTAACCTTTGGTATGTACAGACGCCAGCACATCAAGCTACTACAATCTGTCAGATTTCTTTAATAGATTTTCAACTTTATCGCTAAAGCATAAGGTTCAAAGTTGATTGGGAAAATCTGACAGTTTCGGGTAGCTTGATGTGCTGGCGTCTGTACAACACGTTCTACAGAAAAAATATCTTACTTCTTTTGTTTTGTTGCTTAGATCTAGCGTGTAGATAAATTCAATCGAATTCATATTAATCGCGGAAGGTAACACTAAAACGTAGGTGTTGTTTGATTAACAAACAGCTTTTTGTAAAACAGATCGATTTTGTGTTTATTTGTTTAGTCTGTCGTTCAGCGTGAGATTTATATCTTTTATAAAAGTAAGAAAAACATTTAATTTACATAATACTGGCTTCTGTCCGCGGGTTTGCCTCCGTGGATGTCGGATTATTCCACGGGAACGTGCTACCGGAACAATAAGTAGAATATGTCCAGCCTCAGAATACCATCTATTTCCTTGTAAAATATTATCGAAATCCGTTCAGTGAAATGGGCGTGAAAAGGTAACACAGGTACAGACAGAGTTATTTTTGAATTTATAATATTAATATATAGTATGGACTGGACTAGCCATCCACTCCCTGCTTTGCACGGTTTTTACGACTTTACAAAACATGTAGATTTCTTTATTATAATTATTAGCTGCGCCCCGCGGTTTCACCCGCATGAGTGTCGATCCCGTGGGAATATCGGGGTAGAAAGTATCCTATGTGTTAATCTCGGTTATAAACTATCTGTTGACCAAATTTCATCTAAATCCGTTCAGTCGTTTGAGTGTGAAGAAGTAACAAACATACAAACACACACACTCACAACTTTTGCCTTTATAATATTAGTGTGAAATATCTAAGTAAAATAATTATGTAAGTAAAATATTAATGTATTATACACATAAACCTTCAAAAATGAATTCTCTAAATAATGGTGAACACGTCGTTTACAATAAAAATCCGGTCACACTGACAGACACGAAAAGCGACTGCAATTTCAATACAATACTATTACACAAACAATCAACAATCAAGTCAACCAATCAATCAATCAGTCAATTATACAATTTTTTTTTTTTTTTTTTTTACTAAATAATTCATAGTAAAATAAACATATAAGTTATTAAAAAAATATTTGAACCATGTTTTAGAACATAAATGTTTTAATTTACTAGGTCTAAAAGAAAATATAAATATTTCAGATTTCATCATAACCTAACACGTTTAATATCTCGAAAAGTGGCTACAATTGACACTTTTGAATATACTTTTCTTGAATGCAAACTTACAGTAATCGTGTTTTTTTTTCAGCCATGCACTAATAAATGTTATTATTTTTTATAAAGTAATGTTGTTATAAGTTTATCGTAAACGGTTTTACTAATATCTCGCATCTGCTTAGACCGTCGATCACTAGTTTGAAAAAAGGCTTGCATAAAAACGGTTCTGATGAGAAAACTATACAAAAAATTGAAAATGTTTTTCAGCCATGCACTAGATTATAAAATTCCCAATAATATGACGTCAATATCTCATCTATAAATTAAACACATTATGGTTTTATTGTCCGTCGGAAATCATCAATTTTGAATCTCCAACATGGCTCTAAGGGATGAACCCTCTTAATAACTTTTTGCGCTTCTAATGATGATTGATGAAGGATTGGCCCGTAATCGCAGTAGCCTGGTAAAAGTGGAAAGAGGTAAGGGAGGCCTTTGCCTGCAGCGGGAAAACAAATGCTTATAAAAAAAAATGCACACTTTTCTGGTCTTTACTTACAGTTGGTCGCAGTTACTAAGGGTACCCCGACCAAACTGGCTGAGTTAGGTCAGAACTGTGACCAATCATGACGCTATTCTTTTAAAAATATCCGTCCAATCTATTCTTGTAGATACAAATTATGATTATTCATAAAAACAAAATTCGAATTAAAAAAAAAAGTGTGTTTTTTGGGCGCCAAAATAGCAACTACAGTCAAACCTGGATAAGGGAGAGCTCAAGGGACCGCGATCGCTTTTCCCTTATAGAGGTTTCTCACTAACCCGAGTTTCTACCTTACAGTTTTACAGAAGGGGTCTGTCTCACTTATACAGCGTGTAACGGAAGGGGGGTATCAACCCTGAAGGAGGTGAATGTGCTCATGAAACTCAACAACTTTCCCCAAAGAACATAGGTCGAAATATGAAAAAAAAAATTTGGCCCTCCCATAGTAAATCAATCAGCTGGTAGTCAGTTTTGTAAGGGAGGGTCAAATTTTTTTTTCATATTTCGACCTATGTTCTTTGGGGAAAGTTCTTGAGTTTCATGAGCACATTCACCTCCTTCAGGGTTGATACCCCCCTTCCGTTACACGCTGTAGAGGTCTATAAAAATACAGCAAATATGACGTAATTAGAAACAAAATACGTGTATGTATGGGTATTATATATTTATTGAAATAATAGCTGAACATAAATGTTTAATCTAAATAATATTATAACAACATTTACTTGAAGAAATCTGTTAATTTCTTTTGCGATTCTGTTTGTAAATGTTGTGTATGTTTTTCAAGTTCATAAATTTTATCAAATATGGTTTGATTGTCGCTTATGGAGGTACCTATAGGTAAGTATCAATCTAGGTAGGTTTGACTGGTGAATCTCAAATACATATGTTTTTTTTTTATCATAGGTTTACGTGCAATCATTATACATATGTATTAAGTGTTCAATAATATTATTAGGGAAGTAAACTAGGAATTAAACGATTAAATACATGCCGTTTTCGAGTCGCGCACTTGGCTACAGATCCTCTATGGAAGTAAACTCACACTACTACGCTCCATTTCAGCAAGTCGGCTCATTTGGCGCGGCCACCAGACGTTTATTTACCGGAAAGTTGTAAATACGGAGGCGTTTACCTTCAGCTCGAGGGTTGGCAGACGGCCAGCTGCTTCTCAGAATTGTACGATGACAGAGTGATAGAGTTAGGGGTGCCTGTCATGGGAAATTATGTGCTTGGAGTCATATTATTTAAAAATCGCGTAAATAATGTACTGCTTGCTTATACATAATTATATCGATATAGTTACTATAAATTAAAGTCACATTTCGCGTGTCTGCCGCATTGTTTTTTTAAACTCCGCAATGGATAAAGATGTGGTATTCGTCATAGTTTTGAGAATTTATTGGAGGTTCTATATATACATAAATATTTAACTTAAGTACTTAAAGGTAGTAAAAAAAATCTCGATGTTATACCAAGCCGTGAAAACCACGCAAATCCGGGTCGGGTTGCTAATTTTTTTATAAAAAATATTTAAATTACGGAAAATTGGAATTAAGTTAGTAGGTAGCTATGTGATTTTGTCATCATCATCGTTTTGAACATAGATAGAGCTGCACGAATCCTTTTCTCCTTCACGTTACTCGTTCATCCTTTGCCAGCCAATTTGCAAAAATTGTCCCTCCGACAATTGCAAGTAAAATAAACCTATTAGATACATAAACATAGATTGTTAGAAATTATAAATCAAGAAAAGGCATTTCCATCTACAACGACGTTTTTAATGCCTCAGCAAAAAACATGAAAAACCAGTTTGCAATCACCTTCCCAAAAAACCGCCAAAAAAGAACAGGAACACTTTTTAACAAAATTAGATAGAATCTTAATCGACAACCCTGAAGCAACTCTTTCAGTTTTTTCTGCCCTCTTTTTCTCTCATTCGCAACTGTGCTATATAAGACAGAGACGGAAGATAGGACGAATTGGTTACTATGTAGTATAGAAAAATATATATGTAGATATACTATTAATAGTCGAGAAGTGAGGGCGTGTCGTCTCCATAGATGTCGATGTGTCGTAGATTTGGCACTGTGTTTCGTCACTGAAATTAATGGAACGAGTATTGACAGTTTCAGATTGTGCTTTTAATCAATAGTTTAGAAAGTGCTGTAGAATCTCTAAGTTATTGATGACGGATATCATATAAGCTACGTAGTATCATTAGTTCCTGATTATGAATAATCTTTTGCTTGCCTTGCATTACGCGCTCCGTGAAAAGCGGTTTTACGCACCAAAATAAAAGTCGTTTCCCAGTTTACCTAGAAAGAAGATATGAGTTCTCACGTTTTCTTTTCTTTGCCTTTTTGATCCAAAGTCATCATGGCGGCTACGACGCGTCTACGAGTTTTTTTTTTAAAGTGCTTCATCATTCCTGCAATCTCTTTGTATAAGGTTAGTTAGACTGATTTCCTAATTATTTTCTAACTTAGTCACATGTCCGGAGTGCGTAGATGACGGTTTGGTGATGGGCCTTTTTACACCCTGAATATGGGGCGTAAGGGACATCGGCTTGCGTTCTGTTGCCATGAACCCAGAACCCACCTGCATGATTTTTGCACGACGCACCCACAATACAGGAGAAATTCTTAGTCTGGGGAACGTTTTATAAAAAAAAAAAATTAAAAAAATAATAATGTATCGGTTATTTAAAAAAAAAACAGCTGTTCCTTCGATTTTGACCGCGTAAGTATTGCACTTTTCTATAAAACACCTGTTTTTTTTTTTTTTTGATAACCGGCGAAAAATGTCTACACTAGGGGGTCATAGATACATGAGCTGAAGTCATGGTCATATGTTACGTTACCATGAATTCAACACATGATTATAGACCCCCCAAAGCAGACATGTTACATCGGTCAAAATTTAAAGAAAAGTTAACACTTCTTTTTCTGTTTCAGAATCATGTACTGAAACTAACTACTAACTGGTAACAGTTTGCGCGTCGATGTCCTACGTTTACGCATAGCTAATATGAGTTTGTAGGTACGATGTTTCTAAACTAACACCATATTGGCATGACACGCTGACATTTAGTCTCATCTCATTGTCATTTAGTGCTCTCTGATTGGTAGGATGTCAGTTGTCACTGTGTTGCATACACAATGAACTTTGCTTAAGGTCGTGATAATATATGTGTGAAATAACTTGTTTAGAAAGCTTATACGTCATTTTATAAATAAAGAAGTAATAGTACTCCGGACCGAGAGGGGCTTGTGGCTAAGTAATAACAGCCGCACGGGTCGATCGATCAGGTTAGGCTACGCTTGGCGCGGTCGGTCCGTGGATGGGTGACCATCTTCACATACCAAGACCCCTCCGTGCCTCGAAAAGCATGTTAAGCCGTCCCGGCTGTCATACGTGGATCTTTGACAGTCGTTGCGGGTCGTCAATAGCCCGAAAGTTTGACAACCAGTGGGGGAATCGTATTACCCAGTAACTGGGTTGTGGAGGTCAGATAGGCAGTCGCTCCATGCAAAATAATGGTACCTATTCAGCTGCATCCGGTTAGACTGAAAGCCGATCCCAATATAGCTGGAAAAAGATTCATGAGATACATAGTTGGAACTATCACAGTTCATGAGATACAGCCTGATGACAGACGGACGGACGGACAGCGGAGTCTTAGTAATAGGGTACCGTTTTACCCTTTGGGTACGGAACCCTAAAAAAGAGTGTGTGTTCTTATGACTGTGTAGTATGACCACACGATTTAAGTGAACATTTACGACTCAAACCCAGTAGGTGTACGCGATTCAGCATCACCGCAAGGCTGGAACCGAGTATACCCATTTTAGCATCACCGACCCGAGCGTGACGGTTCATGGGTTCTACTTCCTTTGCACGAAATCCGTAGTTTCAGCCGAAGTTTCGAGAAGTCACTACTCCTTAAGACTTACGGACATTTGATTAGTTCATTGCCCGAACTAAGAATGAATGACAACACGATTTGACAGTTGACCCCACAGCCGATATGCATTTGCCCATCCGAAAAATTGAATTTGACTCGATTTGACGTTGCAATTACTTTCGGATGGGCCCGGATCTTCGTTGACAGTGTATACAGTGTATACACTGTGAACGAAACTGGGGGTCGACTCTATAGTTCAGAGAGAGAGAGCAAAGTGCGCCTAAAGAAGTTTTCACGTCAAAAACAACAGGGACACACGCGTCAGATATAATAATAATAATAATAATAATATTCCACAACTTTCACACAACGCCATCTAGTCCCAAACTAAGCAAAGCTTGTGCTATGAGTACTAGACAACTGATAAACATACATATATATTTCTAAATACATACATATTATAGATAAATTACACCCAGACAAAGAACAAATGATCGTGCTCATCACACAAACATTTGTCCTGGGTGGGAATCGAACCCACGACCTTGGGCATAGCAGTCAGGGCCACTGACCACTAGACCAACAGGCCTGTCTTTTAATGATGTATGTAGATATTTAAAGTATATGCTGTCAGTAAATTACGGACAGAATTCCATCGCTACACAAAATATTTACTATTCGCGTGCATCACATATTTTTTGCCGGGTTTACGATCGTTCAAGGAAATCACAGTTTTTCCTTATTTACAAAACATTGATGACCTCTCCTCACTTTTAAGCGACGTTTCACCTAAACACTTCAGGAAAAAGATTTAAAGTCTGCTATCAAAGCGCTTTGAAAATAAACAAAAATACGTTACGTTGGTAATAACTGTAATAACTACCTACCAGCACGTGGTTTATAGTTTCTGCCTGATTTCGTGGCTAAAAAGCGTCATCATCATCTGCCTAGCCTTTTCCCAACTACGTTGGGGTCGGCTTCCAGTCTAACCGGATGCAGCTGAAAACCAGTATTTTACATGGAGCGACTGCCTACCTGAACTCCACAACCCAGTTACTGGGTAATACGATACCCCTAGGTAAGACTGGTTGTCAGACTTTCGAGCTTCGGACTGCCCAGAACGACTGTCAGATCTACGAATGACAGACGATACCAGCGGCTTAACGTGCTTTCCGAGGCACGGAGCGGTCTCAGTATGTAAAGATGGTCACCCATCCACAGACCAACCGCGGCAAGCGTAGCTTAACCTGATCGATCGACCTGTGCGGCTGTTATTATTTAGCCACGGTCCTCTCGTGCTCGGGCCTCGAGCTCCTAAACCAAAAAAGCGTGATTTTATAATTATTACGTAATTACTGTGCATGTGTCATGAGTATGCAACTGCTCCGTTGCGCTCGTGGTCGCATGCGCGACTGTAGACTGTTAGCTGTTGTTGTTGTTGGTCCTGGATTCGATTTCTCTAAGGTCGTGTCGGATTGCCGTCTCATAGGAGGGAAGAGAGAGTGCACCTTTGTCTGCGCACACACTTGTGCACTATAATGTCTCCCGCGCCAAAGGCTAGTCTCCGTTGAGATTGGCCGCCGTGGCCGAAATACGATCTGGAGGACTACAATATTTCTATCATCACCAAGTTTATCATACGAGTAAGTAAGTGATTATCCCAATAGCAGCCAAAAAAATGCAATGGCTTGCCCGGATACTCATCGGCCCGTGAACTAATCTTCCCAGAGGCACGTTACGGAATAATCTTATTAATACGTCCACCAACACTGCTGAGCGTGCTCTCCTACTGGCTGTGGGTGAGTGGAAGTCGGGCCTCTGGCTTGGCATGCGACGATGGGAAGAGACCAGACGGAATGACCATAATGCTTTGGAAGGTCTATCTACCTTCCTTCTTTCATTTCTTGAAAATGGGATGGCGCGGTGGGCTGTACTGAGGCAGCTGCTGCAGGTGCGGAAAACCTCAAACGGCGCAAATACTCCAACCTCTTTGGAACCCATATATTCGAGCCGTTTGGGGTTGAAACACTAGGACCATGGGGTCCGAGTGCCCACCTAGTATTTCGAGACATCGCCAAGCGGTTGGTCGACTCTTCACGTGACCAGAGGGCTGGCCTATTTTTTGGACAAAAATCAGCATTGCCATACAACGTGGCAATGCTGCCAGCCTTTGGGGCACGTTTCCTATTGACAGCGATGCGGACGAACTTTTTGATGCCCTTTGATTATTGGCCCTCCTTTTTATATACTTGTACAGACGCCAGCACATCAAGCTACTACAATCTGTCAGATTTCTTTAATAGATTTTCAACTTTAGCGCTAAAGCATGAGGTTCAAAGTTGATTGGGAAAATCTGGCAGTTTCGGGTAGCTTGATGTGCTGGCGTCTGTACATATCATTATTTTTATTTTAAGACAGTTTGTCTTTTTAAACTATTTAAGTAACTAAAATGCATAGAATAATGCAATGTGTCAGTGTCAATGCACTGCGAAATGTAGGTCGCGTCCAAAGTGCAAATACGCGAGCCTACTGGCTAACTATTTTCAATAAAAATATTTTAAAACCTGTATGTATGTGCACCGGACAGACTATTTTATTTTTAAATTGTTATGGAGTTTCTCAAACTGTTGTGTCTACGCTGTTGATATGTTACTGCAATTCGTTTCGCTATATCAACACATCATGTGAAGCTGTTTACCATCTATGTTGATAGTGGATTCCAGTCTTTATTAAATAACTAGCAGCGCCCCAGGGTTTCACCCGCATAAGTTTCGATCCCGTGGGAATATCAGGATAAAAAGTATCTTATGTGTTAATCCTGGTTATAAACTATCTGTGTGCCAAATTTCATCAAAATTGGTCCAGCCGTTTGAACGTGAAGAAGTAACAAACATACAAACACTCACAAACTTCGCCTTTATAATATTACAAGAACACTAATTTTTCCAAGATAAAAAGTAGCCTATGTGTTAATCCAAGGTGTCAGCTACTTCCACACCAAATTTCATCAAAATCGGTCGAGACGTTTGAGTTTGATAGAGCAGTAAATAAAGGGTGTCTCAGTAAGAGTGCACTTTTTCATTTTAAAACAAAAACCAGTATTTTATGACAGAGTTGTGATATTTTTAATGTATTGTAAAGAAGACATGTTCCGATTAAGTATGGAATAAAATATCCGGCAAATGACCCCCACGGTTCCGATGACAGGCCATTACTCTTTTCATGAAATTTTCCATGACTTGCACAGAGATGTGGCTGTATCTCACCGATGACGCGTTGGATTTTCGATTTGAGCTCAGGAATTGTTTCGGGTTTATTCGCATATACCCGAGATTTCACAAAACCCCAAAGGAAAAAATCGCACAGCGTTAAATCGCACGATCTAATTCTCGACTAAAAATTTGGCGAAGTTTGCGAGGGGTTTCAGCGTAACTTTCCCCATTTTTGTAATGAGTTTTCACAATTATAACGCGTTGATCTTTCGAAAAGCTCTCCATTTTTAATAATCGGAATAAACAGAGGTCACAGCTGTCAAATTTCAGAGTTGCAACTTGCATGAAAAAAAAAATATTCCAATTTTAAAAAGTGCACTCTTACTGAGACACCCTTTATATTTGAATTTCTTGCTCATACCACGGGAACACTACATTTTTCGGGTAAGTAGACGAAGAGTTCGTTTCATTTTGTCCTAGAACCAAAAATTCGAAGACATGTCACATCTACAAACTCGCACTGGGCCCGCGTGGTGGATTACGGCTCACTTCCTCTCACCGAGAGAAGGCCTGTGTCCCAGCAGTCATCTGCTTGCCTTTTCCCAACTATGTCGGGGTCGGCTTCCAGTCTAACCGGATGCAGCTGAATACCAGTATTTTACATGGAGCGACTGCCTATCTGTCAAAGATCTACGAATGACAGCCGGGACCAACGGCTTAACGTGCTTTCCGAGGCACGGAGGGGTCTCGGTATGTAAATATGGTCACCCATCCACAGACCAACCGCGGCAAGCGTAGCTTAACCTGATCGATCGACCTGTGCGGCTGTTATTTTTTTAGCCACGGGCCTGTCTGCCTGTGTCCCAGCAGTGGGAACATTATATAGAATAGAATAGAATTTTCTTTATTCAAGTAACAAAGACTCACCGAAATTGTTAGTAAAACTTACGACTATGTTATTAAGTACAGACACTACACAACAAGAAAAACAATACAATATAATAATGGTTGGTCACCGTTGCAACATCCCATGAGAGACGGCACAACAGTGACCCACGCACACACAGTCTAGGCGACTCGCAATCATGCTTACGATACTGTTGGAGCCGCCCCACACCCTGCGCACCAGGGAAGCGCACCTTTTACGCATTGTTGCGTAAAAGCAATCTACATGCGCATCTGCGAACATCCCTGACGCACTACAGAAACGGGGCAGTCCCACCAGTATCCTAAACGCATTATTATATTGAACGCGGAGAGCACTGTACGACTTTTGCGTATACCTAGCCCACAGGCTGCAAGAGTAAAAAGCAGTACAGTAGGCACGAAAGAGCGTGATATATGCTGATTATGCTAAGTCTTTTGTAACAGTAAAATGAAATAATACTTTTTTACGTAAGCTTCCTTTTTGAGTTACGCTGGACTCTATCATTTTACGAACATTCAGTTTCTTCGATGCCCATAACACCTTTCATAGACAGAAATAATCTCGAAAATTCTTCTTTGCAAGCCCATTCAAAACAATGACGTAAGTTTGAACAAAGAAAGATAGAATTCACCAATACACAATTACATTTCTTCAAATCAAGGTCGGAACAGTCGGTGACAGTGATAAAAAAACGACGAAAACGTACGACGAGATAAAAGCAGGCGCCCAACCTGTTATTTAAAACAATGATAAACACATAGCAACATTAGTAACACTATTTTATTGTGTTTAACCCGGCGTCATTGAGGTTGGGTCAAAATTACCCGGCTGGTTAAAAATTTCTAATATTTTTGAAAGTATGCGCGTGACGTTGCCGTTCTGTGCAGTAGCTGGAGCCAATTATTTGTTATTTTTAAAGTTGATTAAAGTCAATTAAACGTCTCTGAATGATTATTTTTCTGTTTTATTATCAAAACCAGAATACCTTAATACTGAAATAATGACACAGTTTACGAATTTACTTAAAAATTATAGAATTACCATGTATTAAATATATGGGTAATATTGACCCAACTCAACGTCCAAGTAACTATTTCCTAGCACAATGAAGTCGGGTTAAAGCAGTCATTTAAAGATAGGAAAGTGCAAGATATTTTTCATTTTGATAATGTAAGTTATCAAAATAAGTGACATAATGTTTCATATTGGCATGACAATGATGTAATCTAATCGCAGGATAAAAGCAAGAAGATTTAAAAACCAAATACATAATCATCCTTCTATACTTTTTTACGTTAGTCTATAGTATGTCCCACTGCTGGGCAAAGACCTCCCCTTTTTCCTTCCAAACCGCCCTGTCTTGAGCGATCTCTGGCCATGTTGGCCCTGCAAACCTCGTCAGATCGTCCCTTCGTTCCTTCTATACTTATCCTAATTTATTTCGTGTCGTCAGTGCAGTACGTCTTCTTGAGGGGCTTATGGCTAAGTAATAACAGCCGCACGGGTCAATCGATCAGGTTAAGCTACGCTTGCCGCGGTTGGTCCGTGGATGGATGACCATCTTCACATACCAAGACCCCTCCGTACCTCGGAAAGCACGTTAAGCCGTTGGTCCCGGCTGTCATTCGTGGATCTTTGACAGTCGTTACGGGTCGTCAGTAGCCCGAAAGTCTGACAACTAGTCTTACCAAAGGGTATCGTATTACCCAGTAACTGGGTTGTGGTGGTCAGATAGGCCGTCGCTCCATGTAAAATACTGGTATTCAGCTGCATCCGGTTAGACTGGAAGCCGACCACAACATAGTTGGGAAAAGGCGAGGCAGTGCAGTACGTCTTCTTTCAGTAGTCATCTCAATGTTCAACCCCATACCATCTGTCACACAATCCATCCATCGATTCTTTCATCGTCCCCTACTCTTAGAGCCATTACATTCTTAACACTTAACAAAAAAACATTATTGAATGTATTTATTTCTAGGAAATTTACTTCCTTTGATGAATCCAGAAAACAGCACACTTACAATTTATTTATTTATTTATTTAAATTTCTCGCACAAAAGGTACAAAGGCGGACTTAATGCCTTAGGCATTCTCTACCAGTCAACCAAGGGTGGTGAAGAGATTAGATGGCAGGTGCTTCGGTTGACAAGACGATAAAAAAAAAAAAAAAAACACTAGACAAATACATAAATAGGTTTTAAACACATACATATGTACGATTTACTATAATATATATTTATAATATATATTTAAAATATATAAATATTTATGTGCATATCTATAATATATAAATATATACAAATACAAAGAAGAGAGGTGTATATTGCAAGGTGGAGACCGCAATACGACAATAAATTAAACTTCATAATATATCCACTGACGGTTCCAGTCTGCATACAAAAAAAATAATCAAATACATACATACATACATCACATACTTCGTCGCCTAAATCCTTTTGTTTTTGTATTTAGTTAGTTACATTTTTTTTTTATTATTTTGGATCTAGTGTAAATAGTTAGTTAATCCTTACATTAATTTTGTACTAAATAAATACGAAATTTTATTTGTATTTTTGATTATATGTATTTTGAATTGTTTTATGATAATGCTAGTCGGCTGATACGCAAAAATACGGCGTGCCGACAGTTTGTAAGACTGAGCGAAGTTAGCGTTGGTTAGTCGCCAGTCGCCACTTCACCCTTATCAGCACGAAACTTTACAGTGACATAAATATGAGATTAATATTTACCCTATGACTAAAAATCTACTGAAAACTTACTGATTGGCTTAAATCCTTGTCTTATGAAGAAATTGAGCAACTTATGGTATAATGAACACGGTAAACACACACACGCACACACGCACGCACACACACACATCCACTCTATATACTACATAGTAACCTCCACATATTTTACTTTGTCGCTATCTTCGTTTTACTTTGTAAACAGTAAAGTTATTGTTGCAAATAAACTTTATTTTACTACAATTTAGTTGGTTTGAAAATAACAATCAATTTCGATGCAAGGATTTATTTGATAGTTTCAAAATAATCCTTTACATTAGTAATGTCAGTGTTTTCATTTATTGCCCTATTGTTGTTTCGATATTGTATAAGGAAAGTTGTTCCTTAATAAAAATAAATCCAATTAACACAATACAATAAACCTTCACAATAAAGGAATGGCAATGTAATAAATAATGACCATTCATAGCGAAAGATTTACCTTTTCTTCCGTTGAATAGGAACCCTCTCAACATGAATTACGTCGATTATTGCTCCTACTTGTTTGTATTGAACCGGGCTTTTATGTAAGTTTTGCAGGTTATGCCATCTCTTTTGTTGTTTGTTTATTCTTTACTGTTATTTTAGTTCAATGGCATGGTTGAGACCTTGACGTTGAAGGTTCTAGATTATTTATCTACGTGTTATCATCGGTGTTAGCAAAAATTACAGTACTGATAATTCGATTATTCTTTTGCTTCTTTCGACATTCGTTCAGTCCACATAGCATAATCAGCCTATAATATTCCCACTGCTGTGACACAGGCAGGCCCAGTGCGGGTTGGTAGATGGTCACATATCTTCGATTTTTTATTTCTAGGACATTCCGGTTTCCTCACGTTGTTTTCCTTCGTCGTTTTGAGAGCAGTGGTGATGTAATAATTTGCACAAAGTAAAGCGCCTGTCTGTCACAAAGTGAAGCGACACAAGTCGCGTCCATTACCGCTGGGCCATCACTAGTCTCTCTCTCTCTCTCCCTCTCTCTCACCCCCTCCTCTCTCTCTCTCTCTCCTACAAAAACTTTTTTCTCAGGTAGGTAGAAACTACAGAACGCCACCTGCTACGATCCGTACACACTCCTCGGCAGTAGTCTACACTAATGTTATAAAGAGGAAAGATTTGATTGTTTCTTTGTATTGAATAGGCTCCGAAACTACTGGACCGATTTGGAAAATTGTTTTACCATTACAAGCCGACATTATCCCTGATGAACATAGGCTACTTTTTACCGCGGGAAAATGCTTCATTCCTACTGGAAAACGGGTAATAGGATTTAAACGCCGGGAATTCCGAATTCTACGCAAACGAAGTATCGGGCGGATGCTGGTTAGTTATAATTCGATATCTACTTAATTAAGAAGTTTGGGGCTCTTAAATTCTGTAACATCATCACGTAGTCCACTGCTAGACCACTTCCTCTCGCCAGGCCTCACCGTTTGCACACAACTCCATCCTCGGTCATTTCCATCTAACTGAACCTTTAGTGACAGTCCTATGCTATAGAAAATTGGTTAAAGGTCTAATCCCTACCTCGGAAGTAACTGGTTAATATTACGTTCTCTATCACAGGTTATTATACGTCTTCCCTGAAAAGTGAGAGTAGCAGAGTGCACTTCTATAATAATCCACCAACTCCCATGACAAAGATGGTCTTCAAAATTACACAATTTGAAGACCATCTTTCTCATGACAGTTGTTTTCTGGCATTACGTATAGTACCTGTTCAACTTCAACACAGATCATTGTACAGATCTAAAGTGTATAAAAGCGTAAAATGAAACATCTGCTTAGCATTCTGCATGCGTCAATGTCGATTGAGGAAAAGGGTCATGATTGTACTTAAAGATTAGCCAAGAGATTTGTAATCTAGTTAATGCAATTATTGACCTTAATCCAGTAACTATTGTTGATGGCGAATGAATGAATTAATGAATGAATGATTTTGTGCAATACACTTGTAGGTGATGTACTACTCAACGCTACAGTTGGATCATATCTTTTTACCTAACTGTTGTGGTGACGGCGTCCAGTCTAACCGGATGCATCTGAATACCAGTATAAGTATATTATAATAATAGATTTGTAATCTAGTTATGCAATTATTGACCTTAATCCAGTAACTATTGTTGATGGCGAATGAATGAATGACTACCCGTAACGTCTATCAAAGAACTACGAATGGCTGCCGGGACCAACGGATATCTATTGACCAAAAAATGCTTATATCCCTCATTGCTAGCTAATGAATCTCCTATATTTATATCCGTCCGTTATTCAATATGATGCTCACAAATCTATCACCAACTTTTTAACTAAATTAATTTCTTAGACTCAATAGTTTAGATATTAGCATCTTCATACGCAAGTTGGAGATTCGCGTCAATATTATGTAGTTTTGACCTCCACTACTTACAAAAACATTACAAACAATATTTTCGCAATATTATTTCCCGATACACTAAATAACAGCATTGCTAGTCGATCCGGACACAAACAATGACTCAGTCACTTCATATTCAAAGTCATTTGGAGCCAGCCGCTAAAATAGATAAGTGTTGAATATTGATTGTGTCCTGTTATGTAAGGTATAATGAATTATACATAAAGGCTTTGTAAATCAGAAGGTTTACTTGAACACTAGGTAAGGTTGCAAGCTTACTATGTTTGGGGCTTCGTGAACGAGCAATCTTAGACGGTCAGGATGTGTTTCCAGCGAGGATTCTCCCTTTGAAACACGAGGCAAGGTAGCTCATTTTGTTTGGGGCTTCGTGAACGAGCAATCTTAAGACAGTCAGGATGTGTTTCTAAGGGTTCTGCCTTTTTAAATACATAGATCCTTTCTTCGAAGTAGTGGTAATTTGGGTGAAGTTCGATATAAGTTTTGGGAGTGGCGGAGTAAGGTATCATCTCGTGGGAGAGGAGGATGCTCCAGCCAGATGGTGGTATTGTTTATTGTATGTAATCTGCCTGACCTACGTACCTGAAACTCATTATGTTTAGGGCTTCGTGAACGAGCAGTCATAGACAGTTAGGATGTGTCACGGAAAGTTTTCCCTCATAGCTCCCATTTTCGATTTTATGGACATTGTGTGAGGTTCGATGTAAACTTTGGGAGTGGTGGAGTGGTATGACGCTCCTTTCTTTGAAAAAGAGGAGGCTCCAGCCAGACGGGTGGTATTGTTGACCGTTGAAGTTGGGCATTTTTTTATTGATGGAGCGAGTTTGCCCAGAATATGCCTGTTCACTCTTGCTTTGAACACAGACGGGTTAAATTTAGAAGGGAACACAGAAATCATGAAACTCACAATCACAAGATGTTGTTCAACTAAGGATGGTTAGTCAGCATTGGGCCTTTGTAGAGCTTCGTCTTTATCACTCATGGCCTTGTGAGTCTTTGTCGTTTGCTTGCTTTTTATATTTTACATATGTCTCACTGCTGAGCGTGGGGTTCTGGGTTCGATTTCCGGGTCAGGTAAAGTGTTATTGAGTTTTTTCATCAGGAATTTCTTGCAAACGGTTTGGAAGTCGGCGGTGTGATACCCCCGTGCCTCGGAAAGCACGTTAAGCCGTTGGTCCTGCGCCTGATCTCTCTCCGGTCGTGTCGGATTGCCGTCCCATCGGGCCATGAGAGTGAGGGAAGAGGGAGTGCACCTGTGTCTGCGCACACACTTGTTCACAATAAAATCTCCCGCGCCGGAGGCTAGTCTCGTTGACATTGGCCGTCATGGCAGAAATACGGTCTGGAGGAATATTATTACGGTACGGTACAGTACTGAACTTTACAGAATATCACTTACAGATATATCTAGTCCACCAATAGACCTTCTGTCTAATTCTTCTTCATGTCCTATTGTGTGGTCGGTCAAGACATCAGGGAAAACTTGGTCCCTCAGTTAGTGGAATGCTTGGCATATTTCATTAGCATTGTGCTGAACCAAGTTTCCTTCCTTAAGTGTCGTTTAATTGATAATTGATTAACTCGAGACGTGTTTTTGTTGTTTATTTATGAAGGTGGAAGTTCCCGTTCTTTTGTAAGAAAACTTCGGTTGCCTTTGTTTGTATTAACAAGTTTTAAGGATATTTGATGCAGGAGGAAAAATATTGTTGTAGTGTTCTCTTGTAAACATCCTGCTAATACTGGGATCCATGTATTATGAATTTGTTATTGTGTTATTATTGGGATCAACATGTTGTTACTATTGTGTCATTGTGTTATTCACGGTTTTCAATGAATAGGGTTATAAATAAGAATAGAATAGAATACTCTTTGTGTGTACACCATACGAATCTGTCTGTACATATACTAATAATAAAGCTGAAGAGTCTGTTTGTTTGAACGCCCTAATCTCTGGAACTACCGGTCGGATTTGAGAAAAAAAAAAATCGTTTGACGGCCCAATTTTTGAGGAAGGTCTTTAATATACAAGGTGTAACTTAAATAACGCACAACCTCTTAAGGGGTCATTGTACTTATCATTATGAACAACTTTTACTATGGGACCAAACATGAAATCGCAAAAAAAAATCAGCTGTTCCCAACATTTATGTTCGCATAACTCGTCACAATGTAGGGAACAGCTGATTTTTTTTTCGCGATTTCCGGCTTGGTCCCATAGTAAAAGTTGTTCATAATGATGAGTACAATGACCCCTTAAGAGGTTGTGCATATACAAGGTGTAACTTAAATAACTTAAGTTGAAGAAAAATAAATAAGTTACACCTTATATATATTTATAAGGATAGGATTTAATATCATGCTAAGGCCCTAATGAGCCGAAAGAAGTCAGAAAGAACGTTAAGCGATGCGGCGGGGTGGGTCGGGGGGACAAGACATTTCACGCTGATGAAGTCGCGAGCAGAAACTACAGACAGGTATAAATACAGCGTGTAACGGAAGGGGGGTATCAACCCTGAAGGAGGTGAATGTGCTCATGAAACTCAACAACTTTCCCCAAAGAACATAGGTCGAAATATGAAAAAAAAAATTTGGCCCTCCCATAGCAAGTCAATCAGCTGGTAGCCAGTTTTGTAAGGGAGGGCCAAATTTTTTTTTCATATTTCGACCTACGTTCTTTGGGGAAAGTTGTTGAGTTTCATGAGCACATTCACCTCCTTCAGGGTTGATACCCCCCTTCCGTTACACGCTGTATAGACATTATACATACGGTGATACAATGGGCGGTCTTATCGCTAAAAGGAGCATGAGCTAATAAGGTTCGTAGCACGTGGCGTTTTCCAGTTTGCGACTACTCCCAAGGGAAAAACGCGGGTGTTTAGATACGTAGGTATTCAACTTCATCTCCATTTTACCTTGATTTATTTAAACTACACAAATAGCATCATTTTTTGTACTAAGTACCCATATACTAAGTGTAGATTTCGATCACTTCCTTTTATCTTGATAATAAAATACGATAAACTTGTAACTTACAAAAAACTTTCCACTACAATAAATAAAAACCGGCGAAGTGCGAGTCGGACTCGCGCACGAAGGGTTCCGTACCATTGTCTATAAAAACGGCAAAAATCACGTTTGTTGTATGGGAGCCCCCTTAAATATTTATTTTATTCTGTTTTTTAGTATTTTTTGTTATAGCGGCAACAGAAATACATCATCTGTGAAAATTTTAACTGTCTAACTTTCACGGTTCATGAGATACAGCCTAGTGAGAGACGGACGGACGGACGGACGGACGTACGGACAGCGGAGTCTTAGTAATAGGGTCCGGTTTTACCCTTTCGGTACGGAACCCTAAAAAATACATCATTCTGGTGGCACATATTTTTGGCTTGATAAAACTCGATGCATCATGGCATGCACATGCGACAATATGTCACAAAACAATCCTATCAGTCAAGAAAATCTTGATCACTACAAAAATACATGTTCTATATCGTAATCTCTTCATAATTTGGAGCAAAACAACTATATACATGTATATGTGACTGATTGCATCTCTGTAAACACAATTTGTCAATTTGCACAAGGAAATGCATTTTATTTCAGGGACAATGGATACATAGTTTTGCTTGTGGCCTTGCTCAGGGTTGAAAGGAACTATACAGCGTGTAACGGAAGGGGGGTATCAACCCTGAAGGAGGTGAATGTGCTCATGAAACTCAACAACTTTCCCCAAAGAACATAGGATTGATACCCCCCTTCCGTTACACGCTGTATATCTAGTCAATCAATACAGTTCATAGAATAGAATAGAATAGAATACTCTTCATCGTCACTCGCCGACGCCCGCTGCCCGTCGTCGCTCGTCGTCGTTGTCGTTACTCTTCTTCGTTCATCTTATTTACTCCAGAACACCCGGTTCCTCAGCTCTTAGTATGCCTTCTTATAAATCTCTATGGTCTCCTTTTACGCCATAGGTTCAAAAGTGGGCGATAATACCAGTCATGGCGTTTGAGACTTTCAGGAGAGCACTAGAAGACCCAGAGAAAATTATATATCCTATCTTACATACTCTTACTACTACTTAACTTTTATCCACAATTACTTATCTTTTTACTATCGAATCTGAAACAGCTATTGCTATTATTTTTAAAGGTGTAATAT
This sequence comes from Eremobia ochroleuca, assembly GCA_949629135.1. NCBI lineage: Eukaryota > Metazoa > Arthropoda > Insecta > Lepidoptera > Noctuidae > Eremobia > Eremobia ochroleuca. The sequence goes on along the minus strand of OX451385.1, from coordinate 7,656,724 downwards.
TATATGGCTATATACTGGGTGTCCGAAAAGTCATGGATTACCTTTTACCTGCTGATGGGCTACATTGGGATCTACCAATACAAAAAAATTACCTACCAATATTTTTTTTTTCACCAGGGGCTATCAAAAATAAGGTAAATTTTTTTTTGCTGAAAATTTACTTTTGAACCTAAATTTTAGGTATTTAAAAGATGATATCTGTAACTTTCATGTATTCAATCGATAGTAGGATGATTCAAGATGAAAATAAAAAAAAACCTGTACTCGAAAAAGTTTTCATTCGTAGAAATGGCATGGAAAAAACTGATCAAAGGTAGAGATTTTCCAAAATTTCATTAAACATAAAAAATCTCGGAAACTATAAGACTTTTACCATGATAATTTTTTTTATTGGTAGATCCCAATGTGGCCCATCAGCAGGTAAAAGGTAATCCATGACTTTTCGGACACCCTGTAGGTCATATTGCTATTAAAAAAAAATACTTTTTTATTTTTTTCTGTTTAAATATAATAGCAATAGCTGTTTCAGATTCGCGACAGATGGTAAGTAAACAAAATTGGGGGATCTAGAAAAATAAATCTCAAAGTGGACGGTGGGCAAAATAACGTTGAGAACCTACGCTCCATGCCGTAAAATTAATCGAAAGGAGCTGCTGTTCCTCTGCTAGAGAATAACAATACTAAACGAAACATTCAAAATATTTAAATTATCTGATTTTCATACCACTTACATCATCTTTATCGTTAATATCATCACCGTGAAGCAACTTACGTCCCTGCAGTCTAACTATACCTACTCATATGAATTGGACTAGCTGCGCCTCGCGGTTTCACCCGCACAAGTCTCGATCCCGTAGGAATATCAGGATAAAAAGTATTGTATGTCTTAATCATGTTTATAAACTATCTGTATGCCACATTTTATCAAAATTGGTCTAGCCGTTTGAGCGTGAAGAAGTAACAAACATACAAACACACAAACAGCACACTTACAAACTTTCGCCTTTATAATATTTGCGTGACAGGTTACTTATCAACTCTGTCTGTCTCTCTGTTACATTTCACGCCTTAAAGGCTGACCAGATTTCGATAAAATTTTACACACAAGTAGATCAAGACCTGTGTTAGGAAACAGGGCACTTTTTATCCTGGTGATATGTTCCCACGCGTTGCGGCACAAGCTAATTTTTCATCAATTCTACGACATTCCACACTAGGATGCTTACCCGTACAAGCTATATCAAACGCCATCTTTATCAATTAGAAAATCGAACCCAAAACCTCTCACAAACAGTCACGCGCATCTGCCACTAACCCAGGAAATAACGATTAAACATTTCAATGATCATGCGCAGTTTTTTGACAGTACATAAATCAGCTCGTCAAAGATCAAAGGTACCCTTGACTGCTGGATTTATATCCCCTGCTGGCTTTGGGCTGTTTCTGGCACTGGTCCAGGAGTGGATGTACTGTAGACATTGCGGCTATACGGTGATGTCAGGAATTAAAGGTGGTATAAATAGGGATATATATTCATATATATAGTGGTATTTCTGGGTGTGATCTGGTGTTGTTTGGAATTAAAAGTCTGTTGAAATCTGTTGTCTTTCTATTGATGCATAACATAATAACAAAAGCATCATCATCATCTGCCTAGCTTTTTCCCAACTATGTTGGATAACTGGATGCAGCTGAATACCAGTATTTTACATGGAGCGACTGCCTATCTGACATCCACAATCCAGTTACTGGGTAATACGATACACCTAGGTAAGACTGGTTGTCAGACTTTCGGGCTTCTGACTACCCGTAACGACTGTCAAAGATCTACGAATGACAGCCGGGACCAACGGCTTAACGTGCTTTCCGAGGCACGGAGGGGTTTCGGTATGTAAAGATGGTCACTCATCCACAGACCAACCGCGGCAAAAGTAGCTCAATCTGATCAATCGATCTGTGCGGCTGTTATTATTTAGCCACGGGCAAAAGCATAATCAGCCTATGATGTTCCCACTTCTGGGACACCGACCTCCTCTATGTGAGAGGGAGTGGGTCATAATCCACCACGCGAGCCCAGTGCGGGTTGGCGGATGTAAGATGTGTGTGTCAGTGTCTTCGAAATTTTGGTTCTAGGACATGCCGGTTTTCTCACGATGTTTTACTTGACCGTTTTTGAGATTAGTGATGAAATAATTTACTTAAAGTAAAATGCTTCCTTGGATTCGAACGGCCGCGGCCGCTATCACTAGGACACCACTGCTTGTATCTTTCCCTCTATTGATGACTAAGCCATTTGAATCATCATTCATTTTCCTGCCCTTATTAGAACTATATTTGTCATTTCAGTAGGTATGTCAGCTCCATGCTAGTCAGCTCTGTGGAAGTCAGGTCCATTCTTTTAAACAATCCATCCATCATTCGGTCTTCCGTTACTCTTATTATTAAATCTCCACATTCATACTCTATACTCTAAACTTTCCTCACGATATATTCCTCATTTCTCCTCGTCACATACCCATACTATAACAAATCAATTTAATACGAACCACAAGCTGTTTTAAAGAGCCCATCGATGACTAAATGCTGCACTTAAAATCGATATGAAATTTTATTATGCAAAATTACAAACTGTAGGTATGCCAACATATTTGGGGGATCGTTAAAAATATGACGCAAAGCAACATAAAACGAAACCGAAGTTGGTCTCCGAATCATCGCTTTTATATGAGGAAAAAGAAATGTAATAGGTATAATTATAATATAATTATATCATAATTATAATTATAGTCAGTGGCCCTGACTACTATACTCAAGGTGGTGGGTTCGATTCCCACCCAGGACAAATGTTTGTGTGATGAGCACGATCATTTGTTCTTTTACTGGGTGTAATTTATCTATAATATGTATGTATTTAGAAATATATATGTATGTTTATCAGTTGTCTAGTACTCATAGCACAGGCTCTGCTTAGTTTGGGACTAGATGGCGTTGTGTGAAAGTTGTGGAATATTATTATTATTATTATTAATTATGGAGGAGGATACTTACTGCTGATTTCTAGTAATCGGCATTTATTACTTTATCAGTTTTCCACAAAATTGACGCGTCAGCAGGGTAGTTGGGTAACACAATAACAGTAGCAATCTTTCATTGTGACAGTTTAACAACATTAATTGCTTTAAGAACTCAACAATTACTTTTTCTATTGTTATCAAACCTAATAAGCTTGCCTGAAAGACAAGGATGACGATGTGCTGAATTCATGGTTACAGTTTGCGCGTCCATGTCCCCGCCCTGCCAGCCTGTATATGGCACTCCTCATGATAAATATAGTAAACATGTGATATTCAGCCATTCAAGTGTCTATGGAATTTGATAGCGTATCATGTTCATATATTGGTTTTATGCTGTTTTGGGTCGTGGGACGGTATATATGTCTGAAGTTGCGAGCTTAGTTTTGGAGGATTTATTTGGTACTTAAGCGGCTATGGGGTGTGTTTTGCAGCTATTTTCGTTTGTAACAAAGAGTATTGAATTCTTTTTTTGGAATTATTATTGTTTTTTTTTTTTTTTGAAGTAACAGTAATCCTGGCTGGACGAGGTGGTGAATCACGAAACTGAATCACTTAGAACCTTTTCAACACAATCTTATTCGGATATACCATTTGATATCTCAGATGTGAAGTGGGCCAACAGTACCTACTACTAACGTGCTTTCCGAGGTGGGGGGTATCACACCGCCAACTTCCAAACACCGGGCGTTGGCCTTGCGCCTGATATCTCTCCGGCCGTCTCGGATTACGTGCCGTCCCACGGACTATGTTAGTGAGGGAAGCGATAGTGCCCATATGTTTGCGCACACATTTGTGCACTATAATATCTCCCGCGCCAAAGGCTAGTCTCCGTTGAGATTGGCCGCCATCGCTGAAATACGGTCTGAAGGACTATTATTATTACTACTACAATCCCTGCAGAGTATACAAGGTTTTCCACATTCGAAATCCGAATGGAAATTGTCCATCTATACCTCCATTCAAAAGAAGGGTTACCTACGTCATTGGTAAAAGGGGCTAACTCCAGATAGATTTTGTATTATCTGTACTTAATCCAGTTGAAAAATCGAGATTCATGCTTTAATTTTTCAATGTGATTCTGAGGAATGAGGAAAATGTCATGAGGAAAGTTTAAAGAATAATTTAATTAATATAATAATTTTGGGAGATTACAGAAACTCTTTTTAGTTCTTCTTTGAAGTTTAAAAGAAAAAGAAAGAAAGAAAAAAGAAAAAAAAAAGAAAAGGAAGAAGAAAGAGTATTCTATTCTATTCTATTCTACTTAAATTTGACTTACAAGACCAATATTTTTTAAACTATAAAAATAAATGGTAATTTTAAATATATGAATTGTTTTTGTTTTAATATTTAAATATGAATGTGGATTGCTATAAGAGTAGGGGAAGGCTAAAGAAATGATGGATGGACTGTGTGAGTGGTGATATGGCTAAAAATGGGGGGACTATCGAGATGACGACCAATAGAGTATTAGGGAAGGAAAAGGCATGTTTACAATACAACCTTGATACCCATGCACTTGGTGCATGATCTGCCACACCATAATATTTACCGTATTCGACATTGAAATGAAGAATCCCACTTGAGTTTTTATCATTATATGTTATCACGTTATATTGTAGCACGATTCTGATCACCAGATGACAAGATAAGCCATTTCATTACATTATGGAACCAAAATACTATGCAAATGATTTTGAGAGAAACAAAACATTTTGAGGTCAGACTGTACTACAGACTGGTGTAGACAGTATATTGCGGAAAATCCCCATATTATGACAGCAAATACCTATGTGTGGTCAGTGGACCACATATATATTTTTTTTCTATTACTGAATAACTGTGTTGGAAATTACGTCCTTTATAAATGAAAAAAAAACCCTTAGTATCTTTAATAAAAACTTTAAGTGTCGTCAATCGTATTTTGCCGTCAAACAAATCACCCAAATTTTCCGTGTGGCAAAAAATACTGCTAATAATCTAGATTTTGTTCTTATTTACTTTCACTCTTAAATCTTAGCTGCAGTCAATGTCCTAATTAAACACCTTGGAGTTTGTCCTCATTATATGTTATAAACAAAAATATTTGGCAGTTCCGGAAATACGCTTTTTCAAAATGGCGGGCCCGATATTTCTGCGCACATTAAAGGGTGCTGATTGAACATCTGAAGGTGTTAAAATACTCGTATATATGTAGTTGAGTGTACTTAATTAATGCTTTGATCTGTTAAAAGGTTTGTGAAGATTAAAGAAGCGTTGTTTTTAAGGACCTGACAGAAAGATTGGTTTGCTCATCATTATTATCGCGTAATGTTTCTTTACTGGTGTCATTGCTAAAATTAGGTTGCACTGTTGCTTTCGTGGGTGTTGCCAGAGTGAAGTTTGGCTAACAAGCTATTTACTTTAGCCTGAACGTCAAAAGAGGTGATTGTAGGTACTCATACGGGCCTAAACCTGAAATCCCTATATCTTCCCGTGGATGTCGTAAAAGGCGACTACGGAACTTAATAGAGAATGGGCAGTGGCGTTCTCTATGCATTTTTAGTCATACTGCAGTCGCCAACCCGCCTGCCAAGCGTGGCGACTATGGTAATCCTCCTCTCCCCCCACAAAATGACAAGCATCAAGAAAAAATAATTCATAAGCCCTTAGTACCCGGCGACCCGCCTACCCTTGGCTACGATAGCGGTGACCGATGACCTTGTAAAGGCCGCAGAAATCTGCTGGATGCGAGAAGTACAGAGCCGGTCGATGTGGCGGTACTGGGATACTCCTATCAAGAAAAAAAAAAAAACAGGCCAAACGGCAAAAAAAATCATGTCTGTTGTATGGGAGCTCCTTAAATAGTTCTTTTATTATGTTTTTTAGTATTTGTTGTTATAGCGGCAACAGAAGTACATCATCTGTGAAAATTTCAACTGTAACTAATCTAACTATCACGGTTCATGAGATACAGCCTGGTGACAGACGGACGGACGGACGGACAGCGGAGCGGGAGTAATAGGGTTCCATTTTACCCTTTGGGTACGGAACCCTAATTAGGTATTCCATACATTGTTTCATACATTTTGTTGAATTATGTGAGCTTACTACTAAAAGCTGTTTATAATGATTAGTTCCAGTCAGCCATCAAATGCTGAGGAAGCCTTCTATACAGCATAAGCAGCCTTTAATATTCTCACTAGGACACAGGTCTCCTCTCGATGCTAGAGAGTAGGCCGTAATCCACCACGCAGGCCCAGTGCGGGTTAGTACATGTCACATGTCTTAGATTTTTTTGGGTTCTAGGACAAGCCGGTTTCCTCACGATGTTTTTAAATTATTTTATCACCACTGCTCCCAAGACGGTGAACGTCTACCACTGTTCCGAAGACGGTGAACGTCTTGGGAACAGTGGTGATGAAATAATTTACAGAAAGTAAAGTCTGGGTTCAAACCTACAACCTACAACTCGTAAGTCGGGGCCGTTACCACTGGGCCACCGCTACTCGTAAGTGCTTTCTACAGATTACATTATATTTACTTGCATCTATCGGCGTACCAATTGCAAAAATTTCGTTACTTTACTAAAGTGTGTAAAAGCTGCCAAGGTTGATGATGACCAAGGTAAATGATACAGTTTGTCATTTGTTATGGCATCGGGAATTATTTTTATGACAGTTAATTAGTGCGTCAGCTGTTGCAATAGGCCGGAAAACGACCAATGTAAAAGATTAATGGTACTTGGTTGACGTAGATCGTTTAGAAAAAAACGTCGGTAAAAATATATATATATTTTTAGATTAGAGGCAGTATCTTACGATTCGATCTCTATCCACTTTTAAAATTATGATAAAAAAGCACTTCCTCTTTCCTTAAACAGCAACATTATATTTTCTTTACTCCTGTTTCATGTCTATTGTTATATGTACCTATATATTTATTTAGATTAGTATAATATACTTTATGTATGTATTCATTTTATCGTGTAAATGGTACACTACAGACGACCTACAGCATTTGTCTCTCCTTCCCTTTTCATACCATCCAAAAGTTGTCTTTATAAGATCGCTCTTAGCGATAAAACGGTTCATTGTGTCACCCTTTGTAAAATTTCTTTATTTATGTCTGTGATTTATATGGTGTACCTACATAATAAAGAGTATTCTATTTTGACTGGCCAACCACTTGACAATTCAAAAGTACCTGTAATTGGTTTATTTTAATTAATGCTTTGAGTTTGAGTTTGTCAGATGGAGTTTTATCTGACTAGATCTTATCTACCATTATTATATCATACATCTAGTTTAAGCCTAGTGGTTGTTCATTAATCATAAGTTTATCTAAATCGTGCGCAGATACGTGCCTCGGAAAGCACATTAAGCCGTTGGTCCCGGCTGTCATTCGTAGATCTTTGACAGTCGTTACGGGTAGTCAGAAGCCCGAAAGTCGACAACCAGTCGTAACAGGGGGTTTCATGTAACCCAGTACCTAACTGGGTTGTGGAGGTCAGATATAGGCAGTCACTTCACATAATACTGGTATAAAGCTGCATCCCATTAAACTAAAAGCCGACCCCAACACAAATGGGAAAAGTCTAGGCAGATTGACACGAATATTTTTTATTTAAATTCAGAGACAAAAACTTTTTTCATTTTCATTCGCGGAAAAATAACGCAATGAATGTTATAAAATTGTCAAAATTAACGTTAGTGTGTTATGCAATTACCTTGCGGGCTCTACACTTTTTTACAGATTAGAAGCAGTATCTTACAATTATCTTTGTAGTGTTAGATGGAGTTTTATCTGACTTGATCTTATCTACCATTGTTATATCATGCATCCAGTCTAAGTCCAGTTCTTCTTCATTAATCATAAGTTTATCTAAATCGTACTCAGTTACGTGTAGATTTCATATCACTTGTCATATCTGTCTATTTAAGAATATATTTACATAAAATATAAGCTAACAGACCTAAAATAATATGTACAGCCGCCAGCATATCAAGCTACTACAATCTGTCAAACTTGGATAGATTTTCAACTTTATCGTTAAAGATTAAGGTTCAAAGTTGATTGGGAAAATTTGACAGTTTCGGGTAGGTTGATGTGCTGGCATCTACATACACATGTATATAAAAAGAGGTACATGAATATAAAAAGAGGTATAAGAATCATAGCGCATCCAAAAATTCGTCCTCATCGCTGTCAAAAGGAAAATAGCACAAAAGGCTGGCAGCATTGCCACGTTGAATGACGATGCTGATTCTTTGGCTCTTGTGTTAAAACCCTAAACGGCACGAACATACAACTCCCAATAAGATGGAATTTTTTCGCCGTTTGAGGTTTTCCGCACCTGCAGCTGCCGCCGCCCCATTGTCATAACCAAATCTAGTCCGCTAGTCCATCTCTATCTTTCCTGAAAGATAAACTGCATAAAAGATGCCGACATAAGTAGTTATCGTTAGTAGTAGCACACCTACAAGACGCTATCCCTGAAGTAAAGTAAACTTTACCTAACCTTCCTCTTAACCTTTAAGGAGCAAATCTAAATGTAAATCCAATAAACGTAGGTATATTTTACGAGGTGACACCTTCAAGATTGACATCTTAAACAAGCGAAGAAGGCGGTTTTACCCTGGGGTCTTAAAATACCCCACGCGCGAGACGGCGCGGCGTCCGCGTGACCTTTCGATGTATATTTTTTTAGACTTTTCAGTGACACTGTGACGCAAATCAGCATTTATTCCTGAACGCATATATTAGCTGTCTATTCTAAAATCGTAACGAGGACGATGGGTGACAATCATCGAGTTTGTCAAACGAAAGTAGGTATAAGCTGTCTAATAAATGTCACTTATGTGTTAAAAAAATCTTGAATTTGTGGATGACGTTTTCCTCAATGTTTGGCTGGAACACTGTATTAAATAATCTTACTAGACAGGATTTAAGCTAATAAGTGTGTATTTTATCTGCAATGTAGTTATATACAAGTAAGGAGCGGTATTATTAGGCTTGAGTCTGTGTGTGAACGCTTATTGCATTCTAATACCTGTTGATATGAGATTTATTTTGCATTAGAGATTTTGTAACTTCAGTCCGTTTTCTAGTCTAGCCATTTATTGAACTGTTGGCATTTAAGTAATTAAACTACATCATAGTTTGCTGCATCAGTACCTAATATATGTATCATCATTTAAACATTAATATTCTAATGATTCATCTATCTCAACAAGTTTTGCCTAGGAGAGGCATATGACCAATCTGTCCAGCAGTGGACTGCGATAGGCTGAGTTGATTGGTTGAGTGTTGTGGCTGTGCATAGCACCGTATCCTCCACCTTCCACATCCAGTCTGTCCCAGAGCTATCTTTTAAAGGTCCACCTAGCTGGGGGGCGTCCCATACAAGGTTTGCTGCTACGCGGTGTCCACTCCAGGACTCGTCTGCTCCACCGGTCGTCTTCAGTTATGCGTTGCTAGCCAAATTTTCATTTCCCTACTACTCAATATTTAAAGTAGTATCTTTATTTTTAACCACTCGTACATAAACTATAAATTGTTTTTCACGACTGTTTGCTAAATTACTTTGTTTACGGCACTTTTGTGAAGTTGTTGCTAATTCTAAATGTGTTTTGTTAATTTTAAAGTTCAAGGTCCGATGCAGGTTTTAGTCTCGTGTATAATTGCAGTGCAATCAACAAAGAAGAGTCATGATCGGTGTTTTGCAATTATGAATGGTGTAGCTAGTTTAAGTAAAGTCTTTTGTGGTATATCACCAAGAGTAGTACCTATTGCATTAACTTGAGAGCCCAAAAGACACCCTTTCTTATCACCTCTTTCTTTATCAAGCTCGTACTTACATATTATCTATTCTGTGACTCTGCGTTTCAGATCCACTTGGCTCCACCTTTACATATGCGTCAGAAATGTCACAAGTCTACATACATACATAATCAGCTTTTTTGGCCAGACTACACTGATTAGCGTAATCAGCCTATAATATTCCCACTGTTCGGACACAAGCCTCCTGTCTGTGAGAGAGAGTGGGTCGTAAACCACTACGTGGGGACCAGCACCTGCTGTTTTGCGGGATTGCCAACAAAACCTGATGGTTTTCCTTTGTCATAAACATGTTAGATGACTTTTGTTGTTTAGCAAGGAACTACTGTATAAATAAAGTGTATATATTCTTGAATGTTTACATTAGACTGCTTATCCTGCACGTATGGCCTCGATCCTTATCAACAAACAAGAGATACAGTGGCACTTTACAATGTTTGCACAAAACCACTCGGGCGCATTGAAACCAAAATATTTGTTTTACTTTATTTGTGATAAATCCGCGTCGTTCCCGGTTTTATATTGCCCTCGTTTCAACCCGTGACGTTGGAGGCGCTGAGAGGATAGGCAGAAGCGTCGTACGGTGTGTCCAAATAAAATGAACAAAACGACTTTCATGTACAGATGCCAGCACATCAAGCTACCCAACACTGTCAGATTTTCCCAATCAACTTTGAACCTTATGCTTTAGCGTTAAAGTTGAAAATCTATTAAAGAAATCTGACAGATTGTAGTAGCTTGACGTGCTGACTTCTGTGCCTACTACTGCGATTAAGGGACTATGAGAGTGAGGGAAGAGTGAGTGCACCTGTGTCTGGGCACACACTTGTGCACTATAATATCTTCCGCGTAGATGACTAGTCTCTGTTGAGATCAGTCTGCCATAGCAGAATTTCTGTCTGGAGGACTATTATTGTTACACAGTGATTAAGCAAATAAAATTGGCTTGCGACACTCCACAAGCGTCATGGGTAGCAATCGATGTATAAGCACGTTATGAAATCTGTTTTCCTTAGGTGTAAAACAAGGAAAAATGTAGGGTTGTGCTTGTTTTATCATGTTTAGATATCGATACCGATCGGTTTGGCGAGTTTCGATAGCTAATTTAATCTCACTTTGGATTACGCCAATTTAGTTTGTATGTCTACTACCTTTACCGGTATTTATTGCTTATCAACAAGAGTAGTTAATAAAAGCTGGGAACGTCCAAAAGACAAAAAATATTAGTCTATTAGCAAAAAATTCTGGCTCAGACAAAATACCTACGTATAATTTTCTCAAACGAGGAAAATCACATAGTGTGTTGGTCAACATTAAAAAGGGGTCAAGTGCGAGCTGTCTTAAGTCTCCTGAGTCTGAACACGTAATTTAGTTGTGTAAACAAACACTTTTGTATCAAAATATTGTGGTTTTCCTGTAATTGGTCTTGAATCTGATCTAATTTACTGAAGATTTTCCCGCTTCTTGAGCAACTTTCTCAAGAACTCGCTGTAAGCTGACAAGGTACCCTTTTATTATATTTGTGTCAACGGTTTTATTGCCTGAGAATTCACATTACATAAATATTCGAAATTAACTTCGTTCGCCCAATTTTAAGCGAATTTCATTCGTTTAACACACACACTACTCTTATTTTGCGGTATTGCTTCTGCAGATAAGTATTGTATCCTAAAATTATTAATGCGAAAGTAAGTTTTATGTTTTTTTTTTTTAAAACGTTGCCCTACACTAGGAATTTCTCCTGTATTGTGGGTTTGTTTACAAACATTTAAACTCACATACACAAACAGCCAGACCCGGAACAACTACTTGTAGGTCATACAAATATTTGCTCCGTGCGGGAATCAAAAAAAAGAAAAACCCGGTGCCGTCAAAAAAGTTTGTTTGTTTGTTACGCTTTCACGCTGAAACGGCTCCACGGATTTGGATGAAATTTGGCACATGTGTAGACCATGACCTGGAGAAGGACAGACTACTTTTCATTATGGATTGCAGACGAAGTCGCGAGCCACAGCTAGTTTATGTATGAATAAAAACATAATAAAATCATAATCATCAATTGATTGTACAGCAGGGTAATTGCGTAACACACTATCAGTAGCAATGCGTTTCATTTTGACAGTTCAACAACATTCACTGCGTTATTTACGTTGTTGAGCTGACAAATTATTCAAACATATGGAGCAATGGATTAGCAATATGCTTCAAAGTGATTCAAATTGAGAGTAATAGTGTTTTTAAGCAATTAGGGTGCTAATGATAAATTCATTATTTTTGTTTGCGTCCTGTCTTTATTTTTACTAGTCAAAAATAGTAATCTTAAATCGAGAAGTTAAATCGTTCAATTAAATTTTGGCGAGATTCAAGACGTCTTTATTCAAACCAAATTGAGTTTGAACGAGATTTTTATTTGATATGAGTAGCTGCTTTAGTGGGTCCTTATTAGATTAGCTAGCGAAACCTAATTTCAAATAACTACAGCTGACGACGGGGTGAACGGCCGCTGCTTGTGTCATCATCATCATCATTTCAGGCGAAAGACGTCCTCTGCTGGACATAGTCCTCCCCGAAGCACGTCTTCTTCGACTAGTTTTGTGCTTCCCGCATCCAACGGGTTCCTGCGGCCTTCCCAAGGTCGGTTGTGTGGTTAATTTTTTTTTTTTTTTATATTCCACAACTTTCACACAACGCTATCTAGTCCCAAACTAAGCGGAGCTTGTGTTATGAGTACTAGACAACTGATAAACATACATATATATTTCTAAATACATACATATTATAGATAAATTACACCCAAATTTGAAATTGTGAGTTTAGAAAATCTTTCTTTTTGTTTAATCGTCATTACATATCAATACATATCAGCCAGTCGATTCTGTTAGAATCTCACGGTGAGAAGTTAAGTGAAGTGAGGCTGTCATCCCATCTGATGCCAGGGATTAAAACTAATAACTGCTCACTTTAAGCTCACTTCACCCAAGTTATCACGGTGAGATTTTTACAGAATAGCACTACAACCGTGCGATTCTGTAACCATCTCACCGTGAAAGCTTGGCTGAAGTGAGCGTGGAGTGAGCTGTCATTCGCTAGGGATTAACACTATTTAGTGCTCACTTCACTTATGATTTCACGGTGAGATTTTTACAGAATCGACCGGCAGATCTGTGTAATTTCGTTAGCTAATTTAATTTTAACTGTATACAATGAATGGCATTTGAAGGGGCTTGTGGCTAAGTAATAACAGCCGCAGGGATCGATTGATCAGGTTAAGCTAGTTAGTTGGTCCGTGGGTCCAGGGGCGACGGACTTGGGGACGTCCGTCGCCCCCCACACATCTGGACCCGAGGCGGCGGCGCGTAGTGTTCCACGCGCGCCCCTCTTAGACGTCGCGGGGGGAGTTTAACACCTCACTCCCCCCCCTGACACGAGGAGAGGCCCGCAGGAGCGGGCCAGCACCAGCCGGGGGTTGCGGAAGTATCGTTCGTTCCCGCGACCCCCGGCGTAGGTGAGAGAGGGAACACCGGGGTGGTTTTTAGTCAGTAAGAGTCTGACAGACCCCGCCGCCCGCCCCAGGGCGGCGGCGGACATCCATGAGGATTTTCCACCCCGAAACAAAAAAAAAAAAAAGTTAGTTGGTCCGTGGATAGGTGACCATCTTTACATACCAATACCCCTCCGTGCCTCGGAAAGCACGTTAAGCCGTTGGTCCCGGCTGTCATAAGTGAATCTTTGACAGTCGTTACGGGTCGTCAGTAGCCCGAAAGTCTGACAACCAGTCTTACTAAGGGGTATCGTATTACCCAGTAACTGGGCTGTGGACATCAGATAGGCAGTCGCTCCGTGTAAAATACTAGTACTCAGCTGCATCTGGTTAGACTGGAAGCCGACCCCAACATAGTTGGGAAATGGCTAGGCAGATGATGTCAATGAATGGCATTTAAATATAGTCAGAAAAATCTCGTTGCACTCATTACTTTCCTATGAAATGTCACCCAACAACTGCTGCCACACGTGACAGTACCGTGCCGGCAAGTCTTTTCACCGATCCAGAAGTAGACCAAACACATGAGTAACATCTAAAAGTTGACACGAATCCAACGTAGTAGCGTAGCAAATTACAAGATTATGTTCAGGAAGAGTTTGTAAAAACATCAATTTGTTGGCAACAGCTATAGCATACTTTGTAAACATAGCTGATGTTGGTAGACGTCTTGTAATATCACGTCTGTGTTTGTTGAAGGTAGGCACAGGTGTATATTACATTTTACACTTATTGATCATTTAGAGTGAGAGGGGCCCGTGGCTAAATAATAACAGCCGCACAGGTCGATCAATCAGGTTAAGCTACGCTTGCCACGGTTGTTCTGTGGATAGGTGACCATCTTTACATACTGAGACACCTCCGTGCCTCGGAAAGCACGTTAAGCTGTTGGTCCCGGCTGTCATTCGTAGATCTTTGACAGTCGTTACGGGTAGTCAGAAGCCCGAAAATCTGACAACCAGTCTCACCTAGGGGTATCGTGTTACCCAGTAACTGGGTTGTGGAGGTCAGATAGGCAGTCGCTCCATGTAAAATACTGGTATTCAGCTGCATCCGGTTAGACTGGAAACCAACCCCAACATTATGTAGTTGGGAAAAGGCTAGGCAGATGATGATGATCATTTAGAGTGAGCAGTGGTGGTAACGGACACGACTTACGAGTTGTAGATCGTAGGCTCGAACTCGGAGCAGGCACTTTACTTTGCGTTAATTATTTCATCACCACTGTTCTCAAAACGGTGAAGGAAAACATCGTAAGGAAATCGCCATGTCCTAGAATAAAAAATTCGAAGACATGTGACATCTACCAACCCGCACTGGGCCCGCGTGGTGGATTGCATCCCGCACTCCCTCTCACAGAGAGGAGGCCTGTGTCCCAACAGTGGGAACATTTAAGGCTAATTATGATGATGCCCGCTTTGGAAGCGATGGCCAATTGTCAGCTCCTCTGCTCTTATTAACACTATTAACTTGTTTGACATCTGATCATCTTTTATTGATATTCTCTTCTTGTGGTTGGTTTCCCAGCAGTCAAAGTCAAAAACAGAAGACGGTGTCGTTTTCTTTTGAACCATTCTTGTTCTTCGTGTCGTCAAGTCAGTATTTCAAATCTTATTGGCCCATAACTTCGTCACCTGCACGGTGTCGTCGGTGGCAGGGCAGAGGTCAATTTGACAGTTGACTGCATGTTTTATAATAATAATAATAATAAAAAAAAAAAAAAACATTTAAGACCCATATTACATAAAACATAAAATATCACAATATCACTGCTACAAAATAAATTAATGAATACAAATTAAAAAGGTAACGGATTTACAATTAAAATACAATGACAATGCAATTAAAATAAACGAAGATTAAAATATAAAAAGATACAAATTGTCACAGTCACTGCATTCAAAATTAAATCAAAAGAAATAAAAAAAAATTGTTCACAGAGGGCAGGATAGGAGATGGAACATAGTCTTCTACACAGCTTCACAGCCTCGCCCTGCTAACATTTCATCGAGGTCGAGTTCGGGACTTTACAAGGTTTCCTTCCATTTGAACAATTGAGGAGCGTCGGAACAAAAACCGATATGTCTTAATTAAGACATTATTTTTTTTTTATTTTTTTCTGTTACCAAAATGTTTTATTATACACCCTTCAGGAAAGAAACCAATTAAAAAACAGTTACATCCATCTTAAAAAAAATATCAAAATACTGTGGTCAAATCAAACCCGACAAATACATTTTTAAATTCAACATGTTCTTGTTGTTGGATTAAAAACCGATAATTCTTATTAAGTTTTACACAATTCAACAATGGTCGGTTCAAATTCAATTCAGTTCAATACCGACATATCCATTTTGGTTTCGTCAAAAACCGATATATCCAAATGATCGCGTCAAAAACCGATATATCCATACTTGTCCGCCAAGTATCTCCCTAAATTAAGTATCTACCCTCCGTCAAGTTTCACACATCAATCGATGTCACTTTAACTGCAAATTGACATGCTATAATTTTCCACTTTTGTAACATTAAAAAACTTACAAGCTTTTTTTTAATTTGTGAAAAATATGGTAAATTCGATATATCGGTTTTCGTTCCGACGCTCCTCAATTGGTATTGGATATGAATTTGCCAATGATGAATCTAAACTCAGCTTGCCTTTCTCGCCAGTATCCTAAGTAAACAATGGAATATTTTAGAATCATAGGTAGCTATCGTGTAACTTCTTCTCAGTGAACTTATTTTCTTAGAATTATAATAAATGTTTAAAAAACAAAGCCGCGCGTCCGGGATCAAGCATATATGTACAATGATTAACTAGGTTATCAGTAACTGAGGTGATTTTTATTTAATACATTTTGCTGGCTTATGTACGGTAGGTAATGGTTGGGCCCAGTAAAGAGGTTTTGCCCTGAACTGGCTCAATGACCGAGGAAAACTTAGTAATGCTATCATGTGTTGCCTAGACTACAGAGTTTAGCACAATCAGGTTATATCCCGCTGCTGGGACACAGGCCTCTTCTTTGTGGGACGGAAAGGACCGGTATCCACCACGCGGACCCAGTGCGGGTTGGCGTATGTGAAGGAAAAAAAAAAAAAAAAAAAACACATGTCGAAGGAATAACATCGTGAAAAAAGTCAATATAAGTCTGAAATCGCAAACTCGTCTTGAGTAAGCGTGGTGATCAATGTTCGTGCCTTCTCTGTGTGAGAAGAGGCATTTGCCCTACAGTGGGATGATAATAGACTGGTCTATTATATCTCAACTTTCATCAATATTCCAACAGTATGGCATTTTTCCAACTGCCATAGACACAGACTTCCTCATATTTGGTAGACCGTTAACCATAAAGCACGTGGCACAGACCGATGATTCATTATGTCTGATTAATAGACAATCTTATTGGACAAACTACGTTATTTTGGTCTGATGTGGGCGTGGCTTGGTAAAAAAAAAATCTCACGATGTTACTAAAGATATTTAAATTATAGTGTTGATGGAATTGCCGGTTTGTCTAGGAGTATATTTAAAATATTGGTCTTATTAATGGCTTTTTTTCTGACGCGTTTTACGAGCTTGAAGTCAATTTTAAAGTTCAAGGGTTTCGTTTCCTAGAAAGTTGGTCGGTTTTTGTTTTTTCAGGGAATTAAATAATGGAATATTTTTGCGAAATGGTCGTCCGTTTTTCACATAGCAACCGAACCGCGTACATTTGTGGGCCAGCGAGTTTCTTAACCTTTGAGAATTAGAAAACATCTGTAGGCCTTCGAATTTTGTCAATAACGTTACTACTTAAGACAATTATCTGGACTATTGTAATTATCTGGAATATTATATGCCTTTTCAATAAATAAATTGTCCATTTAGTGCTTAGACCTTTTTATAATTCACTTCAGTTTAGGCTCCGTAATAACTAGAAAAGAAGGAAAGAAAGAAGGAAAAAAAAATGTTTATTCCGCACAAACATAACACACGTTACATATCAAAAAGGCATTAAATAATATACATACAAGTAGTCAAAAGCCTCGTACTCAAACATAAAAATTTTGACAATTTTGTCCGTTACCAAAGGGACCAAAGACAACACATATTAATTGACATTGACAATACATGGATACAAATTAATCCGTGATGCGCCGAAAAAGAAAAAAAAATAACTATGTGGAAAATTAGGATGTAGATAGGTATGTACGTATGGCTCTATCGCCCACGGCCCACCATGTCTTGTAGGTACAAGTTTGACAAGTTTTCACTTTAAATATTCATATTGGTTACAAGTTAACTGAAGTTAAACTTGTTGATAATATGTTGAGCTTCTAGGCTGGCAGATAAGAGATAAAAAAAAATATTATTATAATATAAATATTATAGATACTATAAATATTATAATAACGAGCCGAGTATGACCACAGTTTTGCAATGTTATTATTATTCATTGACATAATTATGGATTATGGAGTTACATGGGTATATAGCAAGGTATAAAAATTCTAAACTGCCTTTAATCAAATGAAATGATTTTTTAAATTTTTTTTTTGTCCAAATACGGAGAGAGCGTTTTTTGACACCTTAATGTCAAACACTGGTAAACATTACAGATTTTCATGACTGTCGTTATAACAGGACGGAACCGCTTACCCAGTATACAAAAGCTGTATAGTTTCTATACGAAAAAAGTTTTCTACATTTTTGTGACAAAGATCAAAGGAAACCAATTTTCCCGAATTCCTCAGTTACAAATCTAATAATTTTCTTTATTTCTAACAAAAAGAAAGAAAGAATAACGTTTATTTGGACACAGTTCGTAAAACAGAAAATACAAATAAAAAAAATAAAAAACGAAAATATTTTTAACTACAATAGTATGTGCCAAATAGTTACTACAATAGTTTACCCACAGAAAATACAAATAACAAAATAAAAAAAACGAAAATAATGTTTTAACTACAATAGTGTGTGCCAAATAATTACTACAATAGTTTACCCTTTTAGCCAATACCTACAACAACAAATCATCATTACTCCACATTCTCATATATTTCGTATATGTTTACCAACACACAGAAGAAAATAAACAATTCCTCAGCAGTCCACGTCTGTAAATAAGTATTCGCCTTGATGAAGCTGACGCAGGGGAAATAAAGGCAAAATCCTCGCCTGAGTGACGTCGAGGCAATATTTGTGGAAAAGCTTCGTTTGGGATAGACGATAAACATGGAGTAGAAATGAATGGAGCGCCAGTAAGAGGGTTGATGGTCAGCTAACTTTGACATTTGCTGTGAAAACGTTGGTCCAGAACCACAGATGTCTTAGAGTTTAAAGCTACGTATTACTTTGTTCATAACTTCTGTGACCTGCCGATCGATACTTTAAAAATCTCACCGTGAAAATTTAGATGACGTGAGCTTAGAGTGTGCTGTCAAAAGTGTCAATCCCTAGCATCACTGGAATGACAACTCACTTCATCTACGTTTTCGCAGTGAGATTTTTACAGAATAGACCGGCTGTAGTGCTATTATTCTGTATAAATCTCACCGTGAAAACTTATTTACATAAGTGCGTGCTTCACGCACTATATCAAAGTCACCTGTTCCCTACATTTTGACGAGTTATGCTAACATAAATGTAGGGAACAGCTGATTTTTTTTCGCGATTTCGTGTTTGTTCCCATAGTAAAAGTTGTTCATAATGATGAGTACAATGACCCCTTAAGAGGTTGTGCGTTATTTAAGTTACACATTGTATATGTGAAAAAATTCATGGTACTCGTACTATTATATATAACGAAGTTAAAAATAACTATCACGCGCTTTATAAGTTTACGAGTAATAGTCGACCAACTTATATTTGCAGTTGCAATGTATGGGAGAACACGATTTTCAACTTCAATGTTAAGTTTGTTCTTGGGATAAATTTAATTCTAAGTACGAAACCTTTCATTGTGCGTGGTCTGATACGCACTTAGCCGGCTTTTTTCTTGTATACTACAGACAAGAGCATCGTGTAAATGGGGGTTTTACTCGCGAGATGGTGGTCTGCAGTCTGAATGGATGATTCTTGATGTTCTTCATGTAAAGAAATACGTTTCATCTTTATCGTGTTAGATTAGGTACTATCTGCTTTGGATCTTGAGACTTTGTTTGAAGTTTTTTTATTCACATACTTATTCGTAGCTAGCACTCCATTTTGATTTATTCCATGTATCGTAGGCTCGAGAATTATTTGATGAGCGTTGTGTGTGATTTGTTCCCCTTTTTTGGGGATATATAAGGATTTATGCTGAATTGTGGTTATCGGAATATATTGGGATGTAGAGTTATGCTGATGTATGGAACAGAATCAATCCATTCTTGAGAAACAGGGCTTTAACAGTTTGGTTTATTATTGGTGCTATCACAAAACTGGTTTATGTAGCTGTTACTTGGTGGACTTACAGTCTTACTAAGGGGATAGAATACTATTTATTATTTACACCATAAAAATAACAGCACGTCAATATTGTAAAAATGTATGCTTGGTCAATCCCTAGTATCAGGTGGGATGACACTGACAGCTCACTCCACGCTCACTGCACCTATGTAAATTTTCACGGTGAGATGGTAACAGAATCACACAGCAGATATAAATGTAGAAATTTTACAAGGGGTGACACAATGGGCGGTGTTATAGCTAAAAGCGATCTTTTAAAGATAGCCTTTGGATGGATTAAGGGAGGAGAGACAATACCGAAGGTAGCCGGGCCAGCTGCGTGGTGGGGGGGTGCTGTAGGTGTTTGGTGGTGGGTATTATATAACCCAGTAACTAGGTAACACGGATAACACGGACGGTAGATAACACGGGTATTCAGCAGCATTCGGTTGGACTGGAAGCCGACCCTCGACATAGTAGGGAAAAGACTAGGCAGATAATGATGACTTGGTTGACTTATGTTTTCTAGGCAATGGAAAGGCGAAAGGCAAAAATTCGCCTTTTCATTCCAAAGCACAGTCTAGAATTTTCCACCGCTAGACAAGAAAATCTAACAATACACCTCGCAGAGACAGCGTGGCACCTACGTTTTCAAATAAATTATATTTTTACGATTTACCCAGATTTTCATGAAACGGAGCTAATATTAAATGTTTTCTATTAAATCGTGACAGTTCGTGTGAAGTCGTTTAAAAACTATAACGTATTGTCCCAAATCTTGTTATTTTCGTCGATCACTGAAATAAATGTTCCGTGAATTAAGATTTAAGCGTTTTTAGGTCATCGCTTCGTGAGATTTCGGGGAAAAGCGATGAGGACGTGTTCTGACGTAATATTAACGAGAAAAACAGCTTTCTGTGTGTTAACGGCGCTATACAGTGTGTCCGGACATGGACTAGCGATATTCTAAATACTTAAATATAAGCTATTTTAAAGTACAATTACACTATAGGCTTAGGTCCAATATACTTCCCCGCTATGTGGCAGCCATTTTGTTTTTTTTGTTGAAGTATGCTCTATGCGAGTACAAAAAAAATCATATATCTCAAAGTTTTAGTCATACTGAGATAAAAATAGGCTTATTCGAAAGGCAATAATATTGTCTACCGTCTGCACTACAAAGCAATATGTTCACAATTCCATAACTTTTGAAAAAAAATGTGAAAGTCGAAAAAAAAAACAAAAAATTATGCAATTCAACCAATAATTGTTAATTACTACAAAAACAACCCCGAGAGCTTTTTTATTTTTTATACTAGATCGACAGTTTTTGAGCTAAGCTACAATACAACATAAAATTCACAACTGTATGTCTAATACTTTAAGAGTTATTGTTGTATGAACATAGCGTATGCGCAAGCACAAAAGGCCTTTGTCGGAACCCTAAACAGGAAATCATTAAAAAAACATAACATTCATATTGAATTTTATTTAATGTTTTTTCCAATATTAAATGAAGATTAAAATATCTAAAGCAGTTGCTCAAAGTGGCCACCTCCAGCTTGTAGACACACTACGGCTCTCTGTGCCACCTGGGTTGATGAGCGCCTAATTAAATCCAAATCGGATCTAATTTCTTCGGCGGCTGCCATAATTTTTGCGACGAGTTCTTCCCTGGTATTTGGAACTGTAGCGTATACTTTTTGTTTCATATGACCCCACAAAAAATAATCCAAGGGTGTCAAATCGGGTGAGCGAGGCGGCCACGCTACTACACCACCACGACCGATCCACGGCTGTAGATTATTATTTAAATATTCTCTCACTGCTCGAGAAAAATGCGCGGGTGCACCATCGAGCTGGAACCACATACGCCGACGGTATGATAGAGGTAGGTCCATGAGGCTGTCCGCAAACTGTGTCTGTAAGAATTCTAAAAATCTAGCGCCGTTTAATGTAGGTGGTAATTCCAATGGCCCTATCAGCCTATCGTTGATTATGCCGGCCCACACATTTACTGAGAATTCATGTTGAAATGAGCTTGGGCGCACCGCCCTTGGATTTGCGGAGCACCAGAGATGGTCGTTTCTGTGGTTTGTAATCCCAGCTCTTGTAAATTTGGCTTCATCAGTCCACAGTATTCTTTGTAAAAAATTACGGTTCTGTCTCAAATTTCTATTTATCCACGAACAAAACACAGATCTCGCAGCAAAATCTGGTTCGATCACGTCTTGAACCCGTCGAAAATGATAAGGGTGTAACCCTTCTCTTTTCAAAATTCTCCATACATGCCACTTAGACATTCGAAGTTGCACTGAAATCCGTCTAACGCTTAGTCTAGGATCATTGGTTATTAGTCTAAGCACTTCTTCTTCATCTTCGGGCGATACCAAGCGATTGCGTTCATTAACAGCTCTTTGAATACCTCTTTCCGCTAATCTTGAATGCACGTCGATAAAAGTTTGGCGACTCGGTGTAGGCCTGTTAGGGTACCTTCGTCGATATTCTTGTACAGCCAAATTTGCACTTCCATTGCAAAAGCCATACACAAAGTGTATGTCAGCAATATGTTGCGATGAATATTGACGCTGTGCCATACTTTATCACACTTTTAAATACAAAACACTAACGCAGCACGTAAACAGCACGGACGGTAAGTGAAAGTAGCGATAGCGATCACAACGCAGGGCGAGGGACAACTAAACTAACCCAACTAATAATTTGTCCTTAAAACTGATTTTGTTTCAGGTAGTGGACTAATACGTTCTATCTCGCTTACTCACGGTAGTAACGAACAGTATTTCTCGCCTGCTCTCAGATGGAATACAGTGAATGCCATAAATGACACTCTGGCGGTTAACAAAGACGTTTTGTGCTTGCGCATACGCTATGTTCAAACAACAATAACTCTTAAAGTATTAAACATACAGTTGTGAATTTTATGTTGCATTGTAGCGTAGCTCAAAAACTGTCGATCTAGTATAAAAAATAAAAAAGTTCTCGGGGTTGTTTTTGTAGTAATTAACCATTATTGGTTGAATTGCATAATTTTTTGATTTTTTTTTCGACTTTCACATTTTTTTTCAAAAGTTATGGAATTGTGAACACATTGCTTTGTAATGCAGACGGTAGACAATATTATTGCCTTCCGAATAAGCCTATTTTTATCTCAGTATGACTAAAACTTTGAGATATATGATTTTTTTTGTACTCGCATAGAGCATATTTCAACAAAAAAAACAAAATGGCTGCCACATAGCGGGGAAGTGTATTGGACCCAAGCCTATAGTGTAATAGTACTTTAAAATAGCTTATATTTAAGTATTTAGAATATCGCTAGTCCATGTCCGGACACACTGTATATTTTAGTGAAAGTATGTTTTGTTAAGATTTATTCATATTTTCAGTAATTTTTGTGGCTTTTTAATCTCAATGATCGAGGATTTGTGGGGTTCGCGGTAAATACTCCTTTCAACTTTTATATATGTTGTATTTTTCCTCGTTTTGAGAATCTGAAAAATGTCTTCTGCAGTATTTTAGCTTGTAATCATTTTCGCGTAAGTAGTCTTAAATTCCATTTAATTCTCAGGGAAGTTATTATTTCACTTACTTCTTATAAACGTTGGTAGGTACATCAGTGCTTCTGACTCAGATTTTAACAATCTATATAGAAAGAAAATTGCGACTAATATGCCCTAACCTAACCTAAAGAAATAAATTCACGTATCAAAGTACCAGTTGTTTAATATGTAGAAATTGTGATGACATGATAGAACTCTGATGAATTTACACAACGTAAAGCGCCTGTCTGAGATCGAACCTACGACCTACAACTCGTAAATCGCGGTCGTTACCACTGGGCCACCACTGCTCCTCTGCACTTTGACCTCGACCCTGACCTTGAGCGTATCACGAAATGTCAATAGAAAAAGAGGCTAGTATAACGTTGATGACTGTTGTAACATCTATTAGAAACAAAGATTTGAATAAGCCTTAGTCAGGTAGGTATACTGGCTTCTCCATTGTTCGTATTTCTGCTGATTACCGCAATGGCCGCTGCTCGTGCTCAATCCTCACGTTTCTGAAGGTCATGATCATCCGCCAGATGACGCCACTATCACAGGGCATTACACTCATCTATTACTACATATTATTTATATCTGAAAACCGAATTACTTTCATTTAGCGTTTGAACTTGGTGGTTTAAATAGTTTCAGGGTTGCTGCTGTTTCATTTTAGATGTATTTATTTTTTATATATTTGATCATGGTACGCAACCGTGTCTAATGGTGACAATATTACATTTCATTAAAGTATTTATTATAGGTACATGATAGATGGTTATGTACATAGTTTGTTTATAAATTCTCTTTAAACTAGCTATAAAGTAGGTGTTTAAAAATTTAGATAATTTTGACTAGACATGACGTCGACGAGCTTGCTTCCCACCAAATGGACTGACTAGCAAACGACAGAATTGTGTGGACAAGGGAGAGGTTGCTCTTTGCCCTGCTGTGGGACAACAAACAGTTCTAAATAAATCTTGCTCCAAGTTCTTTCGTCTGGTAAAGCATGGACGAGCTATTGTCAATATACGTATTACAAACCTTTGTGTCTCTTCATGAGGCCACTTCTCAAAGCAAAGGAGCTGTACAGGAGGCCGCTCGTTAGCGGTAACACTTGAAGCTTGAGCTAGGCTAGCGTAGTACCAGCCGGGGGTTGCGGAAGTATCGTTCGTTCCCGCGACCCCCGGCGTAGGTGAGAGAGGGAACACCGGGGTGGTTTTTAGTCAGTAAGAGTCTGACAGACCCCGCCGCCCGCCCCAGGGCGGCGGACATCCATGAGGATTTTCCACCCCGAAACAAAAAAAAAAAAAAAAGGCTAGCGTAGTACGGAGTTTCAATAGAATGTGAGGAAACAGTTTATACTGGTCTTGTGATCAGTGAAGTGCGGCCTAGTGTGCGAGAATTGTGAGATTATTTTACAGTTTTACACTTAACCCATGTATTTATTTTAATCTAAGTATTTTACTTTCTGTATTGTTTTTTTTTTTTATTTTTATCTGTTTTAGTACGGATGCTTTTAACGTGCTCGTCTTTCTAGATGGTTCTCACGTGTATAATTTCAACTTGAACGATGTAACCATAATTTTATGATTTAAAAGTGTGTCCGTGGAGTTTCTTGCCCGTTCTTCTCCACAGCTACCTACTACGCTTTGGAATGGGCAACTAGCTTCATCTTTCTGACTGACCGACCCCTTGACGATTCAAAAGTGCCTGTAATTGGTTTACTTGAAATAAATGCTTTGATTTTAAGTTTGTCTTCCGGAACAAAGACAAAGACGCACTAAGTTCAATCTCCACAGATGGAGGTTTACGGGCGGCTCAGATCTCAAGTGCGTATGTACCTCCCCACAGACAATGGCCCACCTTCCACCCCGCGCCGCATGCCATGTCACCAGTTGTGCACTTGATGACATTATGACTGCGTCAGTGAGCGGGGTTCGCGCAGTTGATGCTTGGGCCAAAAATGTTTGAACTTTTTGCAATCGATACACTAAAACGAAGAAGATAATTTTTTAAAGTCACCTCTTTACTTGATACATTTTAAACACGCATCGTCATCTTTGACAAGCGCTCTTTAACCTCTGGGCTATCACCAGTAAACATACCTAACGCCTATTTGATTTTTAATATCATGTTTGTTTATATACTTACCTACACGGTTATCGGTTCCGCCGTTAAAAAGTTTCCATTACGTTCAAGTGTCAAGAAACGTTTTATATTGTGAAATGGTTAATAAATAAAACATTGTGTTCTACTTCTTGAGACCGATTATATTGTAATAATGTGCATGGGTAAACCGTTACACGTGAATAGTTTTGTTTGTGTGCAGTTAGGAACATGTTTTAAAATATACAGTGGCCTCCAAAAGTTAGTTAACATTTTTCAGCTTCAGCTGTGAATGCCACATTTTGATTTAAAATAAAAAAAAACAGGTACTCCTAGCTAGGTAATAAGTAAAGCGAGGCTCAGGGGAGACCCCCTTTATTGTCTCCCCAGGGACGTGCCCTAACAGGCGTTGCACTGAGGGGGTTCCGGATTGGTCTACTAAGAGGTACCGGGACCCACTCCATGTGCTGATGGTGATCACCGGGGTGGTTTTAGTGAGGTAAGAGTCCCACACTACCTGGTCTTTTTACCCGAAGTCCAGGTGCCTTTTGAAGGTTTCACCCCGTAAACAAAAAAAAAAGTTAGGTAATAGGTAATACGGGCTGGTGTCCGCAACTCCACGTCGTCGATGCGCGTATTTTGCGTACGGTCAGGAACTCCTAAGGGATTATTTGATTATTTTGTTATGATAAGTTTTAGGTAGTTGAAATAGTCAATAACGTTATAGCAGTTCAAATATTTGGATCACTAGAATTTTAAATTATACTGTGGTGTGGTATGTCACAGCTCATCATCTGCCTAGCCTTTTTCCAACTATGTTGGGGTCGGCTTCCAGTCTAACCGGATGCAGCTGAATACCAGTATTTTACATGGAGCGATTGCCTATCTGACCTGCACAACCCAGTTATTGGGTAATACGATACCCCTTGGTAAGACTGGTTGTCAGACTTTCGGGCTTCTGACTACCCGTAACGACTGTCAAAGATCCACGAATGACAGCCGGGACCAACGGCTTAACGTGCTTTCCGAGGCACGGAGGGGTCTCGGTATGTAAAGATGGTCACCCATCCACAGACCAACCGCGGCAAGCGTAGCTTAACCTGATCGATCGACCTGTGCGGCTGTTATTATTTAGCCACGGGCCCCTCTATGTCACAGCTGAAGTGGAAAAATGTCAACTATCTTTTGGAGGCCACTGTACATAAATGCTGAGTGCCTGCCTGGTGGCTGCCCGCCTCAGCAGGCACAGCTGCCTGTTGTCTTTGAAATCACCAGACATGGGAAATATTGGAAGAATACCCTCTTGACCTTGGTCTTTCTTGTTTTACAATTTCCACCACACTTAGTAGACGGATTTTTGTTCGCAGTGTTGTAAATCTAGAATAAGGGGACCTATCCTTTTAGTTTAAAATCCATTTGATGACCGGTACAAGACAAATAGGGATATTCTATTAATTATAAATAGCTATAAAACAATAAGCTGACATTAAAATGCAAGTAGTTACATAAAAACTAAATAGGGGAGCCTTTACTTTTCGCGTTGCATCATTGCATCTATGGGAGCCTTTAAAATCAAACTGACGCATCTTGCAATTACAACTACTAAAAATAAAAACGTTCGAAGTTCAAAATGAAAATCCATGATGGCGGCTGCCAAAATTTGAATATATTCGCAGTCGCCATTTTGTCCTCACTATCGGCTTCAGCACACTCGAAAACCATGAAAACTATCTTTCTCTCTCTTTGACTCTCTTTATTATAATTATGTACCTAATAAAAAGTCGCATGAATCTATGAATCTCCCAGTTTACTCCAACCGCAAGCTCCGTTAGAGAACTTCGTTCCAAAAAGAAAACAAATGCTAATGCCATAATTATCGTGTTGAATAAAGTGAAACAAGACGCGCATAAAAGCCAGTTATAAAAAGTTCTAGGTAGGTATGCTAGGCGGCCGTGAACACTTGACAACACCGTGTGATGTAGGTACCTGAAGCAGCGTGACCCTATCAAGAAACAATATGTTTACAGTACCCACATAGTATGGGAAATTCTGCAGATGATAACATAAATATTGTAACAGGATGAAGGATAATATTAACTTAGTTACGTACAGCATCCACATTTGTTGTTTGTTAACAATAACAAACAACAAGTTGTATGGATGCTGTACGGAGGGACTGGTTTCCCCATATAGTGCTGATAAGGACAACCTTATCAGCATTATATGGGGAAACCAGTCGCCAGTTTTAGAGGCCAACACTTTACGAGTAATAAACAAAACTTTTTTTTTGGAGCCGTATTATTATGATCGTGTTAAATAATAACGTTATAATTTAACACGAGATGAAGGGCCCGTGGCTAAATAATAACAGCCGCACAGGTCGATTGATCAGGTTAAGCTACGCTTGCCGCGGTTGGCCTGTGGATGGGTGACCATCTTTACAAACCGAGACCCCTCCGTGCCTCGGAAAGCACGTGGTCCTGGCTGTCATTCGTGGATCTTTGACAGTCGTTACGGGTAGTCAGAAGCCCGAAAGTATGACAACCAGTCTTGACAAGGGGTATCATATTAGTCAGTAACTGGGTTGTGGAGGTCAGATAGGCAGTCGTTCCATATAAACTACTGGTATTCAGCTGTATCCGGTTACACTGGAAGCCGACCCCAACATAGTTGGTAAAAGGCTAGGCAGATGATGAGGTATTAATAGCACTATTCTATATTTTTTTTATAACCGTCAATAAAATTCTACGCTAGAATGATGTGCTGAATTCACATTTGAGCGTCGATGTCCCTGTCTTGTAGAGGCTCCGCTCGAAGTCGAAACTAGACGGGGGGCCCGAATAGGTACACACATTGAATTTGAACTATCTTTCAAAATGTAAGCAGAACATAAAAAATAGGAAGATGATATATTTAAGAAATTATGAAGACTCAATTTTTTTATCCATATGGAATAACCCATGACCTGCTCCGTAATTGCGTAACACACTATTACTCTCAATTTGAATAACTTTGAAGCATATTGCTAATCCATTGCTCCAAATGTTCGCAAAATGTGTCTGCTCAACAACGTAAATAACGCGATGAATGTTGTTGAACTGTCAAAATGAAACCCATTGCTACTGATAGTGTGTTACGCAATTACCCTGCTGGAAGTGCTATAATCCAACTACTCGTATTACACAACGAAGCCTCATAATAGCTATAACAGCTTTGCCACGCTCATCTACTTTCAATTATAATCGACAAAAAACACATGAATACATACCTACCTACATATTAGATCAGCAGCTCGATTACTTTAGTTACCTACGTATTTGTTGCGTAACTGCGCCGGCGCACAGTATCGTAAAACGTCACTGCGATACGTCAAGTGCGCCGTGTTGGTGATTATGATAAGATATTATTATTTTTTCATGGTTCCTAATTTTGTGAGTTTATTTTTCTTACTTTTTTATAAGTATTTATTATTTGATTATAAATTTTCAATACCAAAGAAAAACATAAAAAGTAAGAAGTTATATAACTCAATAGCTAAAACATTGTTTTAACAAAGCCGATGTGTCCACTGAACACCCATCTCCAGCACAGTTCTTCTGTTTATTTATTTATTTACATACATAAAGATAAAAAGGCACAAAGAAACTGCTTATTTCATTAGAAATTTCTTCCAGTAGACCTGCGGTAGGAGTGTTGGATGAGAAACGTAGACACAGTGTGTAAAAGACAATACCTACAGGACAACAGAATCGTCTTATGCTACATCATCATCATCTGCCTAGCCTTTTCCCTACTATGTTGGGGTCGGCTTCCAGTCTAACCTGATGTAGCTGAATACCAGTATTTTACATGGAGCGACTGCCTATCTGACCTCCACAACCCAGTTACTGGGTAATACGATACCCCTTGGTAAGACTGGTTGTCAGACTTTCGGGCTACTGACGACCCGTAACGACTGTCAAAGATGCACGAATGACAGCCGGGACCAACGGCTTAACGTGCTTTCCGAGGCACGGAGGGGTCTTGGTTTGTGAAGATAGTCATCCATCCACGGACCAACCGCGGCAAGCGTAGCTTAACCTGATCGATCGACCAGTGCGGCTGTTATTACTTATTGTTAGCCACAAGCCCCGTCTTATGCTACATGAGAATATTAATTATCTCACGCCATAATCTTACTTTCCCAGGATAGGACAGTAAATTAAGATCCAATGTTATAAATGCAAAAGGAGTCTGCCGAAAACTGCCCCTCAACATGAACACAGAGCTTAATAATTTCCTCATTATGTAATAATTTCCACTGAGAACTGGAAATTCTCAAACACATGTTTGAGAATTTCCAGTTCTCAGTGGAAATTATTTCCTTTTTCCTCTCTGAACTCCGTAAGGGAGGAAGGGGGTAAAGTGCAGGAGGTAGCAACGGGTGCGATAGGGAGCGTTGAGAAATGTATGAATGATATCAATAAACAAAGTAGTCCATACGGGCTGAGCCCAGCTTAGCTCAGTCTGAAAGTGACAAGTGAAGTGAAATTTCCCCAAAGATTGCAATACACCATTCGATAGGGCTTATATCGAATGTCGGATTGTTAGGCGTATAAATGGCCGAAGGCCGAAAAACTGTTTTTTCCATAGACTTCAATGTAACTTTGGAGGCTATTTTGACAATGTTCCCATCTACTTAGAACAATAGTTATTTTTGCATTCCAGTCAGTATACCCCCTAGTTTACTTCACCGTGAGGTGGCGCTTGTGCGGTAAGGGGCATTTTCCTACGCAAACTCGGCAGACTCCTTTGTATGTTTGTTACTTAATCACTCTAAAACCTCTGAACGGAATTGGACGTATCCAACTTCGTCCAGTTCCGTTCACACGTAGCCTAAAGACATGTATTAACATTTAGCATACTTTTTATCCAGGTACATTAGTAATTTTCCTAGGATACCTGTAAAACCACGGACAAAAATTAGTTATGAAATAAGCAAGTCAGCAGATTGGTAATTAACGTGCTGCCGAGACCTTTTACTGCCCTGAATTTAAATTGACAGAAACAACATGCAATTAAAAGTCAGCATATTCAATGATTAGGTACTCTTAGCATGCGCGAACGCAACCACAAAGTCAGCGCAACAAGTGCATGTGACGTAGACATAATTTGACACTGCAGTCATAGTATAGGCAAACACAGTAGGATCACTGGCAGTTGAATTTCTTTTCGTGTCTCCGGACGACTCCATAATCGATCAGAGTGGACGTGGTGCAAAAAGCATATCAAATCAAAACCAAATCAGATCCATTTTACTTGCCAAAATGAAGGTTTACAATGATCTTAAAACTATAATGGCCCCATTACATTCTACTATTACAGATGGTGTGCAAATATTTAATTTTTACCTGCACTGTGTTCTTATCATTCAAATAACAATATACATTCAAAAAAAGAAAAAAATACACAGCAACAACAAATAAGATCTGATGCATAAGGATTATATGAACAAATTAAATACCTAATTGATGTTATCCCTTTTTTTTTTCTTTTATGGCAACTGAGCCGATGTCGACTATACTGCCAGCGTCATGTGGTGACGGCAACGCAAGGTGAGCCGCAGCCGTCGAACTTTGCACTCCGTGGTAGTTGTGTAGTTATGTTATTAGTTTAGTAGTTTTTTCTAAAATACAAACACAAAGATCTCGATTGGAGTTCACAGTAATAACACAGTAATAAAAACCACTAAAATCGAAAACATTCAAAACAAAAACAAAGCACATGTTAAACCTTCACCACTACCAACGGAAGTCCCTTTATTTTATACTTTGAAAATTCAAACAACAGAGTTACACAGACCAATCACAAGCAAGATTCGTTATACCTATATCAACAGATAAAAGTTTAATAAAATGTCAGATCCTGGAGTTTCAGCCCTTGCGATTGCTTCAGGATCTAGGGCATAAGAATGTGACAAAATAAAAGTACTTGTGACTTTTTACAACCTTCACTTCAACCTTAATATGCTCACCGCCCACCTTGAGAATATATTTTTTTCTAGAACACCCCCATGTTTAGGGTTCCGTACCCAAAGGGTAAAAAGGAACCCTATTACTCCCGCTCCGCTGTCCGTCCGTCCGTCTGTCACCAGACTGTATCTCATGAACCGTGATAGTTAGACAGTTAAAATTTTCACACATGATGTATTTCTGTTGCCGCTATAACAACAAATACTAAAAACAGAATAAAATAAATATTTAAGGGGGCTCCCATACAACAGACATGATTTTTTTTGCCGTTTTTATAGATAATGGTAACGGAACCCTTCGTGCGCGAATCCGACTCGCGTTTGTTTTATTTACCACCTATTGAAAATCTGAAACAGCTATTGTCGGCTAACGTCGTATTATATAGTCGTAAGATAGGATATATAATTTTCTCTGCGCCTTCTACTTACTGCCCCTCTGATATTCTCAAACCCCCACAAGGGGGCGTTATCGCCCACTTTGAGAATCTATGGTCGAGTCTAGAGATGTGTGACCATGTTCAAGCTTGAGACTTGATAATTCTGAGCTTCACGCATTTCGACGCACTGTGGCAACGATCTACATTATTTTTTTGACCCAGATTTTATTATTTAGAACGTATATTCAGCTTGTTTTTTTCCTATCAGCCTTGATTTAGGACACAAGACATTTATTTACTGTGTAGATGAAAAACAACGTATGATGTAAGTGTAGGCTATCAACGGCAGTATGACAACTGCATACGATTATGTGTAATTCGACACAAGAGAGGAGCAGTCGTGGTCCAATGGAGCCTTGATGGGCCAGTGGTAATGATCACGACTTATGAGTTGTAGATCTTAGATTTGAACTCAGAGTGGTGCTTTAATAATCAGCCTATTACGTAATTTTCCCACTGGTCTCGTCTCTTTGAGAGAGACAGGCGCTTTAGTTTGTGTAAATTATTTCGACACCACTACTCTCAAAACGGTGAAAGAAAACATGGTAAGGAAACCGACATGCCCTAGAAAATTCAAAGACATGTAACATCCATCAACCCGCACTTGGCCCGCGTGGTGGATTATGGTACACCCCATAGAGAATATAACCACTAGAGAGCGTATGGGCCGATTTCTTCGAAGCACACGACTCACTACTGCGGGCCGGGGGATGAGGAAGAACGCGCGGCTGCAATTGGTCAGTTCAAGGTCAAGTTGCATCGTTAGGGCTGCTTTACTTCATTAAGAGAAAATAGTCGATATCGATAAAATGGACTTTAACATTATAATAAATACTAAATCAAAATCATAGAAATAATATTTATTCAAAATCAATCAATTACAAAAAAAAATCCCGGAAATGGACTGATCGGCCCCGGTCGGGGACAGAAAGAACTAAAAAATCCCGGGAAATACAAAAAAAAAAAAAAAACCGACGAACTGAAAACCGAGGAGGTTCTCAGTTCGTCGGTATTTCTTTTTTGAAGTCGGTTAATAGTAGATAGTTATTTTATTAAAGTATGTGAATTGAATAAAAAATGTATTCATTTTATTTTTCTCGATATCAAGTTTCAGCTATTAAAGATAACAGCACTATTTTTTACGATAAACATACAAAAGGAAAGAAAGGGCTAGAAGCATTAGAATTGTCTAATACAAGAACGAGACTTTTCCAAAAGACATCAACGCGCGACTCAAAAAGTGTGCTCGTTTACCCAGCCACCATTTTAAATAGACCCCTGCAGTGGCTTATAATCTGATTAAATCAAAAATAATTTTTCGTAATGTTTATGTACCGATGAAAAGTTATGTCATCCTTTTTGTAACTAGATGTCTAAGAATGTTTCCCACACCACTTCACCGCGCATGAAGGCATTTTGATGCGTTATAATTGCATAAACGTTATAAAAAAATTATATTAATTTAGCGTGCACGCAGGTCTAACACTTGGACACAACTAAAATTGCTACTAGTACCGTAGCCTATACATAGGCGACAAAATACTAATAGTTTTCGTGCGTCGGGGCACTGTATACGCAGTCAAGTGGTTATAATAGTCTTTGGTACACCCCCTCTTACAGAGAGGAGACCTGTGTCCCAGCACATTGTAGGCTAATTATGCTGTATGCTGCAGAAGAGACGAATTATAGTAGCACGTGCTACTTTGAATTAAGGTGTGTCTATCACATTAAATGGACAATGAATAGTACAGACGCCAGCACATCAAGCTACTAAAATCTGTCGAATTTCTTTAATAGATTTTCAACTTTATCACTAAGGCATTAGGTTCAAAGTTGATTGGGAAAAATTGACAGTTTCGGGTAGCTTGATGTGCTGGCGTCTGTACATACTTAATCCTTTCATATCATAGTATGTGCTGATTATTTCAAAAACGGATATGGCAAAATACTTTAGCGCCCTAATCGTGTAAAGATTACATCAAGATTACATGTTCTGAGTAACCAATGATTTTATTTCTTCCAAAAAAGCCTAAGTAAGTCCATTTTTTTTTAAGATTTGCTCTAACTGACTTGAGTTGAGTTTATTTCGGCAAATCTTCTAGATAGGAAATGTCGACATCAACTAGCTTGTAAGCAAACCCGATATCTAGAACTGATCTACTTATCCAACTTACAATATTTTACATAATTCCATTTCACCTGTAGTGCCGTAAGGTCAGCACCACGAGGGCATAAAATGACATAATCCGATACTTGACAGCGGCGCCGGCGCTGGCGCCAGAATCAGGTTACGGCAGTGAGGCGGTGTTTATCAAATGACGGCGCGACATTGTTAGTTGCCATGGACATTTGATAGGGTTCACGGCTTGTATGGACGTGCAAAATACGAGAACATACAGGGTGGGTGTTAGAGACATCGACGAGCACACCGTAACCATGAATTCGGTTGTTTCATAGGAAAGCGCAATATCTTCTCGTCCCACATACCGCAATGTCTCAAGAAGTCTTTAACCAGTGCGTGTGGCCAGTGACCTATGGCACTCAACGTGGTGGCTCACAATGGGCCTTATAGAAGGCTAAAAGTCACCCAAAGGGAAATAGAGAGGTCTGTGTTTGGAGTTTCCCTGAGTGATCGAATCAGAAATGAAGAGATCCACAGGAGAACCAAGGTGACCAACATAGCCCGAAGAATTGACTAACTTAAGTGACAGGGCAAATTGCTCACAGAACAGACGGCCGATGAGGCCAAAGGTTCTGGGGTGGCGACTGCGTACCGAGAGACGTAGTGTTGGAAGGCGTCCCTTAAGGTGGACCGACGACGTTGTGAAGGCCGCAAGAACCCGCTGCATGCGGGAAGCACAGAATCGGAGAAGTGGAGGTGCTTGGGGAGGCCTGTGTCCAGTAGAGAACGCAAGGCATTAAGTCCGCCTTTGTACAGACGCCAGCACATCAAGCTACCCGAAACTGTCAGATTTTCCCAATCAACTTTGAGCCTTATGCTTCAGCAATAAAGTTGAGAATATATTAATGAAATCTTACAGATTGTAGTAGCTTGATGTGCTGGCGTCTGTACCTTTTTGTGTGCGAAAAGTTTTAATAAATAAACGTCTTTCGGTTGAAATGATGATGATGATAGGAAAGTGCTACTATTAAATAACCGACTAGAAATCAGTCAGTGCAGTGTTCTTCAGAATCAGGTACTGAATCTATGGTTAACAGGTTGCGCGTCGATGTCACCGTCATCTTGTATTTGTCGAGGCTTCTGTAGTTTTCGGATTTTTCATTGAATCATAGAGAGGTTGTAAGAAATGTCAGTATAAATACACATGGTCCTACTGCATAAACACGTAACTTATTTACTTATTTATCCTCACGCTAGAACGCCATCCAGCAATTACACCAACGGAGCAAAAACTCACTTCATGTGCTGGTTTCCATCCATCCTATGCGCGGTGGACATCGAACGGGCGGCGATGTATCACGCACGCTTACTCGTCCTCAAGACATTTCTCTATAGCCCCATCACTCCTTCCATATTACGCACATTACTTGCGAATTTTTGAAACACAATGTTTTTCCAAAACAAATACATTAAAATTGGAAAAAAAAGGAGAATTTTATGGTGTCACACCTTAAAATTCATATAATTCATCCTAACTTATCATCACGCCCATATTCCCCTAATGGATAGGCAGAGGGGTACCCATAGTACACCCACATTTCACCGGCCATGTTCAGGTCCCATGTACCTAATAGGTGGCGAGCCTATTGTCATCAAATATAATACATAATATACTAATATTATAAAGGCGAAAGTTTGTGTGTGTGAGTTTGTATGTTTGTTACTTCTTCACGCTCAAACGGCTGAACGGATTCGGATGAAATTTGATACACAGATAGTTTAGATAAAGATAAAGATAAAGATATATTTATTTGTAAACATGTGTAACATTATACATATACATGCAAATGTGGATGTAAAAGTGAAAATATGAGTTTCAACACGTTTTGCCACCATTGGCGTACAAAATAAATTATAGCCACTTGAAATATGACACAATTAACACAAAAAAAAGCATAACAAAATTAAAATATAACACAAATAGATTAGAAACTATCGTTTAAATAATCTTTAACAGAATAATAACATTTTTCATTGAGTAACTTCTTAAGTTCTCTTTTGAACAAGTTTGGCTGGTGTATATTTTTAATAACCTCTGGAATCTTATTATATATTAATGGTGCCATACAAAACACGCTTTTATGGAGGAGTGCTGTTTTCGCAGAGTGAGGCTGTAAGAAATTCTTATATTTAGTACGTCTATTTCTAGTGACATTGTCTGACAAAAGAGGAAACCAGTAAGGATTGTTTCTAACAAATAAAGCTATTTCCAAGATGTATAGTGACGGAAGCGTCAGTATATGGTATTTTATAAACAGTGGTTGACAGCTGTCGGTACTTTTGATCTTAAACATAGCCCGAATACAACGCTTTTGCATTTTAAATACCATTACCATTTATAACCGGGATTAACACATAGGATACTTTTTATCCAGATATTCCCACGGGATCGACACTTATGTGGGTGAAACCGCGGGGCGCAGCTAGTACATAATAAAAGGATAATAAACTTTTTATAGAAATCCTAAGAACGGCCTTTCCTTTGGGGTTCCTCCATTAACCCTAACATTATAGGTATATCATTTCCTAATTCTAGCCCGAGAAAAATTCTCATTTTAATAAAATTAGACCAACCAGAAAATTATAGAAGATTATGCTGAACACGGAACCCTAAAAGCACCGCATTAAGAAGTACCTTGTCAGACAAATCAATTTTATAAGCATACGTGGTAGTTTCAACTGTTACAAAATATCATGCGTCAGCGACAAGTTCGTGTGATTATTGCGATTCGATACACAAGCTGCGCGCGCGCAGTTTCATCGCACGTGTCAAAATTATTAATAACATTCGGTTTGTTTTGCTGGCTTGAGTATGAGTCATGAGGTTTAGTAATCTTTTAGGTTGGAATGTGTGATTTAAAATTGTTTAAATCACGAGTTCAAAGGTCATTCGGTATCGTCCTTTGCAGAAAAAATGACTTTTTCTTTAAGCTTCATTTGAAGGTCAATTTCCGTACAATCGAACGGGGTGACTATGTGCCTGGCAGGTGAAAATGTGCAATTAATAATCTAACTCAAATGTGTTTAACGCCATATTTTTAAATCACTAATAGATTCGTAATAACTCGTGAATCTATTAGTGATTAAAAATATGGCGTTAGGTACCTACCTACTGGGCCCTAACAGTAGTCGATTCAAAATGAAGAAGGTTTACCAAACTGTACTAGTGAACGGGAATACTTTTGTGCAAAAGTCGGTTCGCAGCGGGTTGGCACTGTTTGCAATTATCTACGGGGAATAAAAAATACTGAATGATTTTATTGAAGAAGTTGGTGTTGGGACACACAAACAGTATATAGAAAATGCGTCAAAAACAAGAAGATTCTTATGTTTTTACGACATAGATAGCTTAAAAACTAAACAAAGAAGAATATTTAGACATAGGAAACATACTAGACATGTCATTGATTTCGATAATGAAGATTTGGGACGTGAAATAAATAACCTCCAGTTATTGTCGAGGACTAGAAACCAGTCGATTCAGGAAACATACTAGGTGGGTAGGCATATCAATGTGTTATGAAAATTTAGAACGTGAATTAAATGACCTCTGTTTATTGTCAAGAACTAGAAACCAGTTTATTTTAGTATTGGTACTAAAATACCAATTTACCAACCATATACCAAACAAATACCAATATACCAATTTTAGTATTGGTACTCTCGATTAAAATTCGTGTTTTGTTGTGTAAATAGAAAGGTGTGAATTGAATAGATAAACTGTGACGAGGCAATGTGATTGATTTCGAGATCGGAATCTGTCTGAAGTTCTAGATCGATGTCAAAATGTCCAAATGTCATAGACTAGCGGTCTTTCCGCTATAACTAGTAAATCTTATCATAATAAAATAGTGTATTGCCGTGCGATTCTGTAACCATCTCACCGTGAAAACTTGGCTGAAGTGAGCGTGGAGTGAGTCGTCAATAGTGTCAATCCCTAGCATCAGTATGACTCACAGCTCACTTTAAGCTCACTTCACCTTAGTTATCACGGTGAGATTTTTCGAGAATCGACCGGCTGGGTACACCTTTTTTACAAAAAGACCTACCATCAAGCCGTTATCTACACATTCTGTACATCAAACTAACTTAGTGCAAAAATAATTGCTGGAAAACGACTTTGATTTTAGCTGTGAAACTCGTATTCGGTCTGCTTAGTGTGCATGTAACGGTACGTGGGAGTATTTACCAGTTGTTTCGTAAAGAAACATAAAAAAAAAAGTTAGAAGTTTGACTTCAATGTGCCTGTTAATAACGGGAATCGAGAACAAATATATTCTTTTACTTTTGTACAATGTGCTCTTTTCCCCTTCCACCCCTCTCTATCTCAAGAAACGTTTCCAATTTCTGTGCTATTACTATGAAACGCCTGCCCATCACCACTTCGTAGTGCTTTTGATGGGAAGAAGAAATGGCGCATTCCACAGCAGCACAGCTATCTGTTAGAAGAACCGTAGATTTTCTTCAAATCCTTTGTACTTTATTTCTTTCTTTACTTTATTTATGGCTCTGAAATGAAAAGAATATTTCGTAAATATGCTTTCTCTTTTACCACGTGTATGAGAATCAAACAACCCATTCACCGCTATATTAATCAACAATCCAAGCTCTACCGAAGTAGGAAGTACTTACTAGTTTTCCAATAAGACTCACACCACACGTGTAGCCATTCACGATTAGATTCACATCTCGTGCCTCGTGTATAGTACTTAAGATTGCGTTTCTGATTTACTACTACGATTTAACGACAGTTTTACAAACTTTTCTCATGGGTTGAATAATCAATTTTTCCGGATATACAACGTGTAACGGTAAATGCGCAAAACCTCAGACACCCCAACTGATTTTTAATTCAATTGCCCGATTTAGACAGAAAATAAGCCATTAAACAAATTGTAGAGGTTTTATGTGGTGTTTTACTGGCAATTCTGATCGTTTCTTGCGTCTGCGACGACGCTCAATCGAAGGAGGAGTCGTCACCGGGCCGCTGCGCCGGGCTGACATTGGCTTGCTTGACCTATTAATAAATAGACACGGCAATGTTTTTAATGAAGATTTTTTGAAAAATGTGACCTATATTAAAAAGTGGTTCAATAGATTCTGCTCGTTATTCTGATCAAACTATTTTCAGGTTTTGCGCATTTAACGTTACACGTTGTATAACGTAATTATGAATTTTGTTTCAAATTACAGTTTCCCGCCGAAATTTTGGACGCCATCTTTTTTCCGTGGGTGTTGTCAAAAGCCACTTTTGGAGTCGGGATTTCGGGAAGCTTTTGCAGTGCGGTGCTGTCTAAAGTTATAAGTATCTATTTTCGAGGCTACGTCCCGCCAAAACCAGGCCGCCATCTTATCTCGTTGGTTTTAAAAAATTTGACAGATCTGTCTAAACAAACTACAATCTCTAAACTACCTTACCTTTTCCGAAGTATTTTGGGGTCGGCTTCCAATCCAACCGCATGCAGCTAATTACCAGTAATTTATATGGAGCGATTGTCTATCTGAGCTTCACAACCCAGTTACTGGGTAACACGATACCTCTTATTAAGAATAGATGACTGTTCAGTTTATACTTAGGTAACTTAGTAGACTTGTCTATGAGTAAATTTTAGGATTTTGCAAGTAACTGTCTTGGAAGATATAGGTACCTCTTATGTACAGACACCAGACCGTCAAGCTACCCGAAACTGTAAAAATTTCCCAATCAACTTTGAACCTTATGTATTAGCGATAAAGTTGAAAATCTATTAAAGAAAGACAGAATGTAGTAGCTTGATGTGCTGGCGTCTGTACTAAGTATAAGACTTGATATAAATCAATACATAATTTATAATTGCTTGTATTGGTAAGATGTAATTACGATAATCCTCTT
Source organism: Eremobia ochroleuca (assembly GCA_949629135.1). NCBI lineage: Eukaryota > Metazoa > Arthropoda > Insecta > Lepidoptera > Noctuidae > Eremobia > Eremobia ochroleuca. The sequence goes on along the minus strand of OX451385.1, from coordinate 7,616,711 downwards.
GTCACATAATAATCACAAGAAACTTTGATAGACAGCCATCTTTACCAACACTCATTATAATAATTATTATTATCCTTGCGGAAAAATCTTGTTCTAAGACAAGCCTTGCCATCAATGCTACATTTATACTAGAGTGCACGACCCTATTAAAGCCACACACACACACACACACACACACAGACACTCACTAGTGATTAAATTGCCTTATAATTACAATCAATAAAATCGAACAGACGTAAAGCAGATTCTCATAGCTAGTAACAAGATTAGCTGTTATGAGACAATGTTTTCCATTCATTCAAAAGTCATCATAGAAATAATAATTTTAATCAGCAAAGGTTTAATAAGTTATCAGAGTAGGTATTGCGATAACGGTTAAAATTTATAAACAATGTCATAGTTCTGTACTACGCAGGGGTTTCCAACTTTGTGATAAGAATGGCGACTACAATAATGTTTCAAACTGTTGAGTTTTTAGCACATATTGTGGAGACCACAAAACAGAGCCATTATCGTGCTTTGTATTGTAGGTATTTTCCACAAAACTAACAAGCATATTGCTTGGTTTTCGTTGGTCGGTAACAATGGTTTGTTACTGCCCTTTCTTTGATCACTCCGCACTATAGAACCTGTGATAAACGTAGAAATTACCTGTACTAACCAATCTGGGTATCTGGGTATGGTATGGGAAGCTCCCAAATACTCGTAGAAATTAAAACTCTCTTTACTATTTCTCTTGGGGCCCGTGGGTAAATAATAGCCGCACAGGTCGATCGATCAGGTTAAGCTACGCTTGCCGCAGTTGGGCTGTGGATGGGTGACAGGTGGGATAACACTGAAAGCTCACTCCACGCTCACTTCACATAAGTTTTCACGGTGAGATGGTTACAGAATCGCACTGCTGTATCGCCATTCGTGGAAGCTATTGTGATGCACCTACGCTACATCAACTAGAAGGACAGAATTTTCATTAAACAGAAGATTTACATCAGTGTTTAATCTGGGAAATACTACAATAAACAAGCAGTATAAATTCCAAGTTTCTATGCGAGTAACCTTGCTGTCAGTTACATCATGGTGTTGCTCAATAGCGGTTTTTATTCGATTAGTTTGTTTAAGTCCCACGTCCGATGCGTCATGGCGACCGTTAAGTATGCACGTGATGGTCAGTACATGTGTCGGTGGATTGTTATTGTTTTTCTTTTCAAGGTAGACCGCACGGCTAGACTTGACTTGAGGCACTGTTAAAAAAAAGAAAGAAAGAAAAAGAAACGTGTGCGGTCGACGGACTCCGTCAGGAATGAAATTATTGCGCGGTGCTCGCACGCACACACACTCGTATTTATTATAATAAAAAGAGACAGACAGAGAAAGAGAAAGAGAGAGAGCCAGTTTTTAGAAGCTGAGTTGTCACCATCTTGCATTTTTATTTTGACATCGCTGTCGGCTTTAGTTCCAGTGACTGGGTTGTGGAGGTCAGATATGCAGTCGCTCCATGTAAAATACTGGTAATCAGCTGCATCTAGTTAGACTAGAAGCCGACCCCAACCAAGTTGGGAAAAATGTTAGGCAGATGATATCGGCTTTCGTACCCTCAAAAACCATGGAAACGACACCCATGATGAAAATTTTGAAAGTTTTCGCTGCCGCCATCTCGGATTTTTAATTTTGACCCAATTCAACGTTCTCTCTCTCTGTCTCTTTATATTATAAGAAGAGAAAGTCGCAGGGCGGGCATGACGCTTTTCTGCCATCTGTCTAATGTTTTCTCAAATGAAGCTGAGGCAATTTTCAGCTCAGCCAGATAGAGACAGGCTTTTTAGCTTATCACCTGATTTCCTGGACAAAACCATTAATGGGGCCGGCTGTAAGATTTTTTTTTTACTACTAGTAAGGTATAACTACATACATGACTACAATCAAACCATACTTAGGTTTAAGTAGGTACACAGAACAGATAAAAGAGGTTTTTCGCTTTTATTCGTTCTGCGCTCAGGTACTTACTGTCTAAAACACAATTGGACCTTGATGTGTGCAAGTATACATAATTGTCATCCATCTTTGGCCTGAACCCCAGACGGAGTATCACTATCAGTAGCAATGGCTTTCATTTTGACAGTTCAACATCATTCATTGCGTCATTTACGTTGTTGAGCAGACAAATTTTTCGAACATATGAAGCAATATCCTTCAAAATCATTCAGATTGTGATCGTAAGCTTGTGTGTTACGCAATTAGGGTAAATTGTTCTATATTATTTAGGTATTAGTTTCCGGTAGAATAATTTCAAAAATACATCCTTTATAACTCATTTACATGGGACATCCCAAAGTTTACATAACGCTCCCGCAGACAAGCGTGACTCTACGGTGTGACGCGATTCTGGTAGAGAAATATCCATGAAGTTTTCGTAGACATTTATCTACTATAGTCGTATCGTGCTTGTCTGCGGGAGCCTTTATAGCTCAGAATACTCCAGTCTAAATAAATTACCACGCAAAAACGTTTACCTCCAAGATAATTCTAGTATCAGTTACAAGCTAAAGATTAACTCGGGTAATTATGATGTTAATCGTCACAGATGGTCACGATTCGTGTGCCTCTGATAAACAATTAACGTCAGCGTAAAAACCTTTCTTTTATTGTATTCTAATGACATAAAAATACCTTCGTTTGTAGGAAAAAGGCGAAAAGCCCCGAGATTTTCATTTAGTTGTTCCTTTGTTAGTTAAAGTCACGCGATTTCTTTTAATTAGGTTTTACCTGAAGTCTTGTGCACGTGATAAAACCTCGTCAATAGTTTATTTTTTTTTTACTGAAACGTGTAAATCATTATTATTGATTGTGTTACATAGAAAAATGACACGCCTGCATACCTCAGTGGGTTGAGCAGAAGCGTATCGTAGCGGTACACTCAGTATATTTTTTTTGGGTTGGTGGTTTTTAAAATGGTTAGATGGTTTAAAGGGGCTCGTGGCTAAGTAATAACAGCACGGGTCGATCGCTCAGGTCCAGCTAGGCTTGCCGCGGTTGGTCCGTGGATGGGTGACCATCTTTACATACCAAGACCCCTCCGTGCCTCGGAAAGCACGTTAAGCCGTTGGGCCCGGCTGTCATTCGTGGATCTTTGACAGTCGTTACATGTCGTCAGAAGCCCAAAAGTCTGACAATCAGTCTTACCAAGGGGTTTCGTTTTACCCAGTGACAGGGTTGTGGAGGTCAGATAGGCAGTCGCTTCATGTAAAATACTGGTACTCAGCTACATCCGGTTAGACTGGAAGCCGACCCCAACATAGTTGGGAAAAGGCTAGGCAGATGATGATGGTTGGTGGTTTTTAAAGCATATCTTTTTCGCGTTTTGAAGACAGAAATGTGGAGTTAAAATTTGATGCTTACATGCATTTTGTATCTGATAACGATAATTTTCATTAAAAGCGTCTAACGGACTTCTGCGAGTTGGCTTCAGACCCTCGTACGCCACCCAAAGGTCGGGGACCCCAGGGTTCCGAGATATGTCGAAGACACCATAATAATGTTATTTATGACAGTGTGGCACCCACTGCTACATGACGTACTCACTATTCGAATGAAACCTAATTCGTTTTAGCAGTAGGATCGATTCTTCTTCTTCGTGTTGCTGGGACGACTGAATTTTAAATCTTGTCTTGTTGTTTCTGCATCAGCCGTGCGATTCTTTAACCATCTCACCGTCAAAACTTGGGTGAAGTGAGCGTGGAGTGAGTCATCAATAGTGTCAAATCAATCAATCATCAACATGACTCACAGCTCACTCTAAGCTCACTTCACCTTATTTATCACGGTGACATTTTTCCAGAATCGACCGGCAGGTGATTGAAGAAAGCTTTTGGCCCCAAGATGTCGTATTCCGCCGCTTTCGCGGACAAGTGCCACCGGAGCGCACAAAGACTTAGTGCAACTGAGTGATACTAACATAGTTTTTAAGTTTTATTTACTAACACAAATTGTTATATGTATACTTAAGATAAGGTATTTATCTTTGTTACCTGAAAATAAATGGTTTTATTATTATTATTATTATTTTATGATTAAAACCAAATTAAAACCTCTGCGCTGGCACCGACAACGCCCTGGAAATCCAGGGCAGCGCAAAGGTCACTTTGACTGCATGTTTTGGGACACAGAAGGCAGGATAGCGAGTAGGGCATGGTTTGTGACATAGCTCCACAATTACACCCAACTGCTGTTCCGTCAAGGTAGTCCAATTTGACAAGTAAGTTCGATTATAGACCACAGAAGGTTGACTATCTGCTAGCCATCTTAATCACAAACTCACGCGATTTGTTTTAATTAGGTTTTACCTTGAAGTCTCGTGCACGTGATAAAACCTCATCTATTGTTTTTTTTTACTGAAACGATATTACCGCTGTCAATATTACCGGTGAGGGGCCCGTGGCTAAATAATAACAGCCGCACAGGTCGATCGATCAGGTTAAGCTACGCTTGCCGCGGTTGGTCTGTGGATGGGTGACCATCTTTACATACCGAGACTCCTCCGTGCCTCGGAAAGCACGTTAAGCCGTTGGTCCCGGCTGTCATTCGTAGATCTTTGACATTCGTTACACGGGTCGTCAGCAGCCCGAAAGTCTGACAACCAGTCTTACCTAGGGGTATCGTATTACCCAGTCACTAGGTTGTGGAGGTCAGACAGGCAGTCGCTCCATGTAAAATATCGTATTCAGCTGCATCCGGTTAGACTAGAAGCCGACCCCAACATAGTTGGGAAAAGGCTAGGCAGATGATGATGATATTACCGGTGTCGATTGACCCCCATCGCAGACCGGGGTCTATTTAAAGCCAAACAAGCCGAGGAGGTCAAATGGCTGTGCGGCTTTTCCAAAGAATGGCATAGTTTAGTATTGTGAGTGGAAACTATGTATAATGAAAATAGAACAATACCACCTAAACAGTGGATGTTTTAAATATTGACTATTGTTGCTATTATTACAGAATACAATGTAGTTTAGGACTTATTGTAAACCGCCATTATAATAGGTAAATAGTTCAATACTATTCCAACATTGTATGATTGTGTTACCTATAAAGAGCTCTTATGACACAATAGTTACCCATACCTTCATAATTATTACATTTGGACGTAATTGTACGGTCATCGGCAAGCTGTGAATATTAAGATATACTTTGGACTACCCCTTCGACTTCTACAACGTGTAACGTTAAATGCGCAAAACTTGAAAATAGTTTGATCAGAATAACGAGCAGAATGAATTGAACCACTTTTTAATATAGGTCACATTTTTCAAAAAATCTTCATTAAAAACGTTGCCATGTCTATTTATTAATAGGTCAAGCAAGCCAAAGTCAGCGCGGCGCAGCGGCCCGGTGACGACTCCTCCCTCGATAAAGCGTCGTCTCAGACGCAAGAAACGATCAGAATGGCCAGTAAAATTAGAATAACACATAAAACCTTTACAATTTTTTTAATGACTTAGATTCTCTGTGAAATAGGTCAATTGAATTAAAAATCAGTTGGGGTGTCTGAGGTTTTGCGCATTTAACGTTACACGTTGTATAAGGCTGTCTGTCCATGGACGCGGAGCGAGGCTGCGGAGCGGCCATTATATAAAATTTTGTCATTATTTCAAGACTTCTAATGTTAAATATTGTTTAGAATTTTATTGTCAAAATTACTATTTGGCATTGCAGTTTTTATAAACGGTTGGCTGGTTCTGGCTCTCATACCATTATCAATATTCAATCAACAATAGTATGAAGATCGAAGTCGCCAATTAATAAACAACGCAGTCTAATTGTTAGGTAGGTACACTCTATATTTAGATGTAAAATTCCCTACATAACAATAACACCAAAAAATGTATCAGATATTTTGAATCAACTGTCACTTTCTATTCACAGTAAACAATACAAATACAACTCATTGTTAAAACATTCAATTCATGACCAAAATATTTTGACACTTCAGGGTGGCGCTAGTTGTAAGACTATCTGTCAAACTCAGTAATTTTTTTTTTAGTTCCCCATTTCGCCACCAGCTAAGTTAAAGTGATCAGTCTGTCAACAAATAATTTCAGACAGTCACGAGGCGCCTTTCAAAGTGCAAAGCCAATCTAACAATACATTTCAAAACCAATTAAAGTACAATTATCACCCTTATGGATATAAGTTTAAGCATTATGTAAATGTTAGTCAACGGTAAATGAAAGTTTGTTCAGGAAATGCTGCCAATTTTCTGTCAAAACATTCAGCTCATCTCGGAGCCTTGGCCTGAAGTTTCACAGAAATTGTAATTATAAATCTGAAAAAAATATTTCATTTTAAAAGTCATCACTCACTATAACCGCACCGCTCCAGCATAGTACCGGCCCGGCATCGGCAGCGCCTTGGAACAAAGCAATCCGCTTGTAACCAACGCACCATCAGCAAGACGACTGCTCGCTGCTGGCACGCCACAGCAGTGCGATTTTGTAACCATCTCACCCTGAAAACTTAGGTAAAGTGAGCGTGGAGTGAGCTGTCAGTGTCATCCCACCTGATACTAGGGATTGACCAAGCATACATTTACAATCATAATTTTAATAGTTAATATTTTTTATGTTAATTCTATTGATAATTTTATATATTTTCAAAACTAGTATTTTAATTGTCAAAACATTACTATTTTGTGGGGTTTTTAAAATAATATATCAAAAGCACGCTTTTCACGTTTCACTACCACAGTGGCGTAATTAAAAAAAAAATTAAAAATCTAGGTTATTCGAATTCACGTCGTATCCCGCCATTTTTGTTCGATATTAGTATTTATGCAATTCCAAATAATTAGGTATTAAAACACTCATGTGATACTACACTGGCCTGTAAAACTAAGTACTACACTTTTTTCTAATCTATAGAAGCAAATTAAAAACAAAAAACTATATATTTGTAACACTTTTGACTTAAAAAAAAAAGATAAAACAGTAAAAATAGCTATTTTTGGCTTAGTGTCAAAAAACTGAATTAGCATTTATAAGTATGTTTTACATGTTATTTCATTTTTAATAACTGGTATTGCCTCCTCGGGCTCTGACTACAGCTTCGAGCCGGTTTGGCATACTGAACACGAGGTTTCGGAGCCGATGTTGGAGAATATTCCCCCATTCTTCTATCTGGGCCTGTTTTAGTGCTCTGAGGGTGGTAGGTGGTGGTATGCGGCTTCTGAATAGCCTCCCTAGCTCATCCCAGGCGTGCTCAATCGGGTTGAGATCAGGACTTCTTGATGGCCAAGCCATCACGCTGATACCAACCTCCTGAATATACTCTTGCACGACCTGAGCTGTGTGTGGCCGGGCATTATCATGTATCAGCATCGATCTATCACTCATATTTGCTAAATACGGCCCTGCATACTCGTTGAGAATCTCTTGGGCATATCTTTCCACAGTCAGAGTTCCATTTTCTATGGCCACTAACTCTGTGCGACATTCTGAAGATATGCCAGCCCGTACATGGACACTGCCTCCACCGTATCTACTCGACTCTTTCTGAGAAGCAGTCTTGAAGGTATCGCTCACCTGGCCGCCTGTAGACACTTTGCCTTCCATCAGAAGTGTAAAGTAAGAATCGAGACTCATCTGTGAAAAAAATTCTTGACCACTTCTTCATCCCACTGTATGTGTTCACGGCCGTATCACAGTCTCGCTACTCGATGCTCTTTCTCGAGTTTGGGCACTCGCTGGTCTTCGGGGTTTCAGATTTGCTTCAGCAAGTCTTCTTCTCCCTCTACTGTCACTAATGTAGTCCCTTCGGGTATAAAGAAGCTGTTGCTGGACTCCAACTGCATTAAATTGGCGATTTCTCAACACAGTGGAAACAATATAACGGTCTTCTCGGGCACTATTACACCTGGGTCTGCCATTATAAGGTCTCCTCAGATGGTTTCCAGTCTCTTTGTACCTTCGTTTCACCTTCCGGACCGTTCGTAACGTCACAACCACCATTCTTGCAGTACGACGCATGCTGATGCCTAGTTCCAGAAAAGTCATGATCCTAGTACATTCTTCAGGTGAAAGAGGCATGATAAATAAAATTTAAGTGCTGTTGTCTAACTTAGCTTTTGTAACAAGACTCATCATCATCTGTCTAGCCTTTTCCCAACTATGTTGGGGTCGGCTTCCAGTCTAACCGGATGCAGCTGAATTTCAGTATTTTACATGGAGCGCCTGCCTATCTGACCTCCACAACACAGTTACTGGGTAATACGATACCACTTGGTAAGACTGGTTGTCAGTCTTTCGGGCTTCTGACTACCCGTAACGACTGTCAAAGATCCACGAATGACAGCCGGGACCAACAGCTTAACGTGCTTTCCGAGGCACGGAGGGGTCTCGGTATGTAAAGATGGTCACCCAAGCACAGGCCAACCCCGGCAAGCGTAGCTTAACCTGATCAATCTACCTGTGCGGCTGTTATTATTTAGCCACAGGCCCCTCGGACCCTTTTGTAACAAGACACATCGATCAAGAAAAAATTTGAAAACAAAAACAGAAACAAAAAAAATGAATGGTAAAATTATAATTCGAAAAGGAATATTTTTGTTTCTAAAGCTTTTTTAGCCATTTCTTAAAAGAAGGTTCTCGACTATGAAGTTTTCATAAATACAAAATTAATCTGTTTTTCGAGTCCTTATTTCGAAAGTATATCTTGTGTACTTAAAAAGTTATTCCAAAAATGTGATACTTAGTTTTGCAGGCCAGTGTATTATCACAACACCCACATTCTTCTTTTAATACCCCTTATTATACAACAGTTGTTGCATAAATAACTATTAAAAATGCATAGTGCAACATGTTTTTATTGTATCTTAATTCTTAGATTATAATTGAAAAGGTCACGAATGTGATTGCAACAGGCAAATTAGTTCTTGTTACCTTTTAATGCATACCAAGCTATCAGTTTAATTAAAAATCACAGCATGAATCTAATTAGAAAAACCCAAAGTCTCGGCGTCTAGACTGTACAACCCTAATCTCTGCTAAGTCACGTTAATCCAAAAATACCTTGTTGGTTCAGTCTAGTGGATGCAATAATGATTTCAACCGGTCGATTCTCTAAAATCTCACCGTGAAATCATAAGTGAAGTGAGCTTGAAGTGAGCAGTGTCAATAGTGTTAATTCCTAATGACAGCTCACTTCCCGCTCACTTCATCTAAGTTCTCCCGGTGAGATTTTTACAGAATAGCACTGCTGAGCGCTATTTTGTTTCTGAATCTATGTATACAGGGTTACTGGTAACTCGACGTATTCCTTGCAGGACATCATAGTAGGGTTCAAATGCAACAAATTAAGCCACCAAATGTTCTACCGAAGTTCAGTAGTTTTTGAGTTAGTAAGGGTTTTAGATTTTTTGTGAAAAATCCCAGATTAAATTATTTGAAGCCAATTTGAAAATTATTCACGGGGCGGCTGTACTGAAATTGGAGTTATTATCATAGTTGACGCCGTAGCGGATCGTTTTTAATAATTAAAAGTTCAAAATGACTAAAACTTTGGTGAAGATCACTAATCAAACATTTTTTTTTTTTGTAATTTTTTCTATTACTTCATACAAAATGTTGTCTTAGCAAAAAAAAAATACTACACCAGGTGTACAAATTATTAGTAAAATATCCTTGTCTTATCAGCTATCTAAAAAGGTATGATTGTCAATACTTTTGCGTGTGTGACAGGGAAAGATAGAAGTTTTATGGGGAGCAGGTAAAATTGCGAGACGGTCGACCTATTGTTCTAAAACAATAGGTCGACCGTCGTATTATTCGTAGTTTTTACCTGCGTTTGAATTCCAAACACTCGGCAAGCTTTATGATTGGTCACTATTGTTCCCTCGGTACGAGACAGGGTGCGACTTCACAAAATCTGGTCGTCAGCGTTAGCTAGTTACAACTCTACGTTGCGCAAGTTCGTGTTTTGTTATCTGGCTATATCCCTGACTGTTGCCCCATATCTTGCTCTTGTGTTGTGCTGTGCGTTCATAAGTGCTGACTATGGCTGCATATTCTAATCAAGAATACGCTGACATATTGTACTGTTACGGACTTTGTGACGGTAACGCTGCTGAGGCGCGAAGATCATATCAACTGCGCTTTCCAAACCGCCGACTCCCCCACGTTAGTGTCTTCGGATCGACTTATCGGCGATTATCTGAAACTGGCAGTGTTCAAAGAAGCAGGCAAATTGACACTGGTCGTTCTCGGAGATACACGGCTGAGGACGAGGAGCTGATTCTTCAACGTTTTATTGACGAGCCCAACATATCTACAAACATCGTAGCGCGTGAGCTTGGTATGTCACAGTGGAAAGTCTGGTCTGTAGTTCAATTGTCAGGCCGACATCCATACCACTACCAACCCGTGCAGTCATTAGAAGAGGGAGATCCGCAGAGACGGCTTGAATTTTGTCGTTTCATGCTAAATGCCGATGCCGAAAGTGAAAACTTTTTGAAAAACATTCTGTGGACCGATGAGTCATGTTTTGACCGTGATGGTATCACAAATTACCACAATTTACATTACTGGGCACCGAAGGGAGAAGGAAACCCTAAGAAACTGAAACCAACCGCATCGCAGCGTAAGTTCTCGCTTAATGTTTGGATGGGTATTATCGACGATAAGTTAATAGGCCCACATATTTTACCCCGAACATTAAATGGGGAACTTTATGAAGATTTCCTAAGAAATCATTTAGCAGCACTGCTCACGGATGTACCCGAAGAAAGAAGGGCAAACATGATATACCAACATGACGGATGTCCAGCCCACTTCCGCATCACAATTCGACAATTGCTGGATGAAAACTATCCAAACCGATGGATTGGGCGCGGTGGGCCGATTCCGTGGCCTGCACGAAGCCCTGATCTGACGCCGCTAGACTTTTACGTCTGGGGTCATATGAAAGACCTAGTTTATGTGACCCCCGTAAATTCAATTGAAGAACTAAGGGAGAGAATAACAGATGCGGTGGACCAGATGAGGACCACAATCACATCAAGAATCACAAAAACCGAAGTGAGGAAGCGAATAAGAGCATGTATTCGAAACCGAGGGCAGCACTTCGAACAAGACGTGTGAAATACATGTTATTAAAGACCACAAATTGATATTGATTAAAAATAATAATAATTTTCACGAAATTGTTTAATTTGATTTTCCGAATAAACACCTTCTTGTACTAAATCAAAAACGATTTTCATAATGCAGTCCAAGACTTTGTATTAACTTTCATACCTTTTTGGATAGCTGATAAGACAAGGATATTTTACTAATAATTAGTGAACCTGGTGTAGTATTTTTTTTTGTGCTAAGACAACATTTTGTATGAAGTAATAGCAAAAATTACAAAAAAAAAATGTTTGATTAGTGATCTTCACCAAAGTTTTAGTCATTTTGAACTTTTAATTATTAAAAACGATCCGCTACGGCGTCAACTATGATAATAACTCCAATTTCAGCACAGCCGCCCCGTGAATAATTTTCAAATTGGGTTCAAATAATTTAATCTGGGATTTTTCACAAAAAATCTAAAACCCTTACTAACTCAAAAACTACTGAACTTCGGTAGAACATTTGGTGGCTTAATTTGTTGCATTTTAACCCTACTATGATGCAAGGAATACGTCGAGTTACCAGTAACCCTGTATTAATAATAAAGCTGAAGAGTTCGTATGATTGCGCTAATCTCTGGATCTACCATCTGCATTTGACAGCCCAATTCTCGAGGAAGGCTATAGGCTATAGGTTATTTAACATCGCTCTAGGACACTTTTGAGCCGAGCAAAGAGAAAAAAAAAATGGAAAATCCAAAAGTGCACGACTCATTACTGTTTTTTATTCATTTTAATTAAACTACTTTGAATAAAAGAGCCATTTTCAATAGGGTTCCTCCTATGGGTGAATCGAATTTATTAAAAAAAATGACTCAATTAACTGATTTTTTCGCAAGCTACAATGTTTCAGGTTTCACACTTGATTGACGGCATTTTTTTTAGAAATGTTTTGATGTTTTTTCGTTTCTACTGCATTAAATCATTTTTTGCAAAGTACAGAATTATCTATATCATGGTATATAAATTAAGTAGGTTCTTTGTACTAGCAAGAGTATAACAATGGAAACAGTTGCAGAACGGAGGCAGATTTACAGAATGAACGACTTCATTTATGGCTGATTTTTCAATCGACCGGTAATTTTTATTCGTAGAATAAAATTGACGTCTGACAGATCTTGTATGGATGAACTGTCAAAAATTCAAAATTATTCTAATAAAACTATATGGCGTTTTATAAATCAACCCTTAGTCTTTTTCTTTCTTACATATCTATTAGCCGTCATCTCAGAAGCATGCACAATCACCCAGCCTATAATGTTCCCACTACTGGGACAGGCCTCCTCTCTTCGAGAGGGTGTGGGCCGTAGTCCACCACGCGGGCCCAGTGCGGGTTGGTAGATGTCACGTCTTCGAATTTTTGGTTCTAGGACATGCTGCTTTCCTTCGCCGTTTTAAAAGCAGTGGTGATAAAATTATTTACACAAAATAAATCGCCTGCCTATATTCGAACCCTCAACCTACAAATCGTAAGTCAGGGCTCATATCTCTGGACCACCACTGCTTACCAACAAGGAAGCTGGCCAAAATGTGTTTGTACTCAAGGTACAGTTCTACCTACCTCTCCGAGGAATATAAGCGATATGTTATGAAAACATCTGACCTCCGTCATTCGTCAGCCATTATTTGGGCAGCTGCTGCCACACAATAGGTCTGGCCTGATAGCCCCACACAAAGGTAGGAAGGTAAAAAGAAACATTTCAACTATCAAACAAGTTGGCCGTCTCTTGTAAAAAAGTTATTAACAAAAGGATTAAAGGCTCGTACAGACAGGCGCGACGCGACGGCGCGACGCGATTCTGCGATATATATCCGTGGAACAATTTCTATGGAAACGCGCGCGACAATTCACACAGGGGCGGCTCCAATAGGACCTGAACATTTTGTATGGCGACACGGCGATATCGCGGCGATATGCGCGCAGCGACCGCGATTCGCGTCGCTCTAGTGTGAAAGGTGTTGCGGCGCGATAATATCGCAGAATCCTTTAACGAATATTGTGTAACAATATTTAGATTTAAAAAAGTATCCATAGAGTTTCTTGCCGGTTATTCTCCATAGGAACCTCATACTCTTTGGAATGGGCAATTAGCTTCATCTTCTGACAAACCGACCCCTTGACAATTCAAATGTGTTAGTAATTTTTTTTTTTTTTTATTGCTGAATGGGCCCGCTCTTGACCTCGATCACGCCTGATGGAAAGCGATGGATGGGGTCTATGATGTTTTAATTGGTTTAATTGAATAAAGAGTTGAGTTTTTTGAGTTAAAAGATTTGCCTTTACAGTTATGTAAAGGCACTAGCTGCGCAATCATTCATTCATCATGATCATTACTTAAGCTAGTAAGTTTTTTTCTTGATCTATTGTTCTATTGTGGACAAAACGGTTAATTTGCAAGTCAATCATTTCTTGACAGTCAATTGTCAATGGCAACATAGCATTGCATGAAGGGGATGCACAACCGTAATATCTAGGTCACGTTCTCACGCAGTCACGCTAAGAATCTGCGTTCTTCTAACAATCTTTTCTTACTCTGTCCTTCTCATACTTCTGGCTTTGTTCATTGTTCCTTTCATATTCTGTACATTCTTCTTTGGAATGCGCTTCCTCTTGATATCAGGACGGCCACCAGTCGGTATGCATTTAAGCGGAACTTGCAGAGTTATTTTCAAAACGAACAGTGTAGAGTCATCTCAACACCTCTCTCCATTGAATACGTTTTTAACCTATTTATGTATTTGTGTACGTTTTTTATTTATAATTCAATAATTTGAATAGTTTTTTTTTTAATCATTGTTCGGCTCAACCAAAGCACCTGCCATCTAATCTCATCACCACCCTTGGTTGACTGGTAGAGAATGCCTAAGGCATATAGTCCGCCTTTGTAGGTACCTTTTTGTGTGCGAAAAGATTAAATAAATACCTAAACAGTATAAGAATTTTTTGTACAGACGCCAGCACATCAAGCTACTACAATCTGTCAGATTTCTTTAATAGATTTTCAACTTTATCGCTAAAGCATAAGGTTCAAAGTTGATTGAGAAAATCTGACAGTTTCGGGTAGCTTGATGTGCTGGCGTCTGTACTATGCAACCCGATCCCAACATAGTTGGGAAAAGGCTAGGCAGATGATGTACTGTGCAACCCCGTCTATTTTGTAAAAATCTCAACGTGAAAACTTAGTTACTTAAAGTGAGTTTTCAATAGTGTCAATCCCTATCGCAGATCCTGAGCGTCAGGTGAAATGACAGCTCACTTCACCTACGTTTTCACTAATTAACGGTGAAATTTATTTATTTATACAACGTGTAACGTTAAATGCGCAAAACCTCAGACACCCCAACTGATTTTTAATTCAATTGACCTATTTCAGAGAGAAAATAAGTCATTAAAAAAAATGTAAAGGTTTTATGTGCTGTTTTAGTTTTACTGGCAATTCTGATCGTTTCTTGCGTCTGCGACGATGCTCTATCGAGGGAGGAGTCGTCACCGGGCCGCTGCGCCGCGCTGACATTAGCTTGCTTGACCTATTAATAAATAGACACGGCAACGTTTTTAATGAAGATTTTTTGAAAAATGTGACCTATATTAAAAAGTGGTTCAATTAATTCTGCTCGTTATTCTGATCAAACTATTTTCAGGTTTTGCGCATTTAACGTTACACGTTGTATACAACGTGTAACTGAATTAGTGCACGTTATGAATGTAGTTTGTTCAGAATCGTTTAAGAATCGATTTCTGTCATTTTTAATATAGATTTTTTATCCCAAAAATAATTAAAAATACATAAATTACTGTCACACTTCCGCTATACAGTCAAAACAAACCAAAATTGATGAAGTACCGACTACGCTACACCCTTATACGTGTGCGACTGTTTGCATGCGTAGATTTGTATTAGTGAAAAATCAATGTCGTTTACATAATAATAAAAATTGAGTGTATTTATTGTGATTTTAACATAATTCTCTGATTGGGGTATTTGGTGGCGTGCGTTAATTCCGGGACATGTTGTATAATACACAAAAATACATAACAAAAAAAAAATTACCGAACACTAAAAATATAAATTAAATTATAAATATTAAATTAAAAAAAAAAATTATTAAATTAAAATATTATTATTTTGGTAGTGATATTCTGCAAAAATCTGACCGTGAGAACTTAGGCTGAAGTGACCTTGAAGTGATCTGTCATCCCATCTGATAGGCATTGACAGTTCACTTCAAGCTCACTTCACCTTAGTTCGACCGGCTGCAGCGTTTTAAGAAGCTCCATATACCTACCAATTTTAAGCATAATTTCAAAAGATTACTGACAATGTATGTCACACATTTCTAATCTAAGCGAAATGGGCATATCTTAGGAGTTTGATCACGTCAGTTGGGCAAAAGATGGGGCATCACAATTTATAACTGCTGGTCGATTCTGGAAAAATCTCACCGTGATAACTAAGGTGAAGTGAGCTTAGAGTGAGCTATGAGTCATGTTGATGCTAGGGATTGACACTATTGACGACGCACTCCACGCTCACTTCACCCAAGTTTTCACGGTGAGATGGTTACAGAATCACACGGCTGTTGGTCTGTTGACATCTTTCACAAAAATTTCAAATATTTTCTCGGCAATTATGTTTTGATAAACAACGTGCAAAATCCTCACCGCGCGCTCTAAATAACCGTGCCATCCCACGTCTATAGTGAGTAGTGTTTGTAAACGTTTCGTTGACAGCCCATCACTCACTCACTCACTACTAGCTGTGATCTGTGGACCTGACGTCGATGTCACTGTCCTAATTATTAGCAACTATGTTGTTATTGGTGACAAATCTTTTATTTATTTGGGTATCCGTGACCCATACGGTATGAAATACAACTTGTAGGTTCCACCATAGAATAACATACATAAACTCACGCCATTTCCCCATGGAATCAGTATGTACTATACAGAGTCAAATTAAATTAGTTAGCGAAACTCTGCAGACGTATCGATATCTAAACACGATAAAATAAAACCTAAAAAAATTTGTTTTTTTTTTTTTTCTTAGGAGTTAACGAGTGCTGGTAGTGTTGTGACTTGAAGTATGAGATGAGAACATGTGTTTTATCGTTTTAAGATATCGATACGAATCACGTCTGTGAAGTATACACAAAAACAACTGATTTTTTTAACGTATATTTCAAGTAAATACACTAACAGCGGTCGATTATCCCACAAAAAAGTCATCAAATTATTTAATTTATTATTTGTTTTATCCTGTTTAGATATCGATACCCATCACGTCCGCGGAGTTTCTCTAGCTAATTTAATGTGAACCTGAATAGAACAAAAACAAGTAATAAAAAGGTTTTGAGGTATTTGTGACTCCAAAAAGTTTTAATATTACCTAAAGGCTAGAATATGCAGGTAACTATTAACCCCTATGTGATTTTTACTATACATGACTGTATTTATTTGTTTTATTTATTTTACCATTTATGTACACACATATACAAGGTGTAACTTAAATAACGCACAACCTCTTAAGGGGTCATTGTACACATCATTATGAACAACTTTTACTATGGGACCAAACCGGAAATCGCGAAAAATAAATCAGCTGTTCCCTACATTTTGACGAGTTATGCGAACATAAATGTAGGGAACAGCTGATTTTTTTTTCGCGATTTCAGGTTTGGTCCCATAGTAAAAGTTGTTCATAATGATCAGTACAATGACCCCTTAAGAGGTTGTGCGTTATTTAAGTTACACCTTGTATAAACAGACAATCAAAAACAGCACAGAAAAATAGGTACAAAGGTGATGCTTATTTTATAAGAAATCTCTTCCAGCATTCCTGCGATAGGGCAATAGATAGGGAGCTGTAGACAGCGAGTGAAAGAGTAAAGGAGACAAAAATCAATTATTCACTTAGTAAAACTAAACAAATACTATGAGAATATACTTACATACATACATACAAATAAACATACAAACATACATACAAACTTCTAAAATAAATATCACTATGAAGTTAATAAATATCACTATGAAGTTAATAAATATCACGTAATCAAAATAATAAATACATGCACAACTATGATGAAGTGGAAAGATAGTGTTCTTTTACTCTTCTTTTGTCTGTAATGGTGACAGAAGATACGTATAACCGTTTTCGAAAAACAAAGACATGAAACTAGAAAATATTGAACTTTTTCTTGCAACAAAATATACAGACCTATTTTACGTCACTTGACACCTATTCCCAAGGTGGCAATCACCACGAAATATGATCCTACGAGTACGTAGCGTTTTTTATTATTTTTGTTTCTTCTACCTTATATACCTATTTATACAGACGTGCACTTCACATGAACTTGCGTGACTCTGCAGACGTGATAGATATCGAAATCTAAACACGATAAATTAAAAATAAAAACGATTTGATGTTTGTTTTTGGGGGTCAACGTCCGCTGGTATTGTTTTTACTTGCTGTATGAGTTGAAAAAATCAGTTTTTCCCATTACGTTTACCCATCACGTCTGTAAAGTTTACACAAAAAAAGCTGTTTTGATGGTATATTTCAGGTGACTACAAAAAAAAAAAATCATCAACTTATTTATCTACTTTTTTATTTTATTATGTTTAGATATCGATATCCATCACGTCTGCGGACTTTCGCTAGCTAATATTTAATTTGACCTTGTAGCGTCTCTTTTTATACACTTTATTAATTAAGCTAACTATTTTGAATTACACTTTTTGTTCTGGAAAACCCAAGATTCTCATTCCCACAAAATATGAGGTAATTTAACCTCAGAATAAGTTGTTTAGTGACTAAAAAAATGCCTGTAGTAATGAAATAAATATACTTTAAAACAATAGAATGGTGACACCAGTTGAATGTCATCTGTTCTGTCGACATTATAATGACATTCAGACGGTCGTATTAAATGTTAAAGTCGACATTTTTGTCTGAAATAAGATTAATAGCGGTAATCCATAGTCTCAAAGCGGTCTGTTTTTGTTAGTTGGACTTTTTCGATGCGAAACATTGAGAGGAAACCGGCATGTCCTAGAACCAAAAGAAGAAAAAAAGGCTGATTTTATTAATTTATAGTTGAAAATGACGGACAGATTTAATATTTGACAACACTCAGATGGACGTATCATTCAATTGAATAAAACAAAAAAAGAAAAAGAAAAACTATGAATTCGAAAGTAAAGACAAGTTACATAATTTATACCACTTTGGATGTGCTTTTGTCTTCCAAATCAAGACCTCTTCGGACATAAACATTTCATCTAAAAATATCTTCTGCGTCTTACGTATCCCAGCATCCTGGACACATCCTCTCCTCATAACTCAGCATTACACACCCTCAGACCACGAGACCGTCAGGTCAACGTCACGCTGGAAATAGAAGCAGGATGTGGACAGACCCTGATAGCTGGCTAGGGCTGCCAGATGCTGAATGTCTAGATTTATTTAAGAACTAGCTGCGCTCCGCGGTTTTACCTTTACTTTTATATTTTTAGAATATCGGGATAAAAAGTACCCTATGTCCTAATCCAGCCGAGCGATTCTGTAACCATCTCACCGTGAAAGCTTGGGTGAAGTGAGCGTGGAGTGAGCTGTCATTCGGTAGGGATTAACACTATTAAGTGCTCACTTCACTTATGATTTCACGGTGAGATTTTTACAGAATCGACCGCCTGGTCATGCTACCTTGTACTAAATTTAATACAAATATTTTTCTGAATTACCTGTAGGCAATCAATGACACTTCGAAAAAAATTCATTGTTTTTTGCATCACTACGTCAAGAAAATGTGTCAATTTTGTAATTTTTGTCAAAAATGCCGCTAGTTCAGTTACACTAATAAACAGGACCCTGACTTTTCTCCGTAGAAAGGGAATGTTTACTAAATTCAAGTTTCAACAAGTCGCGATATCGACCAGAAGTTGTTTTCAGATCACATTCAAGCATAAACAGCCGTGCGATTCTGTAACCATCTCATCGTGAAAACTTGGGTGACGTGAGCGTGGAGTGAGTCGCCAATAGTGTCAATCCTTAGCATCAGCATGACTCACAGCTCACTGTAAGCTCACTTCACCTTAGTTATCACGTTGAGATTGTTCCAGAATCGACCGGCTGCTATCCATTTCAAAAAGTGGTGATGACCGTCATGGCCTACTAAAACTAGCTTCATCTTTCTGACTGACCGACCCCTTGAAAATTCAAATGTGCCTGTGATTAGTCTATCCTATCCTACTTCCTACTAATATTATAAACGCGAAAGTTTATGTGAATGGATACATGGTTGTTTATTACTCCTTCACGCAAAAACTACTGAACTTATTTTGATGAAACTTTTCAGTAATATAGCTTACTAGCGACCCGCCCCGGCTTCGCACGGGTGCAATGCTGATCACTATCACTACATAGTATAAAACAAAGTCGCTTCCCGCTGTCTGTCTGTCTCTATGTATGCTTAGAACTTTAAAAATAAGCAACGGATTTTGATGCGATTTTTTTTTAATAGATAGAGTGATTCAAGAGGAAGTTTTATATGCATATAATACATGCATAATATAGTAGAGAAACACTGATAATTTTAGAGCCATTATTTCTCTTAAAAAGTATAGGATAAAAAATGGTTATTGTGGGTTATCCCTAAGAGATAGACATATATGCCATCGCGGACTTTTTTGTAGACCTTTTTAAGGTGTACAATACTGTACTACATTACTTTGATCTATCTCGTAGGGTTAAGCCAGCGTTTGCAATGTAAGCGCAAAAAAATGTGTTTATTTACGACATCATATTAGAAACCCCTAAAATGATCAGTGTTTCTCTACTATATTATGCATGTATTATACATATAAACCTTCCTCTTGAATTACTCTATCTATTAAAAAAAACCGCATCAAAATCCGTTGCGTAGTTTTAAAGATTTAAGCATACATAGGGACAGACAGCGGGAAGCGACTTTGTTTTATACTATGTAGTGATGATACATCAGAATAACACATAGAATACTTTTTATCCCGATATTCTTACGGAATCGAGACTTATGCGACTGAAACTGCGGGGAGCTGGTAGTTTGAAATCAGCGGTTTGAGTATGATTAATTTTTAAGAGAAGAAATGTCGAGGTGCACCTCTTAATCATAAACAAAATCTTCAGGACATACTCAGGCTCGTTCTCCTAACTTGCAGCTTTCCACAGCCAGTCGAAATAACTTCATAAAGGTCACAGACGGTAGTCCACAACTTGAGACTTAATATCCAGAAAAACGCAGCGGATGATGACGCCATCAATTGCTTTACATTTGCATGACAAAATCCGTATTAACTGTAAACTTTCATGTTATTCAATGTCACTCCAAAAATAGAACACAAAGTTATTCCAAAACGTTATCAGCGAATATTTCATGTTATATTATTCAGTTATTTCGTCACCGTATGTAGTTACCTTCATGTTAATAAAAAAACGGGTCTGTAGCCTACTAAACGGGTGAGAATAACGGACATCTAAGTAATAATTCATGAAAACACTCCCGTAAGGTCTAAATACATGAATTTGAAAATGTATCCAATAAAATATGAAAACATACTCAATATACGGTGCGTCAGAATTTAGTCATTTTCTCTAAAAAAATTGCACGTTACATCATACAGGGTGGCATGGACTTGGACATCGACGTACAGCCTTTTACCATGGACTCAGTTCATGATACTGAACCTCCCTACGTTGAAGATTTTCGTTCGTTATAAAAAAAAAAATGCTGTTCCATATATTTTGACAGAGCGTAGATATTACACTTTTCTAGGAAACAGCAGATTTTTTTTTGATAAACGACGTAAATCTTCTACACTAGGGGAGTCTCTAGAATCATGTGCTGAATTTATGGTATTAAAAACAGAAGTTTATTTAACTATTTACACTCGGTACCAAATTAAAGGACTAACTATATAAATAAATACAAAAACAAAAGAAAATTTAGATGTTGAAGTACTCGTCCGCATTGCTGTCATCCGGAAACGTGCCCAGAAGACTGGCAATATTGCCACGTTGAATGGCAATGCTACGTCTTTGGCCAAAGAACGACCCAGACCTCTGGTCACGTGAAGTGTCGATCAGCCGGCGAGAAACTTTAAAAAGGAGACGCGCACTCGGGCCCCGTGACCCGAGCGTTTCAACCCCAAACGGCTCAAAGCTGTAGTATTGGTATTAAAAAAACATAAAATAAAAAATAGTTGCAACAAAATCTAGTTGCAATCATGTCGGATTCACATCTCAGACATAATCAATATTTAAACTGTAGGTAAATGAGAGGTATTTTTGACAGATAGAGATTGAAATTAGAACGCGAACGTTTTCAAAAATACGGGAATTGCATCTCTGTTATTTTCAGTTTATATACCGTTTGCCTTATTCAATATCGATACTATAACTGTAATCATGATATAATGTTCCCACTGCGGGGACACAGACCTCCTCTGTGTGAGAGGGACTGGGCCGTAATCCACCACGCGGGCTCAGTGCGGGTTGGTAAATGTCACATGTCTTCAAATGTTTGGTTCTAGGACATGCCAGTTTCCTCACCATGTTTTCCTTCACCATTTTGAGAGCACTGGTGTTGCAACTATTTACATAAAGTCAAGCGTTGTGTTACTCTTATAAGTAAATTGCAGTTACAAGAAAATATTTACATACAGTAACTAATTATTTACACTTAATGTAGAATTTATTCAATGGATTTTACATAAGTAAAGACCAGTAGAGACCATATTAAGAACACAGCAATCTAAGTTTACCTCGAACTCAAATAGGTACGCACGGCTACACATCAAACTGTACGTTTCCAGTTTTAGCTGACCTCGATTTGTATAAGTTTTCTTTACAATCAGAAGTCAGCTTATACTAGTTATGTATAGCTTGATGTGTAGCCGTGAGTCCTAGGTATTATCGTTAATTTATCCAGCTGATTAATTCCACGTTTTTCTGTTACCAAGTGTGATGCAAAATGTGATGCAAAATGTAGAAACCGTTTCAAATATAAAGTTCGTTTTATTGTTATTTTATTTTATTACCTTGTCGTTATATAAACGACTGACATACAACGCAGTATATATATTTTACCAATATATTGTGTATTTTTAGAGACCCCCACCCTAATACTCACTATCAATTATAATTTCAATCACCGATTTTGAAGCATATTGCTAATCCATTGCTTCATAAGTTCGAAAAAATTGTCTGCTCAAAAACGCAAATAACGCTATACTAATAACGCTATAATAACTGTCATAACGAAAGCTATTGCTGGTGGTAGTGTGTTACGCAATTCCCCCCCGAACCCTCTTACAAAGGCCGTTTGTCCATCCGTCCGTCTGTCACAAAACTGTATCTTTTGAACAGGTAGACACTTGAAATTTTCACAGAGTGTATACTACTATGTCTGCTATAATAACTAATAATAAAAAAGTAAAGAGGGTTTCCATACAAACAATGGATTGAAAAAAATATGTAGTGTTAAGTATTGTACGGTGGTACGGAACCCGTCGTGTACCAGTCCGACTCGTACTTGGCCGATTTTTGGCCGTTTTATGTAAATTAGACCGAGGAGCAGCCAGATATTCTCCATGACGTCATCAGATAGCATAGACTATGTCTGTTCATATCACATTGGAATCGAGTTCGATGCAAAACGTTCAATTATGTATCGAATATTGTATTGATTACATGTTAAGTATCCCATACGTGTTACATAAGTTAAAGATACTCGTATTTAAATTATTGTCATTGAATCATTGTTAAAATTCATGACTTTCTACATTGTTCTCCTTAGTAATAAAAAAAACTAAAAAAAAGTAGAAAACACTCTTGAATTAAATAAAATTTGAGGACAAGAGTCCGTAATAAAATCTAAAGGTTTGGATACCCCTAAATTGCTTTACAAAATAATTATTACTTGAAGAAATTTCAGAATGTAGTTAATCAGGGATTGCTGTTAATTAAACACATCACCATGACCTCGAACAAACCAGACTAAAACTAATAAACCAAATCAAGGCTTAACATCATATAATCATCATCTTCTACAGCCCGACTTCACCCACTGCTGACCAACCTCTCTTTTCATGTGCCAATCCCCACGCTCCTGTGCCAGACTGCATCCACCCGCAATGGTAACAATGTCATCCGCCCATCTCGCCACCAGACGAACGGCACTTTGTCTCCTAGTCCTCGGACGCTACTCGGTCACTGCGTTACTTCACCTGTCATCACTGCGCTTCGCCTCCATTTGAGTTCCATGATAGGTTATACGGGCTGGTGTCCGCAACTCTACGTCATAACTTCATCTCAATAGGTACAGACGCCAGCACATCAAGCTACCCGAAACTGTCAGATTTTCCCAATCAATTTTGAACCTTATGCTATAGCAATAAAGTTGAAAATTTATTAAAGAAATCTGACAGATTGTAGTAGCTTGATGTGCTGGCGTCTGTACATGTCCCCCAAATGAATCCGCAAGAAAAACAAACAAAATCGGTCATAACTCTATAGAAACATCTTGAAGGTCGAATCTAGGACAATTCTGGTGTCACGAGACATATCGAGACAATCAGACAGACAGTTTTGTCGTTCAAGTCAATGGACAGCTATTGTTCTGTTTTTGGAAGCGTTATACTTAGATGACTTACTTCTGATAGTAATTGATAAGGATCAATGAATTTCGTTCGAAGTATGCACGATAGTTTAACATTGCGTACTCCTTACAGTCAGTAATTCAAATGCAGTAAAATTTAAACCTCCTTGTACGGTAATCTGTCCATTTTTTTTTAGGCATAGAGTAATTTTTTGTCGAGTTTTTCATCCTCAGCGTAGCCTCTTTGTATAACACGTAATTTTGGTATGCTTAGTTATGCACAAATGCGTTATTGAATTCTACCGCAATCGCTTCAAGCATTCATTTCATACATTCCACATGTAACCTGACCAGTTCAAGAAGAAATACTTCCAGAGGATGCCAAAGAACGCCCGAACCACAATCGGATTTACCAGTTTATACCAGCCACGTACACTTGCACAAAGCAGGATAAAGTTAATACAATCTGTAACAAGGAAACATTGGGTTAAACCCAAAAATACCCACTATATGATTACCATAAGCGATAACTGCACCACAGTAACAGCATCAGAAATCGGAAATACATAACCACGGCGTATCAGTTTTGATAAGTTTTTCCTCAAACAATGGGTTTGTTCCCGCAGCGTTGTTCATATCAGCGAGGGTATGTACTGCTGATAACGGGGCCCCATATGACCTATGCTTCAAAGGATAAGAGCGGAAAATCCCTCGACACCAGGCCAGGCTATTATAGGAAGACGGTTTTGTGATTGGTTGTTAGCAGACAGGAAGACGCTTATCCTTATCCGCTTCAATAAACATTATTATAGCTGGGCTATACTATTTATTAAAATGCAACGATCCTGGATCATATCTGTCGAGTGCACCTGATGGGCCAAAGTCGTCACAAAGCTGTGGATGACTGATGACAGGTACCGTCATCGAGGCCAGCCTAGAAAACACTGGCGTGACAACTTGGGACTAACTCATGATGAATTAGCCAAAGAAAGGAATAGCAAGAAAGATGTATAAGTCTATGGAGGAGATCTTTGCCCAGGTGTGGGACAGCATAGGAGTACCTACACCTTAATAAAAGACTAGTTCTTAGTAGAGGTCTTTACGGCAACGCCCAGTTGAATTGGACTCCAGGATCTTATGCGGACATTGCGTAGTTTAAACATGATTCAAGACTTCGTACACAAGGAAGTATATATACATTTGAAAGTTTAACTGTACGTTCAAGGAAGTCGTGTTGATAACGTTAATTGATTTTTAATTAGTTGTAATAATTCTCTTCGGCCTTGAACACCATATTAATGCGTCCGGCTAATAATTATAATATACTACTGACAGAGGACACGAGTCTATGGGTGGTGAGAGAGTAGGAGAGCAAGGGATTTTTGGAAAGAGGTTGGTTATTCTCTCGTCTCTGTGTCAGCGACAGTTGGAGAATGCCTTGGTAAAAGGTTAACCAAATGATCAAGATTTATCCAAAGGCACATGAAAGGGACTTTTGAACGTCAAAAATTCCCTCCATCAATCATTAAGGATAGTTTTTTCTTCTTTCTGTTTTGAAAAACTGCATCTGTCTGAAGCATTGGCTGTCTCAAGATGCCATCAACATCAGGCATCCTGATAAAATCTTTCGCACACCTCCAACGTAGGAAGACATCATGTGCGCCTTTGATCAGATAAGGGCCAGACGATGCAAGAAGATCTTCAACACTCTTCTACGAAGCAGACCAGATAGAGACCACTTTTCGCCCACACGAGATCTTTAATCAGTCGTCACAGCAGCCCTATCCAAGAACAATCTCGGTTTATATTTAGCACATCCTATTTTAGTAACAATTGAATGATTATTCTTTTATTCTTGGACCGTCACGTCGGCTTCCTGTGTTAACAATAAGGTTTTTGGCGGTTAGTTTGACGTCAATACAAGATGGCGTATCCTGTTGCGTGTGCGGTTTTGTGAATTGATTCAGGTAAAGTAAGATGTATTGTTAAAATTATGAGAATCGCTTTGTTAAAATAAGTGAGTAAGCAAATATAAAGATGCAAAATTGAACTTTCGTATAAGTACTTACAGTGCCCCCAAAAGTCAATTGACATTTTTCCACTTCAGCTCTAATGATGATTTAAAATCCTAGTTTCAAATGTTTGAACTGTACATATCTAGATATACAAGGTGTAACGCACAACCGCTTAAGGGGTCATTGTACTCATCATTATGAACAACTTTTACTGTGGAACCAAACCTGAAATCGCCAAAAAAAAATCAGCTATTCCCTACATTTTGACGAGTTATGCGAACATAAATGTAGGGAACAGCTGATTTTTTTTGCGCGTTTTCAGGTTTGGTCCCATATTAAAAGTTGTTCATAATGATGAGTACAATGACCCCTTAAGAGGTTGTGCGTTATTCAAGTTACACCTTGTATATACATATACATATGTATATATAAAATCAATCAATCCACATTGTGTACGTTCTAAAGAGCACCCAGTTTTTAACTTTCTAACTTCGCTACTACTCCTTTCCGCAACAACAGCCATATTTTCAAAACAATTTTCCTTAAACGTGTTTGACACGTGTCCTCTATCACGAGCCATCGCACCTTCGATCTCGTTTGAAACCTCGCTCTGAACAACGTGCAGCATGGTACAGAACGTGCCTCAAACCAGGGGGCATAAATTATAAATCTGTAATCATCACAATAATGTCAGTTGCCTATAAATCTTTAAACGAGGCGTAAAAACTTGGGAATTTCCTATGTACAGACGCTAGCACATCAAGCTACTACAATCTGTTAAATTTCTTTAATAGATTTTTTTTTTAATAGATAGAGTATTTACATAACATAAGCTAAAATTAATTAAAAAGCTAACAGACTTAAAATAAAAATAATAATATGTACAAGTATATAAAAAGGAGGGCAAATGATCAAAGGGCATCAAAAAATTCGTCCGTATCGCTGTCAATAGGAAACGTGCCCAAAAGGCTGGCAGCATTACCACGTTGTATGGCAAGCACGGTGGGCTGTGCTGGTGCGGCTGCTGCAGGTGCGGAAAACCTCAAACGGCGCAAATACTCCAATCTCTTTGGAACTTATTTGTTCGAGCCGTTTGGGGTTGAAACACTAGGGCCATGGGGTCCGAGTGCCCACCTATTATTTCGGGATATCGCCAAGCGGATGGTCGACTCCTCACGTGACCAGAGGGCTGGCCTATTTTTTGGCCAAAGAATCAGCATTGCCATACAACGTGGTAATGCTGCCAGCCTTTTGGGCACGTTTCCTTTAATAGATGTTCAACTTTATCGCTAAAGTATAAGGTTCAAAGTTGATTGGGAAAATTTGACAGTTTCGGGTAGCTTCATGTGCTGGCGTCTGTAGTTATACGCAGAAACGGTACAGTGCAAGCAAAGGCATTGATTTAGACTGCCTTGTTGATCTAGTGTTCGCAAGCACGACTGCTGAGCGTGAGGTTCTGTCTTTGTCTGGTTTTTGGGGTTTGCTATGAGGATTGTATCAGTAGCCAATCGAAGTCTGGATTTGTAACGGCTTGACTATCCTTAAAAAAACACTTTTAGTGAGCCCATTGGTTCACCCCTAGTAAAATTTCTACATTTTGTATTTTTAATTTGTTTGGTGTACGTCATTAAGAGTATTATATATTTATCTGTCTATCTACCATGGATTTGCTCTATTTTCAAATCAAGTTGAACAAAACATCAACCGTCTTGTCAACAAACTTTAATGAAGCCAAATACTCGATCTTCATTCTTTAGTAACAAGTCACTACTCGAGTTATTTTAGCTTGCACTAACCTTTACGCAGACGAATTTGAACCTCAACGTCACGTCACGATCTAACTAAATTAACAGCAGCTGCTATTAGGAGAGTAGTTACTACGGAGTGACGTCACGCGTTTATTTGAGGAGTGCGGGTACATACACACCGTCAAAAACGTGATCTCGACCGTGTTTGATAGAGATTACAAATGGCGCCTATGGTTGGGACAAAAAATATTGGTATAGGGTCTTTTATTTATTCGTGATTGGAGGCGGGTTCCGGATATCATTATTTGGATTGAGCTATCAAGCGTGGAGGTCGAAAATTATTCCACGGGACCTTACTACAGGAATAAAAGTATCCTATATGTCCTAACCCAGGTCATGGTCTATCTGTGTTCCAAACATTGAAACCCTTTTAATTGTTAAGGCATGACAGGCAGAGTTACTTTTACATTAAAATATCAGTATGGATTTCTTTTAATATGGCAACTGAGGGCCGGATTTTGCCTAGAAGTGTAGGTAACTATCATTGGAATTTTATACATACGAATTACTGATGACTGTGACACATGGGGTCACAGTCATCAGATTGACTCTAGAAAACTAAGTTATCACATAAGAGAAGTTATGTTAGATACTATAAAGAAAATCAATATGAGCATGATGAAACCTTGACTGAAGAAATCAGCAACACACATTGAGCCAGTGTGATCTTCTTTTCAAGTTGATGGCAAAAGTATAAAAAAAAAAAACAAAAAAAAATACTTTAATTCAGACCTTGATACCATATGATGTGAGTGATACACACTTATAAACTATGTTAGTAAGTAAGAAATGCGGGTAATACAATATATTTTTTTATTAATTCATGTATCTTTTGCACTCACCTGACGCACCAAGTACATGCACATGCATATGCGCCATAATAGCGCAACATGGCGTCTCACTGATGACCTTCAGAATGACGTTGACTCTCCCACGCACTCTGCGCATCCTGGACGCCATCCTTTTTCGCAGGATGATATTGAACCTATCAGTATGTCCTTCGGCAAACAAAAAACATTAAAAAACTATACAACGTGTAACGTTAAATGCGCAAAACCTCAGACACCCCAACTGACTTTTAATTCAATTGACCTATTTCAGAGAGAAAATAAGTCACTAAAAAAATTGTAAAGGTTTTATGTGCTGCTTTAGTTTTACTGGCCATTCTGATGGTTTCTTGCGTCTGCGACGACGCTTTATCGAGGGAGGAGTCGTCACCGGGCCGCTGCGCCGCGCTGACATTGGTTTGCTTGACTTATTAATAAATAGACACGGCAACGTTTTGAATGAAGATTTTTTGAAAAATGTGACCTATATTAAAAAGTGCTTCAATTAATTCTGCTCGTTATTCTGATCAAACTATTTTCAGGTTTTGCGCATTTAACGTTACACGCTGTATATAAAAAATATTTTACTATGTCCAGCACCCTAATTGCGTAACACACTATCAATCACAATCTGAAGATCATTTTGAAGGATATTGCTAATCCATTGCTTCATAATAATATGTTCAAAATGAAAGCCATTGCTACTGTTAACGTGTAAGGGTGCGTTTCCACTGAAGCGGAGACGTGTAGGAATCGTCCAATCACAGACAAGACGAGCAACGCGATGAGGATTTCAACCATTGTGATTAGTCGATTCCTGCACGTCTCTGCTCCGCTTCGCCCAGCTCCGCTTCAGTGGAAACGCACCCTTACGCAACTACCCCGCAGTAGGTGGCAACACCAAATCGCAGCATCACTGGCGTTTTTAGGCCCTCAGAAGTGAAGGTGTATGGACGCTTTGGACACTCCAACATTTGTGACGTGGTTTGAAGTATGATCATAATCAATACTCGTTGATTCTCTGTATGAGAAAAGGCATTTCCAGATGAATTATCATTCTTATTAAGTACTCCTAGATATGATTTAGTAGACATAGGTATGCCAATAAATATTATGCATTTAACGATTGCAGGCACGTAGGCACGCTAATAAAATATCATCGTATTGCTACTTATGAACATTATATTTACATGTGTATTCTTAAATACATATTAATAGTTAAATAAAAGCACGTTGATGCTGCACGTTGCGACAGACGTGGATGGCAGTAGGTGCCTACTAGTTTTAATATGAATATCTCTACGATATGTCTTTGTCATTGCTTTGCCTACGTTGATTATAATCTCATCAGGCTGTATGGAACAATCTTTAATTGTTAGTTTAACTATTCATATTGCGTATGCGCTGAAGTTACAGTCCGGCCGTCGAGAGAATGCGTTCCTGTCCTGACACCTGTCAATGCGACAATTCTAGTAACTAATAAATATCAAATTCGCAACACACGTAACGCTGGCAGAATAGTCGACATCGGCTCAGTTGCCAAAAGGAAAAAAAAAAACGTAATCGTTTGTATAAAACTGACACGTGTCAGTCTTTATCGATTCCTAATCTTGACACTACTGAAGTAAGCTAAGTAGGTATCAAATAAAACATAATTTATTATATTTTTGTTTAAACAGTTCACACAGGTCAAACGGAAACACCACCAAAAATAACTAAACCAAAGGTTTTTCTTACCGTTCCACGATACCCTAAACCTATCCAAATATAATCACGAGAACCGTCATAGACTTGACGTAGATAACTATACAAACGAATTAACTATGACGTCACTACCCAAAAAACTATTGCCGCAGATCTATATCATACTAATGCCGCAGATTTTCCGGAAACTATAGTGAATAGATATCAAGATCATTGATTTTTTTGAGTTGATACGCATGACGTAATGTCAAGCAATACATTTCCTAGTAAGCTATCACTGTACGGAAAGCTTTTATTCCGATCCAGCCTGCAGCCTAATTGCGTAACACACTATTACTCTCAATTTGAATAATTTTGAAGCATATTGCTAATCCATTGCTCCATATGTTCGGAAAATGTGTCTACTCAACAACCTAAATAACGCAATGAGTGTTGTTGAACTGTCAAAATGAAACCCAATGCTACTGATAGTGTGTTATGCAACTACCCTGCTGTCCCTTGCTGCCCACTCCCAACGATGCCCTAAGCCGAGGACCGAATCACACAGGGGGTGCCTTTAGCGTGTAGTCGCTTAGTTCAACAAACAACAACAATCAACAATCAAGTAACAATCTAGATTTTTCCTTAGTTACGTGAAGTCACATAAAACAAGAGAAGGGGAAAAAGAGATAAGCTCTTACGTTATGTTGGTTTGTGTCATCATCATCATTCTCGTGCTCATAAGGGCAGGAAAATGAATGACCGTGTTGTTTGTACGCGGCTACCATGAACATGTTGCGGTCGGCGCAACATGTCTTTTTCTTCCATACTTCTCTATTAGTCGTCGTCTCGGTAGTCACCCCCTTTCAAACCATATCATCATTCACACTATCGCATATTGTTTGCTTGTATATCTATTGTACGACTTTCCCGCGAATTTTCACGAAAACGCGGTAGATACGCGTTTCCCGCTAGTTCCAAACAGCAGAGTAATTGCGTAACACACTGTCAGTAGCAATGGGTTTCATTTTGACAGTTCAACAACATTCATTGCGTTATTTAAGTTGTTGAGTAAACACATTTTTCGAACATATGGAGCAATGTGCTTCAAAATTATTCAAATTGAGAGGAATAGTGTGTTACGCAATTAGGGTGCTGGTTGCTACTACCTAAATTATTCACACATTATGGTAAACCGACAATTTGTGTTTCTAGGGACTGCTAATAACTACATTCTCATAAATAATTTATCATACTTAATTGGCATAATTTCGCCACGCACATTACCTACTTCACACATTAGTATTACTACAACTGGCATATTTTATGCCACGTGTTCAGTCTGTACCCATTGCTATGGTACATCTGTCTCTGTGACCGTTGCTAATCTTTTGTACTTTTTTCTTTATTTTTTTGCTTCGACATCTGGTCACAAGGGATGGTAAGTATATAAAACCGTTGGTGTCTGGCAAGCACCCCAGTTTTTGTAATATTATCATGAATGAATTGTTCCCTGTGATCAATGTGAAGGTCGTATTATAAGATTGCCTGAGTTGCAAAAAAAAAAAAGGTTGACGGCTTTTAACGGTTGCAGACTGGCCGACTCTCACAAATGGCTACCTACTTTCTATGAACAGATCCCTCAGGATGGTTGCCTAAGCCCAAAAGCATATAGTTACAACTTGTAACGTTAATGCGCAAAACCTCACACACCCCAACTGATTTTTAATTCAATTGACATATTTCAGACAGAAAATAAGTAAAAAAATTGTAAAGGTTTTATGTGCTGTTTTAGTTTTACTGGCCATTCTGATCGTTTCTTGCGTCTACGACGACGCTTTATCGAGGGAGGAGTCGTCACCGGGCCGCTGCGCCGCGCTGACATTGGCTTGCTTGACCTATTAATAAATAGACACGGCAACGTTTTTAATGAAGATTTTTTGAAAAATGTGACTTAGGTATATTAAAAAATGGTTCAATTCAATCAAAAAAAATCAGCTGTTCCCTACATTTATGTTCGTACGAGTCGTCAAAATGTACGGAACAGCTGATTTTTTTTCGCGATTTCGGATTTGGTCCGATGGTAAAAGTTGTTTGTAATGATGAGTAGAATCATGTGTTTAAGTATCGGTCACTAATTACCAGTCACCCTATACAGCGTGTAACGGAAGGGGGTTATCAACCCTGAAGGAGGTGAATGTGCTCATGAAACTCAACAACTTTCCCCAAAGAACATAGGTCGAAATATGAAAAAAAAATTTGGCCCTCCCTTACAAAACTGACTACCAGCTGATTGATTTACTATGGGAGGGTCAAATTTTTTTTTCATATTTCGACCTATGTTCTTTGGGGAAAGTTGTTGAGTTTCATGAGCACATTCACCTCCTTCAGGGTTGATACCCCCTTTCCGTTACACGTTGTATAGGTAATCTCGAGATATTGCCGAATAGCCTCTAGTTTCTTCAAAGGGTCTGTCAAGGTCATCAATCCATTGGAATATTTTTCTTCTACTAATTTGTAGGCATGTGGAATACTGTCGTCGAAAGCTTTATGTAAATTATGTTAGTGACGTCATAATTTCAGATTACGAACTTCAAAATAGACTTATATCAAATTAAACACTATTATCAGACATTTAATATTTGCGTTTAAGAATAGAATAGAATACTCTTTATCATGTACACCATATAGATTACAGACATAAATATAGAAATTTTACAAAGGGTGACACAATGGGCGGTCTTATCGCTAAGAGCGATCTTTTAAAGACAACCTTTGGATGGATTGAAAAGGGAAGGAGAGACAAATATTGTAGGTAGTCTGTGGTGAACTATTTACACGATAAAATAAATACATACATAAAGTATATTATACCAATCTAAATAAATATATACATATAACAATAGACATGAAACAGGAGTAAAGAAAATATAATGGTGCTGTTTAAGGAGAGAGGAAGTGTGGGGAAGTGGAGTGTGTTGTGTGTGAATTAGTCATTTAAATGAAATTAACTTTATCAATGGTCGAGTCTTCGAGCTGCTACTGAGTTGTTTGTCACGAGATTATTACAATTTATTTGTTTTACGTGTTTAGATGAAATAATAAAACAGCTGCGTAACAGATGCATAATTTAAGAGCATATGACTAATATTTTGTTTCCTTCTGATGAATATAAAAGTCACTGAAGATTGAAACATCATGAGAGGGAGTTAGCAATGAGGCTACGTATAGGACACAACTCAAAAATGCTGATTCAATCCTTGAGAAGCCGGTCGATTCTGTAAAAATCTCACCGTGAAATGAAGTGAGCACTTAATAGACTCAATACCTACCATTACGGAATGACAGAGCTCACTTCCCGCTCACTTCACCTAAGTTCTCACGGTGAGTATTTTACAGAATAGCACTGCAGCTCCCTAATTGCGTAATACACTATCAATTTCAATCTGGATCACTTTGAAGGATATTGCTAATCCATTACCACGTACAGACGCCAGCACATCAAGCTACCCGAAACTATCAAATCCCAATCAACTTTGAACCTAAATAATCGCCGTAAAGAACGTAGCAATTGACGTTCTGTAAGTTCTGCCTACCGCCACTAGAGAAAAGCGTGAGCCCATGTCTGTATTTCTAGAACACAAACACTTATAAAAAGTTGAAGATAACACATTCATTGCTATACCTTATAAAGGCATATTATATTCAAAATTGAGATCAATCAAAGTAAAAGTGCCCAGGCGCAGGCTCTGCTTATAAGGTAAGGTCAGCTTACTCCGGAGAACTGAAGTGTTTATACAACCGTACATGGGTGTAAGTATGTATAAGGATAATGACTAGTCTGTTGTTTATAGTGATGTAAGGAGAATATACAGGGTTAAGACATTTTATATTTAGCTGTAATAAGTAATTTACATACACCAGCAGACGCCAGCACATCGAGCTACTACAATCTGTCAAATTTCTTTAATAGATTTTCAACTTTATAGCCACAGCATTAGGTTCAAAGTTAATTGGGAAAATTTGAAAGTTTCGGGTAGCTTGATGTGCTGGCGTCTGTACCTGTGTATGTGTGTGTGTGTGCTTCCTGAATCATGTCACTTTTCCCAGCCATTTTAATTTAACCCTGTACCTACCTAGGTAGAAAACGTGCTTGGTCATATTTTATATCATCCTTACTTTAAGTTACTATTAAAATTTCCTTTTCATGTTGTCTGTAAAGAAAAAACAAAATCTCCATATGGAATTATCCAAATTACGAACTTCACATAATCGCTTTAAAATTTGACTAGACCGGAAAAAACAACAAGAATAGAACATTAAAATTAAACATAAAATACATTTGAAATTAGGACATTATCAATATTATGTTTAACCGTATGAATAAGTCAAATAAGTGAATCGTTTTGACAATCGCCTCACGCGCACGTTTGCCGTTCACAATATCACGGTGAACAGTTAGTACTATCTTTTATTCATTCGACGACCGTCTCACGGTAACACCTGAGAAAAGTATCACAATTTTTTTGTAACTATGTATTTGTCACTTTTGTTACCGGTTTTGGGCACATAACTGCTGCCGGTCGGTTCTGTAAAAATCTCACCGTGAAATCATAAGTGAAGTCAGCACTTAATAGTGTTAATCCCTACCATTAGGGAATGACAGAGCTCACTTTCCGCTCACTTCACTTCAGTTCTCACGGTGAGATTTTTACAGAATAGCACTGCTGGACCGATTTCGATTTTGGTATTGTTCGTTGGGGACAAAGGGTGAGAAATTGTGCAAAGATCAGAGGGGCCATTCTCGTAATTTCAACGTTCACAGTATGATCTCAGCCTCAATCTGTCAAAAATACCACTAATTTCCCTACATTTTGACAAGCCTTTGTCATTTGTTTGTCGCCCAGTTGAGACTGTGAGTAGATTTTGAACGTTTTAAATTACGAGAATTGGCCTTCTGCTGACTGATTTTGGCAATGTGCGATGACGTATGTTTACGTAAAATAGAGCGCAGTGTGCATTTGCTTTTTTAGCTAAGGCACATAATAAAACATCATGCATGTTTTCCACAAAGGGCGACCATCGCGGCAAGCGTAGCTTTACCTGTTCGATCGACCTGTGTGGCTGTTATTACTTAGCCACAAGCCCCTCAAATTATACATGATATATTAATCCTTTAAACTTTCTCGTGAATCCCTCCGTCCGTTGGTAAAAACCGTATGATAACCCGTTCGGTAGTTTTTGAGTTAAACGCGTTCAGACGGCGGCGGGAGAACTTTGTTTTGTAATATGTAGTGTAGAAGGTGGTGGTGGTGCTCGCATGAGGTCCTGGGTTCGATTCCTAGGTCGGGTAGTGTTATTAGGTTTTGTCCATTTTGAATTTCTCAGTAGCAACCCGGAGTCTGGATTTGTGCCCGGTTAATGACAATAGGCTCGCTTCCTATTACATGGATGTACCTACTATAGGTAAATCTCTGCCCAA
Organism: Eremobia ochroleuca; assembly: GCA_949629135.1. Classification (NCBI taxonomy): domain Eukaryota; kingdom Metazoa; phylum Arthropoda; class Insecta; order Lepidoptera; family Noctuidae; genus Eremobia; species Eremobia ochroleuca. The sequence goes on along the minus strand of OX451385.1, from coordinate 7,581,102 downwards.
TTCTTTGGAATTACAGGCGTAATGTTAGGCTATGTTATGATATGAGTACAATATAAATACATACATTAAATTAACGTATGTTTGTCTGCTATCTGTATTTCACTTTCATCTGATAAGCCACAAAGCTAATGTAAAACGAAATAAAACATTGGAACTTTCATTTGTTTTTTCATTTGCACACTTGTAACCTCTTACTTTCTATTCTTTGAAAATTAAGCGGTAGTTTCAGTATAGGCATTGGCATTTGGAATTTTAATTCAAATTATTAGCGTAGAATGAAATACCTACATAAATGAATATTTAAATCTTTTGCGACCACGAGACCAACGGGACAGTTAAAAACACAGAACAACACAATAAATACAGACTAAATAAGATACATAATAATATATACAACGTGTACCTAACGTTAAATGCGCAAAACCTGAAAATAGTTTGATCAGAATAACGAGCAGAATTAATTGAACCATTTTTTAATATACCTAGGTCACATTTTTCAAAAAATCTTCATTAAAAACGTTGCCGTGTCTATTTATTAATAGGTCTAGCAAGCCAATGTCAGCGCGGCGCAGCGGCCCGGTGACGACTCCTCCCTCGATAAAGCGTCGTCGCAGACGCAAGAAACGATCAGAATGGCCACTAAAACTAAAACAGCACATAAAACCTTTACAATTTTTTTAATGACTTATTTTCTCTCTGAAATAGGTCCATTGAATTAAAAATCAGTTGGGATGTCTGAGGTTTTGCGCATTTAACGTTACACGTTGTATATATTCTATATATAATAAACGTTGTATATATAAAGTTGTATATATAATAAACCTGAAAAGTTAGTTGGTTTGTTTGTTTGAATGCGTTAATCGCTGGAACTGCTAGTCGTATTTGTTAAATTCTTTTTCATTTGATAGCCCATTTCTTGAGGAAAGCTTTAGGCTGTAAGACATCACGCTACGGCTTTTAGGAGCTGATCAAAAAAAAAAAATTAAGAAAGAACGCGACTCGAAATCGAAATAATAGCAAGCGCGGGCGACGCAATGCGACGCGGTGGATCAGGGGAACAAAAAATTTCACTCGGATGAAGTCGCAGGCAGAAGCTAGTCATCATCTGCCTAGCCTTAACCAACTATGTTGGGGTCGGCTTCCAATCTAACCGGCTGCAGCTGAATACCAGTATTTTACATGGAGCCACTGCCTATCTGACCTCCAAAACCCAGTAACCGGGTAGCACGATACCCCTTGGTAAACCTGGTTGTCAGACTTTCGGGCTTCTGATACCCGTAACGACTGTCAGAGATCTATGAATGACAGCCGGGACCAACGGCTTAACGTGCTTTCCGATGCACGGAGGGGTCTCGGTATGTAAAGATGATCACCCATCCACATACCAACCGCGGCAAGCGGAGCTTAACCTGATCGATCGACCTGTGCGCCTGTTATTATTTAGCCACGGGCCCCGCAGGCAGAAGCTAGTACCTTCATTTAATTAATATTTACCAATTTCTAACTGTACGTAGTATTTTTATGTTTTCCTTTAACATTCAATTATCTACCAATATTACCTATTTACCTTATAAGTACAAGTAGGTACATATTATGTGCCCGACATTCAGCCTTATAAACGCTATTCGCTTGACCTCCGTCGATCAGTAATTACCTAGGTATTATACGAGTACTATCTGCCTCGCGAGGCATAATCGGTCATTACAGTCATGGTACAGTGCTCTATATGAATGGATAAGAATATAGAACGTTGTCTATGATATAGGTACCTACTATACACAAGGAAGATCTCGTTGGTCCAGTGATCGCAAGCGGTACTGCTGAACATGAGGTCCTGGAATCGATTCCCGAGTCGGGCAGTGTCATTGGGTTTTTCTATCTGGAATTTCTCGTTTGCAACCAGGAGTCTGGATTTGTGCCCAGTTAATGCTAATAGGCTCGCCCCTATTACATGGGACTCAAAGATAACTAGCGAAATGTACCTCTGTTCAACCCTTTGGGGAATACTGTGCAGGCGTGACGTTATGTTATGTAACACAAGGTATACAGGTACAGAAGTCAGCACATCAAACTACCCGAAACTGTTATTATAAAACCCCACAAAATAGTAATCCTTTAACAACTAAAATACTAGCTTTGAAATTATACAACGTGTAACGTTAAATGCGCAAAACCTCAGACACCCCAACTGATTTTTAATTCAATTTACCTATTTCAGAGACAAAATAAGTCATTAAAAAAATTGTAAAGGTTTTATGTGCTGTTTTAGTTTTACTGGCCATTCTGATCGTTTCTTGCGTCTGCGGCGACGCTTTATCGAGGGAGGAGTCGTCACCGGGCCGCTGCGCCGCGCTGACATTGGCTTGCTTGACCTATTAATAAATAGACACGGCAAAGTTTTTAATGAAGATTTTTTGAAATATGTGACCTATATTAAAAAGTGGTTCAATTAATTCTGCTCGTTATTCTGATCAAACTATTTTCATGTTTTGCGCATTTAACGTTACACGTTGTATAAAATGATCAATAGAATTAGCATAAAAAATATAATTAAAATCTCGAATAGGTATGATTGTAAATGTTTGCTTGGTCAATCCCTAACATCAGTGGGGTGACACTGACAGCTCACTCTACGCAAGTTTTCACGGTGAGATATTTACAGAAACGACCGGCCTCAGCAAACGCAGCTTAGCTGAAAACTTTACCTAATGCAAATAAATCTTGTAAGTAAGCATAAAAATTGCATTTCTCTATACGTAAGGAGAAAAGATTATGTCTGCTGAATAATTTCAAGGTTGTACCTGACTTCCCGTAATCTTGCACTATTTCATATTGAAGAAGCAATTCCTGCTGAACATAAGTTAACGTTTAAGTTAGTTAGTTAGTGTGGTGCTAATTGGTGATTATAACCATACAATATTCAATCAATCAAATCAATCAACTCAGCCTATCGCAGTCCACTGCTGGACATAGGCCTCTCCCAGACTGCGCCACAACACCCTGTCCTCCGCCTTCCGCATCCAGTCTACCCCAGTCACCTTCTTCAATATTACCTGATGTCATTTGTAGATCTTTGACCGTCGTTACGGGTAGTCAGAAGCCTAAAAGTCTGACAACCAGTCTCACCAAAGGGTATCGTATTAGCCAGTAACGGAGTTGGTCGAGGTCAGATACTCGTAGGCAATCGTTCCATGTAAAATACTAGTATTCAGCTACTTGTTGGGAAAACTCTAGGCAGATGATGACGAATTGTACAATACCGGGTCAATTTAAATTAGCTAGTAAAACTCCGCAGGCGTGATGGGTATATCTAAACGGAATATTATTTTCCAGGCGACTAACAACTTAAAAGGGCGACTATCTATTTGCTACTAAAAATAATGACATGGCGACTAATATTAACAGTGGGATAACAAACTGTATTATAGGCAACTATAGGCATCTCTGAAGACTCATTCCCGGAAAAACACAAGATTGAACTTGAGAACTTAGGATGCAAGAGCGAGCGAAGCGAGCTCGTGACTTGGGGCACCCCGACGCGGACAGGTTAGGTTCGAAAGGACACGAAGCGGATGACGGGGGCTCGTTCGCTCGCTCCGCTCGCTCACTTGAGCCCCCGTCATCCGCTTCGTGTTAGGTTCCTTTAAACCCTGCAGACAGAAATAGGGGCCCCGCGAAGCGGGGCTCCGTCGACTACGCCTTATTATTATTAAAGATAATAATTAGTGTACTTGATATACAACCTCGTTGTTTAATTTAAGAATGCCCATTTTCTACTTTTCATCCGCCGTCAGTAGCTGCCAACCTACTATTTTTGCTACCGTCTTTAATTATTTTTTAATCCCAAATTCAGATTAATCTGTCGCCGCGTTAAATACATGCCTATCTAAACATGATAAAACAAAAACAAATGTTGATGGTTTTTTTTGTAGGGCCATCGACCGCAGTTAGTGAACTCACTTGAAATATCTACAAAAAAATCCGATTTTTTTTGTGTAAACTTCACAGACGTGATTGGTCTCGACGCCTAAACACGATAAAACAAAAGAAAACCGATTTTCTCAACTCGAATTTTAATTAACAACACTACCAGCGGTCGTTGACCCCCAAAAACATCATTCATTTTATCAATCTTTTTTTTAATTTGTCGTGTCATATCGATACCAATCACGTCTGCAGAGTTTCTCTAGCTAATTTAATTTGGCCATGTGTAAGAGACCATCGCCCTAATTGCGTAACACATAATCAATCTCAATCTGAATCATTTTGAAAGATATTGCTAAACCATTGCTTCATAAGTCTGGAAAAGTGTCTGCTCAACAACGTAAATAGCGCAATGTATGTTGTTGAACTGTCAAAATGAAACCCATTGCTACTGATAGTGTGTTACGCAACTACCCCGCAGTAAGAAAAACCAAACAAACAAATGGTCTGTTGCCAGTTCTTAGCTGGGGGCCATATGGCCAAAGTATCGTAGACTCATAAAGCCATAATCAACGATGCTAAATATGCACTTACACATGCTCGACAAAAGCAATCTAAATCTTTTTATACACTTTGTAAGTCCAACAATATTGGACCGATCTCAAATAGACGCTACTGAATCATTTTTACACATGACTATGTTTAATAAATTATTTTTGGCTGACTGCGAATACTCTGGATCATTCGCAAATTCAACAAGATAAATTGAGTATTTCGTCAGCCAAACATTGTCTTACAAGGATTTATCACCATCCGTGACTTTTCATACGGCTTTCGACTTTCCGTATTATTTTGCGGAAGGAGATGAAAAACGGTGGGCCTAAATGTAATAAGCTGAGTTATGATCTAAAAAATTAGTCATATTTTTTTATCTTAGAATATGAAAAATCACCTCATTTCTATTGAGAAATGAGGTGATTTTGATAAAGAAAAAAAAAAAAATAAGAAAAAAAAAAAAAAATAAGAAAAAAAAAAAGAATGATAAGAAATAAAAGAATGATAGTTTTCTTGAGATTATCGATTGAGTAATCGATTACGCAGTTACGAAAATAAAACATTTGCACTAAATAGTTAACTCAAAGTAATTAAATGCACTACACTCATATATATTTATATATACGTATATATGAGTATAGTGCATTTAATTTCTGTAATTATTTGCACTATACTGCAATATTAATAAATAAAATATCAATTAATTACTGAAGAACCAATATTAATGATTATCGATTTCATATCGATTAAAATCAGTCTTCTATTTTCAGTCTATTTATGTCACTGGCATGACAGCTGACTGACATTGACACTAGACATAGACAGTTGCCGACTGCTCTTGTTTGCTCGCTTCTTTCGTATTTTCCGATGCGTTTTGAGTGCTTGCCTTTTCATACGTTTTTTCAAACATTTTCTACTAAATATAATAACTATTATTTCAATAGAACATATTTTGCACTTCAGGAATCAGCTGTTAGTTAAAGATTGTAACATAACCTCACTTTTACTTAATCTCTTATATCTATGTTCTCAGATTGACAAAATCCGCAGAATTTTCAATGAAAGGTTAATAATATATAAGCTATTAATTGACACCACTTTCATCTTTTTATACCCAGGCCCAAGATTGTATGTAATCGTTTCAGTCTCCTTTTAACATACATAAACTCACGCCTTCTTCCCATGGGGGGAGGGCAGAAACTGCAGAACGCCACCTGCTACGCTTCTTACATACTCTTTTTGCTTCGTTTCCGTTCATGCATCCGGTCATACTCGTACAAGCACGCCGGTTGCGAGTACCAGGCATCTCCTCCCTCATCATAATGTCCCTCGTATGTCCTTCTATGGCGTCCGCTCTAGGCGTTTCCACTGACATGTTCCTTGTAAATAATATAATAAGTGCTTGTAAAACATAATCAGTGAATAATATTTCCCATAGCTCTAGGACTTAAACCCTCTCTGTTAGAGGGAATCCGTAACCAATCACGCAGGCCTAGTGCGGCATGTCGATTCTGTAAAAATCTCTCCGTGAAAACTTGTGTGGAGTGAGCTGTCAGTGTCAACCCACTGATGCTAGGGATTGACTAAGCAAACATTTATAATCATAATCAAGAATTTAATAATATCTTTAATGCTAATTCTATTGATCATTATATATAATTTCAAAACTAGTATTTTAGTTGTCAAAAAATTACTGTTTTGTGGGGTTTTAAAATAAAATAGCAAAACAGAAACTTAGTCAGAATGTTTTTTTTTTTCTACACTAAGACCCACAAAATATAATTATTTTATTATAATTCGATATCGTTACCCATCACATATCACATCTGCAGTTCCACTAGCTAATTGAATTTGACCCTGTAGACGCAGACAAAGCCCCAAAGAGTTTGCTAACGTCCTGCTAACCTTGGAACACTCATGTGCCTGTAAGTTCACTGATACCCTAGTAACTGTACCTAAGATTTTGAGAAATCAAGTTACCCATGTGTGCAACACTACTTTTAAGCGTATTACACAACAATCATATCATTAAAAATCCTCATAAAACACGGCACGTTTATATAATTTCCTATACTTTCGTAATTTTCCATAATAAATAAATTATTATAGCTAATAAATATTTATTGTTAACGGCTCAGGCAAGTGGAATAAATGTTTATGTGTTCGTGGAGTCACTGCACTTAGCACGCGTAGTGTCTTATGTTACAAGTTCCATTTAATTAGTGTTAATTAGACATTTGAATGTGTAATAATTGGCAAGGTAATCAACATTTGATATACATTGTATAACGGTTGAATAATTACTTGAATTGCCATGAGGTAATAATGGCTGATAACTGATGAAGGGAAATATCCAAGTTGGCATTGTACGTCATACTAATGAAGCCAAAAACGTCGAACAAATTAAGGGTCGTAACGGAATTAACACCACAATGGTCATTTGGCAATTCAATAAAACCGAAGTTAACTAAAGCAACCTTGCCCACACTTGACTAGCAACTGTCACGTCCACATTAATTGAACCAGGGGATTTACTTCCTTAGCACAAAGTCCTTAGTAAGATTTTTTCTCCGTATCGCTTACGGATATAAAATTAGTTCCGTTCCCGAACTAAGAATAAATGAACAATTGGACAAATGTCTGATCGTGTTTTTGCCCGTCCAAAAAATTTTATTTGACATTCGTTTTGACGGATCATCTACTTTCGGTCCAGCACAGTCGTTGACGGACTTAGAGAGTAGACCCCCAGGTACTTATTCACTATTTTGTCTTGCCCCGGGCGGTACAAGAAACCAGAGGGTCTTTTCTTACTAAATGATGTAAATATGAGGGCCAGTGGTGAATGCGGTACTAAATCCTACACTCCTGGCCGTTGTGGCCATAGGCATCCAGAAGAAACTGTGTGATTTTAGACGATAAGAGTCAGAAATAAGTCTTTTCCTTCCTCAGGCGAAGGGTATGGCAATTAAGGCTCAACTAATAGGTGAGTTAAGAGCCGACTGACATGGTGTCGGTACCTATATACAGTCCGACCGTCGAGAGAATGCGCTCGTGACACATGTCAGTGTGACAATCAATTCTGTTAGCTAATAAAGATCAATTTCGCAAAGAACGTATTCGTTAGTATGAAACTGATAGGTGTCAAGAACGCATTCTCTCGTCGGCTGGACTGTAACGTAAAAGTTTTGTAACCCCAAAGAATATTGACATCAAAAAGCAGTTTTCACGTAAACCTCGATTATAAAATGACATGAACTTCTGAATCAGTCAACGAAAACCCTAGAATAAAAGCTAAAACTATACTTAACAACACACTATTGTGGGAACCACGATATTACACTATCAAAAAACCAGAAATAAACCGGTGTTCATAGTTGTTTAACAACTACACACGACGAAATATCAAGCCATACAATTCCAGTAGAAGTTGACCTCGTATTCTATAGATGTTTCATACAATGAGAGGTCAACTTAAATTGGAACGTGTGCTTGATATGTTGTATTGTGTATGAGTTGTCTAGAAACAAATTCTTAGTACTATAAATACGACTGTTTTTTTAATACTAAATTAAAATTAAATAATGATGATACTTATATATTTTCTCACGCTGCTCATATAAATAGAGTTTATGAAGAACGTACACGTTAGGTACCGTGCGAAACTGCGAATGTTTTTTTTGTTGAACAAAAAACTTGTATTGTTCCTATCGCGCGTTTCATTTTGTTGTTTATACATATATATGTGGGAATATTTAATTAATTAATATAATGATCATAAACAATTGACCACACAAGGTGTGATTGAAACAACTGAAACCTCGTAAACCCATAATCGTGAAAAAAAATCTGATGCTCCATACATTTTTCTTTGTTTTTTTTTAAAAAAAAAACGTTGCGGCACACTAGGAATTTTGCAGTGCGGTTTGGTAGATGTCACATGTCTTGAATTTTTGGTTCTAACAATAAGACATGCGGGTTGGGAGTCCCGCGTGGATCTACCACGCGGGCCCACTCCCGCTACTCGTACTCGTATCCGAGCAGTGGGAACTTTATAAGGTGGTTATGCTAACAAAAGGAAAAAAAAATGTTTTTAAAAGCATTTTTAAGGTCTTGGAATCTATTACCGGTCCTAAAAGTTTGACAAATAATTTAGGAAGATACACGATGTGTAACGCAAAAGTGACATAGAATCAACAGCGATGCATCGACAATTTTATTGGTACGATAATAGTGTTATAATTCGCAACATAGTTATCATAATGATACCATTTGTTACCAAGTGACGTTTCGCTCGTGCTCACACAATATATCATTAGGTGAATAGTTGGAGTTATCGCAGAGCATACCAAGAAACTTAACGGGGTCATTGACCGTTGAAACTAGAGGTTACTTTTGCGAATTCAAATTATCGTACACTCTGGAAGTAAGTATTTCTTTACGGTGTTGGTTGTAATTAATGGGGTTCGATTCCCAAGTCAGGAAGTGTTAATTGGTTTTTTTTCTCAGAAGCACCCAAGTGTCGTAATTTGTGATTGCAGTAGACCCCGGCTATTGGTTGACCTGGCGAAATTTGATTGTACTGTATAGATAAGTCTGTAATACGTGAAGTTATGTTAATACTTATAAAATGAAGTCATGAACTTTGCATGGAAACCAGACAAAAATAAATGAAAACGTTTTGCATTTGTTTTTCCTCGTCCCTCCAATGACAAAAGAATACATTTTGGAACGTCAACCAGCATGCCACGACCCTGATAAAAACTCTTTTGTACAAATTCAAAATGTTGTATAATACAGGCTGCCCTATAAATGACTAGAAGAAAATTATTCCCAAAGATAGATGACCTTGACATAGCCTTTAAAGAAACTATAGGCAATTGAGAAATATCTCGAGAACCGGACTGACGGCTTCGATGCAGTGATTCGCAAAAAAGTCGCATCACTGATGCGCAGAACGCGAGTCAGTGACAATAGCATGCTGAAAACAGTGGTGGAAAGTCCTTATATCCCTTTTCTGAGGCATTATGTGGGGAGAATGGTCAGGTAGCTTACTCCTTGCGTTATCGTTCTCCGCACGTCCTGCCTCAGTCACCTACTATTCTTCTTGTTGTTATACTTTTCCTTGTTTCTGTACTACTAACACTAGTTATAACATAATTTACTAACTAAATGGACTATATTCTTGTCCGAAGTCAATGAATAAAAAAAAATTTAAAAAAATAGAGAACTGCAATACCTACGCGGCCAAAATGTACCGAACAGCTATTTTTTTAAATAGCCTGTGTACATTTTCAAAGCCATTGTAACGGGTTGTGCGTCGATGTACCTGTCGTCCTGTAAATCTCAACCAGACTGATCAATGTTTGCAATTTGTTAAATTGATATCAATACGTGGGGCTAAGTAATAACAGCCGCACCGGTCGATCGATCAGGTTAAGATACACTTGCCGCGGTTGATCCATAGATGGGTGGTAGATACATACCAAGACTCCTCCATGCCTCGGAAAGCACGTTAAGCCGTTTGTCCCGGCTGTCATTCGTAGACCTTTGACAGTCGTTACGGGTCGACAGAAGCCCGGAATTCTGACAACCAGTCTTATCAAGGGGTATCATATCGTAGGTCTGATAGGCAGTCGCTCCATCTAAAATACTGGTATTCAGCTACATCCGGTTACACTGGAAGCCGACACCGACATAGTTGGGAAAAGGCTAGGCATATGATGATGATGGTGAGTTGTAGAAGGACAGAGCTGCATATCCTCCTGTATTACTTCCCACCTACTCATGTTATTGGCAGTAAATAATAAGCTAGTCTATTAATGTGCCATTACCGGGTAGCCTCTTCTTCATTACAGAGAAGACATGAGCATTTATGACCACGCTTGCTCAAGGCGGATTGGCAGTAGTCGAAGAAAAAGAAACAGTGGCATGGAAAAACTGTGAGTGTCATACACCCAATAACTGGGAACTAACAGACAAATTAAAACAATTAGGAAGCCGGAATTTCCCATATATTAGTTATTTATATACATATGCATAGAACAGCCAAGTCTTTGCCGGGAACACAGCCAAACCGATAAATGGGAAACTACTAAAATATGGGCGATAACTAAGCGGTCAGCGTAGGCGCAATGACTGTATCTCGTATTTTGTGGTCTGTGGGGGAAGCCCATGTTCGGCAGTGGGCGATAACAAGTCAGTCTTTGGATAATAAATTAAATGCTAATATCAATCTTTATGTAGAACCAGATGTTATTTTAAGTAAAGCAGACGAGGACAAGGTTTAACTGTAGGTGTACTTGAAGTTTAGATTTCTCCAAAATGGACGAGAAGTAACAAAATACTCAAGGAATGGATAAACCGAAACGTCGAAATTGAAGATTGGTAGTATGTAGGTGTTAACAAGGAACTAGGTCAAGCAGTAAAGATGCTAATCGAAGAACTAACATTGATTATAATGATATTACAAAATGACTTCGGTGGGCAATGACAACATACTTAAAAATGGTAACGACATGACATGTAATAAACAACTAAAAGAAAATAAAACATATTTCAATTTGGCTTCTTTTATTTACAAATACGGTCACAATGCTATGAAAATAGAAATCTAAAAACCCTAAGGTACATTAACACAACAGAACTAATACGAGAAGTAGTAAAAAAATCATTGTATATATAAATCTAAGAATCACCAGAAGACAGTTGAAAGAGAATGTTAACGGCAAAGATTAAAACAAACACTAGACAAACGAAAAAGGCTATCCCTAAGTACTTCGTAATAAAGCAAATCATTAAGTTTCTTTATCAAGAAACTCAGGGCTCCAAGAGATTGGCCGAACAATGGACAAACGGCTACGTAAATAATGGCTCAGTAGTAGCCTTGGGAGCGATGCCCTACCAAACAAACTATTATTCACACAATATACAGAGAAAACCAAAAAGACTGAATGAAAACAGGTAATGGAAAACCTGTTTTCATTGTCCAAAAGAGTTTTAAAGAGTCCCCTAATATGTTCCAATTTGGCCACACATGTTCTTAAACGCTGTACTACTTATTGACACCATTTAGCAAATCAAGTATGGTTTCTGCCCAAGTATAGACGACCTTCTACGGTACCTTTTGTTTCTGTATATTTATTTATTGTGCACCAGTTACGGCATGCGTATTATCTATGGGTGTCGTATAAATACAATATTTTGATTCCTACATTATTAAATTTATTTCGGGTCGACCCCGTATGTTTTTTTCTTCCGTATCAGCTGTTATCTCAGTTTTCACTATCCTTTTTGGCCAGATCATCTTTCACACAACCCATTCACCGTTTCTTTTTCTAAAATAATTATAGACAGCGTGGCTGGGACAGTGACGCACAACCTCCATGGTAAAGTCAGTACATGAATCTAAAATGTTTCGTGGGTTATTTAAAAAAAAAATCGCTGTACATTATCCATAATCCATAAGTCCTCAAATTGTATTGTTACTCGTACTCCATTTAACCTTGAAGGATTCATGCTGAACTGTGAACGGAATCTTTCGAAGATTAGCTTATTGTTTTTGGTCCATGTTTTCCTGTTTATTGGATAAAGAAAATATCTTGCTAAATAAATATTGCAAGTAGTTATAGTAGACTAACTTTATATAAATCAAGGAGCAATCAGGTATATTATATCTTTCTTCTAGTGCTCGTATAACAATCTTATTTTTATCACCGATATGTCTGTCCAGCGTCTTGATTGTAGCGATATATAAAAAAAAATCCATATCCACTATTCAGACGTTAGCAATCTGATAATATATTATGACAATAATTTGATGGATCATTTATGACGATACATCTTCAGCGTCAAGCCACGCTCAACGCTGCGTGTACGAATAACACATAGTAGCAATTTCTGATAAAAATCCTTCATAATATATGTACATGTATACATGTATAGTTTTAGGGGGCGTCCATTAATTACGAGACCCGTTTTTAGAAATTTTCTGCCACCGTCCCCCCACGTGAGATTTCATGAGATTTGGCTCAATCCCCTCCCCCATGCCCCAATTTCATGTGAGATTTATCAAAATGCTTGTTTACAGTGTAAATGTGTTGGATTTGGAGTCTCGGCAAATGTCAGGTTATTCTTTTCCGTAATACGGAAAAAAAATCCTGATAATTGCCGAGACCCCCTACCCCCAAAGTAAGATTAGGTGACATTCGGCTCGACCCCCTCCCCCCCTTGAATGTCTCACGTAATTAATGGACGCCTTACGAGTCGTAAGTGGTTGCCAACCGATCGGTTGACAATAGCCAATGTTGTCAGATGACACGACTACATTCGTGTTGGATTGTAAACAAATTATATTATGTTAACATCGACTTTTATTTTAGTATTGGTATGTATTGTTGTGTTGCTTAGTAGTAAAAAAACAAGTGAGCGTCTTGAGCAAGCGTGGTGATCAATGCTCTTGTCTTCTCTGTTTGAGAAGAGGCCTTTGCCTTCCAGTGGAACAATAATAGAGGACAATGGAGATTATTAGTGAAAGCAGCCGCGTATTGGCAACTGCAGTGTCGGACGCCCCCCAGCCACATGGACGGACAACCTAAAGAAGGTGGCTGGGGTAGACTGGATGCGGAAGGCGGAGGACAGGGTGTTGTGGCGCAGTCTGGGAGAGGCCTATGTCCAGCAGTGGACTGCGATAGGCTGAGCTGATGATGTCAAAATCAAGAATGCTTTAAGTATATGATATTTTGTTACAGACTCCATTTTTTTTTTCTCCACTTTGTATCCGTACAGACGCTAGCACATCAAGCTACTACAATCTGTCAGATTTCTTTAATAGATTTTCTACTTTAGCGCTAAAGCATAAGGTTCAAAGTTGATTGGGAAAATCTGACAGTTTCGGGTAGCTTGATGTGCTGGCGTCTGTACAATATCCCTGCCCACCCCTCCAGGTAATGCAGCCATGTTGATAGAAGTTATGTTGTTAGAAAAACCATTATTTTCAAATTTTTTTTTATTTTCATCTTGGGGCCATGTCAATATAATTTTACGAGAATAATGTCAATAGCAAATCGTTGGTATCGTACTCGTATGACAATAAATCTCTAGGTAACAACAATCGATAGGTTGAAGGCGTGGATCTGTTTATTAAATATCACAACCACAACAAAGCCCAGCCGTGCGATTCTGTAACCATCTCACCGTGAAAGCTTGGGTGAAGTGAGCGTGGAGTGAGCTGTCATTCGCTAGGGATTAACACTATTAAGTGTTCACTTCACTTATGATTTCACGGTGAGATTTTTACAGAATCGGCCGGCTGTTCTTGCATCATTTTTGGAATAACATTATTGTTTTCAAAACAAGTCACTTATTTTCCTTAATGAATTCTCCTTATTGGCGAGAAACGTTGTTGATCACTTGTTGGGTACTAATTGAATCTGAAATGATCAATTTTACATTCACAGCCATTGATGTATTAAAATAATACATAATACATCAATGTTCACAGCATATTACGGATACGTATCGTCTGTGCTGTCTTAAGACCTGCCGTGCGATTCTGTAACCATCTCACCGTGAAAACTTGGGTGAAGTGAGCGTGGAGTGAGTCGTCAATAGTGTCAATCCCTAGCATCAGCAACTCACAGCTCAATCTAAGCTCACTTCACCTTAGTTATCACGGTGAGATTTTTCCAGAATCGACCGGCTGATGCTATCGGGCAATTCAGTTGAAGTTTTAATGTCATTTCGGGTTGTGTTAATGCAATATCTGGCGTCTGATTTTTGGACAGCTGCTAACCTTTATTTAAAAAAAACTTCACATTTCACCGTTACCCTGCATTTACAGGCATGGAGGGATGGGCAGGGATATTGTACAGACACCAGCACATCAAGCTACCCGAAACTGTCAAATTTTCCTATTCATCTTTGAACCTTAATGCTTTAGCGATAAAGTTGAAAATCTATTAAAGAAATTTGACAGATTGTAGTAGCGTGATGTGCTGGCGTCTGTACGTCAAGGAACTACGTATGCTAGTAAAGCAAAATCCGCACTATTTTCGCATGCAATCAGAAGTAAGCCACAAAAAGACTTCTGCTCGAAATAAGTACAAACACGAATTAAATGTACCTCAATGTAGATTGCAAATATTTATGAGGAATGTACATGATAATGCCATTTAGGTACCTATATAACAAGTTACCTATCTCTTTTAAGGAACTTCCCATCCCATTTAGTTTTAGCACTCGTATGTAGTTTTTACACACATCCTCATTGCATTTGACAAAAAAGGTTGTGTTAGCGTTATTTTCAAAACTTGGCACACACTCATGTACTTGTTCAATTTCATTATATAACGCATCCTTCTCATTGTGTATAGACTGATCCGTTGCACTTAATTTTTTTTTGCCTGTTATCACACACCCAAACAGAAGACGAATTGTTTACACGGCGTTTATAATATGTATGTATGTGTATGTCCGGCGTGCAAAAGAGATAATCCACCTTGGTTTTTACAAATTGAATAATTCGTGAAACTCGCCGAGAAGATCGTTCCCCTGACATGTGCCCACACACTGATGCATAGAATGACTTGTTATCAGTTGCACTGGGGCAGCATTGTAATGTCAAAAGGAAAGGATGCTTCTTATCTTAGAGATCTTAAAACCAATTTTTCTTCATAATAAATGAATGAGACAGACAGAGAGGGCTATATGATTACCAAAACCCGCTATAGCAAAATCATCAACGGGTGCCACCGACTTTTGCCCACTGCGTTTATTGATTTTTATAACTTTTATTCGGACACGCGCAGGCTTAGGCTTATTGTAAAATTTCTAGGAATTAATTATTTAATAATAATAACTACTACTTTATTACACGGAATCTAAGTAGCTTATTTTGTTAACAAATATATAGAAAAAGATCAAGAGCAAAATTTATACGTGATAAGTATTTATTTTCTACATCGTAGCACTTTTCAGACAAACTTTACCCTTGCAGCTAATAGGCATATAAAAAAGCGGACAAGCTGGGATCTAGGGATCAGTATGGACGAAGCCATAACATCATGTCTGTAATCTTTGAAGGGTTAGGCAGAAATGTACCTACAGTACTGGGAGTATTTTGCCAATGTAATAGGGGGCGATTCTCTTGTCATCAGCCGGCAAGAGATCTAGACTCCGGGCTATTATCGACTATTTAATTTCATTTTCTCAAACATTAAGTAAAAATGTACGTAAAGATTTACTCAACATTTCAATTATTTACTTTACTTTTAATAGGTTAAGTTTTCATTAAATTTTTGTCACCAATGCCATTTGTTTTCATGTGATGTTCAGTGCCAAGCAATGGCGATTCTATGAGTATATTATGTTGTAATGTTTACATCATAGACTTGTTTGTTTTCGTTAAGAGCTTCCAAAGAGTTTGCATAATAAAAAGAGCCAAGGTTTCTTATGCAATCTTAATTTGAAAATAAACAAAATGCATTTTTGTCTTTTTATTTCCTAACCGTGGAGTTTCTTGCTGGCTCTTTTCAAATAAAACTACCAATTGGAACCATGCACCTCGTTTTTGACGTTGCGTGTCTATTTAGTTTTATTTGGAACAAAATATTTTGATTTTGCAAATTGCGAAAATAAAGAAAAAAGAAGATGGGCCTTTTTTTGTTGTTCTGTATCTGCATATACCGTTGTAGAGATGACCTGAAGTTTTTCGCTGCGTCGTGTAGTTTTGCCAGACTTGACCTAGTCTGTTTAAACTCCGTGCAGGTCAAAGAGCTTTGACTGTATCTGTAGCTCTACCTAACTTCGTAGAGGCTATAAAGTTTGAGGCTAAAATGTTTCTTAAATAATGTAATGTCATTGTTCAACAGCAATCATTGTTTTTGTGTAAATCAGACTCGTACAAGATACTTGATCACTGAATTCAAGGATTTCTATAATGTTTTCTGTATTGTCTTCCATGTTATTGTAAAGAAAAAGATCAAGTGTTTCCTGTATATTATTCAGTTAATTGATTAAGCATTTTGTGTCAACCGTTTAAAGTTTTCTTTTAAACAACTGAGCGCAAAAGGAAACTGCCCTTGATTTTATTCAGTGTTGTGAATTATGTCAAGGTGTACTTACGTAGAAAATAAAGACGTAAAATTCAGTAAAAACACATATTTATTCCCGTAATACAACTTATTCTAGACCTATCACCTACATTGGCATATATTTTGGCTAAACAACTTTTTGGTTTCACTTTCACAAAATGTCCCAACACTTTTCCACCGTGGTTTCCAAAGGTTCACTTCTCCAGGCGGTTCTAACTTCACAGTACACCTTCAGAATCGATCAGGACCCGAGGGTTGAAGCCGAACAGCCGGCCACAGCTTCATAACTTCATCCGTGAGGCGGGAGCGAGTGGATCAAGGCTCCTCATCCTCGGAGAGAGAAGGCAGCGCCAAAGTGCGGCGGAGCTTCTGCCGTTGGGGTGAAATGGACTTCTGGCGACGGAGGCCCTCAGTTCGCATCACGTAGGATCTCTGCTCCGGCTCGAACACCTCCTCGGAGTCGTCTTCCACCAGCGCAGGCAACGCGGTTCCCCTCAGCTTCTGCCTCCTCGGGCCGTCAGACACGACGGTGTCCATATCGCGGTGCTTGGGTAGCGATGGGTAAACGTCGGCGTACAGCGCGGCAACAGTTTCTAGTTTCACAACCATGTTGGATACTTTATTGTTTGATATTTGAGTAAGGTTTATAGAACGCGATGTGCTCTCTGTGAGTGCTCGTTGCAGAGTGCGGGGCGGCGGGTCGCGCGCCTATTTATACTCTCGCGAGCCGTGATAAATTGGTTTGTGTGCAGTTCGTCTGGCGTCACTACGTTTGTATGTGTTTACGTTAAAGGTTCGCGTTCACTTGAGGCGTGTAAAAACCGTTTTACGTAGAAGAAACACACCTTTGTAAGATTTTACGTCGTTTTGCGTAAACACATGGAGTCTTGATTGCCTTTTTGCAGTGCTGAAGTTCTTGGAACATGTTTCTAATCGTTTTGGGAACGCGATAATCGTAGTTGGGATTTCCTATTTGTGTATCGATTTTGGGCAACGAACTTTCTTGGTATCCTAACTAAACATTGACGTCCGGAAAACCACCTCTCCACCTCTCTTAATCATTACACACTTTATCAAACATTTAGAATATGCCGCGCAACACAATATCGATCCCCTTTGCGTTACACAAATTCACATCTGCGACAATATTTCCACTCTTATGCACATGTCCTAAGCACATAATAGAGACGGACAGGCATCATGTGCATGAGCTTGACCCAGTTAATCGGATTGAAGCTCCTCAAGTGAGGATACTTGCAAACAGCACTGCACTGGCTTTTTGACCTTCGAATGCAAATAGTATAGTGACTTGCGATGCAAAATTGCGGCACGTTAATTTCTTACTAATTTTTGTGCATTTCTAAGTGTAGATTGTCTTCTTTTTTATTTGTCTATTGGCACCTTGTAGCTATTTCCTAACATTAATTTAGTTAGTTATTATTTAAACGTGGTTTTGTAAGTTATGCTGTGTTTTGTGTGCACCAAATAGAAGATTTATCTCTCTATACAACGTGTAACGGAAAGGGGGTATCAACCCTGAAGGAGGTGAATGTGCTCATGAAACTCAACAACTTTCCCCAAAGAACATAGGTCGAAATATGAAAAAAAAATTTGGCCCTCCCATAGTAAATCAATCAGCTGGTAGTCAGTTTTGTAAGGGAGGGCCAAATTTTTTTTTCATATTTCGACCTATGTTCTTTGGGGAAAGTTGTTGAGTTTCATGAGCACATTCACCTCCTTCAGGGTTGATACCCCCTTTCCGTTACACGTTGTATATTATATATATTTAGATGTTTTTTCGAAAACGTATATTTTGGTTGGTTTAATTTTCTTTTCAGAAAATTTGGGGCCCGTGCGTTTTTGTTTTTTTGCAATAATTCTGGTGTTTAGCTAATTTTAGTTTTTCTGTGATCACGTGAATTCCACTATGATTTCAGCTCTCGTAAAACTCGTCTGAGAAAATATTTTTCCGCGGAAAACTAAGAAACTGTTCTGACTCAGGTTTTGCGATTTTTTACATAACATTTGTTTTGAAATCGTGATCTTAAAGGGTATTATGCTAGATTTAAAATAGAAGTCTGGGCACAAGTAGATGAAGGTTTTCAGGCCCACCTGGAAATCGGACTAGGCCAATAACTATGAGCAAAATAGATTAGTAAACCCTGACCTCATTGAATACAACGTAACACTCTTGTCTTGAGATACCTTCAGACAATCGTTAGTTTAATACAAAAATAGCTTCTGATCTGTTTCTAGACTCTAATTTAGAATATTATGCTGCCAGTTCCAGGATTCAATACATCTTCCAATGACCCAGTAACGCTTGTTATAACGTTATTCTAGGAACAAAATACAACATACTATAAGTAGATCAATTACATACGTCAGCCTACAATGTTCCCACTGGACACAGGCCTTCTCTGTGAGCCACGCGGGTCCAGTGCGGGTTAGTAGATGCCACATGTCTTCGAATTTTTTTTCTAGGACATGCCGGTTTCCTCACGATGTATTCCCTCACCGTTTTGAGAGCAGTGGTAATGAAATAACTTATACAAATTCAAGCACCTGTTTGTGTACGAGCCTAAGACCCACAACACGCTCGTCGTGGCCGTTTCCAATGGGCCACTTCTGCCAATATCATGCTGCCAGTTCCAGGATACAATACATCTTCCAATGCAGTAACGCTTGTTATAACGCTATTCTAGGAACAAAATACTACATAGATCAATTACTAGTGTACAATTCCGTGTGAAATGTGTTTCGTGAGAAAAGGTGCCAACTTTAATGATAATATTATACATTGTGAGGATACGTAGATCAATTACTAGTGTACAATACCGCGTGAAATGTGTTTAGTGAGAAAAATTATTGCCGACTAATGATAATATGAGAGGATTGATTGCATTGTGAGGACATCTGTATCATTCCATGTTTGTGGAAAGGGTAGCTGTTATTATGTACACGCAGGTGAGGTGGAGCGACGATCTTCACAGGGTGACTGATAGCATCTGGATGAGATTTGCCGAGAATCGAAATAAATTACGTGCAGTTGGAGAGGCTTATGTCCAGCAGTGGACTGCTGTACGCTGATGATGATGATGATGATTATGTCCACACATGGGAATCATTGGCCTATTTTTCCTTAACCCTTTACTGCATGATATATTAAATAAGTGACATTTTTTTTTTAAGTTAATGTCTTTATTAAAGCTTCAGAATTAATTATAGTGTTTTTTTATGTTTTTATTTTTTTTATGTCCAAGTGGTATGTGATGATAGACAAAATAGTTGTGTTTTATTATTGCTAATGATATGAAAAACAAACCCCATTAGGATTTATACGCTAGTTTTTTTATTTTTTTAGAGTAAATAAACTGTAAACATGTCAAACCATATATGGTTTCCTATGCGGTAAAGGGTTAATCATAATGTCTTCTGCCAAATACAGGATGGTATCCTTGATGTCGAAACAAACGACTATGGACCTTACGCACTTAAATATAAGGTTCAATCAATACGCAATGCTCAATCATTTATTGAATTCCATAATGTGTACTTAGGTGGTAACTTAAAACGATGATTATCATAGACACTGACTGGCCGAAGCTTATACAGAATGGTAGGTTTTTTTTTTAATAACCGACGAATAATTTCAACTCAAGGAGGGTTCATAAATTATTTTCGACCCTCCTTGAGTTGAAATTATTCGTCTACTGAATTCAGGGTAACAGGTTGTGCGTCTTTGTTCCCATCACTGTGTATAAGCCTCGGTCAGTGAGTGTCTAATTGGAAAGATTTTAAATATTTAGTTTTTAAGTTATGACCTTAGTAGATACACATTGTGGAATGTAATAAATGATTGAGCATTGCGTATTAGTTGCGTAGGTATTAGATATTGTCTACAGTCGTTTCGACATCAAGGAAAAAAAAACACAATTCCAAATTAAATTATAAAGGAAATGGATTCGAGAAATAAATAATACCGAAGGCCATTTTCCTCTAATGATTCATTCTTTTTTCTTTTCCTACTCTTTCTTTACATTTCCTTCCTTGTCGAAATCACGGTTCATAACAGGAAAAATTTACAAGAAAGTAAAATATACTTACCTATAATAGTTTAACTGTATTTCAGATCTTGTTGGCCCAAAACTTCACCACTTCCACCGCAGAAGTCACTTTTACTGCATCACCCCCATCACCCCCTTCCCATTTGACCCCTTAATAATATACGCGGAGTCAAATTACCAACCCATATAACCTCTTCAGCTTAACTAAACTACTTATCAATTTTCGAGAATCAAGTTTGGCTGAACTTAACTACGAGTTTACGAGTCGGAAAAACGACTAATTCTCCACAAATTATCCACAACGTAAAGAAAACCAACATAAGGCAATCTACATCAATTCCTATACCCTTACTTCAGACAGTTTAACGACCGCCCGAGGCCCAAACACATCTATTATTGATTCCATTCGTGTGTTACCAGCCCAATACCATTCGGGGAAAACAGTATCAATAAAATTCTGGGGTATATCCGCACCCCAGAGTGCCCTGAAGTATCCCAAGCCACCCCTAAGCTCAGTTGATGCGAGGGGTGCAAAAATTTACGACGGCAGGAAGGTAGATGTGCGAATGTTTATTTCGAATTGAGAAAAAAGGGATATTGGGATGAATGAAACAAAAATATCGTGTTTTTTTTTATTTTTTTATTACGGACTGACAATGTTTCACTCAGGAAAGTGATCATTCTTAACGAAAATAAGGTAACGATGACCTTTTATACACCTTTTATACAGGCTAGCTGGAAGATTGACGCGCTAACTGTAACCATGAATTCAGCACATAATTCTAGGCCCCCGAGCGAAGAAATTTTTCGTCAGTTATCAAATATAATAATCTGCTGATTTTTAGAAAAGTGCAATACCTACGCGGTCAATATGTATAGAAAAGCCCGACGAAAGCATGTCGATTCTGTAAAAATCTCACCGTGAAAACTTGCGTGGAGTGAGTATCATCCCACTGATGCTAAATATTGACCAAGCAAACATTTACAATCATAATCGAGATTTTAATAATATTTTTTTATTATAATTCTATTTTTTTAAAATATAATTTCAAAGCTAGTATTTTAGTTGTCAAAACATTACTACATATTTTGTGGAGTTTTAAAATAAAATAGCAAAACAAAAACTTAGTCAGAATATCAATTTTCTTTTTTTATTTTTCTTTATTCCTCGGTAAAAACCGCACAAAATAGTAAAGTTTCACCGTGAGATGGTTACAGAATTGCACTGTTGTATACTAAAATCGTGCCGGCATGTATTAATGTAATTTATAACTATAATAGGTAATAATGAAAAGTGTAGGTGTAGTGTAGGTATGTAACTATACTTCGTTTTTTAATCCCAGAGACTAATGTGACATTTAAGTCTTTTGTGTTTGCGTTTTTTTTTTTTAATAGTATTGAAGTTTGACATTACACCCGTCAGATTAGTCTCTGGGATTAAAAAACAAACTTTACAAATTAACGGTTTGCGGATTTTTCCTTTACTTGTGCTTGCTTTACTGCGCTTGTGCTTCTTGCTAAATTTCCTGATTCTAGGTCAACCCTATAGGTTCTGATTCCCTTAAGAGTGTCAAAATCTACGGCGTAAACGGATCATAAATGCCCTTTATCTTTTGATTTAAGCTCACTTCACCCGAGTTATCACTGTGAGATTTTTACAGAATAGCACTACAGGACACAAATTATCTCCTCACGCGTTCGAGATAACTTCAAGTACATACACAGGTACATTGTTTTCCAGCTTTTTGCTAACTCACCTAGTGTAATAGATGTTTACACGACAAGATGGGTACGAGAAGATACCTAGGTGTTTAAATTATAAGGTCATGCGAGGAAAAATCTTCCACTGTAGAGCATGTTTTAAATTAGTACCTACATGTAGGTATTCGGTACACATGATCGAATCGTGTTGAACAATTTATGGCCACTCAATATACTTACTTCATATTTATTTAATAACGACTCTGATGACGGATGAAAATAACATTGTGATCCCGAACCCAGTTTTCTGATTTTACCAACGATGAGAAATAAGTTTGTCAAAAAAAATAAAAATCTGAAAGAGCACATAACTAAGCCGAAAGACGTCCACTGATGGACATAGGCCGTCTCCAAGAGCCAATGTCTATCACGTCTGTGGAGTTTCGCTAGTGATTTTAATTTGACCCTGTATTTTTCGTTAATCGTCATAGTCACGATCGTTCTTTTAATTTGGAAATGGAGCTATGATTTCAAAAGCATACAAAGTTATCAACTGTCGCATACAACACTTCAATAACTACACAAATGTGAGGACTGATTATTTTGTCCCATGGAGAAAGTATAAAGATTGATGGACTGTACCGCACCCTCAAATTTGACGAGATATTTCTGATAGACACTGTATACAACTGCGTATCTACCTAACTTGCAAATAAGGAAATAGTCTAACAGTAAAGGAACAATAAGACCATATCCTAAGTCAAGCCCTTCGAGGTTACATTGACTATACGGAAACATACGCGGTAAAAACATGCCTA
This sequence comes from Eremobia ochroleuca, assembly GCA_949629135.1. NCBI lineage: Eukaryota > Metazoa > Arthropoda > Insecta > Lepidoptera > Noctuidae > Eremobia > Eremobia ochroleuca. The sequence continues at coordinate 7,557,948 of OX451385.1, read as the reverse complement.
TTACCTGCACCGTATTGTTAAAGTATTAATTAACAGGTGCTGTATGGAAAAATGAATTATACTTCGTTGCTTCGTCCTTCGAGATTAAGATAACAATGTAGTAATACGTCTAGGGTATCGCCTTTCATCCACTAAGTTTGAATATTTTTTTTTTTTTTTTTTTTTGTCGGTACTTTGTCTTCCTGATAGTTATGCCTGTACCGCCACTCATTCGCGTTTTAGTGCGTCGCCGATCACCACGTTATTTTCTTCGTTTCATTTGAATTGTGCAAAAAGATGCCAAAACGTAGTCACAAAAACGACGACAGTGATTATTTAAGAAAGAAGATTCGAAAACTCGAAAGGAAACTTAATAAACGCGACAGAAGGTCGCGTGTTCGAAGTTGTTCCGAGAGTAGTAGCTCGTCGACGAATATTATTATGTCGCCGGTACTATCGGACCATGAAGGTAAGCTGAAGTGTTATTTTTACAAACGGAAGATATTGTGAATAGTTTTTCGGACTATATCCGTATCATAATCTGACATGATGTCATATTATCTTAAATAGTGTTGTGTACATCTTATGGGGATGTTACCTTCACATAATTTTGGATTCCCAATTCATTGGGTATATACTACTAGTGATTGTGTACATTTGAAAGGAATGTTGCCTTCACTTTAGTTAATGACCTACTTAATAATAATTGCATTTTATATCCGTACGGACTAAAACATAGTGTTGTGGGTAGTTTTAAGGACTATCGCCGCTCTAAAACCACTAGTTGTATACTAGGAACATTGGTAGTTGTGATCATATTCACGTACCTACATAACAAAATGTTATCACTCGATTTCGTAATTCTGAATATCGGTATGGATTATAAACTTGGTGTTGTGGATAGTTTTGAGGACTATCACCGCGCTATTTTCTATCCGATACCTACATTTGGTACATTTTCTATTCCAACTGAAATGGAAGTTCAAGGTGATGTCGCGTCATCTCCGATTATTGACTCAGATGAGCCACAACCGGGTACGTCCACCTCGACGATACATGATGTTCCTGCTACAGAAGCAGTACAGGCAGGGGAATCGGAACTACCTGTTGAAGTAACGCTTCCTGAGCTGGACGAAGAGATTCTGAATCTCTTGGGCGAAACTCCATCAAAGGATAAAAAATATGGACCAGACATTAGATGCGACTTATCTGCTCGCTGGGAACACATCGCAACAACAGGCTTGACCAAGGATGCCAGAAAGGAGCTGCTTGATAAGCATCTGGTTCCAAAAAACTGCACAAAGATTGATGCACCCAAGTTAAATCCAGAGATAAAGGCCGCCTTATCGGAGATGCTAATAAAAAAAAGACAAAGCTTTAGAGAATAAGCAGGTGCAGGTCGCAGCAAGTATATCTTGTATAAGTGAAGCCCTAAGCATACTCTTTTCTGCAGGTTATAAAGATCAGTCGGTAATAAAATTACTGATCGAAGCCGGTCGACTGATGTGTGACTCACAACACAGCGAGTCCATGACACGGCGCAGTTTTATATGTTCTACAATCAAGAAAGATATAAAAGATCAACTGTTCAATACAGAAATCGATAAGTTTCTATTTGGCGAACATCCGACCGATACTCTAAAAGCTGCAAAAGCTATATCAAAATCAGGCGCTGAGATTAAAATAAACACACAGGTTCGAAGACCTGCACCAGCGCAGAGACCGAGACAGGCCCCTGTCCAGACTTTAAACCAGACGCCTCCGTTCCCGACAGCGCGGCAAGCGGGAACAGCGAGGAGGACAGCGCCGGCGCCGCGCCCGCGACCGGTGCAGCAGCAGCCGCGACAGCAGCCGCGCTTGCAGCAGCGCCAAGCCCCGCGGCGCTAGACCTGGTACGTTTTGCAGGTCGGTTATCCTACTTTTATGATCAATGGCAATTGATAACTAATGACCTCGTTGTATTATCGTGGATAAGAGGTTACAAGATACCGTTTACTAAACCTGTCTATGAGTTACACGAACCAAGTTTACCTGCATTAACTTCATGTGAGTCCTTTAAATACAAGGTGGCCATCACTGACCTTCTAAACAGTGGTGCTATTTCACATTGTGAACCATGTGAAGGACAGTTTCTTTCTAGTTATTTCCTGATTAAAAAACCCAATGGCAAAAACAGATTTATTTTAAACTTAAAGTCTCTAAACAAGTACATCGTAACAGAACATTTCAAAAATGAAGATCTAAGAACAACATTAAAATTAGTATCAAGAAACAGTTTCATGGCCACCTTTGATTTAAAGGATGCGTATTTTCTAGTACCTATACACCCGACGTATAGAAAGTACCTACGATTTAGGTACGAGGGTCAAATTTACCAATTCAATGTTTTGCCGTTTGGTTTAAACACAGCTCCATTTGTGTTCACAAAGCTATTAAAACCGGTAATTTGTTTACTGAGATCATTAGGTTATCTGTCATCTATCTACTTAGATGACATTTGTATCATTTCTAATAATTATCAAGATTGCTTAGATAATATTTTACAGACAAAACATATTTTAGAGTCCTTAGGATTCATAATTAACATTAAAAAAAAAAAAAAAAAAAAAAAAGTTGTATGATTCCGAGTAATATTTGCAAATACCTTGGTTTTGTGATAGATACAAAAGAATTTCATGTTAGCCTTCCTAAGGAAAAACGAAATCTAATTAAACAAGAGTTACAATCGTTTCAATTGAAATCTCGTTGTAAAATAAGACAGTTTGCTCGCTTGGTAGGCCTCCTCACTTCGTCCTGCCCCGCGATTCAGTACGGTTGGCTTTACACCAAGCAGATGGAAAGATGCAAATACCTTGCATTGTGTAAAACGAGTAATTATGATAGCCACATGTCTTTACCACAGTATTTGCAGGACGATTTTTCCTGGTGGTTAAAATCTATTGATACCGCAGTGAATCCTATTAGACGGGACAGCTACTGTCTAGAAATATTTTCAGACGCTAGCAAAAAAGGGTGGGGGGCAGCATGCGGTGCGGAGACCGCCAGTGGCCAGTGGAGTAACACAGAGTCTAACAAACATATTAACTGTCTAGAACTCCTGGCTGCTTTCTTGGGCTTACAAACATTCGCAAAAGGATTAAAAAATTGTCAGGTGTTACTACGCGTTGACAACACAACTGCTATTTCGTATATCAACCGTATGGGTGGAGTAAGATTTCCACATTTAACTGAAATCACAAAATCTTTGTGGCAGTGGTGTGAAGCTCGTGGTATATTTGTATTCGCTTCATACATAAGCTCGGAAGATAACGAAATAGCAGATGCTGAGTCTAGAAAATCTCACCCCGATACCGAATGGGAGATTAAAGATCATGCTTTTGAAAAGATTGTGAGAGCCTTTGGGCAACCAAAAATTGATCTTTTCGCATCAAGGTTGAATAACAAATGTGTTAAGTACGTCTCATGGAATAGAGACCCAGGAGCATGCGCTGTGAATGCTTTTACTTTAAATTGGTCAAATCTTTGTTTCTACGCATTTCCTCCTTTTGCGGTTATATTAAAAGTATTAAGAAAACTTATATACGACCAGGCGGAGGGTATTGTTGTGGTTCCATTTTGGCCCACGCAACCCTGGTTTCCACTTTATCAAAAACTTCTCTGTTCAGAATTAGTTCAGTTTAGACCCTCTGATAAAGTGTTATTGTCTATTTCCAACAGTGTCCCCAAGCTCACGTTGATTGCAGGGAAGTTATCAGGACGGCGTTACGAAACAGAGGAGTACCACCATCATCTTTAGATATTATGATAGCTTCTTTATCTGAAAGGTCAATAAAACAATATGACGTTGCCATTCGACGTTGGGTAAACTTTTGTAAGACTCACAATATCAAAATACATGAGGCGTCAATTCCGATGATTATGTATTTTCTCACTGAGTTATTTCATTCCGGCTTACAATACGGATCTTTAAACAGTCATCGCTCCGCTCTGTCTTTGATCTTAGGATCGAGAGTAGGGTCTGATGATCGCGTTGCTAGGCTATTCAAAGGTTTTTACAGACTTCGTCCTCCAGCCCCAAAATATAATATCACTTGGGACCCGTCAATAGTTTTAGAATTCTTATCAAAATGGTACCCAAATAATAATTTAAGTTTCGAACATTTAACCAAAAAGGCCGTAACTTTGCTCATACTTGTAACTGCACACAGGGTGCAAACCATTAGCAAAATCAAATTAGAAAATATGAACGTCACTGATAATCTTATATTGATCAAGATAAACGATTTGTTAAAAACATCTCGACCTGGTTTATCTCAACCTTGTTTAAATATTCCATTTTACAAAGATCGACCGGAAATATGTCCCGCTGAGGCTCTTATAGAATATATTGATAGGACAAAACATTTGAGAAACAATGCCAATAGCCTTTTTATAAGTATTAAAAAACCACATAAATCAGTAACCACAAATACCATCAGTCGGTGGATAAAAGATATATTATCAATTAGCGGAATTGACACTTCAGTATTTTCTGCCCACTCCACCAGACACGCAGCCACCTCAGCTGCTCATAGAGCTGGTGTCAATATTGACACGATACGAAAAGCAGCTGGGTGGAGTGGTAGCTCCAATGTTTTCGCTAGATATTATCATAGAGACATTCAATGTGAACAAACTGATCAATTTGCCTTATCAATCCTAACCTCTGATCGATGTTAGATTTAATTACTTAAAATTAATAACTTAAATTTATCTACCCCTAATTAAAGAAAAACTACAATTTAATTACTTTATTACTTGTAAGGTTTGATTAATATACATGTACCTAAGTATAAAAATTCAGTGTTTTAATATTTCACCATCTTTCAAAATCTACATTGTTATCTTAATCTCGAAGGACGAAGCAACGAAGTATAATTGGAGATTAAACGAACTTACCTGAAGTGAAGTTCTATCCAAATTATACGAGTTGCTTCGTCCGAAGAGATTAGTTCCCTCCCAACCCTATGAACCCCATACCTAAAGTGAAATATTAAAAAAGGTTCCAGGCTTTCAACTAAATGAGTGGCGGTACAGGCATAACTATCAGGAAGACAAAGTACCGACAAAAAAAAAAAAAAAAAATATTCAAACTTAGTGGATGAAAGGCGATACCCTAGACGTATTACTACATTGTTATCTTAATCTCTTCGGACGAAGCAACTCGTATAATTTGGATAGAACTTCACTTCAGGTAAGTTCGTTTAATCTCCAATTGTCCTAGGAAACAAAACGGCCATTAATATGCATCTGCAAACGATCACCAATTGTGATCTGGTACCATGATCACGATCGGTTTTCCAAGCGTGGTTTCCTCAGGTTACTTGGAAAATCCATGTTTTCCCTGAAAATGGGAAAATCGACTTTTATGGCTAAGCAAGATTTATAAATATGCATACAATAAGAATGAGTGATGTATTTAAGATGTATAAACGTAAACGAGGCTAAAAGAGTATGTAAGGATCGAAGCAGATGGCGTTCTGTAGTTTCTGCCTACCCCCATGGGAAGAAAGCGTGAGTTTATGTATATGTGTGTGTGACTGTGTGTGTGTGTAAGAATTAGTCAAGTCATGATATGGTGCAACGTCGTAGCAAAGAGCTGTACCGACTTAATAGTCATCGACACGCTAAGAAAATTGTGGGCAATCATTCATTTTCATCATTTAAGTTTTTCCCAAATACGTAGGTTAGTCTAGATATAGTTTCAACAGAAGGAGGAATTCCCGTGTTTTTTAGAACTTTTGCATACAAAAGACAGTCCCCCAAAACGCCCGCCCTTCACCACTTCCTAGTGCTTTCGCTGGGAAGAAGAAGTGGCGCAACAAACTCCCCAGCAGCACAGCTGTCTGTTCAGTTAGAAAATACTTGAATGAATACAATACAAGGTGTGCAAAGTAATTAACATTACACGACACAGGACACTAAACTAAATTATTTGCTTTATGTCAGCTAGCTACGCCAATATACACAACACAATAAAGAAAAACTATACGTACTCAAGCAAAAAGAAAATATATCAAAATTAAAAATGTAAACAAAAACTTACTATCTAAATAAAAGCCACCGGGTATAAATGGCGTCACTGCTTACATATTTATGCAATGCTGGGTTCTGTTTACATAGCTGTCACTTGAAGTCACAAATGATAAACTAGGACCATCGAAGGAAACTAAATAATCAAGTTATTACTAATGTCAACAATAATAAAACCATGGTCAGCACGACGACCAGTCACCACAAGCAGCACCCGTTCACGAGCAAAACGCAAAGAAGAATAAGGGGCGAGCTTATTGCCACCAACAGGGCACAAATCCAGACTCCGGGCAGCTACTGAGAATAATAGTAATTAATAATAATATTAATTAAATCATAAACATAATAATTAATAATAATAATTCATACTATAATACTATAGCTACACATCTGCCCAATCCTTCGGGGAAACAAGGAGTGATGTTATGTAATAATTTTACATCCAAGACCTTTGGACAAAAATTTTACCAGTTGACGTTACAACCAGGGGCAGTACGTCACAACCAGGGGCAGTACCCAGACGCCGACGGGACTGTGACATTCAACCAGACCGCCAAGGTCGGAGGCTGAATCATAGCCGACTTGAGTCATACACAGTTGATTAAAAATAAAATGTTTTCTTTATAGCAGAAATCGGGCTTCAACCAAGACTTGAATAATTTCATTTGGTAGGCGTGTCCCAAAGTACATTGACACCAACTGCGGGATAATTGCGTAAAATACTATAAATAGCAATGGCTTTCATTTTGACAGTTCAACAACATTCATTTCGTTATTTACGTTGATGAGCAGACATGTTTTTCGAACATCAATATAAATTGTGATTGACAGTGTGTTACGCAATCGTGCAGGTGAGGTAGCGGACAAACGCAACCATTCAAATACTAAATAACCCTCCTTTGGCTTCACAGCAGTCTTGTAAAATACCCATACGTTTAACTTTTAAGTTACATGCGATGAAAATCTTTCAAACGATTAAAAAGAAAAATTATGGAGGGAAAAATACACTTACCTACAAAAGTATGTGTAGGTAGTGAAAATCAAATTAACACGTTGCGGGACACTAAGAAGTGATAATAATAAAGCTACTATGTTTCTCGTTCAGTGTCCTTCAACCGATTAAAAAGATAATGATGGAAGGAAAAAAGACACCTACAAAAAGGGGTTTTTTTCCTGCTTTTACAGGAAAATACAGTTGTACTATAAACTCAAATAACAACGTTTATAAACTATTCAAATATGTTACGTCCATTTGCTTGTTTTTTCTAGAGTAAGTAGGAATAGAACAGTTAAAAATACAGTTAAAAGAACTCGGGTAAGAATGCGTTATAAGACCAAATAAAAAATCTGGTTCACAATGTTGTATTCAACCTTTATGTAGAGCATTTATAGTCTTTTATTTAACTTGGCTATAAAAGAAAACAAAAAATCTATCGTTTTACGAACTGCGCAGTATGAAAATTAGAGTTGTTTTTATCCAACTTCATAAAAAGGAGGGCGTTATGCATTCGGCGGGTTTTTTTTTTATTTTTTTTTATAAGATAGTTTTTAATGATTTGCTTTTGAGCACGGCGGGGAACCCAGTGCCGTCTCCGACCAGTCTCCGGTGTAATTCTTCGTTGATGGTAGATAGGTACCTATTTGGGTTTTCAATCACACACAACACCAAAGCTTTTACTTCGATTAGAACACTTCAAGGAGACATTCAGTTCGAGTTAGCAAGTGAAGCTAATCACCCATTCCAAAATGAACTAGTTACTTTATGGAGAAGAACGGGCAAGAAACTCCATGGACACTCTTTTAAATCAAAAAATTATGTTACAGGAGTTTCTTATTCGATAATTACAATTTCAGTCCATTTTACACAGTTTCATCGCGATACCAAACGCCATCATACACGTGGCTCTGTCTAAAGAAAAATTTGGAAAATTAATGTACACACGCCAGCACATCAAGCTACTACAATCTGTCAAATTTCTTTAGCAGACTTTCAACTTTATCCCTAAAGCATTAGGTTCAAAGTTGGTTGGGAAAATTTGATAGTTTCGGGTAGCTTGATGTGCTGGCGTGCCTGTAAAATGACATCGATTAACAGCTATACATACTCACACGGGATTTGAAGATAACTGCTAAAATGTGAATGTTCGTACTTAACACTTACGGCCTATCAACTCAGCCTATCGCAGTCCACTGCTGGACATAGGCCTCTCCCAGACTGCGCCACAACACCCTGTCCTCCGACTTCCGCATCCAGTCTACCCCAGCCACCTTCTTACTCACTTCATTTCACTTACGGCCTATACTGACTAGTGAACATGATTTGGACATTTTCAAAACCAGTGTTTCACGGCTTAAGCATTTGTTGTTGAAAAGCTTCTTTACGGAAACGTAATTGTTTGCGTCTAAATGATTTTTAGTTTGTATTAGTCGATCGTGTAATTTTATTTCCTAATTTATATTAAAGCTATTTTGTACAGATCTTTTTGTTGTTTTTTTTTTTTTTTTGTTTTAAGTGTTCATCTGTAGAAATTTGTAAACGGCCTTCAATTGCACATTGTTTAAGAACACTGTACAGGGTGAAATTGAAAACATGCGACAAATCGAAATGGGAGATTGTACTCATCATTATGAACAACTTTTACTATCAGATAAAACCTGAAAACGCGAAAAAAAAATCAGCCGTTCCCTACATTTATGTTCGCATAACTCGTCAAAATGTAGGGAACAGCTTTTTTTTCGCAATTTCAGGTTTGGTCCCATGGTAAAAGTTGTTCATAATGATGGTACAATCTCCCATTTCGATTTGTCGCATGTTTTCAATTTCACCCTGTATATATTAGCTGTAAGTTTCCCGAACAGAATAAAATAAATAAATAAAAATGAAGATATTATATTCGAAATAAAAAGCAAAAAAAAAATGCACTAACTAAAATGTTCTCCCAAAAAAATGTTGAAGATCCTTTCCACAAGTCATTTCACAGATTAGATTACATCAACGCATACATTGTCTCATGCCCTACATAGAAACACAAACAACACTCAAATAGGCCTGTTTGTTTTTCCAAAAGTAGGGCAACACAGTATCTACTGAGTCACACAATCTTCACGTAAAACGGTGAAATCCTTTAATGGATATGGTGCAAACAAATGAATCACGAGACGTAACGGGATAGGCAGAAGTAACTGGACTGAAAGTTACTGTATTTTGACCTGGATCTAGTTTTTGTACAAATGTCATTTATTTCATTTATGTCATTTATTTCCAAAGGTTCATATAGACAAGAACAAGCAAAATACTCCATGGACACTCAGCCACCCAACGTGGTAATGCTGCCAGCCTTTTGGGCACTTATCCTATTGACAGCGATGCGGACGAATTTTTTGATGCCCAATGAGCTCCTGCCTTTTGAGGTGATAATTTCTTTAGCGTCGTTGTGATTTGAAACTCAATGAAACGAAAAAGCGACAGTAAAAAGAGATAAACATATACATCTAAAGGATTTAACGTGCGAGATAATGAGATAGAAGTCATACAGTGTTTCTTATATTTTTGATCTCCTCTTTATGCGCTGTCTGTACCCTCTCCCATCTTCATACGTTCGGGAATATTCGTAAGTCTCCGTAGATTGTCGGTACTGCTCTGGGCGCCTTCAAGCAGAAACCTAATAACATTTTTGGAGGTTTCACTTCTATTGCGTGTGAACTGCACACATGTTTCTGTATTTTTTTTTTTTTTTGTTAGATTCTTGTATATAATATATATATTTTTAGTGTTAGATTGTATTGTAATTTTTATGTCTTTGTGAATAAATAAATGGACACTCTTAAATTTATTGTTACAAAATATTAGTTACATCATTAGATAATATTTATATAGGGCAATAATCTAGAGTAGTAGTAAAAGGAGCCAGGGGGAATTGGATGGAGGAGGTGAAGTATTTGGTGGAGGGTAGGCTTTTTATGTGGGTACTTATAACCAATTTTGTAAAATTCGACGTCCAACACTAAAACTCAATTTGAAATAGAAAAAATAAAAAACTGACATGCACAGAATATAGGAAGTAAAATAATGGAAAAAATAACATATAAGAGAACTAAATATAAATTATTCCGAAAAAACGTGTAAAACCAAAACTGACTAGTGACGTGGACTCATTGAAGTGAAAAGTCGACATGAAGTCAACATTTACGTCAGTCCTGCCCCTACCAAATATGGTCATAAAAATATTATAGGTACATTTAAAAACCGTAGGAAATGTATGTGACGGCGCAGCAAGTGGCGCCACCTCGTGTTGTTACAAAGTAACTGGAATTACCAAAGAGGTCGAGTGAAAAAGTGACACTGGCCGGTGATTGTCACTCTAGCAGAGCGTCACATCAATCACGTGGCGGCTGTCTTCATATGACAGAGATGGTTTTGCGGGAGCCGCTGTCGTACCACATTCACGACGAACTGCTATATTTCGGCACAATCCTGATGATACTGAAGCTGCTGAACCACTAATACGATAACCACTTTGTTGTAGGCCTTGTAGATTTGTAGACCATTTTCTATTCCGTTAAGTACCTGGTACTTGTTGATAGGGCTACACTTACCTCCCATTAACACTGTAATTTGAGAACATTATAAAAGCCAATTATTTTTAAAACAGTAAGTTTTTTGGCGGCTCTTCTCCATAGTAAACGCCCAATGGAACCGTGCACCTAGCTTCTGGCGTTTCATATACATGTGCCTAAGTTTATATGAAATAAAATAATTGTGTTGATTTTGATTTTGATTTCCAGTAAAGGCTACCCTCCGCCATTTGACGTGCGGTTTTAAATTAATCATAACGATGACACTGACGTTTCGGTTCAAAGTTCAACCCATTGAGATGGGATATAACAGGAGATGCCCTGTTATTCTATACACGGTTGTAGGTAGGTGCCAGAGCAGCCATCTTTGTCGCCAAGTTTCGTGGTAGTTCAGCTGTCAAATGGTTGTTTATTTTTTGTATTATTGAGATTTGCGAGAAAATTACGAGGACTTTACCTTTAAAACTGCATGTAAATGTTGAAAAACAGCAATTCAACATGCCTGTGTGTTGTATTGTGAAGTGTGGTGCAAGGAAGAATGAAAATCAACCTCAACTTTCTTTGCACAGGTTAGTAGCCGGTTTTCATGCAATAACACATACAATAATAGACATTCGATGATATAATTGTAACGCGATCATGAATTTATGGCTAAAGTATTGATATTTGGGTGAATTTCCGTATAACAGACCTTTTTATTATTTTGTTAATTCATTCGTTTGTTTACAATAATATGTCATAATAGAATAGTGTTGTACCGTTGCCTAATAGTTTCCGGAACTAGTTCCTCCGCTGGAACGATATCGGTATATTCTGCTATGTTAACATAAATAGTCCTGCGTCTTATTAGCTCCGATTGACCTTGCTAGGTCCGGCCCGTGGTTCACAGCACCAAAATCAAAATATTTTCTTTCACATAAACCTACATGGGCACTTATGAAACGTCAGAAGCTAGATGCACGGTTCCAAATGGTGGTTTCCTATGCAGAAGAACCAGCGAGAAACTCCACGGTTACTCTTTTAAAAACAATTGGCTTTTACAATGTCTTCTATTTTTTTAAGTACCTGGTACTTGTTGACAGGCCTACACTGTTCTCGCCTACCTATTAACATTGTAAAAGCCAATTATTTTGAGTAACCGTGGAGTTTCTTGCCGACTCTTCTCCATAGAAACCACCAATTGGAACCGTGCACATAGCTTCTGACGTTTCCTATTGATTTTAGTTTCATATGCTAATATAATATAGCTGTAACCAAAATTATTTATTGATAAAAATACTTGCACTTTTTATAGGTTTCCTAAAAAGGAAGGACTAAAGAAAAAGTGGTTAGAGGCTATTGGTGAAGAAAACATTAATCCCCGACATAAAGAATGGTACCTCTGTTCACTTCACTTTGAAGAAAGCTGTTTCAATAGAACACTTGATGTAATGAGATTACATGATAACTCTGTTCCCACAGCATTTTTGGTAAATTTGTATTAAAATGATTGATTAATAATAGCCTGGCCGTTTGGCCTGAAATAAATAAATAGATATATATTAATTACATATATAAAAATAGTAATAAATAAATAAATCATATTCCACAACTTTCACACAACGCCATCTAGTCCCAAACTAAGCAGAGCTTGTGCTATGAGTACTAAGACAGCTGATAAACATACATATATATTTCTAAATACATACATATTATAAGGTATAATAGGTATAATAATAAAGGTATAATATGCGAAAGCACTTGTTTTTGGGCATATGGATACATATCTCTTCACGCTGTTTTCCTTCACTTTAATACGTAAACGTGATGCAATTAAAAAGTGTTTTTTAATTCTGTGCCCAAAAAACACTTGGCATTAATTTTATTTTCAGGGAAGAAAGTTGATTGCGATAATTTGACAGTTTCGGGTAGCTTGATGTGCTGCCGTCTGTACCTATCGATAAATAGTTCATATGAGTCTTTTACGCATAACAAAAGATTAGAAATAAAGTATTTTCGCATACTGTATTTTTATGCAAAATTATAAAGTATATTTATCGAAAATAAACTAGGATACGTTACTATAAAGTAGGCAACCTTAGTTAGAACGGACTATAAGTTATTTGTTTATTTGGTTTATATTGCATTCATGTCGTTTACAAGGTTGTTAAAAATCAAATATAGGTTTCGTACATGAACCCTGCTAGGGCACCGCAACATTATGTTTCTTAATTATAAAATAAATTATTATTGCATGCATTATTATATAAAGTTATTTAAAAATATATTATTACAATTTTAATGTCATCATTTCATTATTAATTAATTTATTATTGGATGTCTTTATTAAATTTCTACATTATTACATTGCGTCAATCTTCAAATAAAATCTAAAATATTGATATTACAGAATGTCAATTTGTTAAAAACTCATTTAGGCTATAATAACACTTCTGTATTAGGTGCATTTTAAGTGCGTTTATAAATTTATTATCAAATTCAATGTCTTTGATCTCATTGGGTAATTTATTATAAATTTTTATGCACATTACAAGAGGTCCTGAGTGAAACATAGCTAGTTTTGAACTCGGCATTGCTAATTCATTTTTACTCTTAAGGAGCGTTGCAGCGGTCTTTGATTCTTAGCTACAGGGAATAACGACGCATGTTTTCTAACAAACTTGCTTACTTCCATAATGTAAATGCTTGTTAAGGTGAGCATTTTATATTTAATAAAATAAGGTTTACAGCTTTGCATTTGGTCTATATTCGCAAGAATTCTCACACATCTTTTTTGTAAAATAAAGAGTTTTTCTACGTCAACGCAATTTCCCCACACTATAATGCCATAGGATAACCATGAGTAGGCGTAGGCGTAGTATGCTGTCATCGCTGTTTTGAAGTCGGTTGATCTTTTCAGCTCATTCAAAGCATACGCGAAACTTGCAAGTTTGTTTGCCACAACATTAATATGTGCCTTCCAATTTATGTTAGTGTCAACTGTCAGACCCAAGAGTCTAAATTCATCCACACACTGGAGCGGTATGTCATTGAACGAGTAGCTAATATTCAATGGACGTTTTTGATAAGGTCTGTATTGCATAAGTTTTGTTTTAGAGAAATTTATTTCCAAATTATGGTCCTTTAGCCAATTTACTATTTTTGTAAGTATATCGTCCAGTATTAAATTTAATTTGCTACCGTCGTCACATGGAAACACTATTGAGATGTCGTCAGCAAAAAGGACACTCTGGGCATTTATTTCTCTCGGTAAATCGTTGATATAGATTAAAAATAAAATACACCCTAAGACACTGCCTTGTGGTATAGACATATTTACGTGCTCCATTTGTGATCTCACGTGGGTCACTACGCCAGTATCCGGGTGAAAGTATTCCACTTCAACGTACTGTTTGCGATTTTTTAGGTACGAGCAAAACCACTCATACGCGATACCTCTCACACCTATTTGGTACAGTTTATTTAGAAGTACTTTATATGATACTCGATCATAGGCTTTACTCATATCTAGCAGTAACCCAACTGCATATTTCTTATTATTTATTATTTTTAATGCTTCTTGGACGTAATTAAATACTGCTAATGTTGTAGACTTATTTTTCCTAAATCCATTTTGACTGGTGCTAAAGATCTTATACTTTTCGCAAAAACTATTTAGCCGTTTAGACATTGCAGTTTCAAATATTTTTGAAAATGTAGATAATAATGCAATAGGGCGATAATTTCCTGCGTCAGTTTTTTTGCCCTTTTTATAGATAGGTTTTACTATAGATATTTTTAGTAAATCTGGGACAACACCCTCCATGAATGATTGATTGATGAGAAAAGTCAAAGGTATTGTTAATTCGTCTATACATAATTTAACAAGCAATGGTGGTATTTCATCATGACCAAAACTTTGCTTATTTTTTAAGTTCTTTATGATAAGTTTTACTTCACTTGGATCAACTGTTTGCAAATATATGGAATTTTCGCAAGGAGTAGCAACATGTCGACCAGGTGGGTTCTCATCAGATCTCGTAGCATTTGTTTTTCCTACCGATACAAAATAGTCATTAAAGGCGTTTGCGACTAATCTCGGATCTTCAACAAGAATATTATTTACGTCAAGTTTTATACTTTCTCTAGTTTTTTTAGTCAATTTGTTAGTACGACTTTTTATGATGTGCCACATTGATCTTATTTTGTTACTCGATTTTTTCATAAGGTTTATATAATTTAGTTTTTTAGATGTAGTGACTGCCCTTTTGAGGATTTTCTCATATTGTTTGTAATATCTTCTAAGTATATGATTATTAGTAGTATTGATTAATGATTTTAGTTCACGTTTATGTTTACAAGCTATTTTTAGGCCCGTAGTTAGCCATGATTTTGTTTTCTTATTTTTGACCTTTATTAACCTTTAGTTAGTATACTATATTATGATCCAAACGTGATAACTAGTACGACTCGCATTTAGTATCGATACTCGTTATAGTAACACCAATGTTCCTTGATTGATACAACCCTAGCAATGGCAGCCATTTTTTGAGACAATATGAGTTGTAGGTAGGCACCCTTTTACGTAGGTATTTCCAGTCCATATATATATGTCTATGGTTCAACCAAAATCATAGTGTGACATCGTGGTGACATCAAAAAGAAATTAGTAAATTATGCTCCTGAACAATATACCTATTAATTATGTTATTCTACTGTTTTTCCTATTTTCACTGTAGAGGTTATGTCCCTCTCACTGAGAGGGAAGTCCCAACAGTGGAGGCATTACAGGCTTATTTAGTTGTTCCTCCATAAGGTTTCCACATTAAATGAAATATACAGGTTCAAATTAAATTATTTAGCGAAACTCCGCAGAGGTGATGGATCTAAAAATGATCAAACAAAAAATTTGATAGTTTTTTTTTTTTTTTTGTGGGGTTAAGGACTGCAGCTAGTGTCCTCACTTGATACTTCATTGAAAAATCTGTTTTTAATCTGTAAACTTCACACACGTGATTTGTTTGGATATCGAAACACGATAAATGAAAAGAAAACAGATTTTTCTCAGAGAACTTCAATACATTAAATCAGTTTTATCTTTTATTTTGTCGTGTTTAGTTATGGATACCCATCACCTCTAAACCTAAAATATATTATATTAAATTTGCTAACGAGACTCTGTAGTTTCGCTAGCAGATTTAATTTGACCCTGTATTTAAGTGATGTCCTATTCTAGGTTTATTATAATAATAATAATAATTTATTTGTCAGAATATTGTTTTACAAGGTGTTATAAATTATAATAACGTAAACGCACCTAATAACGACCCGTTAAAATCTGCGCTCATTACCGCCCCATTCAGAAAACTATCATTTTTATGTCATGTATTAAAGCTACACAAATGGTTGCTTTAAAAAAAATGTAGATGTATTTGTATTGCAAATGTTCATCTCTTTTTTGCGTGCGTAACTCGACGATTTAAATAATAATTGCTGAGTTCGTCCGTGGACGCCGACCTTAGTGCATTTTCCATAGTGTGGCATTCCCGATGGCGTAAGTACTCTTGTTTCTTTTTTAGCAGAAGATTATATCGTAAAGCATTTTAATGTAACTTCTAGTTCTTTTGATGCATTTTTGATACTTTCAGGAACACAAGTAATGATTCATTTTAATGAGATACTATTTTATTTTGCTTAAAATTCAATATTATAAATAGGCGGTAATAGGAACAAAAATCACAATTTTATTCCTATTGTCGACCCATGTCGTTGATAAGTACTTGTCGTATCTTTTGTGTGCCATGATTTTTGTTAAAATGCATAAATTAATAGGCAGGAGGCTATACTAACTCAGTTCCTTAGTATGTTAACTTATATTTGAGCTATTAACGCCATATATTCAAGAGCTTTAGTAGCCGTATACACTAACTTTGTTCTTATGTAAATATTTTGATGAATAAAGGAGGTATAATTTTTAAATAGTGTATTTTTATAGTTGAAATATCATTATTATTAAATATTTTTAGCAACCGCACCACTTAAAATCATATGCATGTACAAAAATCACATGTATTTACACAATTCATACACATTCCCTTGGGTCGGTAATAGGTTATACGATTTCCTTTAAGAAAACCTATTACCGATCTACTTGTACATTTACGATGGACCCATACTACATGTTTTTTTATTTGGTATTTATTTTCAAGTAAACATAAAGTTATTTAATATACATTATAGTATTCCATAATAAACATACATATTTAAAATAACATAAGCTTTATTATATTATAGTAATACTCAGCTAACATTTATATGTGGAAGTCATGTAATTTTAATTACTATTTGCTATCCGTTTATATATCAGATGATTGTGAAATAAACCGTCCAGCAAAGATCATTATGCGACCGAGATATGATTGTGGATTTGATTCAGAGTCAGATGAATCTATTTTTTAGTCTTATTTTTTTGCCAAAGGTTAATTTTCTTAATTTGTTTTATATTATAATATTTGATTTTGATTTGAAATGACTGCTAGAATTAAGATTTCATTCTAATTTTATATTTCTATATTACATTTTGTAAAATAATATACTAATATTACACTTTAGGTTACAAACAATTATATTAAGTAGTACATTTTTTAAGACTTTTTGAAGGCTGTTAAGAATATATAATAACGTTAAGTTTTGATAACATTTTGTAGTGAATGCTGAGGTCATAGTTAATCTTAAATTTGATTCAGAGGCACATGATGTTATTTTTTATAATTTTTTTTTTGACATGAATAATTTTATTAATTTGTTTCATTTGTCAATCTTAATCTAAGATTTGATTTTTGATTTCACATGACTACTAAACTTAAGAGGCGGTTTACAGTCAAATGCCTTTTCTACTGTTTTAATAGATACGATAAACCGCCTCATAAATGTTATTGTAATTTTATATGACTATGTTACATTTTTACTAAGATTCTATAATGCCGTTTACTCTTGTATAATACCAAATGCCCCCATTGGTTATATATTATAGTAGTTATAATCAATACTCAATCAATCAATCAACTCAGCCTATCGCAGTCCACTGCTGGACATAGGCCTCTCCCAGACTGCGCCACAACACCCTGTCCTCCGCCTTCCGCATCCAGTCCACCGCAGCCACCTTCTTTAGGTCGTCCGTCCATCTAGCTGGGGGGCGTCCCACACTACGCTTGCCGATACGCGGTCTCCACTCCAGGACTCGTCTGCTCCACCGGCCATCGGCCCTTAGACAGACATGGCCAGCCCACTGCCACTTCAGTTTGCTTACTCTGCAGGCTATGTCGGTTACTCCGGTTCTTTTCCGGATAATTTCATTCCTGATTTTATCCTTCAAAGAAACTCCGAGCATAGCTCGCTCCATAGCGCGCTTACCGAATCAATACTGGCCTTTGGTAATTTGTTATACATAATTCGTATAAATATGATATTTTTTATTGATTTAACGCTGTTAAGAATATACTATTATAAGAATACATATAATTGTTAAGTGTTGATAGCATTCTGTACTGTGTTGGAGCATTTATATAAACAGTTCAATATACACGAGCATTTTTATTTCACTTTAACGGTTCCATTTATTTAGTGGTCGGTATTAGGTGTCACATAAACGGTATTAGGCACACACCCGATATTTTGAGTCGGTAATAGGGACATGACCCTTTTTCCTTTTATTTAATTTTTAATGTTTTAAGTAATTCTTTGATTATCTGTTCTTATACATAACTATAAAAATCGATAATTTCAGTACTTGAAAAAATATTTTTATTGAAGCCACATATTAAGAATGTGCTTATTTTTTGGATATCAATCTGAACTCCGCTTAAACTGGCGGTAATAGGTGCGTTTACGTTATGATGTCCATAATACTCTGCTGTTTCCAGCGTACAAATATTGAAAATAATTTAAATGATAAGGATTAGAAGACAATGTCAAAATTAAACATTAACAAATAAACAAATGACAAGAAAAAGGGAAAAAATAATTACCGTTGCATGCACGCTCAGGAGTTATTAGTAAGCATAATGTCAAAAATGAAATACGATAATAAATGATATTAAAAAAGATATACAATGTCAAATAAATAATAAAAATTCTATTCAATTCGCACAAATGTCAGTAGTCATCTAATTTAAATTTAGAATCAAATCTTTCATTTAGAAACTCAGTCGTTGAGTAGTAACACTTTTGTAATAGGAAGTTAAATAATTTCTTTTTAAATGTTATAAAGTTAAGAATCTTAAATGCATTGGGTAATTTATTATATATTTTAATTGCCATGCAGTAAACATTATTAGAAAATAGTTGAATTCTTTGTTGAGGTGCACAAATTTTATAAGTATTTCTGCTTTTTCTCACAAAAACATCATTATATACCTGAAATAAAGCTATGTTTTTCCGTACAAAGATACACAGTTCAAATATATATAAAGATGGGAGTGGTAATATTTTGAGCTTTTTAAAGATTGGGACACAGCTTTGTAATGGTTGTGCTTTTGTCATTGAACGAATACATTTTTTTTGGGCTCGGAACGCTTTAATAGTATCAACAGAATTTCCCCATATAATTATGCCGTATCGAAGAATTGATGCTACGTAACCATGATACGCATTAAGTGCCGCGCTAATACCAGCCACGCGAGTTATTCTATTTAAAGCAAAAACAAATCTTTGTACCTTAGCGCATAGTTTTTCTATATGCACTTTCCAGTTACAATATTTATCCAATGTTATACCCAAGAAAGTCGCACTTTCAACCTCTTCTACAGCATTATCTGCATATTTTATTTCCAATTGGTGACGTGTGCTATTATAAGCTTGGAATTGTATTAGTTTTGTTTTACTTATATTTACATGTAAATTGTTGTCTTTAAGCCATTCAATTATTTTGTTTAATGTGTCGCTAATTTCTTTTACGTAATTGATGATATTACCATCGGTGAGTTTAATGCTAAGAGTAGTATCGTCAGCGTACAGAATGCAAGAGTGTGGGGTTACGTTGGGCAAATCATTGATATACAATAAGAATAAAAAGGGACCTAAAATACTGCCCTGGGGAACACCACATGAGTTTAGACGATAAGTGGATCTATATATTTTCTTCTCTGATAATGTGTGCCTAGATATTTCTACGCATTGTTGGCGATTATTTAAATAGGTTTCTATCCATTGTAGTGCGTTTCCTCTAATCCCATAACGATTTAGTTTCAAAAGAAGCAGTTTATGATTTACGAAGTCAAATGCTTTTGACATATCGAGAAATATCGATGCTATTGGTTTTTTATCGTTCAGACTACTGAATTCATTCAACCTGATGCAATTATTTCAATTTTTTTGTACTGATGATGATGCCGTATGGGTTTTAAAAAAAACCGGCCAAGCGCGAGTCGGATTCGCGCACGAAGGGTTCCGTACCATCATCTCTAAAAACGGCAAAACAATCACGTTTGTTGTATGGGAACCCCCTTCAATATTTATTTTATTCTGTTTTTAGTCTTTGTTGTTATAGCGGCAACAGAAATACATCATCTATGAAAATTTCAACTGTCTAACTATCACGGTTCATGAGATACAGCCTGGTGACAGACGGACAGACAGCGGAGCGGGAGTAATAGGGTTCCGTTTTTCCCTTTGGGTACGGAACCCTAAAAACGTAGGTATGTAGGTACTGTAGCTCCCTACGTTTTTTTCTATCCATACATTTCTTTCTATCCATACATTTCTCATTGTTCAATCAAAAGACACTTCCTTTCTAACTTGTCGTCTCACACAGACTCCAGCACGTTTCTTTTAAATCTCGTCCTTTGAAAATCGCAACCACTTTTCTATACCTGCTTACCGGTAAACGTAACCTTTGTTTAAAATGGTATGTTTTTCATCCTTAAAAATTAATTATTTTTTTATTTTTTAAAAAATAAAAAATAAAAAAATAAAAATTAAATTATTTTTAATTCGGAGGTATTTACCCTCCATAACCTTGTTGTTTTCGTTGTCTTTACAGCTTGAAGCGAGAGGAAAATTGTCCGGTTTATTATATGAATCTGATGTATTTATTGAGATTCTGTTAAGTTTGGTTTTATTTTTCTTTATATCTTTCGTAGGGTCTAATATAATCCTGTTGAATGTTGGCAAATCACGAAATCCTACATTTTTATCCTTACGTAGAGTTAAAGGCAAGAAGAGTATGAAAACAGCTCATTTCGTAGAAAAAATATATATTATAGTCCTCCAGGCCGTATTTTGGCCACGGCGGCCAATGTCAACAGAGACTAGCCTACAGCGCGGGAGATATTATAGTGCCTGACCTGGGAATCCAACCCAAGACTCCAAGCTCAGCAGTACCGCTTACGAGCACGAGACCAACGGGTAGTAGAAAAAATATAAGTCAATCAGCAAGGTAAACAGAGAACGTACGTAGGTACAGACGCCAGCACATCAAGCTACTACAATCTGTCAAATTTCTTTAATAGATTTTCAACTTTATCACTAAAACATAAGGTTTAAAGTTGATTGGGAAAATTTTACAGTTTCGGGTAGCTTGTTGTGGTGGCGTCTGTACGTTTCGTCACTCATAGTGGTCATGTAAATGACTCAATCAATAATAAAAACCATTCTATAAATTAAATAAAGTCAAGTAAAAAGACCTTTGAATCTTTACGACTAAAAGTGATTGTATTATACACTAAAACATTTTCTCGAGCATTTCCATGTATTGTGACGTTCTTACGAATGGTAAAATACAGGCAAAAGCTGTTTCCAAAGCGAACATAAACGTTTCTGCGAATGCTCGATGCTGCGTTCGTCGTAATGCTCACGGCGAGAGAGCATTTACCAGCAACATTTCTTTCTAACTTGCGTTCACTGTCTGAAATGTCAGACCTAAAGGTAACGCTCGTGTCTTTTCTCGATAAAATGTAGCACCAATACGTCGTGTTCGAAGTGCGATTCAATAAAATTTAAAAAACGGCGATTGCTCGATGTTCTGTTACAAGTCGATGCTCTAGTCTATACTCACCTTAACAAGCGCTACTACTTCCTAATAGAAATAATTAAATTAGGGCAAAACACAATCGCGACAGACGATCCTACAGACAGGCAGGCTCGCGAGCAGGAGACAGATTTCAATTACTACTCCATCTTATCTAAACAGACAGACGTACAGACAATCGGCTATCACAATGAAGAGACTTCTATTGTTTTCGAGATAATTACACTGACAAACGGACAGACGCTTGACTTTATTGTGTTGAAAAGCTTTGAGAAAATCGACAGACATATCGCAGTTGTCGTTAATGTTTTAAAATTTTTATTGACAATAACAGTTCATATATGCTATTTCGTCAGATTTCTAAGGATTCTTGATTCTTATTTCTTTATAGCATTCCATAATGTTGGTAAAACAGTTGATAGTCTTATAATTAATGAAACCATTATATAGCGTGTAACGGAAAGGGGGTATCAACCCTGAAGGAGGTGAATGTGCTCATGAAACTCAACAACTTTCCCCAAAGAACATAGGTCGAAATATGAAAAAAAAATTTGGCCCTCCCTTACAAAACTGACTACCAGATGATTGATTTACTATGGGAGGGCCAAATTTTTTTTTCATATTTCGACCTATGTTCTTTGGGGAAAGTTGTTGAGTTTCATGAGCACATTCACCTCCTTCAGGGTTGATACCCCCCTTCCGTTACACGCTGTAGAACCTGTCGGGCACAGCATAGCCTCATGAGTCCCTGAGGTCATTATAACGGACAAATTATCGTATGTCATAAAGTCCTGATATATATAAGTCCTGCCGGTCGATTCTGTAAAAATCTCACCGTAAAATCATAAGTGAAGTGAGCACTTAATAGTGTTCATCCCTAGCGAGTGACAGCTCACTCCACGCTGACTTCACCCAAGCTTTCACGGTGAGATGGTTACAGAATCGCACGACTGATATACATTTGTAATAACCGGACGTACTTCCTAACAATCGACGTTGCTACACCTTATTTAGTCGTCAACCAATGAGAATTCAAATGTTGATTAATGTTGTATAATCTCAGGACTTAGGGCCCATTTTGTCCCTTATTAAGGACAAACGTTCTTTCCGACATTTTGAGGTATAAATATGACGGACTTAGGAGGATAGTAGGAGAGAGGAGGAAGGATGAGTGACAGTTTCGCAGGAATAGCAGAAATATAATAGATTTCAAGTGAGTAATGTAGAAAAAATCACTCGTAGTCTTCATCATCTCCCTACTACAGTTCACAGCTTGAACATACATCTTTCTAACCACGCGAAATTTAAACAATCCTCGGTTACTCTTCTACCTCCATGGATGGAGCAGTGGTGGCCCACTGGAATCAGTCGTGACTTACGAGATATACGTCATAGGTTCGAACACTGACAGGCGCTATACTTTGTTTAGATTATATCATCACACAGTAGTGATGATATAATTTAAACAAAGTAAAACGCCTGTCGAAACGGTGAAGGAAAACATCGTGAGGAAACCGGCATGTCCTAGAACCAAAAATTCGAAGACATGTGACGTCTACCAACCCACGCTGGGCCCGCGTGGATCACGGCCCACTCCCTCTTACAGAGAGAGGAATCAGTTTATTTATTTATTTATTTATTTTGGACAAACAAACAGTAACACATTCTATCTGCGCAAATAATATAAACAAAGATATTATATAAATGTGAAACTCACACCGTTAGGTATCCACAGCATATTGTTGTGTGTTGTTGTCAGTGGTCACAGCAGTGGGAATATTATAGGCCGATTATGATACTTACCTCCAGCTCTGCCAACCCTGACTCAGAACGCCTCCTACCCAACGATCATCTGTTCTACAGTTAATTATCCTGCATCATTCTTACGTCAACCCACAACGAAAATAAACAACACACTCATACTTACTAGGTACAAAATTCCAATTTTTCATTCCGTATTATGGTCCTAAAGTGAATATAAACAACACTCCGGTGAAACTCATCGTTACGACGAAATGATGCCCTCAAAAGGATATAAAGACCAGTTTTCCTCGTGTTTAGCATACTAAGCACTTGTTTTTCCTCATTTTGAAGTCAACGCACCTTGATGGCGACATTCGTATGACAACTGCGCATCAGTTTTACTTCAAAACTATTTATTCTGGCGTTTTTTGGCGTTTTCTTTTGAACTCGCTCGTTCTATTGTATACCTCTTCTAGCGGTGTCCAATTGAAGACATGAAAAGATTAAATAAAAGACAGTCAGTAAAAATCAAATCATTCCCTCCGGCAATGCTGCGGATTTGAGCTTTAATGTGTACAAACAGTCTACACGCGCCGCCGCAAACATCCGCACTGCAACACCATGGCAACGCCATCAGTTTTCTGAATGCATTATTATACAACGTGTAACGTTAAATGCGCAAAACCTGAAAATAGTTTGATCAGCAGAATTAATTGAACCACTTTTTAATATAGGTCACATTTTTAAAAAAATCTTCATTAAAAACGTTGCCGTGTCTATTTATTAATAGGTCAAGCAAGCCAATGTAAGCGCGGTGCAGCGGCGCAGCGGCCCGGTGACGACTCCTCCCTCGGTAAAGCGGCGTCGCAGACGCAAGAAACGATCAGAATGGCCAGTTAAAATAAAACAGCACATAAAACCTTTAATTTTTTTATGACTTATTTTATTTCTGAAATAGGTCAATTGAATTAAAAATCAGTTGGGGTGTCTGAGGTTTTGCGCATTTAACGTTACATGTTGTATTGGACACAAACGCACGAACGCCCGCGAATATTTCTCCCACAAGCTTCACATGTACAAGGTGGAACAGAATGCTCTAAAGAGCGTCACCTTTACGTCTGCAGTACAACGTGCAAACCTGCGGGCTATCATATTCCCACGCACAGAAAGAGCCCCCCGTTCCCCTTCAGTGGGATTTTTTCAGATCATATGGATTTATTATTTTACAATAAGTTGAAAAGCCCTCACCCTTTCACCGTTCGCCTTTCAGTTCACTTAATTCTTCCATTTTCAGCTCAATTTTCGTTGAATGAACTTTCAGAGAAGCTTTAATTTCTTTCATCTCCAACAGTTTTTTACTTGCTTTATTTTATTGTGTTCTCGGATTTGAATAGAATATAATTTCTTTATTACTTCCATCTCAGTTTAAAATTCAATTTTCATCAAACTGAGTTCAAATAAGGGTACAGTCTACCTACCTTCGTGTCTACCTCTATTCATTGAACCTTTGACATTCATTGGCGTAGAAAATTCTAAGCAGAAGTGATGGGTCCTTGAACCAACGCCCCCTGGCCTAGTTACTAAAATAGTCTACAATCTTAGGAGTCAGAATGTTGATTCAATTAAGAAACATGATTTGAGGTTAATGGATTCCTATAAACTATCAACCGTTATAGTTCGAGCCGTTTTGAGTGGACGTAGTCCTTACAATGTAGCCAAAACTCGGAATTTTCTTCACAATGTATACTACAAGAGTGAAGTTTGGTAATGTCTCTTATCTATCTGTAAAATATATAAATCCGTAATATTTAAAATGTAAAATTTCACTTCAAACTTCACTTAAATGATCGCACATTATTTTGAAGCAAAATGTAATAATTACCTGAAGTATTTCGAATTCACACCTGTGTTCACCGTCTATCTGTGTGCCAAATTTCATCGAAATCCGTTCAGCAGTTTTTGCGTGATTGATTAACAAAAAACTCAGTTTCGCACTTATAGGATAGCATTGGTGTACTTTGTGCTACTACTGGGAATTTACCAGTTTCATAATATTACCAAATAAAACATTTTTTTTTGTTAAAAAATCAAGACAGATACAGACCCATATTTCAGCCAAAAACACCATATATTCCTAGAAATCAGTAACACACATTGGAACTTTAACGTTCACGAATCTGGCGGGATTTCGTCTAGCCACGCTGGAGCCAGTCTCATAACCTACTTTATGGGGACAATATGTCGGTGGCACACAGACATGGTGTGGGGTAAAAGTAGGACTTATTTATTGATCTGGTTATGTTATAAGAGTCAAAAGAATTCAGAAGTTTTCCTTATATCGGTACCTACTTTATGTGTAAGTTTTATGGAATGATGCGAAATTATTTGCTGCAGAATTGAATTTATCAACCCTGTGCGTTTTATATAGTATAGTTATGTTTTTAATCTACCATTATAATAATAATAATAATAATAATAATAACGTTTATTGTGTCCAAAAGTTATACACAAACAATTAGTCAATTATTAGTCATTAATGTCCCATTACTGGCCAAAGGCCTTTCTCTCTATTCATCTCTCTCTGTCCTGAGTTGCCGAGGACGAATGCTGTTCGTTAGTAAGCACATAGCACTTAGAAACGGTTGGACCGATTTGGCTACTTTTTGTTTTAAAATGTTCGTAACAGTCCTAATTGGTTTTTTTTATGGAAAGAAAAATAGAAAAAGATTGCCGGAACATTGGAAAATTGGGGAACACTAAAAGCGGAGTAATTGAAATTTGGTCAAGACAAAGTCTCTCTGGTAAGGTAAATAAAAATGAAGTATCTTCCAATTTCTTATTAACTCTTCTGAAAAACTTCGAATTTATTTACGATCTAAGCAAGAAAATATATTTAATATTACAAACAATATGACTTGCCTTTTCGTGTGACATAATACTTCAGTGTTATTTATTCCTCATTTATTTCCTTGTGACTTAAAGTTATGAAAATATTATATTTATATCTGGAAACCATGCGGCTATTTAGATAAGCCAATCGATCTTGCGCTATTACTCCCAGTTGCATGATGAAAAGATTTCATCATTCCATTAAACAGTTATCATATTTATACAGATATATTATTTATTAAATAATTATACAGTCAGGCAGGCAATAGCCACGCCCCTTATTACATAGGACTTTAGCATAATTGACTAAAATAATGGGGGTGTACTACAGGTGCACTTCTGAGAGGGGCCCGTGGCTAAATAATAACAGCCGCACGGGTCGATCGATCAGGTTAAGCTACGCTTGCCGCGGTTGGTCTGTGGAAGCTGACCCCAAAATAGTTGAGAAAAGGCTAGGCAGATGATGACTACAGGTGCACTTCTGCCTTACTTTTCGGGTATTAACCCGGCGTGAGTGAGGTGAAAAATTGTTACACCAGCTATGAGGCGGGTAGGAGATACCCAAAATGTTGATGTTCAATTTTTGATACTATGATTTGTGTAATTAGCATTTATGCTTGAGAAATATTAATAATAGTATCCATTCAACAAGATTAGCAAATAAAATACCAGCATTAAGTACAAAAAGCGTTATTTTTTATTGAAATAACAAAGTATCTAAATTTTCTTTGAAAAAATACAAATTTAGGTAGTTAACTTCTTTTCGCATAAAAATCTAACAAAATTCCAACTTCTTTGGTAAATCAACATAACAATAGTGTTTTCTAATTATTATAAATAAAAAAGGAACTGAAAAGTTTTATGAGATCATGTAACAGAGCACCAAAGTTACACCTACAAATCAGCACAATCTCCGCACATAAAAATCGCGTGTTCCATACATATTGGCTTCTCACATTTTGTACAGCAATGTTTTGTTTTTCTGTCTTTTTTCTGAGTACACTCACCACATCTAACATATTTACCAGCCATTTTTTTAGGAACTGGTGTTGAAGGTTCCCCTAAATGATCAGCAATCCTCTTTCGTGTTTCCCTTGGGAGATGTACGTTCTGTTGCCTGTTCCGAAGACTATCATTTATTAGATTCAAACCTAAATTACGAATGTAGTCTCGGCGCTTCATGCGTGTTTTGTCACCCGTGTTATTTTCTCTGTGGATTATGATACCATTTATGGCAGCCATATTGAGTATACCATAAAAAATCGTCATGGGCCAACGTTTGCTATTGCGTGAAACATCATAAGTGGCAGGCACTCAGTTCATCTGCGACATCGACTCCGGCTTTAGTTTTATTATAAAAAGTAATCATTTCCGGTTTTCTTTTATCCCCTGTCGATTCGTCGATATTTTTATCATGGTGTAAAGTTGACATAACCAGCACAACTTTGTTTTTTTTAGGTACATAGGACACCAAAGTAATATCGTTTTGGAACCCGAATCGAGAGCTATTGACTTCTGTTCCCTTTTTGAAGATCTCAGGTACACTTGTCTTGTTTTTACGGACTGTGCCGACAGAAGTCAATGAATGGTCTTTCAAGAGATGAATCATAAGTGGGTAACTAGTAAACCAATTATCGAACGTCAAGTTTCTGTTCGTTTTTGTTATAGGCTCCACTAAACGGCTCACGATGTCAAACGCTTTGTTACTCAGTTGGTAAGGTCCTGGTGGTTGTTTTCCTGCATATATTTCCAGTTTGAGAATGTAAAACTTCTCTGCATCTACAAGAGCTTGAATTTTTATCCCATATTTGGCTGGTTTGTTGGGAATGTATACGCGGAAAGGACATCGCCCTCGGAAAGATAACAACATCTCATCAATAGTAAGATTCTCGGAAGGCACATAATGTTTTTGAATATTTTCAACAAAATTTTCAAAAATGTCCCTTATTGCAGCTAGATTGTCAGTCTTTTTTCTTTGGTCCCGAGTGTTTTTATCATCGAATCTCAAACAATTTTGGAGGAAGTAAAACCTCTGCAATGACATTGTAGTCCGAAAGATTTCAACTCCTGTACCATCTGTACGCCACAAATCGTTCAGGTTTTGTCTATTTGAGCGATTCAGGCCAGCTATATACAAAAGCCCTATAAATGCCTCCAAAGTTGCATCTTTCATGTGATACTGCTCTTTATTTTTTGGATATTTTTCCCTTTTATCCTTTATTTGAATATTTGTGTATGTAAGTACGGTATTCAACATACTGTCTGTTATAAAGAGACTCCAAGTATCAATCTCAGTTTTAGCAAGTTTTGCAGTACCTTTTACGCCTGGAGCATTAGTAATAATATTCTCAGATCGAACTCGAACGCTTTGTCTAGGACAATCTTTTGACCATTTTGTGCCATCTTTGGATGTATAAGAAGTTCCACGTACCTCAGCCGACTGACTAGTAGCCGCCGGCACAGATTCCAGCTCTTCCAAATTATCCAAAATACCCTCTTGTTCCGAATCACTTTCTTCACTTCTCTGAGAAACGTTATCAATTTCTTCTTCGCTCTCGGAGTCACAGGAGCTAGCACTTGAGCAGTTTTCTAATAGTTCTTGTAGCCGACGTTCATTTTCTTCAAAAGACATGTTGAAAAATCTAAAAATAAATCATAAAACACTATAAATAACTATAAATCAAAACATTACTGACAACTCAAAAATGTAACACCGACTACGAGGTCGGGTGTGACGTACCCCAGCCACGAGTACGCACGTGTATCTACCGTCGCCGCCGGCGCAACACTAAACTCGATACTGTACCTCGCCCCTCGCACCCTTACCTCCAGCTACTGAAACGACAGGACTCGCATGACAACAGTAACATTAAATAATTTGCGTTTAAAAACTTCTCGGGTATGACATACCCGACCTCACTCACGCCGGGTTAAATGCCAGATGTTTTGTTATGCTCATTATAAAGACACGTGAAAAAAGATGCATACTTTTATCAAAATTCAAAAGTGATTTTCGCGTAGTGAGTCCACTCCAATATTACTACGTTCACAGGTCGTTATTAACCTAGCTCAGGCAGGTCGCCACAAGTTATAATGTCAGTACCAACGCTCCTTTCATAGATAATTAAAATCGTGTAAATTAAACTATAGTTTTTATATAAGTATTTAATCCAATCTGTTAAGAACCTGGCATTACTTATTATTTACTTTTACTACTACTACTTTAACTATTACTTTTACCCTAAATAAATTTGTTATGTTATTTGTATTTTTATTTGTTGTTCTATAAATGCAGTGGTGGCCCAGAGTGAGTTGCCGTGTTTGAACCCAAACAGGCACTTCACTTTGTGTAGGTATTTGATTTCCTCACCACTGCTCGCAAAACGGTGAAGGAAAACATTGTGAAGAAACTGGCATGTCCAAGAAAAAAAAAAAAAAATTAAAATCACGCCTTGTCAAAACGTGAATTACAAAATTGAACTAAAAATATGATAAATGATTTTAGTGTGGAACGGGCACAAGGTAAGTACTGAATAGATATTTACTGTGCAACTAAACCGCCATTGTGCCCAAAAGTGGAAAACTGAAAACCAATATTTTCATTGCATTTGGGGGACGGTTCCTTGGAACAGTTCTTTACAGGTCCCCCGACTTCGCTGAAAAGATTGGTTTTTAGTTTTCCACTTTTGGGCTGATTAAGCTTGGTGTCGACGGCAATCTAAATTGAGTCGGTCCAGAGTTTATATGATTTAGAGGTTGTAGTCTTGCAGCTTGGTCCTTTAAGTATCAGTACTAAATGGTAACATAACTAGTATATATTAATATACAGGGTTACTTCTAATTCGACAATGCAAAAAATTTAACCCCGATATGTATGGCCGAAATTCAGTAGTTATCGAGATATTATACAGAACCCTCGGTGCGCGAGTCCGACTCGCACTTGATCGGTTTTTCTTAACCGACAAAAAATTTCAACACGCGTTCAGAATCATGTACCGTATCCATGGTAACTGGATGCGCGTCGATGTCTATGCCACGCTGTATGTTAAATTGAAATCTAGAATATACTGGGTGTCCTAAAAGTCATGGATTACCTTTTACCTGCTGATGGGCCACATTGGGATCTACCAATAAAAAAAATTACCATGGTAAAAGTCTTATGGGTTTCCGAGTTTTTTGATGTTTAATGAAATTTTGAAAAATGTCTACCTTTGATGAGTTTTTTCCATGCCATTTCTACGAATGAAAACTTTTTCGAGTACAGGTTTTTTTTATTTTCATCTTGAATCATCCTACTATTGATTGAATACAAGAAAGTTACAGATATCATCTTTTAAATACCTAAAATTTAGCTTCAAACTTAAAATTTTCACCAAAAAAAATTTTACCTTATTTTTGATCGGCCCTGGTGAAAAAAAAAATTTATTGGTAGGTCATTTTTTTTTATTGATAGATCCCAATGTGGCCCATCAGTAGGTAAAAGGTAATCCATGACTTTTCAAACACCCAGTATTTTATCAACATCCCTTTTTCCTCTCATAACCATAACCAACCCTGACTTACAACGCTACACGATACTATAACAATAGCTAATTAAGGGTTCACGCAGAGTTCATCAGGGTTGAAATCGATCCGCGACCTCTCTCGGCGGTCTGCGCCGTAGCTCGGGGTTATTGACGTGTTGCTTGCCTTAATTAAACGTCATTCAACCGAGAATTGCCTTGATTGAAGATGAAAAAGTGTTTTACTGTGAAAATTAGATTTTGTTCGTAATTAATAAAAGACGAAACGACTTACGAGTTGTAGATCATTAGTTTGAACCCTGACGGGCTACTTTGTGTAAATTATTTCATCACTACATCTTTGAAGCAAAACATAGTGAGGAAACCGGCATGTCTGATGACACAAGAATAATAGTGTATACAACGTGTAACGTTAAATGCGCAAAACCTGAAAATAGTTTGATCAGGATAACTGAACCACTTTTTAATATATGTCACATTTTTCAAAAAAACTTCATTAAAAACGTTGCCGTGTCTATTTATTAATAGGTCAAGCAACCTAATGTCAGCGCGGCGCAGCGGCCCGGTGACGACTCCTCCCCCGATAAAGCGTCGTCGCAGATACAAAAAACGATCAGAATGGCCAGTAAAACTAAAACAGCTCAGCTCATAAAACCTTTACAATTTTTTTAATGACTTATTTTCTATCTGAAATAGGTCAATTGAATTAAAAATCAATTGAGTTTTCTGAGATTTTGCGCATTTAACGTTATACGTTGTATAACATTAATATTTAACTTACATGCTGCCAGCCTTTTGGGCACGTTTCCTATTGACAGCGATACGGACGAATTTTTGCCCTTTGATTATTTGCCCTCCTTTTTATATACTTGTACACATTATTATTATTTTAAGACTGTCAGCTTTTTAAACTATCTAAATACTTAATAAAAATCTTTCATTGTTTCCTCAAAAAAAAAAAAAACAGACACAAATAATAAAGAAAACTCGATGTCTTGTCCAGTCGTTGAAACCGTTCAACCGGTGCAACACGGGTCACAAGTTGTAGAAGAAAAAGCTCCAATTCCTAATAAAAACATTAACCTAACCTAATAAATATATGCCCAATCGACGCCATCGTTTCCAATTCCTAGGTATTAGTAGAAGTAGGTCACAATACTGTGACGTCACCACAATACGAGTACATGTATACGTCTCTGTTTCGCAAACCAGTGCGCAGATTCACGAGGAAGGGGGAGAGTGTACGTCATTATAGCCACCCTCCGTATAAGGAAACACGTAGGGTACTTATTTTTGTTTTATCACGCTTTTGTTAGGATTGGTTTTGAATTACGTGTTTGCAAAACTGTCTTGTTTGTACGTCATAACAATTTCATGCTATTTGGGGTGTATCAGGAGTATCGAACACACAATAAATTTGAAACAAAAATGTAAAATTTTAGTTATTCACTATGCTGAGTTGATGATAATCTGGAAAAATCTTAGAATGTCTCACTGAATAGGTCATATTCATATATTTATTGCATTCCATCAAGCCATCAAGACAGATAGTGCCATCCGCGAAGACGCGCCCCACTCTCTTCCTAATCGTTAGTAGTTATTGCTAAATAATTCCGCACGTGTTTTAGTTTTGACGATACTCACTAAGTATCTACTAATAAGTGATTACTGTGTATCCACAAAACTAAAACACTAGCGGAATGTTGCACACATGTACTGTAAGCGTTAAAAAGAAGAGTGGGGCGCGTCTTCGTGGATGGCACTATCTGTACAATAGTTTTATATCAATGTAGAAATTATAGACCCTGTTAGCACAGAAACGGGAATAAAATGAAAACAAATGACACAAATGAAGGCGCGGAAACGAAAGGAAATAAAATGAAAAGAATACTGTCCTAGTTCAGGGGTCGAGATTTTGATTTAACAAACTTACCTATGGTTGTCTTAAAATATTTTTTTTTTTATTTAGCCTACACTGTCCCAGTGCTGAGAAACCCCCCCCCCCCCAAATCCTTCCAGGCATCCCTTTCTAGAGCCACCTCGATAACATAGTTTAGGAGTCATGTCAATTCCAAACCGGATTCCTTTAATTAAAAAGCAAACCCGCACTTCCTACTCAAAAACAAAATCCTAACCAGCGTGTGTATTACGATATTCCACACCACAGGTGGATGATCCCATCCCCCAACCATCCCATAGCTCACACAATACCCATGGGAATCGAAGGGACGATGTTATTCGGGAAGGGGATCCTTATTAATGAAACTGTCTTTTTTTTTTCGTCTGCCATATTTTGTATGTGGGCCTGTGAGAATATGGGAAGGGAATATAAAGCTACGTGCACATTATAACACAGCGTAGATATTCGCGCAAGCCCGTGTTGGCGATTTTCATGACATTATGGGGAAGGGAACAGCGTCAATAACGGGTAGATTTCACACGGCATCCTAAAAACAAAGTGGACAGTGCATTTATAAGGCATTAGGTACAAAGCACGTGCCACCCTTTTAAGTCATTGTTACTAACACTATATGGAATGTGAATATTTCTAGTTTAAAATAAAGAATATATATATATACAGCGTGTAACGGAAGGGGGTATCAACCCTGAAGGAGGTGAATGTGCTCATGAAACTCAACAACTTTCCCCAAAGAACATAGGTCGAAATATGAAAAAAAAATTTGGCCCTCCCTTACAAAACTGACTAACAGCTGATTGATTTACTATGGGAGGGCCAATTTTTTTTTTCATATTTCGACCTATGTTCTTTGGGGAAAGTTGTTGAGTTTCATGAGCACATTCACCTCCTTCAGGGTTGATACCCCCTTCCGTTACACGCTGTATATCAACGCTTGAAAAGCAAAATTGACTAAGCGACATGGGGCTAACTCTACAGGAGAAAAATTTGACTATTCAGAAAAAAATCATATGAATTCTTGCAATCATCATAAATGCGTAATTCTTACTGTTTTGGAAATCTTATTTTATCTGAATTTGAATCAGAATTAGTATGATTTTTTTTTTTAAAGTTAAACTTTAAACTGTGTTCCTGTAAAAATATGCCCTATGTCGCTTGGTCAGTTTTGCCTTTCAAGCGTCGATATATATATAATATTCGTGGCGAGCCGCAGCACGTCACGTTTATAAAATGCGCTAAGGCACATTAGCAGCCGCGCCAGGCCACACCGCAGTGCATTAATTGTGTCAGACAGGTTCCAGTTTCGAATTTGAATTTGAACATCAGGGTAATTTCGTAACACACTATCAGTAGCAATGGGTTTCATTTTGACAGTTCAACAACATTCATTGCGTTATTTACGTTGATGAGCAGACACTTTTGTCGAACTTATGGAGCAATGGATTAGCAATATGCTTCAAAATGATTCAAATTTAGAGTAATAGTACACACTATTATGCACCAATTAAGGTGCTTTTTTCTATTTCAGTGCAGTGATGGCCCAGTGGTGACGGCGGCGACAATTTGTAGGTCGTAGGTTCGAACCCTTTACTTTGTGTAAATTATTTAATCACTACTGCTCTCAAAACGGTGAAGGAAAACATCGTGAGGAAACCGGCATGTCCTAGAACCAAAAATTCAAAGACATGTAACATCTACCGACCTGAGCTGAGCCGCGTGGTGGATTACGGCTCAGTTCCTCTCACAGAGAGGAGGCTTGTGTCCCAGCAGTGGGAACGCTATACTGATTATGCCATTCCAGTGCCCTGAGGCCCAATGCGGCCAGCGTGTAAAGTGAGAGGGTTCATACAAAATGTTCTAAATTACTGCAGGAGGATTTTTGCAATGCCTTGTGATGCCGTGCGGCCCGCCCTAATGTACGCGAGCCTTTATGGGTGCTCCAACTTTAGTAAAAGGTGTTCTCACTGCTTTTGATGTGTGTTTTGTGGCATAATTGCAAAAATCCTGAGAGAAAATTCTGTTTTATGGGTCATAATCAAAACTTGCAAAAAAAGTGTTATCACATATTTTTTCCATGTTCAAGACACTTAGTAAGTATTTTTTTTTGGCAGAGGTACGCATTGTGTGCTCAACTATGTGCGTGATATAGAATATTAAATATTTTTTAAGTAAAAGTGGTTTTTTATATGCACACAGTATGATAAAATATCCTTCTGTGGACTTGTTACTAGTAGGAGTTCGTAGCTTTGCGTGGTTATACAAAATCAGCCATTCTTCCTATCATAGTCAGATCTTGACTAATAAATAACTAACATAATGAACTTATATATTCCTGAAGTTTCTAAAATTAATTTCCCTTATTTTTAAGAAAAAAACAGATTAAACAACGCGTTACTGAATTCGTATCCATCCTGTGGAATAAAAAAAACTCGGAGTCTAGAATCGATTTCACACATTTCAAATCGATATTTTTGTTTTGACACTGGCAAATCTGTGCAGCTGTCCTTTGTCATTGTGCTGAGAAAATTTGTATAGTGCGTGTGGTTTAACGATTAACAAATTGTACTAAACAAGTTTTTTGTCAAAGATCGTGTGTCTTTCCTTTGTGTTCAATATTTTCGTAAGTGTGCACTGAATTAACATGAAAAACTTTGACTGGTTGCGTCAAATGGACTTTTTTATGAATTTTACATTGTTGCTTTTCTAACCTAAAAAAATATGACTGTAAATTGCATTTTTTACAAAGCAGTCCCTTCTGTGGAACTCTTTTCTGTGTCTCTGTGTCCACCGAAGGGATGATTGTCGACAGAATGGATAATATTATTGCTAATTACTTATTTCTCAGAAGCTATGCTATTTGTGTTGCTGTTATTTTTTATTAACTTGTTGTTATTTTGTATTGCTCGTTCTATCTAGATTATTTTAAAGTGAAACTTTTATTACATCGTCTCAAACTTTTTCGTCTGTGTAGGGATAAAGTGAAAGGCGCTCGTTTAATATGTGTATATCATCTAAATAATTGTTAAGTATTATGTATTCTAAGACGACTCTAAGACACAGAGTTCAATAAAAATATTAGTTGGAGACCTAGTCTACTTTTATCATTTCCCATTATCATTCCCATTTTCCAAAATATAAAATTAAGATGGATGAAGCGATTTTTATACACTTAATGGAATATTATTCCGAGAATTTTTAGTTAAATGTCTATAATGTGAAAAAAAGTTTTCTTTTACCGTGGTTTCATAAAAACCACACAATCCTTTTTTGTTTTAGCAACTATGCCTCCAAGAAAAAAAAATGATGGAGGAAGAAAAGAAAAGAAGACGTCGAGAGCAAAAAAGCAAAGCATGCGTCGTGCTCGTGCAAGATTAGCTGACGCAGCGATTGAAGAAAGAAGGAGAAAAGATATAGATATATCAGATTTTAATTCATTGTTGGCTTGTGTAAAAAATAAATGTAAGGGTATTGAAGTGATTGGCATAGATAATTCTCATGAGGTTCTGCCTCATGAGAATTATCTATGTTTCTATAATTCTCATGAGGCAGAAATCGAAGAAGTTGCAGCAACTCTCCCATAGCTGAAGGTTCAATAGAAAAACATTCTCCAGTAGCTTCAAGAAAGAGATTGCACTTTGATGATGTTTATCCAGATGATTCTGATGATTTTGTTGTACCGCTTGACAGAACTTACTAATAAGAAACTTACTAATAGCTATAATTTTAACGGTAGTGACAGTAGTTACGAAAATATTTTTTAACTGTTGTAAATCGTGGAAGTACAGCGGTAACTGATTATATTTGTCTCTTCTGTGGACAAATAAGATATTTCCGGTGGAATCTGACAGTTAATTTTTTTATTGATTTTTTAAAGACTGATTTAACAAGAAAATATGTTAATTGTATAACGCAGGATATGTTTAATCATTACAAGTTATTTGTTTTTATTAAGATTTAAAATCATCGATGTATAAGTTCATTTCATTCATTTCTGTGGTCAACTTAATATTTTCTGTGGACTATAAAAACGTAAATAGTAGCAATATTTACTAAACTAATTAAAAACGATCTTTTTCTTACACGTGATTATATTATTTTGAATATTTAGCAATTAAAAGTTGATTTTGCATACAATCTGACGATTTTTATTTTTACAAAAAACGAAGCTTCAATTTTGATTATGACCCTTATAAGAATGTACAAAATAGTTGACCCATGTATTCATACAAAGGCTTTATAGGATTTATGGGGAGCCATATTATTAATGTCACTTTCTTTTTCGTCCGACATCTTTTGTACTGGTCCTGTGAGAATTTGGGGAGGAATCTTGTGGTTAATGCTTTGGTTATGGGTAATGTAAGGAATAATAGAGCATTTGATGTATGTATAGGTTTTGTGGCGAAATACACGCGACATTCTCAGGGTTAAGAAGTTTGGAAATTACCTTGCCCACGCCCCTATTCGATTTGATCCGGAATGAGAAATGAGGAATGTTAAGTTGAGTGGAGAGATCACTGACACTGACCCTACGTGACTGACGAAGTGCTTCCTTGATTTTGTCCCTTGCCTCTAATCTAGTCGATGATAATGATCGAGGTGCTCGCGGCTCATCTTCAGCTGTGGTTCTTCCTTGTTTGTACATTTCAAGCCATCGCTGTACGGTTCTTTTATTTAAGGCGTTATTACGACCAACACGCTTTACCAGTAAGTCGTGCGCAACTCCTCCAGAGTAGTTGAGTAAAGCACAAAACTTTAGAAATATACGTTGCTCCAGTACATTAATAGATTTTTTCAAATCTTCCATTTTAAATCAATGCACGTCTTGACAATCCAACACACCAAATTAAACTAACATGATTGTACAAGACAACACATGTATTAACTATTGCATACCATTGCGCAATACATAAATATTGGAAATAAAAAATATGACACTGGAAGTGGGATG
This sequence comes from Eremobia ochroleuca, assembly GCA_949629135.1. Classification (NCBI taxonomy): domain Eukaryota; kingdom Metazoa; phylum Arthropoda; class Insecta; order Lepidoptera; family Noctuidae; genus Eremobia; species Eremobia ochroleuca. The sequence continues at coordinate 7,520,296 of OX451385.1, read as the reverse complement.
ACCTAATATATAGATTTTAATATGAATCTTTCAAGGTTTAAAACAAAAACATGGACATACATTACCTGAAAACAACTAATAATAAGTGTACAATATAAATAATTACAGATAGTAATCAAAATTGTTGTTTAAGTACGCAAATAATAAGAATAGCAGCAGTTATCATTGTCATTATCTACATCGTTGCGCAAGCCAACTGGACAATCCGCATGGAAAATCATTAATCTAATGGAATTGCGCATTTGTATACTCATAGTGACTCAAACAAAACAATAAAAATAATAATATTATTCTTAGAATGAAGTACAGACGCCAGGGTTCAAAATATCCCCACATCAAATTTCATAAATATCGGTCCAGCCGTTTGAGAGATTAGCTGGAACAAACAGACAGACAGACTGGCAGACAAACAAAAAATTGTTCTTTTGCTAAACGTACCGTATATACTTTCTTAAACATTTAGTAAAAATATGTTATTTTGATATTACAAACAGACACTTCAATTTTATTTATTTGTAGTATGTAATATAACAATACGAGTATATGTACCTATAGATAATGAAGCTTAGGTAGCAAGAAGTCAGAAAAGGGTGACTATCGAGATGACTACTAATAAAGCAGTATGGCAGAAAAAGACATGTTATGACACCAAATAAATTGGAATAAGGACAAGAGAATGATGCTGACGAGGTAGTAAATTATTACAGTTTTCGCCAGAGAAATAACAAAAAAATGCACTTAAACCCGGAAATATGGCACAGCAATGCAGAATGCTGCAGACCCTGGCAATGACCGAGAACACGTTAAGATGGTGAAGGTCAGGAGTAGCATGCTCAAGTTCTAATAGATAATCGTATAATTGAGACAAAGGTTGTTACAAAGGTCGCAGACGACGGTGAAGCAATAATGCATAAATTTGAATAGTAAATAAATATTTATGAAGGAAAGTGTTCATTACATCCCGTCGGGATCTGCAAATGAAAAACCCTTATCTGTATGACTCGTTATTTCTAGCCATTTTCTCACTACCTACTCAGTTACATATGTCTGATTTATATACGTCTCCATGTGACTGAACTAAGAATCGAATCTTTTCTGTATACCAATGAAAGGTTTGCTTTACAATAAGACAATTTCAGCATAATATGATATTTTAAAGAGAAGTGAATGAAATCGCACGATAAAAACCCGAATATATAAGATCCAGATACCCTAAACGGTAACTTAGGTGTAGAGTTTTTGTCTATGTCAGGGTAGGTATATATTATGCATTTTGCCGGACAACAATAACTAAAACAGCGGCGCGTATTGTAGGAAGATATATATCATAGAATATCAGCGTCACGTACATACATTTGTCTGACACATCCTGAGCTGGACTCCCATTCGGTGCAACCTTGAGACACACCGCATTTAGTATATACGTTATTTTGATTAATAATGTCAGGTCTTCATAGTGTAATTTAATTTCTTTTAGTATGTTTTAATTTTTCATTTTTTGTATGTTGGTACCTTGTTTTTATATATTCTTGCCATTTAATTGTGTTTTTGTGTGTTGTGCTATGTCTTTTGTGTGCACTAAATAAATGTTTTACCTTTCTATCTATCAGTCCTAAGAGTAGACAAACTTTTTGGACGTTTGGTTTTAAAATAACAACCGCCACCGGTTCCACCTGACCTCATGACCTCTCCCATAGATTTCCGCAACGAATGGATCCGCACTACCCAAGAGTCGACCTCCAATTGCTCTAAACATCTAATTTAGTACCGTCAATCAACACTACTTACAATACGAAGAACAAAACGATAAGCTCTGTTCACATTGTAAGGACAGAAAAATAATGACACTTAGGTACGTCGTTTCCCACTTTTTTACCTCTGACAGCAAAAACCCTTGAATCAAGAATAAAGATTACTGAGATTTTGACAGGTTTGTCAGTGGCAACAACCCAACAGTAACCTTATTTTAATCAAAATAAAGATTGCGATTTTGAAAATGATGCAAAATCAGAGGTAAAATAATTTGAGGAAATTGACTTGAACTCACTAAATACTGAACATAATTATGTGCAAGTAGTATTTGGTAGTTATCGTATTATGTAAAGTAAATAATAAGGCCTTAATTATAAATATCGTTGAAAGCATGACTGTGAAACAGTTTAAAATACCGAAATACTTAAATGTAAATCATGAATTCTGTTTTTAAGCCGAAGCACTTAAGAAATATTTACTTAATAATGTGATGTAATATTAATAAATTTAATATTTATATACTGTAAGTAATTAAATTACATAATAACATAAACAACCACATACCGCAGGGTACATTTCAAATGACGCGTAAACATTTTAAAGTTGTACCAAATATGAAAAGCCGTTCCTTATATTATTTATTTATCTGACAGATTATACGGTGAAACAAGCGTCATAGCCGTCTTCCATTTATTGAGAAACTCGGCGTTTCACGGAAATCCTCAGGTGTGAGTAAAATCATAAAAGAAGTAAACAGAAGTACAACGAGTGAAAAGAGGCGCACGCGCTGCATACGCACATAATTACACTCGAGAGCAATGAATTAGGGTCACATAAGGATACCTGAAAGTCTCGAAAACTTAGGATGCTTAACTTATGAGCTTAGTGAAATAAATTGTATTTAATAGACTATCAAATGTTCCTTAAGTGAAAATAATAAAATGTATGTGTCATTTTGTATTATACAAGGTGTAACTTAAATAACGCACAACCTCTTAAGGGGTCATTGTACTCATCATTATGAACAACTTTTACCATGGGACCAAACCGGAAAACGCGAAAAAAAAATCAGCTGTTCCCTACATTTGGACGAGTTATGCGAACATAAATGTAGGGAACAGCTGATTTTTTTTTCGCGATTTCAGGTTTGGTCCCATAGTAAAAGTTGTTCATAATGATGAGTACAATGACCCCTTAAGAGGTTGTGCGTTATTTAAGTTACACATTGTATTCATAAAAATTTACATAACTCTCTAGTAAATCATCAGAAGGCATCCGGGCATAAGTTATCGTGGCCTACTTGGAAAACCTTAAATAGAATTCGTACCCAAGTAGCCCGCAACAAGGACAACCTCCACAAGTGGCGGTTTCATGGCAGGCTCTGACCTCCAGTGTGTATGCGGTGTCTCTGCATAGACAATGGCTCACCTCCCATCTTGCACCGCATGTCCTGTCACCTGTACACGTGAGGAACTAATGTCTGCGTCAGCGAATGCCATCCGCGTTGCTGAATTTTGATATTTTTGCCATCGAGACGCTAAGAAGAAGAATTCGGAAAACGAACTAATCTTATATCCGTAAGTCATACGGAAAAAGAAACGTAACTCCGGCCGAAACTACGGACTTCGTGTAAAAGCTGTAGACCCCTAGACCATAGACGCTTACTTACGGCGATCTCAAACTGACGAATGCCAGTACGTGAGCCGCGTCTATGTGTGGATGCGTTTGCGCTTGTTATATAAAGCGGACCTTTTGTACTCTGTGGTAAAATGTTTGGCAGGCTACCAACTACGGAGGATAATGAATGATCTTTACACTTCAGTATAAGGGTTTTCTCGGAAGCTTGTACTTTTGGGAAGAAAAATGTAGGTAATTAGGTGATAATTTAAACAGCTGTCAAATAAGACAGACTCCAAGAAAACTAATGTTGGTGAGTATTTGCATTTTAAACAAAATGGCAGGGCCATCGACGCGCAAACTGTAACCATGAATTCAGCACATGATTCTAAACAAGTGCGTAACGTTTGAAATATTTAATAACAAAAGTTTTAATGATCATAATATGCCCTAATTTAATTTAATATACTTACTTTTTTTTTTAATATAACGACGAAATTATACAGGGTGACTTGTAATTAGTGACCGATACATAAACACATGATTTGTTTGTTCAATAAATTTTATTAGGTATGCAGCATAGCAATTTTTACTGTGCTAGCACTCAGATTATGAAACAGCATAGTAATTTTTCTAAGATTTTTCTCTGCGTGTAGGACGGCCCTCCTCCTAAAAGACGGGTATCATCGACTTCGCAGAGAAGCTAGCCCGAACGGATAGGAGCTAATGTTCACCGAGGACCGTTTACCATCCATCACGAACTTCTGTTGAAATTCAGAGCCAGAAATTACGTTTTCGAGTAGTCTAAAGACTATACCTAGGAACACACATTTGTATGCTCCTAATTATATTCTTTAAGCTCATAAAAACGAAACTGTAAAAATACTTCAAGCATCAAAGGCGTTATTATCAATTCAAAATTTGAAGGAAAAAAAAAAAAATTCTTCTTTCTTTGACCGGTCACGGCCAACTAACATAAACACTAATTATACATGGTATTATGTTAACGAAGTAAACTTATTACAATAAGCAACGTACGAAGATTAACATGACAGCGTATTGTAATGGTAATTTTTCATAATGTACGTCATTTAGGCCGTATGAGCGGAGCTAAGATATAAGATGGGAATAACAAGTCTGAAATACGTAATAACTTTGGAGAAGGTGACTCATTTGAGGACTTAATTTTTTGAAGCGTGCTATTATTGTATGTGAATCCACCAACCAGCACCCAAATTGCGTAACACGCAATTTGAATCATTTTGAAGCATATTGCTAATCCATTGCTCCATATGTTTGAAAAAATTATCTGGTCAACAAAGTAAATAACGCAATGAATGTCGTTGAACTGTCAAAATGAAACCATTGCTACTGATAGTGTGTTACGCAGTTACCCCGCTGTACCCTAATTGCGTAACGCACGATCAATCTCATTCTGAATCATTTTGAAGGATATTCCTAATCCATTTCTCCATATGTTGGAAAAAGGAGAATGGGTAAGACCGTACCCAGACACAAACTTAACTTGTTAATTGCGTACTATGTTTATTTTTGTTGGTCTCATGGAGTAGTTTAATTAATCCTAAGACACTATGCCTGAATTCACTTGGAGAAAAAAGATATCTGAGGAAATCAAATTGATTTAATAAAGGAAAATATTTAACTTTTCCCCTCAATAATTATTGACCATTCACAATGCTACAGTATTTTTTTTTTTGGTATGTCGCCCTTATAAAATTACCCAGTGTATTTTGTCTGCTCAACAACGTAAATAACGCAATGAATATTGTTGTACTGTCAACATGAAAACCATTGTTACCAATAGTGTGTTACGCAATTACGAGTACCCTGCCGCACTGGGGCCGCGTGGATTACCATCCACTCCCCCTCACAAAGAAGGTCTGTGTCCCAGCAGTGGGAATATTGTTGGCTGATTACACTATTGTTTTTTTATTAATTTAATGTAGCACTAGGGAATTAAATAGTGAAGAGGGGGCGTTTTGGGGGACTGTCTTATGTAATGTTGACGTTCAAAAAGTGCCGACTCTCAGCCTAATTTGAATAAATTACTTTTGATTTTGAAGAAGGGCCCGTGGCTAAATAATAACAGCCGCACAGGTCGATAGATCAGGTTAAGCTACGCTTGCCGCTGTTGACGTGTGGATGTGTGACCATCTTTACATACCGAGACCCCTCCGTGCCTCGAAAACCACATGAAGCCGTTGGTCCCGGCTGTCATTCGTGGATCTTTGACAGTCGTTACGGGTAGTCAGAAGCCCGAAAGTCTGATAACCAGTCTTACCAAGGGGTATCGTATTACCCAGTAACTGGGTTGTGGAGGTCAGATAGGCAGTCGCTCCATGTAAAATACTGGTATTCAGCTGCATCCGGTTAGACTGGAAGCCGACCCCAACTTCGTTGGGAAAAGACTAGGCAGATGATGACTTGATTTTTAAACAATTAATATTCAAGCTACCGCGGAACTGAGGGATCTGGGTTCCAAAAAGAAGGACCTTCTAACAACAAGCGCAGCATCCAGAAGTGACTTATTGTTTATCGAAGCCCTGGTCAACTACTTACCTAACGAGAGCCTCTTTGTTGGTCAAGGACTATAAGAGACCACTGACCGTTAGGTACGACTAGCGAGGCTATGACCGCTAAATTCACTTCTCACATATGTCGACAACCTCAGGCGTGCCTCAAATGCCTCTACCGTGAAGAATAACGTGCCTACATTAACACCTGTGGCTTATTACCATCTTATAGTAATTTTAACAAGTCTAATAGATATTTTAATTATGGATTTATGTGATGGCGCAGCAAGTGGCGCGTCTAGTTTTGTTAAGGCGTCCCTAGAATCACCGAAAAGGTTGGATAAGAGTGACACTGGCTGGTAACAGTCACACTATCAGAGCGTCGCATCTATAGTTGCATGGCAGCTGTCTTCTGATTACTTGTGCATGTGGATTTAATGCCTGAGGCGTTTTGCACCTTTGGGGCGCAGAGACAAAACATGTCTGATAGAACATAAAAGATAGCTTGAAAATAATTATAAAATACAAGAATATATATGTATATACTATGTTAGACGTAGATACATAGAAAAAAAAAAAGAAAAATACGTTTATTTGCGGTAAATATGACGCAGATAAAGAACACAAACTCAAAAAGAACAAGTTGAGGGAAAATACGTCACATCCGCGCATAACGGTTATCGCTCAGCATACCTAATGCTACGACCAAAAAAACAGAAAAACAACACACACAAAAAAATACTTTACTGTACATTTTGTTAGAAATAAATAGATAGACCCTCCACCGTTGTGTTATGGCTCAGTCTTTATTCACGGAAAACCTTATTCTTATCAAAATGCTACTTTATTTATCTTTCTATGAGCCCGACGAAACCTTGACGGATAGATCTTCAATACGACATTGTTTGATGGAACCACTTAGGATGGCAAACACTTCATACATATCATATTTTGCGGATCAACTCAATGGCCTGATTTTTCTACCCTCTATTCACCCAAACATTTGCCATAAACTAAACGAGAGAAAGAATTTTTTTTTGTCACAGTATGATAATTATGCAAACTAAATACATAGTATATACCGCTGCACCGATTGGTCGACACTTATAATAAAAAGTTTGGATCAATTGATATTATATTTCTGAACAAGAATAGGTTTAAAAATCAAGTTATTTCTACTTTAAAGGAACGGCCATAAGTGTTGATTTACTTGAATTGGATTCCTATACTTCATGTGTTTTTTTTATTTTTTATTATTATTTTTTTTTTTTGTTTTTTTGTCTCTCTTTTTTTTCTCTTGTTCTTGCATGCCGATTTTATCTGATTAATAATCCTTTAATTTGTCCCTAGTGTTAAGACGCAGATATTATTAGATTTTTTCACTTTATTTTATTCTCTCCGAGATACATTTTAATAACAAACCGAGTAATAATTTAACTTTGTAATCAGTATCTTTAAGCTTGCCCTTATTGTTATTATTAACAGTACCTATGCTAATTATTTTATATGGTAATCTGTGGATAACGTCGTGAGTAGTGTATTTGTTAATTCTATTAGTTTAGTACTCCAATCATGTGTCATATTTAATATACTGCTGTTTGTTGTCCCTAATAAATAAAATAAAATAAAATAAAAAAATAAAATAGTATGACACAGAAACAGAAAAATATAAAAATTAACTGAGGCTTTTGGCATCGTACAGGTCTCTTGAAAAATATATCCTGTGCGAATACAGCCTATCTTAACATGATAGGTACTGCGACATTTAAAAATAACTGTACAACTATAAATAGTAATACGAGTAAGTTACGATTTTTCCCCTTTTCAGGGTGCCGTGCCTCAAAAGGATAAAACGCAGCAACTAAAACGATCACTCCATTGTCCGTTTATCGAGGCTTCCGGCGACTGGGACCGCAATTAACTAGGACCGCGGTCCCAATCGCCGGATCCGTAAAAATTAAATAATTTTCTTCCGGCGACTGGGACCACTCATAAATGATAACTGAAATCAAAAAAATGTACAGTCAAACGAAAAAATTTTAGATGTAATAATTGAAGAAAAATCCTTTATGATTTAAAAACATCATTTATTGATATAAAAAAACAGCCTTTTACTACAGTTCTGTTGTAATATGTGTAATTGTGTATTTTTTTATTAAGAAAGTTTTAAATAACAGAACTGCCGTGGGATTCTGTAACCATCTCACCGTGAAAGCTTGAAAAACTTGTAAAAACGGGCTAGCTTATCTATTACTAAGCGCATAGGATAAAATCATGTCTAGAACGAGTCAATGATATTCATATAAATAATTTAGATTTTTTTTCCTTTGACAGTACCAATTTTGGCTTGAATAATAGATTTTTAAGTTATCTCAGTGAGTGGTCCCAGTCGCCGGAAGAAAATGATTTAATTTTTACGGATCCGGCGATTGGGACCGCGGTCCTAGTTAATTGCGGTCCCAGTAGCCGGAAGCCTCCGTTTATCTATCCGTCTGTCGAAACCCTTTTTTCTCAGGAACACGTAGAGGTATCAAGTTGAAATTAACATCAAACACGTTTAGGTTCTAAAAAAAAGCACAAGTAAAGGAATACGTTCGAAAATCGTTAATTTGTTCTTTTATTTTCTTTAATTACGCAGTTCCAAAAGATTCAGTCTAAGATTTATAGACGTCATTAATTTATTTAGCACCACGTGTAGACACACGCGAAAGTTTTAAGGTCAAACTAGAGGCAACAGTGTGGCAGCGACCGAGCCAAAATCAATACAATTATCATCTCAGCCAGACGATTAAAAAAATATAGGTAAGTAATCAGACGTCATCGGTCGACCGTCTGAGGTGTGGAGTTTCTCCAGATTGTTCGCATAAAATTATTTGTGAAATAACGTATTAAGGTAGTGTAGATTTGTCATCATCATTTCAGCCGGAAGACGTCCACTGCCGGAAAATGAACATACGCCTTCCCCAGGCCTCGCCACTTCGACCGGCATCCAAATTGCTTAACATCAATCTCTATGAATCATAATCTATTTAGATTATGATTCATAGAGATTGATGTTATTAAATCATTTTGAAGGATATGGCTAATCCATTGCTGTATATGCTCGAAAAAAATATTCTGCTTCTTCTTCTTGGTACTCTTCTTCGATATTTTATATTGCTTTAGCCCAGTAGGTGGCCACGTTGATTGCGGCATCAGTGGCATTTATTAAGTCATCCAAGGTGCAGGTGAACGGGCACTTAGGGAACTTCAGCAAGTGGGTCGTGGTTTGATTGGGTCAGTAATCCCTCACTTCAACAAATTGTGTCTGCTGCGCCCTACTTGGTTACGCAATCGATTGAGCGCTTTCCATATACGCCACTGCAGATCAGAGAAAAATCTACTCAGTATCGTAAATAACACAATGAATGTTGTTGAGCTGTCAAAATGAAAGCCATTGTTACTGAGAATGTTTTAAGCACTCACTTACCCTGCGGTCTTCACCAGGCCATCCGTGCACTTTGTGGGAGACCTTCCAACGTTAGGTCTTCCGCAAGGTTAGTATACAAAGTGTAACACTAAATGCGCAAAACCTCAGACACCCCAACTGATTTCTAATTCAATTGACCTATTTCAGAGAGAAAATAAGTCATTAAAAAAATTGTAAAGGTTTTATGTGCTGTTTTAGTTTTACTGGCCATTCTGATCGTTTCTTGCGTCTGCGACGACGCTTTACTGAGGGAGGAGTCGTCACCGGGCCGCTGCGCCGCGCTGATATTGGGTTGCTTGACCTATTAATAAATAGACACGGCGACGTTTTTAATGAAGATTTTTTGAAAATTGTGACCTATATTAAAAAGTGGTTCAATTAATTCTGCTCGTTATTCTGATCAAACTATTTTCAGGTTTTGCGCATTTAACGTTACACGTTGTAGTGTAGATACACTGACTAATTTGTTAATGCATTAGTTGGGGAGTGAATTAGTTTCAGTCGTGAGATTCTATAATCATCTCACCGTGAAAACTTGGGTGAAGTGAGCGTGGAGTGAGTCGTCAATAGTGTCAATCCCTAGCATCAGCATGACTCTCAGCTCCCTCTAAGCTCACTTCACCTTAGTTATCACGGTGAGATTTTCTCAGAATCGACCGGCTATTCTAGGATACGTGTAGTCTTGAGCTAAATTATCGTAAGAAAGTATTCTGCGTAAGTAGTTAGAGGGAATGGATATCATCCTTTTACTAGTCTTCATTCTGGAAATCGAATCCCGAGCGCCAAGATACATACCAACTGTCTAGTTTGGGGTTTATCACAGACAAATAATACTTTGTAACTCTCTCATCCTGTGCTTTACCTTCTTACTGTACTTGTATTACCTGGATAATAAACTATCCTCGCTCTCATCAGACAGAGAATATAAAAATAGAAAATAGTAGTAGCAGTGCCTCAACAACTATTTCCAGCTGATATTCGGCAGTGATAAAGAAACATCAAGATAATCAAATCAAATTTGAATATTTGAATGTATTTATTGTCAACTTCAAACTTATTTAATTAAACATCTACCAATGAATGGATGAATAAATCTTGCTTGAATAAATGTCATTTGAAAGGCGATCAGGGTGAATCCAGACTCCGGGCCGCTACTGAGACCGCAATACTCATAAAATGAAACTTAGCGGACAAAAATCAAATAACAAAACAAACTTTTATAGTAGACGACAAAACGGTCAAGTATGATTGGAGAATAATAATAGAGCTATACAACAAATAAAAGAAACAATAACAAAATACAAGTGTTCACATTACTTTTATAACAAAACTAGACTTTTATAGTTCTAGTTATTTCAAGGTTTTTTTTAATATATTGCAGTAAAACCACGTTTTGTGGCACGATACCCAGTGAAAATTACAATTTACATACTTTTATAAGGTATTGATTATTATGTTAGGCATAAGCATAGCAACATTGGCCAGTAACGTTCCTACTTCACGCACACCCTCTTCTAGAGTGAGTGGACTATAATCCACCACGTGGGCCCAGTGCGGGTTGGTAGATGTCACATGTCTTCGAATCTTTGGTTCTAGCACATGCTGGTTTCCTCACGATGTTTTCCTTCACCGTTCACAATGTTCAAACAAAATTAGGTAGCTAAGCACGCATGCACGCATGGTTTGACGACCACAGACACGGAAGAAATGAAAAAGACAGACGACTATAGAAAGATTTCTACATGGCGATGTCAAAAATGAAGAAAAAATATTGATTGTCTTTTCTTCGTAAAACGATAGAAGTGGTCATGCTCAAGAAGCTTATAGATAAAAGTAACACTCTAAATACCCAAGTGAAGACGACTGTGGTCGGACACTCTCTTTCAGAACACATGCATAAGACACAGAAAACATATCACTGTCTCGTTCTTATGTCTGTATTTAGACTGTGAGTGTCTTCACTTAGGCATTTAGAGTGTTGCCTCCACTTTTATCTATAAGCTTCTTGGTCATGCTACGCGCGCTGGATTCTAATTTTGATTAAACACTGATAATGTTAATGACACCTCCTCAGTAAAATTTACTTTACAGGCCATAATATTTCTAAAATTAAAACAGACGCCGTTATGGTTACTTATAGTTATGGCAAGTATACTATTCACTTATAAGTGCACCATCCCATGGCATATTATTGATTGTTATAATAGAGCTGGTGTCCGTTATGTGATACATTTCGTACCAGTGGGAGTTACCTCTTAGGCCCATATGTAGAGCGTTATTATATTCAATGGTAATAAGGACTATATAGAATAGAATTTTATAATGATATCATTTAAATGTAGTCAAAGCCAATGTAATTGAGTTTTAAGTCTGTTTTTACAATCTAAACAAAATAATTTGTAATAAAAACAACTCTAAGGCGGAAGCGACCCGCTGTATAATTTAAGCCTTGCAAGAGAAAATATGTGTTGTTTGTCAAAATAACGGTCTTTGTTCGAAACTCGCATAATGTGGCTTTTGCTTGAAAAAGGTTGAGTAGAATAGAATACAATAGAATACTCTTTATTATGTATTACACCATATAAATTAAAGACATAAATATAAAAAAAATACAGAGGGTGACACAATGGGCGGTCTTATCGCTAAGAGCGATCTTTTAAAGACAACCTTTGGATGGATTGAAAAGGGAAGGAGAGACAAATACTGTAGGTAGTCTGTGGTGTACTATTTACACGATAAAATGAACACATACATAAAGTATATTATACTAATCTAAATAAATAGAGGTGTAGACTGGATGCGGAAGGCGGAAGACATGGTGCTGTGACGCAGTCTGGGATAGGCCTATGTCCAGAAATATACTGCGACAGGCAGCCTTGATTGAGGGTCTCTTAGATGTGATGCTCAGTAACAGTTCACATTGTAAAATTCTTCAATATCTCCATAATATATAATTATGTTGGCACCAAATTCCGTCACTTCTTTACCAAAACCAGCCCTGCGATTCTGTAACCATCTCACCGTGAAAGCTTGGGTGAAGTGAGCGTGGAGTGAGCTGTCATTCGGTAGGGATTAACACTATTAAGTGCTCACTTCACTTATGATGTCACAGTGAGATTTTTACAGAATCGACCGGCAGTTCATTACTTTGCTCCTAAACTCCGAAAACGTACCAAACAGACAGATTTAGCATAATCAGTCTATAATATTCCCACCACTGGGACACAAGCCTATTCTTTCTCTTCTAGAGGTAGTGGTCTGTAATCTACCACGAGGGACCAGTGCGTGTTAGTAGATGTCACATGTCTTCGAATTTTTGGTTGTAGGACATGCCGGTTTCCTCACGATGTTTTCCTTCACCGTTTTTAGAGCAGTGGTGATGAAATTACTTAGACAAAGTAAAGCGCCTGTCTGGGTTCGAACCTTATCACACTTTTAATAAACAAATTAAATCATCAGTGGAGCTTCATTTGGCAGATGGCCTGGCAGGTGTTAAACGGCGCGAAAAACAAGATTTTTGATAGGGAAACTAGCACAGTATACCTATCTATCTAGGTATACGAAGATAATAGGATCTATGTAACATCGTCGCGACATTACGTCAGATGCTTAGTATAATCTACGTAGGCGTGTTTGTTTGTCGTCATAACAGCTGTTTTATGTAGATTTGTTAGGAAGATTGTTATGTGCTGAATTAAATTATTATTTTTAGTTTTCTCCTTTTGCCCTTGTCCAATGGTATTTGGGGTTGGCGCTTTATGATTCAATCAGCATAGCCTTTTCCCAACTATGAAGGGGTCGGCTTCCAGTCTACCAGTATTTTACATAGAGCGACTGCCTATCTGACCTCCACAACCCAGTTACTGGGTATCACGATATCCCATGGTAAGACTGGTTGTCATACTTTTTGGCGTCTGACTACCCGTAACGACTGTCAAAGATCTACGAAGGACAGCCGGGACCAACGGCTTAACGTGCTTTCCGAGGCAAGGAGGGGTCTCGATATGTAATGCATGGTCACCCATCCACGATCCGACCGCGGCAAGGGTAGCTTAACCTTCGATCGACGCGTGCGGCTGTTATAATTTACGGGCTTTATTTTCCCGTCAGCCGTCAGAATATCATTCACTGCCTTTTTCTTCATCGTCCTTCGTCAGACAAATAGTTTTATTCGCGGTTTGCAAGTTTGATCACTTGGCCTATTTAAGTCATTGAAGCTTTTTTAAAGACTTTTGTTAAACCTAAAAGGACATGGTTAGCTTACTCGTAGATTGTAAAGTTCATGAATTATTCATATTTGTGCAAGATCTACTAATATTGGGATATTTAAACTTTTGTTGAAGATATTGCTGCTAAGACATCCTGAGAACGTATTACTATATTAGTTAGAATAATATTTTTTTTTTTTATTGTATCGTAAAATGCTGGCGTTTTTTTTTTTTTGCCTGTATTGTGTCCTACTGCTAGGCAAAGACCTGTTTTTGCTTCCAGATCTCCCTGTCTTTTGCGATCTCTGGCCATGTTGGCCAGGCGGCGTCCATAGATGGTCGATCTTTTCCCATCTCTCCAGGTGCATTCGCGCAAAGTGTCCGGCCCACTCCCACTTCAGCTTGGCTGTTACTTCGTTTTTTCAAGAGGACATAGAACAATAGAAAATATGCACTTATTACCTACATTTATATTCAATTCACTAATAACGGGGTTTAATTATATCGCCTATGTGTTCATGTTCATTCTTTGTATTTATCTACTTAATTATTTATCTAAATTAATTATTTAAATAAACAATAAACATAAACACATAAACATTTATTTGCTATACCTACTTTCACAAGAAATAATAACAACCGCAAAAATGAACGTAATAAGGGAAAACGTTCACATTAATAGTGCTATCCATGTTATTCGAAGAAGCAAAAACAAATCATAATATTTTGTTCCACTTTTGTAATAAATCAATCAATCAATCAATTCAGCCTATCGCAGTCCACTGCTGGACATAGGCCTCTCCCAGACTGCGCCACAACACACTGTCCTCCGCCTGCCGCATCTAGTCTACCCCAGCCACCTTCTTTAGGTCGTCCGTCCATATAGCTGGGGGGCGTCCCACACTACGCTTGCTCATACGCGGTCTATAACTTCAGGGCTCGTCTGCTCCACCGGCCAACAGTCCTTCAACAGACATTGCTAGCCCACTGTCACTGCAGTTTGATTACTCTGCAAGCTATTTTGTAGTAAATATTTACGTAATAATTTTATTCATACTTCATTTAGCACTGAATTCCCTTACCTTTCAAGCTTCGGCCGATTCCTATGACATTTAACAAATCATTACTTCATTAATTCCTTTCATTCATTCATTTCTTCTTTCATTCCCTTCGCCAAGCAATGTAAATATTTGCCTATGTCGAAACTTAGATAATCTTCAAAACTTTAGAGCAACGTTATGGACTATCTGTGTCACTAACTGATGGGGTCCGCTAGGGCCGATGCCTGCCAGGGTCGCGGGTTATTCGGCGGGAAAAAGTTACCGTGGCCCCTGGCACAGGCAACTGAAGGACATGGGTGGGTTTTAGTCAGTAAAAGTCCATGGCCTCCCGCTCCGCCCAGAGCGGAGAATTTCCCTCCCAAAATAAAAGGGACAATCTATGTGCCTTGTAATAACAAAAAATCTAGAAAATACAGTCGAATCATGTTTAAAATAACGCGTAATTAATTATTATTTGTTAAACAACTTAAGTAGATATTAAAAGGCGATAATCGCAAATATCTGTCGATTCTAATCAACTGGTTTTTCTCTTATCACCGTAACTAGGCTTTGATAAGCCATAAAACAATAATATTTGTGCTGATAAGTGATAATTACTTACTTATAACAGTCATCGATTCTGGGAAGAGTCGACCAATGATTTTTGATAAAAACTTTTCCGTTATTATGGTTCAAGTCTTCCATGAGTATACAACATTAGCCTGTAATCCTGAATGGTTGGTCACTGGTGTATACAACGTGTAACGTTAAATGCGCAAAACCTCAGACACCCCAACTGATTTTTAATTCAATTGACTTATTTCAGAGAGAAAATTAGTCATTAAAAAAATTGTAAAGGTTTTATGTGCTGTTTTAGTTTTACTGGCCATTCTGATCGTTATTTCGTGATTCGGGCCGCTGCACTGCGCTGACATTGGCTTGCTTGACCTATTAATAAATAGACACGGCAACGTTTTTAATGAAGATTTTTTGAAAAATGTGACCTATATTAAAAAGTGGTTCAATTAATTCTGCTCGTTATACTGATCAAACTATTTTCAGGTTTTGCGCATTTAACGTTACACGTTGTATAGTGTAATTACTTCTAAGCTGTTCGGTGGTCGCCTCGTACAGGGCAAAATACTTCGGCAACCCAGGTACCCTACGTGAGACGGTCAGTAACATCAAGGCGTTGCTGGCTTTCCTTGAGGAGCTGGGTTGGATCGAATGATCGATTTTCCCACCCGTACGCAAAATACGCGCATTGACGTGGAGTTGAGGACACCAGCCCGTATTACCTATTACCTACCTAGTGTACCTACCCACATTTCACCAATTACTTTTAGCCGGGCACAAATCCAGACTCCTGGGCCCTGGCTACTACTGAGAAACTCCTAATGGAAAAACCCAATAACACTTTGCCCGACCCGGGAACTTCATGCTCAGCAGTAGAGCTAGTGATTACTCGACCAGGCAGTCATGATAATTATGGTTTATAGTCTTCCTTATAATGATGAAGGAATCTCTACCACATCATAATCATCCTATTTTTTTTTAAGGAAGTGCGAGATTTTTGACTCCCCTGTCTCCCCGTCTCTCGTCCAAGAGGGGCACGCGTGGAACACTGCGTGCTGCCACCTCGGGTAATCTCCAGGTACCCGGTGCCAGCCTCATCCAGGTTCTCCCCGCGATGGCAACTATCTCCTTATAGTCTAACACTTTTCCTAGAAACAAAAACAACTTTTTGTTTTTATTGGGAATGCCAATAAAACGAGCACGTTTTAACGTCGTTTTATACTACGAGTAGTATTACTGTTATACTGGGTGTCCGGAAAGTCATGGATTACCTTTTACCTGCTGATGGGCCACATTGGGATCTACCAATAAAACAAAAAATGACCAATGTAAAAGTCTTATGGTTTCCGAATTTTTTGATGTTTAATGAAATTTTGGAAAATCTCTACCTTTGATCAGTTTTTTCCATGCCATTTCTACGAATGAAAACTTTTTCGAGTACAGGTTTTTTTTATTTTCATCTTGAATCATCCTACTATCGATTGAATACAAGAAAGTTACAGATATCATCTTTTAAATACCTAAAATTTTGGTTCAAACTTAAAATCATCACCAAAAAAATGTTTACCTTATTTTTGATCGGCCCTAGAGAAAAAAAAAATATTGGTAGGTCATTTTTTTTATTGGTAGATCCCAATGGGCCACATTGGGATCTATCAGCAGGTAAAAGGTAATCCATGACTTTTCGGACACCCCGTATAACGATCAAATAACTATTATTTTCGGAGCAGTATTCAATGATCGCCATTAATTGTGGTCAGATAATAAGTAACATGCTGCAACTGCGCAATACTTAGTTATCCAGCGCCGAAATAACTGGTTTATGGTGGCAATGGCTTTTAGAGGGGCTCGTGACTGAATCTAAATCCATTACATATTGTTTGTAATAAAACACAGAGAGAAAGTAAAATATGGATTTCACTTGTTTTAATTAAGTAAATAAAAAGAAAAAACATAGCGAGTTACACTCAACCGTTTTACAAAGGAATAAAAAAGTGACAATAAAAGTTGTGTGTTGCCACACCAAAAAAAACACTTCCAAGGCATATCAATGTTGCACACAATATAAAAAAAATAAGAAAAAACAAATATTGTTATATGTTCACATTGTATTGAACACATATCGAGACCCCTGCGTGTCTCGGAAAGCACGCTAAGCTCTTGATCCCGGCCGTCATTTGTTTGTCTTTGACAGTCGTTACGGGTCAGTCAGAAGCCCAAAACCTGACAACCAATCTTATCGGGGGGTACCCAGTTACTGGACTGTGGAGGTCAGATAGGCAGCTGCTCAATGTAAAACATGGTATTCAGCTGCATACGGTTGTACTGGAAGCTGACCCCAACAAAGATGGGAAAAACTAGGCAGATTGATATATTACAGCTTCTCGATCGAGGATGATAAAATGGATGTGTCATTGTCATTATATGCCTACAAACTGGAACTGCGCAATAGTGAGCAAACTCCGAAATAACTGTTTCATGGTGACAATGACTTTTATGTAGTGAAGAAATAATACAATTAAATGCATATTATCAGTAGGTATCTATCTTCGAGAGATTTTGAAGGATATTACTAATCCATTGCTTCACAGGTTGGAAAAAATCGTCCGCTCCGTAAAGTAAATAATGCTATAAACTTGGATGAACTGTCAAATTTTATTCCACGAATAAAAATTATCTTACATATTCAGTATAATTACATTATTATTCATTTTACTTAAAATTATATGCTCTTATTTATTATTCAAAATTTACTTTGATACGCTTTAAACTTAATTTACAGATGTTTTCAGCAGTTTTCAGTCACCATGACCAGTTCAGACTTTCATTTTCACAATTTTACGTGTAAATTACTTGTATAGTGTAATAGTTTTTTAATGCGTAAGCCAACCCCAACCCAACCATGTGATGGAATACATGTCTTGTGACTTTTAATGACTAAAAACCACAAGACACGACGATGATATGACGTCATGACGATGGTTATTTCATCATTTTCATTCGTGATAAGCCATCTTATACCTAAAGCACTTTAGCACTTACGTATGTAACCCCGGTACTCAGAGTCATTACTTAAAATTAATCAATCATTAACTTTAATTGACAAGTATAAATTGGAACGCAGTCAGTCAAAAATATGACAGATTGAAAACATTTTTGTTGATATTTGTGCCAAGCTATGCTGGTTAATAAAACTAATGAATGATTAATTTTGAGTGAAGTCTCTGAGTGCGGCAGTAAGTGTGTAATCCTTAAGTGCTTACTAAATAATCCCCACCCATAGATATGCCAATGACTTTGACCAATACCTTAATTCAATAGAATCTTTAATTCATTCATAGCTTATCGTAATTTTTCTCCAAGTGGTAATCCTACCACGAGTACTTTCAATTATAATGACTTACCGAAGATAATTATTTTGCATAACAAATATAATCACTATAACTAATTAGTTTCGTCATCGAAACGCACGTGTTAATATTTGTGCATTATTATACTTAAGCCATTCTTTGTGATTGTAAATCGTATAAAGAATTAGCAGCGGCCCACGGTTACACCCGATCAATCCCGATCCCGTGTCGATCCCGTGAGAACATCGGGATAGAAAGTATTCTATGTGTTATTCTGATGTATTTAATAAGCTATATCAATGTAAATTTCATCAAAATGCGTTCAGTACTTTTTGCATGACAGAGAAACAAACATCTATTCATCCATCCACTCTCACAAACTTTCGCGTTTATAATATTAGTTGAATTATAGTAGAATAACGTTTTTATTTTGACACCAATAGTTTAGACCATCGTAATTACAAAACTCTCGGTCTCTTCATAACATGAGAAGAAGCAGTCATCAGCCTTGAACATCCCCACTCCTGGGACAGAGTGACCAATGTGACTAGTAATACACCACGCGGGCCCAGTGCGGGTTGGTGGATGTCACATGTGTTCGTTTTCCTTCACCGTTTTGAGAGCAATAGTGATGAAATAATTTATTTTCACATAGTAAAGTGCCTGTCATAGTGCCATGACCTGAGACAGTGGGGTTGCGGCAGACCACGTAGGAGATGGCAGAACGAGCTGGATAGGTTCGCGAAATATGGGAGGAGTGGAGGGAGGCCTTTCTTTGCCCAGAAGTGGTACAATGAAGACCAGCAAAAAAAAAAATTGTATGTCTGGGTTCGAACGTACAACTCGGTAAATCGCGACCGTTTTTACTAGGCCACCACTACTCTTAACGGTTTCTCGATCTCTTCAATACAATATCGTGACAAGACAAGACATACATATCTACATACCAATATACCAATATAATGAAAGTCGACGCCATTGCTTGATTGGTGGTACCTTCACATACATGTATAATGTATTACATTTACTCAATCGGTCATGAACCGACCGCGTGAAAACAACGTGCGTACGTAAAAATTAATATATGCTAACAAAACAACCGTCTGGCCTGGTCTGGGGAGTCGCTTTGTAAACAAAACAGACGATGCATATTCAGTACTTGTCTGTATTGTTTCGTAAATTACTTACATTTGCGTTCATTTCCATGAACTCGGCTGGTAAATAAAACATAACATAACATCACGACTGTAATCCCTGAAGGGTTTGGAAGCGGTGTACCTTAATATTACACTCACATTTAAGTCCCACGTGGGATGTTTAGCACTCCTTCACGGATTTGTGAGGTTTTTAACTTTATCGCAAACTAGTGTGAGAAAAAGAAGGCGACCCTGACAGAAACTACTCTCTCAGTGAATGCTGAAGTGGCAGGAATTCATTCAACTCAATTCAAAGTCAGGGTCAGGTGACGAGCTGCCAGGGTCGCGGGTTGTTCGAAAGAGTTACCGTGGCCCTTGGCACAGGCAACTGAAGGAACACGGGTGGGTTTTAGTCAGTAAAAGGCTGACACACCCTCCCGCTCCGCCCAGAGCGGCAGCAGGAGAAGTTATTTGATAATTTCCCATCCAAAAACAAAAAAAAAGGGTCAGGTGACGAGCCTATTCCCATCCACCACAAATCCAGATTCCGGACAGCTACTGAAAAATTCCAGATAGAAAAACCCAATAAAACTTTGCCGACCAGGGAATCGAACCCTTGCTCAGCAGTGGCATGGCAACCGTAGTGTGGGACGCCCCCCAGCTAGATGGACGAACGACCTAAAGAAGGTGGCTGGGGTAGACTGGATGCGGAAGGCGGAGGACAGGGTGTTGTGGCGCAGTCTGGGAGAGGCCTGTGTCCAGCAGTGGACTGCGATAGGCTGAGTTGATGACCTTCCAGAATAACAAAGCTGCATACCAGTATTTTACATGGAGCGACTGCCTATCTGACCGCCACAACCCAGTTACTGGTCAGGTCTGGTCAGGTCTGGTCAGGTGTGTGGTCTGTGGTTTATCTACGAATGACAGCCAGGACCGACGGTTAAACAAACATCACTTCCAAATTCGAACAGTGTCGATGATTAAAAACAAAAAACAAAACGTTTTGTCGTTTGAACGTCAACATTACATAAGAGAGTTCCCCAAAACGCCCGCTCTTCACCAATTCCTAGTGATTTAGCTGGGAAGAAGTGGCGCAACAAACTCCCCAGCAGCACAGTTTTACTTAAAAAACCAATAAATACGTTTTTCGAGTTATGCGGTTTTTTTTTTTTTCAGTATTACACATACATTTTAAACGCTTAAGTTGGTGCCAACATAAACTCATTAGAGTTTTACCGTGCACCAAAATCATCGACTACATAATTTAGAGTTATACATTACAATACATTTAGAGTTTAGAGTTATAACCACTTACGTAGGTAGTTCGGTAAAAAGTAACATCAACAAAAAATAAAATAAGATGACAACGGGTATATGCGAAATATTATCCATAATAATACTAACGAGCGCACATCAGTGTCCAATCCGGCCGCCCATCCTTAAAACATAAGTACAGGCTGTTCCCAAAAGTACCCATGTTTTAACTAATCAATCAATCAACTCAGCCTATCGCAGTCCACTGCTGGACATAGGCCTCTCCCAGACTGCGCCACAACACCCTGTCCTCCGCCTTCCGCATCCAGTCTACCCCAGCCACCTTCTTTAGGTCGTCCGTCCATCTAGCTGGGGGGCGTCCCACACTACGCTTACCGATACGCGGTCTCCACTCCAGGACTCGTCTGCTCCACCGGCCATCGGCCCTTCGACAGACATGGCCAGCCCACTGCCACTTCAGTTTGCTTACTCTGCAAGCTATGTCGGTTACTCCGGTTCTTTTCCGGATAATTTCATTCCTGATTTTATCCTTCAAAGTAACTCCGAGCATAGCTCGCTCCACACTGTTTTAACTGATAGTTAATTTTTAATTTTATTTTTGTTATGGTTGAGTGCGGTTCTTGAATATTGACATTGGTCTTGCTAGAACATGTGCCTATTAGATATCCTTTGTGAAGCTGTGAGTGACGTCATGTTTCTCACAAATTTTTGCAACAGTGAGTGATATTATCGTAGCGTTCGTAGCAATATGCTACGACCTGCTACGACCTGCTACGTCGTGTCAAGGGAAAAAGGGGTGAAAATGGCAATGGATGTAACTTGTGAGTTCATACATTTTCATTTTCTATAGTTACCGTAATAAAATTACAGCGTACTAGCATCCGCCCGCAACTTCGTTTGCGAATAATTCGGAATTCCCGCCGTTTAAATCCTATTACCCGTTTTCCCGTAGGAATGAAGCATTTTCCCGCGGTAAAAAGTAGCCTATGTTCATCAGGGATGATGTCGACTTCTACTGGTAAAACAATTTTTCAAATCGGTTCAGTAGTTTCGGAGCCTATGCAATACAAACAAACAATCAAATCTTTCCTCTTTATAATATTAGTGTAGATATGTCTGTCTTGTGTTATGATTTTATGTATTAGGATGCATGTTTTAAGTGTATAGAGTTGGTTAATTTTAACTATTTTGGTATCATTGTAGATTTTGGTGGTTAATGTAGGGTAGTAGTAGTTGTTGAGCGTTTTTATTGCTTTATTTTATAGTATTTGTATATCCTGGATTACCCGTTTTGCGGCAGTTCCCTATACCTCAATGAGCTATTCTATATAAGGTCTAACAAGAGAGTTATACAACGTGTCCCTGAATTAACACACAGCCTCGTAAGGGGTCATTGTTCTCATAATTATGAACAACTTTTGCTATGGGACCAAAACTGAAAGTGCGAAAAAAATCAGCTGATCCCTACGTTTTATGTTCGCATAACTTGTCAAAATGTAGGCAACAGGTGATTTTTTTCGCGATTTCAGGTTTGTTCTCATAGTTAAAGTTGTTCATAATGATGAGTACAATGACCCCTTAAGAAGTTGTGCGTTAATCCTGGGACATTTTGTAAATCATTGAGCGAGCTTTTTTAGAAATGCAAACACTGCAACACTTTACTTTGTGTATTAAATTTCATTACCACTGCTCTCCAAACGGTGAAAGAAAACATCGTGAGGAAACCGGTATGTCCTAGAACCAAAAAAATGGAAGACATGTTACATCCACCAACATACAGGGGCCACACAGGGGCCTGTGTGGTAGATTACGGCCCACTGCCTCTCACAGAGAAGAGTACCGGTGTCCCAACAGTGGAAACATTATAGGCTGATTATGCAAGATGCTTCAATAATCATCTCACTGAGTAATTTCATAACCTTTACTCACAGATAACTTGTCAAACACGTACCATATAACTTCCAATTCAAGTATACAACACGTACAATTAAATAAACAAATGAAATATGACACTAAAATGTGTTAAAATGACGCACTTTCGTTGAAAATACGTCATTTGTAAAAATGGTGGGTACACGTTATCACGATTGATCGTGGCGAGTTTTGTTGTAATATATCAAAATCGATTCTGTAGGTTTTGGTTGCATCACTAGTAGACGTTGAGTATTTGCGTAGCTTGTGCGTATTGAAAGGACGAGGAGTCAAGATGATGGATAAAATTCCTTGTTTTGTACTCATTACAATCATGTACTATAATTATAACATCACGTGTCTTCTACATAGATAATCCATACTTTCGGACGTAATACTTATATCATTTACTTATCCATACTAAGTATACTCGTAATCCATACTATTATAAAATAGCGGCCCGAATTTCTTTCATACAAACCTTGTCATGGCAATACCGAACACAACAAAAAAATAATTATCCAATTTGGTGCAGTCATTCGGAAGTTATGCGCGTACAGACATTTCGGCGACTTTGTTTTATAATAAGTAAGGTTGCGAAAGTAAATCTGCCTGTAGGCAGACTTTTAACAGCTGAATGGATTTCAATGAAAGGTAGACAGGTGGACCATGAGTCGGTGTCAAAAAACGAAAATGCCAACGACACCGACTTCCAAAACGAAAGTTATTTTTCACTTTGTATTTTTTTTTTGAAGTCGGTTGTTTTTTTTTTATAAAAAAGTTTTAAAATTATAAAACATATTAATTTTATGTATAATCAAAAGATACTCGTAATACATGTCGTAACTGTAATTACCTTGATATTGATAAATTGAATGTTTATATTGTCACGTCTGACTGAGCATGTATCGGAGTGGCCAGTAGACGTCCATTCATCATCAGATTACATACATTGGCGAATGTATGGATTATCTAAAGTACTGATTAAATATAATGAAGATTTTTGTCTATCGACTGTTTTAATTTTCATTTGTTTTTGGCTTAGCTATGAACATGTTTTAATACTGGCAAGCTCCGCTCGCGTGTCAAGAGGTTATTTTTCAATAGGAATGGAATAATTTATGGTACTTTCCAGAACTTGACCCACTTTCGGGAATATCCCAAGTGTCTAAACACACCTTTGAGTATTTAATGAACGCCACTGAAGCTGATATTAACGTGGCGACATACTGAGGCCAACTAATTTAAATAAGTACCATCGATTCAAAAAGAAGTAGTAAGGAAAAATTATCTCTCGTTTCCATTTTTATAGGTGCCGAACTAATTCTGTTTAAATTTTCATCAAAATTGGTTCTGGAGTTTAATTAGCTATAAATGTGTACCAAATACAATTGTTTTTAACAATTTGTTTATTCATTCACACTTCGATTGAAGACCCATTGCGGAAACGTAATTATGATAATATAATATAATAATAATATTCCACAACTTTCACACAACGCCATCTAGTTCCAAACTAAGCAGAACTTGTGCTATGAGTACTAGACAACTGATAAACATACATATATATTTCTAAATACATACATATTATAGATAAATTACACCCAGACAAAGAACAAATGATCGTGCTCATCACACAAACATTTGTCCTAGGTGGGAATCGAACCCATGACCTTGCGCATAGCAGGCAGGGCCACTGACCACTGGACCAACAGGCTTGTCAAATTCCCACTGCTGGGACACAGGCCTCCTATCAGTAAAGGGTCGTAATTCCACGACGCGGGCCCAGTGCGGGTTGGCAGATGTCACATGTCTTCGAATTTTTGCGTCCTAAGACATGCCTGTTTCCTCAGGTTGTTTTTCTTCACTGTTTTCAGAGCAGTAGTCATGAAATAATTTACGCAAAATAAGATGCCTGACTGGGTTCGAAACTACGACTTACAACTTGTAACCCTTTGCAACCGGAAGTAAAAAAAAAAACTCGCATAGATCAGTAAAAACTTAGTAATCGCTTGGAAATTGTTCAGAGGTCCTGGGAAAATACTGAAAAAATCTCATGCAAGCTGGTCTTCAGCAGTCAGACCCTCACATACGTGAGGTTCAGGAATAATTTGCTAGTCGCTCGATCGTGCTCAGAATTTTATAAAGTTGAAAGTCACGATCACTTCAACTCGGTTGGAAAGGGGCGGCCGTTACAAATGGGCCACCATTCTGAGGAAACGTGAGCTAGCCAAATCTTCAACAAAGGTACATAAATAACAGCTTTGTCTGTTAAACAAATAAATACCACGAGCAGAGTCACAAGCAGACACTATAGTTAATCCATTTTCGATTAATTTATCATCTGCCATTGACACAAGTGCCAAAAGTTTGTTTTACTTCATTGTGTACACAATAGGCATCCCACACTAAATTATTTCAACAAAAACATACACGCAACTATGAACTGAAAGGCTTGTACATAAAACTGAAAATCGAGTGGTCGTGAATTTTCGATTGTACGCCAAATAATTATTTCAAAAAACATACACGCAGCTATGAACTGAAAAAGCTTGTGCATAAAGCTGAAAATCGCGTGGTAGTAAATGTTCGATTGTACACGCGTTACTTAGTATTCAAAACACATAAATGCAATAAAGGTATAAATAAGTTTTTTTTCAGTACCTACACATGAGATGTAATCGATTCGCATCTAGTTTACATGTTTCGTTGGGTTGCGTCAAAACATTAATTAATACAACAACGACATTTATTAAGGGTAAATTATTAAACTTTCAACGATTTTCAATGAGTGTGATGACGCGCGTAATGGCACCATGTCTGAAATAACAGATAGATCTTTTATATAGTACATACTAATTCCATGCAGACGTGTTCCGAATTCAAAATAATAAAGACAATATCCCCACAGCCGTTGGTCCAGCCGTTTGAACGTGAAGAAGTAACAAACATACAAACACACACACACTCACAAACTTTCACATTTATAATATTAGTGTCATATATAATATACCAGCTGCTCCCCGCGGTTTCACCCGCATAAGTCTCGATCCCGTAGGAATATCGGGATAAAATGTATTCTGTGTTAATCCTGGTTATAAACTATCTATGTGCCAAATTTTATCAAAATTGGTCCAGCCGTTTGAGCGTATAAACAAACATACAAACACACAACCACACACACAAACTTTCGCCTTAATAATAAGTATTATTATGATAAGTGTGATGGATTAGCAATATCCTTTAAAATTATTCAGATTGTAATGGAAAGTGTTTTGTGTTACGCAATTTGAGTGCTGTCCGCGACATTAATTTATATTATTTACACAGCTGTACATACAAATGTATCCCAAGCAGAAAGGTGAATAGTTTTATTTCTGTAAATATAACGCGACATGTACGACGTAAAGACGTTATGTTCTTGACTTTCTAAAATAAATAAATAATAACTACAATACATATGTAATAAGGCATAGGCACATAAGGATACATAAGGCATATATATGGACAGTGTTGATAGTCGGTTCCGTAAATAGTCCAATAGCAAAATACACCTTGAGAACATATCCATAGAGGTTATAGTGCGGCGACGGGAGAATGCGTTCTTGACACCCCTCAGTTTCATACAAACGAATACGTGTTTTGCGAATTTGATCTTTATTTGCTACTAGAATTGTCGCACTGACGGGGGTCAGGAACGCATTTTCTCAGCGGCCTGACTGAGGGCTAATAAACGACATAGTCTAGTTTGAAAGATCTTGTGAAAAGTTCAACAATATCCATACAGGGAGTATGGATATTGTTGAACTTTCAATCAATATTATAAAATCGAAAATAGGTATGTTTGTATATAACCTTTTGACGCCTAAACCACTGAACGGATTTCGATAAAATTTGGCAAAGAGTTAGATAGCATCCTAGAACAGGATATAGGCTACTTCTTGTCCTGATAACACATTCCCGTGAGATAATTTCTGGTACCAGGACACTTGCGCGAAAGACATTTCCGCGAATGGACTTTTACGCGAAAGGACTAGTAGGCGAATTAATATTTGCTCGAAAGAAACTTGAGGGAAGGACACATACATCCCCACTTGTACACTAGGTATAATATCTCCCACGCCGATGGCGATGATATCTCCGTTGAGATTCGCCGGCATTTCCAACATACGGTCAGGAGGACATACTTCATATTTTGACGGCACGGTTGGCGCAGTGGTTAAGCGATTGACTGCTTCGCTGCGTGTCGCGGGCTCGATTCCCGCACGGAACAAATATTTGTATGACCTACAAGTAGTTGTTCCGGGTCCAGCTGTTTGTAAATGTGACTTTAATTTAAATGTATGTAAACGCACCCACAATACATGAGAAATTCCTAGTGTGGGGGCAACGTTTTTATATAAAAAATAAAAAAAATGGGATTAAGGAGTCAAAATCAAAATCAAATCAAAATCAAAAAGTCATTTATTCAAACTAGGCTGAGAATCAGCACTTTTCGAACGTCAGAATTACAAAACACAGTCCCCCAAAACGTCCGCCCTTCACCACTTCCTAGTGCTTTCGCTGGGAAGAAGAAGTGGCGCAACAAACTCCCCAATTGTGGAATGGAGTGGAATTCCCAATAACTATAACCTGGAAGTCTTCAAGTCTCCACTGAATAGGTTACAGCTAGGTAACCATGCACCATCGTCGACCACATCATTGCTTACCACGAGGTGAGCTAGTAATTAACCGCGAAACAATCAATAGAAAAACATCAAAGTTGTTTATTTACCACTGTCTAGTAAACACTTGACAATATCATTATACTCCAATACCGCATATTCGCAGATAATGCCGATATGTGTGGAGAATGGCTATGTTATCTAAACCCCAAGTACTCGTAGGTGGTGACTAGAGGATTAAGTGTTAGGGCCCGTCCCCATCGCCACGGCGCGGCGCCGTGGCGCTGGGGACGGGCCCATAGGCAGCAGCTTCCACGAGAGAACTTCGTGATTCGGATATATTTACACACTGAAGTTACATACATGAACACTGCACACATAAACAGCCTATAATGTTCCCACTGCTGGGACACAGCCCTCCTCCCTTCAAGAGAGAGTGGGCCGTAATCTGCCACGCAGGCCCAGTGCGGGTTGGTAAATGTCACGTCTTCGAATTTTTGTTTCTAGGACATGCCGGTTTCCTCCGGTTTTCCTTCACCGTTGTAAGAGCAGGATACTGCACAAGCAAAGGGTACTATTACTTGGGCACATGCAAGGTTTTTACCAACAACACCAGCAATACTACTGAATCCATGGCAGCAGGTTGCACGTACATTGGAATAGCAGTGATGATCCAATGTAATCTGGGGTCTGGGGTCTTAGGTTGGAACCCAGACAAACACCATAAGGAAACCGGCATGTCCTCATCATCTGCCTAGCCTTTTCCCAAATATGTTGGGGTCAGCTTCCAGTCTAACCGGATGCAGCTGAATATCAGTATTTTACAAGGAGTGACTGCCTATCTGACCTCCGCAACCCAGTTTTTGTGTAGTACGATACTCCTTGGTAAAGACTGGTTGTCAGACTTTCTGGCTTCTGACTACCTGTAACGACTGTCAAAGATCCACGAAGACATGTGACATCCACCACTCTAGGCCCGCGTGGTGGATTACGGCCCACTCCCTCTCATAGAGGACTATGTCCCACCAGTGGGAATATTATAAGCTGTCAGTTTGTAAATTATTATAAAAATGGCGTCGCAAGTTGATAGGTACCACAGAACAACTTTATTGAAACAAGTGGTTTCCAAAAGCGTGTCGTCGGTAGTTTTCCTACGAAACAATGACGTAAATAAACACTATTACAGGGCTCTTGTTCTTAACAAAAAGCCGTCTGATTCTCTGTGTGGCCTTGCAAAGGTAATGTGGTGTGATGTGTTTTCACAGACCGATTGCTTTTTGTTTCACCGTTTCCTACTTATACTACTAATTGTATTTTTTTTTTGTATTAACTATTTTTATTGTGTTTTTTGGATATAAAGGGTGTCTCAGTAAGAGTGCACTTTTTAAAATTGGAATATTTTTTTTTTCATGCAAGTTGCAACTCTGAAATTTGACAGCTGTGACCTCTGTTTATTCCGATTATTAAAAATGGAGAGCTTTTCGAAAGAACAACGCGTTATAATTGTGAAAACTCATTACAAAAATGGGGAAAGTTACGCTGAAACCGCTCGCAAACTTCGCCAAATTTTCAGCCGAGAAAGTGCACCTAATGTGTCAACCATTCGAAGAGTGGTCAAAAAATTTGAAGAAACTGGGTGAATTATGGATAATAAGAATCCTTTGTGTCAACGTTACCGGTCGGTCTCTTGAAAACATTGCTGCTGTAAACGAGAGTGTCGCCGAAAACCCGAAAACATCAATTCGACATCGTTCTCAACAACTTCAAATTTCACGAAGCACTACGCAGCGAATTTTGACTAAAAACCTCCACCTTCAAGCGTACAAGATTCAGTTAACTCAGGAGCTCAAACCAGCAGACCACGGAAAGCGCCGGCAATTCGTTCAATGGATAATGGAGCAAAGTGAAGTCGATGCCAATTTTTCGGAAAAAGTCATTTTCTCCGATGAAGCGCATTTCCATATGAATGGCTTCCTGAATACACAAAATTGTCGAATTTGGGACTCAGAAAATCAAAACAATTGCACCCACAACGAGTAACTGTCTGGTGCGGATTTTGGTCAGGCGGCGCGATTGGACCTTACTTTTTTGAAAATGAGGCCGAAATTGCAGTGACTGTGAACGGTATTCGATACAGGAATATGATAACGGACTTCTTGTGGCCTCAACTGGACGGCATGAATCTGGACAACATGTGGTTTCAGCAGGACGGCGCAACCTGCCACACCGCGCATGAAACAATCGACTTATTGCAGCAACGATTTCCAGAACACATTACCTCACGAAATTCTGATGTCAACTGGCCACCAAGATCGTGCGATTTAACGCCGTGCGATTTTTTTCTTTGGGGTTTTGTGAAATCTCGGGTATATGCGAATAAACCAGAAACAATTCCTGAGCTCAAATCGGAAATCCAACGCGTCATCGGTGAGATACAGCCACATCTCTGTGCAAAAGTCATGGAAAAATTCATGAAAAGAGTAATGGCCTGTCATCGGAGCCGTGGGGGTCATTTCCCAGATATTTTATTCCATACTTAATCGGAACATGTCTTCTTTACAATACAATAAAAATATCACAACTCTGTCATAAAATACTTGTTTTTATTTTAAAATAAAAAAGTGCACTCTTACTGAGACACCCTTTACATGGATCATGTAGTCTGCAATAAAGATTTTTATTCATTTATTAAACGTAAAAGTAGGGTAGATTGAGGAGTAGCCTTTAAAGAAAAACTATTTCTTGCACATGGAGGTGAAATGGTATCGTGATCAAGGATTAAACAGCCAGTCGATTCTGTAAAAATCTCACCGTGAAATCATAAGTGAAGTGAGCTTGAAGTGAGCAGTGTCAATAGTGTTAATCCCTAATGACAGCTCACTCCACGCTTACTTCACCCAAGTTTTCACGGTGAGATTGTTACAGAATCGCACGGCTGGATCTACCGAAAGGTGGTTCAAGTGAACTGCTCTGATTCAGAAAAAATATATTCGGATTGAATCCGATTTATTTGTCCTAAATAAAAATGTAATTCGACATTGGTTAGTAGAACACTAGCTGAGCCCTGCGGTTTCACCCGCATAAGTCTCGACTCTGTGGGAATATCAAGATCAATATCTCAATATAATAACTGAATATCAATAACTCACGCCATGTGCAAATTTCATCCAAGTACGGTCAGCCGTTTTAGGGTGAAAGCGAAACAAACAAACATACAAAAAAATTAAACATTTTCTCTTTATTTATTTAGGCACAACAAACAGCAGTGTAATAAGTAAACTATGTTAAAACTTAATAATAGATACCTCTATTAAGTACAATACTCACAACGTTATCCAAATATTACAAATTAGATCTACTAGTATACAGCGTGTAACGGAAAGGGGGTATCAACCCTGAAGGAGGTGAATGTGCTCATGAAACTCAACAACTTTCCCCAAAGAACATAGGTCGAAATATGAAAAAAAAATTTGGCCCTCCCATAGTAAATCAATCAGCTGGTAGTCAGTTCTGTAAGGGAGGGCCAAATTTTTTTTTCAAATTTCGACCTATGTTCTTTGGGGAAAGTTGTTGAGTTTCATGAGCACATTCACCTCCTTCAGGGTTGATACCCCCCTTCCGTTACACGCTGTATAATATTCGTTTAGATCACAACAGCCTTGTAGGTCAAAAAAAGTAGTACGTATATACGTAAAGTAACTAAAACTTATCATAAGATTGCGTAATTATATTATTACAAAAAAAAAACGGTTACTAAACAGGTAACCGGCCAAGTTACGCCATCTGAAAAGTCTGACATAAATAAACAGCAAATAAATGCACGCTCTTTCCGAAAAACTTTTCCATAAAAACACACACAAATAAGACCTGCTAAAATATTTAAATACGTAACAGTTCAGCTTATCAATTCCGTTTGTTAGCCACCAAACAAAAATAACAGAAGGGCAAGCAAATTCTTGAAACGGAAAAGGTAAAAGATAACATCGTGATAATACGGCCATGTCCTAGAACCAAAAGTTCGAAGGCATCTGCACTGGCCCCGCGTGGTGGATAACCTGTGTCCTAGCAGTTGGAACATTTTATGTCGATTATGCTTGTGCTTTGCTAAGCGAACAAAGATTTCTTATTCGTCACCATCATCATCCACAGCCCAACTTCATCCAGTATGCATAGACCTCTCTCTGCTTATACCACTGTCCACACTTCTATTCCAACCGCTTTCAGGTTCAACCATAAATGTGATCCACCGCCGACCGAAGCTCTACGTACTCCACTTGTCAACGCCACGCCGTCTCAATCAAGTGTCCTGCCCGTTTCATTCAGCTCCATCACACGTTTTCTAACGTCAAAGATCTTTGTGCGTCTTTGAATATTGCAGTTTTTTTTTCTGTTTGTAGGCAGACGGGCCTTTTAGTATACTCTCCCTAGTTTCTGTCCCCCTTGCGTAACACACTAACAGTAGCAGTCTTTCATTTTGATAGTTCAACAATATTTATTGCATTATTTACGACGCTGAGCAGACAAATTTTTCGAACATATGAAGCAATATCCTTCAAAAATATTTTATTTCTGTAAATTAAAATAATAAGTAAGCAAATAACAAGTAATACCTAATTAATACGAAAAAATATACATATATTATATACAGTATATAACAAAAAATATATATATATAAAGAAAAAGGCAGGACAGGAGATCATTGGGCATCAAAAAATTCGTCCGCATCGCTGTCAATGGGGTAAGTGCCCAAAAGGCTGGCAGCATTACCACGTTGGGTGGCAATGCTGATTCTTTGAGCTAACAATAGGCCAGCCCTCTGGTCACGTGAAGAGTCAAAATGATTCAGATTGTGACTGATAGTATATTACGCAATTACGGTGCTGTAGTGCTATTCTGTAAAAATCTCACCTTGATAACTTGGGTGAAGTGAGCTTATAGTGAGCAGTCATTAACGTTAATCCCTAGCATCAGATTGAATGACAGCTCACTTCACTTAACTTCTCACCGTTAGATTCTAACAGAATCGACCGGCTTTCTGTTCTCATTAGCTATTATATCGGCAAAGTTACGGAGTTCTTCCTCAACTGAGTTTAGAATGTCAAGTTTGTCAAGGTATCTTTCCAACAGCACTGTCGAATAGGTAAACCCGCTTGAGAATACCTTTAAAACTGCATAAATGGACATTCTGCCTCCTCTTTTAGTGGTAGAACCATCACACCACCACGTTATCGGGTAGCGGTCACGCGATAGCAAATAACGTCCACGTCGGCGTGGGCGCCGCTATCTGTTTGTTAATACGTTGCTACTCGTCATTCAACGTCGCTATGTCGTCTGATATTATTCTTATCTTATTTATTTATGTTTGCGCAATCATCTGCGATATTTGCGCTAGCCTACCGTATTAAGAAATATTATAATAAAATAATAAAAAGTTTTATTGACATACAAAAGGTTTTACGTTTTAATTTGAAGCAAGTGAAGTATTAAGAAACATTAAATAGCTCTAAATGTGAGTCACGTAGGTATATGGCTGCATCTACGAGCATTTACATCGCTACATGTGAACTACACACCACACTGACGTCTCGCAAGCAGACTTTACCGCGCCACTAGCATACTTATATAAAACTTCGTGCAGTTGCCCACCCGACACAACACCCGCCTGGACGGAGGATCTTCCCTTTTCTATAGAGGAAGAGTGTACTTTACACCCTATTCCTATAGTTACGAAAAAAGACATGTGAGGGTCGTCAAGGAGTCAGCGACAGCTCCCTTTAGCTAGAATTAACTATTATCATGTGATGCCTGAACATGTCTCCTACTTTAATTGTGCAATGCAAGTATACATTTTTATGTTGTTACATGCCGTGCCGATGAGGTTTTCCAGCGGCCAAAATGATGAACTTTCATCCTCTATTTAACCCCTTTAAGTGATGTATATCCTGCCCTGCACATGACATGTGTATCCTGCCCGTCGTAACCTACGGTGCTCAGACCTGGTGGCTAACCGAGTCGCAAAAGCTTCGCCTTGGAGTTTGCCAAAGGGCGATGGAACGCAGCATTCTAGGTGTAAAAAGGCTGGACAGAATTCGGAATACCACGCTGTGTTCCAAAACAAAATGTAGTAATGAAGGCTGCCAGGTTCAAGTGGGATTGGACGGGTCACCTCAGCCGCATGCACGATGAACGCTGGGCAAAAAGCCTCCACACAATGGGTGCCTGAAGGTGGACGGCGCCGCCGAGGCCGGCCCAGAAGGAGATGGCGAGACGACGCGTACCGCGAGGGCGGGTTCCACGTGGCGCGAGAAAAGAGTTTCTGGAAGGATTTGGAGGAAGCTCTTGCCCAACAGTGGGACAGTATAGGCTAATAAAAAATAAAAAGGGATGTACTGTTTTGTAAAAATCTTCCTTATTGCTCACTTACGATACAAAGGAACTCTTGTGAAATATGTCAAGCTTCTAGACCCAGCCGCTTTTAAGCTATGCGTTGTCGATTAGTGAATTTATGATTTTTATTGAGTAGATGTCATATTTCTTTATTTATAAAAGTTTACACCAGTCTTGTACAGACGCCAGCACATCAAGCTACAACAATCTGTCAAATATCTTTAATAGATCTTCAACTTTATCGCTAAAACATAAGGTTCAAAGTGAATTAGGAAAATTTGACAGTTCGGGTAGCTTGGTGTGCTGGCGTCTGTACTTAAAACAAAACCATGGGGCATATAGCTTTTCATTACAAAAAAATAATGTTGCAGTGAGCTGTCTAAGGCAAGCACTACTTGCATAATTGTTTCGGTACTTAATTCACCAACCATAGCTGTGTTAGGGATAAAGGAGGACACAAAAAGAAAGGCCGTTCTAAGGATTGCAATAATACGTTCATTATGCTTTTATTTATACATATATTGGAAGGTGTGTTTACTAATAATACGTGAGACGTGTGATCCCACACAAGGCTAAAAGAGTACTACGTACAGTCACTATGCGAAAGTAAGGATTTCGGTCAAGTGGTATAGGGTATATGGGTAGTAGTATAGGGTATATAAGGATTTCGGATAGTAAAAAGTTATATTTATGAGTTATAAAGAGAAAGTCGATAATGTTGAAGTAGGATCGATTTGTTTTTACTATACTCCAACAAGCTGTACCTATGCTGATTGAAAAGGGGCGATGAGTAACAGAAAACCTTTTGCAAAGGTTATGCAATAATGCAGCTAGACAGTGATTCAGACATTCACAGTTTTCTGCGAATCCTCAACAAACACACGTGAGTTACTCACTTGAAATTGACACATTCAGCTGGTGGGTACTATTTCAATATAAATCCCCTTATCATAACAATTTGTTGGCTGATTAAAACACATTCATTAGAAAGTAACCTTATTTACAAGTCGACCGTCCACTGCTACGTAGGATGTGAGCGACTGCTGAGCGTGGGGTTCTGGGTTCAATTCCCGGGTCGGGCAAAAGTGTTATTGGGTTTTCCGTTGGGAATTTCTTAGTAACAGCCTGGAGTTTGGAAGTTGGCGGTGTGATACCCCCGTGCCTAGGAAAGCACGTAAATCCGTTGGTGTTACGCCTGATCTCTCTTCGGTCGTGTCGGATTGCCGTCCCAACAGGACAATGGGAGTGAGAGAAGAGAGTGCACTTGTGTCTGCTCACACTCTTGTACACTATTCTCCCGCGCTGAAGGCTGATCTCCGCTGTTTGGTCCTTTGATTTATGATTGACATTGGCCTCGCTAGCCGTGCGGTTCATTTGTTTGCCAGGTACTCATTCATGCGTAACACGGGTCGCAGTTTATGATCCCGTCTACATTTTTCATACACAGTGAAGTACATGTGTGTAGCCAAGGAGCAGAGCTTACACTGTAATTGGTGTTCTACAATGTTAAGCACTCATTGAATACACTACGATTTTGCACCAGCAACGTAATTAGATATCCGCAACGACCGCAAGTAACTTTATCTGCGTCCGCAATATAGCTAAATATGTAAAAAAAAAAATGAGTTTTTGGAAAAATTACATTAATTCCTACACATAAAGTTCAGTTTGCGCTACCACTTCATTTTTTTATAAGTCATTCCAAAATCAACTTAATTTACACAAACATAAAGTTAATATTTAAAACGGATATGGATAGGCTTTAGCCTTGTAGTACTCCCCAGCTAGATGGCGCGGAGATTTTAAAAGGCGGCTGGCGCACCCTGGATGCAGAAGGCGGAGAACCGGGTATTGTAGCATAACCTGTAGTGTAGTGCTATTCTGTAAAAAGGGATGATGAAGGGATCTTATGAGGAGGGTGCGGGAGAGTCACAACAGCATCCTGAAAACCATAGCTGAAGATGTGCGTGCGCCTGTGTTGAGGCATTTCGTTCGTCTGGTGATATTTTAGGGAGGCATCTCCCTGTTGGTTATGAGGGGCCCGTAGCTTAATAATAACAGCCGCACAGGTCGATCGATCAGGTTAAGCTACGCTTGGTCTGTGGATGGGTGACCATCTTTACATACCGAGACCCCTCCGTGCCTCGGAAAGCACGTTAAGCCGTTGGTCCCGGCTGTCATTCGTAGATCTTTGACAGTCGTTACGGGTAGTCAGAAGCCCGAAAGTCTGACAACCAGTCTTACCTAGGGGTATCGTATTACCCAGTAACTAGGTTGTGGAGGTCAGATAGGCAGTCGCTCCATGTAAAATACTGGTATTCAGCTGCATCCGGTTAGACTGGAAGCCGACCCCAACATAGTTGGGAAAAGGCTAGGCAGATGATGATCTCCCTGTTGGTTATTTGGACGGAGCGGGGTGTCTCAGCACAGGGGCATTTGTGGTTTGTGATTTGTGATGTCCATGATAAGTGTTGTCCTTTGTTATTGTATTTAAGTAGGTACTAACAATAGTTTCTAAGTTTTTGTGCACTAACCGGTAGATCTAGTTGTCCCAAAATAAATAATTTTGAAATTTTGAATTTGAAAAATCTAACCGTGATAACTCGGGTGAAGTGTACTTAAAGTGAGCAGTCACTAGTGTCAATCTCTAGCATCCGATGGAATAACAGCTCACTTCACCCAACTTCTCACGGTGAGATTCTAACAGCATATGTCAGTCAGGCAAGTTGATCTATTGTACAAGTTTACATTAGACCCTAATTTATTACCTTATAGCCCATACTCCGGATGCGTGCAACACTTAAAGGATACGCAAATAGGTTAGAAAATGATTACCAAAGTAGCTGATAACTTCGTCTCTAATAATATAGATAAGGGTTTATTTTTATCTGTTATCTCTCTACAAACTGGTTTGCTGTTATTTTTAGCTACTTACTTCATTGTTAGTCATAGGTTTTTTGAGTATTATCAGATTGTTATCTTTTGCTGTTGAGTTATGCGTAAAGGCGATATACGTACATACTTGACTTCCTATACTTACCTAGGCATAGAGAAGTATTTAAAAGGTGTGTGTTATTTGTCACTAGTCTTCTTCTTTCCTTGCTATTTGGAGATACATGCACGTACCAAGACGATTCTCTTTCAAGTGTTTTTCGCTTTTTCAAATAGTTATTCCAGTTTGGTTTAGGATCAATGCAGCATGATTTGTGTTCTTCTGCCAGACGTCTTTATCGTCGTCATCTCAGAATAGGAGACGATACATATCCAAAAGAATAATTATTTACAAAAAAAAATATTGAAAAAATTCAAATTCAATTAATTCTTTCAATATCTTTTTTTTTCCAAATATTATCATCTGTCGTCGCGACTGTGAGTGCAGATGCTTGAAGACATAAAATAATTAAGCCAATGCACAGAAACATATATGTTTTAATAATAATATGTAGATCAGGTAAACAACATGATGGAAGCACGTGAAGTTTGTCGTAAACACGCGTGTTAGTGCTGCTACTAGTCAAGTGCAGACAGCACGCCATTAGATAGTGCCTGTTGCTAACTGAAGATAATTCGACTAGCCATTCATAAATTGAGGGAAAAGGTAATAAAAGATAAAAGGGACATAAACAAAACACTTCACCGTGTAGGCATATATAATCGTGACGCAGCAAATTTTGTCATCCCGTACCTAGTAACGTATATTGAATAATAATAACTAATATTTTTTATCATTGGTCGTAGCGACGAATGCTTCGGCGATACCCGCCCCTCTGACACACGGGTACATGAGGAACACGGGTTGGTTTTTAGTCAGTAAGAGTCTGACAGTCCCCTTCGCCCTTCCCTAGGGGCGGAGGGACGCCATGAGGATTTTCTATCCGATAACAAAAAAAAAAAAAAAGGCAGGGGACATAGTTATTCCATAGTTCAAAGTAGCCTATCTACTATAGCCACCCAAACCTATAGCCCAATATGTTTTATTTCCATGTTCTGCAATAGTCCTGCACCAACCGGGGATGTCCTTGGGTGCACTTGCATAGTACATACAGGGATAATCGTCGATTGGTCGTCCTCATCATTAAACATTGTCTAAGGAGCCTCTGCGAGTTAGCTGCGGCCCGTGGTACGCCTTCCAAACGTCCGGGTCCTGAGGGTCTCGAGATTTATGTCAAAGAAAAAAAAATAGTAATAATATCGTTTATTGCGGATGACATATAAAAACACAGTATAAACTCGATTATCCGGCCCCTCAGTTATACGTATTCGCGACTATCCGGACTATCAACCACGACCAACCACGACCATAGTGCATAATATATAAATAGTAAATAATGAGCAAAAATACTTGGTACATTTACTAATAAAAAACCAAGTTCTCCAGACCGAATTTCGACCATGGCGACCAATATCACAGAAGAATAGCCCTTGGCGCGGGAGAAATTATAGTGCACAAGATTTGTGAGCGCAGACACAGATGCACTCCCTTCTCATATTCCCATAGTCCGATGGGGCGCCAATCCGACAGGTGCAAGAAGAACAGCTAACATTTGTTTATAAGAAGTCATAGAAACCATGCAGATGACCCACTGCACAATAACATCAACCAAATAAGATTAACCAGAAATCTTACCAGCAAAATGCAGTCTCAGTGTCAGCTAGTATTACATAATCCCTATAATGTTCCCACTGCTGGGACATAGGTCTCCTCTCTTCGAGAAGGTGTGGGATGTAGCCTGTAATCTACCACGCGGGCCCAGTGCGGGTTGGTAGATGTCACATGTCTTAGATTTTTTAGTTCTAGAACATACCGGTTTTGTCACGATGTTTTCCGATGTCCGATGTCCGATGTTTTACGATGTTTTTTACCGTTTTGAGAGCAGTGGTGATGAAATAATGTACACAAAGTAAAGCACCTGTCAGGGTTCGAACATACGACCGTCAGTCGTTACCAGTGGACTCAGATCCACCACAGCCGGTCAATTCTGGAAAATCTCACCGTGATAACTAAGCTGAAGTGAGCTTAGAGTGAGCTGTGAGTCATGCTGATGCTAGGGATTGACACTATTGACGACTCACTCCACGCTCACTTCACCCAAGTTTTCACGCCGAGATGGTTACAGAATCGCACGGCTGCTCTCAACAAACAAATAATATTTACCAGTAATTTTACCAGCAAAATGCAGTCTCAATAACAGCTAGCATTATTACCTAATATTATTCCAAGAACAGCGTTGTTTGTCGAGCAAAAGATTGCTCCATATGGCCTTTATATTGTTTGTGAAGTAAAAACCTTTGGTCTTAGACAAACAACTCCGTCTGTGTAGTTGTTTTTCATATGATTCATCAGCCAAAGTAATTGTTTATGAGGATAAGTATATGATTATTTACCAAGTTTTCAATGATTTTATTTGCGTAAATGTTAACGTAAATATAGGTAGGTGAAATGAATCATTGAAATTTGTATTAAAATACTGCCTGTTGCACATGGTTTCTGTCGTATTCTAGGGACATTGCTTCATGTATCGAGATAAGTTAGGTCAACTCAAAGCTGCAATGGTTCTTTCTTCAAAAAGCCCTTCCAGACTGGCCGTGCATACATGCATTTTACCAAAGTCAGGTATATTATCCGTGTCATTATTATCCGTGGAATAAAATTGATGTCTGACGGTTCTAGTATGGAAAACCTGACAAAAATATATTTGTGAGCTAATTTTACTAATGATAGTTAAGTACTCCCATATGGGAGGATCTACTATGCAAAGCTATGGTCTTTGCTTCATTATTGATAAAGATACAAGAGTCTTAATTTTAACCACTAACGGTCCGTAAATAATTATAAGAATCGGCCATAAGAAGATCTACTTACAGAAATAAACATTTCATTTAATTTAAAAGTATTTCATGTGCTAAATTAGGACATTGTCTGTTATATTCTAGGGCAGTCAGCAAGGTTGTACCGGGGTTGACTATACACGTGCATCGCCCCCCACAAATCATGACCCGAGGTAGCGGCGCGTAGTGTTCCACGCGCGCCCCTCTTAGACGTCGCGCACTATCCCCACCTGACACGAGGAGGCCCGCAGGTGCGGGCCAGCACCAGCCGGGGGTTGCCGGGGTTGCGGAAGTATCTTTCGTTCCCGCGACCCCCGGCGTAGGTGAGAGAGGGAACACCGGGGTGGTTTTAGTCAGTAAGAGTCTGACAGACCCCGCCGCCCGCCCCAGGGCGGCGGACA
Organism: Eremobia ochroleuca; assembly: GCA_949629135.1. Lineage (NCBI taxonomy): Eukaryota > Metazoa > Arthropoda > Insecta > Lepidoptera > Noctuidae > Eremobia > Eremobia ochroleuca. Next base: position 7,480,147 of record OX451385.1, on the reverse strand, counting down.
TCCATGAGGATATTACACCCCGAAACGAAAAAAAAAAAAAAGGGGGGTTGACTATACCCGGGGTGTGCCGATATGCAGTCTATAATGTTCCTACTGGGCCAGGAGTAGGCTGTAATCTACTAAGCGGACCCAGTGCGGGTTGGTGTCTACTAACCCGGACTGGGTCCGCGTGGTAGATTGTCATATGTGTTATGATTTCGAATGTTTGGTTCTAGGACATGCCGATTTCCTTCAACGTTTTGAAAGCAGTGGTGATGAAATTATTTACACAGAGTAAAGTGCACTGCGCCACCACTGCTCTGGGTGCGCCTGAAATACAGTCGCCAGCACACCGAGCTACCCGAAAAGGTCAAATTTTCCCAATCAACTTTGGACCTTATGCTTTAGCGATAAAGTTGAAAATCTATTTAAGAAATTTGACAGATTGTAGTAGCTTGATATGATGGCGTCTGTACATTTAAATATCACCACTCGCAGGCTCACTATCTTATTTAAGTTGGAGTATAGAATACCCCACATTCAAGTACGAAGCTACAAGGTTCTGTTGACGCGCGGCCAAAATCAGAACTAAATAATAATAATAATTTATTTATTTCAGACAATTCTAGTCCATAGTTTACACATACAATAAATAACATTAAAATGACTTATAAAATATAATATCTATTAAATTCAAATTCAAAACAGGCAAAAACCGAAAACAAAGTGGTGGCCACCATCTGGTTTTGTCAATACAATATCCGTGACCATTTCACAAATGTTCACCATTATTAGAAGAAATAGAGTATATATCTGATTTAAAAGGAGGTAGGTAAATAAAGAGTACGGACTTATAAAAATGAGCATCATTTATTTACATTTTTTAAAAGGTATTTTTTTGTACTTTTTGCAGCGCATAACAATATTTCATTGTTTTTAAAAGAGTACAATAGGTACTCTATTTTAGAGTACGGTTGGCAACGCTATCTTTATAGCATTGTAGGTAGGTAATTACCTCACTGCAGTGACAAATTATTATAATTATCACAGTGAAGCGAAGGGAATATTCAGAAATTCCTTATCATTGAGGAAGTTATATTTTTAGTGTGCAAATACGGAATTTTGTATTTACTACTCATTTACATAGCTAAAATAAGTGCAGTGACGAAATACTTCGCAATGAATGGGCAGGTGTATTTAAGTAGGTACCTAAGTATTTGAATCATTATTTGTTTAATTACGTCAAATAATTATTAAAATGATGAATGAAGTGCTGACTGATAGGATATTACTGTTTGTAGGTAGCTATCAAGGTTTATTAAGTGGTCGGTCATCGGAATGTGTAGACGCCAGCATATCAAGCTTCCCAGAACTGTCAAATCTTCCCAACAACTTCGAACCTTCAGCGATAAAGCTGAAAATCTATTAAAGAAATTTGTCTATAAATCACAATTTCAGATGAGAATATTCTCTAGCTTCATACTTTTTATGTCGTGATTTTTCAGTGGTCTGGTTTTAGTTTTTGAACTTATTTTTTTTTAACTTCTTTATCCCAACAACAAACACTCGATTTTTATTACCGACCGACACACTAGCCTAATTACAAATGTTTCAAAATAAACGTAAACACAATGTTAGGTAACATGTCATCCCGCATATATTCTTAAGTCCTCTTACATTTCAGTACTGAGCGCGCATATTTTTATTTATATATAAATGGCATCTCGCAGTTTGACCTATGAGGTGGTCGTCTGCTTAACCGGGCTTGTCTGTGGATGCCTCAATAAATTAAGTCCAGGCCGAGAGCAAACCGCCGGCGCAGTGAAATATGTATATAGCACTTACTTTTATTTTATTTATTAAAAAAATCAAAGTATCAATATATGTGTATATATTAATTGATATTGGAGACTATTTTGGTATAAATACTACGTGAAAATAGACTTGTTTCCAGTAGAAAATTGAATTAGGTCCAGTCGTTTTTTCTTTATTTATAAGGCAAATAACAACAATATATTATGTGTTCCGTTTGACGTCCGAAGTCCATTATGAGAGAGTACACGCTTCGTTCCATGAACAGCTGCTAGATTTTACTCAATTTCCGCCTCGTAATCGCGCCACTAGCGCCCCCCAAAGTCATAACTGTGAACTACTTTCAAAAACCATATACAAGCCGCCATGATGAAGTGTTAAGTCATTGTTGCATCGTTTTCCGAACTGTGCGCAGCTCTGTTAGATTGTGAGTTATATCGTTTAAAGCGATATTCTTTATTTTTAGAACTTTTGAGATTAAAGTAAAAAGTTCATTAGATTAGTATTTTAATAATTTTTCGTCTCGTGAACTGTGTTCATTTTAAACAAAATGGACGGTGAAACTATCGCGCCGAACGGCACTTCGCGGAAAAGGACACGGAGTTCGAGTTCTTCATCGTCATCGAAAGGAAGTGATACGGTGTCATCGAAGAGCGATGTAGGTGAACCAGCGCCGCGCAAACGCCCCCGGCAGGTACGCGGGCGCTCCCTCTCGCAAGATTCTGAACTGGATCGCAGGTTTGATCTACTATCCCAGCAGTTGGTGAGTCATGTTAATAATGTTTTAACAAATTATATGATCGCAAATAGTGCTCCATTAGCACAAAGTATACCCGCCACGCAAAATTATATTGGCACCGCGGTACCTTCAACATCGACTGTTCCTACCATCAATTTACAAGAAAATTTCTTACGTCCGCCGCAGCTTACCCCTTGCTTAGAAAATATTGCAAATCTAGACGTTTCCGTTAAGGAACCTAATGTACCTAAAGCAAATCCAGAACGTGTAACGAAAATAGCAGAAATGCAGAGGTTCGACTCCTCGGATTGGAATGCTGTACGTTACACAGAAGTACAAAAAAAATATGTAGCTTTTCCTAGTTTTGTCGAATTGAAAGTGAACGAAGAATTGCGGCGTTTTGAAGACCCATTTTCACCGTTAAGATGGTTTCAAATGGAACGCAGTTTTGCGGCGTTATCTAATGCTTTCTTAACTCAAAACGAGCATGTGAACGCAGCGCTACAGACACTAATTGATTGGTCTGCTAATTCGAACGTCCTATTATCTTCAACTAACCTCTATGACAAACTAAAAGAGTTGTTTGGTGCTGAGTCATCTTATAAAACGGTATCTCATGATATTCTCCAAATTATTTGCGGTAAACGAGCTGAGGTCATAGAGACGCGACGCCGGTCGTTATTGAAAAATGTTAAAAGTAAATACATACGCGACGACATAGAAAAAATTCCACCCTCAATCGAATATATATTCAATCCTCAAAACTTATCGCACTACCTACAAAAAATTGGGGGTGTAGAAAAATTAGAAAAACAGAATAATAGTGCGGGAACTAGTCGTCCGATATCTTTAGAGCCTTCGACGTCCTTTCAAGATAATACTTTTCGTTCGCGACAAAACAAACCGAAGCGAAACGAGAAAAAAGACAACAAACGAAATTACGATTTCTCTTCAAAAAAGAAGGGGGGGCGAAAAGATAAGAACGGGAGGCGAGCAGGATATAAGCAAAAATGACTATTTAATACCGAGATTTTGGGGCGGCTGTCTTCAGCATTATATAGAAACATGGAATCGTTTCGACCCTCCAAAAACTGTTTTAAAAATGATATCGGGAGCTCGTATCCCCTTCAATCAGGCGCCGCCCTTAATTCTACCTACTTCGGACAACCCGTCAAAATTTCAAACCCCCGTTTCGGAAAAAATGACACTAGAAATTCGCAAGATGATTCAAGAACGAGTGTTAGAGCCTGCTCCTTCGACCCCATCGTTCATTTGCCCCCTTTTCATAATCACAAAGGGAAATGGCAAAACTCGAGTAATATTCAACTTGAAAGCACTAAATTTATACATGGAGCCAAAGCATTTCCATCTTTTCCACCATCAGCAAATGCCTTCGTTTCTGCAACAAGGCGACTGGATGGTCAAGTTGGACCTCAGCCAGGCCTATTACCACCTCGCTATACGCACAGAACACAGGCGCTTTTTGCGCATCAGCTACGGTGGTCAACTTCTGCAGATGACATGTCTACCGTTCGGCCTGGCTGCTGCTCCCAAAATGTTTGCTACTATAACAAACTGGACTGCAGAATACCTTCGCACAAAAGGTCTGCGCCTCGTCGTGTATTTAGACGACTATATAATAGTCCACCAGAACAAGGAGGTACTCAGCACGCACCTAAACATAGCTGTACGCTTCTTGTCCAGTCTGGGCTGGTGTGTAAATCACGAGAAATCGATCACCAGGCCAACGAGGTCGATCGAATATCTCGGCATCGATTGGGACACCCAAACAAACTGCAAGTCCCTACCTCCAGAGAAGGTAAGAAAAATTCGACAGATCCTCTCGACCAGACTCGCAGCGGGCAGTTGGACCCTCAAGCAAGCACAACGCCTCTTAGGGTTTCTCAACTTTGCGTCTTTCATCACCCACCGGGGAAGGATGCATTGCCGTGCGCTGCAATGTCACGTCAAAGTACTGCGTCAAAATCCTCTCAGAGCAGTACAGCTGACACAAGACGTTCGCCAAGAACTCGAGTGGTGGATGGAAAATGTAGGTCAAAAGACAGCAATTCACACAGATGTGCTACCCACAAACTTTGTCATCACGGACGCTTCCGACATTCGGTGGGGTGCCCTGGTCAACAACAACAAGGTACAAGGTGCATGGCAACCCGACCAGAAAAAATGGCATTGCAATCTCAAAGAGATGTATGCTGTGATTGCTGTGTTGTCGAAGGAATCCAGAGCCCTCCGGGACTCCAAAATCATTCTACAGACCGACAACAAGACAGTGGTTTCGTACATTCAGAAGGAAGGCGGCACGAAATCACACCGATTGATGGAATTGACGCGGAAATTGTTGACTCTAATAGACGACCTCAATGTTGTACTGATCCCTCACTACCTACCAGGGGTGTACAACACCGAAGCCGACCACTTGTCGCGAGATCGCGCCGGCAGCGAGTGGCACCTGCAGGTGGCAGCAACTTCAAAGATATTTCAGGTTTGGGGAAAACCGGACATAGACTTGTTCGCGTCACGAACCGCACACGTCGTGATAAATTACGTTTCTCTAGATTACTCAGACTCCAACGCCTGTTATCACGACGCGTTCAGCAGATACTGGCGATATGCCCTCGCATGGGTGTTCCCACCGCCGGCGTTGCTTCCACGAGTTCTTCACCACCTCAACTCAGCATCAGGTCGTTACATAATAGTAGCACCCAAGTGGAAGAAACCCTTTTGGCGACCAGACCTGAAGAATCGATCCTTGGCACGGCCGCTGAAGATCAGAGACCTGAAGAAGACCTTAGTGGACACGGTGACCGGCCTACGACCACCTCATGTCAAAGATCTGCAGTTGGAAGCCTGGCTCATTTCGGCTGGGACACCATGACAAACAATTGGTCTCCACAAGAGAAAGATCTTCTATTATCTTGCTGGCGACCTTCAACTCTAAAAACTTACACATCTATTTGGGGTAAATGGTCTTTGTGGTGTTGTCAAAATAATGTAAATTTCCGTACACCAAATCCGACAGATGTTGCTAAATATCTAGCATATCTGTACCTTAATCAAAAGTTAGCTTACAGAACTATTCTTGTGTACAAGTCCGTTATCGCATCTATTTGTGAAACTGCTTCAAATATTAGAATATCTTCTAGTCACATTGTTAAGCACATTTTGAAAGCAATTTCAATTGCAAAGCCGTTGCCACCTAAGGTGCCTACATGGGACGCCAGGAAATTAATTACTTATTTAAAAGATAAAACTCCTTGCATCAGTAGTTTGTATGAGGTGTCTAAGCGAACGGCGACTATTTTATTATTATGTTCGGGACGTCGTGTACACGACCTATCCCTTTTGCATATTGACTGTGATCATTTTGTAGATAATGGGGATTCCATAACTTTACATCCAGTGTTCGGGTCCAAGACAGATAGTGCGACTTTCCAGCAATCCAGTTGGGTTTTGTTGGCATCCCAAGATCGAAATACAGATCCATTATACTGGCTCCGCACGTTAAAAGATTTATCAAAAGTAAGACGGGGGTCATTAAAAAATTTGTTCATAACTACCAGAGATCCCGTTAAAGCAGCCACACCAACTATAATCGGTGGTTGGGTAAAACGTGTCCTATCTGATGCTGGAATACAAGCCTCTCCAGGTAGTTTTAGATCGGCTGTCTCATCATTAAATTGGCTAGAAAATTATCCTATAAATGACATATTATCTAAGGCAAACTGGAGGCATGAATCAACTTTCAGAAAATTTTACAGTAAAGAAATCAGATCTAATAACGAAACGTCCTCGGCGCATTCGTTATCAAGATTATTTCAAGTCCCCAATTGATTCTAAGTTAACCGATAAAATTGATTAGGTTAAAATTACTCATGAAGATGTTGCACGATTGCTTACTTACTTACGTTTTCTCATATAATTATACTGCCAGTGCTTAAATGGCTAGAGTTTTTTGTTCATATTTAAAACCTGTGTATATGAAGGTACCTAAAGTATAAAATGGTGATTAAAAAATAATATTGGTTTATAATTCACATTGTTGCTTTTCATTCATACAATCCACCAGGAGATAACAAACATATCTCTCATAATGGACTTCGGACGTCAAACGGAACACATAATATAAAAATTTTACCTTCAAATAAAATTTGTATTATGTTTCCTAAGACGTCCGAAGTCCAGGTAAGGTCTTCCTGGTGCATACCTACCTACTTTTGCATCATTATGAGCCTAACAATGACTTAACACTTCATCATGGCGGCTTGTATATGGTTTTTGAAAGTAGTTCACAGTTATGACTTTGGGGGGCGCTAGTGGCGCGATTACGAGGCGGAAATTGAGTAAAATCTAGCAGCTGTTCATGGAACGAAGCGTGTACTCTCTCATAATGGACTTCGGACGTCTTAGGAAACATAATACAAATTTTATTTGAAGGTAAAATTTTTATATTCTATTATTATAAAAGTATATAATATTTGTGATATGAGAAAAGTAGCTTTAATAATTAATAGATAAATAATAAAAAAAGCTGTATTATTATTGTAGAAGAGAAAACGAACTATATTTACCAATTATTTTTTTATTTATACTAACCAACGAATAGTATTCAATTTCAACGAGGAAATCATGCATTTACGCGCATTTTTGTAATGTAATACTCCTCCTTATGTCCCATGTAATAGGGGGCCAACATATTGCCATCAACCAGGAACGAATCCAGACTCCGGGCTGCCACTGACAAATTCCTGATGGAAAATCCAATAACACTGCCCGACCCGGGCATCGAACCCAGGACAGGATCTCATACCCAGCAATAGCACCTGCAACCACTAGACCAAAGAGGCGGGAAACACAATGTTATTCGTTCCCAAAGAAGGAAAATAAGTAATACAAGAGTTATCCATCAAAACAAGTGTGTATGAGGAATAAACAAGTGAGATACGAAGGGATTGAATAATAAGGCAGATGAACAATAACACGAGCTGTTACACCAGCCGATACGATGCCGACACGATCATGTAACGGTATGTATAATAAATAAACAAACAACTTACACATACACACATACCGCAGAAACTACAGAACGACATCTGCGGGGTAATTGCGTAACACACTATCAGTAGCGATGGGTTTCATTTTGACAGTTCAGCAACATTCATTGCGTTATTTACGTTGCTGAACAGACACATTTTTCGAATATATGGAGCAATGGATTAGCAATATGCTTCAAAATGATTCAAATTGAGAGGAATAGTGTGTTACGCAATTAGGGTGCTGGTCATACACGCGTGCCGGTTGCGAGTACTAGGCACCTGACCTTTCTGATGAACATCACCAATAACTACTAACTGCCGTGCGATTCTGTAACCACCTCACCATGAAAGCTTGGGTGAAGTGAGCGTGGAGTGAGCTGTCATTCGCTAGGGATTAACACTATTAAGTGCTCACTTCACTTATGATTTCACGGTGAGATATTTACAGAATCGACCGGCTGTATATCCTTCTGTATTCCCTCCCGGTGTTTCCACACACTTCTGCCTTGTAAATACTTTTTGTTAATCGCCTTTTATAATCTTTTTGTGAAACTCAAATAATTCATATTTAGGAGACCTAAAAATACAGTTCTAATCTAACCTTGCCGCAAATAAATGTATTTTTTTTCTTCTTTCTCTCATTTCTTTCTTACTTCTTTCTTTCTTCTTTCTTTCTTTCTTTCCTCTTTCTTTCTTTCTACTTTCTTTCTTCTTCTTTCTTTCTTCTTTCTTTCAAACCTAACCCATTTGGCCGGGGTGCCCTAGCTTAGTTACTGCAACTAACTGTGAGAAAAGGTCAAAAAGTTAAACAGACTCTCAATTATTTAATAAAGTGTGCATCGTTAGAAATTCAATAACTTTTTAACCTCGTAACGCCCAATGTACAATGTATTGAACAAAGTGACATACAGTATTACCTGTATTACACATTGCAAACATGCATTTAAATTAATTAATGTACATTGGGCGTTTAGGAGAAGGTTTTGTTTTTAGTCTGGGCCGGAATGCCGTATGTAGCTTTGTTCAATACATTATACATTGAGCGTTTAGCTCATCTTGCGAAATTTAGCTTGGGCGTTACGAGGTTAAAGGACCAGTAATTTGACTCCTATTTGGTGTAGTCGGAGGATCGCTTTTGAATCGTGTCCTATAAACGAACCCAAAGCTCGCGGGGGAGACAAACATGCAAAGGTCACACTACTGCACAAACAAAGTCGGCGAGATAAGTACTTAGTTATTGTTGCGAATTATTTTATGAGCATAATGTTATTGTATTATTGCAATGATACGGTTATATTATATACCTATCCGTTTATGTATAGGCTTTCTAACTAATACGTCTTGACTCAAGACGAAGGTTGTCAGGTCAGTTAAATGAAGTTGGGAAGAGGAGAGTACTCGTAGTAGGCTGTGAAAAAGAGCGATTAATGATGAATAACATACTACATACTATAAACTTCAGTCACTCTTCCTTCTTCGTTCAGTCTATCTCTCTGTGGAATGCGCTCCCCCAGGAAATCAGGATGGCAACCAACCGATTATCCTTTAAAGTTAAGGTTCGCGAGCACATTCGCAAGAAGCTGGCAGTATCATCACAACGCTAATATTTTCTCATTGTTTGTGTTATTTCTTTTTAGTACATTCATGTATTTATGTATATTTATTTGTGCTTATATTTATATGTAATTAGGTATATATACAGCGTGTAACGGAAGGGGGGTATCAACCCTGAAGGAGGTGAATGTGCTCATGAAACTCAACAACTTTCCCCAAAGAACATAGGTCGAAATATGAAAAAAAAAAATTGCCCTCCCTTACAAAACTGACTACCAGCTGATTGATTTACTATGGGAGGGCCAAATTTTTTTTTCATATTTCGACCTATGTTCTTTGGGGAAAGTTGTTGAGTTTCATGAGCACATTCACCTCCTTCAGGGTTGATACCCCCTTTCCGTTACACGCTGTATATTATATTTATATTTAAAATTGATTCCTCAATTTTCATCATTGCACCTACTACTGTTTGTCTCCGCATCACCCGAAGGTTGACTGGTAGAAAATGCCTATGGCATTAAGTCCGCCTCTATACATTTATGTGCTTAAAGTATTAAATAAATAAATAAATACTATTAAATGTTAGTGGAGGGAGAGGGAGAGGAAGACCAATCTTCATCATCATCATTTCAGCCAGGAATCACCCAATGTTGGTTATACGAGTAGGCCTCCCCTTTCTTCTGCCATACTTCTCGGTTCCGTGGAGGAAGAAACATTGATGGCCGAAATTCAATACTTTTCGAGATAATTGAAACATTTTTGAAGCGTAAAATGAAAATATTGGTAAGATATTTTTTTTATTTGGAATTATATCGGAAAATCCTTAAAATTCAAATATCTCGAAAACTATTGAATTTCGGCTATACATATGGGGGGTTCAATTTGTTGCATTTTGGCCCCCTATCACCTCCTGACGGATATATGTCAAATGACAAGTAATCCTGTATACAAGATATACGAGATATTGACGCGCAAACTGTTAAGTACCATTGATTCAGTATTCACATGCTAGACCCAATAGGGTTGTTTTTTTTTTTTGACTTATGGTAACCGGTTGCGCATCGAAGTCCCTTCACCGTGTAAATATACAACATCTCTAGCAATTAATCTAACTTTATGAATGAGTAGGTACAAACGCCAGCACATCAAGCTACCCGAAACTGTCAAAATATCCCAATCAACTTTGAACCTAAAGCTTTAGCGATAAAGTTGAAAATATATTAAAGAAATTTGACAGATTGTAGTATCTTGATGTGCTGGCGTTTGTACTACTTTATTTACGTAGGTAGGCTACCTACTGCTACAACTTCTTCTGCTCTCAAAACGGTGAAGGAAAACATCGTGAGGAAGCCGGCATGTCCTAGAACTAAAAATTCTAAGACATGTGACTTCCACCAAACCAACCCGAACTGGGCCCACGTGGTGGATTACGGCCCACTCCCTCTCACGGAGAGGAGGCCTGTGTCACAGCAGTGGGAATAGTAGGAATAGTGGGAATAGTAGAATAGGCTGGTTATGCGTGCTACTGCTCTTTACTGTTTCTATGTTAAACTACGAGTGTGAACTTCGGTCAACAACTGTCATATTTAGACAGCTACTTAGCAGTCCTGACATAACTATTGATATTTACGAAAAAACCAGCAAACTGCAAGGATTTTACCATAAAATCGCGGAATTTCACAACAACAAAAATAGTTTCTATGAAGCTGAAATAACATCCTTTCGCTAATTTCTGTAATATTTAAGTAATCTCTTTGCTATGTAAATAGATTGCTGTAAGAACTGTACAGACGCCCGCACATCAAGTTACCCGAAACTGCAAAATTTTCCCAATCAACCTTGAACCTTATTATTTAGCGATAAAGTAGAAAATCGACTAAAGAATATGACAGATTGTAGTAGCTCGATGTGCTGGCGTCTGGACATATCTGTCACCGTTTGTTTAAAACGCATTAAGATGATTTACAGTAACATGAATTTATGAATCATCTCGTATGAGTTCTTTGAAACTCAGTGGCGTAACAGTAGGGCGGCAGGTCGGGCAAAATACTACCACGACGCATCCAATCTGTGCCAGCCATCTTGTTAAGCTTGTTGGTGCATCTAGCTGGAGGGCGTCCCACACTTCGCTTGCCGATACGCGGTCTCTACTCCAGGACTCGTTACGAGTCGTACTGTCTGCTCCACCGGCCATCGGTCCTTCGACAAACATGGCCAGCCTTCTGCCACTACAGCTTGCTTACTATCTAGTCTACTATCTACAGTCCGCGCGCGAGCTCCGAGGAATGATAAGGAATGTTGACGTAATGAGCTAGAGTTGTGATTTAGTCGATATTGCACTGTCGATACTAATACATCTTGAGCCTCCGCGCGAGTGTTCTTCATGAAATCGTTTTATGAGGGTATTATGTACTTGAAATAAAAAAAAAATGATGAAAATAAACTCTCCTCACACACTTCAATAATAAATGAGTCGACAACATTCTTCATTAAGCCATCCCTTTGACAGTAATGTTCCTCTAATGCTAAAACATGTTTATCATATCCACACCAATCTTCTTTTGTGACATGCGTGATAGCTTTTTCGGTGATCTCCTTCAGTCTCGTCAGAGAAAAATCTGAAGTAATGTTGTGTTCCCTCACGAGCCTTTTAACTTTTGCCCATGCGAGCTCTATTGGGTTCAAGTCGCACATATAAGGCGGTAATCGCATTACATCGTGACAAAACAACATAATTATAAATGTAGTACTATTTATAGTAGAAAATAACACTACCTACTATCGCAAAATTAAAAATGACTCGATAAGCGTGTTCTCGCGTCAAGGTCGACACTAGTACTGGGAGAGTGCGGGGGATGGAGCGACGGTCGGGCGCGGCGCACACCCGCCCGCTTCCTCAGCCACCGATTCCTCGGAGCTCGCGCGCGGACTGTAGGCACCTATCAGCTAGGTATTATACAGACACACAGTGGACACAGTCACAGGTACACGGAGAGAAAAATCTTAGAATAATTACTGTGCTGTCTCATAATCTGAGTGTATATGAGTGGTAATGGAAAAATTATCACGCTAGCACGGTAAAAATTTCTATGCTGCACAGTAAAATTTATTGGACTAATAGTGAATTTTTCCCAATCTCCCTTAGAGAATTTTCTGTAGGTGGCAATTGCAATCACTTTATAGTGACAAGGGCGGTAATTTTTCTAATAATTTTCTCTCCGTGTACTAAGTAGAAATGGCGTCATATTGACTAGGTACTTACTTGTGCAATTACAAGATATTTATCTCGTTGTTAATTTTACGGCAGTGACGCATTTCGTTACATCAGCCTGTAAGATTTAATCATACGCAAGTAATTCTGCACAATACAACGGTAATTTTCAATCTATGAGTAGGTATAGGTAGGTACTTAAGTAGGAAGCACTATTTATTGCATTCGACCCACACATAATTAGCCTACAATGTTCCCACTGCTGGGACACAGGAATCCTCCCTGTGAGGGGAAGTGGGCCGTCATTTATCACGCGGGCCAAGTGCGGGTTGGTGAGTGTCACATTTTTTTTTTTTATAAATAATATTCCACAACTTTCACACAACGCCATCTAGTCCCAAACTAAGCAGAGATTAGCATCAGCATTCCTTCGTATTTTCAGTTCTAGGACATTCCAGTTTCCTCACGACGTTTTCCTTCACCGTTTTGAGAGCAGTGGTCATGAAATAATTTACACAAAGGAAAACCTGTCAGGGCTCGAACCTGCAATCTATACTTAACTGGTAAGAGCCAGTATACTATAGTAGTCTTTGCTGGTAAGTCGCGACACTGTGTCCGAAACGACATATTTTAATTATAATATTTTTTTCACTGACGTTTCGGACACCATCAAATTATTCCACATTAAAATATTAAAATTAAAATATGTCGGTTCGGACACTGTGTCCCGAATAAATTGTGTCCGAAACGTCAGTGAAAAAAATATTAAAATTAAAATATGTCAGTTCGGACACTGTGTCCCGAATAAATTGTGTCCGAAACGTCAGTAAGCCGTTTCTACTGGGCCACCACTCTTTTCTACCTATACATTTCAGGAACATTTGCGTAGGTATGATGAAACCAGTACATTATACAACCGTCAACCGTCAAATAGTAGAATTATGACTCTAGAGTCATAATTCTACTATTTGTCGGTTGACGCAAATCCTAAAGATTTTATAGGCGATTATCATACAATTGCGACATTTTTCTCTTTTAACAGTTCTATGATTATTACAACGGTATTAGGTATGACGTCATTATTACATCAATGTGAACTAAATAAAACTACGGAGATAACTATTGTTAACTAAAAATAACATGTTTTGTATATTTTTAACAATTGTTAGTTGTAAGTTTTGGCTTGCATAGCTTCCCTTTTTTAGGGTTTCTGACATTACGAATTTAATGTTTATCATTATTTTATTAAATTAAGTATTAATTGTTGAATACTTCAATATAAAATATCTCTTCCTGTTTGGTAGTAAAATGTTATTCATCTCTTACGCAAAATGCAAACTATAGTTTTGAATAATTTAGAAGCATTTTTTTTTTTATTTTGTAAATGTAAGAACCATGGATCCGTTTATTATGATATTTTGAACGGGTGTTTATTATTTTGATTTTGACTTGAAAAGAGCATGGCAAAACCTAAGAATGTCATGCTCACTTAAATGTCTCACTGATGGTGGCGCGTGTGTTGGATCATTCGGTTCCCTACAAAATGGTTGAACTAGATAGTGCTGATCAGGGGCGTAGCTACCGCTGTATCAGCCGTATCAATGATACGGGGCCCCCGAGCTACAGGGCCCCCAACGCGACGTGTGTAACCAATTTGTTTTTAAATAATATACAGAACCTGAAATTCTTGTTGACCAATAAGAGGCCTGTAATGAATGAATACCCAATGAAAATATTAACATTATCGTTTTATTAGCTTATGGCTTGGAACAGTGGTGGCACAGTGGTAACGCCCCCGACTTACGAATTGTAGGTTGTGGGTTCGAACCCAGACAGGTGCTTTACTTTTGAAACAATACCCTCCTTTCAGTGGCGGACTAAGCTTGTCCGGGGCCCGGGGTGGTAATACAAAAAATGGCCGCTTGGATTTCTAGTAACATTTTGCAAAAAATGAATAACGCCTAAAAAAATCAAAGTATATCGTGCGTAATAATTATACTCTACCTATATCATGGGCCTCGCAAGCAGCAGGGTATTTCAGGGAGGTACATATTCATCTCCTCATTATGCTGTTCATGAAAAGCAAGCAAGGATGTGAGAGCGAGGGACAAGAGCTCGTAAATCGAAATGTTTCACATATATATTTTTACCTTGTTTGGGATTGATTAAAAAGTACTTCTTAAGATTTGGGGCCCCCCTGGACCAGGGGCCCGGGGCGGGCCGCCCCGCTCTTAGTCCGCCAGTGCCTCCTTTAGAGTTTCACCACACTCGGGTAAGAAGAGCCCCCTACAAATTTTGATACAGGGCCCCTTTAGGACAAGCTACGCCACTGGTGCTGATTCCCGCGTCATGTTCGTGAACGGGCGCCGTCTGTTGAAACTGGTCATCTCTTAACTGCCAGGGTTATTTTTAATCTTATATTTTGAATGGTTTCTTCATTTTTCTTTTTGTTTTTACATTGTTCTCACATATAGAAGCAACAAGAATAATGAACCTAGGATTTTGTAATATCTTGATTTAAAATAGTGTTCTTGGAGTATCTTGTCCGTTCTTCTCCATTGAGATCTACGTTTTGGAATGGGCAACTAGCTTCAACTTTCTGAATAACTGACCGACTATTTAATTTTTATAATTCAAAAGTGCCTGTAATTGGTTTAATTGAATTAAATGCTTTGAGTTTGAAAATTCTGAGTAGGTAGCGCCATCTATGCGTTCATGTAAGAACTTTTGATGGCTTCTGTTTTCAAGCACCCAAGTTAATGCTGCTACGGAATACGACCGGCGCTACGCGCTGGTGCTACGCCAAGCTTAGGGCAATATAGCTCTCGAAATTATACTTGATGGAACTGAGACTATTTCGTGAGAATATGACGATTTACGGCGAATGCCACTTCGAGAGCTTTCGAGAGATTGATATATGATTATCATTATTGCCGCGGCGGGCAAAATTGAAGGAATCGCCCTAACCCTCATTCTTACTACCAATCGTCGAGAACGCAAAATATTTAGCACCATCTCGCGGCAAAGTTTTTAACAAGGATGAAACAAACACAGCACCATATTCGCGGAACTATAATTTGAAAGTTTTATTTCCTATAGCCGCAATAACCAGTACCATTCTTGCCACAATTTCATATCTACCCTGCATGTGTGGCTAGAATAAAGTATCCACAGATATCAGGGCCGTGCAAGGTCCCGTGCTCCGTTGGGGGCTCAAAAAATACCGATGATTAATATTAATATTATACATTTTATATGAACTCGTTCACACACGTCCGTGTCTGGGCCGATGACGGAACTTCAGTGCCTGTCCTGTGTATGCCACGGCCCTGTCCGTCCCAGGCGTGACCCTAATATGTGTGGATAAACCATAAGGAAAAGCGCCAAGATAGCCCGCGAAATTCAAAATTTCTTACGTTTTTTGCAATTTTCAGGCGTATTTCAGATCAGTGTTGAATGTTGATTAAAATAAGATTCGCGAGCGTAACGCCCTCACTCACGTTTCTTCCCATGGGGGTAGGCAGAAACTACAGAAGTTCACCTACACGGAGAGAAAAATTTTAGAAAAATTACTGTGCTGTCTCATAATCTGAGTGCATTTCAGTGGTAATGGAAAAATTACAATGCTAGCACAGTAAAAATTCTTATGATGTACAGTAAAATTTATTGGACAAATAGTGATTTTTTCCCAATCTCACTCAGAAAATTACCTGTAGATGTTACTTGCACTCACTTTACAGTGACGAGCACAGTCATTTTTCTAAGAATTTTCTCTCCGTGTGCTACAGTGCTACGATCCTTACGTACTTCTTTCGCTTCGTTCTCGTTCATACGACATCAGAAGGCCACTTTCCAATAATTAAAAACGTTCAAAATCTATCCGCAATTTCATCTATCAGCGACAATCAATGTCTAAAACTGGTCAAAAATGTAGGGAAATGGAAATTAGAGGTATTTTTGACAGATTGAGACAGTGAAAGTTCATAAAATTACGAGCATTGCCCCTCTGGTCATACACGCACGCCGGTTGCAAGTACTACACACCTGAACTTTCTGAAGAACAATTCACTATTTGTGAGTGGTTGACCAAAAAGGGACCTGGAGGGATTGGAAACCTCAATTTTTTTTTCGAATTTTTGAATCTGTGGTCTTTTTTTTAGCTTTGTTTTGGTCTAACCAGAATATTTTTAGGTGCCGTAGTTTTTTTTTATGATCTTTTTTGTGAGCCGAGGCAGTTTTGGAAATATTACACCTTACACACAGCGCACACTAGTTTTTATGATGTCAGGTAAGTTTCTACACGAAACTTCAAACGCGATTCACTCGAAATCAATTTATTTTCCCTTGAGGTCCCTTTTTGGTCAACCACTCACATTTAAGTCCTTCTAGGGCCACGGTTCCTGACCTGGGGGTAATTACCCCAAGGTGGGTAAAACTTATGTTCTGTGGGGGTAATAAGCTGGTAACATGTAACAAAGATTAGACTAATAAGACCGAATCTAGCTCGCCAGTGTATTTCATGCCCTAACGGCGCTTGTATACGGTAAGAAAATTTACCGTGTCTGCGGCAGACAAGACAAATTCTTCGTGTACACGACAAGAATTTTGTCTGTTCTACACACGAAACAACGTTCTCCGCAACAACGTTCACCGCGTCGTGTCTTGCGCAGACAAGATTTTTCTCGTGCACCGCTGCGAGCAGTGTACACAGTTATTTTCTAGTTACGACACGAATTCTTGCGTAGGCCCGGCGTATTTTCTTACCGTGTACAGGCGCCCTAACTGTGTAATCAAATGACAAGTCGGAGCTGCTATGCTATTCTGAAAATGGTAAATCACTTCGAAAGCCATCTCGCAAGTCATCTCGAAAGTCACAAGTCACTTCGCTTCTCATGTCGCTTGTACAAGTTTCGGTATTCACATGTCAAGATCAAGGCCAAGTGAAGTGAAGTGAGTTCCGAAAACTCAAGTGACATTGCTCTATGGTAGTAGGGTAGTGACGCTGAATTGTGTCTTGTTATAATTTATATCGACTCACTGAATTTAGCTGAATTTGCGCTTTACAATAATAGTTTATAGTTTATTTCAGCCATAAATGCAATGTAAATGCATAATTTTGTACGTTTTAATATTTACAAGTTTTATTTGAGATGAGAATGAAAAAACTAGGCTGAACGCAGTATCGCCTTTGCCTCATGTCCGTGTATATTGAAAAAAAAAAACGTTTAAAATTGTTTGTTTACAAACAAGCAGTTTAAATTATATTTATTTTTCCGCGATTTTTCAGTAAAGTGAGTAAAGTGATTAACAAAATGAAGTAAGTACGATTTCTGTGGATATTAGTTACTGCCGGTATCGATATATTCACATTTAAGTAATTGTTAATTCTCTACTTCAGTGCCGAGCGTACTTCCCATCCATCTGCGGCCCAAGTGGAGACGCTAATAGATTTTTTAGAAAGGAAGCCTAGCTTGGCTCTGCCAAAAATTAAAGCGCCAAACAGGCAGCTAATAAGGAGTAGGATCGTATCACCCTAACACTAAATAGTATGGGTGGAGGTACGGTGAAGACGGCAAAAAATTGGACTAAGGTAAGTTGGTCATTTCAGTTAACGTATATACAAAGTATACTTAGTTTATTGTGCGTATGTTATTTACGCCTCTGCCTATCATGCAGTGTGAAATTATTATTATTTCCCATTATAGTATTGGTCTGACAAAAAAAAGTGCAGTAAAAAAGAAAGTTGCTGAACGCGCCGCTTTTAGAAGTACCACAGGCTTAGGAATGGTAGAAGGTGGCATGCCAGAGCTTTCGAATATAGAAGAGCGGATACTACTGTTAATGGGTGGTGAAGGTTTTGCTACAGGCAACACACATTTACAGATAGAACCATTTAATGTACTTAGGTATGTTATTTTTTTTACATAGGTTTCATAGCTTACTCATATAAAGGTATATAATTTATTAAATTGATTTTATAGGAACCTTCACAGGAAAATAGTCCCTCTATTAGTATAGAGGGACTATTTTCCTGGTACCACTGGATTGTGCCACTGGTGCAGAGGCGGCCTTACCCATTGCGAGGCTCCGGGCGGCAGGTCTTTGCGAGGCCCTTTGTCCTACGTGAAAAGTATGTGATGCGAAAGTAGGTCTGCTTGTTTGGTTTAGGTATAATTTGTCATGTTTGAGGAGAAATGTTAAAGTTATACAAATAAATAAAATTTGAGTTTTAAAGTATTTTACATTGAATGATTTACAAAATTAACAAATACAGAGATTTTAAAATTGATGTTTGCGGCTTTTCCTCAGACAAAATGTTTAATTAAAGCACAATAATCTAACGAATGAGCTAAGTACATCCTTTTCGATCGGAAGAATAGCAAGCGCTGAAAGCCGATCTTGTGTTGTCGAATTCCTCAATTATGTGTTTTAATAATTTTAAGCCTCGAAAAACTCCTTTCAGCAGACGCAACTGTAACAGCCGGTGGATTCTGGAAAAAACTCACCGTGATAACTAAGGTGAAGTGAGCTGTGAGTCATGCTTATGCTTATGCTAGCGATTGACACTATTGACGACTCACTCCACGCTCACTTCACGCAAGTTTTCACGGTGAGATGTACTTATAGGAATAATTCTCAGGACTATTTCGATAGTGGAGTAAACTTCCGTTAATTTTTTTTTCTATTATGTAGGTATTTCAGCACCGAGATAATGTCGTCGTTTCCTTCATACAAACGGATGAACATATTCAGTTCTTCGTACAATTCATGTCCACCAATATCACATGATTCTTCTACTATCATAGATATTTGCCAGTCGCTGCATTGCTTCAAAAGTTCACTATCACTAATTTCCTTTAATGTTTTTATATTATACATGAAACCAAATATGCTCACATGACGTTTAAGAGCCTCATGTTTGAGGGGCCTCAAGCCTGATGTTTGAGGGGCCCGTGGCTAAATAATAACAGCCGCACAGGTCAATCGAACAGGTTAACCTGTTCGATCGACCTGTGCGGCTGTTAGCTTAAGCTACGCTTGCCGCGGTTGGTCTGTGGATGGGTGACCATCTGTACATACCGAGACCCCTCCGTGCCTCGGACAGCACGTTAAGCCGTTGGTCCCGGCTGTCATTCGTAGATCTTTGACAGTCGTTACGGGTGTCAGAAGCCCGAAAATCTGACAACCAGTCTTACCTAGGGGTATCGTATTACCCAGTAACTGGGTTGTGGAGGTCAGATAGGCAGTCGCTCCATGTAAAATACTGGTATTCAGCTGCATCCGGTTAGACTGGAAGCCGACCCCAACATAGTTGGGAAAAGGCTAGGCAGATGATGATGTTTAAGAGCCTCAAACCTAGGATGGCAGCTTGCGCGCACATTGTCGACAGTGACATAAAAATAGTTTATTTTGAAAATTTCTTCCGCATTCAATTCATGAGCTTCATCTTCCCCTTCATAATCAAAATGCCTTTTTTTACGTCGTCTTCTCACTTCTTTGAACTCTCTCTCTCTCTCTCTCTCTCTCTCGCTGTTACAAGGGATGATTGAAAACCATTTTCTTGATAATTATCGAGGCAATTTGTGAATGCGTCTAGGTGTTGTATAGCCACATCTCAGTGCATGTTTTCGCTTTGCCAAATTTTACTTATAACATTTATCTTTGTAAGAATGTCATACCATATGACAAGTGAAACTACAAATTCGTAGGTAGTTATTTCCTTTTCTATAGAATGGCATTCACTGACCAACTGACAATCTGCCGTGCGATTCTGTAACCATCTCACCGTGAAAGCTTGGCTGAAGTGAGCGTGGAGTGAGCTGTCATTCGCTAGGGATTAAGTGCTCACTTCACTTATGATTTCACGGTGAGATTTTTACAGAATCGACCGGCTGTTTCTGCCAAATCCTTTAAAGCATCAAATATATCGCTTAGTTGGTATTTAACGGCCTTCACCGATGCTACCCTGCACTCCCATCTAGTTTCAAAAAATGTACACGATGAAACGATTTTACATGAGCATTTAAAATAGCCCACCTCTGACTTGAGCCGGCAAACAGAGTGTACAACCTTTGTAGCAAACCAAAAAAAGATTTTGCTTGGACACAAGACAATGCTGCATCTCCTAGGATGAGATTCCAGCTATGACTCCCACAAGGTAAAAAATAAGCTAGTGGATTCATTTCAAGAATACGTTTTTGGACACCACTTTTTTCACCACGCATGTTGGCACCATTATCATATCCTTAGCCTCTGCAGTTTTGCAATAATATACCTATACAGCGTGTAACGGAAGGGGGGTATCAACCCTGAAGGAGGTGAATGTGCTCATGAAACTCAACAACTTTCCCCAAAGAACATAGGTCGAAATATGAAAAAAAAATTTGGCCCTCCCATAGTAAATCAATCAGCTGGTAGTCAGTTTTGTAAGGGAGGGCCAATTTTTTTTTCATATTTCGACCTATGTTCTTTGGGGAAAGTTGTTGAGTTTCATGAGCACATTCACCTCCTTCAGGGTTATACCCCCTTTCCGTTACACGCTGTATATGTTCGAATTCTGTGATTATATAATTAGTCAAACTCTCAGCTGTGGTTTTTTCGACGGCTCAGAAACCAATAAAATGTGACCTAAGAGACAATGATGCAGTTAATTCATCATCATCATCCTCGCTGTATTTATTTAATGACGGCGGCGGCACCCATGATGATGTGGAAGGAATGATTTCAGCTGGATCAGGATTAGACTCATTTTAAGTCAATAAATGTTTTGTAGAGGTTTCTTGATCATCACTTTGTATATATTTATGTAAAGATCCACATAGATTTTCTTTTACCTGCTTTCTTTTGATAGCTCGTTTCCTTTTTGAACTACCTCACTCAAATTTTCTACCGGCATCACGATCACGCGAACTCATTTTGTAAATCTTGTTTTGTTTTGCACAAACAGTCAGAAATAATTTTTAAATAGGTATCACACAGTTTTTTACACTTTTCCAGCTCACTCAATACTTTAAATAGGTACTATAAGAACGTAATATTCAATTAAATTGAAAGATATGTACGGTACAGTAACGATTTTGTAACTCATACTGCAAGCAAAATAATTCCAAGGTGACAAGAGTTGACGAACGAAATGAAACACGGGGATTCCCCGAGCTATAGAGGAGCGGAACATTATGTCCTGACTCCCGAGCTGACCCGAGTGCTATGCGATTAAAAAACCGATCTTCAAGTGTTTCGAGGCACGATATTCAAGTACTACATAATGAATTGTCAATAATATGCTTTGAATGAATGAATTAGTTAACTAACTTTATTTTAATTTACCGTTATGTTATAAACTTAATAAGTATTTAAGGATAACAATCAAAAGTTTTAAATAAAAAAAAATATAGTTAAAAAAATCTATATTTTTTAAAATTTGCTTGGGTTGTTGCGCGAGGCCCCTGCAAGAGCGAGGCCCCGGGCGACTGCCCTGTTCGCCACCCCCTAAGGCCGCCACTGCACTGGTGCACTAGTACCAGTGGCACAATCCAGTGGTACCTGCACAAATATGCCAGTAAGTGATTTAAGTATTAGTATTATAAAAATATTCTTCTTCATTCCACTGTCAAGATCTGATCTCAATAAAAATGTCTTCGAGCTTACTTCACCGTGCTGCCTCACTATGGCTAGGCAGAAGTCAGTGTTTTCAAGCCGGCTGGAGGCCACTTATTTGGCTTAATTACTGTCATTGTATAACAACAGCTGAGATCAAAGACTTATATATTATAATATATGTACTTACATACACTACCATGCATGAAGGAGCTTCAGAGTTTCAGATAATGTAGGTGATGATGGGCTGTCAAGTTTAAAAAAACTTGACAGCCCATCATCACCTGGCATATTCAATTTGCAACATTAGTGACTCTTATTTTTTTTTTATTACTAAGTTTTGTTTTTTTTGTTATATTTTTTACATTAAAAATGTAATGTTTCAGGATATTGATGAATGTCTATTTGCGGTACCAGGCACATCAGCTCTTGTTGATCCAGTTATTGTATGAAATATTCTATATTTTCCTTATTTAACATAATTTGTAATATAATAAGTATTAATAGTTATACTTATTTAACAGAACACAGCTGACGTGGACTTCAGTTTGGGTCATAGAGCCCAATCAGAATTAATGGTGTGTTTTTATCATTATTATTCATTAAAATTCTTATTCTTTACATGTATATTCCTTTAAAAAAAAAATCAACATAAAAACATTTAAAAATATAATAAAATAATTAAAAATATTTTCTAGAACAATCTTCTGGGCCCAGAAACGGAAGTTGCCACCACCACCAGTCCCACCAGGCCTAATGAAAGTTTTACAGTTGTAAGAAATTGCTCAATTTTTTTCTTTTGCTTCTCATTTGTATTATACATTTAATTTTGTTGTTTTTGTCCAGAACATCACAAATCAACATCTGACGCCTGCTATTCGGAACCACCAGCAGCAGCAGTCTGAGCCTGCTAGGAGCACCACCGAGCAGCACTTACCTACAAGACCTTCATCATCTAGGCTTACAAGTAAATTACTTTGCTACTTTATCGACTCAGAGCAATATTTACAAACGCAACAAACAACGCAAACAAGTAAAGGTTCGACTGATGTAAAGCTGCTGCAAGAGTTTGCTAATTGGCAGGGTGCACCACATGCAGGCTGCTTTCCTTTGTATACCTTATATTCAGTGCCAGTACTGCACCAATTGCGGTGCTTCTAAGTAAATGTGGCTTTGCCGTACTTGTATGTTTTGATTGGTGGGGTGCACCACATGTAGGTTTGGTGACGTCTAAGATAAACCATTTACATGCTGAAACTTGTTTTGTTTTAGGTCCAAGACGACCGCGTCGCAGGATTTTACAGGCCACAAGAAGAACTGACCAGGCGTCACCACCATCTCAGCGACATAGCAACTTAATAGGCATGGCTGATACATTTTTGCAGGTACAGCAGCAGCGTTTGGATTTAGACAACAGAATGTTTGCTCTCATGGAACACAACAGTGAGAGGGACCGTTTGCTGGTGGAGGCTACTAAAGCTGTGGGAGAAGGCTTAAAAGCTCTGGCGGGAGCAATCAAGCGCTAATATGTCAATGACTACTTCTGCACACGTGGCTTCCCTGGTAGTTCATTAACTGCATTATCTTGTAAATGTCTATTCCGTTTTTTTTGTATTGTTTTGTATTAATTATGAATTATAATTTTTGTATATTATAACATTGTTTTTGTATATTATAACATTGTTTTTGTATATTATTTAGACCACAGCCACCTTAACTTCATTAGTGATTTATTATTGTTAAAGCGTTACTCTGGTTTATTTTTCCTTTGGCCTTTCTTCTCAGAGTAGTCAGATAGGAAACACCGACCTCACTAGTTTAAAAAAAAATATGATTGACATGTAAAAGTGTTTGTACAAACCTACTTACAGAAAATAAATCATTTATCATTATCATTTATTTTATTTACCTTCCTTTCTATGATGTTGTAAATGTGAGGACTTTGTAGGCCTTGTAGACTTTAGATCTGTAGATCATTTTTATTTTATCAAGTACCTGGTACTTGTAGACTGGCCTACGCTGTCCTGGGAATACCTACTGTAATTTGAAAACAATGTAAAAGCCAATTATTTTTAAAAGAGTAACCGTGGAGTTTCTTGCCGGTTCTTCCCCACAGGAAACGACCAATTGGAACTGTGCACCTAGCTTCTGACGTTTCATAAGTGCCCATGTAGGCTTATGTGAAATAAAATATTTTTGATTTTGGCCAGACCTCTTCCTTTTTGTGCGGTCACGGGTAATAGACGTCTAAGCTCTTATTCTAAATTTCTAATAAGCTCCTCTGTTAATCTGTACATATGCACTTAGTCTTGACCACGGCTCAATATGTTCAGATTTCTAATATTCCGGGCTTGGCGATTGCTTGCGGCAACGTCTAGGGTATCAGCTTCTTTCAATAAACTTAATATCAAGAAAGAACGAGACATCTACAAAAGTTAGAAATAGATGAAAACACAACAAGTTCATAGAGTTTTATAAGGTCGGTAAGTATATTAGTTCACACTAATCGTTTCAATTTTTCTGCAATAAAGTCACAAATATATAATTATTATTTTTTTTTTTGCGTTAATTTCATTACCTTTATTAAAAACGCTTCAATTCGCTCAAGAAATAGTTACTTTTCATTTGACAGATGAATTCGTGTGTGAGATGCGAGATGACTTTCGATATGACAAGCGAATTGTATTTCAGAATACAAAATCCTATAGACAAACGTCAAAATACTCACTCGTTTAGTTCCTCTCACTTTGATTGTCACTTGGTGGCGCCAGTGGCGAATTCACGAATACGAAACTTTAATTTCACAAGTTTTCACTGCGGATTCAGAAGTGATTTCGCAAACAAACTTTTCGGAATAGCTATGCTGAACTTCTATTATAGCGCGCGAAAAGTAGTTACAAGTGGGTGACAAGATCGAAAAGGTTAGGAACCATTGTTCTAGGGCGTCATCCCCGCGTTCCCACTAACATCTGCCTTGTAACAATACCTTTTATTAGTCGCCTTTATTCATCCTCTCAACATGACAAAACCATCTAAGCATACTTTTCAGTTTTTGTCACTACATCTTCTTTGACATCAGACCGTTGCCTTTTCACATCATTTCTCAGTCTGTCATGCATAGTAAAACCACACAATGCTTCGCAAGGAACG
Organism: Eremobia ochroleuca; assembly: GCA_949629135.1. Classification (NCBI taxonomy): domain Eukaryota; kingdom Metazoa; phylum Arthropoda; class Insecta; order Lepidoptera; family Noctuidae; genus Eremobia; species Eremobia ochroleuca. Next base: position 7,455,051 of record OX451385.1, on the reverse strand, counting down.
TATTTCCACAGCATTTATTTATTTAAACTTTTCGCACACAAAAAGGTACAAAGGCGGACTATATGCCTTAGGCATTCTCTACCAGTCAACCAAGGGTGGTGAAGAGATTAGATGGCAGCAGTGGCGGGGCAAAACCTAAATTTCATGTGGGCAACATACATTTTCCGAGGCCTTCTGGTAACGCAAAAAGATGGATTTGAACAACAATTATTATTAGAAACTAATAATTTTTATTTATTATGGACAATCAAAAAGCTACAAAAAGACTATACATAAATTATTATAGGTAGGAAACAATGAAAGTGTTTAAAGTTTTAGTGATGCTTTAATTGTATAGCCCGGATCTTGCGCCTTCAGACTTTCATTTATTTCGAGCTCTTAAATTTCATTTACTAGGAAAAAAATTCGAAAATCCTGGAAGTATTAAAATTGAAATTGAAAATTTTTTGAGTCCCAGCCTGCCTCATTTTGGGAGAAGGGTATTCAAATTTTGCCCAGTAGATGGCTGACTGTTGTAGATAACGAGGCAGACTATATAACTGATTATTACGAACAAATTATTATTAATAAAAAAAAAATATTAATAATAATTTGTTTTTAACTGGCCATAATTTATGCGACAACCTAATATTTACTTAATATTAATGGGTAGGAATTTTTAAACTGAATTTTCGTACTTACAAAATAAGTCTTATTAAGTCTGTTTCTTCGCAAGAGCACAAAAGCGGGTCTCAGTCGGTCGATTAATAAAAAACCGGTAAAGTGCGAGGTGGTTGGTGTAGGGGTTCCATACAAATTTTTAGAAACTACTGGCACCAGCCCGACGGTGGTTCCCCATAATACTCGTAGTTAACGCAAATGGTGCTAGCCGAAATAAAAAAGAATTTGGTAAGTGTAAGGGTTATTGTTATATGACGAATAATATTTTTCGTCAGCTTAAACGCGACAAAAAATTTTGCTCGTCCTGCTTTCGAGGAGCGAGGCCCCTAGGAGCGCGAGGCCGTAGGCGATGGCCCACGTCGCCCACGCCTTACGCCGCCTCTGGATGGCAGGTGCTTTGGTTGAGCCGAACAATGATAAAAAAAAAACTATTAAAATAGTTGAATTCTTCTTGTTTCTTGAATTCTTCTTCTAATTTATTCGGTCTTCATGCTTCATAAGAACAAGTATAGTAGGTAGTGGAAAAATACAACAATAACATTTTATTTTTGTCACTTACGTTACAATACATACAAGTCAATTTAGGGAAAACCGATCGGTGTGTTTACATTGACTAAATATTATGACAATTTTGCGATGCTCGCGTGAATATTTAAATTTTTACATTTATATATTATATATTTACATTTTTGTTTATATTATTGGAAAAGTAAACTTACTCAAACACGAGAAAGGAAAATAAAATGAATAAAAACAGTGAAATAATAACTCACTACTTTTTGTCAATCGGTACGATTCTATAGTTCACAAACTAAACAAAATTTAAGTTCAGTGCATCTTTTTCTTTCTATTTCATTTAGAAAAGGACAGATGAAAAATTTGAATTTAGTCGCGTCAAATTAATCAGCGCCTAACGTAAATTGACGTAATTTTAGTAGGCAATTTTTTAATCACGTCTAAACTTGTATGGAGTAGTGTCAGGCGCTGATTAATTTGACAGGACTAAATTAAAATTTATCTTCTGTTCTTTTCTAAGTGAAATATAAAGAAAAAGATGCACTGAACTTAAATTTAGTTTACTTTGTGAACAACAGAATCGACACCAATGTATTAGGAAATAACACTTCGGTCAGGGCAATGTAAACAATCTGATTCTTATATCATCTTTTCAAAATGGTAGGTATCTCCGATTAGCCACGTGGTTGACCATTGAACCCGCCGAACCCTCCTTGGTTTCCACCGAATCCACCTTGGTTCCAGCCACCGCCTGGGCGTCCGCCGAAGCCTCCTTGATTTCCGCCGAAGCCTCTTTGTCCGCGACCTCCCTGGCCGAAACCACCTTGGCCAAAAGCTCCTTGGTTACCGCCAAAGCCTCCTTGGTTTCCGCCGAATCCTCCCTGGCCTCCACTGAAGCCGGGCCGGCCTCCTCCGCCGAATCCTCCCTGGCTTCCACCGAACCCGGGCCGGCCTCCTCCGCCGAATCCTCCCTGGCCTCCACCGAACCCGGGCCGGCCTCCTCCTCCGAAGCCTCCTTGGTTTCCAAATTGTGCGAAGGCCACAGCAAATACGGCCAACAACACTCCGAATATTAACAATGCCTGAAAACAATACAATTTTGTTATTTATGAAATAATCAAACGAATGAACGATAACTAAGGTGAAGTGAGCTTAGAGTTGTGATTCTTGGTGATGTTAAGGATTGACACTATTGACGACTCACTTCACGCTCACTTCACCTTTGTTTTGACGGTGAGATATTTATAGAATAGATAGGCTAAAAATAAACGATTCATACCCCTATAATCAAAAACGTTGCTTAATGTTAAGTATTGATAAGCGACTGTTTCTAACCATATATTTTTGACGTTTGACCGTCACTTAACTTTAATCATAGTTTTAAAATAAACCCCTAAATCTTATTTTTTAAACTTAAGTAAGTACTTAGTCGTTACATTATTGTATCAAAACTATTTATATTTGTTTTTACGCTTTCGCGCTAAAACGGCTTAAAGGATTTGGATAAAATTTGACACATGGGTAGGCCTTAACCTGGATCAGGACATAGGATAGGACACTTTTTATCATAATATTCCCAGGGGACTTATGCGCATGAAACCGCGGGAAGGTATAGAAATCAACGGATTAATTTCATTGCTCGATCGTATGCAAACAAAGTTCCCGAGAACAATTACATGATAGAACGAAAACACAGAAAAACTTATTATTTACGAGTACCATAGATATAAATATGTCTATGACGAGTACATTACCTTTGATGATGCCATGTTCGCGAACTGTAACGTGTGACTGCGAAGGTGTTTTTCCTTGTGCTTTATATATCCGCTTTACAAAGCAATCGGAGTATTTTTGGTCATACTATGCTAATTGTTATATCAAATGTTTGTGGTTCTCAACTGAACAATTCGTGGTTTTTCTAGAAAAACAATATACCTACCTACTGGGTGTTGTATTTGAGACGCTACCGACAGTGGACAATGAGAGCTGTTTCTAGGTAAGTATAGCTATTTACAACCATTCGACAGGGTGCCGTGTCGAAAATGACATATTTGCGCTGATTTGCGTGGCCCCCGACAGCAAATAGTCGTCGAAAGAATTCAACTCAAACTCAAAGCATTTGTTAAATTTCAAGTAAACCAATTACAGGCACTTTTGAATTGTCAAGTGGTCGGTTAGCCAGAAAGCTGAAGCTAGTTGCCCATTCCAAAGCATAGTAGGTTCCTGTGAAGAAGAACGGGCAAGAAACTACATGGACACTTCTAAATCAAAATATGCCGTGCGATTCTGTAACCTGAGATGGTTAAAGCTTAGGTGAAGCTCTGGTGAAGTGAGCGTGGAGTGAGCTGTTATTCGCTAGGGATTAACACTTCACTTATGATTTCACAGTGACATTTTTACAGAATCGACCGGCTGGTTTCAAAATTAAACACGTTAGTCGTCGCCTATTTTACTTAAAGATCAAAATTATCGAGTTTCAGATTTGTAAACAGCGTTTAGAAGCCTTCACCTTCTGTCCTTTTCCCTTGTTCACAAAATAAACTAAAGTTCAGAGCATCTTTTCCTTTGAAAAGGAAAGAAGATAATATATTAGTTTAGTCCTGTCAAATTAAAATACTCCATAGACAAGTTTAGATGTGATTAAAAAATTGGCTACTAAAAATACGTCAATTTAAAATACGTCAGGCGCTGACTAATTTGACAGGACTAGTAAATTATCTTCTGTCCTTTTCTTAATGAAATGGAAAGAAAAAGATGCACTGAACATAAATTTAGTTTAATTTGTGAACAAGGGAATCAGTGCCATTGGTGGCCTAGGTGAGTAACCTACTGGCGTAGCTGATTGGTTTAAAAGTCAGGGAATATGTTCTATGTTACGGGTTTGGTTTCCGCACTTAGTCCTTCAAGTCGATCATTGTGCGTGGGCTAAAAAACAAGTCAGGGAAATTCATTGTTAAGCAAATTGACTACCAACTTAAACTGTACGTGTATTCAAATCACCTTTGATTTTGAATGAAACGGTTCCCTTTCAGTAGGTAGGTACATGGAGCGTATTGTCTATGTCCCAACTGATGAAACAGATTTCATCAATGTAGGCAAAATGTGATATTGATTAGTGCGCTTGGCATGTGTGTGCGTCTTGTTTGTGCAGAATAAACTAATTTTCTTTTATTTATTTTTTTCTTTGGTGGATCTTGAGGCTAGCTAAATTCATAACTAACTGTGCGAACTAAACCAATTAAAAGCCCAATTCAGTAAAAAACTCGTATAATAAATTTAAGAACGATAACATCACTCGTAGTGTTAAGTATAATAACAGTGAACAACATTGGCATAAACATGCGCCCGCGCAACGGACGCCTCTTGTGTATCAACGGCGCATGCTATAGGCCGATGATTTCGCGCGCTGGATCTTTTTCAGAAGGATCTGGAAAGATAGAAACAGTCCTGTGAAAAAGAGTGTGCCTAGAAACAGCCCAATTTTAGACTTTACAGGACCAAACTATAAAAAATAGCTACTTGTTTAACAAAAATCCTATCTTTATTTACAGCCTTGGCCAAAAGTATTGAGCACCTTACAAATTTCGCTCGTTCACGGAATGTATGGGAATAAACCAAATCTATTGTTGAAGAATTCTTACACAGGTTCTTACACAGGCTTCTACAAAGGTTTAAACAATGACCCACGCCGCACAGCTAGCAATAAAACACCTGGGTGCAATAAAATGTGTTTTTTACAATTTTTGTATTTATTTATCAGTTCGCTACCATCGCTCGTTGTGAACACATCCAGTGATCTAGTGCGCCTTTTGTATTTTATTTCAGAAGTTTTAAGTGTTATCGTTGCAATATGCCAAAATAAAACGAACTTTCTTTAGAAAAACGTGTGCAGATACAGCTTCTGTATGAGCAAGGGAAATCACAAGTAGAGATTTCTAAAACTGTGAAATATTCGCGCCGATCCGTGCAATATGCTATTCAGCGATTCTCTACTACCGGATCACATGAAAATAGACCGAGAACCGGGCGCAAACGCATCACCACAGACCGTCAAGATCGTCAGTTACTGAGAGAGTCGTTAAGAAATAGGAAAAAAACATCTTCAGAGCTCGCTGCTGAGTTGTCGGAACAAATTAAGAAGCCAATTTCTGCTCGAACTACTCGCAGAAGACTTCAAGAAGCTGGTCTGAAAGGCTGTAAAGCTAGGAAGAAGCCATGGCTCTCCGATAACAACAAAAAAGCTCGATTGAAATGGGCTTTAAAACACCGAACTTTCACCGCTGAAGATTGGTCAAATGTTGTTTGGTCAGACGAATCAAACTTTGAGGTGAGTAAGTCAATTTAATGCCCTGATACAATTTTATAAAATGTTTTAAAAACCAAACGCATAATTGAATTTATTTTAGTTTTACGGAACTCAATATTTTTCTCTTTATTGCAGATTTTTGGTACACCTGGTGTGACCTTTGTGCGTCGCCGTGTGGGCGAAGAATTTAAGCCAGAGTGTGTGATCCCAACCGTTAAACACGGTGGAGGCAGCATAATGGTCTGGGGTTGCATGACCGATTCTGGAGTTGGCGAATTGTTCGTGTGTGAGGGTCGCATGGACTCTACTAAGTACATAAATGTACTAGAAACTGCATTACTGCCTTCATTCACGAAACTTTTTGGCGACACGAATATGGATGCTGTCAAATTCCAGCAGGATAACGAGCCATGCCACAAATCTGCACGCACTATGAGATGGTTTCGGGAAAATAACACGGAACTGCTTGACTGGCCAGCTCAGTCTCCAGATCTGAACCCCATAGAACATTTATGGGGTTTATTAAAGCGCAGGGTTAGGCGCCACACAATTAACAACAAAGAAGATTTAAAACGCTGCCTGCGCCTAGAATGGAACTCGATTACTGTTGACGACTGTAAAAAACTTGTTAACTCTTTACCAAAAAGAATTTCTGCCGTAATTAAGGCAAAGGGTGGACCCACAAAATATTAATTTTCTATTAATAAATAGTAAAATAAACCCATATAAAACGTTTTGTTTTATTTCTATTTGATACTCCGCAGAAAACTGAAAGATATCATGGGTGCTCAATACTTTTGGCCAAGGCTGTATATTTTTGTACATAATTTAAAAAGGTAACAGTCTTAAAATAATAATAATAATATGTACAAGTATATAAAAAGGAGGGGAAATAACCAAAGGGCATCAAAAAAACTCGTCCGCATCGCTGTCAAAAGGAAAAGTGCCCAAAAGTCTGGCAGCATTACAAAATTGCCATTGAAAAAATAAAAGCAGAGTCTGAAAAAGTCGCGAGTAATGCTTACCCCCAAAAGAACACCAAAGGGCTCCCGCGTCGTGACCCTTTCGTTGTTCTTCTGGTTCGAGCTTTGGTCGATTACGCCTCATTTACACGATGCATGTTTCTTGCTTGTGGCTGTAGCACACTATAAAATTGCGGCAACAAATGGCTTGCATCGTCTAAAACCATAAGATTCTCAACCTTATTTTACCGACCGCCCACTGAGTTTTTTTTTTCTAGATACCCCCATTTTTTTTGTAACTGACCATCTTTCGCGAATCTGAAACAGCTGTTGCCACAATTATACTGGGTGTCCAGAAAGTCATGGATTACCTTTTACCTGCTGATGGGCCACATTGGGATCTATTAATATTTTTATAAGACCTATCCAATCATACCCCACACCATGGGGTAGACGAGAAAAAAACATCCCCACTTTACGTGTAGAAGAGGTAACCAAAAAAAATTTTTTTTTTTCAAGATTTTATTTTACGTCTTTGTCGGCATGCCAAATTATAACTTTCTAGTACTAAGGATACGTTTCCACAGAAGCAGAGCTGGGCGAAGCGGAGCAGAGACGTGCAGGAATTGGCTAATCACAATGGTTGAAATCCTCAATGCGTCACTCGTCTCGTCTGTGATTGGACGATTCCTACACGTCTCCGCTCCGCTCCGCCCAGGTCCGCTTCTGTGGAAACGCACCCTAAGGGTCTCTGAGCTAAGCTGCGGACGGACGGATGGACGGACAGACGGACATGGTGAAACTATAAGGGTTCCTTGTTGACTACGGAACCTTAAAAAGTCACAAGGAACGCTAAGCGGAAACGGAAATAATAGCGCCGGCAAGCGATGCGATGCGACGGGGTGGGACGACAGAACAAGAAATTTCGCGCGGACAAAGTCGCGAACTGAAGCTAGTATTATTATGACCAGCAGGGTAATTGCGTAACACACTATTAGTAGCAATGGGTTTCATTTTGACAGTTGAACAACATTCATTGCGTTATTTACGTAGTTGAGCAGACATTTTTCGAACATATGGAGCAATGGATCAGCAATATGCTTCAAAATGATTCAAATTGAGAGGAATAGTGTGTTACGCAATTAGGGTGCAGCAGGGTAATTGCGTAACACGCTATCAGTGGCAGTGGCAATCGGTTTCATTTTGACAGTTCAACAGCATTCATTGCGTTATTATCTACGTTGTTGAGTAGACACATTTTTCCAACATATGGAGCAATGGATTAGCAATATGCTTCAAAATTATTCAAATTGAGAGGAATAGTTTGTTACGCAATTAGGGTGCGGGTTACACAGTATTAGTGACGATTGTGATAGCAGCATGCAGGTGAAGTTAAGAAAGTTCAGACGAATAAACTAAATATTACAACGTCTGAAGGCTTGTTACGACATCACATACTGTTTATGTTGATTGGGGCTGACTGTTTGCGTCAGTAACGCTTAGGATTCTGCCTTTTCTGAAAATAGAGATGGGCAGATTTAGAGCTTCCCGTATTTATACAACGTGTAACGTTAAATGCGCAAAACCTCAGACACTACAACTGATTTTTAATTCAATTGACCTATTTCAGAGAGGAAATAAGTCATTAAAAAAATTGTAAAGGTTTTATGTGCTGTTTTAGTTTTACTGGCCATTCTGATCGTTTCCTGCGTCTGCAACGACGCTTTATCGATAGCGGGGTCGTCACCGGGCCGCTGCGCCGCGCTGACATTGGGTTGCTTGAACTATTAATAAATAGACACGGCAACGTTTTTAATGAAGATTTTTTGAAAAAATGTGACCTATATTAAAAAGTGGTTCAATTAATTTCTGCTCGTTATTCTGATCAAACTATTTTCAGGTTTTGCGCATTTAACGTTACTCGTTGTATAGGTAAAAAAAGGCAAAAAATATGTTTATCAATCTTACAAAGTTCTTCAGACGCTTTCAACATACATATTTTTGTGTAGTCCATAGGCATCTAAGTGGTCTTGAAAATCTACTACGTATATTCGTTTGGATATATGTACAGCCCGATTCAAACTTTATGGCAGTCTGAAGCGAGCTAGACGTTGCGCAGTAAGTACCCCACCGCTCACCCCCGCTGACAGGTGAATCTGTTACTGCGCAGTGACTCGTCATGTTACGAACCGCCATAAAGTTTGAATCGAGTTGTAATTTTATTGTAATCTCAATCTGCTATACAGGGTTATTTATAAAACACCAACAAGAACAACCTCTTAAGAGGTCATTGTAGGTACTCATCATTATGAACAACTTTTACTATGGGACCAAACCTGAATACGCAAAAAAAAAAATCAGCTGTTCCCTACATTTCGACTGCCGCAACAAACACTATCGAAACTGCAAATCACGTACTTCAAAGGAGAGCAATTCAAAGTTGTAATTCGATGCAAAATATTTTGTATTATTATAAGTATATTATATTCTATTTCTATCTATTTTTATCTGATATTTTGCATCGAATTACAACTTTGAATTGCTCTCCTTTGAAGTACGTGATTTGCAGTTTCGATAGTGTTTGTTGCGGCAGTCGATTTATGTTCGTACGAGTCGTCAAAATGTAGGGAACAGCAGATTTTTTTTTTCGCGATTTCAGGTTTGGTCCCATAGTAAAAGTTGTTCATAATGATGAGTACAATGACCTCTTAAAAGGTTGTAGGTGTTTTACAAATAACCCTGTAAATCCTGTATATGTTTAAAACCTAGGCGTAATCTCTCTTGTCAGCGACAATCAATGAAAAACTTGTCATCAATTTAGATAAGTTAGAGGATTTTTTAACCCTTTGCACTCGAGGCCTTTTTCGCTTCCGAGAAATAGCAAGCCGAGACGATTTCGGCCAAACTCGGCAAACACTTTACAAGGTACTTTAAAAACATTTATAAACAAACAAACGTATACAAATAAAATTATTTATTTATTAATTTAAACTTTTTTCGCACAAAAGGTACATACAAAGGCGGACTTAATGCCTTATGCATTCTCTACCAGTCAACCAAGGGTGGTGAAGAGATTAGATTGGCAGGTGCTTTGGTTGAGCCGAACAATGATAAAAATAAAAAACTAGACAAATACATACTTAAAAAGGGAAATTCACCAGTTTATTCATTTATATGAAGAAAACAACAAACTTTGATAAATATTACACTCTTTTCTGTGACTGCGCAGCGTCGCTCGATTTAAGACTTCAACGCACTCGGGCGCCGCAGCAGCGCCGTTCGAGTTGACAATTCAAATCGGCCGGACGCCGCAGCAGCGCCGCTTGAGTGCAAAGAATTAACATATTGAGACAAATTAGAATGCGTATGGGAACATTCTTGAAAACAGCACGCGCTGCAAGATCAGCCGTGCGATTCTGTAACCATCTCACCATAAAAACTTGAGTGAAGTGAGTCGTCAATAGCACAGTAAATATACAGTAAAACATCTTCATACAAACGTGCCGCTCTCGGTTTGAATGTGTGCGTGCGCGCCGCGCGCCATGTCGGCACGCGATTTCACGCACACGCTAACATAATATATGGGGGAATAAGGTGGCGGCAGTGCGGGCTGTGCAGCGCGACTGTGAGCACGCGCGTACGCTACATGACCGCTTGCGTTCGTCAACTCTCGCCGGCGGCGGCCACTTACTCGTAAATTACGAGTATCATGACTTCAAAAAGGGGAAAAAAATATTGTAGTGTTTTCGGGTGCCTCAATAATGATTTCGCAAACCCGGACTTATCATTCTTCATACTTCCTACTCAGCCAGAAATGTAAGTACCTACTTATACTTAAATATTATTAGAAAATGTGGTATTGTATTGTTTATTTCACAGTTTATTTGCTTTATTAATAGCGTAGCCGAGTCGCATTTTTCTGAATACTATGTTTAGAGCTAAAGTTTATTTTAAGAAGTCTAGTTTTACTATAAAACAGAGGATTGAGTACGAAACATCGTTTAGGTAAACGTATTTGTCGCGTAGGTATAGTTGTAATAAGGGCAATTTCACAATAATTAATATTGCAAATTAATTACTTTTGAAATTATTATTTTTTCTATTGTCTGATGTGTTGTTCAATCCAAATATGGTTCCGGTAGTCTGACGATCGACTTATTTAGTCGAATACTTGTGTGTACATCGACTTATTAAGTTGATGCGCGTATCGTCGTCTAAAATGTAAACAAATTTCGTCAAAAATAATTCTATCCCGTTTATACTTGAGCATAGTGTATCCCGTTTATACTTGAGCTTGTTCGAAAATATTAACTAAAAGTAAAAGTGACAACCCTGGGTATCAACGCAAGAGTAGGCTAATAACTCGGCGGGCGGCCTTAGATAACCTACTGTATATTTATTTACTGTGTCAATAGTGTCAATCCCTAGCATCAGCATGACTCACAGCTCACTCTAAGCTCTCTTCACCTTAGTTATCACGGTGAGATTTTTCCAGAATCGACCGGCAGAACCCTAAAACTGATAAGAAAACACTTACCATATTGTCATGGTCAATCTTCCTCTGCTGGTTCTTGCGGCACACGGCAGCGGATGGCACAGGCCTTCGGGCCTCCCGTTGCTGCGCCGGAATGGACCCCTTCGCATTCCTGGCACTCAAGATCTTCGACAGCAGAATATGGTTGTGCCTCTCGATTTCTCGAAGACGCTCATTCGTAAAAGACATGTTAACTCTCCGAGATTTGGGGCCGGAAACTGACCTGGAATTCGAAATTTACATAGCATTTTTACTGTGCTACAGTTGTACCTAAATAAAATAGTTTTTCAGAAATTATGGATGGGTGTTGCATGGTATAGTACATAATTTTTAACTCACGAAGGGCGCGCTTTACTTGTGGTAACCAAGTGTACAAACACGCTGTGGCATGTGCGTAAGACGAGTAGGTATAGCGCCACAAACACGCACACACACACACTTCCGACTTCGCCATTGTTTTTAACGTTCCGAGAGCTCCTGCGTTTACACACAGCGTGTTTGTACACTTGGTAACCACAAGTAAAGCGCGCCCTTCGTGAGTTGAAAATACGTGCGCGTTGATTCGTGAGATAAAAACGCTGAAAATGTTTAAATGAATTCTACTGATTTAGTGGACTTTTCAACTATACGTATTTAGGGTTTTATGACTTTGATGTGACTTCGCCGTTGTAAAACACGACCGTGCGTCTTGTTTCTTCTATTTACGAACACTGACAAGGTTTAAATACTTACAGTTGACAAATGCAACAACTATACTTGATACGCTGTTGTCTATTGCATAGGTATACAAATACTGTGAAGAAGTTTTTTACACTTTTATAGGCACTGATCCAGAAAGACATTTGGAATCCCAGAAATGTAATGAAAATGAAACTGTCAATTGACACGTGCGGCTGTTATTAGTTCGAATGATATTCATGTATCATGTATCATTGGCGTTCTACGCACAGTTGGGTTGTGTGTACCTGATGGGCACGTGGGGCGGCGGAGGCGGCCGCCGCTGCTGTGGGTGCCGCCCGCTTGCACCAACCTGCTGCAGCACGCGCCGCTGACGCGTGCGCTGCGTACACTCAATACGGTGTCACAACAGATTGACTGCTTCAATTGTACTCTGAGTGAATTCACACGGGCCGCATTTTGTACTCTTGGTTGTTCTTGATAATTGTAAGTCTAATTATAAATAAAACTACACTATTGTATTAGGTATTTGGAGACTATGTTTGGTGGATATCAGAAGGTTGAAGAAAATACTCGTTGGTATATGAATGAAAAGATATATTTTTATAAATTAAAGCGACTTATATACTATTTACAATATATGACCTAACCAATAAAAACTTGTACATTAAATTAGTTCAGCGTTCACAAAAAAAATATCAAATAGAATTGACGCATTTTTATCCAATCACACGACAGCGGACTGTTGTCAAATATTTCCGCACGGTGTCGCCTGTGTGTTCGTGAGCGCGTCGCGGTGCGTGCGCGCCGAAGGCATAAATATAGGTAGCCTAGTAATCCGCGCTTCATTCCGAGGCGGCCACCATCGTGTGAAGATCGGTGTTAGCGAACTTATCGGGCGCGGCGAATAGAAGACAGGAAGACGCCGCGAACCGAAATTGGACAACCCTGGTGTTCCTGGAGAACACGATGTCGGCGTGTGGCATCTGCAGTCCTGTTTCTTTAACTGGTTGTCAAAGCGTGGTGTCAGTTCTTCTCAGTAGTCCTGATACTTCTGTTTCTTTAACTGGTTGTCAAAAACGTCGTAATGTGCTATGATGATTGCTGTGGCTACAGTACTCCCCCTCAAGCGAAGCGTACCGGCAGCTTGACGACGCGGCCCGAGCGTGTTGTTTTGCTGATAGTGGGCTGTGACGTCACGATGACCGTAGGTACTCGTGCTTGTTGCTTGGTTGGCGTGGTACTGGCCTTGGTTTGCTCGGTAACGGTAACGTTTCTTGGAGGTACGGTATTGGTAATGTTTCTTGGAGGTACGGTATTGGTAATGCTTCTTGGAGGCAGGGCTCGGAAACGTTATTCAAAATAACGTTTTTAAAACGTTTCTAACAGTTCTTTGTACAACATTTTGTTCGGAACTAAAACGAAATGAGAACGTTTTCAAAAACCGGTTTATTCCGCAGGACGCTGCCGCGCACGGCGTGCCGCTGCGGCGACAAGAATGAACTTGTTTACGTATCGTACCTATGTATTTATTTCATTATTTTCATTGCATGATTCATTCCGATGCGCTTCGTACCTACGTATTGATTGGGTTTGTGTTGCGATTTGCGACTCTTGCGAGTGATTAGTTAGTGGTACTTATTTCTTGCTCACAAAATGGGACGAAAGACTACTCGTACTCACAGAATAATAGTCACAGATAATAGTACTCGTGAAACGACGAAACTAAGCCGCGCGGCCGTGAAATACCAACTGAATGAAATTCATAATACATATTCGCAGAACTTTCGTATTAACCCACCCAAAAAAATTAAAAAAAAACGGTTAAAAACGTTTTATTAATCGAAAACGATTTATGTTTTGTTCTTCTTCAAAAACGTTATTTATAACGTTCCGTTTGAACGTAACCGAAACAAATCGTTTCTTAGGTATTTAAGACGAAACCGTTTCGAAAAATATACCGGTATCCGAGCCCTGCTTGGAGGTACGGTATTGATATACTCTGCTATGACGTATGCTGGCTTCAGTCGATCGATCGAAATGTTAGCTTGACGATTCGGTAGCTGTATAGTATACGTCTTGTCTGTGCGGCTTATAACACGGTAAGGGCCTTCGTAGGGGGTCTGAAGTGGTTTTTTTACTGCATCTGTCCGGATAAACACGTGGCTGCACTTGAGTAAATCTTGATGCACGAACACACTTTTATTGTTGCTATGATGCTCGGCGACGGGTTGCGGTTTGTTTGCTTGAATAATATCACGAAGTTTTTCAACGTAGGTATAATCCATTGCAGGTGTGTAGGTACTTGTAAAGAAATCCCCTGGTAGACGTAGGTTGTACCCGTAGGTAAGTTCGGCGGCGCTCACGCCGGTGTCGGTGCGCAGTGCGGCTCGTAAACCAAGTAGTACTGTAGGTAGCTCGTTGATCCATGTACTTGCGTCGGATAGTTTTGCGCGTAATGAAGTTTTGAGCGAGCGATGCCACCGTTCGACCATTCCGTTGCTTTGAGGGTGATACGGTGTGGTGCGATTTTTCTTGATTCCCATTTGTTTCATTAGATTTTGAAATAACTCGCTCTCGAACTGGCGACCTTGGTCGCTTGTTAGTGTAGTCGGGCATCCGAATCTTGCTATCCAACGTTGGTAGACGATATCGGCTATTCGAACAGCTGATATTTCGTCGGTAGGGATTGCTTCGGGCCACTTTGTTAGTCGGTCGATCATTGTTACTAAGTAACGATGGCCTTGAGCTGTTGTAGGTAGCGGTCCGACAATGTCGACGTGTACGTGTTGAAAACGATCGCTTGGCGGGAAAGATGAGATGTTCGAGGATGTGTGACGTTGTATTTTGCTTTTCTGGCACTGTATACAGGTTCGAGTCCAACGGCTGATGTCTGCGTTCATTGATGGCCAGAAGTATTTTTGTGTTGCAAGTTTGCGAGTCGTGCGCGTACCAGGATGACTGATGTTGTGCACGCTGTTAAAAACTTCTTGTCTGTGATCCTCTGGTATATACGGGCGTATATATGGTGTAGATGTTTCGCAGTATAATTCGACGTCTGTGTTTGGTATTATTATTTTCTTGAGATTGATGTTGTTTTCTTGCAGTAATTGTTCAATGTTGCCGTCCTTTTCTTGCGCGTTGGCTATGTCCTTGAAGTTTATCGCAGATGGGCATGAGATTGTTTCTATGCGGCTGAGTGTGTCGGCGACTATGTTTTGTTTACCGCTCACGTGACGTATGTCTGTGGTAAATTCGCTGATAAACAAAAGTTGCCTCGTTCGTCTCGGTGTTTCTGTATTCGATTGTGTTTTGGTCATTACTCATTACGAATGTTAGCGGCTTGTGATCCGTAAATATGATGAGGTGGCGTCCTTCGAATGTCTTGCGAAAATGTTTGACTGCCATGTAGGTTGCGAGTAGCTCTCGGTCGTAGGTGGAATACTTCTTTTGCGCGTCACTGAATTTTTTGGAATAATATCCGAGCGGTTGCCATGTTTCATTTACGTATTGTTGTAGCACGGCGCCAGCTGAGTTGTCGGATGCGTCGCAGAATAAAGCAAGTGGAGCATGATGTGATGGGTGGGCGAGTAAAGTTGCTTGTATGATGCTAGCTTTACATTGCTGGAATGCTTGAGTTGCTTCGTCGGTCCACGTGATCTGAGTTTTGTCCCTCTTCTTGACGTTATGTAGGTATGCGTTCAATGGCGCTTGAAGAGATGCGGCGTTTGGTATATGTTCGCGATAGAAGTTGATCATACCAAGAAATCTTCTTAGCTCTTCGATGGTAGTCGGCTTGGGATAGTTGGTGATAACTTGGATTTTATGTTCCGGTGGTTTGATGCCTTCTGATGATACGGTGTATCCTAGGAATTGAACTTCTGGTTGTCCTAGGTTGCATTTGGCGGGGTTAATAGTGATGCCATTATCTTCTAATCTCTTGAGCACGATATGAAGGTGTTCTCGGTGTTGAGCTTCGCTTTCTGATGCCAATAATAAATCGTCGATGAATGGGAAAACACAATCCAATCCTCGTAGTACTTCATGGATGTATCGTTGAAACGTTTGTCCCGCGTTTTTCAAACCAGGGCACATACGTGGGAATTCAAATAATCCCATTGGGGTGATGATAGCCGTCTTCTCAGTGTCTTCTTCTCTTACGCTCAGTTGTTGGTATGCTCGGTTGAGGTCAATTGTAGAGAAGATAGTTTTCCCGGATAAGTGATGAGTAAAATCTTTGATGCGTGGGACGGGGTAGCGATCTGGTATAGTGATGGAGTTAAGTCGGCGATAGTCACCACAAACTCTAATATCGCCATTCTTCTTGGGGACGATGTGCAGAGGTGATGACCATGGGCTTTTGCTAGGTCTGCATAGTCCTTGTTCGATCATGTTTTCGAATTCTTTCTTGACTATTTCGAAACGATGCGGTGGAATTGGTCGAGCGCGGCAGTGTATGGGTGGTCCTCGAGTTTCGATATAATGTTGCACGTTGATGTTGGTGTTCAGTTGCATCGATGTCAATCTTGTTATGCCGGGATATTGAGCTAGGATGTCGTGGTATGATTGCGACTTGTCGATGCTGCGTACGGTAGGCACGTTCGATACTCGTACTGGGGCGTTTACTTTTAGGCTCGTAACACCGTCGATTAGTTTTCGGTTTTTCAAGTCTACGATGAGTTGATGGTGCTTGAGGAAGTCGGCTCCGAGTATTGGCTTTGAAACGTCAGCTACGATGAATTTCCATTTGTAAGGGCGTCGTAGATTGAAATCGAGAGATAATGTTTTCTCGCCGTATGTAGCTATTTTAGTGTTGTTCGCAGCGTACAGTTGAAATGGTAGCGGCGTTTCTACTCGACCCTTTTTTCTCGGTAGCACGGATATGTTAGCTCCAGTGTCGACTAAGAATGATAGTTTCGAGTTTTTGTCGGTGATGTATAGGCGGTGTGAAATTTCTTGAACGCCGGTGTCCGCCTCTGCCAACGTTCTGTCTAGTTTTCCGTATTTTGTTTCTTGAATGAGCAAGGCGATGTGCAGCGTCTAGCCTGATCTTTGAACCGTCGGTGATAGTAGCAGAATGGTGATGGCGATGATTCTCGAGTGCGTGATCGTGATGTGTTACGGCGACGAGATGGGTAGCGGCTGCGACGATGGTCGTTGTTGTATGATGGTCTTGATTTAAGCTCTGCTATTTCAAGCGATAGTTTTCTCATTTCGCTGATGAGGAACTGTGTATCTGCTTGCAGTGCGGATGATGCGAGTGGTGCGGGTGACTGCACGGCTGCGACTTCTGTTGATGCAGTCTGTTCCATCATTTTGTCGGCAAGTAGCGCGAGTTCTTCGAGTGCCGTTTTGGTGCTGAATGATTCGCTGACTGCGAGGACTGAGCGGACGTGTGATGGGAGGTGGTTAGTCCACATGAGACGCAGTGTGGTGTCAGGAACTTTGTCTCTGGCAAGGTTTCGCATGCGGCGGAGTAGTTGGGTCGGCTTTTGATCTCCGAGTTCCATCTCGGACAGCAATTTCTGGAACTGGCGGCTGTCAGATTCCTCGTAGGCGGATATGAGTCTTTCTTTGATGGCTTTGTACTGGTCCGTCTCCGGTGGATTGTAAAGTAGATCCATGATCTGCTCGATGTCTTGTCGCTCCAGTTGTGCTATGACCATCTGGGCGAGCTGTGCTTGGCCTTTCTTGAGATCGTGGGTTGCAGCCTCGAAGCTAATAAACCAGAGTCGTGGTCGATCACGCCAGAATGGTGGAATGCGCATGGTGAGAGAGATGCCGGCAGCTTCAGCCTTCGTCAGGGTGTGCAATGTTGATGAGCTTGAGCTTGACTGTTCTTCCGTTGAGCAGGGATTCGACATCTTGAAATGGGCGAGAGATGTTGATTCTTCTTCTGCGTTTGACTATATTTCTTCAGGTGTGTTTAGTTCGGGGTCACCACTTTGGAGACTATGTTTGGTGGATATCAGAAGGTTGAAGAAAATACTCGTTGGTATATGAATGAAAAGATATATTTTTATAAATTAAAGCGACTTATATACTATTTACAATATATGACCTAACCAATAAAAACTTGTACATTAAATTAGTTCAGCGTTCACAAAAAAAAATATCAAATAGAATTGACGCATTTTTATCCAATCACACGACAGCGGACTGTTGTCAAATATTTCCGCACGGTGTCGCCTGTGTGTTCGTGAGCGCGTCGCGGTGCGTGCGCGCCGAAGGCATAAATATAGGTAGCCTAGTAATCCGCGCTTCATTCCGAGGCGGCCACCATCGTGTGAAGATCGGTGTTAGCGAACTTATCGGGCGCGGCGAATAGAAGACAGGAAGACGCCGCGAACCGAAATTGGACAACCCTGGTGTTCCTGGAGAACACGATGTCGGCGTGTGGCATCTGCAGTCCTGTTTCTTTAACTGGTTGTCAAAGCGTGGTGTCAGTTCTTCTCAGTAGTCCTGATACTTCTGTTTCTTTAACTGGTTGTCAAAAACGTGGTAATGTGCTATGATGATTGCTGTGGCTACAGGTAAGTAAGCCTGTGATGATAGTGTGTGTGAAATAAATAAATAAATAAATCATTCGAAATAATAACAGCCGCACGGGTCGATCGATGGTTAAGCTACGCTTGCTGCGGTCGGTTCGTGGATAGGTGACCATCCATAACATATCGATACCCTCCGTGCCTCGGAAAGAACGTTAAGACGTTGGTATCGGCTGTCGTTCTTTGAGTTGTTACAGGTAGTCAGAAGACAAGACCACCCGTCTTACCAAGGGGTATCGTGTTACCAAGTAACTAGGTTGTGGAGGTCAGATAGGCAGTCGCTCTATGTAAAATTCTGGTATTCAGCTGCATTTGGTTAGGCTGGAAACCGATTCCAATCCAGATCCCCGACTGTTTGTCATAGCAAGTGCCAATGTTGGCAAAAAAAAAAAACAAGTACCTAAAACTTACCCGAAACTAGTAGATCTCCCGGACATAGAACCTAGCGGTTTACTTGTAACAGAAGAATGACTTTTGGATAATTTAACGGAAGACCTTGCAGTAGGCTCTCGACTCGTATCAGTCGACTTCGGTAAAGACTTCACAGAATCAATAGACTCTTCTACGTCACTAATCTTAACCTCATCCTCACTTTTATCCTCTTCAAATTCATCAGAATAAGCGTCCTCCTCATTGTAAGCTTCAGAAACTTCATTTTCGGACTCGGAGCCTTCGTAGACGCACGATTCAACGCATATGTTAGGTCTTTTGACTCCGTCGACTATACAGCCCATTTCGGAGAGGTCTTTCGAGAGCTCATCAACCTCGTTGTTATTCTCCTCCTTGTAGCGTTTTGATTTCATCTGTTTACAGTCTCCGGATGAAAATTCGGTGTCGATGTAAGTCAGTTTTACGTTTTTCTCTCGGTGTGCCATTGCGGAAGCGTGCAAGTACCGTGGGCTGCTAAAAACAGGAATTAGCTTACCTACAGGTGCTCGTTTGTTTACCTACGTAGCGAAAAATTGTGTGCCTGTGTAGTGGTACTACCTAATTACTAAATCAACCTTGATGGTCTTAGTCTAGTCCAGACGTAAATATTTACGCTTTAGTATGGTAATGTTTGGCGTTTGCGAACGTAACAAGACCACAAAGTGTCTGAGTAGTTTCCGCTGTGGTGTAGAGTATTTTTATGTGTCACGTTCACTTGTGAAAATAGATAATAAGCCCATAAATAACTTGTAGACCATGCAGTCAGGTGGTACTGCATGGTTTATTAGTGCTTCTTGGTATAGATAGCCTGACTGGCTGTCATGTCAAGGACAGGTGCTGGAGGTAAAGTTAGGAATTCAATTTAACAACTAAATCTACTTTGCCTAATTTATGCACAGATGTTAAAAATACATATAAGAAATAAAGTAACGTACCACGTGTGAAACGTGGAACTGTCAATCACAATATCCAACGAATCTGCAAGCTCCTACCAATAAACTCACAGCAAATGGATTATCTACTAGTTACTGCTCTATTTAATATTAAAGTTTTAATTACCAAAACTCTGATTACTTTCAATAAATTACTTAGAAATTGTTTACAACGAAGCGCTAATACGAAATAAATAATTATTGTAAATGAAAATGAAGCTCTGAAAACAACAACAATAGACTTTGTGTCAAAATTATCTTGTTTTAGAATCTTACAAATGTCGTTTCAAAGACCATAAACTGCCAGTGTATTGTCCTCTTTTCTTTCACTATAAACTCTTTCTTGTATTAAACCTTTATTCGGGAAATACTTCAATAAAATGAAAACTGTAGAAAATCGATTACCCTCTTAGCAACACCTAAACAAAGTCGCGCGGTTTGGTTGCTGAGTTTGCGTTCCGTTTCCATGGTAGTGGAACGATTCCGGTGTACGTTGCTAATGTTTCGGATGAAAACCTGCCAGGCTTGTTTATATTGCAAAACTATAAAACGATCTTTTTGAATTCACATCAATGAAAAGTCTATTATTTAAGATAGTGACTATTAATAATCACGCCTTGAAATGACAGTTTATAATTTATATCGAGTCGAGAATATCATCTGTTTTTCGGTCGATGTTGACATTTCGTGTGATCCGTTCACTCACTCATTCACATAAAAAGTACCTTTGGTTTTGGATGTGAGAATTCGTGTGTGCGATAATGATTTTTTGATAAATTCCGTGTTAATTAGTTAGAATATAACAAATTGATCATCAAAAATGGTGACTATAATAAAGAACCAACTACTAAAACATCTATCGAGGTAAGTGCACCCTTTAGTTTTGTGGAATTCGTCTCTTATTCTATAGATTTATTCCTGTGATATTAATTTAATTAATTTTCAGCGATTAGAGCTTACAAAACTTTGGTTTAACGTGTACGCAATTTAGATATGCTTTCAATGTATGAAACAAACGTAATTAACTTGGCACACATGCGTTTCTTTGTTTGATTTATTTATGTATTGTTATCTTAACTACCTACCTAGGTATTCAAAAATGTTTTGTGCAAGCCGTAAAATTTTAAAGAACACACTTATCAGTTATATTACTTGCTCTGTTAGTTGCTGTAAATAAGCCCAAGTAGAATGAAAAAAATAGCTGTACACTTAGAACATATTCCATAATTATTACATAGTCAAAATAGGTAAAAATTAATTCATAATAGTTTCGAGTCGTAAATGCGCGACTATCTGACGTGTAAAGTTATCAGTCGGTCAAATTCGTCAGTTGTGATCATGTTGTTGAACTATAGTTAATTAGGCATCTGTTTCAAGGGGAATGCAAGACCTTGGAAAATTCATGAAACATCTTGTTAGCATTATTCTGTAATGTACCGTACCTGTTTCCATTTATTATATTAGTTTTCCTTATAGAAAATTAATTATTAGAGAACCCTATTTTATTATTTTCTCATTCTCTTTATGAATTGCCTAAATGAAGTATCAGGAATATCAGGATGCAATATCTAAATGATAAATGATAAATGATAAATGATAAATGATTTATTTTCTGTAAGTAGGTTTGTACAAACACTTTTACATGTCAATCACATTTTTTTTTTAAACTAGATGAGGTCGGCGTTTCCTATCTGACTACTCTGAGAAGAAAGGCCGAAACAAACTCAGAGGTCACAGTCTCTTTTAAAGTCCAGACATAATCTTGGTCAGATCATGTGAAGACCATGTAGATTGGTGTCTGAAATGGTCTTTTGAGTAAAGAATCTACTTTACAAATATTTGTTTATGGTTCAATAGAAATATATACATAAGGTAGAAAAGTTTTCCCAAAGCGCTCACTATTGAGAATTACATTAAAATTAATAGCATTAAAATATTACAGTCAAATTATTCAGTTTGTAATAATAGAGTAATACTTTAAAATTAATTGTAATAAGTTGAGTAAAAAAAAAAAACATATTCTAATTTCTTGAATAATGCATATTATATTATGAATCAGGCTTCTTATTTTCTGAATGATGACACCTATTATAATAGAATAGGTAACAAACACTATTTCATGCATATTTATTGTAGATTGGGGATTAAACGGAAAACTAGTAAAAAAACAACATTGTTTACAATAACAATAATTCATTTGACAGGCCTGTTGGTCTAGTGGTCAGTGGCCCTGACTGCTATGCCCAAGGTCGTGGGTTCAATTCCCACCTAGGACAAATAATGTTTGTGTGATGAGCATGATCATTTGTTCTTTGTCTGGGTGTAATTTATCTATAATATGTATGTATTTAGAAATATATATATGTATGTTTATCAGTTGTCTAGTACTCATAGCACAAGCTCTGCTTAGTTTGGGACTAGATGGCGTTGTGTGAAAGTTGTGGAATATTATTATTATTATTATTTTTAACACATTTTGTTTGCTTAGCAACACATGTGGTTCAGTATATTTATTATATTTGTTTAGTTAGTTATAAAATATCTTTAATTAATTATTTATTCTACCAATTCAGGCCATGAGAGCCAGAGTGGTCTGACTGTATTTTTTTCAATACGGATTATATTTGAAAAACTGCTCTAAACGGTAAAAGTCATAGTGCCACAGTGGGTTAAAAATAAAAAAGAATATTACATATTAAGAGACTTGGGCAGCAAAGAATGATAAAATATATTTATTTACTAAAGTTACAATGATTTGAAATCAGGGCTTCTGTTTTTTCCTTACTACTGAAAGTTAGCCCACTCTCATGGCCTAAAACAGCATACACAGCTCCAAAAATACTGAGAGTATATGATGCTGTAATTTAGTTATATGCTTATCTTTACCAGCTAGCTGTCTAACCAAAATGATAACATAAATAAACATGCTGTCCTCATATGATTAACTATACAACTTGCACCCTAAATGCTTAATACACTTTCAATCGGAATCTGAATGATTTTGAAGGATATTTTATGTGACCAATCTTTTAAGGGAGGCGCCACTGTCGCATGCACTCCGCACTCTCAACCTCATAGCTAGTGATACGGACCTTTTCGTTTGTTCTCTGAGTGAGTTCACAAAGAATGCATTGTTTGAAATAAGTTACAAAATTTAATTATAGTAATGAATTACTAATAAGTTAGGATAAGCATTTAGATATGTACATACACTATCACAATAGGTTTCCCTGTAAGGATAGATGTAATTTGGAAATAAATAAATAAATATGTTTGAAAAATTTGTCTGCTCAACAATGTTAATAACGTAATGAATGTTTTTAAACTGTCAAAATGAAAGCCATCCGTACTGTTAGCGTGTTACACAATTACTTCTCAGAAAAGCAGCATCTTCCAAGAAAGCAATGATATTATTTTTCTGTCAACAGCGATAGGCAGCAGCTGTTCCTTACTTCATCTTTGTAGGATCCAGTTCATATTATTTGTTTAAATCTGACTCAGTATTCATCATCGTCATCATCAATATTTTCATGCCCTTATACTAATTTATGGGGGGTTGGCGCTACATGTAGTCTTCTTTCTTAGTTCCAGTATTCCTATTGGACTTAAACTCCTTTAGATAGGCCAGCAATGATTTTTACTTCAATCTATAAACATTTTTGCTAACCCGTAACCACCTACCACCGGTCCCCGAGACCGAAATAACAACTAGCAAATAAAGGCTAACTTTATATCGTAAAAAAAATAGACTAGTATCGTTAACCCGGGAGAAAAGAGAGGAATACGTTGGTATAGAATGAACTCCAACAACCACTTACCCGCGTGTCCTTTTAAAAAGAAACAGGTACACTGCTTCGCAGAATAGGCACTTTGGTTTCTCATTATTCTGTTATCATTATAAACTGTATGAATAATAAAACATGGAAGATGATGAAGTGTTGAAGTTGAATTATTCATAAATACAGTTTGCAATGTAATGTAGTACTTCAAAGAATATTGAATTTATTTTGTAATATCTGGAAATTCATATTTAAATTATATTTGGAATTATTTGATGTAAAGATTTTGGTTCTTGATAACATTTATTTATTTTTAATAAACTTGTCCTGTTTAAAAAGACACTTCTAAACAAAATAATATCAAAATGGCCGTTTTTACCCTCCTGCTGGGCAAAATCCTAACTCACATAATTACTTTTATAAGGGTTTGTGGGTAAATCATTATTTTTATTATAATGTTAGGCTGCCGTGTCCCACTTCTGGTCAAAGGCCTCCCTACACTTCTTCCATCTTTCGCGAGCACGCGCGTCCTCCATCCAGTTTTGACAGAACCCCTCCAGTTCTTCCCCCATCTCCTACGTGGTCTACCGCGACCCCACATCATTGATGTTCGTGTTTTTAGAGAAGATTCCCGTTCTAAAACAAAACTCGTTTCTCCACCCCCCAGGTTCACAAAGAATCTGTCACCAGA
The DNA here is from genome assembly GCA_949629135.1 of Eremobia ochroleuca. Taxonomy (NCBI): domain Eukaryota; kingdom Metazoa; phylum Arthropoda; class Insecta; order Lepidoptera; family Noctuidae; genus Eremobia; species Eremobia ochroleuca. The sequence continues at coordinate 7,431,016 of OX451385.1, read as the reverse complement.
ACAGATCTCCCTCTCAGCGCTGCGAGGGTCCGGTGAGCTTCAAGACTTGACCTTGGACGAAGAGCTTCTGACTGACCTCCTGGAGCTGCCCGGATGGGTCAGGCTCACGTCTGCCAAGTGCAACCGAGCTTCCTTCAGGATACAATGGACCAAGCTGAAGACTGTCCCTATTGTGCTGGTAAGTTTGACAGATCATTTTCCATTTACAAGTACCCCAGACACGGGCACGTCTAGGTCGTTAGCACTAGGTCCTAGACTTACGAGTTGTAGGTCATGGGTTCGACCCAAGGTAGGCGCTTTGCTTTGTGTCATTTATTGTATCGCCACTGCTCTCAAAACGGTGGAGGATAACATCGTCAGGAAACCTTCATGTTCTAAAACCAAAATTTCGAAGACATGTGACATCTACCAAACCGAACTGGGCGCGCGTGCTGGCTTACAGTCCACTTAGGGCCCTTTCGCACGGCTCGATCCCATGAATTTTAGGTTTTTTTTTTTTTTAATAACCGAGTTGAGAGTAGTTGTGTCCCCGTTGTAAAGGCCGCGACTCAGAAGTTGCAGGTTGTATGTTCAAACCAAGACAGGCAGGCGCTTTACTATGTGCAAATTATTTCATCACCACTGCTCTCAAAACGGTGTTGGAAAACATCGTGAGGAAACCGGCATGTCCTAGACCCAAAAAATCGAAGACATGCGACATCTACCAACCCGTACTGGGCACGAGTGGTGAATTACGGCCCACTCCTTCTCACAGAGAGGAGGCCTGTGTCCCAGCAGTTGGAACATTATAGGCGGAATATGTGAACCGAAATCATGGAGAAACTCGTATCAAAATACGTTGTGTAGTTTAGAAGAACAACGCGATCACACAGAGAGACTCGAAAATTGACATTAATTTGTATAAATATACAACGTGTAACGTTAAATGCGCAAAACCTCAGATACCCCAACTGATTTTTAATTAAATTGACCTATTTCACAGAGAAAATACTTAAGTCATTAAAAAAATTGTAAAGGTTTTATGTGCTGTTTTAGTTGTACTGGCCATTCTGATCGTTTCTTGCGTCTGCGACGACGCTTTATCGAGGGAGGAGTCGCCACCGGGCCGCTGCGCCGCGCTGACATTGGCTTGCTTGACCTATTAATAAATAGACTCAGCAACGTTTTTAATGAAGATTTTTTGAAAAATGTGACCCATATTAAAAATTGGTTCAATTGATTCTGCTCGTTATTCTGATCAAACTATTTTCAGGTTTTGCGCATTTAACGTTACACGTTGTATGTAGATACTTTAATGTACACCAAATAATACAACACAAACAAACATTTGTAAAACTAGTAAGTATTGAAAATTGATTATAATAAGAACAGCAGCAGTGGTCAGATAGTTGAACATATATTCGTGGTCCATATTTTTATGTGCAAGTGACAAGTATAAAACATAAACAACTCGTAACTATGAATATTTAAAATCAGACAGACATGTGTAAATAGGATTATACACAAGCCAGTGGCATACAATATGCGACCTCCAATACGCCCCCTTAATCTATTACACATGCGTATGATCCCATCTGTACTTGTCAGTACTCGGTACATAAAACTAATTAAATTACTAACACTTCTGTGTCCGTCTGTACTACGCTGTACCCAAAAGTAGAGTACAAAAACAGAAGAAATCTAACAAAATAAGGCATGCATAACGAAATAAAATTTAGAAAAAATTATCTATTACACAAAACACTATTAAAAAAACATAACACATCAAAACATCTAACTAGTCATTCGCCCTCTTAATAGAATAATTTGACATGGATAAATCCTTTAAAAATTCTCTAAGCTTCGGGCTGTGAACACTTTTAGTTAAAATGTCCGCTATCATCTTATCAGTTGACATGTACCTTATTTCAACTTTGTTATCCAGTACACACTCACGAATAAAATGATACTTGATGTCTATGTGCTTTGTTCTATTATGCATCATTTTGTTAGCTGCAATTTTATGCGCCGACTGATTGTCATTATAAATTACTACCGCTTTACTATCCACAGCTGTCAAACTGCTCAGTAAACTACGTAAATAAAGAGCTTCCTTCGAAGCTTGACTCAATCCTATGTACTCTGCCTCTGTGGAGGACAAGGATACTGTCGCTTGCTTCCTACTCTCCCATGACACAATATTTTTACCTAGTCTGAAAATTAACCCCGTAAAAGACTTCCTATCAAGTGCCCCTCCCCAATCTGCATCAACGTAGCCTCGTAAGTCTAAATCTCCTGACTTCCTAAAAGTAAGACAAAGGTTAGACGTACCCTTCAAATACCTTAAGATCCGTTTCGCACATTTAAAGTGTATTTCGTCATAACACGAATTAAATTGTGAAAGCACACTTACCGCATGTGCTATGTCTGGTCGCGTATTACAGGCTAAATAGTTTAGACACCCTATTAAGCTTTGATATGGCAGATTGCTATGGGAATTTGTCGATCTTTCTAATTTCATACCGACTTCCATTGGGGTCGAAACTGGTTTGGCGTCTGTCATGTTGAAGTCATTCAAAATATCTAAAATGAACTGTTGCTGATCTAGACAAATTACATCTTTATCTCTTCTCAGCCTCATGCCTAAAACATGCCTAGCCGCGCCTAAATCTTTCACTTTAAACTTGTCAAGCAAATCGGTTTTTAATTTTTGCTTTTCTTGTTCACAATTTCCAAAAATAAAAAGGTCATCTACGTAAATAACGACAATTAACTTCTTATTGTTTTTAAGCTGCTTTTGATACAAACACGGTTCTATTTTTGATTGCACAAAACCTAAATTCAACATTTCTTTGTCTAATTCCTTGAACCAAGCATTCGAAGCTTGTTTCAATCCATACAAAGAACGCTGCAGCTTACATACTCTGGTTTCTTGACCTTTGACTACTGCTCCTTTCGGTTGGAGCATGTAAATATCCTCTTTAATCTTACCATATAAAAACGCGGTCGTGATGTCCCACTGGTCAATAAACCAACCGTATTCAACAGCTAGCGAGAACAATAATCGTAGCGTGGAGCTTCTAACTACAGGAGAATAAGTCTCAGTATAGTCTACACCACATACCTGTGTGAACCCTTTCGCTACTAGTCTAGCCTTGTACTTCGTTACCTTGCCATCGCTATCTCTTTTGATTTTGAACACCCATTTGCACTGGATAGGCTTCTTATCAGCTGGAAGATCCACCAACGTCCAAGTTTGGTTCTCTCTTAGTGACATAAGTTCATCATCTATCGCTTTTTGCCATAAGTCACTATCGGGTCTCGCCAACGCTTCATTAATATTCAATGGATCACCATCAAGAGTGCTCTCCTTGGCATACATAACATTGCATCCGTACCGATCAACTTGTCTGCGTTCTCTTAAAGGATACCTTCTTTCTGATTCAGGTATTATCACTTCCTCTTCAGTCAATACGTCGTCAGGTACTTGCTCTGTTAGTACTGGTTCAGGTCCTATCTCCTCCGATACTTCTATGTTCTCTTCTACAGCATCACGGTACGCATCATCGTGAGTCTCCAAGAGTTCTGATCTGTTTGTTGATCTGTTTGTTAAACTGGAAGGAACAGAATCTGTATTCAGGTTTATGATCACTTCCGACTCTTTCACGTTTTCTTTCTGAAGAAAAACGTTTTCCAGAAATTTGACATCTCTTGCAGTTGTCACTTCACCTGTCTTAGGATTCATCAGACGATAACCCTTCTGATTATCTGGATATCCAATAAAAATCATCGGTTCCGTCTTCATATCCAGTTTACGTCTCTTTTGTTTTGGTATCAATCTATACGCCAAACAACCAAAGATTTTCAGATGACTTACATCCACATCTTTTCCAGTCCAAACCTTCTCTGGTACTGCATTATTCAATGCTTTCGTGGGGCTTCTGTTTTTTAAGTAAACAACAGTATTAACAGCCTCGGCCCAATACTTCTTGCTCAAGTTCGATTCTGACAGTAATGTTCTGGCCTTTTCTATTATAGTCCGATTCGCTCTTTCTGCAACAGAATTTTGTTCCGGCGTGTACGGTACAGTCGTCTGGTGTTTTATACCTGCAGACTTCAAAAAAGATTTAAATTTACCATTACAGTACTCTGCGCCGTTGTCAGATCTCAGACATTTAATAGATTTACTAGTCTCATTCTCGACTTCCGCCTTGTATTCACGGAACTTCTCAAAAGTTTCGCTTTTGTTCTTCAAAAAATAAACATGCGTCTTCCGAGTATAATCGTCGATAAATAGAAGAACATACCTCGAACCACTGAACGACGGCTCCTCGATTGGTCCACAAACATCGCTAAAAACCAACTGTAAGACCTCGTTTGCTCTCGTACCTTGGTTTTTAAAAGGACTTTTGCATGTCTTTCCTTCAACACATGGAATACACGGCTCGCATAAATCAGTACTCTTGAATTCCATACCACTTACTAAAACTTTCATTTTATTCATATAATTACGCGATAAATGAGCTAATCTTTTATGCCAAATGTTCGAAATATTTTCATTTTGTTTTGACAATGTCACATTCACGACGTTATTTTTCTTTTCTGTCAATTCATAAATTCCGTCGACCTCTTCACATGTTGCAACCATTCGATTCTTATTTTGAATGATGCAACCTCCTTTGTCAAAATTCATGGAATATTTTTTCTTGGTCAAATCGCTCACCGAAATTAGGTTCATGGATAAATCAGGAACATGTAAAACGTTTTCTAAAATTAATTTTTCGTTTTCGCTGACTTGTGGCTCAGCATTTCCTCGTCCTTTAACCAACAATTTCTCGCCGTTTGCTACTGCAATCTTCATGTTACCTTTTTCAGGTGTATAAGACAACAATTTGTTTTTATCGTGGGTCATATGATTTGAGCACCCACTGTCTAAATACCACTTGTCTTTGTTTATCGCCTCCTTTGTATTCAGGCAGATATTCGCGGTTTTGATCCGCTCCTTGCATTCGGACGCCTTGTGGCCTTGCTTGTGGCACTTATAACACTTGTAGACAAACTTCTGCTTACGATCGTTAGTTTTAATATTAGATCTTGCATCGTTCTGTACTTTACGTGTAACTAAGGCTTGTTCGTACTCTGTGTTCAACTTACTTTGTCTACTTCCTTCTTGTAACAATTTCATTTTAATTTGCTCTAACGTGATCTCTTTTCCACTATTATCTACAGCCATTATAAGAGGGCTGTAATCAGCAGTCAACCCACCCAGCAAAATCGATATGATCCAATCATCAGGGATTTGAGCATCAATATCGGACAATTGTTGTGTCAGGAATGTAATTTTGGATATAAAGCTTTCCATAGAATCGAAATTCTGTAACTTACAGTTGAAAAGCTCTCGCTGAATATGTATGCGTCTTCCCCAACCTTTGTCTTCATACGCTTTCTGTAAGCTGTTCCAGGCTTCTTTCGCAGTCTTCGCATTGTAGACGTGGGTAAAGCACTCTGGTTCTAACAACAAGCATATTGTCGTTCGTGCCTGCCGGTCTACGTCAGCATTTACTACATCTGTAGAAATTACTCCCCACCAGTTTTTATTCTCCAAGTAATTTCGCACCAAGAATTTCCAGTTTGGGTAGTCGGACGATCCTTTCAGCTTCTTTATTCCACTTATGCCACCTTCAGCAGACATAATTGAAATTTCGTAAATTTCACACTTATCGTACTCAATTAATATTAAAACCACTCAACTTATTATGCTCTAGCACTATCAGAGCATGCAAAAGGGCAATAACTTATTAACCTTTTATTCTGGGCCCATAACATATTGAAAATTGATTATAATAAGAACAGCAGCAGTGGTCAGATAGTTGAACATATATTCGTGGTCCATATTTTTATGTGCAAGTGACAAGTATAAAACTTAAACAACTCGTAACTATGAATATTTAAAATCAGACAGACATGTGTAAATAGGATTATACACAAGCCAGTGGCATACAATATGCGACCTCCAATAGTAAGTACCTTTACAATGAGCAGAGCAGTCCTATCTCAGAAGGTGATATCTTACAGACAACCTTTGGACAGGCCTTGGATGGACTGAAAGAAAGGATACAATCCAATTTTAACAAATTACGCATTATAAAACCACTAAGTATAAATACGACCGGTCCTTGTTATTTTCATGTAAATGAAGTGCGGGCAAAATATTCAGATTATTATTCCAAGTTTATGAATGAAGTGGTCTGAATTTTAATGCGCACGGAGATGAGCTGTGGGTTTACTCTCGTTTCTGATTTCCACTTACAAAAATATTACCCAGCATCTTAGTACCGCTCATTATTAAACATTAGATTTGTCGAGACTTGGGCCACGTGTTGGTCGGTAACTATTCCACGGCAACTTACTTCCGAGATAAAAGTATCCTATGTCCTCACTCAGATCAGGGTCTACCTGTATACCAAATTTCATCCAAATCCGTTCAGCCGTTTTTGCGCCAATCCGGAACATACACACAGAGAAACGAACAAAAATTATTCGTTACTATTTTATTATAAGTATGGATCATCATCTGCCTAGCCTTTTCCCAACTACGTTAGGGTCGGCTTCCAGTCTAACCGGATGCAGCTCAGTACCAGTATTTTACATGGAGCGACTGCCTATCTGACCTCCACAACCCAGTATCTAGGTAATACGATAGCCCTTGGTAAGACTGGTTGTCAGACTTTCGGGCTACTGACGACCCGTAACGACTGTCAAAGATTCACGAACGACAGCCGGGACCAACAGCTTAACGTGCTTTCCGAGGCCCGAAGGGGTCTTGGTACGTGAAGATGTTCACCCATCCACGGAAAAACCGCGGCAAGCGTAGCTTAACCTGATCGATCGACCCGTGCAGCTGTTAATACTTAGCCACAAGCCCCTTTTATTATAAGTATGGATATGGATTAATTGTTGAACTAACTGAACGATCACACATGAAACACGTTATTATTGAATGGTCTATTTAGTCAACTTTCATTTGTGATAGTCAGTAATCAAATATACTTGCAATATCTAACAGTATTCGTTTTCATAATATAACATCTATGTATAAAGTGGTAAACATTTCTCTTTGTATAGTAACTTTACTATCGGATGTATCGGTGAACTTTTGCTCTATCATAACTTGGCACTCCATGTTAAATTGTTTCCCAATAACTCCGTCCCACTCCCTGTTAAATTCTACTTCACGAAGCAGCGGGATAATTATTGGAAAACAAAGTTGAGTTTGCAAATTAGATGAACCTGCCTTTTAACTGAACGCTATGCCAGAGTATTTGTACAGGCACCAGCACATCAAGCTACCTGAAACTGTCAAATATTTAGAACTCAAATATTCGCACATTTTACTATTATTTGCTTCTGCTCTTGATAATTCGCTACACAAACAGAGATTCCCATTAATATCGTTAGTATTAAACGTCGATCCTGTATCCCTGTATCAAAATGTTGTTATTCTGTACTTTTGTTTGATTACGTTTCATACCCTGAAGGCTTATGAGATCGTTATCCGTAGGTATTTACTTTTGTATCAAGCAGGTACTTCCGAGCTCTTTTATTCGTTCCAGTATAACCCTATACTAGAACGAAAAGAAATAATAAAAATACATGTATATTTTTTTGTTATCTTACTTTGAACTCTAGGGAAAGAGTAACTAGTTTTTATCTACATACCATGCGGGGAAGCCGCGTGCGGCAGCTAGTTTATAATATTTGTTTGACTTCGCGAAAATGTCTTTGACTAGAATTAAAACTCTTATCACATCAGACTATGTCCTTCCCCAGGGATCAAATTATCCCCTTACCAAATTTCATCAAAATCAGTCCAGTCGTTTCGGTGATTAGCCGGAACAAACAGACAGAGACAGACATAATCATACATCATCTGCTTAGCCTTTTCCCAACTATGTTGGGGTTCGCTTCCAGTCTAACCGGATGCAGCTGAATACCAGTATTTCACATGGAGCGACTGCCTATCTGACCTCCACAACCCAGTTACTGGGTAATACGATACCCTTTAGTAAGACTGGTTGTCAGACTTTCGGGCTACTGACGACCAGTAACGACCAAAGATCCACGAATGACAGCCGGGACCAACGGCTTAACTTGGTATGTGAAGAGGGTCACCCACCCACGAACCAACCGCGGCAAGCGTAGCTTAACCTGATCGATCGACCCTTGCGGCTGTTATCACATAGAATAGAATAGAATAGAATAGAAGTTTCTTTATTCGAGTAACAAAGACTCACCGAAATTGTTAGTAAAACTTACGACTATGTTATTAAGTACAGACACTAGACAAAAAAAAAAAAAAAAACAAGAAAAACTACAATATAATAACGGTTGGTCACCGTTGCAACATCCCATGAGAGACGGCACAACAGTGACCCACGTATACACAGTCTAGGCGACTCGCAATCATGCTTACGACACTGTTGGAGCCGCCCCACACCCTGCGCACCAGGGAAGCGCACCTTTTACGCATTGTTGCGTAAAAGCAATCTACATGCGCATCTGCGAACATCCCTGACGCACTACAGAAACGGGGCAGTCCCACCAGTATCCTAAACGCATTATTATATTGAACGCGGAGAGCACTGTACGACCTTTGCGTATACCTAGCCCACAGGCTGCAAGAGTAAAAAGCAGTACAGTAGGCACGAAAGAGCGTGATTTTAACAGGAAGTGAGCATCGAGCAAACCTGCGAGCCAGCATGTTCGCTCTAACCGACAACGCCCTCCGCTCCCGTTCAATGTCATCATCGTCTTTGAGGTTGGGAGTCAATATGTGACCAAGATACTTAAACCTGTAGACTCTCTGCAAAGGTGTACCATCAAGTAATACAGGCGGTACTGCATCCGGACTCTTACCCCCAGCCTCAAAGACCATGACCTCCGACTTCTTAGTGTTGTATGCCAAGCCATGAACTTTAGCATACGCCTCACATTGAGCAACTAATTTTCTCAAACCGCAGACTGACGCGCTCAGCAGCACCATGTCGTCCGCGTAACTGATATTATTGACGCAGGTACCGTCTATATAACATCCGAGCCTGGTACTGCTGAGCTCGCCAATCAACTCGTTCACATAAAGGCTGAACAGCGTTGGTGAGCACAATCCACCCTGCCTCACCCCACACTCCAACCCGTAAGGACGAGAAAACGCCCCAGCCCATCGTACATTGTTGATCTGGTTTCCATACCAGAACTTTAAAATGTTAACAAGTACTGTGGGCAAATTCACCCGCTCTAATTTACTCCACAACACATCATAGGAAACCAGATCAAATGCCTTTGACAGGTCCAGGAAGCAAGCATAAATCGGCGTCCCACGTCTCGCATAGTACGTCACAGCATGCTTAAGACACAACACCGCACTCTCTGTTGATAAACCAGCTCTGAAACCGAACTGGTTATCATGAATAGCAATACAACTACTTAATTGTGTATTAAGCATGCCGTCAAATACCTTTGAAATCACGGTAGCCAGTGAAATGGGCCTATAGTTACCGCGGTCGGCGAGGTCACCAGTCTTGTTTTTAGCAATTGGCACTACCACAGTTCGCATCATCTCACCGGGCATGTAACTATGACTCATACAAAATCCATACAACATAGCAAGCACCCTGGGTAAGTGAGGGCCAGCATATCGTAGGTGCTCGTGACATAGCCACAATCCCCTCAATAGACAGACATAAACTTAATAAAAAAAAATGTTATACGTACCTACCGTGTATATTTCATACTAGCATCCGCCCGCAACTTCGTTTGCGTAGAATTCGGAATTCCCGCCGTTTAAATTCTATTACCCGTTTTCCCGTAAGAATGAAGCATTTTCCCGGGGTAAAAAGTAGCCTATGTTCATCAGGGATAATGTCGGCTTCTAATGGTAAAGCAATTTTACAAATCGGTCCAGTAGTTTCGGAGCCTATTCAATACAAACAAACAATCACATCTTTCCTCTTTATAATATTATTAGTGTATAGATAAGCATTTAGTAAAAAAATGTTATTTTAACATAACAAACTTTATTTATTTGTAAACTAAACATACTGCCATTGTTATGGTTTTCTGATGATATTAAAATAATTATGTTATCAACAAAACTATTGTTGATAAGCATATTATTATGCGATATTTATACATGTATAACAATGGGTACTTCCTACTCGCTATGAAATGCATAACAGTTTTACTTCGACCTTTCAGATCGACTTTCGACTGATCGACGTCGATCGATAAATATCTAGTTACACCTTTTTTAAGGCTTTCGTTTATAGCGGGTCACATAGTTCAATTTTAGTTGAACAACTAAAAATACTTTGAATTTGAAGTTTATTCAGATTCAGACTATAGATATGAGTTATATTTGTATGGTTCAGACCGTTCAAATTCTTTTTTCGATTTAGCAGTTGACCTTCAGTTGGACCTGATATAAGCCTACATGTGTATTGAACTCAGAAACTTTGGGAACAGCAACTCCATATCATTAATTACAAAGTTCAAATTTCATTGCGCAACAAATCCTGGCACCCTATATGCTACTGTCATTTCAGTTTGGTTCTGTTGCACCGAATACAAATTAAAAAGGTAGGTATACACATTATCATAAATACAATGTAGGTATTATGATTCATCACATACCAGACTACAATACAGTACTTATAAATAAATTTATTAATAAATATTTTAATGGGTAAACCCAACTAGTATCGCTGAATGGCCGCCGCCTACCGTAATGATACTAATTAGATTATGCAAACCGCATTTACGTTCGACTAATACTTGATAATATGATTAACTATACAGATATAGATAAGACTAATATTATGGTAATGCTTTTATATCTGAAGTCAAATTCACGGCTGTAATCCCCGAAGGGTTGGCAGAGGTGTACCTATAGTCAAACTCAAACTCAAAGCAATTACAGGCACTTTTGAATTGTCAAGGGGTCGGTCAGTCAGAAACATGAAGCTAGTTGCCCATTCCAAAGCGTAGTAGGTACCTGTGGAGAAGAACGGGCAAGAAACTCCAAGGAAACTCTTTTAAATCATAAAAATTGTTACAAAATTTTGGTTACATCATTCAAGTTGAAATTATACATGTGAGAACGATGTAGAAAGACGTGCACGTTAAAAGCATCCGTACTTAAAAAGATAAAAACAATTCAGAAATGAAAATACATAAATTAAAATTTCGCTTGCAATGTTTAAATAAATAAATAAAAAATTATTAAGGTCCTTTTACAAAGTAATACATTTACAAAGTTATATTTACTTAGTAGTACCAGGTTCTTAAAAGATTGGCTTAAATACTTATATAAAAACTAGTTTAGTATACACGTTTTTAATTATCTATGAAAGGTTAAGTAAAAGGTAAAAGGTTTAAGTCCCATGGGACTGTAAGAGCGGTATCGCACTACGTCCAATCCGAATCCGATCAGAATCCGTGAAAATACGGTCCGGAGTAATCGTAGAACTATTTGTATCGTAGTTTACGCACTAGATCCGATTTCCGTCATCCGATTTCTCTCCGTCATCCGTGAATCTCCATTTCGGAGATTATTGATGGACCGAAGTAGCCATAGTATTATTTGTATGAAGTCGCGCACTGCGTCCGATTCGAATCCGAGCTGCATTCCGCCGAATTGAAAGGACTCATGATCAACTACGTGAACGCTCTGCTGTGGTTTTGCGTAAAATGACGTCTGAATCACGGATTTGGAGCGGAGGTAGTGCGAAAAGCAATATCCGAATTCGGTCCGAGTTTTCTAGATCTGTATCTTCACGGATTTGGATCGGACTTAGTTCGAAACCGCTCTAATAAGGGGCGAGCCTATTGCCATCAACTGGGCACAAATCCAAACTACAAACGGAAATTCCTGCCGGATAAAACCCTTTGCCCGACCCTAGAATCGAACCCAGTACCGTTCAGCAGTAGCGCTTGCTCCCGCTAGGCCAACGAGGCAGTCACGTTTAACTATACAGAGAGATATAATCATCATCTGCCAGCCTTTTTCCAACATTAGTATACAGCATGTACCAGAATTAACGCACAACCTCATAAGGGGTCATTGTACTCATCATTATGAACAACTTTTACTATAGGACCAAAACAGAAATCGCGAAAAAAAATCAGCTGTTCCCTACATTTATGTTCGCATAACTCGTCAAAATGTAAGGAACAGCTGTTTTTTTTTTTTCGCGATTTCTTTTTGGTCCCATTGTAAAAATTTTTGCTAATGATGAGTACAATGACCCCTTATGAGGTTGTGCGTTATTTATGTTACATCTTGTATAATAAGTTAGGGTCGGCTTCCATAGTCTCACCGGATGCAGCTGAATACCATTATTTTACATGGAGCGACTGTCTATCTGACCTCCACAACCTAGTTACTGGGTAATACGATACCCCTAGGTAAGACTGGTTGCCAGACTTTCGGGCTACTGACGACCCGTAACGACTGTCAAGTCAAAGATCCACGAATGATAGCCGGAACCAACGGCTTAACGTGCTTACCGAAGCACAGAGGGGTCTTAATATGTAAAGATGAACACCCATCCACGAACCAACCGCAGCAATCATGAACGATCGACTCGTGCGGCGGTTATTACTTAGCCACAAGCCCCTGATACAGAGAGATATATGTATATTGATTATACAGAGAGATATAATCAAAATCAAAATATTTTATTTCACATAAACCTACACGGAGAGAAAATTCTTAGAAAAATTACTGTGCTCGTCACAGTAAAGTGAGTGCAAGTGACATCTACAGGAAATTTTCTGAGTGAGATTGGGGAAAGTTCACTATTTGTCCAATAAATTTTACTATACAGCATAACAATTTTTACTGTGCTAGCATGGTAATTTTTCGATTAGGTACCACTCAAATGCACTCAGATTATGAGACAACACAGTAATTTTTCTAAGATTTTTCTCTCCGTGTACATGGGCATTTATGAAACGTCAGAAGCTAGGTGCACGGTTCCAATTGGTCGTTTCCTGTGGAGAAGAGCCGCCAAGAAACTCCACCTCCTTATATTATGGTAATGCGAATATGATATGCAAAATACCCTTTTAGTACGTGACAATTTGGCAATCGATGACTAATGTAGGTAAACCATGTGGTGCTGATAAGATATCGATCGGTAGACTAATATTAGATACCCTGAATTTTGAGTACGCTTGCCCCCCTACCGTATTAAGAGGGGGAATCTAGCAAACTAGCCTATCTTCAATTTTCATGAAATTAATATATATTTTTCATGAAATAATTAATTAATATTTTTCATGAAATTGCAATAAGACTTAGGTAAAAAATAATATGCTACTTATATGATATTTCCAAACTTTTGTGTGGAACAGAAACGAAGTTACCGCTCTAATTTTCATGTACTTGATCGATATAAAAATATTTGCCTGCAGTTTCTCGTTTATATGTATAAGGTCCCATTAAAATAGATGGACAAAATTTTAGAAATCATTCAGACCACCAAAATAAGGACAATGGTAAAACAGTATATAAGAAAAAAAGCATTAGATACTTACAAGAAAAATAATTAGATAACGAAAATACACTAATGTACCGGCAATTTATTGTTTTACGGTCAAAATAAAATCACTTTAATCAGTGTTTTTTTTTTGCTTGGATATCTTTGGTTAGACCTACTGAGCGCTGTGTTAAAATTTGTCCATCATCTATTTTAATGGGACACTGTATATAAACGACAAAATCTAAAACTGAAACTTTTTTGACGATCCTTTAAATAGATAAACATGATTTATGTACAGTATGCGACTGGAGCAGTGGTGTCGCAGTGGTATCGGGCCCGACTTACGAGTTGTAGGTCGTGGGTTCGAACCCAGACAGGCGCTTTACTTTGTGTAAATAAGTTCATCACCACTGCTCTAAAAACGGTGATTGTGAGGAAACCGGCATGTCCTAGAACCAAAAACTCAAAGACCACTACTGGGACACAGGCCTCCTTTCTTCGATAGGGAGTGGGCTGTAATCTACCACGCCGGCTCAGTGCGGGTTGGTAGATGTCACATGTCTTCATATTTTGTTTTGAAGTTGAGTTCGAACACACAACCAACAAACGTTGTCAAACATAACATCATTGTTTAAGTTTGCAAAATTATTCCAGTGCAATATTAATGGGTTTAAAATGAAGCATATTGCTAATCCATTGCTCCATATGTTCGAAAAATGTGCTCAACAACGTAAATAACGCAATGAATGTTGTTGAACTGTCAAAATGAAACCCATTGCTACTAATAGTGTGTTAAGCAATTACTCTACAGGTGAATCTTGAGTATCTTGGTAAGTAGGTTCTAAGGTGACTAATCCGTTCTAATTGCGCATCAGTCTCGTCTTCGCCGTAATTCGGTTAGCCTAGTTCACTCCAGTGAACTTTTAACTAAGTAGGAAGACGTTCAGCTTATACTATTTACACTGCTTGAACATATTGGTGACAATACGTAGCCAGAATGTGTCTGATACACATAATAGAGTTTCTTGCCCGTTCTTCCCCATACGAACCTCCTACGCTATGGAATGGGCAACTACAAAATCCTTCTGCCTGACCGACCGATCCCTTGACACTGTGTGAAAGATGATATAGCTAGAAAGGTGGTGACTACCAAGATGACGACTAATAGAAAGTATGAAAGAAAAACACGTGTTTCGTGGACCCCAAATAATTTGGTATAAGGGCAAAAGAATGGTCATGAGATAGGCCTAACTGTGCACTGTGTAGAAGCCCTCAGCATTAAAAAAAATCCATCCTGTATTAAGAAAATCCTCTGTTCTGCGGTCACCCCGACGCGTTCCAATGAGTTGCGGTTGTCAATTTATTACCCTCATTGTCTTCCTTATTCTGTAAAGTTATACAGTGTGTCCGGACATGGACTAGCGATATTCTAAATACTTAAATATAAGCTATTTTAAAGTACAATTACACTATAGGCTTAGGTCCAATATACTTCCCCGCTATGTGGCAGCCATTTTGTTTTTTTTGTTGAAGTATGCTCTATGCGAGTACAAAAAAAATCATATATCTCAAAGTTTTAGTCATACTGAGATAAAAATAGGCTTATTCGAAAGGCAATAATATTGTCTACCGTCTGCACTACAAAGCAATATGTTCACAATTCCATAACTTTTGAAAAAAAATGTGAAAGTCGAAAAAAAAAACAAAAAATTATGCAATTCAACCAATAATTGTTAATTACTACAAAAACAACCCCGAGAGCTTTTTTATTTTTTATACTAGATCGACAGTTTTTGAGCTAAGCTACAATACAACATAAAATTCACAACTGTATGTCTAATACTTTAAGAGTTATTGTTGTATGAACATAGCGTATGCGCAAGCACAAAAGGCCTTTGTCGGAACCCTAAACAGGAAATCATTAAAAAAACATAACATTCATATTGAATTTTATTTAATGTTTTTTCCAATATTAAATGAAGATTAAAATATCTAAAGCAGTTGCTCAAAGTGGCCACCTCCAGCTTGTAGACACACTACGGCTCTCTGTGCCACCTGGGTTGATGAGCGCCTAATTAAATCCAAATCGGATCTAATTTCTTCGGCGGCTGCCATAATTTTTGCGACGAGTTCTTCCCTGGTATTTGGAACTGTAGCGTATACTTTTTGTTTCATATGACCCCACAAAAAATAATCCAAGGGTGTCAAATCGGGTGAGCGAGGCGGCCACGCTACTACACCACCACGACCGATCCACGGCTGTAGATTATTATTTAAATATTCTCTCACTGCTCGAGAAAAATGCGCGGGTGCACCATCGAGCTGGAACCACATACGCCGACGGTATGATAGAGGTAGGTCCATGAGGCTGTCCGCAAACTGTGTCTGTAAGAATTCTAAAAATCTAGCGCCGTTTAATGTAGGTGGCAATTCCAATGGCCCTATCAGCCTATCGTTGATTATGCCGGCCCACACATTTACTGAGAATTCATGTTGAAATGAGCTTGGGCGCACCGCCCTTGGATTTGCGGAGCACCAGAGATGGTCGTTTCTGTGGTTTGTAATCCCAGCTCTTGTAAATTTGGCTTCATCAGTCCACAGTATTCTTTGTAAAAAATTACGGTTCTGTCTCAAATTTCTATTTATCCACGAACAAAACACAGATCTCGCAACAAAATCTGGTTCGATCACGTCTTGAACCCGTCGAAAATGATAAGGGTGTAACCCTTCTCTTTTCAAAATTCTCCATACATGCCACTTAGACATTCGAAGTTGCACTGAAATCCGTCTAACGCTTAGTCTAGGATCATTGGTTATTAGTCTAAGCACTTCTTCTTCATCTTCGGGCGATACCAAGCGATTGCGTTCATTAACAGCTCTTTGAATACCTCTTTCCGCTAATCTTGAATGCACGTCGATAAAAGTTTGGCGACTCGGTGTAGGCCTGTTAGGGTACCTTCGTCGATATTCTTGTACAGCCAAATTTGCACTTCCATTGCAAAAGCCATACACAAAGTGTATGTCAGCAATATGTTGCGATGAATATTGACGCTGTGCCATACTTTATCACACTTTTAAATACAAAACACTAACGCAGCACGTAAACAGCACGGACGGTAAGTGAAAGTAGCGATAGCGATCACAACGCAGGGCGAGGGACAACTAAACTAACCCAACTAATAATTTGTCCTTAAGAGTGCTATCACAATTTTTCTTGGATTTGAGCGTTTTACTCGAGTTTTGATGTGTGATTCTGGTTTGGGAATAGCATCAAAATTAAAAAAAAAATATGTATAAGAAAGTTTGGTTATTTTTCTTGGGAGTGTTCTAAATAAATATTTCAATTTGTTTACATAAATCAGTAAAAACCTTGTCTTTGCAAAAGATGTTTCATAAAATTTTACTTTTGGGCCTCTTTTGATGCTTTATTACATCGAAGATATAATAATTAAATCATTTATAAAAATGATCATAGTACACCTGTATCTTCTACTTTGGAATGCTCAATTCAATTTATTATTTTTCATACAGGAATACACCAAAAATAATTCCGTAAAACAGAGAGTTACTGATAATTTTTCGTCCGAAATTATATTTTTTATCTATGAATATATAATCCAAATTTTAACAAAAAGTAACTAATAACTAAGGTTACCATGTTACCTATCTTGAAAAAAAAAATTAGTCTATTTAAAAGTATAATAATATTTTTAAACAATTGTTGTATGCAGCAGTGCTAAAATCAATATAAATCTCGGGACACGCGCTCTTTAGCTTTAGTCCGCGCCAAGCGCTTACTGAGGGAGGACGTATCGCTCGCTGTTGCCACTTTGTGTGCCACGTGATCTCACCAATTCGCCAAGAATATAGCGCAACCAACACTTCTTGATACAAGTGAGTATTTTTTTTTATTTTTTATGGATTGATTATAATGTAAATTTATAAGTATTTTCCTATGATATCCTAATGCGAATACATTATATAAAAGAAACATACACGTAAATATAGTTTGTTTTCATTATTTTCAGACATTGTTCTTAATAATGGGCAAAGCTCAACTTTGCCGCGAAATGGATATACGAATAGAAAAGTGTGGCCTATTTATAAGTACAGAGCATTTCTTTTTAGGAGCTACACCTGATGGACTCTTTGAAGATGGTGTTGTTGAGATTAAATGCCCCATATCTGCTTTTGACATGGATCCTGATACGGCTATTCTAGAAAAGAAACTAAAATGTTTCAAAATCAATGAAATAGGCGATCACTACATAGTATAAAACAAAGTCGCTTCCCTGTCTGTCTGTCCCTATATATGCTTAGATCTTTAAAACTGCGCAACGGATTTTGATGCGGTTTTTTTTAATAAATAGAGTGATTCAAGAGGAAGGTTTATATGTATAATACATGCATAATATAGTAGCGAAACATTGATAATTTTAGAGGTTTCTAATGTGATGTCGTAAATAAACACATTTTTTGCGCTTACATTGTAAACGCTGGCTGAACCCGTCGAGATAGATCAAAATAATGTACTACAGTATTGTACACCTTAAAAAGGTCTACAAAAAAGTCCGCAATGGTATATGTCTATCTCTTAGGGATAACCCACAATAACCATTTTTTATCCTATACTTTTTACGAGAAATAATGGCTCTAAAATTATCAGTGTTTCTCCATTGCACCCGTGCGAAGCCGGGGCGGGTTGCTAGTGTTTAATAAAAATCACGATTGGTATTATTATCAAATACAAGGCCAGCTCCACATTGCAAATAAAAATTTTTGTTTATTTGCAGTGTGGACTGGTACCGAGTACCCACTAAAAGTTGTAAAAGTTTACAAAGATCACGATTTCCGAAACCAGAAGATGTTGCCAAAATTAATTAAGTTTTATGAAGAGTGCGTTCTTCCTGAAATTGTAGATTCGAGAAAAGCACGGTCTATGCCGCTTCGGAAAATTTTATTTTAATTTATTTTTACAATAAATACTTTTTTATTCAGTCTTTGTTTTTTTTATTTTTAACTAACCAGTTGTATCACATCCATAAAATAATAAGTTATCTCGAACGATACACGTTTAAGGGTTGCATTGCATCACTACACATAGTGATGAAGAAGTCTTTAGATGTGCATATTTGATATAACACATCGTATGCATTTTATACTATGTACTATCCAAAGTTTATTAGAACATTATTCAAACTGTAGACACAATATCACATTGCATTAATTTCTATAAATACGTACTAACTCATATGAAATGTGTAAAAAAAGTAAGTACATATTTACATAAAGTATGTTTATAAGTAGCAGTGCAATTGTTTATAAGTGAACGCGCAAGTGGTGCTTCTGGAATTGCAAGCGTCTATAGGCTGCGGTAACTGCTTACCATCAGGAGGGCTGCATCAGCTTGCCACTTTAAGGTGTAAAATACAAGGCGTTAAAATATTAACTAGACACTTTAAGAAGTGCTTTAGACCATCGAACTGATTAACTTTTACTACAGGACAAACTTTGAAATCGCGAAAAAAAACAGCCGTCCCATACAGTTAAGAGAAGTAGTTATGTATTAAACTTTAGTATGCAACAGCAGATTTTTTTTCGCGATTTTAATGTTGGTCCCATAGTGAAAGTTATTCATTTTGATGGTCTAAAGCACTCCTTAAAGTCTCTTAAAACATTTATTTAACACCTTATAAATAAAAATTCAAGTAATTTTTATGACCATATACCCTACTCAATAGATACTCAAGCCGTTCTAGGTGGTAACTGATGGCATTCATATCAATAGTTCGTAAAATAATATTTTACGAACTATAAAAACAGTAATTTAATTTATTTCCAAAGAAAAGTCTCATGTTGGTTTGTTCCTGGCGTCGGACGCATAGCGGTTTGCATGTGTGCATAGCGTACTTCACTAGTCGCACACGTGCGCGTCCGCTGCCGCGCGCCGTCTAATTTACCTAAAACTGAGCACTTTGATTTTGTTATAGCCCTCTTAAAACTGATTTTGTTTCAGGTAGTGGACTAATACGTTCTATCTCGCTTACTCACGGTAGTAACGAACAGTATTTCTCGCCTGCTCTCAGATGGAATACAGTGAATGCCACAAATGACACTCTGGCGGTTAACAAAGACGTTTTGTGCTTGCGCATACGCTATGTTCAAACAACAATAACTCTTAAAGTATTAAACATACAGTTGTGAATTTTATGTTGCATTGTAGCGTAGCTCAAAAACTGTCGATCTAGTATAAAAAATAAAAAAAGTTCTCGGGGTTGTTTTTGTAGTAATTAACCATTATTGGTTGAATTGCATAATTTTTTGATTTTTTTTTCGACTTTCACATTTTTTTTCAAAAGTTATGGAATTGTGAACACATTGCTTTGTAATGCAGACGGTAGACAATATTATTGCCTTCCGAATAAGCCTATTTTT
This sequence comes from Eremobia ochroleuca, assembly GCA_949629135.1. Lineage (NCBI taxonomy): Eukaryota > Metazoa > Arthropoda > Insecta > Lepidoptera > Noctuidae > Eremobia > Eremobia ochroleuca. Next base: position 7,411,061 of record OX451385.1, on the reverse strand, counting down.
ATCTCAGTATGACTAAAACTTTGAGATATATGATTTTTTTTGTACTCGCATAGAGCATATTTCAACAAAAAAAACAAAATGGCTGCCACATAGCGGGGAAGTGTATTGGACCCAAGCTTATAGTGTAATAGTACTTTAAAATAGCTTATATTTAAGTATTTAGAATATCGCTAGTCCATGTCCGGACACACTGTATAGAATCTTCCGACAGTATAATCTCTAACATAGTAGTACGTGTCAATGCCAACACGCGTTATTAAAACAATGCTGCCTAAACCTAACTACGTAAGACTGGGAACGCTATGTTGCATGATAATGTTTTTCAACGTACCTAGTTATTTGCACTAACATATTATTTGCTGTTAAGTTCTGTATAGTATGTGCATGTCTGAGGGTTCGATTCAAGAAACGTATAGGATCCAGCAACATGGGGTACTGTGTTAAATGTTACAACAAAATTCCTTGTGCTATATTTCAATTAAATGAAAGCAAATTTAAAACTCATATTCGCACTTAGTAAACAAATTTTGATTATTACACACTAGAGGATTATGTCCAAGATAAGATACTTTGAAACTTGCTGGTCCTGCTCCATAGGACAATCTTGAGTCTAGACAAAAACATACTGGTTGCTAATTGAATTGTTTAAGTAATTTATAATTTTTATGACGTTGATTTTACATTCGTGATCACACACTATTATTACTTGTTAAAATTTTCGGAAAATCATCTACTTTTGCAATATTTGTAACTATGTGAGCAGCATGTATATATCACATAATTAATTTACCTGTCTTTGTTATAAATGTTGACGTTTTAAAGTGCCTATTTGAACTGAATGATTTGACTTTGACATGGAGACATCCTCGGCCTCGTACTGCCTTCTTCGATTGACTTACTATTAATTTGGTATTTTAGGATTTGGCCTTGCGTTGAAATTATTTCGTTCTTCGTACGTTCTGACAATGTCTGCTTTACTTCTATTACTTAGTCAAAAACAAAACGGTCTGCTGCCAAATCGGAAGCTTTCGTTACAGTTTCCAGTATTGCTGAATCAAGGAAGATGTGCTAAGGTAGCCCGCGGCATTCAAATTTTCTTATGTTTTTTGCAGTTTGCAGGAATCAGTATCAGCAATACAACTCTCTCAGTTCATAATTATACCCCATTGTGTATTGATTTTTATTATTATAATTCTAGAAATGAGTATTTGTTACGGCCGCGAATCATATTTAGATAAATGATAACCATGACAAATGATAAAAATGATACAGACCTGGAAATTACATAAAAAGTAAGAAAATTTGAATTTGGCTGGCTTTCGCTTTAAAACAATATTTCGGCATTTCTACGTTACTAAGCGTATAACAAAACAAAACTCTAAAACTCAAACTCTTTTACTCTCTCTCAGCTCTTTTACTCGCTCAAACTCCTGTCTTTTCGTAGATTGATAAATTATACAATCTACTCCAAACAACCACATTACTTCTACTTCATTATCAGAAAACATAATGTATTTTCACAGACGCTGAACCCAAATAAACAATGAATAATGCATTGATGCCGCGACGCTTGGCTGAACTTAGTAACCTTGATCTTACGACCAATGATTACGTTTTTTTGCTTATATCCTGTAGCTGCTAGTTTGTATTACTGTTAGTTAAATGTAGATAAAAGTCTCGGTTTATCTTTTATTTTATCGTTCTCCGAAGCAAGGGGGTATCACACCGCCAACTTCTCAACTCTTCTGGCTGTTTCACGCACGCACGTAACACGCGCGTAGCAGCCGTTGGTCCTGCGTTTGATCTCTCCGGTCGTGTCGGATTGCCGTCCCATCAGACTATGAGACTGAGGGAAGAGAGAATGCATCTGTGTCTATCCAAAGGTTGTCTTTAAAAGATCGCTCTTAGCGATAAGACCGCCCATTGTGTCACCCTTTGAACAATTTCTATATTTATGTCTGTAATTTATATGGTGTACATAATAAAGAGTATCCTATTCTATTCTATTCTAACTCCTACGCCGGAAGCTAGTCTCCGTCGAGCTTGGCCGCCCTGGCCGAAATACGGTCTGGAGGACTTTCTTATCTATCTGACCTGGGGTCTTGTTAGGTCCGACCCTCGGACAAAGTGCTATTGGGCTTTTGTCACAGTAGCAGCCCGTTTGGATATGTGCCCGGTTGTTGTTGGTTGATGGCATATGACATTGCCTCGTCCATTATTAAATGGGACTTAAACATAAATAGCGAAATGTGACTTTACATCTCTGTCTAACTCTTTTTGCAGCTGCTACAGCCCGATTCAAACTTTATGGCAGTCTGAAGCGAACTAGACGCTGCGCAGTACCTCACCCCTCACCCCCGCTGACAGGTGAATTTGTTACTGCACAGCGACTCGTCTCATATTCCGAGCCGCCATAAAGTTTGAATCGGGCTGTACCACTTATTATCTGTCTACTTTTCTAGTCTGGGGTCTTGCTGGGTCCAACCCTCGGCCAAGTGCTATTGCCCGTCTGGATTTGTGCCCGGTTGATGACAATAATAATATAATCGTACATCTTTATTTATCCCAACATCCTATTACAGGCACTGGTTAATAGAAAGCACAATCTTAAATAGAGAAAGGTGTCCGAGTTAGGACTGTCCTCAATTACAGATCAGCCGGCTCACTTAGATAGGACATATTATTTTACAAAACGGTTAGAGTCATGTACCTCGAGTTTCGAGCGTTCAATGAACGAAATTTCGAAGTGGAAATAGACACAAATTGAAATAATTTAAACAAACATGCTCCATTCACTTATCTATTTCTTCATTTAACATTCAAGATTTTTGTCTGTTGTTGTGTTTTTTTTTTTTGTTTCCACTCCGACATTTCGTTCACTGAATGTTCGAAACTTGAGGTACATGTTAGAGTCAAAATATTTTATAATACAAGTCGGATTTGAAAAATTCTTTTTGCATTTGATAGCCCAATTCATGAGGAAGGCTATATGCTATTAACATCACGCTCGGATCCTTAGGAGCCGAGCAAAAAGGAAAAAAAAGTCAGAAAGAACGCTAAGCGGAAACAAAGTAATAGCGTGGGCAGGCGATGCGATGCGACGGGGTGGGTCCGGGGAGCAAGAAACTCGCAGACAAAGTCGCTGGCAGAAGCTAGTGTAGATATGAAGGCTGAAAGGACTTTTACATAAATAAGTATTCTCTCGGGTAAGGTTCAAGACAATACATTTTTATGACATATGTTCTATTTGCGGTTGAGTATTATTTTCCTTGGCTCGTTGTTCTGAATATTTGTATTCATATATGAATCTGGGCTTCGTTATTTTTTGCCTTATGTTGAAGGCTTGATTTTTTCTTAAAGGTTATCCGACATACCTACATAGCTATGGACATCCAATGTAAACAACATTTCAAATTAAGATGATCACGGAACCACAAGTATACTGGGTGCTTTTTTTACTGGCTCCAAATTTTTACAGGGTGTTCTACTCATGAATATGAACAACTTTCACTATGGGACCAATTCTGTAATCACTGTCGCTGTTGAATCTATCAGCTAAATTGTAAATAATCGTTTAGGTGTGTCTAGAGACAAATAGTCCCTAATTAACTTTTTATGTTTTTCTGTTTGAGTGGTGAAGGCCAGATGTTGGTTTAAAGTAAAAACTCGCCCCATCACGGATAGAAGAAAATGATTACAATTTCATTACCTTGGCATTGCCGGAAAACAGATTGAAAAAAAAAAGCTCTTCTTCGTCTCTCTTAACGACCGACACAAATGAAATCGAAATAGTTCATATCGTTTTAAAAATATTAGCCAGACAGTAAGATAGTTCTCCCCGCAGCGCATGGGCCACCTTCCATTTGGCGCCGCCCTGTCACCTGTAGGTCAGGACCTAATGTCTGCTTCGGTGAATGGTTTTAAAGAACAATGCCCATCTGTCATACATCGTTAGGCCCAGAAATGGACAGTTAAATATTACACTAATATTATTTGTATTAGTTAGATAAATATCTACAAAAATAAAAAAAATTAAAGAAAAGTCCGCCACGTTACTAGTATCACCGAAAATATCAGTAAAAGTAGAGTAAGCTTACAAACAATAAAAATAAAAAAATAACAATTCATTGAATATTCTAATAAATAATAACAAATGATAACGATTATTGGAGTACTTTTCTTTTTGGATCCTTTTTTTTGTTACTTTTTTTTAAATATTGTATTAACTAACACAATATGGATTTTTTTTTAAATTTATTATCCGAAATAAACATTTTGATTTGATTTAACAATTGTTAAAAAATATATAGTTTTAAATATAATTGATTACATGACTTAATTAAATTTTATCATGCTGTCCACGTGTGGGCCGAAAATGTTCTTTATCCTCGAGCGATATTTGCCATCGACTCGCTAAGAAGAAGTTCGGTGGTAGTGGGGCTGATAGCCCAGGGTGCGCTTGGCATCATCATCATCTTTTCAGCCGAAAGACGTCGACTGCTGGACATAGACCTCCCAAAGCGTCACATCGACCGGTCTTGTTGTATGAAGCGGATTCCTGTTGACCTTCAGTAGTTCATTAGTCGTTTATCCTTATCCTTACACAGTGTAAGACAAAGTCGCCGAAATGTCTGTACGCGCATGACTTCCGAATGACTGCAGCAAATTGGATAATTCTTTTTATGTTGTGTTTGGTATTGCCAGGACAAGTTTTGTATGAAATAAAATTTCGGAAATTCAAATAAAATATTGCACCCGTGCGAAGCTGGGGCGGGCCGCTAGTAATCTACAATTAGCTATTGCCACTCAAAACTATGCAAGCGGACAACTGTCAAATTGTGTTGTTATTCATTCTTAGGTCGGACCAGAAAAATCTTATGTTCGTAGGTGATACGGAGTAGGATCGCCCGTAACTTCGACTGAAACAACGGATTTCGAGCTTAGGGAGTACTAGCCTCCAGATGTATGAACTTAAACGAAACAATATAAGGGTTGTAGAAAGTGGCGTTCTCTAGTTTATGCGTACCCCCATGGGAAGAAGGCGTGAGTCTATTTAAAATATTTGTAAATTCTTTCATCATTACCTGCGTTTGTACTACTGGGTTATTCCACTTAGATTCTCTGAAAGATTTTAATACCACATAAACTTCGCTGATTTTATTAGTTATACTCGTACTTCTGTTTTACGTTCTATATTTAGGACTTGCGTCACTGACGTTACAAGAAACGTGGAATGAAGTCTTCGATTCGCTATAGTTGGGAATCCCCCGGATTTTATCAAACAGAAATGTATGTGTTTTTTGTTGGCAATTGAAGTCTGATGTAATCGGTGAACTTGCGAATGAATTGTCTGAAGATTATATGAGATGCTCTTTCGTTTAAAAATAACAACACGCTCGTTGTTACCTACTCATTTTATGGTAACTTATTTTACACACTTTGTCCAGCTTAGTCCGCGGCAATTTTTTTTTGCGCTCTAGATTTTCATCGCACGGCTTAGTGCCGAGAATTGAAAACCCAACGGTTTTTTTGAGGCCCTGGAATGCGCTCTGCTGGATTCTCAATGCTTGGCTCAGCACCGAAAGTTGAAAATCCAACAGTTTGTTTTTTGATGCGCGGGAATGCGCTCTGTTGCTTTCTCAATAAAATCCCGCCGCGATATTTTTGTGAACGTGAGCTAAGTAGCTTTTATTTAAAAGGTGCCTTTGTTGACATTGTCAATTACTACACAGACTATAGGTACAAATACTGATACATAATATAAGTACAATCATCAAATTCTACAGCGAACACCAATCGCGAATCACCCAAAATTCCTATTTGCCGACATCCAAACAATTGCCACGATTATCAATCAGCGGTTAGTCAGTTTTGTAAGGGAGGGCCAAATTTTTTTTTTTCATATTTCGAACTATGTTCTTTGGGGAAAGTTGTTGAGTTTCATGAGCACATTCACCTCCTTCAGGGTTGATACCCCCCTTCCGTTAAACGCTGTATTTATAATATTCCTTGTCTACAGAACCTGGACGAGGTGCACATAGCTCTAGAAGTATGCCAGGAGCCGCGCGTGATGAATCCGAATGCAGCCGGAGCCATCCCAGCGCCGGGGAAGTACAGCTATATACACAAGGTACTTTATTAATCCTGATATTGTTTGGAGCTGATTTTTTAATCGACAGATAATTTTAATTCATAGAATAAAATTGACGTCTGATAGATTTTGTATGAAGAACTGTCAAAATTGCCGTGCCTCGGAAAGTACGTTAAGCCGTTGGTCCCGGCTGTCATTCGTGCATCTTTGACAGTCGCTACGGGTAGACGAAGAAGACGAGAAGTGGAGGTCAGATAGGCAGTCGCCCCATGTAAAATACTGGTATTCAGCTGCATCCGGTTAGAGTGGAAGCCGACCCCAATATAGTTGGGAAAAGGCTAGGCAGATGATGAACTGTCAAAATTTTTAAATTATTCCTCGGATAAAATTATCTGGCTTTGGAAAAATCAGCCCTTCGATAAACATAATCAGCCTAATGTGGCCATAATCAGCCTACTAAGGCTTAGGTCTCCTCTCCTCCGAGGAAGTGGACCGTTATTTACCAAGAAGGTGCAGTCAGTGTTCGTTGTAAACAAGCGAGGATCTAGGTTATCGCCAAAGGAAGGGCCATAGTGTTCCTTTTTTGCCCTAAAAAAGAAACCCTCGCACCTATTTTCTCTAAACTCAACAATGTACCCCACTTTTCGAGGATGACTACGACTTATCCATATATCTTAGTAATATACTGTATAGAAAGTAAAAATACAGGTTATAAAACTATGTATATGTCTAATTTTAAACCCCTCCCCCTCCACCCCCCATTTCCGAGATTGATCTTGAATAGACTGTCCCAATATAGTGCAGAGCAACGAAATTGTTCAAGCTTAAATGACTTTAATTTGGCGAGCCTTGATTTCTTTAGAATGGTACATGTCATGGGCCAAAGGCAGATTTATTAACATGATGTTTTTGTAATTTGTTCTTTCAGGTTATAGATGGAATCTCAGTGGCTGTTAACCACGTGCAAATAGACTTTAATTGTGAAGCATTCACCAGCAGTGTTCAGGTAAGAAATCATACTTTTACTACACCGCAATGCAAGGTCAAATTAAATTAACTGACGAAACTTCACAGACATGTTGGGTATCGTTAGGCCCGGCGCCCACTGGCGGCACGGCATGGCTAGGAATTTTTAGGCGACGAATAAAAATATAACTTAACTTTGGAAATAAAGTTGAAATTTCAATGTTAACGGTGATAAGTACAAAACCATTACCGCGGTATGCTTAGACGTGCCTTGTCGACAGCCTTTGGAATGCTTCGGCATCCCTCGGGATGCTTTGGCAGTCTTTGGGATACCACGGCAAGACAGCGCCCGCCCGAACCCCGCGGCCCCGCGCGTAGTTTCATTAGCAACTACGCACGGCATACCTAAGACGCCTTGGCATGCCTAAGAACGCTTCGGTATGCTTAAGGACGTCGCGGCATAGTTACCGCCAGTGTGCGCTTACATGTAGGGATGCCGAAGGATCCCCTCTGCCGTCCTTACGAAAAGTGCAATAACTCGGATTTTGGGCCTCTCAGGGTTATATACATATCCTTAATCAGCAAAACGAGTTCTACATTTTCTTCTTGGACAGTTTTACGTATTTATCACGAATCGATAACATAGTAATCGATAATATAGTAATGAAGATACAAACAAATCAAAAATAAAATCTTTAACCGCGTTTTTCTCGAAAGTAGCTTGAACCCAGTTATTGCACTTTTCGTAAGGACGGCTGCCCTGCCGTGCCGTGCCGCCAGTGTGCGCCGAACCTCAGGGTATAATGATGAAATAATAAAAAATATGATTTTCTAAACTCATAATATCAACAGTTGATTACGGCGTCAACGGCTGTGGGTACTGTAGTTCCTTAAATTATGAGTTCATCTATAGAGCCATTCGTTCTACTACGCCTAATAACATATTGTATGTTACTTTCAGATCTCAAGAGTGACAGTGGAGTCCCGAACGCCTGACGGTCGCAAAGGAGACCTAAGACTGACTAGAATCAAATCGCCAGACACTGGACAGCTGCTTATTTTTAAGGTAATCTATAATGAGCCTTATAGGGATTTCTTTAAGGTTTAATTTTCATTTCTGATACTTGCACTTATGAGTTTTATTTCCTTATTTCTTACGCCAGATCGATTGTTACGTGACACGCAATAATAAACTTTATTCCCTGCCAACAGGAGTTAGAATGGCAAAGCGCCCGCATAGAAGCCAGAGCCCATGGGGCAGCCAACGCCAATCTTCCACCGTTGCGACTTCTTTTGGGGAATACGCACTGTCGAATTGTTATCAAGAAGAGATTGTCAGGTATGTGCAATATTCAACCTTGTTTGTATGTAAACAAGACTTGTATTAGAACAGTCGATAAGTCAAACTTTACGCAAGAAAACAGCCATATCTGGCTGTTTCAGCAAAAAATAGAATCTAAAATAGCAATTATTAAACTTATATACAGGATTAAAATTATCAGCCAGCGAAACTCCACAACGTGATGGGCGTCGATAAAGAATATCAAAAAAACAAAAATTGATGATATTTTTATGTTCATCGACCGCAGTAAGTGTCAATTGAAATATCAGTTTTAAAATAACAGTTTATTTTTTCGTGTAAACTTCAGAGACGTGATGGTTATTAATTTATAATGCATGATTTTTGAAAAAAAATCAGTCGTTTCATACATTTTGGTCAAGTAAAACAAGTCAATAAATAAATAAGTAATTAATAATTAAATAAGTCAAGTCTACTTTTGTATTAAACAGCTGATTTTTTTTCGTGATTTCAGAGTTGGTCCCATAGTGAAAGTTGCTCATAATCATGGGTAGAACACCCTGTAAAAATTTGGAGACTGTAAAAAAAATCATCCAGTATTTAAACACGATAAAACTAAAGAAAACAGATTTTGTCAACTCTAACAACACTACCTACTACTATGGTCGTTGACCCCATATTTTACATTGTCAAGATATCGATACCCGTCACGGCTACAGAGTTTCGCTAGCTAATTTAATTTGACCCTGTGTAATAAGGAAATCTTGATTTTTTGTCAAGTCGTAAAAACGTGCGACACGCGCAATGGCGGGTCGCTATTATCAAACAATATTCCATTATATTCCAGACTGCGCAGTGATAGGGTCTCGTCTCGCGATATGTCCGGAGCCGCTGGCGTGGGCTCTGACGGACGGACAGCTGCGCGCGATGTTAGCGTGTGCCATAGCGCTCGCTAAACCCGTGCAGAAGGCTACTGCTGCTGCCACCAGGATCAAGGCTTTGAGAAAGGTACAGCTATCTTTAACGCCGTGGTGACATGAGAGTTCATAGGGACACATACCGGTGCATCAGTGATCTATGTACTAATAATAACGCTGAAGAATTTGTTTATTTCTTTGAACGTGCTAAACTCTGGAACTACCAGTCGGATATGAAAAATTCGAACATAATTTCAAACCAAAAAAAAAAAAAATAGGTTTAATTTTTTATGGGTGTATACTATGACCAAACCCCGTGAATTGACTTGTTTCCGAGATATTAACGTTCAAAGTTGATCACGTGTTCCATTTTTTTAACTTGCGTTCGTCCTGTTGCTCAATTGTTTGAAATAATCACAAGAATAGAATACTCTTTTTTCTCATTTCTTTTTTTTTCTCTTTTTTTCTTTCTCTTTTTTCTTTTATTTTTCTTTCTTTTCGTTTTGTTTTTTTCTTTTTTTCTCTTTCTTTTCTTTCTTTTTTCTTACTTTTTTTTTCTTTTTCTTTCTCTCTCTTTTTTTCTTTTTCTCTTTTTTTTTGTTGCATGTTGTGTGTGTAATCACTCTTAAAGTTTAAAGTAATCTAAGGCTCCATATAAAAATCATCAATCTCCTTTGACGCGAATACTTCTTGTTTTTTTTTTGAGCCATGTGTTCAGTAGAAAACAATTTAATAATTTGTATTTTTCAGATCGAAGAACCTCGGGAACAGATATCCAGCAGAGCAGCCACAGGCGAGCGTGACATCCTAGCACGAATGTTCGCCAAACACGACGTCAGAGAGACTTCGTACCACCTGCTGGCGCCCAGGATAGACCTGCATCTGTGTGATGATCCAGGATGTAAGTAAACAGTCTCTAAAACAGACCAACAATAGAGTGCAGTCTGCAACTACGAAGAAGACATCATCTGCCTATACTTTTTCCAACTATTTTGGGATTGGCTTCCAGTCTAACCGGATGCAGCTGAATACCAGTATTTTGTATGGAAAGACTGCCTATCTGCCCAGCAACCTTGATTGGACTGACATTTGACAATTTATTAAAAACTTTACAGTCTTACCTAAGTTTATCTGATGGCGTTGTGTCTATTCATTTTTTGAATGATATAAAACGTTAAAAATACTGTAAGTAATACTTGGGCTGCCAAAACAATATTTTAATCTGTGACTGCAGTTTGCAATTATGCCCAAGTGAATGCTCAATTTCTCTAAGAACTTTTACTAAAGTTACGAAAGTTGCGTTTTTTGGCAGTTGCCGTACGAGTTCACATTTACACCTAATATTTTTTGGTCAGTGGGTCGATCAGAAAAGCCGTCCCTCTCAAACGGAGGTGCCCTTCAAGTGACGCTAGTCAGCATGCAAGCAGACCTGTTCCCGTACCACAAGGCGTCTGATGACAGAAGACATTGGAGAGGATACAGGTAAGATAATGTTCTCTATTGCAAAGCAAAACAAAACTTAAATTGAACTTTGCAAATGGTCGTGAATTCAGATTCGGAACAATGATGGCCAATATGTTAGTTTCAAAACTTTTTCTTTGACTTATCATTATTTTGACATTTTTAGGTCTTTATGGTTTACTTTACATGGAAATGCACAGTGGCTCGATTTAGGAGTCCGGGAGTACTTTTTTGTTTCAATGTTTATAATAAAACATCATGCTGGACGTTGTTTTTAACAAATACAATACAGTTCAGGGATGTTTATTCATTTTTTTTTTCAAAGCCCCATTGTTGTTATATCCAAAAACAAAACACAGATTTAAGATGAATAAGTAATACGAGGGATGTATGGGGATACGAAGACTAAAATACGGCAACTTGATAATAGTGGAATATATTACATAAATTCTACAAAGGAAAACAAACGTTCTACTAGATTCAAATTGGCGAGAATGAATATGCAACCGCTCAGTAGCGCGGACGATGCCGCGGTGCGCACGCGCACGTCGAGCACCTCCTCCGCGACCGCAGTTGTGATATTCTCTCGTGTTATTCGCGTGAGCTTTTATCTCAAGTTCATGGCTCCTTTGACCTCTCTCCTCTACTATTTGTTTTAGCTTGCGCTGTATTCTACCCCAAAATCTCAACGTTCTGTATATTATATCTTGCAGAGAAGCAGCAACGCCGCACAGTCAGTGGCTGTCACAAGCGCTGTCATCATTTTGTACGACACTACTTGAAAACCTAGATCCGAGGCCGCTCACGCCAAGTACTAAGGTATGAATCACTACATAGTATAAAACAAAGTCGCTTCCCGCTGTCTGTCCCTATATATGCTTAAATCTTTAAAACTACGCAACGGATTTTGATGCGGTTTTTTTTAATAGATAGAGTAATTCAAGAGGAAGGTTTATATGTATAATACATGCATAATATAGTAGAGAAACACTGATCATTTTAGGGGTTTCTAATGTGATGTCGTAAATAATCACATTTTATTGCGCTTACATTGCAAACGCTGGCTTAACCCTACGAGATAAATCAAAATAATGTACTACAGTATTGTACAGCTTAAAAAGGTCTACAAAAAAGTCCGCGATGGCATATGTCTATCTCTTAGGGATAACCTACAATAACCATTTTTTATCCTATACTTTTTAAGAGAAATAATGGCTCTAAAATTATCAGTGTTTCTCTACTATATTATGCATGTATTATATGCATATAAACCTTTCTCTTGAATCACTCTATCTATTTAAAAAAAACCGCATCAAAATCCGTTGCTTATTTTTAAAGTTCTAAGCATACATAGAGACAGACAGACAGCGGGAAGCGAGTTTGTTTTATACTATGTAGTGATAGTGATCAGCATTGCACCCGTGCGAAGCCGGGGCGGGTCGCTAGTATAAAATAAAGCATACATTATAGAGGTTGGCTGGGACATCGACGCGCGACCTGTTTTCATGGATTACGTACATGATTCTTAACCCCACGGAGTTGAAATTTATTACCGATTATAAAAAATAAAAAAAAAAACCATATGGATATTGTAAACAGGAATTTGAGCATACCAAATGCTCTTTTTGTTAATGAAAATAGACCTGCCATTGCCATATTTGATGGCACATGTATATTTAAAAAAAAATCCAAATTATCTGTTCCAGAAAAAGCGGACAGCCTGCATAAATATGACAATTTAGTCCAAAATATTTATGATTTTTTCACGTGATGGGCAAATTATTGATGTTGTTGGACCTACTCAAACTAATGCCGAGATTATGAATCATATTTCCTACAACAGTGCTATCGGTCAAAATGTATGCAACAGCAATTTTCTTTTAAAATAACCATCAAAAAATTTTAACTCAGGGTTTGAAATTTTTAGTCGAAAATTTCAAACCATGCGTTTAAATCTTTCGTAGGTTATTTAAAAAAAAAAATCTGAGCCACATTAGGTTCAGAATCATATACTGAATCCAAAGTCACATGTTAATGCCCATGCCAGCTATGACCTAGATTCTAGAAAACTACAGGGCACTTTGAAAAATAACTGCTAAGTTCACCTCACATAAAAGCCTCTTGAGTTAATAATAATAATTATCATTTTAACCCATTCCCTGTCCCATGAATCACATATGATTCATGTTCATTGTTTAACTATTGTGTCTACTTTGTGGACAGTGAACCTGTTAACTCATTATCAAATGATTATTTTGCAGACAAGCCAACCGGAGAAGTCCGAAGAGCCGGTATCTAACGGCATCAAACACAAGCAGGCAACCACACAATCAAGTGCTTCCAATGCTCCGTCCACTAACTCTGCTACCTCACAAGGTAAATGGATAAAATACATAACAAAGAGCAGAAGATTATATTACTTATAGTATAATTACAATTAATCGTGTAAAAGTGCCCATTATGAGAATAGTGTGCTCACACTTCCCGCATATATCGAACTAAATATCAGAAAATATTATTTTAGAATTTTAAATTAAAAGTTATTTTCTGATTTTTAGTTCTATTGTTTTTATAAACTATTTTTTTTCATCTTTTTTTTAATCAAAATATTGTATTGTCGTCGGTCGTTGATAAGTCTACAACGTTTAAAGTAAATCTGATCGCTTAACCTTTTGAACGCCAATCACTTGTATACAAGATCGTATTACACAAGTGATTGGCGTTCAAAAGGTTAACCTGTTAACCGGGGAATTCCGTACTGTTTAAGTTTGACGTATTTATACGTCCCGCACGGTTAACAGGTTAAAGTGGGGCAAAATCGAGCCCAAACGAGTCAGTTACATACAAACAAACATACAGGTGAAACTAATAAAAGCGTGTTAAAAAGGACACTGTCCAGAATCGCCCTGTGCAACACAAGTATCGGATATACACTATAATTAATTGTCTATTTTACTATATTAGTTGCAAATACTTTTGTAACACGGACTAGCTGCATGACAAAATGAACATTATAAAGTATTTTACGCGACTAATAACATTAATCGCCGCCGTCTTTGCCAAACGTCATGTCATGCCAAAAAAATTAGAGATTAGGCTTTAGAAAAAAAATTTATAGGTACCTAATTATCTAGGTAGGTACTAAAAATAGCTAAATGTATTATGATGTTGTTTTTCAGTTTCTTAAAAATCACTCGGAACTCTGAAAAACTATACCTTATGGTTCGATAACCTCAAAATCTGATACTTTTTTGAAATATATCTTTTCTGCAGCTACTCCGCTATAATAATAAGATCTTATAGGAGTTTACTAATGATCGACAAATCAACACATAATTTTCCGACGCTCTTGGTTCCGGGGCGAACAATGTATACGCGCAGGGCAATGTCCTTTCAATAAATATTAGTTTTAATATCCCAGTTTTTTGTTTTTTAACATACAATCCAGGATCTCCTGACTTATAAAGGGTTAAAGCTATCTCTGCGTAAAATATCGAAGGAATGAAAGTATTGTTTGTATTTGCAGCGTCACCGACTAGAACGCGCATCCTGCAGCAACTCGGCAAGCTGATGACCACGTGCCTAGTACTAAGGATAGACGACTTCACTGTTTATAAGGTAAATAGAAAACGTGTTTTTCAAATCTTTGTAGTAGCTATTTGTATTCATGTTCTTTTAAACTTCATAAAGTCCTGTTTGCTAGAGTTAATACAGTTTTATTTATCTGTTGGTTATTATTATATGGTTACTATTGTATGGTACTGTATGGTTACGGGTACTATATGGTTGGTTATTATTGTATGGTACTGTATAGTTATTATTATACAGCGTGTAACGGAAGGGGGGTATCAACCCTGAAGGAGGTGAATGTGCTCATGAAACTCAACAACTTTCCCCAAAGAACATAGGTCGAAATATGAAAAAAAAATTTGGCCCTCCCTTACAAAACTGACTACCAGCTGATTGATTTACTATGGGAGGGCCAATTTTTTTTCTTCATATTTCGACCTATGTTCTTTGGGGAAAGTAGTTGAGTTTCATGAGCACATTCACCTCCTTCAGGGTTGATACCCCCCTTCCGTTACACGCTGTATATTATTTGAGTTTTTTTTTTGTTTTTTTTTTTCATTATTGTACTATTTAGTCAACCAATCACAACTGCAAACGTGATATTTGACTATTCTTTTATTCTTACTAATCGTATGGGTATGTAAGGATCATGGCAGGTGGCGTTCTGTAGTTTCTGCCTTCTCCCATGGGAAGAAGGCGTGACTTTTTGTATGTACTAGCTGCGCCCCGCGGTTTCACCGGCATAAGTTTCGAATATCGGGATAAAAAGTATTCTGCAGTGGTATTCTGTAAAAATCTCACCTTGAGAACTTAGGTGAAGTGAGCGGGAAGTGAGCTCTGTCATTCTATAACGCTAGGGTGCTAAGTGCTCACTTCACTTATGATTTCATGGTAAGATTTTTACAGAATCGACCATAAAACCATTAATATAATCAAGACTATGAATGAAACACATATGTTAGAGCATAATTATGCTTTTATCCGATGAATACAAAGAACATTTTGATTGTTTACAGTTAGTCAAAATTGGTAGATTTCGAATATCTTGGCCTAAAACGATGTTTCATTGCGTTTCAATCACATCACTAGTAGAGATAGTGTGGTATCATTTTTTAACGAAATGACAGTAAGAAATGTCATTTTACTGCAGCTAATTATAAGTTCAAACTTTTGTATATTGCAGGTATCTACAGGCTCCCGAACCCGCGAGGCGCCTCGTCCTCTGGTGAGCGCTGAGAAGGCCACACTGCCGGGCGACGCCGGGTTGTTGCACGCTGAACTGACCTTCTTCTACTATCCTGGAGATGTGTGCTTCCCTGGTTAGTTTATATTGATATTATTAGACATAAAGGCAGGGCTTGGAACCGGTACCAAAAGTACAGATTCTGTAGCGATTCTTGTCATGTCGACATTTGGGTACCGGATCCTGACCATCACCAGTACGCCACCTATCAAGTACCTGTACCAAATTCAGGTACCCGGCGCGTACCACAAATCTCATAATTGTACAGACGCCAGCACATCAAGCTACTACAATCTGTCAAATTTATTTTATATGTTTTCAACTTTATTTCTAAAGCATAGGGTTCTATAAATGATAAATGATTTATTTTCTGTAAGTAGGTTTGTACAAACACTTTTACATGTCAATAAAAATGTTCAAATTTGATTGGGAGAATTTGACAGTTTCGGGTAGCTTGAAAAAAAAAAGGCTTATAGATAAACATTGGCGGTCTCACGCGACGTCATTATAATGTATAGAATTGATGTATCTTGTCTCGGCAATTTTCTTTGCGGGGTATGCTTGATCGCCGGTTTTTTTTTTAATAGTATAATCAGCCAATAATGTTCCCACTGCTGGGACTCAGGCCTCTTCTCTATGAGAGGGAGTGAGCCGTAATCCACCACGCGGGTCCGTGCGGGTTGGTAAATGGCACATGTCTTGGAATTTTTACCCGACTCATCATCTGCCTAGCCTTTTCCCAACTATGTTGGGGTCGGCTTCCAGTCTAATCGGATGCAGCTGAATACCAGTATTTTACATGGAGCGACTGCCTATCTGACCTCCACAACCCAGTTACTGGGTAATACCATACCCCTAGGTAAGACTGGTTGTCAGACTTTCGGGCTCCTGACTACCCGTAACTAGTGTCAAAGATCCACTAATTACAGCCGTGACCAATGGCTTAATGTGCTTTCCGAGGCACGGAGGGGTCCCGGTATGTAAAGATGGTCACCCATCCACAGACCAACCGCGCCAAACGTAGCTTAACCTGATCAATCGACCTGTGCGGCTGTTATTATTTGCCCACGGGCCCCTCAATTTTTACGCGACTCCGTATGATATATTCCTAACGATGTTTTTCCTTCACCGTTTTGAGTGCATACCATGACATAAATGTTCATTTCTATGCCTACTTGTGAACAGCGTTGTGTGTTACTTTCTAACCAAATTGCAATTTTGTTAAACTAGTTGTAAGTCCTTATAATGTAACTGTTTGCTGTTCCTCTCAATAAAAATAAAATAAAAAGTAAGAAGATAATATTACTTGCTGAGTTTGATTACGTTCTTCAACAGTACCAGCCCCAAAGCTCTACGTGCAGCTAAGTCCAGTGCTGGTGTCGGTGGACGTGAACAGCGTGGTGTGGCTGGGCGCGTTCCTGCCGCACATAGTCCCGCGAGACAACGAGACGCGTGACAACATGGAGCACGCGCCGCCTGCCTACATGGACGTCAGGATGGAAGCCATCATGCCTAAGGTATGTGTACAGGGTTTTGGCTGTTATTTTGTCTACCAGTTAGGTTAGGTTAGACTAAAATAGCCCTCAAGAGCTATTCTTGTCAGCTAGCCCTTGGGGCTATTTTTAACCGACTTCAAAAAGGAGGAGGCTATCAATTCGGATGTTTCTATTTTTTTTTTTTTTTTTTTATGATTGCTCGGGAATAACTCCGTCATATATGAACGGATTTGCAAAATTCTTTTTTTGTTCGATAGAGGTTTATCCGGAAATGGACACATTTCAATTTCGTAAAGATTTCGGAGACAGACAACGGAACTCTTCAATAAATACCAGTAAAACAACCGCGATTGCTGCTATCGCATATGTATGCATTGTTTACGCAATCGCACAACATAACATCACGTCTGTACCCTATAAACGCAGATGCAGTACGCAGATGTGTTCAGTATACCACCGTACACCCTCATTTCTGTCAAAGTTGTTATTGGGGTACTTCTAATCTAAAAAGTGAAAAATAAAAACTATTTTATAGAAAAAAAACAACCGACTTCCAAAAAAAACACTAAAAAGTGAAAAATAACTTTAATATTGGAAGTCGGTGTCAAAAAACGAAAATGCGGAACCAACGACACCGACTTCCAAAATTAAAGTTATTTATCACTCTAGTGTTTTTTGGAAGTCGGTTGTTTTTTTTTTCTATAAAAAAAGTTTTTTGTCTGCTCATTGCACGATGGAATCTGCGTTACCGACTCAGCACTTTTTTTTCTGTATTACTTTGTAATGTCAATACCGCAGAATGACACATTCAGCAATCTTCTACATGACAGACCGAATTATATAAAAAAGGTGACACTCACAAGCTGACTATTTTTTTTTTTTTTTTTTTTCTTAGCCTACTTTGTGTCCCACTACTGGGCACAGGGATCCCCTTTCCTTCCAACCCTCTCTTACAGTTTTTATTTTTTTTTAACTTTTATATTTTACAAAGGTATTAGGTTGATTTCAATTCGACATTGGTCAAAGGTATATGCTATTTTGACACACTGAAGTAAGATTAAAATAATACTGCTAATAATAATAGCCAATTCAGTTATTTCACCTCTGATTTTGCATCACTGTCAAAGCACAGTGATCTCTATTATCGTTTCAATAACGTTGCTATTGGGTTGCTGCTGTCAGAGGTATAATAACTGAATGGATGCTATAAGATATACTGGTATGCCCCCTAGTCATACTGCATGATTTTTTTTACAGGACTTACTACTCATGAATATGAACAACTTTCACTATGGGACCAACTCAGAAATTACGAAACCAAAATCAGCTGTTTAATACAAAAGTTCAATACCTACTTGACCAAAATATATGGTTCCATAGTGAAAGTAGTTCATATTCATGGGTAGAACACCCTGTAAAAATATGGAGACGGTAAAAAAATCGTGCTGTATAAAGGAGCAATCCATTCAAGAATTTTTAATTATTTTTTGTTTTTCTTAACAGGTGGTGTTAGAAGCGGGTTCAGAGCACGTTTCGCAGCAGCGTGACCGTCCCAAAGAGCTGCAGATTTGTACCGCCAGAGCTACACTTACCAACGTGCGGGAGTCTCCTAGAGCCAGTTAGTTTTATACTCCAACAAAAGTTCTTCTATACTATTTTCTACTGCGTAGCTACCGAAGGGATTTCGATGCGGTTTTCACCGTCATTTAGTGAATTTGGTCACGAAGGTTAATGTGTAGAATACATTAATAATACACTTACACATAATAAAGAATTCTCCATGTTTTGTCAAGCCGTACGAAGCAGGGTAGGGTCGCTGGTTATTTTATAAATTGACTGAGTACTTCGCATTTACACCAAGAAACGTGTATTCTACATGTTATGTATACGGTTTTCTTATCGTTTACACCTAAAAATAAGTTGTAAAGAAAAAAAGTAAGACTAGATGCTGTATATGTAGAAAACTTGTAGTAAATATAAAAAAGGTGAACTAATTAGTTGACAATAATATCTGAAACGACGTCGATACAAATTTTTGTCAAGTCTTACAGGACTTATCAATAACACAAACTTGTATGTTGGAGAAATTGGGCGAAACACAAATAATAAAGAGTCTAATAATTCCATGAACCCTATTCAAGCTGAGGGTTTGCGAATATTTTCAGAAACAGGAAAATATACTGGGAAAATTATAGTTACCAAAACGGAGAGTTACCATTACAATGCTGTTATGTTATGGCGTTTCATGTATGTTAACAGCTTTGTTTTTTTTTTTAATTATTTATTATAAAACTAGCGACCCGCCCCAGCTTCGCACGGGTGTAATATTTTTCCGAATTTCCGAAATTTTCTTTCATACAAACCTTTTCATGGCAATACCGAACACAACAAAAAAAGAATTATCAAATTTGGTGCAGTCATTCTGAAGATATGCGCCTACAGACATTTCGGCGACTTTGTTTTATAATATGTAAGGAAGTGTTTTTTATCCATGCCAACCCCATAAAACTGTTTCGTTGTTCGTTGTAACCGACTTTCAAACTTCAATGTAAAATCCACGACTTTTATACTGTGTCATACACAATTTCTTGATTACAGTTATAATCCTGCCGGTCGATTCTGTAAAAATCTCACCGTGAAATCATAAGTGAAGTGAGCACTTAATAGTGTTAATCTCTAGCGAATGACAGCTCACTCCACGCTCACCCAAGCTTTCACGGTGAGATGGTTACAGAATCGCACTGCTGTAATAGTTTACTTCAACAAAATCCTTGGCCACGAAAGCGACCAACCATAGAAAATTCTTTAATTTCTTCCTACTTCATCCTATTAAAGTTCCAGGCTAAATACCGATAGGCTATAGGCCATGTTTGTTGCAGACTCCGCGGGCACGCGCGCAGACCTGGCGGCCATCCTGTCCGCGCTGCGCCGCGCCGCGCCGCCCTCGGGGCAGTTCCCGTGCGCGCCCGACGACATGGATCCTATACATGAGCAGTTTATATTGCATGCTGACAGTGAGTATATTCATCATCTGCATAGCCTTTTCCTGTTGGGGTCGGCTTCCAGTCTAACCGGATGCAGCTGAATACCAGTATTTTACATGAAGCGACTGCCTATCTGACCTCCACAACCCAGTTACCGGGTAATACGATACCCCTAGGTAAGACTGATTGTCAGACTTTCGGGCTCCTGACTACCCGTAACTACTGTCAAAGATCCACTAATTACAGCCGTGACCAATGGCTTAACGTGCTTTCCGAGGCACAGAGGGGTCTCGGTATGTAAAGATGGTCACCCATCCACAGGCCAACCGCGCCAAGCGTAGCTTAACCTGATCAATCAACCTGTGCGGCTGTTATTATTTAGCCACGGGCCCCTCAGTGAGTATATTTCAGATTTTATTTATAGTCACTGCAAAATACGCTTTAATTCAAATTCATTTATTCACATTTAAATAGAGTAAACCCAATCGCTGGTTCCACATGTTAAATTATTTGGTCTCATATTTTATTTAGCCTTAGTATGGCATTTGAAGCTTAGTAATGCAACATTATTAAATTAATGTAATACATAAAAAATTAAAATTAAAAAGAAAAAAAATATTATGGGTATTTAAAATAGTCAATTTAGTTTATCTTTTGTTGTTCAAAACTACAGCATACTAGAGTTAAAACTAAGAATGAAACTTATTTAAAACCCGCGGTTTCACCCGCATAAGTCTCGATCCCGTAAGAATATCGGGATAAAAAGTTTATGTGTGTATTATATGTGCTAATCCTGTTTTGTATCAACACCTATTCACACCAGTAACCCTATACAACGTGTAATGTTAAATGCGCAAAACCTGAAAATAGTTTTTAATATAGGTCACATTTTTTAAAAATCTTCATTAAAAACGTTGCCGTATCTATTTATTAATAGGTCAAGCAAGCCAATGTCAGCGCGGCGCAGCGGCCCGGTGACGACTCCTCCCTCGACAAAGCGTCGTCGCAGACGCAAGAAACTATTAGAATGGCCAGCAAAACTAAAACAGCACATAAAACCTTTACAATTTTTTTAATGACTTATTTTCTCTCTGAAATAGGTCAATTGAATTAAAAATCAGTTGGGGTGTCTGAGGTTTTGCGCATTTAACGTTACACGTTGTATAACTGTCATTATTTCATCCTCAGATTTGGATGACATAGATCGTGGAACTGCAATCAGTCCCGAACTGCTGTGGCGCGAAAACAGAGCAGTATGGTGCGTGAGAGTGGAGCCGCTGTGGGCTGACTTTTGTGGCGCAAGAGCTACTAACAATAAACCTGCACCTTTGTTAGATGCTACGCCTCTTACAGCTTGGGTGAGTAGCTATTACAGCTTTATTTAGATATTCATTCAACAGATGTGCCTGAAAAAGCCAGTTTCAGCTTCGCCAAAACAAATTTTCATCGTAACCCTTACCTCTCTTCTTCTTTTAAAAAAAAATTTGACAGCGCCTGATGTAAATTGACGTATTTTTAGTAGTCAATTTTTTAATCACGTCTAATCTTGTCTATGGAGTGTCTTAATTTGACAGGACTAAACTAATATTTATCTTCTGTCCTTTTCTTAATGAAATAGAAAGAAAAATATGCACTGTACTTAAATTTAGTTTATTTTGTGAACAAGGGAATCGGTGCCATTATCATTCTCCTGCCTTTATCCAAATTTGTTTGCGGTCGCCGCAACATGTCTTTTTCTTCCATACTTCTCGATTAGTTATCATCTCGGTAGTTATCCCCTTTCTGGTCATATCATTCACACAGTCCGTACATCGTTTCACCAGAAAAATAAAAGCTTGTAAAGATGCTGGAATGCACAGCATCATTTTAGGTGTATGGGTTATGTATTGTGAGAATACTGTGTGAGGTTTTAACCCTTTGCACTCCGTTGTCGCCGTAGCGGCGACATGGTTGTTTTGCTGCCTCGGCGTCCTTAACAGTTAGGTAAGCAAAATAGTCTGTGCTTATCTTATAGTGTTTATGATCATAGGTATGTACTTGGAACTAATATAGTGCTGGAGTTGCTGGTAGCCTCTATGCATTACTAGGCTGGGGTGCAAAGGGAGTAGTGATAACAACCAGTAACAAAAAAAAAATCTTATCTCTCCTTAGCTATGTTTCGACGACAACTTCTCCCGCATCTGGATAGTGGCTCGCACTTGTGGGCTGGCAGGTCTTCAGCTGAACCACTACCAGATGCTGTTCCTCATGAGACAGCTCGAGAGGATCTCAGAGATGACAGCCTGGTTAGCACATGATGCTGAGAGGCAGCCGGATGCTGAAGAAGGGTAAGATTTAGGAAACATTAGCTTTGGCAAATAGCTTAGATATTTGAATGGTATTATAAAGGGTGTTACACAAACATATCTACGTCAAACAAAAAAAAAACTACCTTTATTTAAATAAAACAGTGTTTAATAATATCAGGATGTTGTATTCCAGCTCAATAATCAATCTGAACCTACTTAAAAAGTGTGCTTCCTCGACGAGAGCTTTCTTAAAAGTCTCTTGTGAAAGAAGCCCTCATTTCTTCTTGAACGACTATCGATAAAAAAGAGAATATAATATAATTTACACCTGCTTTTGGCCCTAGAAAACGAATTCTATTTATGTTGATATAGGGAAATACAAAATCCTGCCAAAATAGCAATAATTATTTATACCATAACTTGAATCAAGAATTCCTTCCCTTCTTAGGACTATAGTAGCAGGAGTAGTGGTACCGGCAGTGGAGTTAACCTTCGTGCTTCCATCCAACTGCCCCGGACAGGAGTCTTCCAGAGATTTGGACAGCGTGCCTCTCGACTCATCCAGTTTACAGGACTTGAAGTTGGGTGAGTGAGGTTTTCTAATTATACCGGTCGGCAGGTAAACTGTTTATGAAAAGTAAAATAGGTAAGCGGATTGCAAATAAAACTGGACTAGTCAATAGTGTTTTTGTTTATTTTTATTATTATTTTTTTGCAATCTAAAATTACTGCAAACATCTCTTGAAATACAATACCCCTGGTTCCTAAAAGTGCTGAGACTGATCAGCCAATCTGCTGAACATTGGTTGGTGGTTGTGATTGGGTGTCTAGAACAGCAGCAACCAGACATGGAGGTTAACATGAGATATGACAACATGTAAAATTTAACGGTCTATAGAGGTATCAGGAAAGTTCGTAAAGTTCACTCATACTCAGAAAGGGGAGGATCCTCCGAACAGACGGGTGTCGTGTCTGATGGAGGATTGATGTGGGGACGTTGTATATATTATAGTTGCGCGGCAAACTGCTTGCGCGATGCAGAATTTTGCGTAGCATCAATGTAATGCGTAGTTCGCATGTGGCGATGTAGATGCCGCCACAGGTCGTTTAGAAAACTGCAGCTAACTTAACGGTGCGTTTCCACTGAAACGGGGTTTCGGTTGAAATCAGAGTTTTCAATTCCACATTGCTTCGTCTGTGAATGGTCGGCTTCTGCACGCCTCCGGTTCACTGGAAACGCAACCTAATCCTATTCTCGCTTCTTTCTCTTTATCATTTTAACATTCTGTTATTTATTCTTTAAATTATGTTATTTCTTATTTATTCATGTATTTATTTCCACGTCTTTCGGTGGGCAGAGCACCAAACTGTGTCTACGCTAGGCGCGTCGACTCCGCTTGAGGAAAACTGCAGTAAGTTTTTGGGTGTACAGATACTCGTACATAATGCATCAAGTAACCATTGATTGTGCATTTTCTATGTTATGTGCCTAACAGCACTTGCCACTAACAAAGTTCATTAAAATAAAAAAAGTAATAGCATGTACAGGTAAACCAGAAAAGTTATGCGCTTCGGTAATCTTCGTGTTTCCGAATTATTACGAACGCCACGCCTCAGAGTAACCACCCACAGAAGCAAATCTTCTAAGTGTTATACTTCCGCTCTTTGTCGTAGTGCGTCTATCATTGCGCGTTATAAAGCCTTCTCTCTCTGTTAGGTTACCTACTGTGGTCGCACCTGTAAAATGTCCCTCAAAAGTTTTGAATAGTTTTTTGGAATTGCATACAGTGGTTAAACTCATAATTTATAGTACAAAATTGGTTAGTACTCTCATGGTTGTAACAGCTCTATATTAGATCTCATAATCACGCGTACGTATTTCCGACGATAGACGATGATTACCGAAGCGCATACTTTTGCTATGATCTGTAGATTGAACTATTATTTTATTTATGCAACAAGCCTAAAGTCACGTTGGTCGCCACTCATTTAAAACAGCAAATTATTGACAGTTTTTTTTTTAAAGTATAACAAGCTCGATGTTGGATAATTTTTCGTACCCGTGCTTACGCAAAAGCAGTTGATGTGTTTGCCTGCATTTTCTTTTACTTATTATTTATTTCTTCGCTCACCTGTACAACCTTCTGCCAAAAACAGTGTCAGATCCATGTAGGTGATTTTTGTTTCATTTTAATTTCACTTAGGCCTGATTTTTCAAGAGTCAGATATTTTTTTATATGAGAAATAAATATGACAATTTGAGTTTTCTGTACAAAAACTGTCAAACCGCAATATTTATTCCTCAGATAAAATATATCTGACTATTGAAAAATTTGACCTTAACAATAATTAACAATACAAAAGGTAACAATAATTTTATTCTGTGCAACTCTTTCTAGTTCGACTATAGGGCACTTTTTGCGCCATTGTATCCAATCAATCGCGCTTATTTAGCCTGATTATCGCGCCACTGCACTCAGTCAACTTATCGCGTTACATTTATATAATTTTCCTACTCTTGCCGTCCAAATTAAGAACAAAAGTCTTAATCAGAATTTAAAAAGAACATTGTAATATTTCCAAGATTATTGAACCAAACTTAGTGCGCATACACACGAGCGGCACACGTCTATGGCAAACGGAACTGCAGCCGTCAACAACGTGCTCGTGTATTTGAGTATGGTGCTCAAATACGTTGGCGCGTGTCGCTCGTCAGTATGAGCACTTAAGCTGCTAACAAACTTCGCTTCCTTCTCCCCTATAAAACTGTCAATAATAACTTGTCCAACTCCCAGTAGGTTCCGAAGCTACAATGGCGCCGTCTATGATGGACCGAGACAGCGGCGTGTTAGCCACCACGTCGGTGGACGTGTACCAGCCTATCGTCATTGAGGAACCGCCGCCGCCTAGCCCGGGGATGAGTTTTGGAGGTATGTATAGATAAAGTAGTTTAACAGGCTATCACGTTAACCATATCAAGTCTTTTTAGTAAAAAAATAAATTATACTAGCTATACTAATTAATTGAAGAAAATATCAAAAACATCTTGAATGGCATGAAACTTAACAACAGCTCAAATTATATTGTTACGTTTGGATCAATTAACTTTAACATGGTTTAGAATCCGGGGGCATGTCACGGTTTTCTCAGATTAGCTTTGAGCATTATTATTATAAGGCGTTTTTAATGGTTCATCCAAATTTCTTTAAAGCTCTACCACATTATACAGGTTGAAATTGAAAACATGCGACAAATCGAAATGAGAGATTGTAGTCATCATTGTGAACAACTTTTACTATGAGATAAAACCTGAAATCGCGAAATAAAATCTGCTGTTCCCTACATTTATGTTCGCATAACTCGTCAAAATGTAGGGAACAGCTGATTTTTTTTTCGTTATTTCAGGTTTGGTCCCATGGTAAAAGTTGTTCATAATGATGAGTACAATCTCCCATTTCGATTTGTCGCATGTTGTCAATTTCATCCTGTATAAGACAGTAATCCAAAAGAGATGTCCCTTAATTTAAATTTTGGTGGCCTTTTCGTACACGTTCCAAATCAGCGCAACTTACCAATCAAACACGCATTACCTCTTCAACAATCCCACATTAACACCTTCACTGTGCACGCGGTGCGGTTGTGGAATTCACTATCGCCTGACATTAGGGACTGCCAAACTGTTGCAGTTTTAAACGAACAGTAAAAGAACACTATCTTTGTACTTCATCGTAGTTGTGTATGTATTTATTATTTTAATTACGTTAAATTTAGTAACATACTAGTGATATTTATTTTAGAAATATGTATGTATGTAAGTATATTCGCATAGTATTTGTTTAGTTTTATTAACCCTTCATCTGTGGCGAACATACGTGCGGAAAAAATGGCTGACAGGTGCGGGGCCGGTTTGCTTGAGCGAGATAGATACAGTTTTTATAAACAAATTTACGTCAAAACTTATGACAGTGATTAACCGCCCGCTCCGGGCGGCGACACCGACGCGGTAATCTATTTACTCGCCCGTCGGAGCGGGCGAGTGACACAGATATAGGGTTGTGTGAATATTTGTTTACGACTTTATGTATTTTTTTTTTCTCCTTTATCTATTGTCCTATCGCAGGTATGCTGGAAGAGATTTCTTATGAAATAAACATCACTTTTGTACCTATTTTTCTGTTCTGTATTTTTTATTGTCTGTTTATATGTGTTTACCTTCCAGGCTTCTCCTCAATGCGTCGTGGCCTTACATCCTTAGTGACGTCCATAGACAGCGCACTAACTCGCGACGACGCGAGAAGCGACGCGGCTTCCACTGCAAGTTCTGACAGCGATAGATATGTTGTGGTCGGGTTGGCTGCTGAGTCGCCCGATGATGCGGATATGGCATTCAGGTATGTACAGCTTTCCAACTATGAGCTTCGGCAATCATCGTCCATCTTCGGAAATACGAACGCGCGATGATGAGATCTAATATACAGGGTGTCCCAAAAAATAGTGACAAGCGGAAGTCCAGAGATAGAGCTTCCCTTGGGGTGCCCGAATCACCCCCACGTATGTTCCGCTAGTTTTCATAGTTTTCGTGTTAAGATTTTGTTTTTCTGAATTGTTGAGAATTTTCGACCTAAAAAACTCTTTTTTTTTTTTATAAAATGTGAACGACTTTTTAATTTTTTTCTTTCTCCAACCGAATCATCTTAAATTGTACTTGTATGCGTAAAATAATCAGCTTCGTAACTTTGACCAAAATTATGAAAACGTTGGTGTAAAGCCAAAAATTTATGGTTGGGGAATAACGACTTAAATTTCCAACTTTAAATAAAAAATCTAAACAGGTTCATCTCTATGCAATTCCATAAAACTTTTAGGTGACAAATGATGATCTGAGACCAGGGTAGGTAGAGGACAGAGAGGAAACTTCATACGCAATGATAGGTGCACTATCACAAAGCGCTCGCGGTAGTACAAAACTTAGAAACATTGCCTCTGTGGCACGACTTTCGCGCAAATTCGGAAAAAAACTAAGATTACTGAAGTATATACTTTTCTTTAGGAAGCTGTTAGAAACTTGCCCGTTGGTCCCAGATGATGAAGAGACTTGTTGAAAGTATGATTTTGAATATTTCTCGTAATTCCTTCTTCCCGCAGTCGTTGACTTTTTGCTGTAGCTTCATGTAACCATGACTTGTGTTACTGCAATTGATTTTTTTAAATGTTTTTTCATGATTTGACATCCATGCCGTCTGTATAATAATGTAACAAGCCTGTGTAATAGCTTGTCAAAAATATTGTGTGACCATTACGTAAAAAAATTTCAAGATATTTACACCAGTCTTCTATTTGTACAGAGAGTTTGAGCATGGCCGTGCATCAAGCGGGGTTAGTGGCGTAGAAGTGGCAGCCGAGGTGGTGGAGCGATCCTCGTCACCCAGTGACCACTCCGTCACCAGTTCCTGTAGGAGAAGAGATGTCGTATGTCTATCATTTTACTCTTATAGATTCTTTTCATCATCACTGTACTCTTATAGATACGGCAATAGACCAAAAAATAACTTTATTTAGACTTATTTTTAGGGATGCCTCGATACGCCTTTTTGCCGATACCGATACTCTTTTAAAAATAATATTTTTATAAGAGTGTCGGTATCGGTATCGTATCGGCAAAAAGGCGTATCGAGGCATCCCTACTTATTTGAACTCACAAACTGCCTTGTTGGTCTTATGACCGCAAGCGCGATTGCTGAGCGTGGGGCTCTGAGTTTGGATCCCCAGTTCGGGCAGTGATATGTGGATATTCCAATAAAAATGTGGGTTCAACCTAGAATCCAGATTTTCACTGATACATGAAACTTAAACAAAACTGGTAAAATGTACAATTTATACCCCCAGAAATGCAGACACGTGTTGTTGTGTTATAAACATGATTGATAGCATGTCAGGTTTTTATTTATGAACGGAGCCATTCAATTTTTCACTATCAGTTAAGTAAAGTAAATAGAAAAAACCTAATTCTTTATCACAAAATACCATTTCTCAAAGATATCGACCAGCACTTGGCGTCTAAACAACATCCACATGGTGCAGCAGAGCGGCGGCGGTAGGACTTCCCTAAGGCTCGCGGCCGATGATCTGAAGAGCGACGAGTGTAATGCTATACCGTGGGATGAGTTCCAGGTGAGTTTGCTGTTGGTGGTGTTAAGTGTAAAAGGGGGAGGGGGGGGATAGCTGGTGTTTGTGTTGGTCCTGTATAAAGCTGGCTGTTTTAAAACTGTCAATGAACAATGAGTTAATTGCCCATACAAGATAAATAATAGAAGAAGAAAGAAGACCACGATCACCGAAAAATAATGTTGCCATACTACACTTAAAAGTGTGGTTAGTGAGATATGCTATGAACGCCCATGGCCTAAGGTAGACGGATCAATAAATAGGCTCTTATAAATATTGTTTCCAATGAGAAAAAAATTGTTAATAGTAGCAACAGCCAACTCTAGACAGTTTCAAACAAAAATTCTATGTGCATAACCAACAAAGTGTACTAAAAAAGTCCACAAAAACTTAAAATACATTTCATTTTGTATTAGAGAATACAGCCTATCTATTCTGTAAATATTTCACCGTGAAAACAAAGGTGAAGTGAGCGTGAAGTGAGTCATCAATAGTGTCAATCCCTGACATGATTGACTCACAGCTCACTCTAAGCTCACTTCACCTTAGTTATCACGGTGAGGTTTTTCCAGAATCGACCGGCTGTGTCACAAGCTAATTGGTAATTTTTGGTACATTTTATATTTTTCAAAAATCATACACATTCACTTGGTTTTACATTTTTTCCACACCTGTGTTTGACAGTACCTATTGATTTTTCTTACTATTCATGAAAATATTAAACAAACATATTCACATTATTCAACCTCAAATCCTTTTCTATACCTTTTAACAAGATTTTCTAAAATTAATTATTTATAAACTTACCAATCATTAAATAATTTAAAGACTTTAAAGACTAAGTATCAAAACAAGACTCACTGAACACAATATTTTAGTAACTTGAGGCGGAAGTTATTTATAATAATATTTAAAAGCATGTGTCGATATTTAAGAGGCCGCATTATCTTTTATTTTCTGACCTTACATCTAATGATAGTCTTTATAGGCACAGGCAGTGTCATTGGTTCTTATTTATAAATACCGCAATATAAAGTTAGTCACAAACGAGTACTTTTATGCCTTTTTTTTGGGGGTGGAAAGTTATCAAGTAACTTCTCCCGCTGTGAGCGGAGCCTTGTAACTAAATTAAAAAATGACAAAATTGACAGCAAATTAGCTTAAACCCGTCGTTAGTCAAATCAAGTGCTAAGGATTTTGTATAAAAACTCAATCAGTACTTTTGGAAATGTTAATTGAACTACGCTTTATGATAATTGTATCAAATGACGAATGTATTCTGACAATTTTTTTTGGATGACAAAAAGCAGGCGATCCTTAACCCTTTCAGTACGGTTGACGTACATGTACGTTCTGGCACAGATGCTTGTCACGGCCAAATGACGTACTTTTGCAAATCAAGTCTAAAACTGAATATAAACAACACAAGCGTGCAGTCTCTGCCAGCGCTTGTGGCAGATTACGCTATGTACAGACGCCAGCACATCAAGCTACTACAATCTGTCAGATTTCTTTAATAGATTTTGAACTTTATCGCTGAGTAATAAATTATATAATAAAATATATAAAATATCGCTATGCTTCTCGCGCGCCGTACTGAAAGGGTTAAGAGGTCCTCCAATGAACAGCACCCTATTTGCGTAACACACTTTTAATCATAGTTTGAATGATTTTGAAAGATATTGCTATTCCATTGCTTCATATGTTCGAAAAATTAGTCTACTCAGCAACGTAACTGTGGTTGAACTGCCAAATGTTACGCAATTACCTACCTCACTGCAACAGCAGAGGCAATATACAGCGTGTAACGGAAGGGGGGTATCAACCCTGAAGGAGGTGAATGTGCTCATGAAACTCAACAACTTTCCCCAAAGAACATAGGTCGAAATATGAAAAAAAAATTTGGCCCTCCCTTACAAAACTGACTACCAGCTGATTGATTTACTATGGGAGGGCCAAATTTTTTTTTCGACTATTTTCTTTGGGGAAAGTTGTTGAGTTTCATGAGCACATTCACCTCCTTCAGGGTTGATACCCCCTTTCCGTTACACGCTGTAGATGCTTTGTCCCAGTTTCATCAAAAGACTTAAAAACTTCCACCCTGAAATATTTACTTGGTAACCGTTTTAAAAAGATTTTATTTTCATATCAACTACGTAAGTTTAATGATCCCCATGAAACTTTTTACAAGTTTCTGAACACTTGACTGGTGTGTGGGTAACCGTATGTGATGACTTCTACATAATCGCGTAGTCTCCAATGACGCTGCCTTATCAGATGTGCATGACCGTATCATCACAATCATTGTATTTCGTACCCAGTAAGGTGTATCGCTGTAATACTGAACTATGTTGATAAGGCTTCGGGTTTAGAAGCGAGCGACAGTAGAGCGACTGTTTTGTTGCACAACTTCTGACATTGAATCATGTAAACTTGTTATACCTACGAATTTTGGCTTATTACGCCGGTGATAACTTAATTTAACGGAACCTTCGCTTTTATCGCGAAGATAGCTTAATTTTTTTCCAGACTGGAAATTATTCCAAGTGTAAAAATGACAGCCATCGATCCCTTAAATCAAAAGTCAATTAAAGCAACGCGATAGTTGCCCAACAGTCGCTCGATAGTTGCCCAAGAGTCGCCCGACCAGCGCTCGCTTCAAAACCCGTCCTCAAACTGGAATGCATCCATTTTATCTCTAACTATATGTGTCTATGTGTGTTTTTTCCTCTATGGCAATTCCCGCCCGCTCGGCTATCGTGAACCGAAAGAACCGTCTCAAGGTATTTAACAACATGCGATCTATAGATCATTTGACACAATGTAGTGGTATCATTATGTTGAGTGCCCATAGATGTAGAGGTTATGTGTCGTAGCCAAGGGGGTTTGTCTGTGTATGAGTGAGTGGGACGAAAGATGTTTCTGTCCCTTATTTTGTGTTACTGTGCTTGTGTTTGATTGAGAGTGGCATTTAAACATGAAACTGCTTTAAAAAAAAAGGTAAAATAATTTATAATAATCGTTAATTCATTAATGTTATATTAATAAAGAAAACTTTAAAATTTATCATTTGAAATTCCCTCTTTTCACACATTTTTCAATCCAAAGACAAGCAATCTTTCTTTTAGAAATATTGTTCGATCAGAAACATCTTTACAAATGCTTCATTGCTATCTGTTACATGTCCGCCATTTTAGCTTCGCCAGCGCCATCTGAGGGCTCAGGTAGGATGCATTTCGCAGCCTATATTGTTCCTCCATTTTATGTTATCCCAACCTTGGTCTACCATCGGTTGAGGAGACGACTACCGTTATTCAAAATTATTCATATTATATGCATGGTTATAATTCCGTGTTTTTATAAATCATATTTTTCAAAGTTACGTAAACCCATAAAAGAAAAAAGAGTAAAATACTTTCTTTTCATTCGTTCGGTCCCAAATTAATATTCTGAAATGTTAAACATCTATCCCAAAACGAAAACACTTAATAGATATATTATATACAATCTCTTCTGCGCTTCTGCATGTTAAATATATTATATCGTTCTAAAAAGAACTGCACCACTTGCAAATACAGCGGGGTTTTAAATACCGAAACAATCCGTTTAGAACTAAACACACCTTTTCAGGTACTCGTAGATAGTTAGAAAACTTTAGTTTATATCATAATATCTGTCTGCGAAATTTGATCTGAATTTAGCCTTGATTTTTACACTCAGTCATCTAATTTCTTGATTAATAAAACTAAAAACAATGGAACATATAAGTGGTGCAGTACTTTTTCAAGTGAGTGTTTTTTTAAATGTTGCATGTACTGCACTACCCTTTCATCTCCATCCACACATAGTGTTGTAAACGTGTTTGTGACGTGGTATTCGCTTATTTGTGATGATTCTAATATGTCTGATTGTCTGCTGAAACTTTTGAACGCCAGTTCATGTAGCATTTATACCTTCAGTCAAGCGAAATATCTGTAGAGCTTTGCTATTTCAACCATTCGAAGGCATCCGCAATCCTTGTGTCTGTGCCAGATACATCTTCAGACCAATATAGTGGCCATGGAAAAAATAGCAAAAAAAAAAAAAACAAATGACAATCTGGGGCCTTGTGGTCTTGTAAAGTCTGACAAAAAATTCTAAGTTCTTCATTTGGAACTGTCAAAATTCCAAGTTAAAACAAGCGTTCAACAGTATCAGCCTTTACCCCCAAACCTTTTGTCGTCACCCTCCCTTCCTCCCGTAACGAGTCCCTCTGAACACAGAACAAGTTCTCGATGCGGGCGCGCGCGTGGTCGGAGCCAGCGGTAACAGAGAGTGACGAGCTGGAACCACGAGATGAGCCTCTCGTCGCAGCCCGGCTTGTGAGGACACAGATGCCGAGAGAACCTGAAACAAAGGTATTTTGTTACTTGAACAGGGAACATTTTACTATTTTTTTTTTTTGTCGAGAGAATGCGTAGCTGACACCTGTCAGTGCCACAATTCTGGTAACTAACAATATATGAAACTGACGCGTGTCAAGAACGCACTCTCTTGGCGTCCGGGCTGTAGTATGCAGAGACATAGATGAAACTGGATAAGTACTGGTCATCTTAATACGTTTTTTTGCTGCGCCATATAGAACACTTCACTCCGTAAATTACCAAAATTTCGTAGATGTTGAGGTGTGATCCAAGAAAAAATATTAATATGCATACGAAAAGAGAGCAGTGGTGGCTCATTGGTAACGGCCCCGACTTCGATTTGCAGGTCGTGGGTTCGAACCCAGTCAGGCGCGTTACTTTCTGTAATTTATTTCACCATCACTGCTCTCAAAACGGTGAAGGAAAGCGGTATGTCCTAGAACCTAGAATTCGAAGACTTTGATACTTGTTCACAAACTAAACGTTTATGTTCAGTGCATCTTTTTCTTTCTATTTCATTAACACATTGAACGCCGTGGTGCTCACCGGTGACCACACTGTACTTTCCATCTGAGTTGACGCAGATTCGCGATTTCGACGAATTTCACACATTATACATATTTCACTGGCTCATACAGTTCAAAATAGTCTAAATAATTATTTATTATTACTATCCAAAGAATTAACAAAATAATTGCTGTTGCTCACTGGTGACTAACACGGCGTTCAATGTGTTAAGAAAAGGACAGAAGATAAAAATATTAGTTTAGTCCTGTCAGATTAGTCATCACCTGAAGTAAATTGACGTATTTTTAGTAGCCAATTTTTTAATCAGGTCTATACTTGTCTATGGAGTATCTTAATTTGACAGGACTAAACTAATATTCATCTTCTGTCCTTTTCTTAATGAAATAGAAAGAACAAGATGCACTGAACTTAAATTTAGTTTAGTTTGTGAACAAGGCAATCGGCGCCATTATATGACATCTATCAACCCGCATTGGGTTCGCGAGGTGGATTACGGCCCACTCCCTCTTAAAAAGAGTGGAGGCCTATGTCCCAGCAGAACATAGGCTGATTATCTACCTATATGAAAAAAAAATACACTTTTCCGTCTATTTAAACGTTTGTCCACCTGTTATACTCCAAGAGCATTCCAATTTCCAATAATAATAAATAGTTGCTTTCACAAGTGCGCCTCAGTTATTGCAATTTAAACCTTATGCGAAGTCACATGACGCGCTGTCTACAACGTGTAACGTCAAATGTGCAAAACCAGAAAATAGTTTGGTCAGAATAACGAGCAGAATTAATTGAACCACTTTTTAATATATGTCACATTTTTCAAAAAAAATCATTAAAAACGTTGCCGTGTCTATTTATTAGTAGGTCAAGCAACCCAATGTCAGCGCGGCGCAGCGGCCCGGTGACGACTCCTCCCTCGATAAAGCGTCGTCGCAGACGCAAGAAACGATCAGAATGGCCAGTAAAACTAAAACAGCACATAAAACCTTTACATATTTCTTTAATGACTTATTTTCTCTGTGAAATAGGTCAATTGAATTAAAAATCAGTTGGGGCGTCTGAGGTTTTGCGCATTTAACGTTACACGTTGTATATTTGCGCGTATTTTTTCCATAATAATCGTATTTATATCCCCCAGGGTCTAGCTCCATTTGAAGAATTACTGGAGGTTCGGATCCACGATCTCAGCATAGCTCTCAACATGAGCACCGCGTTAGCACTAGCTGAGTTGATTGAAGATGAAGTGGTAGTCCCACCGATGCCGCTTGAAGTAAGAGACAATATAAATATTTATTTAATCTTATTTTTTCCGAAATTATCTGGACCCGTGGCTAAATAATAACAGCCGCACAGGTCGATCGATCAGGTTAAGCTACGCTTGCCGCGGTTGGTCTGTGGATGGGTGACCATCTTTACATACCGAGACCCCTCCGTGCCTCGGAAAGTTAAACCGTTGGTCCCGGCTGTCATTCGTAGATCTTTGACTGTCGTTACGGGTAGTCAGAAGCCCGAAAATCTGACAACCAGTCTTACCTAGGGGTATCGTATTACCCCGTAACTGGGTTGTGGAGGTCAGATAGGCAGTCGCTCTATGTAAAATACTGGTATTCAGCTGCATCCGGTTAGACTGGAAGCCGACCCCAACATAGTTGGGAAAAGGCTAGGCAGATGATGATGATCTGGAAAAGAACCGGAGTTACCGATATAGCTTGCAGAGTAAGCAAACTGAAGTTGCAGTGGGCTGGCCATGTCTGTCGAAGGGCCGATGGCCGGTGGAGCAGACGAGTCCTTAAGTGGAGACCGCAATATCGGCAAGCGTAGTGTGGGACGCCCCCAGCTAGATGGACGGACGACCTAAAGAAGGTGGCTGGGGTAGACTGGATGCGGAAGGCGGAAGACCGGGTGTCGTGGCGCAGTCTGGGAGAGGCCTATGGTTTTGTTTGTGCAGAATAAACGATTTTCTTTCTTTCTTTCTTTCAAACTTACTGAGCTTGATTGTGTAGAGCAAACTCGCTAAGCCAATTTGTGAAACCTTCCACAAACTGCGCAACTTAGCGCAGAAACCGACTACCAAAACTGTAGTGCTATTCTGCAAAAATCTCACCATGAAAACTTAGGTGAATGTGAGTTTGAAGTGAGCTGACTATCCGTAGATACCATCGATCAGGTAGGATGACAGTTCACTTCAAACTCACTTCACTTAAGTTTTCACAGTGCGATTTTTAGAGAATAGATCTACTGTTTCGTCGTAACACTTCCAAAGTCATTTATTAATATGTTTTTTTTTTCTGTTAGTAGTTTTGTACAAACACGTCAATCATATTTTAAAAACTAGATGAGGTCGGCGTTTCCTATCTGACTACTCTGAGAATAAGTTCAAGTTATTTATTTCAATAAGGCCGAAACAAGTCAGAGGTCACAGCTAAATACAACAGCCATCATTCCTACTGTAAAAACTATCAATTCACTACTTTCAGGTACTAATAGAAAACGTAAAACTCCACTTAATAGAAGACCGTCCAACTCGCTCAATCTCCTCCCCCCCGCCACAACCCCTAGACATAGACCTGACGACCCTTCGCTTGACGCGGGACTTAGCCGGAGTGGTCCGACTTGGCCCCCCTATTTCCACCCCCTCCACAGTGGCCTCTCCGGCCACGCCACAGCCACAGCCCGAGTTGGATGAGGCCAGAGACAAAATTGATAGGCTGAATAGAGAAAATGAGGAGTTGAGGAAAAGGCTGGTCACACTGGCAAGAATAGCGGAGGATAACCGGGAGTTGAGAGCGTGAGTATTCTATGATTCTGTTTTTGTTATTGCAAGTTTTGAAATAAGGAATTCATCTAATTCCGTATTAAAAAGTAGAGTGTCAGAAATTGAGAAAAAGCCGAAAATAGGTCACGTCCGAACAATATACTAACTTGGCTAAGGTCCCCCCGCGGCTGTAAAGCCTTAGATGATGATGAATTGATTTAATTCAAAACAGGTGAATATATTATAAATATATATTATAGTAAATCGTATTTATGTGTTTATGACCTATTTATGTTTTTGTCTAGATTTTAATTTATTATTTTTATCATTGTCCTCTCAACCAAAGCATCTGCCATCTAATCTCTTCACCACCCTTGGTTGACTGGTAGAGAATGCCTAAGGCATTAAGTCCGCCTTTGTACCTTTTGTGCGAATAGTTTAAATAAATAATTCTTGTGGTGTCCATAGTAAAGAGTATTTTCTGCGCAAGACAGACTAAAATACTCCAAATACTCGATTGAGTTCAAAACCTAAAAAGTTTCGAATTCAACCGAACTCTTATTCACAAGTTCTTCATAATTATGGTGATTCGGATTGTTAGGAGATCTTACTGCATGTCCATTAAAATCCGAAAAAAGATTTCAAAATATTTTTTTCCAATTAGAAAAGAGAAGAATATTATACTGCTTCGGGTACTGCCCAAAGTAGTATAATATTCTTATGACTGAAGGCGTTAAGTTTTTTTTTAATAAGCTAAACTTACATATATTTCCACGATATAACGTTACAGGAAAGTTGAAGAAGCATCAGAGTTACGACAGTGCGTGCACGCAGCCCAACAAGAAGCGGCCAGTTTATTGGCTGACAAACAGGAGCTTTTAGAAACCATGCGAATGTTACAGGTGAAATACACATTGTATAAACTGTTATTCCTGTTCGTCCTAAGACTCAAACTATTTCACTCACTCACTCACTCACTCATTCACTCACTCACTCAAAGTTTCGCCCTTATAATATTACTATGATTTAATAATTTATGTACACACATAAACAGACAAGAAAAAAGAACAGAAAAAAAAATCAATTCATGTTGAAACTAGTTTAAACATTTTCATCAGGAGTTGGTTGTTCTGTTTCTTCTCCAGTTTGAATTAATTACTTGTGTAATATTTTATAGAAGTCGAAGGACAGAGTCTCGTGTCTCGTGTCGCCTGAGAGAGGCCTTTGTCCAGCAGTGGACTGCGATAGGCTGATTTGGTGGATTGATTAATCAGTGCCCACTCAAATACACTTCTTTAGTATTTTCAAAACTGTCAGATCGTTTTCGGTTTAAGTTTGTAGGTAATCCAGCCATCCAGTCCATATTACCAAGTTAGGAATTTTCTTTTTATTGGTTTTATAAAAAATGTGTAACTGTTACCTACCTAATTAGCACAATGAAACAACTTGTTAATTAATCGGGGAAGAGCGAGGTTTATCCCATCACAAGTATCTTCA
This sequence comes from Eremobia ochroleuca, assembly GCA_949629135.1. Classification (NCBI taxonomy): domain Eukaryota; kingdom Metazoa; phylum Arthropoda; class Insecta; order Lepidoptera; family Noctuidae; genus Eremobia; species Eremobia ochroleuca. Next base: position 7,373,400 of record OX451385.1, on the reverse strand, counting down.
GATTACTTTCTGGGAAGCCCCGGCAACTTAATTGTATAGATTTAAGATAATAAACACATTTTTTTTCTTTTTTTTTTCTTCAAACCCATCCAATATGTGTATATGAATCTCGTTTACTTGAATTTCGGAAAAAAACGGTAATGCCCTTTTTTATCGGTAAAATACTAATGCGTAAATGATACGTTAATTTTCCAGGAGCAGATATCAGGCGGTTGTCGCGGCAAAAGATAGCGGTCGCGAGGCGGTCCCGCGCAGGGCTGCCTCGACTGTACAGCGTGCTGCGGCGACCAGCGAACCTAGCTGCCGGACCCTGGACATGTACCTTGTAAGGACTTAGGTCCGAAGAAAGATATCCCCTGTATATATACTAAGTAAGGCCAAACGAAAGATTGCCACACCCTGTATATGTATGCATCAAGTAAGGACTTCTGTCCAAAGAAAGGTATGACTGTAGACTAGGGTGGTCCTTATTTTTCGACTCTTAAATTATCCCCGGGGCACTTTCTCATTTGATTATATACTTCTAAATATGAAATAAGTTTTTTTTGTTTTTTTTTTTGTTAAGATTTAGAGGTCGCTACCAGCTGTCAAAATTTTTACAAAAAGCATTGAAAAACATCTTAAATGATGGTTTCATTAATGTTTCATTTAGGTGTTTATATCATACTTTCCGTGCAATTAAAACTCGCATATACAATCGCTTTTTATCCCTTCCTCCTCTCGACCTCTCTTCTGTACCGACGCGTCAAGATTTAGACCGTTCACACAATCAAAAAGATAAGACGTACGCGTGCGTACTAACATCATAATACGTTAAAAATTGGTTTGTGCGCATGCGTAATTGCGTATGTTTCAAATTGTACGTCTTACTTCACTTTTTACTACACTTCAGGTCTAATACGTCATTAACGAGAGCGTACGTGTTTTATTTGTAAAAATCATACTAACGTGTTTCAACTTGCAATGGCGTCTACAAGTAGCGGACTCAGTAAAGCTACTAGAAATCAAAGTAAAGTTTGGCTTATTGGACAATTATTATCCGAATTAAACCAATCAACGTTGCCATCCATCGGTGAAGATTTGCGTTTTTTTTTTTTTCTTACAAAAATGAAGAACAGAAAAGCATACGTGAATCTGCGACTTTGACGGCTTGCGGAGTTATAAATTTGTGGGAAAAAGCTAGTATACCAATTCAATTAAAAAAACATGTCATCAGTAAAATTGAAAAACTATTCAAAGAATGGCAGAATCTAAAAAAAAAATAAAGAAACCAAGAAAAAATTCGAGTTTTTATTTAAAATTCAAACCTTGGTAGCGACCTCTAAATGTCATTTAAAAAATTCAAAAAAAATACTGAAATACTTTCTTATGGTATATAATCAAAATACGTGGTGCCCCGCGAAATTAAAGAAAAAAATTTTTTTTCTTAGGAATAAGGACCACCCTACTGTAGACCCCTGTAAATCTACCAAGTTATATACAAGATAAGGTTGAATGAAAAATTGTCTGTACACATCCTGTATTATGTATGTACCAAAACAAGTCCGGGTTAAGGTCGGAATAACATTGTAGAAGATTATCAGCTAATGTAGACTTCTTCTGTAAATTTTCTGACTTGAGTTTGTCCTATACAGAGAGGTAATTGCGTAACACACATAAAACGGCATACAACGACAATTGATTGCAAAGCCTTTTTTGACAGTTCAGCCACGTCCATTGCGTTTTTTACGTTGTTGAGCAGACGCATTTTTCAAACTTATGAAGCAATGCATTAGGAATTTCCTTCAAAACTTGGATTGTGGTTGAAAGTGTGTTACGCAATTAGGGTGCTAGATTGTAGATATATGTATGTATCTGTATTGGTTAAGGTCAAATGGAATCTATACATTGTAGAAAATGACCATCAAATGAAGACCCTTGTATATTGTACCAAGTAGTTAGTGGATTTAGGTCGAAGCAACATTATAGGTATCGACCAGCCAAAATAGACCCTCTTGAGACCTTGTTAAAGCTTGGTTTGCCATAAGACGTGCCAAGTTAAAACTTGGCCAAATATTATGATCCGTGCAATGTATGATAGAAGATGCAAGAACAGATGGAAATTGGGTCGTCGTCGTTGCCATTATTATATGAGACAGGAAGTTTAATGTAAGGTAAGAGAGAGACCAAAATAAAGTATGAAAACTACAGAAATCATGGAGCCACAAACAAATGAGAAATTAATATTGTCTCACTACAACCCTGTAGTGAGACAATATTAATTTCTCATTTGTCATAACGTTGACATAATTTGGCAGAACGTTGAACATACGAAAATGGTGGATAGGTGGGGTCATCTGCTACGTACTCAGCCTTAATGTATTTGGCCCTGGCCACCTGGATATTTAAAAAATTTTTTTTGCTTTTTTTTCTAATTTCACTTTTGTTTTTTTTTTTGTAATCTTTACATCTTAACACTTTAAAGTTAAGAAAGTGGTGAAACTAGAAGAAAGCAAAAAATTATATTTTTTAAATATCCAGTGGGCCAGGGCCAAATAAATTAGGGCTGAGTAAGTAGAAGATGACCCCACCTATCCACCATTTTCGTATGTTCAACGTTCTGCCAAACACACTGTATAATGAAGTTTTTAAGTATTATTTGTTTTTAGTCAACGGCATTTATAACAATATAAAATTATACATAAAGCGTTTTATTATTTTAAACTAGCTGTTTGTGCTGGGTTTTCCAACGAAAAATATTTTATACAATTTATAAACACAACAAAAAAACAAATCACACAAATCGGTCGAGCCGTTCTCAATTGATGATCTTGGCTATCTATCCATGTGGAAATTGATTTTTATTTCCACACAATTTGTAACATAATTTACGCAAGACCTCATACAGCCCATTTTTTTTTTCAAGTTAACTATCATTATTAAGAAAATCATGTTGACCCTAGCATTACTTTATGCTTTCAAAATTGAGTCTTATGGCCTTGAATTAAGATTCAATTTTCTTTGGCTGAATCTGCGTTCAGAATAGCAAAATTCATAAAATTAAAAAAAAATCTGTATTAAAAGTTACTGAAATCGATTCAGTAGTCAATTATGAACAAACTACTTTCAGGACTTGTGTTTATTCTGTTACACCTTGTAGACTCTACACATTTGTTTAAATTCCAGTCTTCCAACAAATAAATGGAATGAATCAAACTGGAATTGAACACAGCCAAGATTAATTTAATATCTTATACATTGATTTTATATTAATGCAATCTTGATTTCTATTTTATTCCTTAAAAATGAAAATGAAATGAAAAGTGATACTTAATGCATATGGTAAAGGTGGGTAAATATGGTGGAATGTTTAGAAATTGTAAGGAAATTCGGCTGCTTTGTACTTAAATTATTACCTTTTGCAAACTTAGTTGTTTCATGGAGTTTTGTTAAAAATAGCTAAGTTCATAGTTGAATTCTAATATTAATATTCATTCTATCCTACTAATATTATAACCACTCAAGCGTTACGTCTCTTTTCGCGCCGATACGCGCATCTGTTACGGTGCTCCCGGCCGCGATTTCTACGCGTTCACTAAAACTACGATATCTCAGAAATTACGCATCATAACTCTACAAACCCGATGTCATTGAAATTGTTATGAAATAAACTATCCGATTATATACGGTTTAGAATAGTTTTACCTTGTAATATGTTGCTAATTCGAAGTTGAAAGTAGGGTGAGCGACGAAGCACGCCAGACTGAATCAGCTTGGTAACGAATGCGCAGTTTTTAACAGCAAATTGATCAGCTTGCGTAACGCACGTGTGGATATATGTGAAAGTTTGTATGTTACTCAATCACGCAAAAACGCCTCAACGGATTTGGACGAAATTTGGCACATGGATAGTTTTGTAATCTGGATTAACATACGATACTTTTTATTCCGGTTGTACGTTCCCGTATAATATCCGACGTCCACGCAGGCGGAGCCGCTGGCAAAAGCTAGAGAATAGTATTTTTTTTATCCTGAAATGTTCCTACACTGGAGTGAAGAATCTTGTGTGTGTAATCCTGAAACTTGTAAAGAATATCCTATGAATCTGGCTATATTTAATTATTTAATTAACTCAAAATCATGTTTATAGTATACATTATATAAAACGTGTAATAATCACAAGTAAATTGGCCATATATTATGTATATTTTAGTGTAAATTAACTGTTCAGGATAAGTTTTTAACCAGTGCTCAAACTGTAACCATGAATTCTGTACACGATTCTGAATACCCCAGAGATGAAATTTTTGGACGGGTATTAAAATAAAAAAATTAGCTCTGCCATACATATTGACCGCGTAGGTGTTGCAGTATTCTATAATAATAAAAAAGGATTGTGTGGTTTTTATGAAACCACGGTAAAAGTGAAACTTTTTTTCACATTATAGACATTTAACTAAAAACACAAATGAGTAATAGTCTATACACTACACGGTCAGCTGATGCGAACTAAAGGCGCCGCCATATTGGCCTCGGCTTTCACTTTATCCCTACTCCGCGGCCGACCGTCACGCGACATGTAACACACAGACGAAAATGTTTGAGAAGATGTAATAAAAGTTTCACTTTATTAATAAAATGTATTCAAAAATATAATTAGTTATGCTAAAGTCAAGTTTACCCTTGATTTGTGCCTGAACTAGGTAGTCCTGTGTTTCAGGCGATTCCATGAAACAACTTTTTTCTTTTTTTTTATAACCGACGAAAAATTTACGCTTTAATTTACTACGCTAGGGGGTCTAGAATAATGTGTTTAATTCATGATTACAGTGTGCGCACTGGTTAATTTTTTTCTCTGTACTTATATAAATATAATTGTGAAAAGCCCCAATCCATTATAAAATAAATTCCCTTTCAATAAGTAAGAATTTCAAAATGTTGAATGTTAATGTAAAGATAAAATTCTGAAATATTACCTCAGTATGAAGTTAATGGTTAATATTAATATTTAATTCCTATTTTTATTCGCAACAGAGGCATAGTTCTAAGGAAAGGAAGTCAGTTAAAAACAGTTTAAAATTTTTAAAATGGTGTCATGTTTTTAAGGTCTGTAGTGCCGTACACGCAATGTAATGCTAAATTTTGTAAAATTAAGGTGAAATGGAAGGTTTTGAAATCAAGAGAAAAACAATCCCAAAAAACGGAGCATCTTTTGCAAAATATTTTGACAACCCATTTAGACTCCGCCATATCGTGAGGTATAAGTTACACTGACGATGGATAAGTTTACACAGACTGCAACACAGCCATTAAATCTGCCTAGCCTTTTCCAATTATTTTGGGGTTGGCTTCCAGACTAACCGGATACAGGTGAATACCAGTATTTTACATGGAGCAACTGCCTATCTGACTTTACAATCCAGTTACTGGGTAACACGATAGCCCTTGGTAAGGCACAGCGATACTTTCAATATATTTGTTACCCCTAGACCATGTATTGTGAAAGAAAGAAAATACCCATATCAAATGGTGACCCATAAGAACTCGTAACTAAAATACATATTTATATATCTCACAAGCACTAAGAGGCTTTTGATGTACATTATCGTATTATAAACCACTTCTATTTGTATTGTAATCGTTCAATATTATTTTGGTGCCAAAAGCGCAGACTGTATTAAATGTGCAACTATAGATTTTGTTCTTTGAATAAATACTTTTTCGACAAGACGTTGCGTCTTCCATTTTCTTTCGATCGATATCCAATAAGACGTTCCATATTCAAAGATCTTACATATCTATCAAACCATAGCCCAAAGAACATCTATACTTGTACATTTTGATTTTTTTAAGAGGTTGTAAATAAAAGTTTTATATTTTTTTTTAATGAAGTGATCGTTTTATTTATGTAATTTTAATGTATTGTACATAATTTGATGAGGTGCCGTAATGTAGCTATTTTTTCAGATCTTTTTACTGTTTATAGATTGTGTTTTCATTGTGAGAATTCCATTTGGATAAGTTGTATTAAGACGTGTTTACATGGATTTAAATCTGCTTTTGCATGGGAACAATTTCGACTCCAGTCCTTGAAAAAAGTTCTATACTAAATCATCTTTGAAGTATTCTTGTAGACATACTAGTCTCATTATTCAAGTCCCTATAAACACGCCTTATAAAATCGATATAAATTAAATATCTAATATATAGATCTTTCAAAAGTTCAGTGAGAAATTTTTAGAAGTAAACTTTTAATAGTATTTAGGTATTTACATGTCCTTTAGATTGTTAGCCCACTTGATATCGGTTCGCAGTGCAATGTCTACTAAAATCATGTTGCATTTGTGTTTTTTTTTATGATAGTGCCGCTAAATGGTGGTAATATATTAATAATTTAGTTGGAGTCAATGCAATTTATTAGCTAACCACAAATCACTAAATTAATTTAGCGCAAAACGTATTTAAAATTCTGTTTTAAATTCGTTTACAGCTAAATTATGTAGTTAGTGAATTGATTTGCGGGCCTTAGACATCTCGTGATTTTAACACGGAGCTTATTGAAGTGCTAACGCGCGCTCCTCGGCACCAGAAGACGCATTTTGAAACACATTTTTCGTTTTTAGTCCCATTGATTGCTTCGTCTTGTGATATCTATGTCTGAAAAGTGAAAACACCGAGGACAGATAAAGTTCTATCTCAGTTAAAAATTGAAATAGAACTTCATCTGTTTTCTACTCATTGTCAGTGATTATAAAAATCTAGTGTAGCTATTCATGAAGAAAAACTTAAAAAAAAAAACTTAAAATATTACCACCAATTACCGGCTTATATACCTATCACTTGTTAAAATGCAATGTATTACAATTCGGGGTAGCTCTATTATATCTTATAAATACATTTATCTCTTTTACTCAGTGTTAGGATAACAAAACTCGTGCCTGTAATAATTAGGTACATAATATATCCGCTTTAAGGTCGTTGCTGCCTTTTTATACTCTCCTCTATTTAATCGACGTAACTTTTAAGAAACAAATCGTCTTAAGTTTGTCTGTATACTTACGATTCAAGTGACATTTAGTTACGAAGAAATGATACATGACGCTGCCAGAAGAGTCGACATCAGCTCAGTAGTCAAAGACGAAGAAAAAAAAAGTAAAAAATAAATGCACTCGAAGTTAAAAACGGTGGAGGCTTCTTAAGTTTTTTTTTTTTATTAAATTAATTTTTGTGTTTTGAAGTAACTAAACGTCATTTAAAATCGTTTTTCAGTTTTGTAAAGTGTTGATCGGTACTGGTACTCTGTCCAAGGTATGCTGTTTCTTCGTTAGTTTTGTGTCGAGCAATCAAACTATTGAAATGTACAGACGCCAGCACATCAAGCTACCCGAAACTGTCAGATTTTCCCAATCAACTTTATGCTTTAGCGTTACAGTTGAAAATCTATTAAAGAAATCTGACATATTGTAGTAGCTTGATGTGCTGGCGTCTGTACCATAACGTTGTTGCGATTTATTTAGTTACGAAGGAATTGTTAAAATTAAATCCAATATTCTATATCTGGTTGTTTTACTTTAACCCGTTATTCTGTAAGATCGGTAAAACAATGACTAGCTTCAGCTCTGAATCTAATTTCGAAGAAAAGAAGGAAGAGACGAGATTAAGTCAAAGAAATTGCGAAATGCATGAAATTAGGTAGGTAAGTAAGGGATTTACTGCGCACGCATTTTTCCCTTGGTAGTGTGGGGATCGGCAGAAACTCGACGTCACGCGGCGTCATCATTTTTTATTATCAGAAATTATATTTATGCCCGTAGGTATACCTAGCGGAAAACATTGAAGATATCGTTATAAAACTAAATCTTCTCTCGACGACGCGATCTTTGTTTATTTCTTCCATCACAATACATCAAAACTATAACTTTATTTAATTTAGTTTAATTCTGTTTTTTTTTTTTTTCATCATTTGACGTAAAATTCAACGCTGCAACTCTGAGTATCCAAACGTAGAATTTGATTAATCAAAAGCAGTGCTACCAGCTCTGTAAAAGTTACCCCATTCTATGCAAATTTTAAACGCGGTATCATGTCAAGGTTATTATCAATATTTTTTTTTTAAACATTTTATAGCCTTACACTATTTGCGCTGTAGCATGGTGCGGGTGACAGTTTCAGTAACATTTCGTTTCACTCTTGAAAGTTGCCGCGATTTACAATTTATGACTTAGTATTTCAGTTGTACCACATTCGTAATATATTAAATAATTAATAACTGTAGTAAATTAAATTAAACCCAACCAGAATGTTCTAATCAAGAAATAAAATCAAATTGAATGAAAAATTAAGCAAAGTGTTATGCGTATAACGTAACGCCATAGACGTATTTAGTGATGGGATGTACTGCTACGATGGATAGTCGATATTTTTTATAATAAAAAACGTATATTGTGCGTAGGTCAATTTTTATTTTTAAAAGGTCTAATTATACAACAGAACATTTATAGGGTAAGGTTGCTAAAAAAAAATACATGTTATTCGTCTAAACTCATATCAGAGCCAGGAACATCTGAATTGTCACTCAATTCATCATCTGAATCTGTGACGGATATTATTAACGATGACTCAATTATGTTGTCAATATGTATGTCACGATCCCAATCAGACATAATGTCCCTTTTTGTTTTATTCACGACCTTCGACCAGTCTTCAGGTTGAACATTGTTGATGGCCTCTTGTAATAGGGCCAACATCTTATTTGCCGTAAATGGCGGCGAAGTATTATTTCTTGCGGCGTAACCTAAAAATAAACGAACTTATAAAAAAAAGTATTCAAATAATCATCAATCAGCCTAATCTAGTATCTGGTAATGTTTTTAAACTAGGTACATGCTACGATCGGAAAGCTGATTTTTTTATAAAGCTTCAAAATGGGAATTGAAATTAAAAGCATACCTTTTATTTGGGCCCAAATCAGCTCAATAGCGTTATACTGGCAATGGTAGGGTGGTAGTCGAAGGACCTGGTGGCCTTTTTCTTTTGCCATCTCGTCCAGAGCATAGGTAGGAGTTGGTGGCTTATGGCGTCGGACTAAGGCAATAAGCTCCGTCTTTAACATTTTTATATCTGCTGTAACTCCGTTTTCACTCAGCCACTTCACCAACTCGCTTTTGCGGTTGGATTGGTTTGGGGGTTTATTAACTTGCACCGAATGGTAGGGTGCGTTGTCCATTATTATGGTCATAGGCTCTTTTAAATTGTTTAATAGACCTATGAACCAATCTTTAAATTTTTCGTAATTCATCTCCTCATGATACTCCGTAGTTTTTTTTGACTTAAAAGCCAGCAAACAATCAGGGACGAATCCACTTGCTGTACCTGCGTGACAAATAATAAGGCGTTCGCCTTTGCCTTCCGGCACTTTGGTACACGATTGTGCCGTATCGTCGGTCCAACTTTTACCCACTGTGTGGTTGGCGTTTAGCCACGTTTCATCCAAAAAGACAACTTTGCTCCAATCACTTATGTTTTTGGCCTTCCTTAAAAATCTACATCTTGCTAGGGCAATGTCAGTCCTATCCATAATAATCTTTCTTTTGTTAACTTTTTTGTAAACAAAGCCAATATCTTTTATAACTTGCCGTAGCGAAGTAATACCTCCTTTGAACAAGTCAGCTTCTTTTAATGATTTTAGAAGCTTGAGCAATGTGGGTAGCTCCATTCTTCTATAATAATCATAAATATGATTTCTAATAGCAACCTTAGCAAAATCATCCAAATCTGTGATTGGCTTCACCTTGGTCCGCTTTTTGTTGGGTGTCGATAATTTATTTTCAAACATCCCATCTTGGCCAATTTTCTCACGTGTTATACGCGAAACAGTATTGCGGCCAATATCAAGAGCTTCGGCTACTCGTTCTACAATATGATTCAATGGTAACAACGGTCCATTATTTTGTTGTTCTCTTTCAAAGTAGTCTCGGAGGCGAACAACAAGCTCCCTGGCCTGACTACCCAAAACAGTTTTTTTTGTATGCTTAGGCATGGTAATAACAACAAACTCAACAAACTTATAACAAATAACAATTTAACAAAAATGAAAACAAACAATGAAATCGTAATACGTGTCACATTAAGTCACAATATAACGCGCTTGCACTCGTACTCGCACTCACAGCATCGCACGGGTAAACAACATGGCCGCCGCGCCGATGCACCATAGAGCAAAAATGTTGTCACGAAAAAAAAAACATAAACCCGATTTTGATTATTTTATATAAGTACAAAGATAATTATGTAGCCATAAAACATTTATATTGACAAGTTTATACACGTAGCACACACGTAGTTACACTGCACAACTGAATAATACACTAATTTTCATAACAATATTAAAGAGAACTAGATTCACGCTGCGAGTATCGTTAGCGATAAAAATGAATTGCATAACCTCACATCCCTACGTGGTACTGACAAATGTCAACGTCATACGGGCAACTGTCACCCGCACCATGCTACAGCGCAAATAGTGTAAACTATTGAAAATTTAAAATGAACGTATTAATGACTGCTCATTGGTGCATTTAACCCTTTTTTATAGACGTTACAGTTATTATAGTTTTTTTTAGGACGTAGTGAGTGAGACTGTTTAAGTACACATACTTTTTTAACAACCTCGTTGGTCTAGTGTAGTGATCGCAATCTCTGCTGTGGAGCATGAGATCCTGGATTTGATTTCCGGGTCGAGCATTGTTATTGGGTTTTTTCATCTGACATTACTCAGTGGCTCCTCGGAGTATAGGACTTAATCACAACTGGCGAAACGTGGGTGCACTAAGAAGAACACCTCTGCCTAACCATTCGGGGAATATTGGGGTGTTATGTTTGTTTTTTTCTTTTATAATACCGACAATTTATATTCTAAAATGATGCGACTTTTAAGAAAATGGTAAGCAAGTATAAATTAAAATATCTAGTTGAGTAAAATGGCGCATCAACATTTTAACCACTTGCTTTGTTCTTCGTCCGGTGTAAACATTATTTTCGATTGACGAAATTATTTTGCTTTCTTCCGATTTCATATTTTCGCCAGGGGCATTTAATATTTTATAGTGGCAACGAAAATACACGTGAGTCGTGAGAAGTGGGAATAACGTCACTGTCATAGTGGCAACATTTTCAGTGATGGCCGATGTTTCAACTTGAACGGGATGCTAACGACCGTTGCCGAATTTTAGTGTTGAAATTAATCAAGTTTCTCATAATTCGGTGTTTTTATGTGAATATTATTTATTCTATTAACATTTTGTGTGGTATTGTGTGTTTATTAGTGACTAAATTGTAAGTGTTGTTCGGAAAGAATGTTTGTTGTGCCCTCGCTCTAACAGGATCACTGGATAATAAAATATTGGATTACGGTTTGCTGTTTATTTAGTTGTTGTGGACTAAAGGTAAGTCGCACTACTTCATGAACTTGTTACATGTCTAGTTTAAGTCTCAAGTGACGGTTTTTTAATGCCACGAAAGCTGTACGCGTGATATGCGACAGCCGAGCGCCCGGGCGAGATAACGGAAGATTATAGTAGATTGCAAAGATTCTGATAAGATTCCTTTCTTCACGGCACTGCAGAGCCATGAGTACACACCATAAAACCTGTCTTATGTACATAAAGCGACAAGTGTACCTAAAAACATGTTTGAACGTAACAAACACTATTGAACATGCTTCATGCTCTATTTCCCACTGAAAAGTTTGATATAAATTGAGAAATCGCAGTGAGAGGTATTTACGTACCCATCAGACATTTCTTACAACACATTCCACTTAGTTCTGCACCAGAAACTTGGTGGAAAGGTGTTACCTTCTTTTTAAAAACTTAGGTTAGGAAACTATTTTTGAACATTTGAATTTTCATCAAAGTGGTCTCACTGTATTGTGTTACTTTCTGAAGATCCCTAACATTCCATAAACATTTTAACGCTTAAATAAAGGTGTCCATACATTATACAACAACATAATCAACATAAAAGTTGCATAAAGTTTCCTTAGTCATAACTTATTTTTAACTCTATGTAAACAACTTTAATTTCTGTCATTGACACTGTTTATCTGATGGCCACTCACATTTTCATCTCATTTGTTCTTGACCTAATGTAATAATGTTTCCTTCCTAAGAATTTTCCCACAGTAAAAAAAATACTGTACCTAGAACATAATCATGTGATACATACTAAGCTATTAAGATTCTTTAATCATCAGTCATATTATTTTGTAATTAAATAACAAATAACACCTTCTTGCTCTTGAACCGTTTATTTTACAAGTTGGCTTAAATTATAAGCAATTAAATAAAATTAACCAACTTTTGAAATTAATAATTCAATAATTTGATTGTAGTTTGTTTGTTTAATTTGTTAGATTATTTTGTACTAGGGAACCAATATTTTTTTTTTTTGTATCCATCTGTGGAGGCTTGTAATTAGCAATTTAGTTATATATTTTTGTTACTATAATGTTATTAGTCTGTAAGCTTTCCTAAAATAAAATAAATAAATAAAATAAATAAATAAATAAAATGTCAAGTTCTCAAGTTTACAAAATGTTTGATTCAAGTATTTATAACACTCAAATCAATTTAATGTTATAACAGAAAAAAAATACAATCTAATATTAAAATAACATATAATATTTTAACATGCTGCATTTTGAAATACTTAATACAAAAAAGATTAAAATTTTAGCTACATAATAGATATGTACCTAAGTACCTAAGTGTGGCTAAGTAATAGCAGCCACACGGGTTGATCGATCAGGATAAGCTACGCTTGCTGCGGTTGGTCCGTGGATGGGTAACCATCTTTACATACCAAGACCCTCCGTGTCTCGGAAAGCATGTTAAGCTGTTGGTCCCGGCTGTCATTCTTTTATTATTTTATTTGACAGTCGTTATGGGTCATCAGAAGCCTGAAAGTCTGACCACCAGTTTTACCAAGGGATATTGTATTACCCAGTAAGCGGGTTGTGGAGGTCAGATAGGCAGTTGCACCATGAAAAATGCTGGTATTCAGCTGCATTCTGTTAGACTGGAAGCCGACCCCAACGTAGTTGGGAAAAGTTTAGGCAGATGATGAGTATCACTAGTAAAGCACAGTATTTATTTCATGACATCACTGATATAATATATGGCATCGTTTTACAAGGCCAGCGCTCGCTAATTGCCAATAGCATATTTGTTTCCTATTTAATGGTCATAACTCAAGCATTGGTTGCAATGTTATGACTGTATGTAATACAACAATAAAATTTTACTTGGTTAAAGCATAACATCATGCTAATATTCCCTACACATTCAGGCTGTGTGTTTAGTTCACCCGCATTTCACCTGTTTTTTAGTTCTATGTCCCACTTTTTAAATACCATCATCATCATCTGCCTAGCCTTTTCCCAACTATGTTGGGGTCGGCTTCCAGTCTAACCGGATGCAGCTGAATACCAGTATTTTAGTTAGAGCGACTGCCTATCTGACCTCCACAACCCAGTTACTGGGTAATACGATACCCCTAAGACTGGTTGTCAGACTTTCGGTCTCCTGACTGCCAGTAACAACTGTCAAAGATCTACGAATGACAGCCGGGACCAACGGCTTAACGTGTTTTCCGAGGCACAGAGGGGTCTCGGTATGTAAAGATGTTCACCCATGCACAGACCAACCGCGGCAAGCGTAGCTTAACCTGATCGATCGACCTGTGCGGCTGTTATTGTTTAGCCACGGGCCCCTCCTTTTTTTAAATGCCATAATCATCATTTATGGCCCATTCCCCCTCATAAAGAGAGGAGGCCTGTGTCCCAGCAGTGGGAACATTATAGGCTGATTGTTATGTTATGTTTATGATCACCATTAATTGGTTATAAAAAAATTGTGTGATGAAATAGTAAAATGAAATAAGAAATGTTTTGCCATCAAACCCCAAAAAACACAACTGTTTGATTTGCTAAGTTCTTGAGATAAATATTTTGGTTTTACCTAAGCATGTGCCACTAGGTAAAAAAGCCTGTCTGCTAGGTATCTTGCAGTCAAAGACTATTATAACCACTTGACTGCGTATACAGTGCCCCGACGCACGAAAACTATTAGTATTTTGTCGCCTATGTATAGGCTACGGTACTGGTAGCAATTTTAGTTGTGTCCAAGTGTTAGACCTGCGTGCACGCTAAATTAATATAATTTTTTTTTACGTTTATGCAATTATAACGCATCAAAATGCCTTCATGCGCGGTGAAGTGGTGTGGGAAACATTCTTAGACATCTAGTTACAAAAAGGATGACATAACTTTTCATCGGTACATAAACATTACGAAAAATTATTTTTGATTTAATCAGATTATAAGCCACTGCAGGGGTCTATTTAAAATGGTGGCTGGGTAAACGAGCACACTTTTTGAGTCGCGCGTTGATGTCTTTTGGAAAAGTCTCGTTCTTGTATTAGACAATTCTAATGCTTCTATCCCTTTCTTTCCTTTTGTATGTTTATCGTAAAAAATAGTGCTGTTATCTTTAATAGCTGAAAGTTGATATCGAGAAAAATAAAATGAATACATTTTTTATTCAATTCACATACTTTAATAAAATAACTATCTACTATTAACCGACTTCAAAAACGAAATACCGACGAACTGAGAACCTCCTCGGTTGTCAGTTCGTCGGTTTTTTTTTTTTTTTTGTATAATCCGAGATTTTTTAGTTCTTTCTGTCCCCGACCGGGGCCGATCAGTCCATTTCCGGGATTTTTTTTTGTAATTGATTGATTTTGATTAAATATTATTTCTATGATTTTGATTTAGTATTTATTATAATGTTAAAATCCATTTTATCGATATCGACTATTTTCTCTTAATGAAGTAAAGCAGCCCTAACGATGCAACTTGACCTTGAACTGACCAATTGCAGCCGCGCGTTCTTCCTCATCCCCCGGCCCGCAGTAGTGAGTCGTGTGCTTCGAAGAAATCGGCCCATACGCTCTCTAGTGGTTATATTCTCTATGCTTGCAGTCAACGTGACTAATAATAATAACTGGCAAAGAGTAATAATGTTAGGTACAATGCAGCTGGGGAATTGTCAACTTACTGCACTGGTTGCTGTATTTATTTTTAATATCGTAAAGAACCTAAAGGCTAGGTACTGTAGGCCGACCGGTTAACCGAGATGTGGCTTGAGGTAGCTGCGCGGTGCGGGAGCGGTGATAGTTGTCACAACTTGACGAATCACTGAGCTCCCGCATCACATCACCACACCTCTCCCGCGCCGCGCTGCTACCTTTTTATTTTTTTTTGTTCGCGGGGTGGAAAACCCTCTTGGATGTCCTTGGGCCCGCCCTAGTGCGGGCGGCGGGATCTATCGGACTCTTACTGACTAAAAACCACCGCGGTGTTCCATCTCACACCTACGCCGCGGGTCGCGGGAACGTACGATACTTCCGCAACCCCCGGCTGGTTCCGGCCCGCCACTGGCGTCCACACAGCACCATAAGTCGCATTTCAAACGTCACATTAGAGGTTCATAAAGAAAAAAATCCAGTAAGAACGCTAAGAAGAAACGAAGTAGTAGTGCGTTCGGGCAATGCGATGCGTTGCGCTGGGTGGGGGCGATGGGGTTTTATCAAAATGTGGCTGCTACTTTAGTATATCGGGTATCTTACGAATTCCATGCGAACGAAGGCGCGGGCAGGAACTAGTCATCATACTACCAGAATTTTTCCATCCACTGTCTCCCTAAAAACAATAGCAACAATGATGTGTCTTAGTTCTATTTTCGATGTACAGACGCCAGCACATGAAGCTACCCGAAACTGTCAAATTTTCCCAATCAACTGTGAACCTAATGCTGTCACGATAAAGTTGAAAATCTATTAAAGTTTGACGGATGTGCTGGCGTCTGTACTTATCTCATTTCCTGAATGGATTGTTAAAGACATTAACAAGAAGTTAATTTTAGCCAGCCGTATCAGCCGACTGAACGGAGCGGTCACCTATTTGGCAGTCAGCCATGTTTACCATCATAATCTTACAAATCGTGTTATATTTTTTTTACATAAACCTACTTTGTTTTTAGTCTGAGGACTCATCATTATTTATGGTCTCTTTGAATGTTATAAAAATATGAATTGTCCTTAATTAAGGCTGGTCCACAAAGGCTGTCTTTTTTTTTTTTAAGTAACTTCGTTATTTTTTTCGACTACAATAAAGTTCGTGTGATATATCCAATAAATAAATGGCCCTTTAAGTTTTTTGATGATTTTGTTAAAATAACTTATTTCATGAATCGTTTGAATTTACGACATCACATCATTGGATAAAAGTATATCTTGATAATCAGCCTACAATGTTGCCATTGCTGGGACACAGGTCTCCTCTCGGTGAGAGGGGGTGAGCCGTAATCCACCACGCGAGCCCAGTGCGGGTTGGTAGTTGTCACATGTCTTTGAATTTTTGGTTCTAGAACATGTCCGTTTCCTCACGGCTGATTATGTCTTGATATATGAATCACATACTGTTTGAGGGGTTTGTGGCTAAGTAATAACAGCCGCACGGGTCGATCGATGGCTAAGCTCCGCTTGCTGCGGTTAGTCCGTGGATTGGTGACAATCTTTACATATCAAGACCCTTCCGTGCCTCGGAAAGCAACGTTAAGCCATTGGTCCCGGCTGTCATTCGTAGATCTTTGGTTTGGTTACAGGTCGTCAGGAGCCCGAAAGTCTGACAATCAGTCTTACTAAGGGGTATCGTATTACCCAGTAAGTGGGTTGTGGAGGTCAGATAGGCAGTCGCTTCATGTAAATACTGGTATTCAGCTGCAATCGATTAGACTGGAAGCCGATCCCAACACAGTCGGGAAAAAGCTAGGCAGATGATATGAATCCCATACTTTTTCCAATGATTCACGAAAAGGGGCTCATTCTACTGTTTCTTAAACTTGACAGTCATAGGAAAGTAGTTAAACATAATTTACTGTTAAACAAATTAGAGCTGATTACAATCATAATGTTTCGGAACTAAACTTTAAATTCGTTTCATTTACTTTGCACTAATAATCACGCTAACACTTTTTTAGCTGGAGAGGCAGCAAAAAACGGCCAAGTACTTAAATACCAGTCGCCCCACATATGAGTAATATCAAATAGTAATTAAAACAGTACCATTTAACGGAATGTGAAATTGGGCACCACTTGTCTTGTTTTTTACAACTCGTCCGTATATCATGTATTCTTTAAGGTAGTAACAGCCGCACGGGTCGATCAAAGGCTACGCTTACCGCGGCTGGTTCGTAGATGGGTGACCATCCATTACATAATGAGACCCCTCCATGCCGAAGAAAGCACGCGATGGTCCCAGCTGTCACTCGTAGATCTTTTTCAGTCGTTACGGGTAGTCAGAAGCCCAAGTCTGACAACCAGTCTTACCAAGGGGTATCGTTTTACCCAGTAACTGGGTTGTGGGGGTCAGATAGGCAGTCGCTCCATCTAAAAACTGATATTTAGCTGCGTCCGATTAGACTGGAAACCGACACCAACATAGCTCGGAATAGGCAGATGATGATGGAGGTATGAAAAGTTAGTAGTGTTACCATAAGAAAAATGTTTGAATATTAAGATGCTTGTAAGCTCAGCTCAGATGTAGCCAGAATCTTCGCGGGGTGGCAACTGGATGAGAGTAGCCAAGGGTCGAGTTGAAAGACATGCGATTGGGGAGTCCTATGTCCATCAATTGACTCTTATAGGCTGATGATGAAATCTGAAGACCTATTCTAGTAATTTAAAAACGTTCAAAATCTAGTCGCAATATCATCTCAGCGACAATCAATTTCAAAAACTTGTGAAAAATGTAGGCAAATTAGAAGTATTTTTGACAGATTGTGAACGTTCTTAAAATTCCGAGAATTGCACCTAAAATACCAACAAAGCCCTATATTATATTCTCGAGTCTTATAGGAAAAATAGCAGGGACAGAACCGAAGAAGACGGAAATTCCATTACTTAAAGCTTACTAAGTACTTTAAAACCCTATGAAAAAAAGCACTAGCTTTACCTTCAACCACAAAGATAATCTAGGTACCAAGTTTTAATCCTTTTATTATGAACATAACCCAATTAAAGCGTTCACCAAACTTAGTCCTCGCATCTGACGATCATCCCACTCAAGATTATGAAGTTGTAATCAAAAGCTTAACACTCAAGATTCTAGTATTAGATGCCGAAACCTTGAAGCGTTTCAGCATTCATCTTTGAGGCCTACAGTTTGACACGTTTTATCTAAGATTGTACGCATAATTCCGCCACTAAGATAATCGTCAGCATTCTATAGAGTACGTTATAGAATCTGGTGAAAAGTTTAGATTCAAAGTGGAAACCTCTTTTAATACCGAAGCACCCAGTTCTGCAAAAACTGATGAATTTGTGACAAAAACTATCAGTACTGTATATTTACTAAAGAAACTTGCCGTTACGTTTGTCTTGTCCCAAACTAGCTGAATACCATTAAACCAAATGCTACAAAAATCCAAAAGTCTTGCCTTATTTAAAACTATAGACTTTACGCATTGAAATATGTTTTGAAACCTGTATTAAGTCATTCTAGTTACCCAATAAATCGCCCCGCAGATAAGGCGTAAAATTACCTACAAGCAACTGTACCCAACCGGCAGATAAGGGTCGAATAACATCAAATTTTTCACCGAAAATGAAGACATAAAACAACCAACCGTGCCGTTGCAAAAACTCGGTATCAAATAAACTATTCTTGAATTCTTGAACCGTCCTCAGCTAAGTCGGTAATCCGGCCCGGCCCAGATTAAAGGCATCAATGGAATTCGGGAATGGAATAACGGCCGATTCGGTCTGAACGGACGGCCGGCAAGGTCGTTGCGCCTGTCACCAGACCGGTTCGTACCAGCGTTTACGTAGTCGATTTAGCTTAGAGCGAACAAAAATAAGGCTGTTTAATAAAATTGGCTGTATTTAAAGGTTGTAGGTACTTGATATTGCAAAGGTTATTGAAAGATGGCGTGTTCAATGCTTTGAGAAAGATATTATCATCATTGTCCTCAGCCTGACTTCACCCACCGCTGGGCTCTTTTTGTACCAGCCTCATCCATTAACTCTTCGTATGCCGAATATGGATCCACGCGAGGCATGCAACCAGTTAAAGATCAAGTTATACCTACACGGAGGGAAAAAATCTTAGAAAAATTACTGTGCTGTCTCATAATCTGAGTGCATTTGAGTAGTAATGGTAAAATTACCATGCTAGCACAGTAAAAATTCTTATGCTGTACAGTAAAATTTATTGGACAAATAGTGAATTTTTCCCAATCTCACTCAGAAAATGTTCTGTATATGTCACTTGCACTCACTTTACAGTGACGAGCACAGTATTTTTTTCTAAGAATTTTCTCTCCGTGTAGTACATGCTATCAGTTGTCACATTTCAAATTCAAATACCAGGCTCAAAAGTATTCACAAACTATGTTTATTCTGAAGGGATCCGCCTCGTTGAGAGATACAAAGTTGATTAGGAAGCGTCCGATAATTTCCTCCATCCGCAAGCGGCGAGTTTCTCATGTTACGTACGGCGACCTGCCGAGTTTTCTTCGCATTCCTAATTGAAACCAGTTTTTCTAAAATCTTTTAAACGCAGAAGCTATTCAAAACTTCTTGAATGGTTCAACAAACCCGCAATCTAAAATGTGGTATCTACAATCTACCTAGCCTTTTCCCCACTATTTTGTAGTCGGCTTCCAGTCTGATATCAGTATCAGTACATGGAGCCATTGCCTATCTGAACTCCACAACCCAGTGGGTAACACGATACCCCTTGGTAAGACTGGTTGTTAGAATTTTGAGCTTCTGACGACCTGTAAGGACTGTCAAATATCTACGAATGACAGCCGAGACCAACGGTTTAACGTGCTTTCCGAGGCACAGAGGGGATAATATAACTAAAATGGCAGTAACACAAGACTACGATCCACTATTTAATCCCATAGTCCATTTTAGACACTGCGGTGAAGTAACCACAGTGCCACGAAACCTCCTTGAACTCGTAAAATCGTAATGCAACATGACAATATTACTTTTTGCTTACACGTTCAATGTATTCAAATTATTGAGCAACAGAAATTTTGTTGCAGTAGCGGTTTTATTACTTACTGTCGCTAAGTACCTTGTGAATGACTCACACAAGGACATATTTGACATAGTTTTTACACCACTACAATATCTTTATCTGGAAGTTTTACTGGCAGTATTTAAATGCAATAATTTCTTATTAAAGTCGCTATAATGAACGAAACTATGTAGCAGTCACGTCTTTTTCACGTGAAAAGACTAACGAAAGGTGTTAAAATATCAAATTGTTGTAACGTGACTTTAGAACAAGTTACTGCCTCGTCGGTCTACTGGTCGCAAGCGCTGCTGCTGATCATGAGCTCCTGGGTTCGATTCCCGGGTCGGGCAAGGTATTATTGGGTTTCTCCGTCTGGAATTTCTGTCCTGTCTTAATTCCTGCCCGGTTGATAGCAATAGGCTCGCCCCCCCCCCCCCCCCCATTACATGGGACTTAAACATTACTGGCTAAATGTAGGTGTGCTATAGGTACACCTCTGCCTAACCTTTCGGGAAATATAGGCGTGATATTATGTAATATGACTTGAAAAGTTTGTAGTTCAAATCAACTCACCATTTTCGCGCTACCCTAACCTTCAACAAAAAATCCTGAAAACTATAGAATCATTATAATATTCTCCGTCCATAATATAGCGTTTTATTTTACACTAGCTTCTGCCCGCGATTTACTCCGCGTGAAATTCACACTCTTGGGGGTGGAATTTCGAAAAACCCCTTCTTAATGGATACCTATTCTTCACAAAGAACACACCCGCCTTTCATGTCTCTAGGACCAGCGGTTTAGGCTAATTTTATTTATATCTAAAATTTTAAGTCCTGACTGATTTATCACCGCACAGCCTAAACCGTTGGTCCTAGAGACATGAAATTTATATGAGACAATATATAGAGACAGATTCCACCATGTTTCCTTTGGGATACCAATTTTCACGTTGTACCGCCATAATACCTTAACAAATCTAGAGGGAAAAAATGGGGCGGGCGTAATGGTTTTTGCCGAGGGCTAAACGGCATATTTGGGCACACCTATGGGGACCAAACGTATGAGAATACTATTAAAGGTCATTGCTCCACATACTTGGGGACGTCCTTTCGGCATTAGCTTATGCGATATGGCCTTGATTCAAGAACGATGAACTTTACTATAGTTAATAATATCGATTGCCAAAAACTGCTGGTTCATTCTACTTCGCTGTTTAGCTTCCTACCATTGTGACATTTTAAAGAATGCTTTGAAGACATTCCTTGCTGCGTACACTGGTACTCAATGAAGATTATTAATTGGTAAAGTCATTAACCACTTAACTCACATGACACAAGCAATCATCAATGAAAAAAAATGTCCAAGAATAAGAAAATTTTCCAACAAGTTATCAAAGACAAGGGTTTCAGAGCAGTAAAACCTATTTGAAACGATGTTTCAACAAAGTAAGAATAAAGAACTAACCAAGACTCGTTGTGCAGTAAATTAGAAAAACTGTATAAGTCCGACAAAATTGCTGGCAAGACAAAACAAAAGTATATCACCCCAACGAAATGGCTGACCCAATTTCAACGTAATATTTTTAGAGCAACCTCTTTTAAAATGCAATTTCCGTGCCAAAACCGTTATACCAAAACATCCAGAAGTATTTTCGATCTCACCTTGAAGTTGAGATAATCCTTTGAGATGGTTTATTAATAAGGTCTGAACGTTCAAGCTCAAGGCATTATAATTTCATGATAGTCGTTTATCATAAGCCGGGCATGTTTCAACGACTCTGCCTCGAGCTCGAAATAGACATCCTAATTACTTAGTTGTCTCAAATTGTTATTACGAGCGCTAACAGGCAGACGCTAAGTCATGATAAAAAATTGCCGCCTCTCTGACTCATTTTGCAACGCTAATTTCAAAACTGGTTGTGGCTGATTGCTTTTGGGGATTCCAGAAGCCCAATAATGTCCAATTACATACAATTCGTTCTTTTGCTGCAGCCCCTTTGAATGGAGGCGCGATTTTACGTTTAGTGGAGTTTTTAATTAAATTCGCCTTGGATATTTTCGCTTCCGAAATTGATTATTGGAACAGAAGCAGCAGTCAGCAGCCATGCCTATTAGCCAAATTGATGCGAATTTTTTGGACTGATTATACGTGCTCTGTCACGAAAATGTTCAGGGCTCATTTGTTTGATGTCCTCTACCCAACTGGCACTTTGTACGGCGATCATTCTCATGATTATCATAACCACACTAGATACAAGTAGGCCAACTCATCTATTATATCGTGCACATCATCATGTGGCTGTCAGAACTGCGCACGCCATTGTCGTATTAAGTAACGTCATGCAAACTTCTTCATCGGTCATTGTTCCGCTGTGTAACGTTACATACAGACCTTGGTGAAATTGTTTAATTTCGAAACTGCAGTGATTCTCCGTCGAATAACTAATGATAGTGGAAGCACGCTCGACCGCGCGCCATGTTGCAACCAGGCACCCAGGTTATTTCCGGAAGCGCTTAGAAATTGGACCGTGTGCGGTTTGCCGTCCGTCCGCCAGTTTCTGCAATAGACCTTGTGTTTCGATATTCGGCGTTTTATTCAACGTTTCGTTTCCTGGATTATTAAATACCGTTCCCTTTCCGAATGGTGCGGAAAACGATAAATTAAGCTGTACAAAAACTATTTGTCTAGTTTTATTATACAGTAATTGCTTCTGATCCTTTGATTATAAATTCTAATACAAACGGGGGAAACTAAACTAGTCCTTTTGGAACTATTAAAACTTTTGGGTTTGGTCTCGGTATCCTTTACTCCATGATTTACATAGTAATAAAGTTTCGGAAATTCAGTTCTAATTAAATAGATTGCTTTGTATCGACCTAATAGGCGAGAGTGCGCGGTGATTATTATGGAGGTATTCAAACCGCGCCTTGGTTTCTGCGTGAAGTTGGCAAGATTGGAACAGCCCAATTTGTGGTGGAAGCCCACTTATTTTAATTTGGCCTAGATGCGTATAGCCAAGTTTTCTTTTGAAGTTTTTGTTCTACATTTTTATCATCTTTTTTTTAGGTATTATGTAAGACAGTGTTAGTGCTTCCTCGCGTGTTTATAGTCTGTATGATCAAATTCTTAGTGGACTTCATTCGTTATTCAACAGTTCTATGCAATCAACTTTCGACAACACACATGTTGTCCTGAAGGACACAAAGTGACATTCTATCAGCGTTAACAATGTTGGAAAAGTCAAAAATTTATTGGTTTGCAATAAACTACCGAAAATCCATATTGTCAAGCTTGTTGAAAGTCGTAGAAATATGAAACGTTTTAAAAGCGATTGCCGCTTGTAAACTCAAACTATTTATTTAAAATAAACCAATTACAGGCACTTCTGAATTGTCAAGGGGTCGGTCAGTCAGAAAGATGAAGCTAGTTGCCCATTCCAAAGCGTGGTCCTATGGAGAAGAACGGACAAGAAACTCCACCGGTGGACACTTTTAAATCATAAAGAACCTTCTGGTGTCCTTAGACAGACTTAATAAGTCCTTGTATTTTCCTATTCTATCAACAAATTACAGAGTTAATTAACCCGTGAGAAGGCGCGCCTAATTTTCTTACACGAGTAGGCGCGTGCGAGCAAATTGCTCACACTATCATAAATGTTTATATTTTTAGTGTTTCTATATTTATTGGCTTATAATGTATTTAAATAAATAACACAAGGTTTAGTAAGTAAGAAAACAAGTATTTTAATCAAAACTATTAAACATAATAGCAACTTCTAACGCAAATAACAAAACAACCTAGTATTAATTAATTTTTTGGCACGTTTCATAAAAATCACAATAAAAACTGTTCCATAACAAAAACTAAAAAGTGTTATTCATCCATTAAATCTACACTAATGTGCCTCTCGAAACACACTGAACACATGTATTTTACATGTGCGTTGCAAAGTAATTGCTGGGCGCGTGATGAGCAAATTGCCGCACGTTGGTACACGGCCTCCACAAACGCCTTGCTGCGCGGTCGCAACGCCACTGAGCGGATCGAGAATTGCGTCAGGGGAGAGGGGGTGAATATTTAGGAAGGTACTTAAGTGCTTGAATTGGTGTGGCACGGGAAAGACAAAAAATTTTTGAATTAGATTTTTGTGTGAGCAAATTGCTCATAGCGCGCCTTCTCACGGGTTAAAGTTATAGTGGCATCAAAACCGGTAGCTTATCTGCAAAGTATGCGTGAAGTAGTGCGTAGATAAAGATTTATCGATGCACTAACCTACTTACCTGTCTGTTACGTTATCGTGAGCAATGCTAATTGCTGAATTTAAAAAACAATTGCGAAACTAGTAAGCGGTACCGCATCCTCGCATTTAGTTGCTTGCACTGCAGAAGGGTAATGGAAAGTTTTAGTTGCGGTTTTATCATTTAAAAATTTAATTCGTTATTAATTGAGTCATTCATTCATAGTATTGAGGAATATATCTATAATATCTAACAGGAGAAACTGAGTGACGGATATATCAACGCGCAGCCGCTTTCAAAACTCAACCACTTTCGTGAAATGGGGGATACAGTTTATATGAAAAATAATTTTCCGTTAATCAATCAACTAGAAAATTGACCTGAATATTAATTTAGATAAGAAGATAATCATACATTAAAAAAACCGGCCAAGTGCGAGTCTGATTCGCGCACGAAGGGTTCCGTACCATTATCTATATAAACGACAAAAAAAAATCATGTATGTTGTATGGGAGCCCCCTTAAATATTTATTTTATTCTGTTTTTTTAGTATATTTGTTGTTATAGCGGCAACAGATATACATCACCTGTGAAAATTTCAACTGTCTAACTATCACGGTTCATGAGATACAGCCTGGTGACAGACGGTCGGACGGACGGACAGCGGAGTCTTAGTAATAAGGCCCCGCTTTACCCTTTGGGTACGGAACCCTAAAAAGAGTTTCAAAGGGGCTGTTCAATTTTGTAGGGGCAAATGCGAAATCTACGCGAACGTAGTCGCAGGGTAAGTGCTAGTTTCGGTATAAATTAATTGGAAGGACTGAAGGACCTTAATAATAGGCTATTATCACTGATTGTTGTCAGCTCTGGGGTTCAGCTGAGACCTTGAGTTAAAGCATAAAGCATAATCAGCCCACAACGTTCCCACTGCTGGGACACAGGCCTCCTCGCTGTGAGAGTGGGCCGTAATCCACCACACGTGCCCAGTGCGTGTAGATGTCACATGCCGGTCATGCCGGTCATGCCGGTTTCCTCACGATGTTTTTGTCTTTGAATTCTTTGGTTCTAGGACATGCCGCTTTCCTTACGATGTTTTTCTTCACCGTTTTGAAAGCAGTGGTGATGAAATTGCCGCGCCGTACCCTTGTTACAGTTCTGATAAAAAATAACTTAGTGTTAAAATAGTGAGAAAGCGATGGATGAGGTCTATGATGGAACGAACGTACCCAGAAGATGCCTAAGGCACTGGAACTCCCACGCATCGACGACAGGCTGCTTGGCGCCAGACTGCAGTGGGGGGGTGGTCACAAACCAGGCGTGCGCTAGCCCTACCACAGCAAGGGAAGAATTGACCAGTCATATAAGGTGTTGTCCAGGATGCGCCGAGCGCTCGGTTAAGTTGAGTAACTGGGGGAACAGACTGCGCTACACGAGGAGGCTTCTTCAAGCATCCCACATGATACTTTCCCAGCTTTCTTAGCTTGGTTTTCACCCCCTACCGTTACCACGGCACAGCCTACGTTTGCAAGTCAGCGTTCACGACAGTTTCTGACTAGCAGCAATCTTATTCCACTTTGCAGTTATGGTACTTGCTCTCATAACCATTACCGTGGAATGAGCAGAAAATACACTTTATAGTTATAGCCGTAACGGTTTGTCAAGTCATTTTTATTTACAGTTTTTTTTTTATCTGCCGTCGTTTGAAACGTGAAGGAATAGAAACAACCTAAATTGTGGGTGTTATCAGCGAAACTAATTGTTAAGCAGAAGCACTAAAACTAATCGATAAAATACATGCTTTCTTTTGTGAACCTCAAATAATTACAGGGATTTAAAAAGAGGCTTAGTTAGTAAAAAAAAAGTGCATCATTAGAAGCGCAAAACGTTTTTTGAGGTTCACTAATTGCAAAAAGGCCAATGAGTTTTTACAGGATAAGTTATATTTTCTTTTATTAAATCAATCTTACTTCCTAACATATCTTTTTTCTCCAAGTAAATTTAGCCGTGCGATTCTGTAACCATCTCACCCTGAAAGCTTGGGTGAAGTGAGCGTGGAGTGAGCTGTCATTCGCTAGGCATTAACACTATTAAGTGCTCACTTCACTTATGATTTCACGGTGAAATTTTTACAGAATTGACCACCAGACATGCTTTCTGAGAGTTAATTAAACTACTCCCTGAGGACATAAAATATAGATATACCGAGTTCATAATGCTACAGTCAATAATGCTAGAGTTAGGCTACGGGACCCATACAGAATTAGCTATTATCCAATACCAACTTGAATTGTCCGTATTCTAATCACAACTGTCATTCATAAACGACTCCGCCTTGGAGTGTAAACGTGGTGCTGTTCCTCAAACGATGGGACACTTAATACCGTGTCCTGCGTGTCTTGTTAACTGCACGTTACAGGAACTGATGTACACTGGTGATGGCGCCAAACAAGTAACCGACTTCTGGGCCGAGTCCATTAGATTGCCATCGACACTGTAAGAAGAAGAAGACAACTGTCATTCTTTGACAGTTCTATGAAATGGCTATAACACAGCAAACGTAGTATCAATTTGTTTAATTAGTTTTCCTGACTACAAAAGGAAATTAGGGATATAAGAGAAAGAGGTAAGTACAGACGCCGGCACATCAAGCTATTGCAATCTGTCAAATTTCTTTAATAGATTTTCAACTTTATCGCTAATGCATTTGGTTCAAAGTTCATTGGGAAAATTTTACAGTTTCGGGTAGCTTGATGTACTGGCGTCTGTACTTAAGACCAAGAAAATGGAAAAGTTGAAGTAGGTAAAAGAATTGGCATAGTATAAGGTTGGAGAGATATCAATGCGCAACTTGTTACCATGGATTGAGCACATAATTCTGAACCCTCCTGCGTTTAAATGTTACGTCAGTTATTAACCCTTTGCAACCGGGAGTAATAAAAATCGCATAGATCAGTAAAAACTTAGCAATCGCGTGGAAAGTATTCAGAGGTCCTGGAAAAAATACTGAAAAAAATTCGATGCAAGCTGGTCTTCAGCAGTCAGACCCTCACATATGTGAGGTTCAGAATTAATTTGCTAGTCGCATGATCGTGAGTATATGTGCGGAGGCACCGGGATTAAAAAACGCAGCCATTCCTCATCCGCGTTTCAACGTATTGGCAGGACGAAACGTGCGCGCAGACTGCAGAACTATTTTTGTCTCATTCTTAGATAGAGTCACGATAGATCGACGCCGGTTGCGTCTGCTAAAGTTGTTTACATTTTTGCTCAGAATTTTGTGAAGTCGAGGAAAGGGTTAAATAAAATAATTTGCTATTCTATACACCCGCGACCGCGTGGGTTGATAACCGACGAAAAATATCTCTACGTTATGGGGTCTAGAATAATGTGTTGAATTCAAGGTTACAGTTTGCCCGTGGGTGTCCCTGCCACCCTGTAAAGAGTGGGGTCAGGTTTGCTACTCTGACGAGTCCCCAGAATGTAAGTTTTGGATGGAAGGTAAGTAGGTTCCATGGTAAAGGGAGATGCGCAAAGGTAGCCCTCGAAATTAAATAAAATTGTCTTACGTTTTTTTGCAATTTGCACGTCAGTGGCAGGTTGTATATTGATTAAAATATGATTCGTGATCGAAACAAATATAGCTTTACGCAATTATAGTCCTTAAAATCATCAATACAGCCCTCTAAGTTCATATAATCGCTGATAGCAAAAAACGTAGCAAAATTTGAATATCACGGGCTTCCTTGGCGTTTCCCCCTTAAAATAGAACTAATCGAACGAAAGTATGTGCGATGGGAGGTCTTATCGATAAAAGCAATATCTTACAGACAACCTTTAATAAGCAGTACAACTAAGAGAGAAAAGTAAGTGACAGTAAGTCCGACAAGAGTCGTTTACCTCCTCCATAGGTAACTCAATGCCTTCAGTGACATCAAAACATCAATAAAACGCAAAACTTCTTCCTTTATCGATAAAATTTATACCAGTATATTGGCATAGCTGTTATGGACAACGATTGCGGACCTGCTCTGAGCACCTCACAGGAATTCGAACTTTTCCTGCCCAGTTATAAAGACAGTTATGGTGTGTTTGATGTGTGGTAGGCTCTGAATGCGTGGGCCGACGGTATTTTAATGGTTACGAGTCTTGAAACATGTTATTTTAGTTGCGTTTCGCTTTCCGTTACCGTTGCGTTGGTACAGAAAAGAGATTTAGTGAAGCAAATTGAATAATTGGTGGCGGTTCGGAATTGAGTTGTTTCTTTTCGCGGCATTTTTTGCTCGGGAATTCGGAGAGGAATGAGGAAAGTGCGTGTGAAAGGGAAAACTGAGTATTTTGGGTTGCTGGTTTATTTTATTATGCATTGAAGCATTCAAAGCATTACTTAAGTCATTTTTAACTTTTTTTTTTTAGTTTAGTTTTTGTTTAGTTCTGCGTCTGCCAAAAAACTGCCTTGCAGTTTGGCACAGGTTCTACAGTGTATTATAATATAATAACTTGTAAAAATGTATTATAATGAATGAACACTTTTTATTTATTTTTTTACCTCTTTTCAATACTTAGTAAGGTAGCTTAACTTACTTATGTCTAATATTTAAGTAAGTGCTCATTTCTCAATCATCAAATAACTTTTATCTGAGGAATAAATATTGCAGTTTGACAGCTTTAATATAGAAAATATGAAAAAATGTTAAAATTTAGTTTTAGATAAAAGTAATCCGACGATTGAAAAATCGGCCCTAAGTAATATATAAAAAAAACAAAGACTCGGACTTCTAAAACAAACTGTATGAACATCTAAAACAAACTGTATGAACATCGGAACAAAGCTTTTAATCTTAAATATTTACCTACTATCACGGATAGCTTTTACCACGGCATCGAATAGCTCAAGACATTTCACCCGTGTTCGAAAGCTCAAAAAAAATATTGGTCTTCCGAGTCAATGTTTATGTTTTAACTCAAATAAATCTTACAAACATGCATCTCGAACGTGCCGCTATACGCTTTAAGGAAAACAATACAACATACGTGGTACGTGCATCGATGGGTTCAGGTCATGGCATATTGGTCATTTAGGCGGTCATCACACTGCAGCAGATACTGTTCCGGTGCTGTGGCTTTTTACTTTGACTGTAGACCGCATAGAGATGCGGTGTCAGTGTGTTTATACCCTGCGGTTTTTGTATATAAATCAAGATTCTATAACCGCCTTAATCAATCATAATCATCACGCTTGTAATCACCGAAGGGCGTTTATAGTACACCAACATTTCGCAAGTTACGAGTATGTTTAGAGAGCAAGCCTATTTCCATCAACTGGGCTCAAATCCAGACTCCAAGCTGCTACTGAATAAGTCTTAATAGAAACCAATAACACTTTGCCCGACATGGGAATCGAACCCAGAACCTCAGACTCAGCGGCAGCGCTTGTGACCACAAGACCAACGAATACCCAAGGCCTAAATGCTACGAAAAACTCCCATCAGTAGATTCTAAGGTAAAGCTAAAGTCAAAGACTAGACTTTCAACACGCGAATCAAGTGTGCTGTGAGGAAAGATACGCAAGAGCGCTTGTGGAGTGCCCTGAGGTGTGCAAAATGTGTTCCTGAATTAAAAACTGTGGATACTTGAGGTCGAGTCAACAAAGTTAATCTTTACTTAATTCCTGGCTTAATGTAATCTAATTGATGTACTCAATATATTCGCTTACCTTGGAAAGTAAACAATTAGGAAGTTTTAACTTAATACGCTTATAATTAAAAAAAAAAACTATTTCGTACGGTGAAATTTCGTGGCAGCGGTGGTGTACAAATTCCGCAAACTAAATTCCACCGCGCACAGGATGGATGGGAAGCAGCACATTAAGTAATTTTTTGCTCCGTTGGTGTAATTGCTGTATGGCGTTCCAGTAGGAGGATAAATAAATAAATAAATAAATGTGACACGACCGCGCATTTTTGGCGGGATCCCAAAAATATTTTCGGAAACCCTGAATGTGAAATTAAAATGTAAGTGATATTTAACTTAAACCAGCGCTTACATCTGTCGCATGCAGAAAGAGGTGAAGGCGAAAGAAAATACAGTCTCAAAAAGTACAAACTAAATTGCTGCAGATCTGAAAGGATCATAGGATTCAGTGGTCTCTTGAACTTTAAGGTAGAGTTGACGTAGACAATAATGGCAAGAAGCAGGAATATAACGTAATGTAAAATAACATCACACCTGTAATTAAGGAAAGGCTAAGCAGAGATGTATTTTTAGTACACCCACAGTAGAAAGTAGTAGGTATCAGGAATATGTCAGTATTTTAACTAACTTAAAGACATGACAGGTGCACCTATAGTACGCCCACATAAAGAAATAAGCGTCTGAAAAATAGCCTACCCTGAAACAAAATAAAAATCAAATATTTATTTCTTTTCCAGCACATTGCTTTTGACGTCAATCGCAGAGAATTTGATTTCGGGACAAGAAATGTACACTTCGTTATCATTTTTATCCGTCCTCGTAATTTCGTCGGAAGATTTTCATTCATACATTCGTAATAATTTCTGAAAGAAACTGAAACGGTATACAGAATAATAGAGTAGGTTTCTTTGGTAGATTTAATTGGTTACTTATCCCCATCAGTTACGTTTTCAACCTTCATTTCTGGGATCCCTGGTGGGCCAGTGGTAACGGTCGCAACTTACGATTTGATTTACGTAGTACAGACGCCAGCACATCAAGCTACTACAATCTGTCAGATTTCTTTAATAGATTTTCAACTTTATCGCTAAAGCATAAGGTTCAAAGTTGATTGGGAAAATCTGACAGTTTCGGGTAGCTTGATGTGCTGGCGTCTGTACATGCGGTATTGATTCTTTCATTTCATATTGGGGATGGCCTGAAACACAGGTTTTTATTAACCTAGCTCAGGCAGGTCGCCACAAGTTATAATGTCAGTACCAACGCACCTTTCATAGATAATTATCACTACATAGTATAAAACAAAGTCGCTTCCCACTGTCTGTCCCTATGTATGCTTAAATCTTTAAAACTACGCAACGGATTTTGATGCGGTTTTTTTTAATAGATAGAGTAATTCAAGAGGAAGGTTTATATGTATAATACATGCATAATATAGTAGAGAAACACTGATCATTTTAGGGGTTTCTAATGTGATGTCGTAAATAAACACATTTTATTGCGCTTACATTGCAAACGCTGGCTTAACCCTACGACATAGATCAAAATAATGTACTACAGTATTGTACACCTTAAAAAGGTCTACAAAAAAGTCCGCGATGGCATATGTCTATCTCTTAGGGATAACCCACAATAACCATTTTTTATCCTATACTTTTTAAGAGAAATAATGGCTCTAAAATTATCAGTGTTTCTCTACTATATTATGCATGTATTATATGCATATAAACCTTCCTCTTGAATCACTTTATTTATTAAAAAAAAACCGCATCAAAATCCGTTCCTTATTTTTAAAGTTCTAAGCATACATAGAGACAGACAGACAGCGGGAAGCGACTTTGTTTTATACTATGTAGTGATAGTGATCAGCATTGCACCCGTGCGAAGCCGGGGCGGGTCGCTAGTAACATATAAATTAAACTAGTTTTTAAATAAGTATTTAAGTCAATCTGTTAAGAACCTGGTACTACTAAGTATTTATAAGTTTGTAAATTTATTACTTTTGTAAAAACCTAAATTTTTTTTATTTTTTTTTTACCTTTTTTTATCGATGAATTATAAATTTGGACTGTGTCGAGTGACATGGTGTCTGTTATTGTTATAATTTGTTGTTGGTGTTAGAATTCATTAGGTTAAACGTATTCAATATTTAACCGAATTCTTGTATTGAGAGAGAGCAGAGATGGCAGTGTTAACGGCCGCAACTTACTAGTTGTAGGTCGTAGGTTCGAACCCAGGCAGGCGCTTTACTTTGTGTATAAATTATTTCATAACCACTGCTCTCAAAACGGTGAAGGAAAACATCGCGAGGAAACTGGCATGTCTTATTAGAACGATAAATTCGAAGGCATATGACATCTAATTAACACGCACTGGGTCTGCGTGGTGGATTACGGCCCAGTCCCTCTCACGGAGAGAAGGTCTGTGTCCCAGAAGTGGGAACATTGTAGGCTGATTATACTTTCCCTTATATCTGCCCTTTAAGCCATCTCCTTGGTTCGAGGCAAATGTGATTTCAAGGATCCGTTTTATTATTTATTTATTTATTTAATACTTCAAGCATAAAAATGTAGGTACAGAGGCGGACTTTTCGAAGTCTGTTTAGTCCTTTTTTTTGTTTTGTTTGTTTCTGCCCATTTTATAAAGCTTTTTATGACACCAAATAATAAACCACAATATGTGTGCTATTTTGATTGACAATAATGACTAGACCGTGTCCTTTTCCGAGTTTTCAATATCTTCTCTGCAATATTGAAACAGCCAGTCTATTCTGGAAAAATCTCACCGTGATAACTCAGGTGAAGTGAGCTTAGAGTGAGCTGTGAGTCATGCTGATGCTAGGGATTGACACTATTGACGACTCACTTCACCCAAGTTTTCACGGTGAGATGGTTACAGAATCGCACGGCAGTTACTAAGGAACAAATCAGGTAGACTATCTTTTACATTTACAATACTATTTTTTTATGTTAGCAGCCGATATTGTGTCCCACTAGTCGGCAAAGGCCTGCCCTTTTTCCTTCCAAACCTACATGTCTTGTGCAATGTCTGGCCATGTTGACCCTGCAAACCTTATTAGTATTGTTAACGAATTATTCTAGTATTAAAATTCTATTAGTAACAAATAAACCTTCTGTCTGTTGCGTACATTACTTTATCTACACCCATGCTATAAATACTCTATAAAAGTTTCTGAAACGGTTAGCTTATTGCCAACATTAAAAAAAGCAGTGTCATAGTAACCATAATATCATCCAAACGAGTGTTATAATGTTGTACTAAATTTAATTATGCAACTCCTTTGCTTTTTCGATCCCTTCCTTACTCATCAAACAGCCACATTCTCGCTACTCAAATCGTGGTATCTTTAAAAATTAAAAAAAAAGAACACTGCCATGCACACAGCGCCATAATTAAAAAAAAAAAACTTATAGATTATTCGAATTCACGTCGTATCCCGCGATTTTTGTTCGATATAAGTATTGCAAAAATTTAATAAATTGTTTGTATTAGGTACTCAGCAATTAAACTTTCCATGAATTTACATAGAGTTCTTACAACACTGTACAACACCATATCGTTTCAGAACCTTTTATAGAGGATTCATATCATGGTTGTAGATAAAGTCTTGTATGCAACTGTACATCATTATTTATTAAACGTTGCATAAATAACTATTATCGTCCCGTTATCTACAACTTATGTGTCATGCCATACTTTAGTCTTATAAATGCCACTACTAAACGGTGGAACTGAACGAGTAGGGTAATCTGCAAATTGGAATGTCTATCAACTTCAAGGACTTCTCATTGTACATACAAGTGGGTCTGGCCGATCCTTTTCAGTTGATTGCCCTACATATTGCGTGTTAAATTGAACTGTAAATACATCTACTGATAATAATTAGCGTGATTTATGTTGTATGCCAGATTATATTAATTTAAAAATAGCTAAACTTATACAACGTGTAACGTTAAAAATGCGCAAAACCTCAGACACTCCAACTGATTTTTAATTCAATTGACCTATTTCGGAGAGAAAATAAGTAATTAAAAAATGGTAAAGGTTTTATGTGCTGTTTTAGTTTTACTGGTCATTCTGATCGTTTCTTGCGTCTGCGACGACGCTTTATCGAGGGAAGGGTAGTCACTGGTCCGCTGCGCCGCGCTGATATTGGCTTGCTTGACCTATTAATAAATAGACACGGCAACGTCTTTAATGAAGATTTTATGAAAAATGTGACCTATTATTAAAAAGTGGTTCAATTAATTCTGCTCGTTATTCTGATCAAACTATTTTCAGGTTTTGCGCATTTAACGTTACACGTTGTATGGATCTTAGGGGGCATTCAAGGAGTTCTATTCTGGCAAACCACGATGTAGCTATCGTTGTTTCATTTGAATAGCATAAACAGCCAGTAATGTTCCCACTGCTGGGGCACAGACCTCCTCTCTGTGAGAGGAAGCGGGCCGTAATCCACCATCCGGCACAGTGCGGGTTGTTAGATATTAAATGTCTTCGAATTTTTTGTTCTAAGATATGCCGGCTTCCTCACTAGATGGGTGACCATCTTTACATACCGAGACCCCTCCGTGCCTCGGAAAGTACGTTAAGCCGTTGGTCCCGGCTGTCATTCGTAGATCTTTGACAGTCGTTATGGGTAATCAGAAGCCCGAGTCTGACAACCAGTCTTACCTAGGGGTATCGTATTACCCAGTAACTGGGTTGTGGAGGTCAGATAGGCAGTAGCTCCATGTAAAATACTGGTATTCAGCTTGATCCGGTTAGACTGGAAGCCGACCCCAGCACAGTTGGGAAAAGGCTATGCAGATGATGATATGCCGGTTTCCTCACGATGTTTCGCTTCGCGGTTTTGAGAGATGAAATAATTGAAGTTACACAAAGTAAAGCGCCTGTCAGGGTTCGAACCTACGACCAACAACTCGTAAGTCGCCGCCGTTACCAATGGGCCACCACTGATCGTTTGTATGCAAATCTGTACAAACTTTTTCGGACAAAACGTTCACGGCTAATATAAAAACAATTTTCACACAAACTCAAACCGCTTCTATCGCAAATTGAATCCTAATTAATTTAAAATACTAATTAATTTTATAGAAACAAGCTTATATTAATTAACATGGCCTCATTAGAGAATTAACTAACGCGCCACAGTTTTTAACTTTTGCAGCTGCCATCGTTTGTATCTGTTTAAGACTTTATCTGTTTCTGTTCCAAATAAACGATTTTTTTTTTTTTTTTTTTAACTGTTAATATCATCATAAGTAGGCTGTTAACATAATTATGATCTGTTAATAACTTTCCTGTGAAACCGAGAACTTTCTTCATTTAAATGGTTTACATATTAATACTAGAAGTTAATGGTGTTTCCAGATTGGTATGTTTTTCCATAAAACACCATGATATCGTCGATTTAACACGACATACTACCGGACAGATAGCTGTTAAATTAATTCGGATTCTTTAATAAATTTTAGGGATACTTAAGTACCCTATAAAAGTTGAGTTTAGGAACCCGTTTTGTAATTAATTAAGCGGCTTCGACGGTCTTTCACAGCCACTTTTTCTCAGAATATAAAATATTTTTACTAAGCTTCACACCAATTGCGTAACTCACTTTTTTTCACAATCCGAAGGATGTTGAAAGAAATTCCTAGGCGATTGCTTCATTTGTTTGAAAAATTTGTCTGCTCAGCAACGTAAACAACGCAATGAATGTTGTTGAATTGTCAAAATGAAACCCATTCCTGCTGATCATCTGGTCATTTGCCTCGTTGTTCTAGTGGTCGCAAGCGCTACTATTTAGCATGAGGTCCTTGGCTCGATTCCCAGGTCGGGCAAACTGTTGTTGGGTTTTTCCATCTCGGTAATAGCCCGGAGTCTGGATTTGTGCCCGGTTTGTGGCAATAGGATCGCCCCCTATTACATAGGACTTAAACATAACAGGCTAAATGTAGGTATACTAAGGTATAGTTCTGCCAAACGAAACGCTGACCTGGCCTGAAGTTATTTTACGTCATCTGCCTTATTGTTAAACCTAACTAACCCAACAAGAAAGTACTGACGCCAGCACATCAAGCTACCCGGAACTGTCAAATTTTCCGAAATCAACTTTGAACCTTAGGCTTTAGCAATAAAGATGAAATTCTATTAAAGATATTTGATAGATTGTAGTAGCTTCATGTGCTGGCGTCTGTACAAATACAAACTAAAGATCTGAGAGGCTGTTTGTGTATATGTGAGTTTAAATGTCTGTAAACGCACCCACAATACAGGAGAAATTCCTAGTGTGGGGCAACGTTTTTTAAAAAAAAAAAAAAAAAAGAAGATATCACAGAACAAATTCCCAACATTCCAAAAGCTCAAACATTGCGCTTGACCATACCGCTTACGAAACCCAATGATCAAATACAACCTTCCAACATTTTTTACATCCATTTCATTGCCAAAACCAGCTATTCGAACAATACCCTGTATACACCTCGCAATAGATATCGTACCAAGAATTACTGTCATTGTTGCTATCCCCTAAGGACTTTCAATCAAAGGTCAACGATATTGGCATCCCGCTGCGCTGCGGCCAATGGCGATTGTTAACAGTCTCAGCTTAGCTAAGGCCGCTTTCACATTAAGAACGCGAACGCGATAGTAACGCGGCAGAAGCAGATGCCTTCACATTATAAGAACAGTCGCGCATAGCAGCGCGACTGCCGCGCTGCACTTTTGATCAGTATGGCGCACTTCATTTCAAAAATGGATTCCTACGGGGAAACATTGTTGCTTCTTTTGATAGTACTCCAGCTCATCGTTGACTGAGTGCACGCAAAGGCCGCGCCGGCCGCGCGTCCGCCGCGCTTCTGTTTATAATATGCAATTCTGACTGGGTGACGCTTCACGCGACTGTCGCGCTGCTAAAGTCGCCTAAGTGTGAAAGCGGTCTAAGCGGTATAGCACCGTTAGATTTCAAGGCTTTTTAACTGTAGGTACTTGCTTCCGTATTTGGAATTAATTTAATTAAAAACGGACGTGATCTAATGGTGAAATAATACTTGGTTATTTTGTTTCGTATCCTCCGTGGTTTGGCGATATTTATTTGAGAACTCCAAAGTCTGTCCGACTTTATAGTTGTAATTACTTAATTCCATCGAGCAAAGTTATAGTGACAGAAAAAAGAAAAGAAAATACCAGCTAGGAGCTCTTACCCCATGTATTGACAATCTAAGCTTTAGGACTCTATGATAAGAGGGGCTTGTGGCTAAGTAATAACAGCCACACGGGACGATCGATCAGGTTAAGCTACGCGTGCCGCGGTTGGTCCGTGGATGGGTGACCATCTTCACATACCAAGACCCCTCCGTGCCTCGGAAAGCACGTTAAGCCGTTGGCCCCGGCTGTCATTCCTGAATCTTTGACCGTCGTTTCGGGTCGTCAGTAGCCCTAAAGTCTGACAACCAGTCTTACCAAGGGGTATCGTATTACACAGTAACTGGGTTGCGGAGGTCAGATAGGCAGTCGCTCCATGTAAAATACTGGTATTCAGCTGCATCCGGTTAGACTGGAAGCCGACCCCAACATAATTGGGAAAAGGCTAGGCAGATGATGGGGACTCCATGATATCAAGATCATCAGCGATCCTCCGATTTTAGGCTAAACATAAGTTCTCTGTTACACTGACAAGCAGCAAATGTCTATCATAAAACTATCCACCATTGTTTCATAGTCTTTATATCTCAACGACTAACCTCCTTCCTCCCGCGACCTCGTCCACGTGAAGTTCATGTTCCCCCGGCCCACCCCGTCCCGTAGCATCACCTGCCCACACAACCACTTCGTTTTCGTTTAGCGTTCTTTCTGACTTTTTTTCTTTTTGCTCGGGTCATAAGGGTCATAGTGAGTGATGGGTGATGTTAGATAACCTAGAATAGATAGTCTTCAAGAATTAGGCTATCGAGTTCAAAAATATTTTTTCAAATCCGACTGGTAGTTTCAGAGATAGACAAACTTACAAACAAACAAATGTTACCTCTTTATAATAATAGCTTAGATGTAGGTACAGTCGCCAGCATATCAAGCTACTACAATCTGACATTTTTAAAAAAAATAGATTTTCAACTTCATCGCTAAAGCATAAGGTTCAAACTTGATTGGGAAAATTTGACAGTTTCGGGTAGCTTGATGTGCTGGCGCCTGTACCCTCGTTTATCTGTCTTCTGTCCCAATAACCTATATTCCACAGCAGATATAGCTTCAGACAAATCAATTACTCAATTTGTACAAACGCACTCACTATGATGATGAACGACATCTTCATCCGTTGAATGCCACTCATCATGTTGAAGATTATTGTCTATGCAAATTGTTACTAACTTCGCCTCAATTGAGCTAAGGAATAACACGACCACCATCCGTGGCCAATATATACAGGTTGAAATTGAAAACATGCGACAAATCGAAATGAGAGATTGTATTCATCATTGTGAACAACTTTTACTATGAGATAAAACATGAAATCGCGAAAAAAAAAAATCAGCTGTTCCCTACATTTATGTTCGCATAACTCGTCAAAATGTAGGGAACAGCAGATTTTTTTTTTCGCGATTTCACGTGAGATTTTCAAAGGGTATCGTGATACCCAGTAACTGGGTTGTGGAGTTCAGATAGGCAGTCGCTTTATGTAAAATACTTGTATTCTGCTGCATCCGGTTAGACTGGAAGCCGACTCCACCATAGTTGCGAAAATGTAACTGAAGTTTTACAAGTTCTTGTTGCCCCTGTTATAAAAGTGGCTTGAACAATTCTTTCAAAGAACAGCTCTATGGGTTTCGCTTATTCTTGTTTGTCTCATCGTGCATGGCAGAAAAGAGTTTTAACAGACGCGCGACCTTTGTCTTTTGTTATAAATTCTAAAGCAAATCTCAGTGACATGTCTGAGTTATCTTCAACTACGAAGATAACTCAGACGTGTCACTGAGATTTAGTAGTTTCTTGCCGGCTCTTCTCCATAGGA
Source organism: Eremobia ochroleuca (assembly GCA_949629135.1). Lineage (NCBI taxonomy): Eukaryota > Metazoa > Arthropoda > Insecta > Lepidoptera > Noctuidae > Eremobia > Eremobia ochroleuca. Next base: position 7,334,309 of record OX451385.1, on the reverse strand, counting down.
AACGACCAATTGGAACCGTGCTCCTAGATTCTGACGTTTTATAAGTGTCCATGTAGGTTTATGTGAAATAAATTATTTTGAATTTAGAGAACTTTTTATTTAATTTGACTGCGACTAAATCAGGGTTTTCTTCCTCATTAGCATTGTTACACAGCAAGGAAACTTTTCTATTCATCGCTTTGGAACACGCGACGGCAACAGTTACCTGTCCATATTAATCATATTCTTGTTTTGATTTAGGTACCCCGCTATTATTTAACGAGCGGAAAAGTGCCTTTTATGTGGAGAATTCTTTATTAAAATTTATGGGTTCTAAACATGGCATTGTATGGTACTCTTTATCACTTTGCTTAGGATTTATTTGAAAGGGCTTGATGGGCGAGGCGGTGTAGTGTTATTTATTTATAGTGAGAGTTGAAGCCAGTGTTCTGGGCTCTCAAAGTGAAATGTAGAACTATATATTTCGTTGTAATCGTGGATGACTTAGCCTGTCTTAACCCTTTTTAACGTAGAAGCAGTATACAACGTGTAACGTTAAATGCGCAAAACCTGAAAATAGTTTGATCAGAATAACGAGCAGAATTAATTGAACCACTTTTTAGTATAGGTCACATTTTTCAAAAAATCTTCATTAAAAACGTTGCCGTGACTATTTATTAATAGGTCAAGAAACCCAATGTCAGCGCGGCGCAGCGGCCCGGTGACGACTCCTCCCTCGATAAAGCGTCGTCGCAGACGCAAGAAACTATCAGAATGGCCAGTAAAACTAAAACAGCACATAAAACCCTAACAATTTTTTAAATGACTTATTTTCTCTGTGAAATAGGTTAATTGATATTAAAATCAGTTGGGGTGTCTGAGGTTTTGCGCATTTAACGCTACACGTTGTACATGCCACCAACTAAATTATTATTATTATTTTTTTAATTCAAACTTATTGTTGTCCGGGCTTGTATTTTTTGTTGATGGTTGTTTCCGCGAATTTCCCATTGATTTTCCCATTTAAAAAAAATACTTAAAAATCTTAAAAAAAATGTCATTATTAACATACTAAGTAAATATTGATTACTGTACCATGTCTAGTTTTCTCGGCCTTATAAAGGGTTAAGATAAGTTAAGTTTTATTACTTCTTTGGTCTTGGTGTGAATTAGTTTAAAGGTGGCATAGCCTGAATGTCGTTATGCAACAGTCTTTCAGACTGAACTAAGATTATTTAGATGTATTTGTAGACCATTTTTTTAGTACTTGACAAGCCCACACTGTCCCATCATACCTGTTAACACTGCATTTGAAAACATTGTAAAATCCAATTATTTTTAAAAGACTAACCGTGGCGTTTCTTGGCAGCTCTTCTCCATACGAAACGACCAATTGTGACCGTGCAGCTAGCTTTTGACGTTTTAGAAGTCCGTATTGTCCACTGTGCTTTATCTGAATAGTAATCGGGCTGGGATATTAAAAGTTACCATTATTCTCATTCTTCTTTCATCTCTTTTGACCCTGTGCTATATTTGTGATATGGGTTTCCTTGTGGGCTTTTCATTTATTATTTCGCGACTCGCGGTCTAAGCTGTTCTACCAAAACCAGTGCCGTCCTTTGGATATGAACAATCTCTATCTTTCACTGCCGCAAAGGCTGCTTGGTCAATTATTTCGTCCACATTAGCCCCAGGTCGGTTCACGTGCGATTACACATTACCCCTCGAGGCCTGCCGGTCTAAACCCGTTCCTCACTAATACCCATAGCAACTGGCACGGTCGCTTGCGCTAATACAATTTAGAGGATTGCGGTCGTTACAGACTTAGTCGACTCTTGGCCTCGCGGCGACTTGATCCGGTGGCTGGCCAACAGGACGAAGGTACTTACTAACATGGAAATAAATAGAAAGGTACCTAGTTTTTTGAAAATTATTTTTATGTATGATATACAACGTGTAACATTAAATGCGCAAAACCTGAAAATAGTTTGATCGGAATAACGAGCAGAATTAATTGAACCACATTTTAAATAGGCCAAATTTTTCAAAAAATGTTCATATAAAACGTTGCCGTGTCTATTTATTAATAGGTCAAGTAAGCCAATGTCAGCGCGGCGCAGCGGCCCGGTAACGACTCCTCCCTCGATAAAGCGTCGTCTCGCAGACGCAAGAAACGATCAGAATGGCCAGTAAAACTAAAACAGCACATAAAACCTGTACATTTTTTTAATGACTTATTTTCTCTCTCTATAGGTCAATTGAATTAAAAATCAGTTGGGGTGTCTGAGGTTTTGCGCATTTAACGTTACACGTTGTATATTATATCTAGAGCAGTGGTGGACCAGTGGTAACGTCCGTGACTTACGACTTGTAGGTCGTAGGTTGGAACCCAGAAAAGCGCTTTACTTTGTGCAAATTATTTCATCACCACTGCTCTCAAAACGGTGAAGGAAAACGTCGTGAGGAAACCGGCATGTCCTAGAACCAAAAATTCGAAGACATGTGATATGTCATGTAAGGTTGACTGGCAGAAAATGCCTATGGCATTAAGTCCGCCTCTGTACATTTATGTGCTTGAGTATTAAATAAATAAATATCTACCAAACCGCACTGGCTCCGGGCACTCCCTCTCACGGAGAGGAAGCCTGTGTCTCAACAGTGGGAACATTATAGGCTGATTATGATGATATAGCATCTGTTACCCACTACTTTATTAGCCGAACAAACTTCAACCCCATATTTGTCAAAGCTAGCTTTTGTTTAAAAAAAAAAACTTTCTGTACCTACCTACTCTTCCGTCCTTACGAAAAGTGCAATAACTCTGATTTTGGGCCTCTCAGGGTTATATAGGGTGACTGGTAATTAGTGACCGATACTTAAACACATGATTCTACTCATGACAACAAACAACTTTTACTATCGGACCAAATCCGAAATACCGAAAAAAAAAATCAGCTGTTCCCTACATTTTGACGACTCGTACGAACATAAATGTAGGGAACAGCTGATTTTTTTTTCGTGATTTCGGATTCCATGTGTTTAAGTATCGATCACTAATTACCAGTCACCCTATACATATCGTTAATCAGCAAAACGAGTCACAGTTTTACGTATCTATCACGGATCGATAATATGTATAGTAATGAAGATACAAACAAAACAAAAATAAAATCTTTAACCGCGTTTTTCTGGAAAGTAGCTTGAACCTAGTTATTGCACTTTTCGTAAGGACGGCAGTACTGACCTTTTCCTAAAAACTTCACCGTAAGTACCTACTTGGTTGTTTTTTCCACCATGAATGATATTGGCCTCTGCATTTGAAATGCTTTCGATTATCTAAAGTTGAAGGTAGCTTTGAAGAATTGATGACCACTATCGTAACTTTAGGCATCATGCATTTTTGTGATAACATCTATTATTATGAGATTGACATTTCTATTGCTGTAGCCAAATATGGAAAACAGGCTATTAAATCTGATATAATTTGCTGATTCAGATTGTGATAAAATAGTGTTGTTACGCGTTTAGGGAGAACTCTAAATGCGTAACACACGCGTCATTTTAAAGCCTCCTGCAGACAAACGCGACACGACAGCGCGACGCGACCCTACTAGAACAATTTGTATGAAAACTTCGTGGAATTTGTTCTACCAGAATCTTGTCGCCCTGTCGCGTCGCGCTTATCTCCGGGAGCCCTAAAGGATATTGCTAATCCATTGCTTCATTGCTTCATTGTTATTATGTTGTTTTTATTAGCTGTAAGTTTCCCGAATAGAATCATCATCATCTGCCTAGCCTTTTCCCAACTATGTTGGGGTCGGCTTCCAGTCTAACCATATGCAGCTGAATACCAGTATTTTACATGGAGCGACTGCCTATCTGACCTCCACAACCCAGTTACTGGGTAATACGATACCCCTTGGTAAGACTGGTTGTCAGACTTCCGGGCTTCTGACTACCCGTAACGACTGTCAAAGATCCACGAATGACAGCCGGGACCGTTATGTAAAGATAGTCACCCATCCACAGTTTCCCGAATAGAATCAAATAAAATAAACAACGTAAATAACGCAATGAATACTGTTGAACTGTCAAAAGGAAAGCCATTGCTACTGATAGTGTGTTACGGAATTACTCATTTATAATACAAAAATGTTTACTTGACAAAACGCCACCCGTTGTATTATGTTTATGGTGAACAACTAAAACCAGCTAACCCAGTGTGGCTTACAAACCCTGGAATATAATTTCCAAGCTTGAATAAAGAGTATTATCTACATGACTACATCTGTAAATCTCCTCATAAATGCAAAAGGCACACCTGGGTTCAAAGCTTTAGCGTCCCTTCTTGTCCATTTATCAAACAATTTATACATATATAACATTACAGTCATGACCGCGGGAATTCTCCAAACGAAGAGCCTATTCCGCTTCCCCTAATCATTAAAACCCGCACCTTTTAATACATAAAACAACCCAACCGTCAGAGACTTCATTCGAATTTAGACTTTAGCTTGTTGATTCAAAGTTGGATTTTGGTGAGAGTGGCTTAAGAATTACGTCATGAATGGGCGCAGAGTCGAGGACTGGCCAAGGACAGCCATTGTCAAGATTCTGCCCTGTTTGCGGGATGAACTGTGGGACCCAGATGTTGTATCGTATAGAATAAAGGTCACTTTGTATTTATTATATATACAACGTGTAACGTTAAATGCGCAAAACCTCAGACACCCCAACTGATTATTAATTCAATTGACCTATTTCAGAGAGAAAACAAGGCATTAAAAAAATTGTGAAGGTTTTATGTGCTGTTTTAGTTTTACTGGCCATTCTGATCGTTTCTTGCGTCTGCGACGACGTTTTGTCGAGGGAGGAGTCGTCACCGGGCCGCTGCGCCGCGCTGACCTTGGCTTGCTTGACCTATTAATAAATAGACACGGCAACGTTTTTAATGAAGATTTTTTGAAAACTGTGACCTATATTAAAAAGTGGTTCAATTAATTCTGCTCGTTATTCTGATCAAACTATTTTCAGGTTTTGCGCATTTAACGTTACACGTTGTATATCTAAATTGAATTCAAGTTGGAGTTTGCAGCTGCAGTGGGCAGGTGATAGTGTAGATGACTCGTGTGACTTGTAGCAAGGGAAACGGTTCTACGGAGGTTAACCCCCAAATAAATTAGGATTTAAGGACAAAAGAATGACCTGCCAGGGTCGCGGGTTGTTCGAAAGTGTTACCGTGACCCTTGACACAGGCAACTGAAGGAACACGGGTGGGTTTTAGTCAATAAAAGTCTGACACGCCCTCCCGCTCCGCTCAGAGCGGGAGAAGTTATTGATAACTTTCCATAAAAAAAAAAAAAGAAATAAATTATTAAAAAATCAAATAGATAATACCTGAACTATAAAATAGAAGTATCGAAACTCTTCATGTCTGTGAAGTTTCCCTAGTTAATTTAGTTTAACCGTGTTTATGTAAAGTATCTTTAATATGTGAGCTACTTTCACAGTAAACATAATTGTTAAGTACTTAAAAAATTGCCAACAAAAGCTATTAAGTACAGACGCAAGCACGTCAAGCTACCCGAAACTGTCAAATTTTCTCATTCAACTATGAACCTTATTATTTAACGATAAAGTTGAAAAGACAGATTGTAGTAGCTTGATGTTCTGGCGTCTGTACTAGAAAAATGTAGGCGCCCCAAATTAACTGAAACTTAGTCGACTGTCATTATGTCTTAAATGCTTTTAAATAATTGTCCCCGTCTAATGGACACCTCGCCCTAATTTACCAAGTAGATACTTAAGAGGTTTATACCAAATTGTCTAGAGGGCTGTTGGTTGTAGAGTTTTAATAAGGGTTGGTGTAACCCTTATGTGAGTGAAGAGGTACCCAGGCCCCTCTAGCATTTTAAATTTGAAAATGCTAAAGTTACCCGGGTACCTCGTCACTCACATAAGGGTTAACTTTGGACCAAAATATTACGTTATTTTTAACCCTTATGTGAGTGAAGAGGTACCCAGGTACCTTTAGCATTTTAAATTTGAAAATGCTTAAGTTACCCGGGTACCTCATCTCTCACATAAAGGTTAACTTTGGACCAAAATATTACGATTTTTTTAACCCTTATGTGAGTGAAGAGGTACCCGGGTACCTTTAGCATTTTAAATTTGAAAATGCTAAAGTTACCCGGGTACCTCGTCACTCACATAAGGGTTAACTTTGGACCAAAATATTATGTTATTTTTAACCCTTATGTGAGTGAAGAGGTATCCGGGTATCTTTAGCATTTTAAATTTGAAAATGCTAAAGTTACCCGGGTACCTCGTCACTCACATAAGGGTTAAAGCCAGAGTTTAGTTTAGCTAGTTATAAATGGTATGTGGGCAAGTGGCCATATCATCATCATTATCATCCATAACCCGACTTCACCAACTACTGGGCATAGGAATAGAATAGAGAATAGAATAGAATACTCTTTATTATATACACCATATAAATTACAGACATAAATATAGAAATTTTACAAAAGGTGACACAATGGGCGCGTTTTTCGCTAAGAGCGATCTTTTAAAGACAACCTTTGGATGGATTGAAAAGGGGAAGGAGAGACCAAACCCACGCTCCTGTGTCAGCCTCATCCAGCAGGGTAATTGCGTAACACACTATCAGTAGCAATGGGTTTCATTTTGACAGTTCATCAACATTCGTTGCGTTATTCGCATTGTTGAGCAGACACATTTTTGGAACATATGGAGCAGTAGATTAGCAATATGCTTCAAAATTATTCAAATTGAGGGTAATAGTGTTTTACGCAATTAGGGTGCTGGTTCTACCAGCGATGGCAACAATAACGTCCTCCCATTAGTAACCATGTCATTCTAAAGAAGCACATTCATGATAACTCTTAGCTCGTTGTAATAAAGTATTCATTACAATGAACGCCTAGAGTTGTGTCAGTCACGGCTTTATTCTAACTATACTTTACTAGCTTCGGACTGCGACTTCATTCGCGTGAAATTTCTTGTCCCCCCGACCCACCCAGTCGCATCGCATCACCTGTCCGCGCTATCACTTCAAACTCAAACCATTTATTTCAAATAAACCAATTACAGGCACTTTTGAATTGTCAAGGGGTCGGTCAGTCAGAAAGATGAAGCTAATTGCCCATTTCAAAGCGTAGTAGTTACCTGTTTCCGTAGGCGTAAGTGTATAAACGTAGTGGTACCTTCGTGTTCGCTTAGCGTTTTATTTATTTATTTTATTATTTATGTACACACAGTAAAATACTGACTGATCTGACTGTTTTTCTTTTTGCTCGGCTCTGAAGGGTCATAGCGTGATCTTAAAGCCTATAGCCTTCCTCAAGAATCGGGCTATCAGATGGAAAAAGAGTTGTGACCTGTAGTTCCAGAGATTATACAGGTTGAAATTGAAAACATGCGACAGATCGAAATGAGAGATTGTACTCATCATTGTGAACAACTTTTACTATGAGATAAAACCTGAAATTGCGAAAAAAAAAATCAGCTGTTCCCTACATTTATTTTCGCATAACTCGTCAAAATGTAGGGAACAGCTGAATTTTTTTTTCGCAATTTCAGGTTTGGAACCATGGTAAAAGTTGTTCATAATGATGAGTACAATCTCCCATTTCGATTTGTCGCACGATTTCAATTTCACCCTGTAGAGGTAAAATTTGTTTGTTTGTATGTAGGGTTACATACAAACAAACTCATTTTACATCTTTATAATCACACTAATATTATAAAGGCGAAAGTTTGTGAGTGTGTGTGTTTGTATGTTTGTTACTTGTTCACGCTCAAACGGCTGAACGGATTTGGATGAAATTTGGTACACATATAGTTTATAACCGCGATTAACACATAGGATACTTTTATTCCTATATTACCACGGGATCGACACTTATGCGGGTGAAACCACGGGGCGCAGCTAGTATATTAATATAGATTACAATGAGGGAAGAGTTACATTTACATAGTAATGGTTTTACGTTAAAAAAATATCTTGAATAATGCTCCATAAGGTTATTTTATTATAAGTCATCATCATCGGTACCCACCCACTATCGGACCAGAACTATTCCATTGATCTCCAAAGCCTTTTGATGAGTTGACAACATAATCACGCAAGCAGAATTATCTGGATAAACCTTAGATACCTACCTGAGTTCTGGGAAAGGCAGTTTGATAACTTTCTGAAATTCTATTAAACAAACTTGGCAAAGGGAATTGGGAGGCAAATATTTTGGATGAAAGTCCTTGCGAATTTTGCTTGGAGCGTAAACACCGCGACTATTGATCCGATAGAGCTCTCGAGTTGACAAGTGACTGACAACCCTTAATTAAAGCCATCAATTAATTTAGCTTTAATCGTTGTTTAGACGAAATGCAGAGGTGGTTTCATTGAGCATCATACTCGCCGCTTGCACCATAAATCAACTAATTTAGCGTTAAACGAATCTATTTAAAACGTTATATCTAAAGTCTATTCAAAACCTTTTTTTTAGAATTGATGTTATTTCCACTTTAATAAAACGAATGTCAACTTGATGCTGTTATAAATTAAGGTGACTCTAGAATGTCTCGTAGGTACCTACTATTGAAAAGTCATAAAATGGTTGAAGTTGTAGCGCAAACTGAACTTCATGTATTAAAGTTGTTTTTCTAAAACCACAGATTTGCTTACATTTTTGGAAAATCAATCGCGAACGCTTTGTACAGACGCCAGCACATCAAGCTACCCGAAACTGTCAGATTTTCCCAATCAACTTTGAACCTTATGCTTTAGCGATAAAGTTGAAAATCTATTAAAGAAATCTGTCAGATTGTAGTAGCTTTATGTGCTGGCGTCTGTACCTGCAGTATTGTCACTGCTTTTTGTTTTTTTTAAGTTCTTTTCAAAGTCCTTTGGGTTTTGAGTGAAAGCGTGTTACGCAATTAGAGTGCTGGTGCCTGCTACTAACATCAAAGCGATGAAAAATCCGTTTGCCAAGTGGATTATAGCTTAAATATCGATGCTACACTGGGGTAGAGTTTCCAATTTCCTGTTCTAAAATGTATGCATAAATTATAAGCATCTTTAGAATATAAGCTGAAAGGAATCGCGTTGGGACTTCGCCTGAATCAAGTTACCTACTTTAATATTTCACCCCAGTAATAATGTACAGGTAGCTTAAAAGATAATCCTTGTCAACTTCGCTCATCCGCTGTTGTAAAAGTTATGTAGGCCAGTAGGATTATTACAATGTTTTACCCCCCCTTTCCATCCCCCCAAGGACAAAAGCATCTCTTGTTCTTGCGCACAATGCCTTAATTCATAGAGGTCTATTTTTTCTGGAATGGCAACGTGAAAATTAACATTTGAGAGGTTTGTAGCAAAATTCGTTGGTAGATTTTAGTGGAGGTTTTAAAAGATAAAGTAAAGTAATAATACATTTTTATTTCAGTAAAAACACATTTGAGGTTCACAAAAACAATTTTCTAACTAAAATATAAAAAAGTGTGAAGATTAGGATTTTAGGAGAGGTCTGTGTCTTACTTGTGGGTTTTGATAGGATGAGTTGTTTGTTTGATTGACTGACTAAAAACTGTCTTTACTGACCGAAGTGGTACCACCCCTCGTCTGTTAGAAAAGCTTAATCTATGCGGTAAAAATAGAAAAAATAACAGCATCATTATATTTTCTTTACTCCTGTTTCATGTCTATTGTTATATGTATAAATTTATTTAGATTAGTATAATAATACTTTATGTATGTATTCATTGTATCGTGTAAATGGTACACCACAGACTACCTACAGTATTTGTCTCCTTCCCTTTTCAATCCATCCAAAGGTTGTCTGTAAAAGATCGCTCTTAGCGATAAGACCGCCCATTGTGTTACCCTTTGTAAAATTTCTATATTTATGCCTGTAATTTATATGGTGTACATAATAATGAGTATTCTATTCTATTCTAAAGTAATTGTGTCTCATTATTAGTGAAACTGACAGTTGAGCTCTTAACTATGCCGAAATTCTTAAACGACACGACAGATACGCAAATATTATAAAAAAAAAAACGCTTTGTTTAATATTATCGGATTGGATTGTATGTAAAGCAGTTTTTTTGGAATATAAATTAAAGGTTTCTCAACAAAGCAGGACTTACTGAAATACTCTCAAAGTACTTTATTGCTTATCAGAAAAACAACTCTTTATTTAATGTCTTATCCCGAGAATTATGGAAGGAAGCAATTAGGAAAGAAAACAAAGGATACAACGTTTTATTGATTATTATTGATAGCCAGAATTGGTAGAAGTAGATCCTTCGATTATAAAGGGAAGGATATGAAAAACTTGAAGGTACCACGTCCGCCGACGCCGACGGTCCCGTCCGTTTTAGGCAGTTGCGGTAGGTCTAAGCTAGCTAACGGACGTGTGTGTGAACAAAAGGAATAATATTTTTAAATAAAATATTAAAAATTGACTTATATTCCTGAACACCTTTTGTCGCGTTTTTGCATAAAAATGTACGTTTTTCTTGTGATTAAATAGTTTTATAACTGTTAATTAATGTGCACTTTTCCTTACTTCATAGCTGTTAAAACATAAATCCGATCAGTCTTTTATTAGAGTGCTATACGAATCATATGGCGCTTGAATGATATTGACGTGTTTTGTGAAATTGTATTGAAAAAACAAGATGGCGGCGTTAGTTCCATTCCTGGTCACGCTCCAAAAGGTCCTTGTGGAACTATAACTGCAGTGCTATTCTGTAAAAATCTCACCGTGAGAACTTAGGTGAAGTGAGCGGGAAGTGAGCTATCATTAGGGATTAACACTATTGACACTGCTCACTTCAAGCTCACTTCACTTATGATTTCACGGTGAGATTTTTACAGAATCGACCGGCTGCATCCGTAACATCCATTGTGTAACACACTATCAATCAGACTATGAATCATTTTGAAGGATATTCCTAATCTACTTCATATGTTCGAAAATTTTTTCTGCTCAGCAACGTAAATAACGTAATTAATGTTGTTGAACTGTCAAAATGAAAGCCATTCCTACTTTTAGTGTGTTACGCAACTACCCCGCTGGTGTTATGACTTTTTATTGAACCTTACCTTTATTGAAGACTAATCGACCTTTTCTTTGTCCACAGAGCTAGTGCAAAAAGTGAAGTGCATCGATGAGACTTCACTGAGTCTTTGACAGAAAAGAAGCGTCGCCACGCTGCTCGGTTTACCAACATGTAAGTTTTGACCTTGACCTTTTAGTTATGATAATCATTTGTTTTTCCAGATCTTAAATCCAATTTGTTAGTACATAATTAATTACACACACAACTTAACACAAGTGTTAGTAGGAACATACTATAATACAATAAACAACATTAATTTCCAACATTATAGTACAGTAGGCCACACGTCAGTGGTATCACTTTGACCTTGAGCTGGCCTATCGTAGTAAGGAGTTTCAATAGAGTAAGAGACCAGCTTATTTACTGGTTGTTTTACCAGACTTGTATCTTGCTGTAAAATACAATAAGCTTTACTGTACACACATTTTATATGTAGAGATAAAATACATGTTCATTAAGTCTTACAAAGGACTGTTATGTCGCTAGTTTTGACCTTGACCTTTCAGATGTCATTTGTAGTACAATACATACGCTTTATTATACAGGCATTTTATAGATATAAAATAAAAATAATATAATTATAGATAATAGGCACTTGTTAATCAAATCTTACAAAGGGCTATTTCTGTCGCTAAAAGAGATCTCTATCAGACAACTCTAAGATGGACAGAAACATTGAATTAAAATACAGAACGTATAATCAAAAAGTAAACAATATATCTATTTTATAAAGAATGAGAAAACCAATTATGTCAGTGTGTAGGCTGTTGTTGCATTATGCATGAGATTGGCTTGAATGTCGTAACCTTGAACTTGACCTTAGCGACACTTGTGTGCAATAGGCCGTATTATCTACTTTCTAATTGAAGATTATTCCATTTTATGCTACCTGCATCTTTAGGAATACTTAGTTTTTATGTAATGTTCTAAGTACCTATTACTTAGAACGTTATAGTACTTAATTTGGTAACGACCAATTAAGCCGTTTTGGTGTTATTTTGCAAGTATTAGCACACTTATGTGAAAGTAAAATTGTCTTTTATAGTATTTAAGGTATCATTTGGTGTTTAATATGTCTCAATATTATTCTGGTTTTAATATTTTACTTATTACGAAAATATGTACACAGTAATACAATGATCTTGCCATTAACAATAATTCGGGCAATTAAATGTCATTGTAGGAAACTGGCATGTCCTAGAACAAAAAAATATGACATCTACCAACTCGCACTGGTTCCGCGTGGTGGATTACGGCTCACTCCGTCTCACTGAGAAGAGTCCTGTGTCCCAGCAGTGGGAATGTTATAAGCTGATTATGCTAATGCCACTGTCATTAAAATTCTCGAATTATTGACCTAGAAGTACCTACGGCACTCTAATATAAAGTCAGAAAAGAAAAGAGAAATATAGAGAGTGTAAAGTCTTCCCTGACCAGCGGGTTAGTTGCGCATCACACTATCAGTAGCAATGGATTTAATTTTGACAGTTCAACAACATACATTGCGTTATTTACGTTGTGGAGCAAGGACATTTTTCGAACTTATGAAGCAATGGTTTAGCAATATCTTTCAAAATGATTCAGATTGAGATTGATAATGCGTTACGCAATTAGGGTGCACATTCGTCACACACTGTTACGAACAGGAAGTAAGTTATTTAAATACAACGGTGTATTTTTCTTGTAACGTTATTAAAGTGCAGCTGTAAAGGTGAGGGTCTAATAGGGGCACAACTTTACAATCATAGGAGATAATTATTATAGATAATTAAGATCATTCTTGTAATTAACCTGTTGTTGTGTTTTAATGGAGTTAAATAAGTAAATAAATAGATAGATAAACCATTTATTTGGCGCACACAAAAGACAGCACGACACACAAAAAATGATAACTAATTACCTACATGAATAGTGCCGATATAAAAACAAAAAGAAAAACATACATATCGAAGCAAATGTGACATTATGACGAATACTTAAAAAAAATCGCGCTCAGCACTGCCACCACAAGAAACTGCCCATACTCTATGCATCCGATTGGGTTCTCCTTGGACAAATTAGAATAGAAACCATAAAATCCCCCCCGCGTTTGCCCCGCTCGCGCCTAATCACATAGGACTTAAAGATAGCTGGTGATATGTGGGTTTAATGATAGGTTCACCTCTGTCTAACCCTTCGGAGAATAGAAGCGTGATGTTGTGTGTACAATAAAGTAAAACTCCTTAATTTTCGGATACAAAACGGTAATCCTAAATAAGGTCATCTAAACTTAGAAATAGTGACGAATTAGACGTCTACCGCCATAATTTATCCCGTTGCCTGCCAATTGGAGGCACCCCCAATCATGCAATGATCCACGGTCGTTGCACCCGGCGGCGTCGCTTGCGCCGATGTTTCAACAATTTAGGGTCAGCGCAGACTGACGGAGTGGCGGCGAAGCGAGTGATTCTATGACAACCGAAAGTTATTTACTCTAGGATACGGCTGAAATGTCTCTTACGTAATGAAAACACAATCACTGCTTGGATGTGCTCAGAGTCGCAAGCAGGCGCGCGGAGCGGCTCGGTTAGGATCGCACGTCGCTCGGTGTGCCTTTCAAAGTTGCACCGATAAACTGCTCTTCGCTGCCACTCCATCGGTCTGCGCTGATCCTTAGGAGGGCGCCTGTCTGTCCGTCGCGGATGGGCGGAGATGCATTCAGCGGATGGGCACGCGCACATTTTGAACAATATGTGATAAAAGTAATAAGTGAATGAATTTTTTTATTTTATGTACAACAATGAATATAAAAGCTACTACAGCATGCACTAATCCTCCTATTACTTCTCCTGTATCAACAAGAACCAAAGAGGTACAGCTCATGCCACAGTAAACCGTAGTAAAAAATATTTTGGGGGGCTGAATGCCTAAAGTCTACCTGACCTAGATACATTTAAGTGTGCATACGTAGATACACGAGCGACACGCGTCAACGGCAGAGGCAACTGCAGCCGCCGACACCCGTCGACGCCCGCCGTCGACAACGTGCCGCTGCTGCATTAGAGTACGGTGCTCAGATACACGAGTGGTATGTGGTCGACGGGTGAAGTTGTCTCTGCGGTTGATGCGTGTCGCACGTTTGTATGGCACTAAGTATCACCGCTCCTGGAGGTTAACCCCTTGGGTACAATTGACGTCTGAGAGACGTCATTCGCTTGTTTTCCCTAGGAGCGGATGACGTGTCTAAAACGTTATTTGAGGTTAGGCATTTCATTGTAGCTTGTATCAGTCACAATAGAAGAGGCAATTACAGTAATTCGGTGAACATTATTTGCGATACACTGCCCCATTATGTCAAAAACAAGGAATATATTTTACTAGCGACTCGCCCCGGCTTCGCACGGGTGCAATGCTGATCAATACATAGCATAAAACAAAGTCGCTTCCCTGTCTGTCTGTCCCTATATATGCTTAGATCTTTAAAACTTCGCAACGGATTTTGATGCGGTTTTTTTAATAGATAGAGTGATTCAAGAGGAAGGTTTATATGTATAATAATTGCATAATATAGTAGAAAAACACTGATCACTTTAGAGCCATTATTTCTCGTAAAAAGTATAGGGTAAAAATGTTTTTTGTGGGTTATCCCTTAGAGACAGACATATACCATCGCGGACTTTTTTGTAGACCTTTTTAAGGTGTACAATACTATAGTACATTATTTTGATCTATCTTGTAGGGTTCAGCCAGCGTTTGCAATGTAAGCGCAAAAAAATGTGTTTATTTACGACATCACATTAGAAACCTCTAAAATTATCAGTGTTTCTCTACTATATTATGCATTTATTATACATATAAACCTTCCTCTTGAATCATTCTATCTATTAAAAAAAAACGCATCAAAATCCGTTGCGAAGTTTTAAAGATCTAAGCATATATAGGGACCGACAGACAGGGAAGCGACTTTGTTTTATACTATGTAGTGATGATAGTGATAGCTAAAGTAATAAATCCGTACCCAAGAGGTTCACAAACTAGTCCTGCTTCTATGATGGAGGGCCTCAAGTGCGTGCGGTGCACTCTGGGAAATCAGCCCTGCTACCATCACATCCTTCTGATTAATCTTTGCAGCCGCGGTCTTTTAAAATAAAGAAGAAACAACCTCGTAGCGATCCCGGGCTTTTGTCAGAATTTCAAAAGCCTTGTTTAATCTCAAACAGACTTCTGAGTCAGTGGTCCTTGGTTATCTTAATAAGGATTCCAATTTAGATAAGTTGAGCTGTAATACGGCGCCTACTTATCTTTATATGGTGATTCATTATTTAGATAGAGATTGGTTGGTGAATCTTCAATAGACCCGATTTCGCAAAGATTAGCAAGTACTCGCTCAATTTTTTTGTCGCCTAGTTAACATAATCTTACGCTTCAGTCCGTCAAAATCCGTACATTTTGGCTTGATTTTGACAGATCGAATCGTAGTTTTAAGCTAAGTCTCGTCTCTGTATCTTACCATTAGTGACATCCCAAAGTCTGGATTAGTGACCGGTTGACGGCTACAGGTTCGCCACCTATTAGGTACATGGGACTTGATCATAACCGACGAAATATCAGTGTACTTGGCACCTCTTTTTTGCCTTAGTGGCATCCCAACGTCTGCATTGGTGTCCGGTTGATGGCAATAAACTCGCCACCTATAAGGTACAGTCAGTTATAGCAATTAGCTTTGCATAAATAGTTGACATTTTTTAGAATACGAATCGATAGAATTTTATAATTCTTTTATATTTTATTTTAATTTTAAATAAAATATAAAATAATTTTAAAATTCTATCGATATTAATTATGAATTGATGGATATAATTTTATAATTCTTTTATATTTTGTTTTAAATCCTTACATAGTATAAAACAGTCGCCGAAATGTCTGTACGCGTATACGTTCCGAATGACTGCACCAAACTGGATACTTCTTTTTTTGTTGTGTTCGGTATTGGCAGGACAAGATTTGTATGAAAGAAAATTTCGAAACACATTATGATATAACATGCGAAGCTAGGGCGGGCCGCTAGTAATATAAAAGAATTATAAAATTCTATCGATTTGTATTCTAAAAAAATCTCAACCATTTTTGCAAAGGTGGGTCAGCTAATTGCTATAACTGAGTGTACACGAGGCTTGATCACTGGCGAAATCTGAGCCTACTGATTCACCTCTAATTACTCCTTTGGATAATCATCATCATCAGCCTACAGCAGTCCACTGTTGGATATAAGCCCCTCCTATTGCACCCCATTCAGCTCAACTATCGGCAACTCTCATCCAGCTGCTACCACCAGCCATCCTGCGAAGATCGTCGCGCCACCTAGCTTGAGGACGTCCCACCTTACGTTTACCGATTCGCGGTCTCCACTCAGTAACACGTCTACCACAACGGTCATCGGTATCGGTTCTACGGCTAATATAGCCGGTTCATTGCCACTTCAGCTTGCTTATTCTGTGAGCTGTCGACAACTTTGGTTCTCTGTCGGATCACGTCTCACCCACCTTTGGATAATACCGGCGTTATACTATGTTTTTTTCTCAATTGTAGAGCAAAATCAATAAGTAAGACGTCAAATTAACACAACCATTCGATGATCGACCTAACACTTAAAATAAGAAGCGCATGCGTGATTAAGTCATCAAGCCAGTCTATCATCACGACAAATATTCCGCACGCATCCCATAATGGTGGGTAATACACCTCATGTTTATATGGTAGTTCTCAATTAGTATGCGAGGACCGTAGCTATTACTATAAGTAGGATCGGCGACAGCGCATGATTCTTGCACGATCCGCGGTCGTGCGTGGCAGCGTCGCGTTTTTGGGTTAACAAGTAATTATGTATCATTCTGGGACTGCGATTAGTTATGTATACAATGGGCTGTTAAGATTTTTGAATGTTTGAATTGATTTTGTGTCTTTGTATGTTCTGTTTCCACTTAGCTGGTATTTCTTCTTATACATATTTTATGATTCTTGGATGGAAAACGGAGGTCTATGCGAAACAAGTGCGAATTTATCCCTTTTTAGATTTTCTAGTGTGAAAAGAATTGAAGTTGAAAAAGAACACACTGAACAATTCCAGTACGAGTTTCAGAACAGAAGATTTTCTGACGAAATAAAATATGTCTTGAACTTTTTCTATAAATATAAAGACAAAGCGTTTACAGCTTATATACAAATATCACAACGGATGCAATGCATTATAACTCGTTACACAATTTCCTCTGTTTAAAACAAGCCATGGATACACACTGTATTTATGAAATACATCCCAAACATAACTGTTTACCCGTTTAGAATACATACCAACTTCCTTGCTTACAAAGCAGCTGACATAGCCCGAATTAACTTCGCTCTTAAACTGTTCAAATCATATATTAACAGTCTTGTGTTTATACTTAAATAGTGTATACACGGCTTAAGTGAAGAAAGTTTGAGAAGTTTTGAATTGTCACTAGGTTTATGACAGTAAATACAGCATTCACAACCATCCGACGAGGCTATCGTATCGAAAATGACACATTTCGATTACCTGATTTACCTTCCCCCGGCAGCAAACAGCTGTCGGAAGAATAGCGGTTGGCTATTTGATTAAGGGCTGATTTTTCCAACGCCAGATAATTTTTTCCAAGGAATAATTTTGAATTTTTGACAGTTCTTCTATACATAATCTGTCAGATGTTATCTGTCTATTGAAAAAACAGCCCTTAAACTGACTAAGAGTCTGCCGAAAACCGCCCCTCAACATGAACACAGAGGTGTTGTGTTCGAGCCTTCCCAGTTCCCAGTGGAGATTATTTCCTTTTTCCTCTCTGAACTCCGTAAGGGAGGAAGGGGGTAAAGTGCAGGAGGTAACAACGAGTGCAATAAGGAGCGTTGAGAAATGTATGAATGATATTAATAAACAAAGTAGTCCATAAGGGCTGAGCCCAGCTCAGCTCAGTCTGAAAGTGACAAGTGAAGTGAAATTTCCCCAAAGATTGCAATACACCATTCGATACGGCTTATTTAGATCTACTTTCTCACGTTATCGAATGTTGGATTGTTAGGTGTATAAATGGCCGAGGGCCGAAAAACTGTTTTTCCCATAGACTTCAATGTAATTTTGCAGGCTATTTTGACTATGTTCTACTTAGAATGTTATTTTTGCATTCGAGTCAGTATACCCCCTAGTTTACTTCACCGCGAGGTGGCGCTTTTGCGGTAAGGGGCATTTTCCTACGCACACTCGGCAGACTCCTTTTCGGGTTTTGGACTTGTGATTAGTGTTTAGAGGGGAGTCCTCTAAACACCAATCACAAGTCAATGACAGGTCCTATTATAATTGGTAACTGCTCATTCATCCCAACAGCTCTTGATTTTCTTAAGCCAGCACCCCAAAATAAAGATCTGCTATCACCGAACGGCCTACGATTTTGATGTCATTTTCGATGTTGAACTCAGATTTATGTTTCATTCATGTTGTTACATACTTCAATCATTTTGGTTAGTCATTGTACATTGTTATTTGGATAGTTGATCGTACATTGGGTCACCTTCGTCATTGGACGAATCAGTCACCAAGTTCACTGGTCCTATGACTCAAAATTCCAGTCTACGCTCAACACGTCGTCCAATATTCCAGCCTCCATTAAATTGAGTATCAATCAAGTCACTAGATGCGGGAGAATTACGTAATTTTCTTGTTTAATTGTCGACGAGCGCGTGTTTATTAGCGACGCCCGTATTGGCGCGCTGTTACGCATGCGTAGTCGTTACGTGAACGCGCGCAACTCACGCGCAACTTCTATAGTAAATTGTCGTGATAAAGGTAAGAAGAAAAGGTTTAATGGGCGATAGTAAATATTTAATTTTATTAATAACTAACTTAAGCCCGCGAATTCGTCCGCTTGTTTTTTCTGGTTTTAACATAAAATACAGGGTCCCATTAAAATAGATGGACTAATTTTAACACAGCGCTCAGTACTTCTAACCAAAGATATCCAAGCAAAAAAAAAACACTGATTAAAGTGATTTTATTTCGACCTAAAATAATAAATTGCCGGCACATTAGTGTATTTTCGTTAGCTGATTATTTTTCTTGTATGTACCTAATGCGTTTTTCTCATATATTTTTTTACCATTGTCCTTATTTTGGTGGTCTGAATGGTTTCTAAAAGTTTGTCCATCTATTTTAGCGGGACCTCATACATATATACAACGTGTAACGTTAAATGCGCAAAACCTCAGACACCCCAACTGATTTTTAATTCAATTGACCTATTTCAGAGAGAAAATAAGTCATTAATAAAATTGTAAAGGATTTATGTGCTGTTTTAGTTTTACTGGCCATTCTGATCGTTTCTTGCATCTGCGACGACGCTTTATCGCGGGAGGAGTCGTCACCGGGCCGCTGCGCCGCGCCGCGCCGACATTGGCTTGCTTGACCTATTAATAAATAGACACGGCAACGTTTTTAATGAAGATTTATTGAAAAATGGGGCCTATATTAAAAAGTGGTTCAATTAATTCTGCTAGTTATTCTGATCAAACTATTTTCAGGGTTTGCGCATTTAACGTTACACGTTGTATAGCATCGCATCGCCCGTCCAGGCTATTACTTCGTTTTCGCTTAGAGTTCTTCCTGACTTTTTTTTCTTTTTGCTCGACTATTAAAGAGTTGTAGCGTGATTACGTTTTGAACGTCACGTTTCCGGGGTCAAACTAACTAAAACAACTGATATTTGGAGCTATATTTTGCTCTTACTCCGAAATCATGGTGTTATCATACTTCTTGCACTGATATGCAAGATTTCGGTTAGCAAGACTGCGGATCAGAAAATATGTATCATGAAACAAACCTTCTGTTTTACTATATCGTTGCCAACAAACTAGTAAGGCGCGCGGAACCGCCTGCTTTTTTGTTTTGTTATGTAAAGATGTGGGGAAATGTGTGGATATGATAATTCTTGTGTGAATAGCGAAGGTGCAACGTATTCATAGTGGCTTGTTTAATCGTATTCAAACATTACGCAGGCGCAGCATTGAGAAAGGAGTCTGCCGAGTTTGCGTAGGAAAATGCCCCTTACCGCACAAGCGCCACCTCGCGGTGAAGTAAACTAAGAGGTATATTGACTAGAAAGCAAAAATAATCATTGTTCTAAGTATATGGGAATATTGTCAAAATAGCTTCCAAAGTTACATTGAAGTCTATGGGACAAACAGTTTTTCGGCCCTCAGCCGTTTATACACCTAACAATCCGACATTCGATAACGTGAGAAAGTAGATCTAAATAAGCCCTATAGATAGATAGCCCTATAGGTATTGCAATCTTTGGGGAAATTTCACTTCACTTGTCACTTTCAGACTGAGCTAAGCTGGGCTCAGCCCGACTACTTTGTTTGTTGATATAATTTATACATTTCTCAACGCTCCCTATCGCACTCGTTGTTACCTCCTGCACTTCACCCCCTTCCTTAGTTACTGAGTTCAGAGAGGAAAAAGGAAATAATCTCCACTGGGAACTGGGAAGGCTCGAATACACAACCTCTGTGTTCATGTTGAGGGGCAGTTTTCGGCAGACTCCTTTAGTGGCTGGTGGCTGATCAAATATCACTAATTTTGAAGTCCAAAAGATGGATGGATTGTGTGAAAGATAACATGGCTAGGAAGGAGGTGACCACTGAGTTGATGTCTGAAAGAGATGTCATCATCATCTGCCTAGCCTTTTCCCAACTATGTTGGGGCCGGCTTCCAGTCTAACCGGATGCAGCTGAATACCAGTATTTTACATGGAGCGACTGCCTATCTGACCTCCACAACCCAGTTACTGGGTAATACGATACCCTTAGGTAAGACTGGTTGTCAGACTTTCGGGCTTCTGACTACCCGTAACGACTGTCAAAGATCTACGAATGACAGCCGGGACCAACGGCTTAATGTGCTTACCGAGGCACGGAGGGGTCTCGGTATATAAAGATGGTCACCCATCCGAAGACCAACCGCGGCAAGCGCAGCTTAACCTGATCGATCAACATCGAAAAAGATGTATGGAACGAGAAAATGACGCGCTGCGCCGAAACTGAACATAAATAAATTGGGATAAGGGCGGGACGATATACGGTTTTTTTTTCTGTATTATTATTAACTTAAACTCACCCACAATACAGGAGAAATTCCTAGTGTGGGGCAACGTTTTTATATTAAAAAAATTAAGAAAAAAAAATGATTACAACCTAGCCTAGCCTAATAGACTAATAAGCAATTTAACTCTAACTTCAATAAGTAAGTATGTTAATATTTTACGAGATCGATTATGTTATAACTAATAATAGTGTCAATTTGCACTTTTACACAATTTCGAAGCACTTTCTTAGGGTCTGAAATTGATAAAACACTTTTTTCATTACTGTGTGTGGACGATAATAATCACGATGATAAATCAAAATCAAAAGTCATTTATTCAAACTAGGCTGAGAATCAGCACTTTTCGAACGTCAACATTGCAAAAGACAGTCCCCCAAAACGCCCGCCCTTCACCACTTCCTAGTGCTTTCTTTTGACACACAAGCTTGTAGTGCACTTGCTAATGCTATTATTTCTGTTGTAAAGTAACATAGCACAGACTCACATTGGTAAACCATAGTCATCGTCTATTTAATCTTCCTACAAATATCCGTTGTATTTATTAATAAATCAAAGCCTAAATACGGAACAAAATGAAACCGTAAAATTATCTTCTGCTTATTTATGTTTTTTTTTTCATCTTTTGAGGAAGCAAGTAGGTAATGTTTCTTGAAAGAGAAACGTCACTCGTGGGTGTTGAAGAAACTTATCATAAAGGCTCTCCCGCACAGACGTGTTATTATCGGTCGATAATATCGGTTATTGCGATAATTCTTCCCGATTCCTTGCCAGACAGCTGCGTTTTTATCGTCCGATATTTTTAACGTGTGCGTGTAACCTACACTATAGGCAATCCGCCCGCACTGCATATTACTACGTTGTTAACGCGGGTGTGTGTAAGGTAAGATCGTATGCGTCCTAATACAAAATGTTCTAAGAACTCATATCGCAGGACGGTGGTGCTAGCATCCTACTTCTAATGCGTTGTTATTATCGAGGCAATGGGTAACTTCGTGGCTGGTGGATGTCCTAATACAAAACAGATATCGCAATAACGCATCCGATATAATCGACCGATAACAACGCGCCTGTGGGGAGAGCCTTAATATCCTATTGTGAGTTTACAAGCTGTTTTATGTTTTACGATGTTCTGAAACATTAAATTAACTATTGGTTCTCAAACATGATGACGCATTTGCTTTTGCTGTTAATTTTATTGAGAAGAAATATTCATTTCCACGTGTTGTGAAATGTGAAAATTTTATTTATTTATTTTATTAACACATACATTTTTTTTAACAGGTAAGACCCAAGCTAACGAAAGTAGTCATAAATCACTAATTGACCAGCCTCAAGTAACGGGTCTGGGTAAAAGCATAAGTTACACAGCGGACAACACACTAAGTTTCACCCTCTGGAATTCCTCCAAAGAGCAGGAAAATATGTCCAAACGCCGAGAGACACTATTCTGTATTCTTACTGCACGAATCACTGGTGAAAACTTTAATAAGTTTGTACGGGTGGCTGGAACTTTAAAAAGTTCCACCCTCCGTAACATTTAACATTATTTTGTCTCTTGCAGACATTTATTTTACTTTTTCCATTGCTCATCTTGGTCGACATTTACATAGATATAGCGTTTAAGTATTTATTTACTTACCAACTTACATTAAGAATTGTCTACACATTTTGAGCTATAAATCGTAATTTTCAACTCTCATTGGACGACTGAGCTTGTCCAATGAGGGTAGAAAATTACGATTTATGCTTTTTCGAAAAATCCTTTCACCTCACCTTCTGCTTAAGGTGGTCCTTTGTGGATGCTTTCTCACCCATTGACGTACAAAATAACCTTCCATAATCCATGGATAACCGTGGTCTGTGGAAGGTAGTTGTACAATTTCTATTACTAAGGCCCACTTGCTAGAAACAAACTGTTTCTGTCAATCGAAGACAAATCTGTGCGACAATCTGTGTGTTTCGTTCGAAGAGGAACGTTAAGTGCAATTAAACCTTTATTTATAAACGTAGCTTAACACCCAAGTAAGCGCGCCTCAACTTGGGACGTTAGTGCTTACGTGCTCTACTTATATAGAGCACTTTTAATTTAAAGATTTTTGAAGGAAAGTTTCATGAATTGTTAAAAATATGCTTTCATGTTCAAGAAGGCTTTATTATGAAACTAAATTAGGCACAAGGAATATGTAATGTAATGTAGAGGAAGTGTGTCCGTGAGTGACCTTCAATTTACGCTCAAATTCTAGGAAATGCACGTGCATTCTACAATGGCAGAACGCGCGCCTACTGGAGTGTTAAACCATACATTTTTGACGTTTAAACGGCTCTTAACTTTAAGCAACGCTTATAAATAATCCACTTAGTGTGTTGTGGTCCAAGTGGGCCTAAATCTTTAAACTGCTTTTCATAAACTATGTTCTTGGTCGGAAAATAAAACATCAATTCACACACTCAGACAATCCCTCCAGTCAGGTATATAGGCCCATTTTTAACCGACTTCAAAAAAAGGAGGAGGTTATCAATTCGACTGTATTTTTTTTTTTTTTTTTTTTTTTTTTTTTTTTTTATGTTTGTTACCTCATAATAACCGACTGGGTGAACCGATTTTCATGATTCTTTTTTTATTTGAAAGCTGGTGCTTCCCGTGTGGTCCCATTGTCACCATTTCAATATCTGATGATGGGATCTTGTAGAAATCGGGGGAACTATTCAATAAATAACAGCAGATTAACCGCTATTGTTGCTATAGCATATCTAAGCATTGTTTACACCATCACACAACATAATATCACGCCTGTACTCACTACAAAGGTTATAATTTTTTTTTTATGATAATAATAATTACGCAATCGCACAACATAACATCACGTCTGTACCCTATAAACGCAGATGCAGCTTCCTGTCACTGATATTTACATAGCAAGTAGTGTTTATATGAATTTGATTGGGGTAGATATAACTAAAAAGTGAAAAATAAAAAAATTTATATATAAAAAAAACAACCGACTTCCAAAAAAACACTACAAAGTGAAAAATAATTTTAATTTCGGAAGTCGGTGTCAAAAAACTAAAATGCGGAACCAACGACACCGACTTCCAAAATTAAAATTATTTTTCACTTTGTAGTGTTTTTTTGGAAGTCGGTTGTTTTTTTTATATATAAAATTTTTTTTCTTGCAATAATATATCTTTCATCGATTGTAATAGACAGTGAGTAATGGTTTCATTGCCACCAGCATATATGTAAGTACTCGTTATTAGATAATTATGTGTAGATTTCTACTAGCACGCAACAACGGACAAGTGTGTGGCAAGTTACTTGCTTTGTAACCTTTTATTAAAGAGCGTTTAGTAATGCATAATCAGCCTATTATTTTCCCACTGCTGAGATACAGGCCTTCGAGAGGAAGTGGGCCGTAATCTACCAAGTGCGAGTTGGTAGATGTCACATGTCTTTGAATTTTTCGTTCTTGGACATACCGGTTTCCTCAAGATGTTTTCCTTCACCATTTTGAGAGCGATGGTGATGAAATAATTTAGACAAAGTAAAGCGCCTGTCGAGGTTCGAAACTACGAACTACAGCTCGTAAATCACGGCTGTTACCTCTGGGATGCTATTGCTTAGTGCACACTGTTTATTAACCTTTTGACCGCCACGGACGGCTATAGCCAACAAACGAAAACGTGCCAA
Organism: Eremobia ochroleuca; assembly: GCA_949629135.1. Lineage (NCBI taxonomy): Eukaryota > Metazoa > Arthropoda > Insecta > Lepidoptera > Noctuidae > Eremobia > Eremobia ochroleuca. The sequence continues at coordinate 7,309,341 of OX451385.1, read as the reverse complement.
ACACGCCACCGACGTCTACAGCCGTCAAGAAAACGACATTTTTTAAGTACGAAATAAATCTTTTCTAATTTAGTATATTTATTTTGCACTTAAAAAATGTCGTTTTCTTTCGTGTCTACAGCCGTCAAGAAAACGACATTCTTTAAGTACAAAATAAATCTTTTCTAATTTAGTATATTTATTTTGCACTTAAAAAATGTCGTTTTCTTGACGGCTGTAGACGTTGGTGGCGTGTTTGGCACGTTTTCGTTTGTCGGCTATAGCCGTCCGTGGCGGTCAAAAGGTTAATGCATGTTATTAGGTATAATTTAGTTTGTAATGTACAGACGCCAGCACATCAAGCTACCCGAAACTGTCAAATTTTCCCAATCAACTTTGAACCTTATGCTTTAGTGATAAAGTTGAAAATCTATTAACCCGGCGGCACTCGCTACTGGGTAAAAAATACCACAGAGTACAACTACACTAGCACTGTCGATTTATAATTTTTGATCTCAATTTTACGTGATACCTAAGAAAAAAATTTTTTTGTTGATTTTTCTAAGACTATGAAGAATTTTTGTTTTTAATTTTGCGTTCTTTTTTAAGATAAGCTATAATTTGAAATAAATAATAATTCAAACTTTCAATTTTCTTTTATTTATTAGACATTAGTATTGATAAACTAAATACGCCATTAAAGTCTGTAAAGCTAACTTATTTTCCAAGATAATGTCATTTAAATCATGTGGTATTTTTTACCCGGTAGCGAGTATTCGTGCATGTAAACACCTAGCGAGTACCGCCGGGTTAAGGAAATTTGACAGATTATAGTAGCTTGATGTGCTGGCGTCTGTACTTTATTTTTGAGTTTACCTATGTTTTTCCACTGCTGGGCAAAGGTCGCCCCCATATTTTTCCACTTTTCTTTGTGCTGTGCCTTATACGTCAAATCGATTAGGAACTAGCCCAAATCTTCACGCCAGCGTGTCTTAGGCCTGCCTCGGTGAAGACGCCCGTCTACAGGCATCCACTGTGTGACGATTCTGGCTCATATGTCTGCATGCATCCTATAAGTGTGATCCGCCCAGTTTGAAGTGGAACTGGGCGAATCACACTTATAGGATGCATGCAGACATCTCGCCAACATTGGCGATTCCCGTGTTGGAGCGTATTGTAGTGCTGCGAATGTGGTCGGTTAGTTTAATTTTTTAGTTCCTACCCTCCATCGCTCTTTGGCAAAACTTGAGTTTGGACTACTGAGCCTCTCGCCCCCCACATCAGGACCCGAGGTGGTGGCGCGTAGTGTTCCACGCGCGCCTCTCATAGACGTCGCGGGGTAGTTTAATACCTCACTCCCCCCGCGGACTTGAGGTGGTCCGCAAAGGCGGGCCGGCATCAGCCGAGGATCGTCGAAGGCGCATAAGTTTCTATGATCCCCGGTTTAAGTGTGGGAAGGGAACACCGGGGTGGTTTTTAGTCATTAAAAGTCTGACAAACCCCTCCGCCCGCCCCAGGGCGTAGGACGTCCAGGAGGATTTTAAAATAGGGACATTTCAGTGGTACATCATCATTTGGAATAGTATCGTTAACCAGGGAGAATACAGGAATACGGTAGTGTGAAATGATCGCCAAAGACCACGTGGTCTTTGGCGATCATTTCATACTACCGTCACGTGACCGCGTTTCCTCTTAAATATCTCTAACAACGTCATTACAACTTCCTACACAATTTTTCTCATATCAAATCGCTTTCGTCACGCAAATAAAATCTAATTCCGTAAATCATTTTTTCTCACAACTTTCACTGTTATTTTCTTTCATTCACACCTTACTATTAAACGTGTTCCTATTCTATGACATACACAGATGGTGCTTTTAATATCAAAGCTATAATATTTATTAATCATATTTTTATGTTCGACTTCTGTTAGGCAGCGTTTACATTGGTGGAGTTTTAAGTCAAGTGCGGCGGCGCACTATGGGAAAGCCCCATACAAGGCCGTCTCAAAACCGTTTCACGTGAAAGTCATTACTATGGAGTAAAACTAATTAATTAATTTAGTCTTATAAATAAGCTTTCTTTTCTATATTTTTTTAATTATTTTTGCTAACCATAATGTATATAAAAAGGCATCAAAGCTAACTCATGTTCAATGATGTGATTTTGGCACAATACATTACTACAATTCAACGCCACATTACTCGAAAGTTTTTGATATAAATGTATAAGTATTATACATTTTTGAAATGCTTATAATCTCCTCATAACGTTTCTTAAATAATATTATGTATAATAAATAAATAAATTAAAATTAACCTTCAAGCGGGCGCGCGGACATTTGTAACGCCAGCGGTCGCGCGTAACCTAAAAGACCTATAGGATATTTCAGGGATTTAAAACACTAATTATTTAATATTTTTTGTATTTATCACATTATCATTATGTTAGGACATAAACAAAATTATAAAATCAAAATAATATTCTAATTTTCTTTGGATTTGTAAGCAATCTGGCATCATAAATGTATCGAGAATCGATCGCATCGCGGTCGATTCGACGCCGCGCGCCCGCTTGAAGGTTAACCAATATAGTATAAGATGGTATAATTTTCGGGTTACTTTTTTTTTAACGAGACTGTTACCCGTTGCCGCTGTTTGCCGATGTCGAGATATTTTTTGTATTACGATCTTTATACATTAGTTTACACAAGGAGAAAAAAAAAAGTTGCGCATACTTGCGCCTTTTCTGACACGGTGCCAAAACATATCGCGAGATAAAAATTTTATTTTTTTCCAATATCTTTTTACTTCTCATAAATAAGAATGGTGAAGTAATTGAAATTACTCATAACCTATTTTTAACCATGATTGATGGTAAAGTAGCACAAGTTTTAACTGAAACTCCTTCGAGCGCTTCTTGTACAATTTGTGGTGCTACTCCTCGGCAAATGAATAACTTAGAGGCAGTTAGGACACGAGATGTGAATAAAAGTTCATTTCAATATGGACTGTCAACACTACACGCTTGGATTAGAAGTATGGAGATGATTTTACACATTTCCTATAACTTGTCTTTCCAAAAGTGGTCAGCCACTACACCAGAAAATAAAAAAAACAAAGACGAAAAGAAAAAACTGGTACAGAAGCGGTTTAGGGAGGAAATGGGACTGCATATCGATAAACCTCGACAAGGCACTGGAAATAGTAATGACGGAAACACAGCTCGGAGATTTTTTTCAGAGTTACTCTTGCTCTGCAGACATTACAGGTGTAGACGTAGAACTTATAAAACGAATGTACATTATACTACAAACTATGTCATCTGGAATGGCTATTGATTCAAAAAAGTTCGGTGAATACGCATATAGTACCGCCCAACTGTACGTAAATATTTATAATTGGTATTATATGCCTTCCTCCGTACATAAAATACTTATTCACGGAGAAAAAATCATTGAGTACTATGCTATTTTACCTATCGGACAATTGCCCGAAGACGCTCAAGAATCCCGCAACAAGGATTACAAAAAGTTTAGACTTCATCATTCTAGAAAGTGTTCAAGAGCGGCTACCAATACAGACGTGTTCCATACCTTATTGTACACTTCTGATCCATATATATCAAGTTTGAGAAATACCTCAGAAACAATATCGAAAGAACTTTTCGATGAAGCCAAGTCCCTTCTTGCTGTCAACGAAAATCTGTAGGAGCTTGTTGAATTTTGTACATTATTTTTTTCTCGTTAGACACTGTTTATACAATGATATTAAATTCTATTTTATGTAAGTAAATTACAAAAAAAAGTATTTTTTCTTATAAATGCATGTATGTATTTTTTTAAGTTTTATTTTTTAAATAAATTAATAAACATAATTTTCAAAATTATTATTTTTTCTATTAAACCTTATACTTTCACGTATATGTGTGCAAAATTACAGATCATTTAGTTTTGAAATAACTGAGATACGGAGTTTTGAGACGAAACATACGCGATTTTCCCATAGTGCGGCGGTCGAGATTACTGGACACTAGAGTCAAATATAAACCCTATCAATGCTATTGGATAGTGGTAGCTACATACCATTAAATTGGTTTGTTCTTCGAGTGCAAAAGTAGGTAATAAAATTAACTAGGTTTGCTTCAGGGAATCTTACCAAAGTACAGACGCCAGCACATCAAGCTACTACAGTCTATCAAATTTCTTTAATACAGTTTCAACTTTATCGCTAAAGTATAAGGTTCAATGTTGATTGGGAAAATTTGACAGTTTTGGGTAGCTTGATGTGCTGGCAGTAGCTAAAACTTAAGTATTCGAAGAACACCAGGCTAGGATCTGAAACAAAGATATTTGCTTTGCAGCATTTAATTATATTCCAGTAAGTACTCTACCACTTACACTCTGATCCTAAGTTACCCTAGACTGAAAAAAATGGAGTTTTTCCTAATTTTGTTAATATTAGTGTTTAGGTCGGTTCCCCCTTTGCGTAACACACTTTCAATCACATTCTGAATAATTTTACAGGATATTGCCAATCCATTGCTTCATAATATGTTCGAAAAATTTGTCTACTCAACAACGTAAATTACGCAATGAATGTTGTTGTACTGTCAAAATTAAAGCTACTGCTAGTGTTACGCAATTACCCCGCTGCACTGGACCCATAGTCCACCAATGTAAACGCAGCTTCACAAGATTTTATTGCACAATGGTGATTTCAGCATGATTAGAAGCGAAATTGTGTTGTTTTGTATAATCATTTGAGAGGAACGTTACGAGCGTAATCCATACCGTTATGGCGTCGTAAAAAGTAACAACTTTTTTTTGATAATCGGTGTCTGTATAACAAGAATTTTATAAATGCAGAAGTACCATTCTTCTCATCCACAACATGTCCCAGAATTAAAGCACAACCTCTTAAGGGGTCATTGTACTCATCATTATGAACAACTTTTACTATGGGACCAAAACAGAAAACGCGTAAAAAAATCAGTTGTTCCCTACGTTTTGACGAGCTCCATGAACAGCTGATTTTTTAAGTAACTAAAAAAACTGTCGTTTCTTTCAACAATGCTAATAATTTACTTTAAAAAACTTTAGAAGCCAATTTGTGTGGCATAAAGCAACGATTTTGTGTTCATGGAGTTAAAACTATAAAATACCACAACCATTGCATTCACGTCCTTGATCTTTTCACATAATATTATGTTACATCGTTAAAACTTGTTCATTGCTATAAAAATGCAACCGCCGCTGTATTTATAAAATCCATACATTACAACGCACATGCAATCAACCCGAATCAGGACTGGTTATTAATGTAAATTATGTTTTAATTTTATTACACGCCTCATCCTGAAAACAATTATCTTACATAGTAGTATTCGTCTCCAACGAACTCGGTCGCGTAGTTTTTTAGAGTTCTAAAACATAAAAAACAAAAATTGAACGCAGCTAGTTATATCTAGCTGTCAGCAGTGACGTTTAACAAATGTCAAATCACTTTTCGACTTCGCGCGCTCGCGTTACCGCGTAAAATATTGTGTGTGGTGGAATTTGTGTGTTAAATTATTTAACTCACGGAAATATACATATTCTATAAATAATAATACCATGTCTAGCTCAGAACAAGACCCTATAATGGAAGAACTGTACAGAATCAAGAAAAAACTAAAAAAAAATAAGTCACAGACGCCGCCGACGCCATCGCCGCCATGCTTCGTCTACATCTCGGAATCGATCTCGATCTAAGACAAGGATCAGATCACATTCGACGAGTCCGTCACAGTCACCCTATCGTGATAATCACTCGATGTCACCTCCGTTGCCCCCCACGGCTCCTCCGGAACAATCAGGAAAGGAAAATGTTGGTAAGTACCTACTTTTTGTTTCTAGGATACAGAACCAGCTAATTGGACTCACGTTGTGAAAATCTATGGAACGAGATTCCTAAATACGCCATTCGTACATACGAATTGAGGTGTGAAAAAGACGACCTTGACCGCCAACCGTGCTAGTACGAGATACTTCCGCACGAAGATCAGATTTTGATACGAGATATCAACTCTGATATACCCTACCGTATTGTGCGTGACACAAAGCGGTAGTCGTACGGTCCTAGCAAACACTACTAGTGTATTGCTTTAGAGTTACAGGAGGATTATCTGCTATTTCAGATCCTGTTACTATCAATGTGGAGAAGGGGGACGAGCCTGTAATTCCAGAGGCCTTACTGGTTGCATTGGGTAATGACAAACCCTTAGAGGAAAAATACGGGCCAAATATCAACAACCTCATTGGCTCAAGGTGGGAAAACACCATATTAAATGATGCTAGTGAAGAGATAAAAGATGTTGTGAAAACATACAAAATTCCCAATAACTGTCCACTTTTAGAGGCACCGGAGCTAAACCCAGAGGTCAAGGCTGCTATAAATGAAGCAGCCTATAATCGGGACTAGGTGCTGAAAACCAAACAACAACATTTGGGCATTGCTCTGACTTGTCTGGGTCATGCAATGACCAAGATCTTAGCTGGGGATGAGGTGTCAGGAGCCCTAAAATTGCTCAGTGATGGCACTAAAATTTTAACATCTCTCCATCATGGAGATACTAATACAAGGAGGCAGTTACTAGCTCCTCTTCTGGACAAATCATTTACAAAAATGGCTGAATCAATACCAAGAAATAAATACCTATTTGGTGAAAACCTATCTGAAAAAATTAAAAATAACAAAGATATAGAAAAATCAGGATTTGAGTTGAGAAAACCTAAGCCTACATTCAACCGTCCGGGAAACTGGGGAGGCCCTTCACGCCAATCACAACAGAAGACACAAACGATGCGTGGAGGGCACAAGCGTCCAGCAGTACGTTCACAGACAAGGAAGCCTTACCAACTTACCAAGAAGCCAATGAAACGGGCACCTGTGAACCGCCCTGAGAGGGACTACCAGCGTGCTCGCCCACAACGCTGATTCCACAACAGGTACAGCATGCAGGTAACCTGGCTAGGTACTTATGTTGTTGGCAGATTATTACAAATGATGTGGTTATACTAGATTGGGTCCAAGGTTATCATATACCTTTCACATCTGCACCATTCCAAACTAGAATTCCATCCAATAATTTCTCTCAATCTGAGGAACTTAATATTAATAAATCAATTAATGATTTATTAAAACTGGGTGCTATTACACCCTGCCAACCAGATAGAGAACAATACATTTCAAACATATTTTTGGTACCTAAACCTAATGGCAAATTTAGATTCATTTTAAACTTAAAGCCTTTAAATAATTTTATCTCCACATCTCATTTTAAGATGGAAGATTTACGCACCTCTACTAGATTGATACATAAAGATTGGTTTATGACCACTATTGATTTAAAAGAATCTTACCTTTTAGTTCCAATTGCTGCAAAAGATAGGAAATATCTTAGATTTAAATTCAAACAGTTGTATGAATTTACAGCACTGCCATATGGTCTATGTACAGCACCAAGTGTGTTCACAAAAATATTAAAACCTGTGATGTCATACATTAGGAGGTTGGGCTATGTAACAGTTATATATTTAGATGATATTCAATGTATAGCAAGGACATATGAAGAATGCTTAGCTCAAACTCATCATATCATACAGATCCTAGAATGTTTAGGTTTTATACTTAACCATGAAAAAAGTAGCTTAATCCCAAGTAGACAATGTAAATTTTTAGGTTTTATTATTAACTCTCAAAATTTGACAATAAAATTGCCATCTGAAAAAATAGAAAAAATTATTAACTTAATAAAGCAGTTTATGTCAAAGAATAAATGCAAAATTAGGAACCTTGCTCAACTACTTGGAACATTGTCTGCAGCCTGTCCGGCAGTTACTTATGGTCGACGGCATACCAAACTTTTAGGAAGGGAAAAGTTTTTAGCCCTACAGTCGTCCAATGAAAACTTTGAAAATATATGAATATTTCCTCAGAATTGATTCCTGAACTAAAATGGTGGCTGTGTAACATACCTAAAAGTAGAAAATCATTTACCACACAAAAAATTTGTTTAGAAATATTCACAGACTCTTCGCTTACAGGTTGGGGGGCTCATTGCCTAGGTGAATCAATTGGGGGACTTTGGAATTCAGTTGAGAATGAGCAACATATTAACTATTTAGAAATAGTAGCAGCTTATTTTGGCTTAAGATCTTTCGCTAAGAACTTGTCAAACTGTCATGTATTACTACGAATAGACAACACAACAGCCATATCTTGTATTAATAAAATGGGTAGCGTACAATTTATGCACTTAAATACCATTACTCAAGAATTATGGCAATGGTGTGAGGATAGGAATATATGGGTGACAGCTTCCTACATAAAATCCAAAGAAAACACGGAGGCTGACAGAGAATCTAGGAATTTGAATCATGATACAGAATGGTCCTTAGCAGACTATGCTTATATAAAAATTACCCAACACTTTGGAACACCGGAGATAGATTTATTTGCTACTAGAATAAACACCAAGTGTGAAAAGTATGTTTCTTGGAAAAGAGATCCAATGGCCTTTGATATAGATGCATTCACATTAAATTGGAGTAAATTTTTATTTTATACGTTTCCCCCATTTTCAGTAATAACTAAATGTTTAGAAAAAATTAGAGATGACCAAGCAGAAGCAAACAACATCGCCTGAGCTCCCATCTTACCCTGGCTGCAGGACACTTCTCCGGACGGCACTTCAGCTGAGATTACTCCCTCAAGCTTCCTTGGAGGTAATGCTTGGGTCCTTAGCGCCAGGTACCCAAAAACAGTATGATTACTGTTATAAAAAATGGTGGGCACACTGCCACAATAACAGTATTGACGTTTATAAAGCTTCAATACTACAAATAATAGGCTTCTTGTCCGAATTATTTAATAATGGCTGTAACTATTCTACATTGAATACACACCGCTCAGCATTGTCCCTGCTTATAAGCTCTGAAGTTGGGAGGGATGAGAATGTGAAGCGGTTGCTGAAGGGAGCCTTTAGACAGAGGCCATCTCTTCCTAAGTACACAGAAACTTGGGACCCTACAGTGGTATTAGATTTCATTAATAAAATGCCATTTGTCTTAGATTTAAAAGAACTATCAAAAAAATTAGTTACTTTATTGGCCCTTACTACTGCCCACAGAGTTCAAACTCTGGCATCAATTAAGGTGAAAGATATTCACTTTACTGCTGATTGTGTCATCATTAATATCTCTGATGTTCTGAAAACATCTGTTAGAACTAAAAATAGCACTACCTTGCGCTTACCTTATTTTGTCCAAAACCAGTCAGTGTGCCCAGCTAAAACTTTAAAATTGTATATGGAAAATACTAAGGAAGCTCGAGGAGATATGCCCTATCTATTAATTACCACTAAAAAACCTTTTAAAAAAGCTACACCGCAAACACTAAGCCGTTGGATTAAGGAAATTCTTACAGATAGTGGCATTGATACTAGGATTTTTTCTTCTCATAGTACTAGACATGCATCCACATCTAAGGCAAAAACAGCAGGGGTGTCAATTGAAATTATCAAAAAGACTGCCGGCTGGTCAGACAAGTCAGCTATCTTTGCCAGACATTACAATTTACCAATAATAAGTGGCAGAACCGACCTTACCTTTGCCAATACTATTTTAGAATAACTTTGTTAATTTATTACATTTCTCAAGAAGGTTAATGAGGACTGAGCTTGTACCTTTTAGTAATGATTATCTATGGTTAAGTTTGAATAATTATAACACAATAGTGATAGATTGCTATTCATTGATTTCTTTGTTATTTTATTTTAATTATCATCAGAATGTGATATTTGTTTTAATATAATTATTAGTCATTAAAGTTAAGCTTAATACAGTTAGTTAAATATTTTTGTTAAGTTATAACAACTAGATTATCTGCTTATTTATATTTAAAAACTTGATACATATTTTGATTGTACCTTGTACCTAAATAATACAACATTTTAAAAGCATTAACGGATTTAACTTAGATGATCCTTTTACACACACACATGTATAGATGTTGCCATTACCTATCTCTGAACATCTACCATGTAAGATAATTGTTTTCAGGATGAGCCGTGTAATAAAATTAGGAAATCAGACTAACTTACCCTAAGTGACGTCTGATGGTAATTTTATGAACGGCTCATCCTGAAAACAATTAGCTTCCCACCCTGTCTCATACAAGGTATCACCCACCCATCAAGTAATGGCAACCCTTGTTTGTTACTCTAAAGAAAGTGATTTGACATTTGTTAAACGTCACTGCTGACAGCTAGATATAACTAGCTGCGTTCAATTTTTGTTTTTTATGTTTTAGAACTCTAAAAAACTACGCGACCGAGTTCGTTGGAGACGAATACTACTATGTAAGATAATTGTTTTCAGGATGAGCCGTTCATAAAATTACCATCAGACGTCACTTAGGGTAAGTTAGTCTGATTTCCTAATTATACACCATTAAATATTATTACATTCCATCTTATACCACTTTGTTGCGAATGTTGACCATGCACACCACCAGCATTGTTACAAATGTTTGTCCAAACTTTTACATTCAAGAATGTGTGTCGAATTACCGCCAATGTTGGGCATATAACTATAATTATAGTCTTACAAACTTCTATAGAAAACTGCACTATAGGCGTTTAACGGTGTGCAAGACTGTGATTTATATAGATTATTATAATAGACACTACTGCTTGTTTTGTAACGATGTATTTTGTTGTAAATATGCCTGTCACCGGTGAACAGCTCCATTTTATTTGTGTTGAAATCGTTAGGCTATACGTTGTTGGCGCTGGTCCATTAGGTAAGAAAGTGTTGATGGTTCTGGGGTAGAAATTACCAACAACTGTTTTGTAACTAAGCTTTGTCAGTTCAATTTTTTTTTTGTACTTAATAGTTTTTTTTTAATTTTCAACATGTGTTTCCACTTGGGTACTTCATACTGCCAAGTCACAAAAACGTTTCTTTGCGTTTTTAAATAATAAATGACAACAATTTTATCTGGTTTTATTAAATTAACGATAGAAAACATGGAACTGGTATCAATTAAATCAAATGAAATAAAATAACCACTTTAATCTGCGACGTTGTATTGTGCGTGTGGCTGATGGACCTGATTAACTTAGATAAAAAAAAAAAAACTGCAAAAGAGCATAAACAGCGTCTATGTCGCCTCCGCACAACATAAAGACGAACTTTTAGAGCATGAGAAGTGAAAAAAGTGTTATACTTGGGTCTTATCTCAGTGAGCCAATAGGTAAATAGAATAGAATAGAATAGAATAGAAAGTTTTTATTTCAGACCGGAGTCCATAGGGTTAGTAAAAGCTGGTCTATTCTGTAAAAATCTCACTGTGAAAACTTCGGTGAAGTGAACTGTCATCACACCTGAAGCTAGAGATTGGCACTATTGACAGCTCACGCCAAGCTCACTTCACCTCAGTTTTCACGGTGAGATGTTTTCAGACTAGCACTCGAGGTCCTTGAAAGAACTGCGAGTACAGGTGCCACTTCAACCTTAATCAACAACCAAAAAAAGCCACTACACATAATTACGATCTTATGTCAACACGTGTAGGTACACAAAATGAATCACCGATCACGGTATTCACCTTCAAGACTCGAGTGGATTCCGATATAAACACCGGTGACTAATCGTCTTAATAACTCGTATTGTATAATCGATATATAGAATATTGTTTATTCATATGTTTTGTGTTTGAACACGTTAACGGATTATCGATGTTGTCTTTTGAGGAATGTGTAGAAGTTTTATATTTGACAAAGACAAAAACCCTTGCCTTGGTTAAGCCTAAGAAAAACGTATGCGGATTCTGTTGGCTGGTGCATAAATACCATGTCAACTAACTTGCGAATATCAAGGTCATATGGCATGCAGATATTCTTGAAACTTTTACTTTAAACTATTTGGGGATGAAGAAAACGTTTGTACTTAGCTAGCTTGATATTATATCTTAAAGCAAAGGAGATCTTGAAATACTTAAGCCGGAAACAGCTAGATCACTACAAAAGAGACAAATGCACCCAAAGAAACCTGAACGCGGGACCATATCCAAAAATTTCGACATTTAGAATATCTACTCCATCAAATTTCCGATCTCTTGTGCACAGACGACGTAATCACTGGAACAGATGACTTCATTAAACCCACGTACTACACCGGTAGAGCGGAACTCGCGAATGTCTTGCGCCGATTCAGATGCGCGTGCGCTGATGCGACCCGAACGTGCCCCTTTACCGTTATCAAGTCGCCGCAGCACTGTGGTAACATTACTGTAAGGAATGGCTTGGTAGTTTGAAAGTAACATTTGTACTCTGCCTGTGAGTTGTTAAGTTGGAGGAACCCCTCAAACCCCCATTAGATAGGTTAAACAGCACCCTAATTGCGTAACACAATATTACTCTCAATTTGAATCATTTTGAAGCATATTGCTAATCCATTGCTCCATATGTTGGAAAAATGTGTCTGATCAACAAGGTAAATAACGCAATGAATATTGTTGAACTGTCAAAATGAAACCCATTGCTACTGATAGTGTGTTACGCAACTAATCCTGCAGCTCTTTCTTAAACGCTGACTAATTCACATTCAGAATTTTACCTCAACTTGAACAAATCATAACAACTTATAATAAGAAATTTAAACCTGAAGATAAATCGAATTCGGATGGGGTACACATCCATCGGTCCTAGCTGCCAATCGAATCTTTAGCTTGTAACAAGTAGAACCAGAACCCGCGGGGTAATTTCGAAATACTAACAGTACGAATGGCTTTCATTTTGACAGTTCAACAACTGTCATTGCGTTATTTACGTTGTTGAGCAGACAAACTTTTCGAACAAATGTAGCAATGGATTAGCAGTATCCTTCAAAGTGATTCACATTGTGATTGATGGTGTGTTACGCAATTATCCCATTGAACCCCAAGCTGACCAAACCGAGCATACTTGTTACTTCGAAGTAATTCAATTACGAGTGTCAAATGGCAGCAGTAAAATGATGTTACTTAACCGCATCTGCTTATACACAACCTAAAAATCGGAAAGGTCAATTCATAATAACTTTCATGATAGATAAAGGCGGTTTCATTAAAAGCATTTGTGCTTAATTTTCATTCTTGGTATCCATTCTCATTTGCATTTAATTTCCTCTTGCGGCTAAACGGAACGAATCAGCCATTTTGATTCATGTATTGAGGGTGATACTGGGTTGATCATAGCAGTTTCATTAGTGGATAACGATTTAACATTCACTTTTTCATACATCTTTCTCCTCTTCAATGAATGAAAACGACGCATCAAGTTTCCAGCTGATTATTTTCAATTATTTTTAAAGGCCATTCAAAGTATTACTCCGAAGATGCGTTTTTTTCCTTACGTGTTTGTCGTAGTATGAAAGTGTGATCATGAGGAAAAGAAAGTATTTGGCGAGAGAAGTTGTTATGAATAGGGATGTGGTTAGAAAAGAAGTAAAAACTGAGAGGATGGCTGACTGATAGAGATAAATGGAATAAGAAAACATGCTGCGCTGATCTCAAGGATAAAGGTGTCATAATAGAAGAATAATGAAACAGCAACTCCTGCTTCATTCAGCAATAAGTTGTTGCAATAAGCCATCCTTTGAAAAATTTATCTAAAAGATACTGAAAATCCTATCAAAATCAAGAAGTTATCGTGTTGTAATTGGAAATAAAACTACCTAATAAATACTTAATACGAGTGTCTAGTAACATCAAAACGCATCGTAAAACAGTAGCCAACACTAATTATTAAGCACAAAGCCACGGTAGATCCCCATTTACGACCGATGTATGACGGATATATGCCCGTCTAAATAACGGTAACCTACACGGTGGTGCCATAAAATATTATGGAACCATAAGTGAAAGTGTATGTCTCTCTAGTTTATGGTTCGCAGTTAGTAATATACGTTATGAAATTGATTAGCGAAGTTTAGAATTTCTTGTTAGGTATCATGGGAAATTGATAGCTTTCGTTTTTGGATTAACGGCTTTTTTATTGTATATTTGTAGTCATTGGTTGGAATAAAGGCTCTATTTATTAATTTTGCAAAACAATTTGGAATCTCACCTTTGGATGAATTATTGTGACTGAACTCTTTGGCAGCATCTTCAGTTAATCAGTTCGTTGTATCACAGTCCACTGCTGGACTAAAGTCTTTTCCAGTTTTGGCCACTACTTCTAGCTCTTTGCTTTGCTTATCATAGTGTACATGTTTTGGTTCAAATAGGTCTTCATATCTTATTCATCAGTGCACAACTTTCACAGATACAAATATTACTAAAAACCATTTGGTAATTTTGGTAAGCATAATCAGCCTATAATTGTGTTCCTCCTCTCTGTAAGAGGGAGAGGCTCACGATATTTTCCTTCACCGTTTTGGGAGCAGTGGTGTTGAAATTATTTACACAAAGTATAGCGCCCGTTCGAATTCACGACCACTCGTAAGCCAGGGCCGATACCGCTGGGCCAACTCTGCTCCGCAATTTTGGTAAACATGTTTCAAATTCAATTGATGATGCAGCCATGATGGTTCTAGTTCCGCCCGACCTTGCTTGTGGCCACTTTACAAAATTCTCACCCGTATAAACGGATATTGGGTTCGAGCTTGCCCTTGAAAACCTGATAGCCCATGACGCGATACAATACCTTATTGTAAGAAGCAACCTCTGCAGTTTGACAAATAGTAGTTTCATTGAATAATTTTAGTAGCGGTCATTGTATGTTCATGTTCAATGATGTTTTTTAGAGTTCTACCAAGGATTTAATGATCCTGAACTTTTTGTGAAGAACGCGCTTTATTTTAATCCAGATAATGTGGCTGCACTACCGTGAATGTCGAAAAAAATCAAGAGTGTTTCAACAGTTAAATTATTATTCTTTAAAATCATAAAACAACGGTAGGAGAGCGTGTCTGTTGTGTTAAATAACCTCCCCTTATCACATATATCGCGAAATTTGAGCCCAAAAACACTCATATTTCGCGACTGTGTGACGGTTTGTGACCCAACAGCTACATACACAGATAATGCCATGTTATATGTATAAAAGTTCTAAACACATCAATATTGACCTATTGGCCTACTCTTTACAGCAAACAATACGATATTACTTAGATAAAATAATAAATAATAATCACTATTGTTCTTCTGATTGTTAATAATCTTGAATGCATCAATATATTTTGAAGATCATACCATATTCATGTATCTTAAGTCTAAATAATATTCAATACAATCGATATCTTTTATAAAGTGCGTAACCATCTTACTAAACTCCATAGTGTTTTGATCGTTTGCTTCCTTCACTTCAAATAGTTTTTGCTCTTCTTCTGCATGTTCTATCTTGTATTATAGATGAGGAGCTGTGTCACAAACAATGTTGCACCTCTTAACCTGCCTTCTGTGTCCCAAAACATGTAGTCAAAGTGACGAAGTTGACGAAGATCTTGTATAATTATTGAAACTTCGGAAAAACTTTATCCATCGCATTGATATCCTTCTGACACATCCATATATACCCGGTTCCATTTCCCTATTCCACTTATCTCCGTCTTCGGAAAGCCTCATAAAATATCAGACTGTCACTTTGACTCTATATTGACATTTCCTACATGAGCTTGGGTACCGTTGCCACTACATACAAAACAGGTGCACACTTTTCTTCCGAATTCCTCACAGCCAGCGAAACGCTAGACCCAACTTTGTCACGACGTACGCTTTAAGTAGTAAACCATGAAACGCAACTTCGAGTACACACCATTACCAGTTTTACCGCAAATATGAAAGCAGTGGCAAACAGTGCTAACCATGGCTTGTGGGCCGAAGTCGAGGGAGAAAGGTGTACCTATAATCTCATTAGAGACCGAAGCTAATTCTTTTATGTCATTGTTGGAGGCCCTTGTTTTAAGTAGTGTGGTGTGCAGTTATGAGCGAAGCGACTTTATGCGTGAATATATCAATCCCAAGAGTACGTACAGCAGGTCAGCAGATTGGTTGTCAAGCTGACTGTCTAGCTGATCCCCAGACCCAAGGCAAACGTATATCGAGTGTCTTCACCTGTGTTGTGCCTGTGGGTTGAAGTTGAAAATCTGCGTCAGGTGGTAAATGATAAATGATAAATAAATGATAAATGATTTATTTTCTGTAAGTAGGTTTGTACAAACACTTTTACATGTCAATGCTACTACAATCTGTCAAATGTCTTTAATAGATTTTCAACTTTATCGCTAAAGCATAAGGTTCAAAGTTGATTGGGAAAATTTGACAGTTTCGGGTAACTTGATGTGCTGGCGTCTGTACCTACTGCAGCACTACCTTTATCACTGCGTGTTTAGATTGCTACAGATTGTACAGACGCCAGCACATCAAGCTACCCAAAACTGTCAGATTTTCCCAATCAACTTTAAACCTTATACTTTAGCGATAAAGTTGAAAATCGATTAAAGAAATCTGACAGAATGTAGTAGCTTGATGTGCTGGCGTCTGTACAAGTTCATCATCGAAAGTATTTATTAGACCACTGCTGTACAGTTAAAAAAAAACGATATCCCTGGCTTAGCTGGCTAACTATCTAAAAAAGTTTTTGCCCGCTTGAAACCACTTGCTCTATCGATGTTGCGGCTTCTCATCACTGACTTTACATATTCTGGAACTCATTTGTATTAATAGGTACTGTAAATAATAATTTCGTCCTTTTCTTTTTGTGAATGATGTGCATGCCTATAAGTAACTTATTTACACAGAATCCCATCGTAAATGTCTGTACATGTCTTATTTGTAAATAAGTTGTTGGTGTGCCTATATCAAATAAATAAGTAGTTTTTATTTCAATGTCGATAATTAATCATAACCCACACACGAACGTATTATGTATGGCCTGCAGTCACGAATGAATGTTTCAAAGTAAGCAATCTTCGAATAATTTTTGTCATTGCATACCTACATGAAAAATAAACCCACAATTACCTCAAACTTGCGTGTTTCATTGTTTGTTTATTCATGAATCGGATCGATTTTTCACCACCTGTTTAAAGCATGTATTTCAGGGAGTTAATGCGATTTCAATGACATTATTAAAGCCGATAAATCGTACTTTCAATTGGCGTGTATCGTGTTTTGTAGCGATGTCTGCATTTGGAGTTATTATACGGATGTCTTAGTAAAACCAGTACTTTTGTATTTTAAATCAAAAGATCAAGTTCTGTCTATGGCCCACCTTCTATCTTGCGCTGCATACCTTGTCTAACTGCACTTGAGGATCTTACGACTGCGTCAGCGAACAGAGTTCGGGTTGCTAAATTTTAGGCCCAATATGATATGATATTTGGATTCACACCTTCCTATTTGCCATCGATGCCCTGATGAAATAAGGAAGAAAAGAATAAAATAATGATGAAGAAGAAGTACCGTCCTGTTTATTCATTAAAACAATAATAATATTCATTCTTATCTACTAGTAATATTTTCGGTCGTTCGAATATATGTTAGTGATCTTGGGTCGGTGCATAAACTGTTACAGTTTCATACGTGCGCACAGCATATGTCGCAAAAACATACACTATGTGACTTGTGACATAGCATAGGCTAACCTATGGATTGAATCAGAGGACATGTCCAAATCCTTCTTTTATGTAAATGGGGTGCATTGTCAATCCGGCGCACCTTGGGCAGTCAGCTGCGCCTGCGCATTATTCTACCTTGCTGGCTGGGTAATATTTTTACCACGGTATGAGCTAGCCTCATTTCATGTCGATAAATAGATCTCTCTCTCTCTTATCACCGCGCATGTCGTGAAGTAACTATGTAGATTAAGTCCTTTGAATTACCCCAGTTTCGCACGAGCAATTATTTCCAGCAGCGATTTTATTCGCATACTGGATTTTCAACGCTCTGTTCAGCGCTGAAAGTTATAAATCCAACAGTGTTCGTTTGACGCGCTGGGATGCACTCTGGTAAGAGTCTCAACGCTGGGCTCAACACCGAGAATTGAAAATCTAGTGCGCGATAAAATCTTGCCGCGATGTTTTTACGTCCTTGCGAACGCAGGCTTAATCTAGTTACATCACGACACGCACGTTTACCGCTCACAACTTAAGCCACTGTCAATACACAAACAATGACCGTAGCGACCGTGCGCACGCGCATAATGCGCGGAGCCGCACATAACGAGTGTGTTGACAGGTGACACGAGACATCTACCGGCTTACGTACGAAACTAATAGCTGGACAAATTACGTGGAGCTGCCGCGGGTTACGTTGACTAATGACAGAAAAGGGCTTTTTGTTTGAATTGAATTGGTTTTACTTTTATGAAGTTGAGAGAGTGGAAGAGTCTCGTTGAATATGAGTCGGTAGTTAAAATTATCTTACATTACAGATTGCTGATTCTGTTGTTCACAAACTAAACTATAATTTAAGTCCAGTGCGTCTTTTTCTTTCTATTTCATTAAGAAAAGGATAGAAGATAATTTTTAGTATAATCCTGTCAAATTAATTAGCGCCTGACGTAAATTGACGTCATTTTAGTAGGCAAGTTTTTAATCACGCCTAAAATTGATTTGATAGCCCTAAACTAAAATTTATCTTTTGTCATTTTCTTAATGACATAGAAAGAAAAAGATGCACTGAACTTAATTTAGTTTAGTTTGTCAACAAGGGAATCGGTACCAAGCAAAGGAAGGGATATTAGTTTTTGTAATTAATGGAGGGCATAGAATGTCTTGGTTATGTTTGTTTTCGCAAAGATGTAAGAATACATGTTTAATTAGAATTCTATTAGTATAAGGGATTGTTAAGCAAACGATTTTTGAAGTGAAAACTTCTGTAGCGGCGTTGTACACTTTTTTTGTAACGGGTAAAAAATGTAAAACTCGCGTCAGGACACGTGACCCTGATCGAAAATTCGTAAGACGGATGGTGAGTAGACAGCCGGCGGCGCGGCGTAGGCGAGGAAGTATCCCCCTCTCTTTCTACGGCGCGGCGAAAATGTATGCCTGCGCCTGTTGTTTAGTTTAGGTGGGGCAGGGTGCTTGCGCGAATGTTCGTGTGTGTTTATGTTACAGAAACGAACTTAACTTAAATGAATGAATAATTAGAATTGTAGTTAGAATGTGTTGATAGACTTGAAGGTACATCTCTCGACAGTAAATCTGCAATTTGGGAACTACAGATAACTGGTGGAACATATGGCACACCTCCGGTGGACGTGAAAAAATTAAAAAATTAATAAAATAATGGTTCTGGTAATAATGATGGTGAAAAAGTCGTCGAAATTATGGATGGAAGTTGATTTTTCTGAGAGATAAAACTTTTTAATGTAAATTGTCATGTTTGTGCAAGATAGCGCAATAAATAAATATTGTATTCTACGACATAAATGATAGTACTTTTATACTGATAATTAAAGCAATTCGTGCAAAATGATTCCCTAACCATTCCAAAATATAAAAAATGCACAACGTTAATAATTAAGTTTTCACTTCTGCCAGCACTCCCGGAGTGCAACCCGTCGTTTTTTTTATTCATATATTTTTTATGGTTTTAGGACTAAACTCTCTCTACTCAATGACCTGGAAGTTCCAATAACTGTTATTAGTTCTTAACATGCATTATCGTCTGCTTGTTTAACAGGTGCTAATGCGGTACCTGTGTATTTATACAAAAAATCTCCAGCTCCGGTTTCCAAACCAGTTACAGACGCAGAACGTTCCTCAAAGAATTAACTTCAAATAATTTTCCTTTTGAAGCACAAACTAGAAACGAAAGCCGTTCTATCGAAATGTTTTAATCACATATCTTCGATACTGGACGGCTGTTAATTGCAACCCGCTCTCAGTGATTATAGTGAGTTCGTTTAATAACCGCCACATCTTACTGGAGAACCAGTCATTATGTTACAGACGGTGTTTTGAATGCACTTATTGCGAAGCTATGTGATTATTGGTATTGGGATTTGCGTACTGTAGAAATGTGGAGTAGATTTTTATTGAAGTGTGCCGTGTAATCTTCGTGTTTGCTTTCTAAATACTGTTCTAGTCGAGATGTGGGGCGTTAGTCATCACTTTTCTGTCTCTATCCCAATGTATTTGGAGTCGACGCAACATGTCTTTTTTTTTTTTTTTATAAATATTTTGTTTTGTGTGCAAAGAACTTCTTGTAGCTAATAAAGTTCACATTCGCAAAACCGTATTCGTTTGTATGTAACTGACAGGTGTCAAGAACGTATTCTCTCGTGAGCCGCGCCGTAATCGGTACGATCTCTCTTTACGACACCTATAAATAAAGATCCTACAGATGTTAGAAAAAGAACCAGGTGCGAAGATTAAAGAAAAAAACAAGGTCAAGAACGAATCGAACTCGCACACCGAGGGTTCCGTACCATCATACGTTAAATTTTCAAGCGTCATCTCTTGACCGTAGTGAAATGTTGACTGATAGTGAACTGAATTTTTGTTGATGGTTTCTGGAAAAGTGTGCACATAATTTTATTTTTCCTGTACTTAATCTTTACTGTATTAACTTGTGTCACATAGAATAATTTCAGATTTTTCTCTATGCAAACTTCGGAGATAAAGGGGGCAACGGTATTTTTTTTTACATTTTTCATCAAAAGTCGAAAACTATGCGGCCTAAAAAAAAGAAAAATGTTTGAGAATGCGCAAACAGTGCTCTTTCATATGATATCCCACATGCCCTAGTAGCCTAGCCCCACTTCGAATTATCAAGTTCCGCTTTCAGAACCTGTTGAAAAAAAAAATATCTCTCTTATTTGCAAAATAGTTGGGCAAACGTCATCTAAAACTATTCCAAATTTCAAGTTGACAGGATTAGTATTTCTTGAGATATCCAGATAGACAGATGGACCGTAAGGGTTCCTTTTTACCATTTTGGTACGGAACCCTAAAAAAGTCTTCTAGCCTCATTGTTACAATAATGAACATTAAACGTTTGATGACGGTGGCAGGTAGCCCCACCTGTCGCGTGCACTGGAGCGTGGCAGACATGTGGTAAGCATCCGTCATAGACTCGTAGTTGAACGAAGTCTGTTATGGGAAGGTCAGGTGGATGCGTGGTACTTGTTTGATAAGATTCTTGTGGGTGGAACAACTTGGGTTATAATAGGAATAGCAGGTGCCGTTCTAATTAACGTTAATAATTTGCTGTTAAGAACATTTATTTCTCATGATCTATAATATTGTCATAGTTGAATGTAATCTATAGAGCCTTTCAAAGGAAGGAAGGTCAGGTATGTATAGTACGTTTTTGAAACGGCGATTGTGGGTGGCGAAAACAGGGGCATCAAAAGATGGTCCCTTGCTTCTTCGTTACTGCTTATTGTATTAGGATCTGTCTTTATTAAGTGGTTTCAATGGTACGGGCGTCAATAATTTCATAATGACTTTGTTTGATCGGTCATAGTTGAAAGTAATCTGTAGTCTGGTATTTAATTGTATTTGTTTGCTGCGTGGTACTTGATAGATAAATTGGCGGCTGATGAGAAACGCTGAAACGATGGATGGATTGTGTGAAAGATGATAAATGCCTATACTGCTTTCGCATTTAGTTTCCAAACATGTAAACACCATAGTGTTTTTGGAAAAAACAACTTTAATACCCACATTTAAAGTTCAGTTTGCACTACAACTTTAATTATTTTTACGATTTTTTCAAAAGTACGAGTTATTCTGAAATTTACTTAATTTACACTTGCATAGAGATGATATTCGTTGAAGTGTTCTTTAGTAGTTAGCTATCGTATTGCGCGCCTGACTAATAGAGAAGTATGGGGACCCCTAAATAAATTGGGATAAGGGCACGAGGGTGATGAAGAGATGAGACAAAACTTTTTTTTTTACTTTAAGTAGGTATACTGACTAATATTCTCGTCTCGAGAGTAAACCGGTATGTCCTAGAACCAAAAATTCTAAGACATGATATCTACGATTGCTGCCCACTCCCTATCACAAGAGGAGGAAGAGGAGACCTGTGTCCCAGCAGTGGCAACGTTATAGGCTGATTATGCTATGCTGATAAGGGCGCATTCCACCAAAATTTTATACCTAGAATAAGTCTTATTCTAAGGATAAATTTTGAATTTTTGACAGTTTTTCCATATTAGAACTGTCAGACGACAGTTTTATTCCACGAATAAAAGATATCTGACTTTGGTAAAATCAGCCCTTATGGTGGCTCCACACGATACAGACTTCTATAGAATTTTGTCCGTGCAACAAATTAGTACAGACCAATTTCGGTGTCTTACGCACCGACATTTGTTTTTTTTTTTTTTTTTACTTGGATTTCATAATCTGTACAGATATCTGTACGAACTAAAGTATGTATCGAGTGGACCCATCATTAGTATAGTAATCGAGTGGACCCAAAATTAGTATAGTAAAGTGGTGACTATCTAATTTTAATAGACTAGTTGAGATTGGCAAGTAAATAAAGCTGCGTTTAATGAAGTTTGGATTTGTGATAGTGAGATCAGCAGAGATGGGTGTGCTATAGCATACCAGTATTATAGCAAAGTGGTTAGTAGAAAGGTTAAGACAAATCGGTTGTTTGTGTCCCTTTCTTGAGGCAGGTCCGGCCGCATTCCGGTGTAGACATAGACTATGTGCC
Source organism: Eremobia ochroleuca (assembly GCA_949629135.1). NCBI lineage: Eukaryota > Metazoa > Arthropoda > Insecta > Lepidoptera > Noctuidae > Eremobia > Eremobia ochroleuca. Next base: position 7,286,655 of record OX451385.1, on the reverse strand, counting down.
CCTGAGATGTGCCAATGTATTCAACAGCTTCGAAACTGAAAAAGTGTTTCGAAACTTTTGTACAGGCACATAGGTTTTCACATAGGTTTCCTTATTCATAACAGACCAAATAAACACAAAAACTTGAAAAAACTAAAAAAAAAATATATTCTGCTCTCCTACAGAGGGGTGTACTCACTTGAGTATAATGGCGTACCTATTACAATTAATGAAAATTAACATTTATATTATAAACAATACTATATTCTGCAATAATCACACTAATATTATAAAGGCCAAAGTTTGTGAGTGTGTGTTTGTATGTTTCTTACTTCTTCACGCTCAAACGGCTGAACGGATTTGGATGAAATTTAGTACACAGATAGTTTATAACCGGGATTAACACATAGGATACTTTTTATCCCGATATTCCCACGGGATCAACACTTATGCGGGTGAAACCGCGGGGCGCTGCTAGTAATTACATATATCCATATTTGGACACCTCCAAGTAATAAAAAATATTGAAATAATAGTGTTACCTATGTTGACGTTTTTACTGTGAAGTTACAATCCTCTGTGTGACACAAGTTATGATTAGCCACTATGTTTACTAGCCACTTATGTTTTTGTTACTTTAATAAATCAAGTCTTATTTTAATATGAGCCATAAGTGGCAACTGTTATTGGTAATTGTTACGAGTAAGCCTCAAATATTTACCTGTAGTCAATTGAGTACGACAGCGCCAAATGGGTTAAGACGGGTTGTGAATTGCAGAAGTTTCCTTCGACACTTCCCGTTCGCCGACATAAAAAAGTTTGTTTCATATACAGGCTAGCTTCATCCCGGGGCTCGCCCGCGTGTATGTCTGAAATTACCACACGGGAACGTGCTACCGGGACAAAAAGTACAATGTTTCCTTCCCCAGGACGCCATCTATCTCCTTGCCAAATTTTATCAAAATTCCCAGAAAAACGTTGCCCCACACTAGGAATTTCTCCTGTATTGCGGGTGCGTTTACAAACATTTAAAACTCACATACACAAACAGCCAGACCCCGAACAACTACTTGTAGGTCATACAAATATTTGTTCCGTGCGGGAATCCTTAACTACTTAACCACTACGCCAACCGTGCCGTCGTTTCCTATGTAGAAGAGCCGGCAAGAAACTCCACAGTTACTCATTACGGAACATGTCAACTAACACACCCCTTAGGCACAATATTATCGTGATCAACGTCCTGTCTGCTTCTAATATTTGCCAGTTCTTGAGGTTGTATAATAGTCCGAGTACAGCTTCACTGCATTAATGAAATGGTCTGGGATACCGCAATTTGTTGCTGTGGTACGGGTCTTGGGTCCAAAGGTCTTGTACCAGTATCCGGCTTGAGGTCTGAAGATGTCCTGTTTCATGGACGGTGTTTTTGTGGTTGGGTTTTAATTTTGCGGTTTACTGGATAATTGTGGTGTAAGTGTGGGGTATGATATGGACTGTAAGTAAGACTGTATGTTTCATTGCAGATCAATGGCCCCTTCTCATCAATCTTGGTGTCCGATATTCTCCTGTACTGTATTTCAGTAGCATAATCAGCATATAATATTCTCACTGCTGGGACACAGGCCTCCTCTCGGCGAGACAGAGTGGGCCGTAATCCACCACGCGGCCCAATGCGGGTTGGTAGATGTCACATTTCTTCGTATTTTTTATTCTAGGACATGCCGGTTTCCTCACGATGTTTTCCTTCACCGTTTAGGGTACCTTACTTCAGTGCCAAAGATAAACTTAAAACTTAGACCTTCACATTATGATTTCTTTTTATAATGAAATTGAAAGTTTTGCTAGTAACGTACAGGTGTTTATACCAGCTTTCGAAGTCGCATCCTCAGTCTTGAGAAGTGGACCCCTTAACCTTCGGGCACGAAATACGTAGATTATGGATGAACACTATCCTCATTGCTTAAGTTCTTTCAACTTTGTAGTTAAATCAGATGCGATTGCATTTAAGTACCTATAAAGGTAAAGACATTACATTACATTACACCCATTTTAGTAGGTAGCTTTAATTTGGCAGTTGTCAGCCTGTCCATACATTCATGTTGCCAAATAGTAGATTTTTGTTTTAAGTAAACGCCCTTTTTATGCCAAATGTAGATTCAAGTAGGGTTTTAGTTTTAATTGAACTATGTTACTTGCATAATAACTATACATATGAAAATGATGATGACATGGGCGATAATATTGTACTAAATTACATTATAACCCGCTAGTCAATAATGGTATTTGAATGTGGAACCTCAACTAAAATTTCGTACGAAAATTAAAAAAAAAAAATATTTGAAAATCGAATTGCTTCTTATTTTTTTATTATCTCGCAGAAGGTGTGAAAGGTGCAGAATTATCCGCGGGGATAAAGGTGTCTTCTTTGGCGAGCTTGAATCGATGTAGCGTATGTGACATAAGACACCGCTTTATCCCCTCGCTGACGCTAATGTTCTATAGTTGTAGTAGGTTGATCATTCTAATGTCCATTTTTAATATCCAATTTAACACTACCATTTTTTTTTGACACAATTTCATTTTTCTTTTTTTTATATTTTTTTTTCACACAGTTAATGTTTTGAATACAAAACTAACATAATAAGATTAGGATGGTGTTTGTTTTCCCTTATGATATCATAGCAATATGTAATGATTACTAATCGAATGTGAGCTAATATAATGTAGGTGTAGATCACAGTGATTAATGCATCGAAAATATTATGTTTTAATGTGACTTTTCAAATACATTTGAAAAGTCCCTGGAGGTGTTTGATAACTTTTGCTTTTATAAAATTGGAATTGAAAGCTGTTTAATTTGGATCATTATTCACATTTGTTTTTAGTTTTACAGCATTATTTTAGTGCATTATTGGTATGTTTCTTAATATTTCTCTAGATAAAGTATTATAAGTACTACAAATCGGGGTACAATCACAATAATAGCGTGTTCCGTTTAGGAATAGTGTCGTTATTAACAGGATTAACACTCGCGGTAATTGTGTGCGCTTACCCTAATTTAATTGTGGCGGTATCCACTTCGCCGGGTACAATTTTGGAAAGGCAGTGTATTATTGTGCAATTGAAGAGGGTTAAGTCCAGTCCAGCAGTGGACTGATGTAGGCTGATGATGAAGATAGTGTGATATCGTAGGAAGTCCCAAATTCCACTCAAAGGACCACAAAATGGTGAGGTTGTTGATGGTATAATCATCTTTGAAGCTTATGCTTTAGCAATAAAGTTCAAACTCTAAGGAATTTGACAGATTGTTAGCTTGAAGTGCTGGCTTCTGTACTACGTCATCATTTTCGTAAAGACTCCTACAAACAGGCGCAACGCGACCCTAGTAGGACTATTTCTATGAAAACTTTATGGAAATTGGTTGGAGCATTAAGCCTGTACCGACCATTACTAAAGGTTGCCGACAAAACGAAAAAGAAAAGCAACTTATAAGTTTATAAAATATAACAGAAATATCACGCTACAATATAACAATAGTGCCAAAATAAATCAAAATTAGTTACAGGACTAAACAACAACGTACCTAACCAAGCAATTCGATAGTTTTACGGTTGACTGGAGACTAATGAAAATTTTCTGCCGATTCACGCAGAAATGTATGCCTGCTAACGAGCTTGTTTCAAGAGCAAATACTCAAATTACTTAGATGAGTTCTTAGAAATTCCTTAGTTAATTTCTGACCTTTGAAACTTACACTAGTTTTTGTAAAGAAAATCTTCTTTGGTCTTAAGTCCTGGCGATGATCGCCAACAGACTGGATTGCCCCTACATCCGACAATGCTGCAGTAGACATATTGTTACTCTGTGAGTGTCTGTTATTGTCTGTATTTGTTATCATGTCTGTATATATTTTTATATGTCTGTGTGTTTTGTTAAATGCGCAAAACCTGAAAATAGTTTTATCAGAATAACGAGCAGAATTAATTGAACCACTTTTTAATATAGGCCACATTTTTCAAAAATCTGTTTCGTGAACATAAGACGATTTGCAGCAAATATAATTTCGAGAGCTATATTGATGTTCTAAATCATTATGATTTACTCGTAGTATTTTTTTCGTTATAATTGCCGCGAATTGAGTTTGATCAATATACAATGTTAAAAAGCGCTGCAATTTCGAAAAAAAAAAATTAGAATTTTTTGAACTCCGCAGTTTACAATTTAGGAATCACCTTAGACAACCATTTCAATATTACAGTAGTAGCATTGAATAGATTTCTCTGTACGATAAAGGTAAGATATCTATCTACTAGTACATAAACTTCTTTATTTCCGACGGCCACGTTTCCTAATCGCCAATAAATGTGCGTAGGCGCGTGTGAAGTTCCGTTGTGTATTTTCCGTAGGGAAAATCGTATTAGTGGAACCACATCGGCGTGACCGTTCCGATCTCTAGTTTCACTGCTGATCCCAACCTTGAATCTATTAATCGAATTTCGATTTCGTCGGAGAGGGTCTTAATGGTAAAATGGGTTCTCTGGATGTCAGACGGTAATACTTACTTATATAGCGATTGAGTTTTGTTTTTGACGTGAAAGCAATGTGGTAGACGTTTGGTGACCGTTCAGTGGTTTAGTGACATATTACTTGATCAAATGTGTTATTAATAGCCTTGGTTCCTCGTAGCAAATGTAGCAATGCAAAACTCTGTGATTGTCTGTTTTGTATATTTGACTAAATCTGCCGTCAGTCCTTTAATTTTGGAATTATGATGTGTGTGATTTGTAAGATTCTACAACTAATTTACCACGGAAAAGCATTGATTTACAAGAGACAAGTTTTTACCTGGTTTAGCATTCAGGAGTTCGTATAGGTTTTAGCAGTCTACACACATATAAGCTCAACTGTGACGAATGAGACACAATCACATTTTCTATTGTTACCGAACTTAATAATTCTGCCTAACAGACTAGGTGTCATGTAAGCGCACTAATAATGTTATTTGTATCCTTAGTCTTAGTAATATATATCTGTATTAGGCTATATTTTATGAAGTGAATAATAACTGGACTATAATAATAACTTGAATTTGACCTCTACGAGAGCTTAGCAGCTTTGATATTTATAACCCGTGTCTGTTTAGAAATCTCTTAACAAGCCTATCATACATTCATTTTTGTCTTCATAGTTTACTTCCGCAGCTTTGTTCTAAACCAACTCTTCCTAACGTCGTATTTCCAATTAACCTTCTTCAAAGCTTTCAATTTTACATAACGTGTTCCAATATCTAAATATATATTATATACAATATCTCTTCAAAGGGCAGATCCCATTGATTTTCCGTAGCTTGTTAGCACCTGTCAACATCGCAGAAGTTTAAAATTCGTGTACAATTTGCTTCTATCGGAATTTATATTAGGTTTAGATTCTTTACTTTTATTTTTTCTTTGTTTTTCTTGTCTTGTCTTAGTCTTCTGATTTGTGCTAGTCTGTAGTTAGCTGGTGTGCCGCTACACTCCATTGTGTTTTATCAAATTCACAATCAGCATTTACTTTGTTAGTTACGGAAAACAACTTTGTCAACTGTTTGTCTGTATTTAGAATGCTTTAAAGTTAGTTCTTAATCTTGCTCGTTTTAGAGCTACTAATTTGCAATGTATTTGGTTTGATTATATCCAAACACTGTTGTATTACCGATAGCTACAGGTAAAACAATCTCTTTGAATGTATCCTTCATTAGTACCAAATAAAGAATTCATTACACTGGACTAATTAATCTCTTTTCCTTCAGAGTTTGTGGAGTCGACCTTTTTCTATCCCACCATAAGCCCACATTTTCTGTTAAAGATATTAACGACACAAGTAAACGGATAAAAGCCTCTCTTAATACAATTTGGGGAAACTTCCCCATAAAACGATAACGCCGTCAGTCACAATTTGTGACAGGTTTTCTCACGGCCTTATGTTTGGGCCACATCTGTTCTTATTTAATTTAGCAATCAGTTTCTTTTTAGTTACCTTTAAGAAAATAAGTTTATTTGACTCAGGTTAAGTAAGGCACACAATCAAAATGAAAGTCTTTATTTAAGTTAGGCTGAGGATCAGCGCTTTTTAAACGTAAAAATTACATATCACAGTCCCCTAAAACGCCCTTCACCACTTCCTAGTACTTTCGTTGGGAAGAAAAGGCCTAACAAATTCTTCAGCAGCACAGCTGTCTGTTCAGTTAGATCTTGATTTTATGCAATAGTATGCAAAGTAATCAAACATTACGAAACATAAAACAATAAACTAATTTATTTTCCATATGCCAGTTATGAGCAGCAGTTTCTGTGGCTTCCAGTTAACGAATTCTCATGTTTATTATGTTCCTGTTCCTCACATCCTTAACTAAAAATCCCAGAAGACCAGACCATGTTTAAAAAAATAATCAAGTCCCCATCTGTAACAGGCTTGCTCCTGACGTGCCTTATCTCATATGGACACAGTTCACGTCTCCCCCTAGTTACCCTCCCCCCTTCCCCCACATAGTCTGGTGTTGAACTGTTGACTGTCGTCAAGCAGTCTAATATATTACAGAGTGAATTTGACATTATTTATTCACTGTCCCAACCCCTTCTGGGTGTTGTGGCGTTTAGAATTTATTGTTTGTAGTGCGAGGATTTAATAATGATTTAGATTGTGTCAGACGAAGACATCGTAGAGACTGAGATGTTGAAGAACTATAGTTGTAGCGTGTTAGTAAGTGGATCTCCAAACGAACTGTAGCTATATAGCTACAGTTCTAGTAACTATATAGGTATAACTACTCTATATAGCTTTTATGATCAATATTCATAACGAAGTAAAATTTTAGATGTATGATGAAAATTATATGCGTGAATAAGATGACTGTCTGAAAAACAAAGTAAACCGTATCATAATTTTTGCCATCATCAAGTTATGTGTAAACTTCTGTTCTTTATCAGAAACAAAAACTCTCGTCGGTTCCAAATAACACTGCCTCGATTGCCTCAGAAAAGTTTAATGAATGATCTTTTACTTGACCAGTTCATCATAACATTGGCAGCCTCTATTCATGTCATTAGATCTTTTGGCACACATCGCAACAATTCCAGATATTTCACCTAAATGAATGTATCTACTATACATATACAAACACACTCGTGTTGTGAAGTGAACAGAATTGTACACTGAAGTCTACAATTCTGTTCACTTTAACTTTCATTTATTTGCTTTCATTACTACCTTCCTCAGAAATATGAGCTGCTAATAACATACCTGAAACAGTTTCAAATCCTCTATTACTTTTAATGTCTTGTTTATTGCTGTTCATAATTGCACCTTTTCTAATAACATTTTCCTTCTACCATTTTCCATTGGTGACGTAAGTTACTGCAGTGATATCATCAGTAGAGTCATCCTTGACATTGCTGTCTCGAAATTGAGTTTCGTGATTCTTGGAATTCTTGTAATGTTAGCGACCTGAATGACGCAGCGATGTCCGTGTTTCATGGACTGTTTTCAGGTCAGGTGGCGAATTTGATTAGTGTTATGACTATACATATGCATGAGGTGTAAGAGTCTGAGTAATAACACCCACGATTTGCGGATTCCTTTTGCTGTGTTTTAAGGCTTGTGGAGCGTTTGTTTTGTTCTTTATTTTTATAATCCTACACAGTATTTCATTGTTTATGTTTTGCCCCGGAATCATACATATTTTTCTGCTTTTACGGTACATTTGCTTTAAAAAGTATAGACCGCGCCTAGCTTCTTTATTTGATAACCTATTCCTTTTGACTGTTGGATAAATTGAGTTTTCACATCCAAACAAATTCAAAAGTAACTCTGCTTGCATGTTACCTTTTCACACCTAAAAAAACTGAATGAATTTTGATAAAATTGGCAAGGAGATAGATGGCATCCTTTGGAAGGGCCTAGGCTTTTAGGTCCCGGTAGCAAATTCCCGTGGAATAATCTCCGACATCCACGCGGACGAAGCCGCGGGCAGAAGCTAGTCGTATATAAATTCCTAAAATCATCTTCGCTAACTTAGGGAAATCAGGTGTTACGAATTTCCGCTAGCATTAAATGTATTAAGACTTGTTTTCCAATCTTTCCTCGGTACATAAATCCCTGATAAATGTGGATACATATTTCTTGATCTGTTCAGCCCACTTCCATTTACACATGGCATTCCTATTACGAGCAGCTGATATAAACTGCAAGCTCTCGTAGATAAATCTACATTATATTACATCTTGGAGCAACAAATTACATGTCTCTTGGGGTTCCGCGGGAGAAAATAATTGACTGTGGGTTATTTTTAAAAGAAAGAAGGAAAATTTATAATTTGGCTGAAACAAGAAGCACGTTATAAAAAAAAATAGATAAAATACCCACTAATACGATATAGCCAAAAGCCTCGTATTGAAAACCTATAAGTAACTAATAATTTTGTATCAATCAGGGTAGTAAGTGTAATTTTTTGTTTAATATTGTTACAGCAGTTGTTCAAAGGCAGAAATAAAGTACTACTGTCATAGCGCAAAGCGTTGAATAAAAATGAATGAAGTACGCGATGTTAGTGCATTATAAAACAAACATAATATTTCGTTCTAGCAACAAAGTCAGTTCTCATCGTGTTTGTTGACAAGACATTGACGCACCTCGTTAAACCACAAGCTTATTACGAAGAAAAATAGCTAATAATTAGTCAATATTTATTATCTCACTGTTAAAAGTGACTACTCATGCAATAACTACTGCATATTAATAAAAAATAAATAAAAAACCTTAAGAAAAATTCTTGAAACACAACTTTTCCGAAAAGAAAAACAGAAAACTATATCTACAGAACCACAAGTCTTTCAAACCACTTAACTGCATTAAATCTTGCGTTTTTACCACTCGTCGTAAGTGCGAAAGAAACAAAACATAGAGTGGTTAGGCTCATGGGAAATGGTTTTATTTCTTCTAACACATGACTGGCGACTGTTTATGGGTTAAACTCGAACACAGAATGCAGCTGAACAAACGTTACATGTGAAGTAATGGAATCCGCTATGTTACATACTTCATGCGACTATGGGTTCCTGGTAATGGATTTTGCTGCCGTACAAAAAGTTATATGAGTATCATCTTAGTTTGTAAAGCAATCGTACAGAATGTGTAAGGAAACTTAATTTTTTGTATGGGAAAAGCTGTCTCTGATTATGGTCCTGTGGTCATTTTCGATGGGGTTATAATGTACACCGATGTAATAGTAATAAAAATAACCAGATAGCCGAGTGATATGTGCAATTGTGCAGGGCTGATCTTGACCTAACCTAACACTGTAATGTGAAATCATTGTAAAAGCCAATTATCTTTAAAAGAGCAACCCTGGACTTCCTTGCTGGTTCTTCTCCATAGGAAACGACCAATTGGAACCGTGCACCTAGTTTCTGACGTTTCATATTATGAGAAAAGATTTGATATTTTGTATGTTTGTTTGTTTCGCGTTCACGCCATGACGGCTGTATGGATTTGAATGAATGTTGGCACATGGATAGACCATGACCTGGATTAGGACATAGAATACATTTTATTCCCATATTCTCACGGGATCGAGACTTCTGCGGGTGGAGCTGCGTAGTGCAGCTAGTGTATTATAACATAATAAAATTATTTTAGTTTGAATCTTTCTTATGCTTTTCTGTTTCAATGTCCATGATGAATTTAACAACGTCACCACCGAAAACACTGACATGTTAAATACTATGGAAATTATAAACTTTGTCTATAAAATAAGGAAATTAATTTAACTAAAATAACGAACAATAACATCTAGGTTCAATTTAACACAACTCGGAATCGTACGATAAAGTAATTGAAAAGGGACTCGATAAAAATAATATACCGAAGACCTCGCTAAAGATAACGACGCTGAAAGTCATAAAGTTGGCTTTAGCTTCGGAAATTGTTTTAAACTTGCAAAGACTGAGTTCTTTTATTTCATTGAGCTCGAAGTTTTGTAGTAACTTTATAGTAATACGAGCTTAGAGTGTCAAATGCAACTGTTGTAGATCTTATCCATGGTACATAAATAACGTAATAGAACTATGTATTCTTTTGTCAGATATTCTTGTAGCACTTCGGTGTATGTGTATACATACATCGAAGTGCTACGTGGTGCGCTAAGTGGTGTAGGGATATGAGAAGCATATCGTCGTTGCAAATTTAAAATGTCCCGTGTGTATAAAGTAACCTTTGCCACATAGAAGATTTAAAATTTGCAACGACGATATGCTGCTCATATCCCTTTTCCTTTCCTTCTTTTCCTTTCTTCTCCTTCCCTTTTTTATCTTATTATTAAAATTCTTTTTGATTCCATACATGTTATGTTATTGGTTTGGTTTTACAACCTTTGGCATTAGTGCATGATGTGCTTAGAATTGCATCATTAGTTACTTTACGGTATCAATAGTCTTACGAAACTTCTGCATTACTAAAAAGTGCCGCTTTTTCTTTTATCCTGGAACTGTCTCTGCATGTCATGTAATAAATGTGGATTGCTTCTACATTGTCAAAATACAGTACTACAAACTGTAACTTTGCTACACATTTTAACAGCGATCTCGTGATATCTCCGTAAAAATCTACCGACATCTGTTTTCAAATCAACAGTTATAACATACGGTAGTGCAGCTGTAATTCTGTTATCTTTACGTCGTCTAATTTCCGTGTGTACACAAATAAGTCTTTTAAAATAATAAGTAGCACTCATCTATACACATCTTAGACATAATACCTCGATTGTATTCGGCCATTCTCGTTACTTTACAATTAACACAATGGCGGCTGTGTGAACTGTGAAACACGAATATGTTAACACTTTCAATGAAACAGCTCCAACTTCACAAGGTCGTTTCACTTGCAATTCGATTTTCATTTGGATAAATAACTCTTTCCCCTAATTTGTATTGTGTTAAAGTTCATTTTGCTCTGAAAATTATTTTGATGTCTGTTCTACTTCATGTGTTTCGCTGTTCTTAAACGTAACAATCGTTTTTCAGTTGGAAAAACTATTGTTTCTTCTAAACCTTACTGTGTTAAAGTTCAGTTTTGTCTGAAAATTACTTTGATGACTTCTTTAATTAGTATGTTTCGCTGTTCTTAAGCGTTAATGTACCATTCGGAGTCTGCGCTTCGGAATATCGAGTGTCTCGGGGCTTATATCGTGTCTGTGTTTATGATAGTGTCTGTATCAATGTTTGTTTGTTTATGAAAGTGTTTACAATGAGCCCGGAAACTGCTGGAGTTGTGCCAAACTGAGTTTTTTCACTTTGTTTTCTCGGTTTCACTAAGCAAATATTCCTTTTATGTGTGAACTTTCTTTATTGATGCAGTTGCTTTTTGAGGTTCAACATAATTGAGTTTATCATGGATTTGGTTCTTTGACACGTGTTTGTATTGAAGTGAAATTAATGTGACGTTTTAATTGTAAAAAATCAAGACGTTTTAAATTTGAACAAGTATTTCTGGCGCTCAAAACTCGTGGTTGATGTAATTACTGCAGACATGGAAATAACAACAACCTGTTTTGGTTTTCAGTTCACTGAATACATAGCAGACTGTTTTAGTTAAGGGATATTTCATGAAATAATCATTCAACAGGATTATATGAACTTAGAGAATTGTATTGAAGATTTTAATGATTCATTCTTTAATTCATTAGTTAAATATACAACCTGACACTTGCAAAAACGTAAGAAAATTTAAATTTCGCGGGCTACGTAGCGCCGCCCTCTTAATCTTTATTTGCGCAAAAAAACTTTGTTTTTCAATCAAAAATCAAAAGTCATTTCTTCAAACCAGGCTGAGAATTAGCACTTTTCGAACGTCAAAATTACAAAAGACAGTCCTTCAAAACGCCCGCCTTTCACCACTTCCTAGTGCTATCGCTGGGGAGAAGAAGTGGATATCAATACTTATCTCGATTAATCTTACGTGTTTCTAGATTTTGTATATAACCTGTAATGAATATATTTTTATTAAGATAATCCAATCAATTTTAGTATTTAACTAATTAATGACCAGTCGTCACTGACGTTAGAAAACGATTAGACGATAATTTGATCAATAATAATAATAATAACACCTTCCTGATAAACACACCACTTAGAACTCCCGATTCAAGTCCAAAATCTAAAGCGAAGTTTCACAAAACTATTTCCAAATAAATCGATGACAGACAAAACAAACATCGAAACATTTACTGAATAAACATTATTATAACTCACTAATGCGTTTCTCATGACTTATTGCAACACGTTTACATTATGCTAATGCCAAATAAACAATCTTAACAAATCAATAAATAACAGCCTTCGGTATAGAAATTATTATATTACGAGTAGCATTGTAGCTATAGTTTCCTTTCCGCCCTTGTAACAGTTTGGAAGAAATCAAATCACCAGCCGGTCGATTCTGTAAAAATCTCACCGTGAAAACTTGGAGTGAGCTTGAAGTGAGCACTGTCAATAGTGTTAATCCTTAATGACAGCTCACTTCCCGCTCAGTTCACCTAAGATTTCACGGTGAGATGGTTACAGAATCGCACTGCAGGTATTATCTGAATTCAAAACGCCGGATATATGATGATCATGGACATCACTGTTGAATTGTAAGTATAATTAGGTACCGATTCTTGAATACAAAGGCAAAAAGCTAGATTTCTTGTTTGCATTTTTTTATAGCGAGCAAAAACTAGATGAATGAACATCGCATCGTCTTTGGAAGATTTTAATCGGATGTGTTATAAATGAAATATATATGGATATGTAATTGATGGATTTCTTGGAGCAATACCTTTGGCGTAACACACTATCAATCGCAATATCATTTTGAAGGATATTGCTAATCCATTGCTTGACATGATGTTCGAAAAAATTGTCTGCTCGACGTAAACAACGCAATGAATTTTGTTGAACTGTCAAAAGGATAGCCATTCCTATTGTTAATGTCTTATGCAATTACCCCGCTGTTTCTGTTCTATTGCTACTCCTGTTTGATTATTGCTGTTGCCTGAAATTAGGTAGGTATGGGTATTTCCCATAGACATATATATAAGGTCCCATTAAAATAGTTGGACAAATTTTAATACAGCGTTCAGTACGTCTAACCAAAGATATCCAAGCAAAAAAAACAATGATTAAAGTGATTTTATTTTGATCGAAAATAATAAATTGTTCGGCACCACAGCCGGCACTCTAGAATAAACCCATCCTTATGGGTAAGTACTTGCACTCGGGCGGCCAGTACTGTTAAGGCCGACACATATGGCGAGGTGTCAAACAAAAATCAACATTGTGAGCCTTAAAATAAAGTCGAAAATAAATAACCTAAGACGCGCAATTTGAAAACAGGCTAATATTGGGGGTGAATAAACTTTCCTTGAACACATGATTATGAACCGTCTAGGTACGAAAAGAAAAGATTCTAATTTCCCATCACACTTTACCAGGCTTTGGACTGTCTAATTGCGTGCTGAACTGTTATCAAAGTATTAAAGCAAATGCAGAAAGTTGTAAACAAACAAGCGCGCAGTGGATACAATGTAGTGTTATGAATCTTTTTTATTTATTTAAAGTTCGATAACAGTAAAACACTGAATCAGTTACAATAATTAATATAAATACTACTTACTCTACGACGATAGGTGGATAGGTACGTAATTACATTCATTGTTGAACGTGCCTACCGTTTTGAGCGATGCACTTGCGAGCGCGTTTAATTTCTTTGCACTATTAAAAGAGTGTCACTTTCACTTTTTATTGTTTCAAATGCGAGGGTGATTCGCGTACATAGCTCATTCACGCTGGCTATTAAGTGTCCATTTTCACCGTACAATAAATCTTTAGCACGACCCCAGAAATAAAAATCAAGCGGAGTCAAGTCCAGGCTCCTAGCAGGCCACGGGACAGGACCACCCCGACCAATCCACCGGTCTCCGAACCGAGAATTGAGATAGTCTCTTACGTTTCCAGCGAAGTGTGCTGGCGCGCCATCATGCTGGAAGTAGAGGTCACGCCAGACTACCAGGGGTACATCTTCTAACATTGTTTCAACATCGTTACGTAACAAGTCTATGTACGTATTATTGTTTAAACGGTTAAGAAACAGGCCCTAAAACTTTATTGTCTAGCACTCCTACCCACACATTTACACTAAACCGTGTTTGGTAATAATCCGGTCTCACTTTATTTGGGTTAATAGTTGTCCAGTAATGGGAATTATGTATGTTAAATAACCCAACACGTGTAAAAGTACATTCATCAGTCCAGAGAATGTGACGTTGGGGTTGTTGCAGTAGCCACCTACAAAATGTTAATTTGTTCAGTTCTTGCACACGAGTGCAATGATATGGGTGGTGGCCTTTATCACGAAGGAGCTTCTTCCACACGTAAAAATCGCTGACGTTGAATACACGACCGGCATCGGCAGTGCTCGCCGTGGGGTGTATTCTAAAGAAATCTAAAACGTCTTCTTCAAGGCGCACCGGATAGCGCGGTCTTCCTGCGTCAACCGCTGGTGGCATGAAGGTGCCACATTCACGATGGCGCTGTACTGCTCTCAGGATTATGGTGAGGCTCGGCCGCCTTCCAAATCTTTCTTGATAAAGGATTTGGGCTTGTCGTAAGCTTTCGTTGCACTCACGATAACACAGGACCATTTCCAAGTATTCTTGGTTGCTGTACGCGTAATAAGGCATTGTTGTCGATTGTGATAACTACGTAACAACACACACGCAGACTTTCATGTAACATGTTCTGTTGGCTCGGTTGCGCGACGAAAACTGAAATGGCTTCATTGTCAATTTGTCATATTTTACGTCAGCGGCCCTTCGCCCCGGGCATCCCCGCGGTGAAGGGCTATGTTAGAGTGAGATGGCATGAGTTGAACAATGAAACCGGCGGGTGGTGACATGGCCACGTGCGCCTGGACCATTATTTCGTAGAATCAGAATTTATGAGATAGCAGACATGGATGTGTTTATGCATTGGGTAACCAAAATGTTTAGTGCATTTTCGCTAACTGATTTTTTTTTTTTTTAAAGTATCTAATGCATTTTTCTTATTTTTTTTTTTACCATTGTCCTTATTTTGGTGGTCTGAATGATTTGTAAAAGTTTGTCCACCTATTTTAATGGGACCTTATATATGGACTGGAAATACCTACGAAAAAAAGGTGCCTACCTACAACTCATATTGTCTCAAAAAATGGCTGCCATTGCTAGGGTTGTATCAATCAAGGAACATTGGTGTTACTATAACGAGTATCGATACTAAATACGAGTCGTACTAGTTATCACGTTTGGATCATAATATAGTATACTAACTTATAGTCCGTTCTAACTAAGGTTGCCTACTTTATAGTAACGTATCCTAGTTTATTTTCGATAAACATACTTTATAATTTTGCATAAAAATACAGTATGCGAAAATACTTTATTTCTAATCTTTTGTTATGCGTAAAAGACTCATATGAACTATTTATCGATAGGTACAGACGCCAGCACATCAAGCTACCCGAAACTGTCAAATTATCGCAATCAACTTTCTTCCCTGAAAATAAAATTAATGCCAAGTGTTTTTTCGGCACAGAATTAAAAAAACACTTTTTAATTGCATCACGTTTACGTATTAAAGTGAAGGAAATCAGCGTGAAGAGATATGTATCCATATGCCCAAAAACAGGTGCTTTCGCATATTATACCTTTGGGTTGGAAGGCCAGAGAGCAGTAGTTTCTGTTAGGTATGCGGACCCTAGTGAAAAACAAGATAATCACTAGGGTGAATGAATAATATAAACTTCCCATCACATTCTCCGTGAATGGGATGGGATGCTTATATTATTGTGTTAATGAGTGGTGGAGTAAAAATAAAATAAAAGTATTTTTTTTGCCTTTGTTTATTGGTATGATAATGATTAACAAATATAACGTTCAATTATCGTTCAAATATAACGTTTGATTAGTAAAATAGGCTTACAAAAGTAATACTTTGCGAATGCGATGCTTTGGGCATCTTTTGTGATTGGTCCAAGACATTCAATTGTATTCTTCATGAAACCTTAATCAGGAAACTTCGCCACTACGGAATCCGGAACCCTCTCTGGATGACTGATGACTCTTGAATTAGTTTTTTTTCAGTTGCCTGTAAAAAATTGGTAGTAATATTATGATAAGCAATATACGTATGATTTTTTTGCAGGCCTGTTGGTCTAGTGGTCAGTGGCCCTGACTACTATACGCAAGGTCGTGGGTTCGATTCCCACCCAGGACAAATGTTTGTGTGATGAGCACGACCATTTGTTCTTTGTCTGGGTGTAATTTATCTATAATATGTATGTATTTAGAAATATATATGTATGTTTATCAGCTTTCTTAGTACTCATAGCACAAGCTCTGCTTAGTTTGGGACTAGATGGCGTTGTATGAAAGTTGTGGAATATGATTTATTTATTTATTATTATTTTTATGTATGTAATTAATATATATCTATTTATTTATTTCAGGCCAAACGGCCAGGCTATTATTAATAAATCATTTTAATACACATTTACCAAAAATGCTGTGGGAACAGAGTTATCATGTAATCTCATTACATCAAGTGTTCTATTGAAACAGCTTTCTTCAAAGTGAAGTGAACAGAGGTACCATTCTTTATGTCGGGGATTAATATTTTCTTCACCAATAGCCTCTAACCACTTTTTCTTTAGTCCTTCCTTTTTAGGAACCCTATAAAAAGTGCAAGTATTTTTATCAATAAATAATTTTGGTTACAGCTATATTATATTAGCATATGAAACTAAAATCAATAGGAAACGTCAGAAGCTATGTGCACGGTTCCAATTGGTGGTTTCTATGGAGAAGAGTCGGCAAGAAACTCCACGGTTACTCAAAATAATTGGCTTTTACAATGTTAATAGGTAGGGGAGGACAGTGTAGGCCTGTCAACAAGTACCAGGTACTTAAAAAAATAGAAGACATAGTAAAAGCCAATTGTTTTTAAAAGAGTAACCGTGGAGTTTCTCGCTGGTTCTTCTGCATAGGAAACCACCATTTGGAACCGTGCATCTAGCTTCTGACGTTTCATAAGGGCCCATGTAGGTTTATGTGAAAGAAAATATTTTGATTTTGGTGCTGTCAACCACGGGCTGGACCTAGCAAGGTCAATCGGAGCTAATAAGACGCAGGACTATTTATGTTAACATAGCAGAATATACCGATATCGTTCCAGCGGAGGAACTAGTTCCGGAAACTATTAGGCAACGGTACAACACTATTCTATTATGACATATTATTGTAAACAAACGAATGAATTAACAAAATAATAAAAAGGTCTGTTATACGGAAATTCACCCAAATATCAATACTTTAGCCATAAATTCATGATCGCGTTACAATTATATCATCGAATGTCTATTATTGTATGTGTTATTGCATGAAAACCGGCTACTAACCTGTGCAAAGAAAGTTGAGGTTGATTTTCATTCTTACTTGCACCACACTTCACAATACAACACACAGGCATGTTGAATTGCTGTTTTTCAACATTTACATGCAGTTTTAAAAGTAAAGTCCTCGTAATTTTCTCGCAAATCTCAATAATACAAAAAATAAACAACCATTTGACAGCTGAACTACCACGAAACTTGGCGACAAAGATGGCTGCTCTGGCACCTACCTACAACCGTGTATAGAATAACAGGGCATCTCCTGTTATATCCCATCTCAATGGTATTTCCCTACAATATTCTCTTTACACAAAACCCTTGGATAGTGAAACCAAATTAAATAACAATAGTCGGCATCAAAATAAGAGCAAAACTATGTGGTATATGTGGAATTGATACATGTCGACACGCTAAATTCAAATATGTAATCAGAATTTATCTAGCACGTCCAGTTTTGATGCTATAAGCAATTTTTGTTTCCATCTAGTTTTGTTTTCCTTTAGTTGTAAATATTTTTGCCGCCACTATAAATATCAAATTAGGCTTTAATATAATAATAATAATAATAATCATTTATTTGCAGACATTGAAGTCCATAGAATTAAATTAATTGACATTGACACATAAAAATAACACGATACACACACATAGGCAGAATAATAATAATAATAATAATAACATAATAGTAATAAAGATAAAATAAATAAAATAAAATAAAATAAAATAAATGCACGCACAGTTACCTAACCAACCTGTGTGTGCAGTCTCACCCATCGACCAAGTATCGGGCAGTCCCACCGGTCACTCAATGCTCTCAACATACATATATACAACGTGTAACGTTAAATGCGCAAAACCTGAAAATAGTTTGATCAGAATAACGAGCAGAATTAATTGAACCACTTTTTAATATAGGTTACATTTTTCAAAAAATCTTCATTAAAAACGTTGCCGTGTCTATTTATTAATAGGTCAAGCAAGCCAATGTCAGCGCGGCGGATCGGCCCGGTGACGACCCCTTCCCTCGGTAAAGCGTCGTCGTAGATGCAAGAAACGATCAGAATGGCCAGTAAAACAAAACAGCACATAAAACGTTTACATTTTTTTTTAATGACTTATTTTCTCTCTGAAATAGGTAAATTGAATTAAAAATCAGTTAGGGTGTCTGAGGTTTTGCGCATTTAGCGTTACACGTTGTATATATTTTTTTTAAATCCATGAACAGAAATGGAGAGGCAGTTAAACACCTGAAAAGTAAATTTCCACGCATAAGTGAGGCCGAATTGAAGGAAGGCTAATTGTTGGTCTCCTACAACTGGTCTTTGAAGAGAAATCTTTAAAGGCCAGTGGTTTAAATCTAAGTTGGTTGATAATGAAAAAAGAGCTTGGATAGCTTTTGAAAATATATGTCACAATTTTCTTGTATGTATAAGGACTGCAAATTACAAAGAACTAGTAAGTACAAGAACTTCTTTCTTCATATCAACAACTCGGATGCAACATGTCATTAAAAATACACTTCTTGCATTTGCATTTACATTTTTTTAACTAGATGTGATAGAATAAATCTGTATACAGATCTAATCCAGATCGATTTTAGTGTGCTGCATCCAGCACACTAAAGTCAATTAAAATCACATAACAGAGTTCATGCTCCCGACATTTTTTTTTTTTATGCCGACCTGTGTAATTAAACAATCACTCACTATCGGTAATGAATCTAAAATGGGTAAAAAATAATATTATTCACAGTAGGTATTGTTGACATACACCGTCTATCTAAGATGATAATGAAGTTATATGACCTAAGCTAACTGTGCGTCAAATCGTTTACAAGGCCCCTTCGAATCATCCATAAATTATGTTGTTGAGCTGCACGATTACTGACAAATGCGTGCATTGACTGAACAGGTCCACTCAATTTGTGTGGTTCTTTCCTCAAAAGACCATTTCAGACACCAATCTACATGGTCGTCACATGGTCTGACCAAGATTAAGTCTTGATTTTAATAGAGATCTCTGAGTTTGTTTCGGACTTTCTTTTGAAAGTAGTCAGATAGGAAACGCCGACCTCGTCTAGTTTTTAAAAATATGATTGATTTGTAAAATTGTATGTACAAACCTACTTTCATAAATAAGATTAGCATTTATCATTCATGACATTCCTTCAAAGTTAGAATAATAGCAAACATAAAAATAAACAAACGTCTTGAATCGAAAATATGTATAAATAATCGTCGGATCCATTGTAAAAAACGCAATCATAAGTTATAACATCACCTGATACAAAAACCATTGAAAAAACTTTGACCAATCAGCGCTCAGGGTTAGTTTGTTTACTGTCGCGGAGACTCCGAAGTGAACCGAACAATTCCGAACGAACTCTGTCGGCACTCATGCGCATGTCGCGATGACTAGAGTGAGGAACACACGGTGTAGGGGGAAAGTGCATCATGTTCTACAATATGTTAGGTAAGGTCGCAGGATAAAAATAGTACCTACAGCTGTGATTAGTGCAAAAAAGTGTGTTGTGAATTGACTAAAACTTTGTGAAAATGCAACGTGTTTTGAATTTTTTCAGGTATGTATTGCCTTTTTTTCGGTGGAATGAACTGCATTTTGATCTAAAGTTATATTAAATCCTGTTCTGTGGCCATAGCGAATATTTTTTCTAGATTCAATGAACAAATACCTACTTACGTAAAGTTTATAATTCTTCGGATATCAATGCTTGGATGTTATTCATTGAATGCTATATTCATCTTTAATCACATCATGACTCAATGAATCCACTTTTCTCATGATTCTAGTTATAGTAATATTATAAAAAGGAATGATAATGGTGGTTATAAAAATGCCACATCTAATTACTCAACGTAAATGAAAGCCCGTCCGCGGAATGTTAACTTAGAAAGACAGGTCTACGAACGGCCTTGGGGTTTATTATAATGTTTTGAATAGAACATGGCGGTTAGCGAGGGGACTTGTAGTAGGGAACGGAGGCCTACGTTAAAATACGGGATGTTGTTGTCGACTAAAATGACATATTCTTAATTAATGGACATGTGGGTTTTGGGTTTGTAGTAAATTTGAATCGAAGCAAGGAGGTTTTGCGATTATATCTGATGAGGAGTTTGTTGCGCCATTCCTTCCTAGTTAAAACTAACCACTTCCTAGTGGAAGTGGTGCCAGGCTGGGATGGATGGGTTTTGGGAGACTATCTGATATGATTTTGTCGAAAAAGTGCTAATTCTCAGCATGATTTGGGTTAACTGGGACAACCCTTATTTCCAAGTTTAATTACTCCAAAACAATTATTTGACGAAGTTCGGATTCTAAATGGTCTACGACCAACTAAGTAGGTAATGAATGTCAACACAACCTTGTACCTGACATTTGCCAAGCTAAGTCATCCTAACAAAAATGCAGCCGCGTCATGTAGACAAGACGTACTCATAATGTTTGTCATAGTACTAATTATGTTAGTACGCCATGTTTACGATGATTATCGTGTTTTTGTCACTTCTAGCCAGCTCAGAGGCCGTTGCGTAGTTTTTATGAAAGGTCAGCGAAGCTAATAAAGATGGTGCATAGATTTAATCTTTTTTTTACAACCTTTTGTCTGGTTTCCGGACTATTGTTTAGGATCGGCTTTGCTTAAAAGGATGTGGTTGTTGCATGAATGGCCAATTGCTTCTTCGTTCGATGGGGCAAGTTTGACCAGACGCAGCATCAGCGAAACCAATATGCAACTCCATAATTCTTCTGAAACTTAAACTCATCATCTATCTAGTCTTTTCCCTACTATTTTGGGGTCGGCTTCCAGTCAAACCGGATGCATCTGAATACCAGTATTAGTTTTACATGAAGCGACTACTTATCTGACCTCCATAACCCAGTTACTGGGTAATACGATACCCCTTGGTGAGACTTGAGACTTCTTCTGAAACTATAACTGACAGACAATATTCAGGCGTAATGATTCTGATCTGATCCTTGTCGCATTGATATTTGTGTTTCTTTAGCTGTCAAATCGACTGGTCTTTTCAAATCCCCTGGAAACCAGGTTTTGAAGCCTCATATGAATCAGTACACGTACATCGATATTTTATGGAGCCCCCTAATGGAGCACGGTCCATCCACGGCGTGGCCCTGATATGTGTCCACACATATCAGGGCTTGTCCACACATATCAGGGCTTTAGAAATTTATTCTCTGATCTTTTTTTGCCCCACCCATTTGCTTATCACACTTTATCAACTCCTTTCCTTTGTCAAAATTATACACACCGCTGCTTATCAAGCGTCAAGACTACGTAAGAACGAATTAGCATTGTGTTCAGATTTATTATCACTTAATCTCCACGCTTCATGGCTCACCTTGGATGTATGGATAAACATACATCTTTATTATGTACTGCCCGTACTGCATAGATTATGTGAGGATTAGGTCATCACTGTGGCTTGATGATGGCATGGCATAATGATGATTTATAGATGTAGTACGTGATAATGAAATTCTTTATAGTACTCACTGCGCTAAGTAATAACAGCCGCACGGGTCGATCGATCAGGTTAAGCTGCGCTTGCCGCGGCTGGTCCGTGGATGTGTGACCATCTTCACATACCAAGACCCCTCTGTGCTTCGGAAAGCACGTTAAGCCGTTGGTCCCGGCTGTCATTCGTGGATCTTTGACAGTCGTTACGGGTCGTCAGTAGACCGAAAGTCTGACAACCAGTCTTACCCAGTAAGTATTACCCAGTAACTGGGTTGTGGTCGTCAGATAGGCAGTCGCTCCATGTAAAATATTGGTATTCAGCTGCATCTGGTTAGACTCGAAGCCGACCCCAACATAGTTGGGAAAAGGCTAGGCAGAAGATGATAATGATCGACTCACTGCGCCACAACACTGTCCTGATTTGTGGGAGAGCCCTAAGTACAGCAGTGGACTGCGATAGGCTGAATTGACTGATTGGCTTCTCCGAAAAAGCAACCAAGATGACACATGTAATTTTAGCCTCTGCGCATCGAGTCCTTTCGCATGATCGTCCTGTCAGACATCCTCACAGTTTGTAAAGCTCTTGTGCTTAATCACTTGAACAAGTTTGGACGGCAGACCGGCGGGGTAATTGCGTAACACACTAGCAGTAGAAATGATTTTCATGTTGACAGTTCAACAACATTCATTGCGTTATTTACGTTGTTGAGCAGGCAAATCTTTCTAACATATGAAACAACGAATGGATCCTTTAAAAGAATTCAGATTGTGATTGATAATGTGTTACGCAACTAGGTTGTAGCAGTACCTGGACTGGCAGATCTTGGAAGTTGTTCAAGGCCAATCTATCGATTCATTCTATTATAGGGACAGAAAAACAAAAAGATAAGACTAATGAAAAGGCAGTCTGGTATACAATAGATCATTGTGCATTTCATATATTATACATACACTGACCGCTTGCCTACCCTGTCTTTCGCCGTTCCACAGGCAAAACAGTCTTTTTATCGCTCCGTGATTTTCCACGCGATGCTTTGTCGGTATTTTAATGAAACATTGTTCGGTTCCAAGAATTTGAAAAGCAACATAACTGACTTCTTGTACCTAACTATGAAGATTGACACGACACAAATTATCAGAAAAAAATATTGTACCGCTTGTAATTAACAACGCATTCCATTTAAAGAATCCAACTGTTTTGAGAGCAGGAAAATACATCTTTTTATCCTGTAGATTGTGAGTTTCTGATAAACCAAGAAACAGATGGATGTATTAAAGTCTACCGCTGAGCATGAGGTCCTGGGCTCGATTCACGGGTTACGCAAAGTGTTATCGGGTTTTTTCATTGGGCATTTCGCAGTAGCAGCCAGGATTTGTGCCCGGTTGAGGGCAATAGGCTGGCCCCCTGTTAAATGGGACTTTGCCCTAAAAATTATTCTACAGCGTGTAACGTTAAATGCGCAAAACCTCAGACACCCAAACTGATTTTTAATTCAATTGACCTATTTCAGAGAGAAAATAAGTCATTAAAAAAATTGTAAATGTTTTATGTGCTGTTTTTCGTTTTACTGGCCATTCTGATCGTTTCTTGCGTCTGCGACGACGCTGTATCGTAGGGAGGAGTCGTCACCACTTTTGCCACCGACATTGGCTTGCTTGACCTATTAATAAATAGACATGGCAACGTTTTTATTGAATATTTTTTAAAAATGTGACCTATGTTAAAAAGTGGTTTAATTAATTCTGCTCGTTATACTGATCAAACTATTTTCAGGTTTTGCGCATTTAACGATACACGTTGTTTATTTAACCTTCAAGCAGTCGCGCGGCGTCGAATCGACCGCGATGCGATCGATTCTCGATACATTTATGATGCCAAATTGCTTACAAATCCAAAGAAAATTAGAATATTATTTTGATTTTATAATTTTGTTTATGTCCTAACATAATGATAATGTGATAAATACAAAAAATATTAAATAATTAGTGTTTTAAATCCCTGAAATATCCTATAGGTCTTTTAGGTTACGCGCGACCGCTGGCGTTACAAATGTCCGCGCGCCCGCTTGAAGGTTAAGGGTGTACTATAGGTACACCTGTACCTAACCCATCGAGTTATACAGGCGTGATGCGTAATGTGTGTTGTCTGTGGTCCCTGGACCTGATGTCAAGCAACGGACAAAATTGTTAACATTTTATGTGCTTGAGTACGAGGCTTTTGACTACGTTGTATGTGTATATTTTGTCTTTTTTTATTTTTTATTTGTAACGTGCGTTTTGTTTGTGCAGAATAAACATTTTTACTTTCTTTCTTTATTTTCTTATGCTGGGTTAAGTTTGAACAATACCGTGACTTAGTTTTAAATTAACCAAACTCAAGAGTGGCGCAGAACATTTTTTGTTCACCGATATTCGTTTACGTAAGTACTATAAATACCGTTTCACACATGCTTAAGATATATTTTAATTTTAAATGGAGATGCTTACGTGATGAGGCAATATTTAAATATGATGTTTAGTTGACGTAATCAAGTAGGTACCATGGGATTACCCACTGTGTAGTATCAAAATGGAGGTCTCTGGGTCATTCATTTAAAAAAAAATCCGTTTGATTGTATTAAGTATATGCTTTTAAGATACTCGCTGTACTGACTGCTGAAGTTTTTAAGAATGATAATACTAGCATGCTATTTACCTATTTCTGGGCAAAGGCCTCTTCTCTTTCGGAGCAGTAGAAACGAGTTCCGATCCGGTTCCGGAGATGATCCGGGATCCGGAGTTCCGGTTATGCTAGTTGGCGAATTCTGTCCATTAACAGAATAGTACCCCAATTGCGTAACACATAATACACTTTCTTTCATTGCTTTACATGTTTGAAAAATTCTCCTGATCGACAACGTAAATAACGCAATGAATGTTGTCGAATTGTCAAAATGGAAGGCAGTGCAATTGTTCATAACTACGCAGTTTTCGTACAAAGCTTTCCGTAAATTCTCTCACAGAAAGTCTTACTAGTCCTAAGAAAATGCTAGGCTCTAAACCCATAGCACACTACCACTACTAGCTTTCATTTTGACAGTTCAACAACATTCATTGCGTTATTTACGTTGTTGATTAGACAATTTTTCGAACATATGAAGCCACGGATATCCTTCCAAATGATTCGGATTGATATTGTAAGTGTGTTATGCAATTAGGGTGCTGCAGTGCGATTCTGTAACCATCTGGAGTGAGCTGTGAGTGTCATCCCACTGATGCTAGGGATTGACGAAGCAAACATTTACAATCATAATCGAAATTTGACTAATATTTTCTTATGCTGATTCTATTGATCATTTTATATCATTTCAAAGCTAGTATTTTAGTTGCCAAAACATCGCTATACATATAAGGACTAGTCTAGGAAAAAAAGAAAAAAAAAAAAAAAACCAAATTGAGATTCTAAGTTTCTGTTTTGCTATTTTATTTTAAAACCCCATAAAATAGCAATGTTTTGGCAACTCAAATACTAGCTTTGAAATTATAAAAAAAAAATGTCAATAGAATTAGCATAAAATATATTATTAAAATCTCGATTATGATTGTTAATGTATGCTTGGTCAACTGTGAAGTTTGTATGAAGATCTTTCCTAAAAAATGGCTTTATCGACTCATCTCACGATGTCGTTCTCAAACTTTATATACCTACCATTCGTTCATATAGCTTTGTGTGATGTATTCCTCTTTTCCATCCCCTTTTTAAGATCCCATACATGACGAACTAAGTAAAATTGTATGGTAACAAGTATAGGAAGTGCTGCGAGGTCAAGGTCATTGGCATTATGTTCCAACGGTTGACGTTCTTACGTAATGTTATGCATAATGGGTTCGTCACGACTTTTTGTCTTCTAGGTTAAAAATTCATATGTGCTAGCTTCTGGTTTATTTTGTGGGTTTTGGTTGAATTATATGTGCCATGAATTTGGCAAGGGGCCCGTGGCTAAATAATAACAGCCGCACAGGTCGATCGATCAGGTTAAGCTACGCTTGCCGCGGTTGGTCTGTGGGTGGGTGACCATCTGTACATACTGAGACCCCTCCGTGCCTCGGAAAGCACGTTAAGCCGTTGGTCCCGGCTGTCATCCGTAGATCTTTGACAGTCGTTACGGGTAGTCAGAAGCCCGAAAGTCTGACACTCAGTCTTACCAAGGGCTATTGTACTCGTATTACCCAGTAACTGGGTTGTGGAGGTCAGATAGGCAGTCGCTCCATGTAAAATACTGGTATTCAGCTGCATCCGGTTAGACTGGAAGCCGACCCCAACATAGTTGAGAAAAAGGCTAGGCATGCTATGTGCCATGAATTCTGTTCCAGTTTCTAGTGCTACGAGTAAGTTTTATTGTACGGTTCATGTAGCCTGCCTAGCCTTTCCCCGACTATGTTCAGGTCAACTTCCAGTCTGACCCAATTGCAGCTGTAAGTATATTAATTTTACATGAAGTGACTGCCTATCTGACCTCAGTTACTGAGTAACACAGGTTACCTGGACTGGTTCTCAGACTTGTTGGGCTCTGACTACTGCACCAATGGCTTGACCTGCTGTCCGAGGCACGGAGAGGTCTTGATGTGTAATCGATGCTCAACCATCGGATTTGTGTCCGGTTCGTTAATATAATCTGCAGTGCTATTCTGTAAAAATCTCACCGTGAAAACTTAGGTAAAGTGAGCGGGAAGTGAGCTCTGTCATTCCCTAATGCACGCATGCATGATTAACACTATTAAGTGCTCACTTCACTTATGATTTCAAGGTGAGATTTTTACAGAATCGACCGGCTGGTAATTAAATTGCGATTAACAAAATAACTGACCGATTAAGATATCATACCAATGTTTAATGGAAAGCTACAACGCTAAGTGGCTCTTCCGTGGACGTACTACAAGATTATGGAATAGGTAGTGTGTTAGTTCTTGATTATGTGAGGATATTGTTGTTGTGGTAGATATACAGGGTCCCATTAAAATAGATGGACAAATTTTAACACAGCGCTCAGTACGTCTAACCAAAGAAATCCAAGCAAAAAAAAAAAAATTTTTTTTGTAAGTATCTAATGCGTTTCTCTTATATATTTTTTTACCGTTGTTCTTATTTTGGTGGTCTGAATGATTTCTAAAAGTTTGTACATCTATTATAATGGGACCTTATATATTACCCAAAGCAACCGCGTTATCTTAATTATTTATTTATATATACTTTAATAGCTGCGCCCCGCGGTTTCACCCGCATAAGTCTCGATCCCGTAGGAATATCGGGATAAAATGTATTCTATATGTTAATCCTGGTTATAAACTATCTGTGTACCAAATTTCATCAAAATTGGTCCAGCGGTTTGAGCGCGAAGAAGTAACAAACATACACACACACACACACACTCACAAACTTTATAATATTAGTGTGATTGTACACCAGAAAATACATAACAAAAAAAAAATAACACTAAAAACACAAAGGGCGGCTTTATCGCTTTCTGCAATCTCGTCCAGGTAACCTTAGAATGGACAGTGATTGCGTGGACATAAAAATGGGGTTGACGTGCAAAATAATAATAGATACAATACACTATGATATGATATAATATGTACAAATCTATGATCCTGATCCTGACAATATTGCGTTCCAATGTTATCATTTAAAGCTCCCCTCTCCGTTCGAGGAAACACTTGATTTAGATGGTTCAAGGTTCACTCTGTGCATTTTGTTATTACAACACAAACTGCAAACACGATGATGCATGAGGACTGCTGCTGCTGGATTACTTTCTCGCCAACAAAAATTTTCTGTGTACCTTTTTAAAAGCCTATGCCACCTGATGTACTAGGCTGCCATATTCCCGAGTATATGAGACTTAAGTAACAACCTGGTAGAAATAAACATTCTAAAGTACTTATTTCTTTGTTTCAGAGGGGCGGTGTGTGAGTGTCGCACCGCCATGTCCCACCACAGCGACGAGCAGGCGCTGCTCTCAGTCGCTTCCGATTCTTTCTGGGAGCCTGGTAACTATAAGCGGACCACACGACGAGTTGACGATGGACACAGGCTGTGCGGAGAACTACAGGCCCTCGTCCAGGAGAGAGCAGACATTGAAAAGACATACGCCAAAAGTTTGAGAGGATGGGCGAAGAAATGGAATGACCTCATTGAGAAAGGTGAGTCTCGTCTATCTTTTGTCTCCTGCTGTTTCTAGTAGCCTGGTATAGCTAAAATGTTAGTGAGATATCGGATATTAACACGAAATTCGTAGTATAGCGACGGGAATTTTCTAGTGACGTAAGACAAATTAAACAGGTTCTAAAGTTAAATAAATCATTAAGAGGCCACAAGATAACCCCAAAATAAATCGCGAATCGTAAACATTAATAAATCGCAGAGGTCGTTGATTCGTTTAACAATACAAATCCATTTTTAGATTTGTCTGGCCTCGAATAGATAGAAGTTTTCTTCTATTTCTATTCTGCTAGCATTTTAATGTCCTGCTGGCCGAGTGGTTATGACCTCGCCTCTCATTCACGAGATTGTGGGTTCAAATCCGGGCAAGTGCCATTGTGATTTTTACCCGACTATGGCAAAGCCAAAAGGAAGGGTTATTTCAATTCATATGTACTTTCGAGTTTGTCTTGGACATTACTGACATCGGTGGAGGAAAAACATCGTGATTAAAACCGGACTAATAGTTAATATAAATCTGAAATCGCCAACCCATTTTAAGCAAGCGTGGCGATCAATGCTTGCCTTCTTTGTATGAGAAAAGACTTTTGCCCTGAATTGGGACAAATTATAGGCTGGTATTATTAGCGTTATAAAACATAAAGGCTCGTGCAGACTGGCGCAACTTGTCGCGCGACCTGGCGGGGGCGATTCTGCGATATTATCGCGCCGCAACACCTTTCACACTAGAGCGACGCGAATCGCGGCCTCTACCGCGATATCGCCGTGTCGCCATACAAAAGGAACATTTTGTATGGTGTCGCTGCCGCTGCGCGAATATCGCCGCGTCGCCATACAAAATGTTCCCATTGGAGTCGCGGCGCAACCATGTTGCGGCGCGACAGGTTGCCCCTGTGTGAATTGTCGCGCGCGTTTCCACAGAAATAGTTCTACGGATATATATCGCAGAATCGCGTCGCACCTGTCTGTACGAGCTTTAAAAGTCTTGGTTTTCCCTCCTGAAGTCCGTACTTAATTTAATCAACTGCGAAAAGCGTAACGAACGAACCTGTATATCAGACTCGTCATCATTTTAAATAAAGGACACTGTCATATTATATTTTCATTTCCAACAATAGCGGCTATTGATGATAATAGCAGTGTAATTTCGATGACCGACCAAAAACACAATGGGTTCGGTCCTCCCGACCATTCATTCAAAGATTGATTGGGTAGCGGTCAGCTCTTATCGTTGAACGACAATGCTACTCATTCATGTCTATATTCACTATGTAGGGTTAATGTGGTGGTACTCTTTTTTGTGGTATTTTTGTTATGGTAGAGTGTTTCGGGTCAGTCATTTAATTTGGAGTGGCATTTACATACTTCTGTCCGGTAGCGGTTTTAAGCGATCCATGTTGTAACAGTATTAGCATAGGTGGCAGGAACATCGACACACAACCTGTTACCATGGCTTCAGTACATGATTCTGAACCGCCCTGTGTTGAAATTTGTATTTATTTATTGGTCTATCTACACTTTTAAATCTAATAATACGAGCTAAAATACACACCAAGTGTACAATATGATGCTGAAAAACCGATCAAGTGCGAGTCAGACTCGCGCACCGAGGGTTTCGTACAAAGTAGGTATTTAACTACAAATTTACGGTTTTCTGATGCTACATGACATTGTAGTCCAGTCACTTTAGGGTTTCACCTCGGAATTTGAGATAATAAGCTGGAAACTCGTATACAGCTTTATTTTGGCATTCTAAAAGTTGTCTCAAAAGTCTCATATTATCTCGTGTCTGCGTCGTAAGTTATTCGAGGTCAAAGGTCACGAAAATCGGTTTTTTGCAATTATCTCCGTTTCTATTGCTCCAATGATGTTAGCATCCATTATCAAAATTGTAGAGCATAAAATTTGCGACAAATTTTGTTCTAAACATTTTTTCATAGAGTCAACCGTTTTTGAGATAGAGAGCGGAGAGCACCCAGCGCTCAGGCATATATACTGTAATACAAGGTCAACCGTGAATCTCGGTGAATAATACCTTGTATATAGTTACTAAATCATTACAATATTATCAACAATAAATAATTAGTATTATTTATTAGTTAATACATTGTATTGAATGATGTTTTATATATATATATATATATATATATATGTATTTATAGATTATAAATATAAAAAATTATTAAGTATTTGCTCTTTCAATTTTAAAGATTTTAAAATTTTAATTTTAAAATGTTAAAATTTACAGATTTTAAAGTTTAAAATGTATAATCTTATTTTTCTATTGAGATTATAACTGGGAAGACGGACCTCTATAAGACGACCTTTTTCTATAATGTCTATACCTGCGAATGCGGACCCCTCCATAGTTCATGTGGCAGATGTTCAGTTGTTATGTGGAGCTGGAGACTGAATTCTTTTTCAACGGACTACTTTCTATTGACTGAATTCTTTAGTTGGTTATAAGATCTCAGCAACGACGGACGTACAATTTTGATAATTATGGCTGATTTGTGTTTTATTTATGGGAAGTCTCTAACTGAAGGTGATTCTGTGAATGTAGTGCGTGGCTTGAAAACTTTAAAAACTGCAAGTATCGAAAGAAATGATGGTCACATAGACTTCTTAAATACTTTAACCTCTGTGAATGTGCATGTCGAGTGTCGGAAAGTATACATCAGTAAAAATTCTATATCAGCATCAAAACGACGACTAGAGGAAGGTGAACCTTCACCATCATCCAGTGTACCTCGTAAAAAAAGGAGTGAGGTGTTTGATTTTAAAACACTGTGTTTATTTTGTGGCCAAACAGCTGACATAGCAGCAGAGTTAAGAAAAAAAGAAAAGTATCGACGAACAATCAGTAACGTAAGTACTCTGGAATTCAAAGACAATGTCATCAAAAGAGCAGAAGAACGAAAGGATTCCTTAGGAGAATTAGTGAAAGATCGTGTACTTCATGAAATCGACTTGGTTGCAGCTGAAGCAAAATACCATACCGTTTGCTATACTCATTTTTTGAATCGAACACCATCTACTGAGAATAAGCCTCGTAAAGAAAATCAAGTTACTCAAGCAATGAAAGAGATTTTTTGTTACATAGAAAATCATGAAGATTCGCAATTTACATTAAAAGAGCTCAAGGATGTTCTTACGGAGTATGTACCAGATGACAAGACTATCTTAGCAAGACTTCAACAAAAATACTTAACTGATATCGTAATTACTAAAAAAGCAGGATCGTTTACTATTATATCTTTTCGTGATACACACACCAATATTTTATCAAAAAATTGGTACGAAAATAGAAAAAGTACTCCGGAAGAAGAAAGATTGAGGATTGTCGAAGCTGCAGCAGCTATTATAAGAGAAGACATTCGGGCCTCGATAGTTGAAACCAAGTCGTATCCACCTCCAAATAAAATGTTAATGAAGAAATACCTAAAACTCTATTACATTTTCTACACGAAATTATATTAAAAAATAAAAAGGCAGAACGGAGCATTTAAAAACAAAATGCACGTCAATAAGTCATGCAATAATGTCTTCGATACGAGAACGATCATTTTCATCACAGCTACTATTAGGGCTTTCTGTATTTCTTCATAGAAGATATGGATCAAAAAGACTATTAGATGTTTTATCTAGCTTGGGATTTGCAGCTTCCTGTATTAACTAATAAATAATACTAATTATTTATTGTTGATAATATTGTAATGATTTAGTAACTATATACAAGGTATTATTCACCGAGATTCACGGTTGACCTTGTATTACAGTATACAGTGTGTCCGGACATGGACTAGCGATATTCTAAATACTTAAATATAAGCTATTTTAAAGTACAATTACACTATAGGCTTAGGTCCAATATACTTCCCCGCTATGTGGCAGCCATTTTGTTTTTTTTGTTGAAGTATGCTCTATGCGAGTACAAAAAAAATCATATATCTCAAAGTTTTAGTCATACTGAGATAAAAATAGGCTTATTCGAAAGGCAATAATATTGTCTACCGTCTGCACTACAAAGCAATATGTTCACAATTCCATAACTTTTGAAAAAAAATGTGAAAGTCGAAACAAAAACAAAAAATTATGCAATTCAACCAATAATTGTTAATTACTACAAAAACAACCCCGAGAGCTTTTTTATTTTTTATACTAGATCGACAGTTTTTGAGCTAAGCTACAATACAACATAAAATTCACAACTGTATGTCTAATACTTTAAGAGTTATTGTTGTATGAACATAGCGTATGCGCAAGCACAAAAGGCCTTTGTCGGAACCCTAAACAGGAAATCATTAAAAAAACATAACATTCATATTGAATTTTATTTAATGTTTTTTCCAATATTAAATGAAGATTAAAATATCTAAAGCAGTTGCTCAAAGTGGCCACCTCCAGCTTGTAGACACACTACGGCTCTCTGTGCCACCTGGGTTGATGAGCGCCTAATTAAATCCAAATCGGATCTAATTTCTTCGGCGGCTGCCATAATTTTTGCGACGAGTTCTTCCCTGGTATTTGGAACTGTAGCGTATACTTTTTGTTTCATATGACCCCACAAAAAATAATCCAAGGGTGTCAAATCGGGTGAGCGAGGCGGCCACGCTACTACACCACCACGACCGATCCACGGCTGTAGATTATTATTTAAATATTCTCTCACTGCTCGAGAAAAATGCGCGGGTGCACCATCGAGCTGGAACCACATACGCCGACGGTATGATAGAGGTAGGTCCATGAGGCTGTCCGCAAACTGTGTCTGTAAGAATTCTAAAAATCTAGCGCCGTTTAATGTAGGTGGCAATTCCAATGGCCCTATCAGCCTATCGTTGATTATGCCGGCCCACACATTTACTGAGAATTCATGTTGAAATGAGCTTGGGCGCACCGCCCTTGGATTTGCGGAGCACCAGAGATGGTCGTTTCTGTGGTTTGTAATCCCAGCTCTTGTAAATTTGGCTTCATCAGTCCACAGTATTCTTTGTAAAAAATTACGGTTCTGTCTCAAATTTCTATTTATCCACGAACAAAACACAGATCTCGCAGCAAAATCTGGTTCGATCACGTCTTGAACCCGTCGAAAATGATAAGGGTGTAACCCTTCTCTTTTCAAAATTCTCCATACATGCCACTTAGACATTCGAAGTTGCACTGAAATCCGTCTAACGCTTAGTCTAGGATCATTGGTTATTAGTCTAAGCACTTCTTCTTCATCTTCGGGCGATACCAAGCGATTGCGTTCATTAACAGCTCTTTGAATACCTCTTTCCGCTAATCTTGAATGCACGTCGATAAAAGTTTGGCGACTCGGTGTAGGCCTGTTAGGGTACCTTCGTCGATATTCTTGTACAGCCAAATTTGCACTTCCATTGCAAAAGCCATACACAAAGTGTATGTCAGCAATATGTTGCGATGAATATTGACGCTGTGCCATACTTTATCACACTTTTAAATACAAAACACTAACGCAGCACGTAAACAGCACGGACGGTAAGTGAAAGTAGCGATAGCGATCACAACGCAGGGCGAGGGACAACTAAACTAACCCAACTAATAATTTGTCCTTAAAACTGATTTTGTTTCAGGTAGTGGACTAATACGTTCTATCTCGCTTACTCACGGTAGTAACGAACAGTATTTCTCGCCTGCTCTCAGATGGAATACAGTGAATGCCATAAATGACACTCTGGCGGTTAACAAAGACGTTTTGTGCTTGCGCATACGCTATGTTCAAACAACAATAACTCTTAAAGTATTAAACATACAGTTGTGAATTTTATGTTGCATTGTAGCGTAGCTCAAAAACTGTCGATCTAGTATAAAAAATAAAAAAGTTCTCGGGGTTGTTTTTGTAGTAATTAACCATTATTGGTTGAATTGCATAATTTTTTGATTTTTTTTTCGACTTTCACATTTTTTTTCAAAAGTTATGGAATTGTGAACACATTGCTTTGTAATGCAGACGGTAGACAATATTATTGCCTTCCGAATAAGCCTATTTTTATCTCAGTATGACTAAAACTTTGAGATATATGATTTTTTTTGTACTCGCATAGAGCATATTTCAACAAAAAAAACAAAATGGCTGCCACATAGCGGGGAAGTGTATTGGACCCAAGCCTATAGTGTAATAGTACTTTAAAATAGCTTATATTTAAGTATTTAGAATATCGCTAGTCCATGTCCGGACACACTGTATATGCCTGAGCGCTGGGTGCTCTCCGCTCTCTATCTCAAAAACGGTTGACTCTATGAAAAAATGTTTAGAACAAAATTTGTCGCAAATTTTATGCTCTACAATTTTGATAATGGATGCTAACATCATTGGAGCAATAGAAACGGAGATAATTGCAAAAAACCGATTTTCGTGACCTTTGACCTCGAATAACTTACGACGCAGACACGAGATAATATGAGACTTTTGAGACAACTTTTAGAATGCCAAAATAAAGCTGTATACGAGTTTCCAGCTTATTATCTCAAAATCCGAGGTTGACCCCTTTTTTTGCCTGAAGTGACTGGACTATTGCTTCTTGCCAAATTTCACAATTCTAGATCAACGGGAAGTTATAAGTTTAAGTTTTGTAACATAAACGCCCGTATCTTTTGAATGCGTTGACTTAGAAGTTTAATTTTTTCGCTGCTTCAAGGGATTGCAGCCCTGAGTATTTGATACCTATTAATTTCAACTTGATAACTCCACGCGCTCCTGAAAAAAAGGGTGTTGACAGATGGACAGACAGACGGACATCGAAGTAATCTTATAAGGGTTCCGTTTTTCCTTTTGATGTACTGAACCCTAAAAATGCTGTTCATTTTGCCATGAACCAGCTGATTTAAATTCTACTCTAGGGTGACTACAATAATTTACCGAATTCATGTTTACAGTTTGAGCACTCTTTCCTACTTAAAAGTTAAAAGCTGTGTTAAAATGCAGATGAAACGCCATTAAGAAATCATTATACAGAGAAATCGTTTTTGTTTACCAATCGATTGCCCAGCATCATGTGCTCATATTTAATGAATTACACTTTAGTCTAATTTGAAAGCACCATGTTTGGTCTGGATCAGTAACTACTATACAACGTGTAACGTTAAATGCGCAAAACCTGAAAATAGTTTGATCAGAATAACGAGCAGAATTAATTGAACCACATTTTAATATAGGTCACATTTTTCAAACCATCTTCATTAAAAACGTTGCCGTGTCTATCTATTAATAGGTCAAGCAACCCAATGTAAGCGCGGTGCAGCGGCCCGGTGACGACTCCTCCCTCGGTAAAGCGTCGTCGCAGACGCAAGAAACGATCAGACTGGCCAGTAAAACTAAAACACCACATAAAATCTTTACAATTTTTTTAATGACTCATTTTCTCTGTGAAATAGCTCAATTGAATTAAAAATCAGTTGGGGTGTCTGAGGTTTTGCGCATTTAACGTTACACATTGTATAATAAAATAACAGCACTTAATTTTGTAAGTGACACTTCAATCTGGCATCCACACGTACGTTTTCTGATCCATTTACATCAGATACTTTTCGAAAAAAACCATATCACCGTACTCCAAAATCTTTTGCTTGATCAGCAGCATCTGCCTAGCCTTTTCCCAACTTCCGGTCGGCTTCCAGTCTAACCGATGCAGCTAAATACCAGTATTTTACATGGAGCGATGCCTATCTGACCCCCACAACCCAGTTACTGGGTAATACGATACCCCTTACCCCCTTTCGCTTGATCAGCAATCTAACAAAAAAATACTAGTTCTAACCAGCATACCATACACAAAATGGCACACACAATCAAGTATTGCAGTGACATCTGATCTAACAATGGCGTGAGAATCGGTTCTCTCTTCATAAGAAATACATCGGTTCTATAGTTCTGATGCTGTGCATCTTTAAATGCTGTCATGGTATGAATAGAATTTAATATCGCCTTTACAAATGAGCACTTCAATACTGGTATTGTGAGGGGTTCCGTAGAAATATTGGTTATAAATAAATCTGCAAAACTGACTGACATTTTATGGATTTTTTATGATGGGTTCTTAAAAAGAAGGGTTTATGAACCCCTTCTCTATTATGAATTGATAATTTCTCGTTTGCTTTTCCCTGTCCTGAGAGCTCATAATAGTTTTTCGACAATTGTTCACTCTTCATTGGAAACAAAGTTTATTGCTCGGGCAGTTTTCAAACATCTACACGACAAAAACTTAAAGAATTCCTTATTGTGATCATATCAATTCCCGTATCCATTTATTTGCCTTAGGGCCTTAAGTCCGTTTTTATATATCTTCTACATGCAGCATAAAGTAAATACCTTGCCTAACCCTTCCATATCTGAGTATGCAAATCGCTTTTTTTGGTCACCGTATCTCTCCTAAAAAAGTCTTCATCTTCTCATACGGAACCCTGCCATAACATCACAAAACCCGCTTTGTATTGAAACCGGAAAGTTATTCACATATTTCTTCATTGATTAATCAAAAGATCAGCGATGTCTTACGACATGAACGCATTATAATTTATAATATAATGTTCACATCAGAATCTATTGAGGTTTATGTCCAGCTGCTCGTATATTATGTGCTTTCATTAGTATTGCTTAACGTACTGGAATGGAATGAGAGGTTAATTTTAATACTGTTTATTATTTGATAGTAGCGCACTATGGAGCGAGCTATACTCGGAGTCTCTTTGAAGGATAAAATCAGGAAAGAAATTATCCGGAAAAGAACCGGAGTTACCGACATAGCTTGCAGAGTAAGCAAACTGAAGTGGCAGTGGGCTGGCCATGTCTGTCGAAGGACCGATGGCCGGCGGAGCTGACGAGTCCTAGAGTGGAGACCGCGTATCGGCAAGCGTAGTATGGGACGCCCCCAGCTAGATGGATGGACGACCTAAAGAAGGTGGCTGGGGTAGACTGGGTGCGGAAGGCGGAGGACAGGGTGTTGTGGCGCAGTCTGGGAGAGGCCTATGTCCTACAGTGGACAGTGCGATAGGCTGAGTTGATTGATTGATTGATTATTTGATAGTAACGAATTGTAATGTTGTTGTTTGGATTGGTTTTGATATGGATTGGGTTTTTCCATCTGGTATTTCACAGTAGCCTTGAGCCTGGATTTGTGCGCGGTTGATGGTTCGCCCCCTATTACATGGGACGTAAGCTTAGCTAGTGAAAGGGTGTATTTAGGTACACTCTCTGCCTTACCTTTATTGGTAATAATAACAGCCGCACAGGTCGATCGATTAGGTTAAGCTACGCTTGCCGCGGTTGGTCTGCATCCGGTTAGACTGGAAGCCGACCCCCAACATAGTTGGGAAAAGGCTAGGCAGATGAAGACTAGCATTAGGTATTATTACGTGAGACTTAAACCTAAATGGCTAAATGTTGGTGTAGGTGTACTATGGGTACACCTCTGTCTAACCCTTCGGAGATTACAGGCATGATAATATTATTATTTAATAGTAATAAAGTTTTAATCCTTTGGTGGTCAATTTCTTTTACGATCTTCCAAAGCCTGTGGCTATGAGGGAGCTGTTGCCAGAATTGGGGTTTTAAAATCAATTCTTATGAAAATATTTAATATTCTTACGTATATGCAGAACAAATAAACATATTATATGCTTGCGCCAAACGTTTGGTAATTAATAGAAAGTAGGTTAATAGGCAATAAAAAACCAGAAAATCTGCTAATATTTCTTGAAGAAACTTCAACAAACACAAGTTTGAGGGAATTTTTAGATTTTATTTCTCCATCTACGTATAAACCTGAAACGCAATATGGGATTTGAGGGGGAGGGCGTTCAAACTAGTCTTATTTTTTTTTACGTGGGAGTGGGAGAGGTCTATATTGTTCTTACGTAAGATCTCAAAAGTAAGCAAAAAGTCGTTTTTGAATCTTTTTTTTTTTTGGAATTATTGTAGATACTGATATCTAACATAATAGCAAAGAAAAAAAATCCTCAAATCGTCTTACGTAATAAATGAACAGCCACATAATGATCTAAAAGCTTTAAACCTTTTAAAAATCCTTAGGTTTTAACCCTTTACCGCATAGGAAACCATATATGGTTTGACATGTTTACAGTTTATTTACTCAAAAAAAATAAAAAAACTAGCGTATAAATCCTAATGGGGTTAGTTTGTCATATCATTAGCAATAATAAAACACAACTATTTTGTCTATCATCACATACCACTTGGAAAAAAAAAAAACTATAATTGATTCTGCAGCTTTAATAAAGACATTAACTTAAAAAAAAAAATGTCACTTATTTAATATATCATGCAGTAAAGGGTTAAGGCGCCATCACTGGCAGCGTCGCGACAAATTGAAAATTAAATATTCAGCCGCGTCGCGACCAAGAAAGTAGTTTCTGATAAGTCCTTAAGGAGATGTTCGAATTTCTGGAGAGGAAACAACCTTAAAAGTACTTTTCCTAATGATTTTTTTACTATAACCTAACCTTACATTCAGGGGCTCATTGTGTGGAAACTTGCGGGAAAGGAGTTCCTGGAAGGACTTGGGGAGGCATTTGCCCAGCTGAGGGGCTAAACAAAAAAAAAAAAAACCTTACATTCAATTCTTAAGTAAAACGGTTATGGTCTCAGTTTTAATAGTAAGTAATATTTTTTTTTGCAGCCGGTTGCTTTCCACCAAAAATTTAAACTTTTAACTTTCAAATTTAAATTTAAACTTTCAAAAATCTAGATTAGGTATCGGATGTATTCTAGGTTTAAAATAAATTTATTCTCAAAAAAGACACAAAGTCATTGCTTGAGAATAATGCTTATATTAAATTATATGTATAAAATTTGTCACAGACGTCACGGCCACGTCACGGTTGATACACTCATCCAATGCATTCAGCTTTTAGGACGGGTGTTATTTGTGATTAAATATGCAGCTAATTGAGCTTTTAATGCATTGAAGGAGTGCAACTTTTTTATACTCGTACATCGTATTTTGTTATATAATTGTGCTCCTTCAAAGTTAACATTTTGATGCCAAACTTAGTTCTCATCTTCGGTAAAATTCTATTATTTCCACATAATGTGTTACACACAATCTCTTTCGAAAGAGGACTGAAGATTTTAGAAGCCTGGCATACCTACTGTTATCAACTTTGAACGTTAATACCTTGGAAATGTGACACTTTACGGGGTTTGGTCGTCAGCTATCGATTTATATGTATAGGCTTCATGCGTTGCCGCCAATACAAAAAAAAAAAAAATATATGGTGAACAGGTACGTGTGCGACGGACCTTCAAAGCCCTTTTCGAATTTACTTAGAAGCTTTCCTAATAAATTTTCAAGAATAAATAGGTCCGATCATTTCGTTTAAACTTCAGGCGATCTATTCAGTTAAACCGCACTGTGAAAACTAAGGGGAAGTGAGCTTGAAGACTGTCAATATTGTCAATCCCTAGCATCAGCTAGAATGACAATATGACAACTTACTTCACCACTATATAAATCGATGACTTCACTTAAGTATTCACGGTGAGATTTTTACAGAACAGGCCGGCTGATTTCTCTTAACTCTTCCTTTTAGAATGAGGAATTACTTCAAGAGGATGCAAGCTGCATACTTAGAAATTGCAACATTCGAACAAGTCTCCGTAAATTAGCATAAAACACGACGGCATACCTTGTATGTAACAAACTCACTTTCAATACCTATATGTTTACTGTTACTGGTGAAGACGCCAGCACATCATGCTACCCGAAACTGTAAAATTTTCCCAATCAACTTTGCACCTAATGCTTTGGCGATAAAGTTGGAAATCTATTAAAGAAATTTGACAGATTGTAGTAGCTTGATGTGCTGGCGTCTGTACACTGTAGTGTTGTGTGCAATGATTTGTGAGTAAATACATTTTTTTCAATTTTTGTTCAGTAACAATTCACATTGTGTTCGAATATAATCCAGCATAAAAGATTAACATTGCCATCTTGATTATAACATCGTTTAATGCTGGTTCCTCTAAACAAAAACGAATCGTTTTGCTAACAGCACTAGCGTTTCTTATGGCCAAACTGGGCAAATAAATAGATTCGTTAGCAAATTTTACCCGTGTTAGCTGCTTCCATATGGGAGGGTCTACCATACAAAGCTATGAGGTCTTTGTTTCATTATTGGTAAAGATACAAAAGCCTTAATTTTAACCAATAATGGTCCGTTAATTATAGGAATCGGCGACTAGAAAATACTGTGTACTACACGGAGAGAAAATTCTTAGAAAAATTACTGTGCTCGTCACTGTAAAGTGAGTGCAAGTGACACCTGCAGAAAATGTTCTTAGTGAGAATGGGAAAAATTCACTATTTGTCCAATAAATTTTACTGTACAGCATAAGAATTTTTACTGTGCTAGCATGGTCATTTTTCCATTACCACTCAAATGCACTCAGATTATGGGACAGCACAGTAATTTTTCTAAGATTTTTCTCTCCGTGTTTTAAAAAAAGTTTCAGAAATTCGAATAAGGCGATTTTAGCAACAATTCGACCATTTTTGGACCGACATCTTAAAAAATTGTTATGCGTTCGGCCCCTGTGTACCTACCTATGTATGTTTAATAGTCACTATTCACTTAGTACTTTCGTCATGAGCATTTGCTGGAGAACATAACCTACGGCAACCAACATAAGTTTGCAATAGGGAACTGCAAAACGCTGAGAAGCACGTACAATAGTCGAGTACTATAGAAGTAATACTTGGGTGTTTGGAAATTGTCGTTTGTTCTGGATGCTGTGACGTCACGTGCACTAGAAAGCATTGAGGTAGCGCGTTTTACTGACTGGTTTAAATGTAGTTTTGACGTTCGAAAAGTACTGTCTCAGACTATTTTGTTTTAATTTTTTGTAAAAAATAACGAAATTACAGTTCGGCCGATGAGAGCGTTCTTTACACATGTCTGTTTCTTACAAACGAATACGTGTTTTGCGAATTTGGTCTGTATTAGCTACTAGAATTGTCGCACTGACAGGTATCAGTAAGGGCTCTTTCCCACGGCAAAATCTCGGTTTTTGCAGGTACGGTTTTTTGCAGGATCGCGTTTAGTAGTGTACGTGTTTAAATATACATATTCACACAAACATCCCGTTTGCAGTATACGGCAAACTGGATATACTGGAGCCCTAACGCGTTCTGTCGACGGCCGGACGAAACTTCACAATCTAGAGAATATCTAAAAATTACTTATTTTATATGTAAGTATATTTGTATGTCGTTAAACTTCGAAATACATTCTTAATTATGACATACTTACCTAAATTATGTACATAATTCTAAATTAACCTGTTTTATAAGCTTCGATACTGTCGACACGAAAAGAAGAAGTATTACAGATCTCTATCTGATATGCTTTCATAATACGTTCAATATTATAAAAAGTCGTGTCCTTGACTCCATATTATGCATCTTTTATAATCTAATAACATTCGATTCGGCTATCACTTTAAATTTTATTACAAAAATGCATGAAGCCTTGTTCTCAATTCGCGAACGATATTATTTTTAAAACCACTATCTACACTTGCACA
This sequence comes from Eremobia ochroleuca, assembly GCA_949629135.1. Classification (NCBI taxonomy): domain Eukaryota; kingdom Metazoa; phylum Arthropoda; class Insecta; order Lepidoptera; family Noctuidae; genus Eremobia; species Eremobia ochroleuca. The sequence goes on along the minus strand of OX451385.1, from coordinate 7,244,913 downwards.
ATTTTATAATGTTTGCAGGTGAAAAAGTCGATAAACGAAACTATTATTGTTATGACTCAATGGTTTTTTTTTACTGCCTCCTTGGTCTAGTGATACTGCGTTCGATTCCTGGGTCGGGCGAAGTGCTATTAGGGTTTTCCATCTGGAATTTTACAGTAGCAGCAAGAAGTCTGGATTTTTACCCGGCTGATACTAATAGGCTTGCCCCCCACTACGTGGGTGGGGCTTAAAAGTAAAGGCGAATTATGGTTGTATAATAGGTACACTTCTGCCTAAGCCTTCGGGTAGTATAGGCATGATGATATAATGAATGAGTTCATTCAATTACTAATTAAATTATTTATCATCATTTTTTCGATTGATCTTTGCTCTAAGATTTCAGGCTTGTGATTATACATTAATACTGCTATTAGAAATATGTATTAATCATCAATATAGGGGCCTAAGCACTATTCCTATCTAAATTCTGACACTATCTAAGCATTGTTTATAGCCATTCATTATTATTACTAATACAACCGTGAACAGTATCGTTTACACGGACGTAAAAATATCACGGCGGGATTTTATCGCGCAATGGATTTTCAACTCTCGGTGTTGAGCCGAGGTTTGAGAATCCAACAGAGCGTATCGCAGCGTGTCAAAAAAACAATTGGATTTTCAACCCTTTGCGCCAAGCAGTGTTTTGAACATATACAAGGTGTAACAAATAACGCACAACCTCTTAAGGGGTCATTTTACTCATCATTATGAACAACTTTTACTATGAGACCAAACCTGAAATCGCGAAAAAAATCAGCTGTTCCCTACATTTTGACGAGTTATGCGAACATAAATGTAGGGAACAGCTGATTTTTTTTTCGCGATTTCAGGTTTGGTCCCATAGTAAAAGTTGTTCATAATAATGAGTACAATGACAGGGGTCATTGTACTCATTATTATGAACAACTTTAAGAGGTTGTGCGTTATTTAAGTTACACCTTGCATTGCGCGAAAAAAAATTGCCGCGTGAAAACGTACCTATCATTAACTTTTACATTCAAAGATCACAAACGCAAAAAGAATAACTTCGTTCTGCGAAAACGAATTTCCTCGCTGTTGAGCAACAAAATGTGTCGTGAATAAAAATATTCTTAATGAAAAGAAAAGTTAATCGAGTATATCAAGGATCGAAATTCAGAACAACTTGTATTCGAATCACGAACTCGAATTGGTCCGATGTACGCGCCGAAAGCGTGTTTTACATATCTCATTGGCCGATTTAAAAATCGAAAGTGTCGTGATTGGTCGTTTTGAATTTAGAATGGTATGCGAATCGGTCATCGGGTTGGAGCACCCTTACGTCACATCGTGTAAGTCTTGTTGTTATGAAATGCACTTGCGAAAATGGCGCGGCCTGATGAGGCTGGTTTGTTATGCGTTGCTGATTGTGTCGCTTTTATTGCTGCTCGTATCTCACTCAAGTATTACAACCTGTTATTAAGGAAAATAACGGTGATAACAATATTTTCGTTATGTAAATTGCACTTTTCACCAGAGGGACAATTCTCGTAATTTTAAGAACGTTCACAGTCTAATCTCAACTCTGTCTTAATCTGTCAAAAATACATCTAAAATCCCTACATTTTTGACATTTTTTTGTCGCCGAGATCAGACTGCGACTGCATTTTGAATGTTTTTAATTACAGGAATTGGCCGTCTGGTGTATGAACGTAGGTAAACGAGGCAAAAGGAGTATGTAAGGATCGTAGCAGTTGGCGTTCTGTAGTTTCTGCCTTCCCCCGTGGGAAGAAGGCGTGAGTTTATGTATACAACGTGTAACGTTAAATGCGCAAAACCTGAAAATAGTTTGATCAGAATAACGAGCAGAATCAATTGAACCACTTTTTAATATAGGTCACGATTTCAAAAAATCTTCATTAAAAACGTTGCCGTGTCTATTTATTAATAGGTCAAGCAAGCCAATGTCAGCGCGGCACAGCGGCCCGGTGACGACTCCACCCTCGATGAAGCGTCGTCGCAGACGCAAGAAACGATCAGAATGGCCAGTAAAACTAAAACATCACATAAAATCTTTACAATTTTTTAAATGACTTATTTTCTCTCTGAAATAGGTCAATTGAATTAAAAATCAGATGGGGTGTCTGAGGTTTTGCGCATTTAACGTTACATGTTGTATATGTATGTAAATTGCACTCGCAATTAAATGGACGATAAAACCAGATTAGTATATTCGAATGTTGAAATGGAATAATTTTCCTCCAAAAAAAAATCTCTCATTAGCTTCCTCGTCCCAGAAAATACATATTTGAATTTTCAAATGATGTTAAAATAAATTATTTTCCTTGCAAAAAACACCTTCCGTTACAGTTTCCTCGTCCCTGTCATCCACAATTTCTTTACTCTCCTCAAAGATCGTGAAATCTTCATATTTCACGTCACCAGCATCTATTATAAACCCGCGTTTACACTATAACTAACTCCCGTCTAATTTCCTTATTAGTACCCATAACATGATCGCCGTCTATAATAGTCTGCACAGCACTTTATCGACCGCAATGAGCAACCGGTTTCTCCGTAAGTTACAGCTGCCCGTTTAAAGCAAGTGCAATGAAAGTTATTATGAGATCGACAGAATTGGTGCCGAGAATAGTTCGCAGAAAAATATTGCCATGGGATAATTACGTAACACTCTATCAGCACCAATGGGTTTCATTTTGACAGTTCAACAACATTCATTGCGTTCTTTAGTATTTACGTTGTTGAGCAGACACATTTTTCGAATATATGAAGCAATGGATTAGCAATATCCTTCAAAATGATTAAAATTAAGATTGATAGTGTATCTGACAACCAGTCTTACCTAAAAAATATGGCCATGGGATAATTACGTAACACTATCAGCACCAATGGGTTTCATTTTGACAGTTCAACAACTTTCATTGCGTTATTTACGTTGTTGAGCAGACACATTTTTCGAACATATGGAGCAATGGATTAGAAATATGCTTCAAAATGATTAAAATTAAGATTGATAGTGTATCTGACAACCAGTCTTACCTAGAGGTATCGTATTACCCAGTGCCTGGGTTGTGGAGGTCAGATAGGCAGTCGCTCCATGTGAAATACTGGTATTCAGTTGCATCCGGTTGGACTGGAAGCCGACCCCAACATAGTTGGGAAAAGGCTAGGCAGATGATGATGATGATGTGAGTCTAACAATGCAGGACCATGGGGGTTAATGACAATAGGCTCGCATCCTATTACATGCAAGTTAAACAAACTAGTGAAATATGGGTGTGCTAAAGGTACAAGTCTGCCCAACGAAGAATTCAGGCGAGATATATGTTAGATGAACACACACGGCGGCGACACGGTTGGCGCAGTGGTTAAGCTATTGACTGCTGCGCTGCGTGTCGCGGGTGCGATTCCCGCACGGAACAAATATTTGTACGACCTACAAGTAGTTGTTCCGGGTCTGGCTGTATGTGTATGCGAGTTTAAATGTTTGTAAACGCACCCACAGGAGACAGTACAGGAGAAATTCCTAGTGCGGGGCAACGTTTTTTTTTTTTTTTAAAGAAACAAGAAATAAAGAAGAAGATGTGATACTCGTATTCCCTGATTTAGGACTATAACGTCATCGTAATTGAAAAACCTATTTACATTGAACTCAGAACGAAGCGTGAAAAAGACTGTTCTAGCAACCGAAAAAAGAAGGGTCATCAAAATCATCCCCAGCCCGGCTTCACCCACTGCTTCATTGCCTCTCTTGTTTCAAAATGAAAACCAAAATTAATTTATTCAAACTAGGCTGAGAATCAGCACTTTTCGAACGTCAAAATTACAAAAGAACGTCCCCCAAAGCACCCACCCTTCACCACTTCCTAGTGCTTTCGCTGTGGAGAAGAAGTGGCGCAACAAACTGCCCAGCAACACATTTCATGTGCCAATCCCCACGCCCCTTTCTTTTTTTTTTCTCTCTTTTCTCGGGGTAGAAAATCCTCATGGATGTCGGGCGGCGGGGTCTGTCAGACTATTACCCACTAAAAACCACCCCGGTGTTCCGTCTCACACCGATGCCGGGGGTCGCGGGAACGCACGATACTTCCGCAAAATCCCCACGCTCCTGTGTCAGTCTCATCCAGGTTATACCCGCGAAAGTTGTTAATACCCGCTAAAAGAAGGGTACACGAGACTATTGAAGACCAAGATTTTACGTAAAGATCAATGATCTCTCTGCAGTTTACGGAAACTTGCGCAATTCTTTAAAAAAAAAGGCAAACAAGGCGTCAATCAATTTGTTAATGGATGTCAAACAAGTATTGGCCAATGTTTTAGTGGCCAGTAACCTCGGAAGCTGGTTATGTCAGATTGCAAAGTGTTGACCGTAATAATTATACAATACTTTTCCGCTTTTATCTCTCCCGATATTTGGTCTAGTAGTCGCAAGCGCTTCTGCTGAGCATGACGTCCTGAGTTCGATTCCCAGGTCGGAAAAGCGTTAATAACGCTTTTTTTATTAGGATTTTTCAATCTGGAGTTTCTCATTAGCAGCCCGAAGTCTGGATTTGTGCTCGGATGATGGCAATTAGCTCGCCTCCTTAGTTATTTATTTTATTTTATTAAAATTATAAATTAAAAAAAAATATCCAAAACCAAATTTCGGCCCTGGTGACCAATCTCAGTGGATACTAACCTTCGGCGAAGGAGATATAGTGCACAACTGTGTGCTCAATGTCATTGTCCGATTCTTATTACATGGGACTTAAAAACGTAACGGTGAAATGTAGTGTGGGTGTACTATAAATGCACCTGTGCTTAGTCCTTCAGGGTTTTCCGGTGTGATGTTCTGTTACATCATTTAAAGATAATAATCAGAAAACCTTTGTTTCTTTGATGATTTGACTCGAAGGACCAAGAACGTGGAGTTCTATGCGTAGAATAATGTTATAGTAATTGATCGCGTATAAAATATTATGAAAACATTGATGCTGGTTTGAATAGGACGTTGCAATAACATTTAGACAGTACCTTTGCAAATATGTATTTCTCCTTACTGACCACCACTCACTAGCGTTCACATTTTAAGCCAGGTAGATTGTTGTTTATAACTGACCGAGTTTAGGGCAAAGACTCGGCCAGAGAGAGAGTGAAAATTTATCTGTTTGCTTGGTAACTGCGTGTTGACAATTTAAGACTTGCCTCACTTGCACTGCACGAAAAGGAACACATAAAGCGCTAAGCATATGTACTTAGTTAAAACATCATTCTGTCCCTGTCAACTTCAAACAGTTGGCTGAAATAGAACGATGTTTGTAACCTCTCAAACGTCGAACGTTACACCATGTGTACAGATAACAATAAAAATTCTATTGTGTCTGCTAATTGGCGCGCGACGGCTAGTTTAGTACCTATTAAACGTACTTATTGATTTGTGGTAAAAGTGGACCTTAAAGTCAGAGGGGCAGTTCTTGTAATTAAGAACGTTCATAGTCTGATCTCAGTCTCAACCTGTCAAAAATTCCTCAAATTTCCCTACATATTTGACAAGTTTTTGACATGATTGTCGCTGAGATGAGATTGCCACTAGATTTTGAACGTTTTTAATTACGGAAAATGGCCTTCAGTTCAAAACTGTATGATGTTTCTTTTGTGATCTAGCATCTGTTTTTCAAGAAGCGATTGATTTAGAATCATCACTGATACTCAATAAACGAATATCACTAACCTCTATTTCCTTCCCCAGGCCCAGAATACGGCACAATGGAAGCTGCGTGGAAAGGCGGCATGGTGGAGGCGGAGCGTCTCTCAGACCTACACCTGAGCGTCCGCGACCGACTCGTTAATGATGTCATGGCTCAAATCAAGAACTGGCAGAAAGACACCTATCATAAGGTTAGTACTAGTACTTACTTGGAGGTGAAATTAAACCGAAAATTGCGTTGTGAGATGATTTTGACTTTGAAATTCCTTTTAGATGTATGAAGAACATCATGTAAGTCCTCCTCCATAGACCGGAGGATCGTCCGAACTAGACAGTTAGTTGTATCTGGTGTGCCCGATGGTTGTTGTTGGGTTTCTGTACTGCTTATATGTTAAACACAAGGATAACTGATTTCGCGATGTAGGATACATCAGTGTAGTTCGTATGTGGGCGATATAGATGTCGCCACATCTTGCAAGGCATAATGCAAGATATATTTAACTTAAAATCAATTTGAATTGTTTTACGATAGTTTCGCGGTGCAGTGTTACTAACTTTCTGATTAAACTAACTGTCCGGCGATTTATCGAAAATAGAATATTCTAGGCAAACTTAGTCTTGCGACTATTTTAATGATTCAAGCAATGTCCACTGTCCAGGCCGAAGAAAAAATTATGTGAACATTTTCCGTTTGGAAAAGTTCCCTGTGTCAGGTGTAACAGCATGTTTAATGGCCCGAAAACCCATTAGTACAAAGTTCCACATTTTCACATATCGTTAGCTACGTTACTGATGCATTTAGGAGTCTTAGGACTGTGTCCGGTCTCGGAGTTCCGTTTTCTTTCTTATATGTATTCAGATAATCTTTTAAAATGTCAAGCCAAAAGCCCAATGGAACTTGAAGTTAATACTTTACCTCATCGAACGTAAATGTTTCTTTAAAATGCCCTTGAATTTCGTGCTCGTCACCATATCAGTCACCTTCATATACTCAAAATTCCTAACCTCTTTCTGCAAATATATCAGCTGATCACACAAGTACAGACGCCAGAACATCAAGCTACCCGAAACTGTCAAATTTTTCCAATCAACTTTGAACCTTATGCTCTAGCGATAAAGTTGAAAATCTACTCTGTACATTATCATACTGCACACAATATAATCAATGTACAGCGGGGTAATTGCGTAACACACTATCAGTAGCAATCATATCAATAATATTTTGACAGATCAACAACATTCATTGCGTTATTTAAGCAATTAGCAATATCCTTCAAAATGATTCAGGTTGACATTGATAGTGTACGCAATTAGGGTGCAGGTTAAGGGCCCTTTCCCACGGCAAGATCCCGTTTTTTGCAGGTACGGTTTTTGTTGTGTGAATATACATATTCACACAAGCATCCTGTTTTCCGGATACTGCAAACAGGATGCTTGTGTGAATATGTATATTTAAACGCGTACACTACTAAACGGGATCCTGCAAAAAACGGGATCTTGCCATGGGAAAGGGCCCTAAGACGTTAATAGAGTCCAGAGGGCCTAGAAAAAGTGACATTCTGATGATGATGGAGTAGTTAAAACTGCATGGGACTGATATAAGCTACCAAAAAGCTTATGTCAGTCCTGTTGTTGAAAGTCGTAGAAATATGAAACACTTCGAAAGCGATTTTCACTTGTCTAGACCCACTGGAAAACCCAAACTGCATATATGTCGTCATCATTCCACTGTAACAAGACTGTTCCAAAGTTGACGTGATTGATTTTATAGCAGCTACCCACTTCTGTTTAATATGGCCCGATAATGTTCCTTTGTGTGTCAAATATGGATCAAGCTTGGCGACAAATTTCATACCAATATAGGCTCCAGGGCTATATATAGGTTATGAGTTACGATTGCTGATGAAATTCTGGCAAGGTACCAATTAGATAAAGGTATTATATAAGTCCCAGTGGACCGTACTGGGTCACACTGGGTATTATATTTTTGTATAATTTTGGTACTGAAATATTTAGTATAGCTACTGGGTCACTTCCCGGTTATTTTGTAATAGAATTTTGCACAGCAAGTAACCACCATCTGGCTAGCCTTTTCCCAACTATGTTGGGGTCGGCTTCCAGTGTAACCAGAAGCAGCTGAATACCAGTATTTTACATGGAACGACTGCCTATCTGACCTCCACAACCCAGTTACTGGGTAATACGATACCCCTTGGTAAGACTGGTTGTCAGACTTTCGGTCTTCTGACGATACGTAACGACTGTCAAAGATCCACGAATGACAGCCGGGACCAACAGCTTAACGTGCTTTCCGAGGCACGGAGGGGTCTCGGTGTGTAAAGACGGTCACCCATCCACGAACCACCCTTGGCAAGCGTATCTTAACCTGATCGATCGACCCGTGCGGCTGTTATTATTTAGCCACAAACCCCTCAATTTACGTTTGCCCAAAACAAAGCTAAAACATATTTTTGAAAATGTCAAAGAAAATTCCAGTGATTATCATAATATCCTGCTGGATATAGTCTTTCCCAATATAGGTGCTTCGTCATCATTATTCTCCTGATCTTATCCCAATTCATTTGGGGTCGGCGGTTTTTAGGGTTCCCTACCCAAAGGGTAAAACATACGCGCGCGAGACGCCGACGCGAGCGCACGTAGTTTGTTTACACCGTATCGCTTAAATCAAGTTTTTTACGGAGTACCCACATAAATTGAGAATGGAAGAAAAAAGTGACGGAAATAATGCGGAAGACAGCGATTCGGTGATTACTTCGATTTCCTTTGCGGGTGAGGCGAGTAATAGTAGTAAACAGAAGGATTGCGAGATGGATAGTGGAAGAATTGCGGAGAAAAGGGCCAGGGAAAAGGGCGATGAAAGCTGCAGCGAAGAGGGTTTTATAACGGTGATCAGAAGGCGACCTAAGCGCCTTTTAAGGAGTGAGTCTGGAATTGAAGGCGATTCGGGGAAGAAGATAAGAGAAGAAAAGATGGATGACACATATAAGATTAGCTTAACGTCCTTGGAAGTCTTACCCAAACAAATGGCATTAGCAAAATTATTGAAAAAGGAGAATATTCAAAACATATTGAGAATCAACTATAAGAGTCCGTACAAGGTTTTCATACATTTTGCTAAGAAAGAGGATGGAGAAAAATTAATCAAATGTCAGAAGTTCGTTGAGTTAGGAGTAAGGATTCAATTTGTTAATCAACTCGACTTATCTTACGGAATAATTAAAGGTGTAGACTTGGAACTGAGTGAGTCAGAGATATTAGAGTCATTAGAGAGTACATGCAAAATATTATCAGTTAGAAGACTAAGGCGTATCAGTCAGGACAGGGAGTGGGTGGACAGTGAGACTGTGCGTGTGTGTTTTGAGAGCCCTACAACTCCAGAATTTATTCTTGCCTATGGATGCCGTTTTAGAGTACAACGATATGTATTTCCTGTCTCTCAATGCTCCAACTGTTGGAAATTCGGCCATATAAAGAAATTCTGCCCAACAAAGAAGATGCTGTGTCCTAAATGCAGCAAAGAGCATGAAAATTGTGAAACAGACAGAATTGTATGTCCTAATTGCAAAGGACCTCACATTGCACTTGACAAAACGTGCCCGGCCTTCCTAAAAGAAAAAGAGATTCGAACTCTAATGAGCGTAGAGAACATATCATATAGGAAAGCCTTAGAAATATATCTAAAGAACAACAATAAAGGCAGTATGGTTGTAGCAATTGAGGATTCTGATGAAAGAACGGAGGAGAGTCAAATTACTTTGAAGAAAACTTACAGTAGTGCCGTGCAATCGACAGTTACTACACAAGAAGTCTTAACTAATGAAAGTACATGCAATGAAACAGAAATCTTATGCAACAGACAAATACAAAAACAAAAAGTGGACAGGTCTAAGAAACAAAATAAATATAAAGATGGGCGAGAAAATCAAACTACATCTATGGAAACAGAGTGGGAAACTTTTTCTATGGATGATGAGATAATTGGAAGTAATCAGGAAAATAGACATTCGGAAAAAGAAGAAGCTGAAAAGAAGAAAAAAAGAAAATCCAGATTTGCAGAAATAATTTTAAAAATTAAAGAAATAATTTGTTCAGAAAAAGGATTTGAAGAAATAACAATGTCGGTGTTGAAATTAATATACGAGGAATGCAAGGTATTTGTTAAGGAATTTTTAATTGGAGGAAATATATGTCAATGGCTATTAAAATCTTTAAATGGATAATTATCGCAAAGACTCTTTAATTAATATATTACAATGGAATAGTCAAAGTTTAAAGCCAAAATCACTTAATTTAGACGCGTTGCTTGGGCAAGAAAAAATACATATTGTTATTGTAAGTGAAACATGGCTTAATCCAGACGTTCGTTTGAATATGAGAGGTTATAATATATATAGAAAAGACAGAGACGATTCTTACGGCGGTGTCGCGATAATTATCCATAAATCTATACAGGCGCAAGTATGCCCAATTAGCTTAAGTAATGTAGGTATAGAGGTTATATGTATGAAAATACTTAATTGTAAGAGTTTGGAACATGTTGTATCTATTTACTGTCCATCTTCAGTGCGTACAACATCATCAGATTGGGACAATATTTTCTCGTTAGTGCCTAAAAAATCATTAGTTGCGGGTGACTTTAACGGTCACCATACGAACTGGTCTTATAAAACGGATCAGCGTGGAACTCAAATATTAGACTCGTCATTGGAACACGGCTTTGTAACATTAAATAATGGAGAGGCAACCCGGGTCAAGTTAGTCAATGGAAATATACAAAGATCTTCACCGGACATCACATTAGCATCATCTGATATCGCTATTAAATTTCATTGGGCTGTAATGAACGAAAATTTAGGTAGTGATCACCTCGTAATGAAGATTTCGATGAATTTTCAAGAACACATCGAGTATAATAAAAGACGAAACTTCAAAAAAGCAAAGTGGGAGGCCTATCGCCATGAGCTTACAGAGTCTTTTTCTGGGGTAGTTGACGTCAGCAATAATATTCAGTCATTATACGACTATTTCTTAGAGCAAGTTTATATGGCAGCGAATAAGCACATACCTATGATTAAAATTTGTACTAGTCCCTTAAGGAATTTTAAACCAAAAGAGTATTGGGATCCATCACTATCTAAAGCTGTGGCTGAACGTAGGTTGGCTTTAGCCAAATTCAGAAGAAATCCTACTCCTGACAATCTTACAATATTAGAAGAGAAAGGGGCACATGCACATAATTTGATAACGAAAGCCATAGATAGAGGCTGGAAAAAATTTTGTAGTAGCATAGATGAAACTTCTTCAGTTTCTGATATGTGGAGAAAAATGAGATGGGTTAAAGGTTATCGTCAAGCTAAATTTAATGTGTCGGAAGAAAAACTAAAAGGTCTATTATATTCACTCACACCGGATTCCGTGATAAATCTACCACCAGTATTCAAATCACAGAACGTGTTAATAGAATCAGCATTTACAATAGAAGAATTAGAGAATAGTTTAAAAAAGAAGGACACTGCTCCGGGTAATGATGGAATAACGTACTCTATGATTTATAATCTCCCGTGTGAGGCCAAGGAGTTTCTTCTCCGGCTATATAATGACATTTACAGAACTGGAAATATCCCAAAACAATGGCGTGCGATATCAGTTGTTGCCATTCCTAAAGCAGGGCACGACACGAATACGGAGACTAAACTTAGGCCAATATCTCTTATGTCCTGTGTCTGTAAGATATTCCATAATATGATCGGAAAAAGAATAGAATGGTATATTGAGAAACATTCAATTTTGTCTCCTTACACGGTTGGTTTTAGAAGAGCTCAATCATGTTTAGATTGCATTTCAAGATTAGCAACTTATGTTCAATTGGGTTTCAGTAGAAATGACCCTACGTTGGCTTGCTTTCTGGACATTACAAATGCTTATAACAATGTCTTAGTGGAAAAGGTTGTTCAGACATTGGATGATGTAGGAATTGGCTCAAAGGTTTGTAGTTACTTAAATTCATTTCTATTAGAGCGATACTTGATGATAAGAAGTAGTAGTGATGGACAAACTATTGATGTTAGACGAACAAGTAGGGGGTTGGCACAGGGCGACCCAATATCACCGATGCTTTTTAATATTATTACATCAAGAATTTGCCAACAGATTGATACTGTAATTGTTTCGCAGTACGCGGATGATTTCGTATTTTACCTCAGCCATAAAGATTTAAACCACATGGAATCGGAAATGCAAGTTGCTCTTAACGATATGGTTGTAATGCTAAATAATATGGGTCTAGACATGTCACCAGACAAATCAAAGATGTGTCTTTTTAGTAGAGGTAGAAGAAGACGACAATTGCAACTTACAATTAACAACTTACCTATTCCATCAGTGGATTGTGTGAAACACTTAGGTATCTGGTTAGACAGGTCACTTCTATGGAAAAGGCATATAAATGAAATACAGGAAAAGACGGCAAAGTTTTTAAATCTATTTAAAGTTTTGGCGGGGCCGACTTGGGGTATCCATCCGAAACATTTGAGATCTTTGTATATTTCATTGGTACGCAGTAGGATTGACTTCGGTTGTTTTCTCTATGATAATAGTGCAAAAAGTCATATAAGTAAACTGGACAAAATTCAGAACCAGTACTTGAGGAGTATAGGTGGTTTTATAAAAAGCTCTCCAATACATGTAATGGAAGCGGAAATGTGCATTCCTCCTTTGTACGTTAGGAGATTATACCTAGCTTACAAGTTCTGTATAAAAAGTATGTCATGTTTGAACAATGTAACTATTAAATTAATAGATGACTTGAATGATCTTTCAGTCACAAGATACTGGAACAATAAGAAGAAACCGTTGCTTGTGACCGTATACAATGAGTGTAAACTCCGTAACATACATTGTTCAAGTATTTTGGACATGTACTCACTGGAGAAATGGGTGACAGGTATAAACGTACGGGAAAAAATTAGTTGTAAGTTAGACTGTGTCAAAGTAGCAAAACGCAGCCATGAGGTTACATCACTTAAATTCGATGTCATCAAAGAACTTAGGGAAAAGTACCCAGGGTGGAAAATGTACTTTACTGATGGGTCTAAGAGCAAAAGTGGATGCGGTGCCGCTTATTATAGTTTGAGTGATGGGACTTCGGCCTTGTTTAAATCTATCGATACCAACGTATCTGTAATGACGATGGAACTCGTTGCAATCTCAAAAACTCTAGAGAACATAATTTGTTGGGACAGTGCGAACTATTCTGTGAATCAAAACATTGTTATATGCACGGATAGCAAAAGTGGTTTAATGCATTTAGCTCGATGCACCTCTGGTTGCAGAGGTACACCGATAGCTTATGTAATTCTGAGACTATTTTATGAACTTAGTGACATTAATTTGAGGTTGCAATGGATTCCATCTCATATTGGTATACATGGAAACGAGAAGGCTGACATGTTTGCAAAGAAAGCTATTTTGGAAGGATTGGAAATTGACATCGCTCCGTTCTACACAGAAATACTTGGCTATTACAAGAGCATATGCTACAATCGTTTTAAAGAGTATTTCGACAAGAAATCTAAAGAAAAAGGCATATGGTATAAGACTATGCAAAGTGAGCCTCCTCGAATCCCTTGGTTCGCTGAAGGTCATACAAAGAGGTCATATGTTATTATGGCACATAGATTGCGTTCTGGTCATTTTCCATCCAGGAAATTTGGATACTTAATGAAAAAAGTCGATTCCCCTAATTGCCAAGTGTGTAATAAACTCGAAGATGTCCAACATTTGCTGGTGGAATGTGAAAAGAACAGGAGAGAGAGGGAGATAGTGATGCGGGAGTTAAAAGTTAATAGGTATGATGTTGGAGCATTCATTAGGATATTATCTACACCAAATTCGGGAGAAGCGAAACTGATTTATGAAATGGTTGCTGCATCACTATCTCCCTCGCTTACGCAATAATATATTTATATTAATAATATCATAATGATGTGTAATAGTTAGAATAGGGTATGATGAGGCTGACGTACCTTTGTAAGGTAAAAGCCTCTAAATAAATAAAGATTAAAAAAAAAAAAAAAAAAAGGGTAAAACGGGACCCTATTACTAAGACTCCGCTGTCCGTCCGTCCGTTTGTCACCAGGCTGTACTGTATCTCATGAAACGTTATAGTTAGACAGTTGAAATTTTCGCAGATGATGTATTTCTGTTGCCGCTATAACAACAAACACTACAAAATAGAATAAATATTTAAGGGGGCTCCCATAAAACAAACGTGATTTTTTTGCCGTTTTTATAGATAATGGTACGGAACCCTTCGTGTGCAAATGCGACTCGCACTTGGCCGGTTTTTTCTTTATTACTTGCCTTTTAGTCATCGCACCTAAAGACCTCTGAATACATAAATTAATAACTCGCTTTTCATCTGAAGCATCGTCATGAATTCTTTAAGGATTCTTATTTACCTTTTGTAACTTCATAAAGAAACGGCATTTAACTTTTCCTTAAGAGCGTTTACGCCGTACGGCATTTCATACAAACTTTCAAGCCCTTGTTTTTCGAAAAGAATAAACCAATTTTAGTGAAACTTCGTACGCATAATCAGGATACAAAGGTCTAAGAAGTTAGTAGAAAATTTTCAAATTGTCTTATTCAAAAACTGGAAATCTGTTTCTATGGAAAATTTAAAAGCGGTCTAATTTGACTGTAACACTATTTTTCGAAAATGTTCTTAACTAACTTTTTAGACCTTTCTATCCTGCTTACGCGTACGAAGTTTCATTAAAATCGGTTAATTCATTTCGAAAAACAAGGGTTTGAAAGTTTGTATGAAATGCCGTACGACGTAAACGCTCTTAAGAAAGTCCTCATTATTATTTATAGCAGCTTAGAAAAACAATGCGTTAACTCTCTAAAATAAACATGTATGCATTTGCGAATTTAGAATACAAATCTAGATGAAAACGCCTTTCTATGTTATTAAGACCTGGGTATAAACAGTTGATCGGAGCTAATGTGGTGATTTCATCTATATTCTTGGGTCAGTAGCTTATCGTAGAAAAGGCTTATGGCTAATTCATTCTACCCAAATGTCCTTTCATTGGTATTGTTCGTCGAATCGTGAGGCTCTTCAAGTTCTGAGTTGAGCCGCACAATTTTTGACAAATGCATGCACTGATTGTACAGGTACGCTCAATCTGTGTGGTTCTTTACTCAAAAGGACCATTTCAGACATCAATTTACATGGTGTTCACATGATCTGACCAAGATTATGTCTGGACTTTAAAAGAGACTGTGACCTCTGAGTTTGTTTCAACCTTTCTTCTCAGAGTAGTCAGATAGGAAACGCCGAACTCTTCTAGTTAAAAAAAAAATGTGATTGACATGTAAAAGTGTTTGTACAAACCTACTTACAGAAAATAAATCATTTATCATGGGTCCTATACTACCTGCCCTAGTCCTATGTTACCTTAGATTGGTGCAATATGACTTCCATTCTCACCTGTCAATCCTCACGTTATCATTCATAACCATACCTTTCTTTGGATTTTATGTATTATTTCTAAATAATGAAATCGTTACATAATATAATAACTTTAACACGTACTGTTTAAATTGATAGTTCGATTTCTTCGTGGAGACATAGTTCGCAGTAATATCCTCAATAGAGGAGCAAATAACGGACAAAACGCGCTCGGGCTTCGTTCCAATAATTCTCATATCTATTGCCATATTACCAATAACACCAATACTTTATCCTAAGTCACATCACGTCAACTAGTCCTTATAATACAGTTAAGCATATCTCGAGAACAAATCGTATAATATTATGTCCTAGCACAGAAAACTGAGCAATCCTAGTCTTGCAAAAGTAACATGTATTAGCTACTTAGCATTCTACACAAGCTGTTATAGAATTTAGAGAAACAACACGATTATACTATTGCGGGTAAGGGACGACTTTTTCTAGTAGATTAGTTGCTATGTAATCGTGGATAGTTCGTAGCCCGCACACTGCCAGTTGGAAAATTTATTTCATAACGCTTATGTTGGTCTTTTCTATCGCATGGAAGTCCTCATGGATATCAACTGCCTATGGAAGGTAATAGGCGATGTTCGAATTTCTGTCGACTTAACCGCACTATGATTATCATTGCCATATTCTTACTAGGGACTCCGGAATCTCCGGTGACTGGTCCTGGTGAAACATATCTTATATACTACACTTATATACTACATATCTTATATACTATAATCTGTTCCCACTGCTGCTCCACAGGCTTCCTCTCTGTGAAAGGAAGCTGGTCGTCATCCACCACGCGGACCCAGTGCGGGTTGGTGGATGTCATATGACGTCGAATTTTTTGATTGTAGAGCTTGCTGGATTCCTTACGATGTTTTCCTTAGGTTTCTTGAGACCGGTACTGATGAAGTAATTTACACAAAGTGCCTGCTTAGGTTCGAACCCCTAAGATACAGCCGTTATCATTGGGCCAACTTACATCTTTCTCAATGTTATGTGAGTTTTTGATTTGGCCTGTTCTATGTAATGCTCCCACAATCGTTTCCATTTAAATCTCCTGCAGCAATCTTCAAACTGTCAATCAATGCAGATATATCTTCCTTCATGCTCTCAGTCGTGATACTATCGCGCAATTTTATCGATACTGTCTTCAGTTTTGCAGCTTTATCAATTCAAAGACAAACGAGCGACTGTATCTGTGGAGTATTGTTATCGTCCCTGGCTAGCGTCGACACTCGACATAATCGTCCAGCCATTATGTCAATTGATACTGTGCTGTCATCCGTGTACTTGTCGTGTGGTCACGATTGTGTGTTTGCTACGTTTAGATCAGTAGGTAATACATATGTTCCAAGTGGTATTCTATCAATTTTTGACACTACGGCACATGCACAAATATACTCGTTGGTTCATCATCATTCTTCCTGGCATCACCCACAGCTGGTTATAGGCCTTCTTTCCATTCCGCTGGTGGTTTTCTTTCAGTCATAGTGTAACTTTACGCGAAAGCTGACATGTCACCATCAAGATTGACTGGTGAGGTTCGGGCATTACAGTCATTGCTATCTTCATTTGCATCACCTTCTTCTGAACTCTTGTTTCTGTGCCTATCATATAAACACGTTGGTTTCCTGTTCAAAATTTTTCTCATCCCTTAATCCAATTTATTTCTGAAAAAAGGCTTACATTACTCGCCCCTTTACTTACTAAATAAAATACCACTATTACATCTATTTCACTAAAAGTTAGCGCACGCGCTGCCTGCTCAAAGATGGCGGCTCATGAATTAAACAAGTGCCGATGTATAGTCAGCTCGCGTTTGTCCGTGACAGACGGACGGAAACGTGCGTTTATGTAATGTGCTTGATGTAATCGTTTGGATAGTTGTTTATAGGAAATCGTGGAGCAATTGGGTGAGTTTTAGTGGTTAGGATAGGTTGTGTGTGTTATTTTGAGTTGGAACTGCAGTCTTCATCGAGAGTGCCAGTTCCAGTTTCTTCTAGCATGATATGGCTTTCTTTAAGTTACGCGTCTGGTGATTTAACTTTTCAACTTTCAGAGGAACTTGTTTTTTCTCCTAGTTGCGGCGCGTTCAATGTGCTGAAGAAAGATATCATTCCCGGACTCGATTTGGAAATCCCATAGCCGACAGCCCAAAATATCATAAAATCATCAAAACGAAACTCAATTCTGCAAATTAAGCTGAGAAACAGTACTTTTCGAACGTCAAAATTACATAAGACAGTCCCCCAAAATACCTACCCTTCATCACTTGCTAGTACTTTACCCACCCTTCAACTGTTTAGTGCTTTCGCCGGGATTGGCGCAACAAACTCCCCAGCAGCACAGCTGTCTGTTCAGTTAGAAAAACTTGATTATATACAAAAGGTATGTAAAGTAATTAACATTACGAGACACAGAACATTAAATACAATTATTTGCCATATGTCGACTAGCCACGGCAATACCACGGCCTTAGGCATCTTACTCAGTAGCAATTTTCAAGACAAGTACTTATGTATTTCAAACCATAAACCATACTTAAAATGTCTGAGCAGCCAACAATGGTCTCCATGCAAATAGATACATACATTAACTGCAATAGGACTCGAAACAAAGTGGAATACATTAACATAAGTATTCGCACCTATAAACTTGCAGTCTTATTAATAAACGTCTCTTCTATTTTAATGAAACTTAAAGCATTTACAGGCACTTTTGAACTGTCAAAATTAAATAGTCGGTTAGTTAGTCGGAAAGTTGAAGCTAGTTGCCCATTCCAAAACGTAGATCTCTGTGGAGAAGAACGGGCATGATACTCCAAGGACACTCTTTTAAATCAAGATATTACAAAATCTTGGCTACATTAATCTTGTTGCTTCTACATTTGAGAACAATGTAAAAAAAAAACAAATTAAGAAATAATTCAAAATATAAGATTAAAAATAAGCCCTGGCAGTTAACAGATGACCAGTCTCAACCGACGGCGCCCGTTCACGAACACGACGCGTGGATCAACACCATCCAGCTCAACCATTTTGTAGGGAACCGAATGATCCAACACACGCACCATCATCAGAGAGACATTTAAGTGAGCATGACATATTCTCAACTGCCATGCTCATTCTAGCCAACATCAAAACCTAGCCTTCCTCAAGAATCGGGTTATCAAATGCAAAGACAATTTTTCAAATCCGATTGGTACTTAGTTCCAGAGATTAGCGCGTTCAAGCAGCTACTAATCAATTGCCAAGCAATTGATGAGCAAAATTCTTTTTCATAAACGCTATTTAGCGCTAAGAGGTTGCTAAGCAATCGATTAGTGGATGTTTGAACGCACTAATCTCTGGAACTAAGTACCAGTCGGATTTGAAAAATTATCTTTGCCTTTGATAATCCAGTTCTCGAATAAGGCCATAGGCTATATGATAAATCATACCAACCTTAGGAGCCGAACAAAAGTGAATTTTACAAGAAAACCCTTCAATTTCCAAAAGTCGCTCACGGTATGGTTTCAATAGAATACGTGAGTTGTGTTCATAATAGTCATATAGTCTTGACTTGAATAAAACATCGTTCTAATATGCTCTGCAGGGTAAAAGATGTTAGGACGGCAACTAAAAATATAATTAATGCAAATATTCATTGGCTTCTTCCCAAATTGCTTTTCCTTCACAGTCTTCCAACAAACGAGTTTCCCAGCGATGTGCTGCCACCGCCATGAGGGGTTATAATGAACAATCACGGGGATGATATTACCATAGTCACCACACCACGCTTGATAGCAGAATTCATGAATGTAGATTAGTTATTAGTGCCCCAGCCTAGATGATTGATGGCCTTGGATGGATAGCCCTTAGCTATTCCTCATCCCTCCCCCAGGCTAAGGGAACATGATTGAGTACATGAAATCTGCACCCCAATTGCGTCACACTATTACTCTCAATTTGAATCATTTTGAGGCATATTGCTAATCCATTGCTCCATATGTTCGAAAAGTGTGTCTGCTCAGCAACGTAAATAAAGAAATGAGTGCAGCCAAAAGCAGCCCGGGGTCTGGATTTCTGCCCCGTTGATGGCAATAGGCTCGCCCCTTATGGTATGGTACTTAAACATAACTGGTGAAACGTGGGTGCACTATAGATACACCTCTGCCTAACTCTTCATACGGTATACCGCAGTGGTGTTATGTTATGTTACGTAATATTAAATAACTCACTATCATCTTCTGCCTAGCCTTTTCCCAACTATGTTGGGGTCGGCTTACAGTCTAACCGGATGCAGCTGAATACCAGTATTTTACATGGAGCGTCTGCCTATCTGACCTCCACAACCCAGTTACTGGGTAATACGATATCCCTTGGTAAGACTGGTTGTCAGACTTTCGGGCTTCTGACTACCCGTAACGACTGTCAAAGATCCACGAATGACAGCCGGGACCAACGGCTTAACGTACTTTCCGAGACACGGAGGAGTCTCGGTATGTAACGCTGGTCACCCATTCACAGACCAACCGCGGCAAGCGTAGCTTAACCTGATCGATCGACCTGTGCGGCTGTTATTATTTAGCCACGGCCATATTAAATAACTGTCAAGTATTTATTATAATATATCTTCAATTTTCCTCAATATAACCTAGCACTAGCCTTTACCCGAGGAGGTTCACGGTTGTCCATTGTTTGTTAAACATAAAACTGACTACTCGTCTCCTTACATTTGCATCTGCGTGATATAATGAGTTTTGTTTCATTACCTTAACGCCCCCGACCCGGTAATCAAGTCACTTGATGGGTGTTTAAGTGCTGATTTAGATGTGCATTTGATCCTAGAGATAAGATGGTTGCAAACTTGTTACAGGGATCGGCATTTGAAACAGTTTTTTAAACATTTTCATTATAAAAGTACTGAGACTTGCATTAACTCTAGTATCCGTTAACGTAATTTCTTTCTCCTATATTTATTTATTTATTTATTTATATCCTCACTTACAACTATTTTTACAGGTATAACCCAATGCAATAGTGAAGCAAACTTAAAAACTAATTATCTAAAACTTATTACATATAATGTTATCCTTGTGAATTCACTCAGTGTACACGCAAAAACGTCTATCTCCTCTGCTACAAGGTTAAGGGTGCGAAGCGCCCGCGTCAGGGGCGTCTATATATCTTTATATCTATTCGATGCGTAGGGGAGAGACCTATGGCCTATGGCCTGTGGCGTCTTTCGGCTGAAATGATGATGATGATGATGATGATGATAAATATTGTGTATACATATTATGAATTAAAGTCGCTTATCGTGTCTGTCTGTGTGAATGCTTGGTTTTTCTAAACTGCGCAACGGATTTGATGTGGTTTTCACCATCATTCAGAGAATTTATTTTTGATGGTTTATACAGCGTGTAACGGAAGGGGGGTATCAACCCTGAAGGAGGTGAATGTGCTCATGAAACTCAACAACTTTCCCCAAAGAACATAGGTCGAAATATGAAAAAAAAATTTGGCCCATAGTAAATCAATCAGCTGGTAGTCGAGTTTTGTAAGGGAGGGCCAAATTTTTTTTTCATATTTCGACCTATGTTCTTTGGGGAAAGTTGTTGAGTTTCATGAGCACATTCACCTCCTTCAGGGTTGATACCCCCTTTCCGTTACACGTTGTATGTATAATACTTTAATGTTAAAATTACCTATATTAAAGAAATCTCGACGCCTTGTCAGGTCTTAAAAACCGTGCAAAGCAGGGGCGGGTCGCCCGCACCCTAATTGCGTAATACACTTTCAATAACTTTCCGTGAGTTTTGAAGGAAATTCTTAATCCATTACCTATGAAAGGTTTAAAAAAATCATCTGCTCCACAAATTTGATAACGCAATGAACGTGGCTTAACTGTCAAAATGAAAGGAAATGCGATCAATTGCCATTTTATGTGTTACGCAATTATTCCGCAGTTCTACTATAAATATCAATAAATTCATTACATATATTTATGGCTTCATTTCTCCAGTCGTCGCGTCTTGAATTCCGTTGATGTTATCTGCCTGGGGCCCCATATTGATAATGGATAGATTATTCAGGACAGGTACCGCGGCCGGTGCTTTATCGATATCTATAGCACTTGTTATGATCCCAGGAGCCTGATTTTACTTCAATTTCTTTAGACGCTTGCGAAATTTCTTTTTTCTGATCAGCCGGAAGATTCTGTAAAAATCTGACCGTGAAATCATAAGTGAAGTGAGCTTGAAGTGAGCAGTGTCAATAGTGTTAATCCCTAATGACAGCTCACTCCACGCTCACTTTACCCAAGTTTTCACGGTGAGATGGTTACAGAATCGCACGGCTGTTAAGTTTCTCTGTTAGGTGTAGAATTGAAATTTTCTTTGTCCAATTACAAAATTCAATTCAATACCTTAAAACCAGAATCGTTTCCCACCAACTTCAAAGAACTGTCTATTTTTGGGCATTCCTTTATTTTACTTTCAAAATCATAAAGTTCCTGCCGTTTTGCCATGTTCTTTTTGTTTGTTTCTCTTGACCTCGATCACGCCAGACGGAAAGCAATGGATGAGGTCTACGATGGAACGAGCGTACCCAGAAGATGTGATGTTGTGATGTCTTCACTTTTGCTTTGAAGGCAGACGGGTTAAATGTGGAAGAGAACACAGACGCCGGCTGTTACTTGGGGTCGGTGCAACACGTTTTCTTCTTCCATTCCCCCTATTAACCAGCACGCATTCATTCATAACCCTTCCCAGACCCGAATAAAACAATATGTAGAACATGCGAATATCTCACTTGTCCGATGTCCGATTTAACCCGAGTATTTGTTAAACTCTACATTTACGTTGTCACCTGCCAGTGTCGCGGGAGCACCACGGATTAAGGCTCCCGCAGACAGACGCAACATGACAGCGCGACGCTACTCTAGTAGAACAATTTCTATGAAAACCTCATGGAAATTGTTCGGCCAGAATCGCGTCGCATCGTCAAGTCGCACCTGTTTGCGGGAGCTTATAATGTATTCATTTAATTATTTATATATTTAAACTTTTCGCACACAAAAAAGGTACAAAGGCGGACTTAATGCCTTAGGCATTCTCTACCAGTCAACCAAGGGTGGTGAAGTGATTAGATGGCAAGTGCTTTGGTTGAACCGAACAATGATTAAAAAAAAAAAAAACTATTAAAATTATTGAATCATAAATGAAAAAAACGTACACTAATACAAAATATATATAATATACATACATACTATTTACTATAATATATACTTATTCATGTAGGTCAATGTCAATTGATGTGTGTTGTCTGTGGTCCCTGGCCCTGAGATCAAGCAATGGACAAAATTGTCAACATTTTATATGCTTGAGTACGAGACTTTTGACTACGTTGTAAGTGTATATTTTATGTCTTTTTTATGTAACGTGCGTTTTTTTTTTTGTGCAGAATAAACATTTTTTCTTTCTTTCTTCTTTCTACTTACACATGACATTTACCTTCTTATATATGTAATTTATTTTAACAAAAGGTACCTCCTATTGTTAATTCCGAATTCGTAACACGTAGATGTAAGATCGTGTGCGTTCATAGTGTTCACAATTAATTATTCCGTGCTCTGCTGACAGCGAACGAGCTCATATTAATTACAATATAATACCAATGTGGTTCGTAGGACTTCTCTTCTGTTTGTATCTAAATTAAGAAGTTCTGGATTAATTTCAAGAGTTAATGATCATTTGTTTGAATTAATTATTTATATTTAAACTGAGCTTTTTCTTAAAGTAGCGATAAAGAACACTCACCAAAGTTAAGTTTTAAAATTCCAACAATTTTCATTGTTTCATTGTTTTGTTTGATATAAGTAGTTCCAGAAAAGGTTATTTTTAACCCTTAAATGCATACTGTTGCCATATGGCAACAAAGTACGTCATTTAATTTTTCTAAGAATGTGATAGCTGTGAGTTTCTGAACGCACCTCTTTTTGTCAAAACAATATACATACTCTATGAATATTAATATTATTGTATAATTATTATATATTTATTATCTAAATTCTATAGATAAATACCTATACAATAGCATTTTTTGCAATACGATAAAATAAATCATGCATTTAAGGGTTAAACCGACTGCGACAGTGCAATGAATTGCCAAAATTCTTACACTCTAGTTTTGGGTTATCTTTCTTCTTGATTGTGATTGAGAAGATTTATAAATCCAACAAATTCTTCTGATTCAGAAAACTATACCTCAACACATATAACAAAGGGCCGTACGAATGTGATCGCTACTTAACAGACCGAACAACGTTTACTGTCAAGATGAATCCCAACGATAACTAAAATTGGTCCTATCGCCCGCGTCTTACCGAAGTGATCCTTTTCGTCGGACCCACATTTAAGTAAAACAGATCTCCTACAACTAAAGCCATCAGAATGGGCGTACACCTACGCACTAGATAAAATAGAAGCAAGCACGTAGGACCATCCTTTTTAGTTAAATATATACGAGCTTACTAACATCGCTAGAATACACAGTGCTGTATTGTTTCAGAGTTTTTGGCCTTTTAATTGGTTTGAGGTGGTATTTTTGGATAGGACCTCGTAAATTTTTTTTAAATTCATTTTCGTCTGATTTATGGGCATTTGTATGTATGTTGTTGAGGTATCACGTAAGGAAATTAAAGTAATGATAAATAGTAAATAGTGGTCCATGTATACCTACTAAAAATGGAAAATCTCTTATTAAAATGATCCTTTAACGAAAATGAGCGGCGCTTCTCTACATTTATTAACACTTGGCATGCGGGCAACGTATTTTTACGTTTTTTGCAGTCTGTCACTAGAGCGCGGGTCACGTAAAAATACGTATTTAGTAGATTTGTGGCCCGCTGCACGCGTAATTCGGCGGCGAAGTATGCCCGCATGCCAAGTGTTAAGCGCGCGGTCAAATTGTAGAACTATCTGCCAGCATCTGTGTTCCACATATAACCCTTCTGGGCACGTTCGTTCCATCGTACACCTCATTAATCGCTTTCCAGCACTCAATATTGAGGTCAAGAGTAGGCCCAATCCGCAATAAAAAAAGATCAAACAAGAAAACCTTAACTATTATATTTTCATGGCGCCTAACTTTGAAAAGTAAATAAGTAAGAAAAACACAATAACGTTTATTTGGACACAGTACGTGATACATAATATATCTTAGTCAATTAATAGTTTATATTAATTACGAAACGAATAATTACCTAAAGAACATCATTAGCTAAACCCCCATCAAATCCAAGCTTAGCGGTGAGACGACAGTTTTTTTTTTTTTTATATTACTCTAAAATTAACTTTTTTAACATAATGAGCTAAAAATAACGGCCCACCTTTCAAGCCATTATCGCCGTAAACATGATCATAATAAGGGCCTATTATGTTTGGAATGCAGCCAGATGACATTGATATAATATGTAATGGTTGGATTAGCTATGTATTATAAATTATACATTTATGTAATAAATATTTACGTGGCGTCATTTCCACGAGTGAGACGACATTTAAATATGTATGGATGTACTTAGTTGAAATATACATATTTCCGTATTATTTTAATGAAGGTGCTAGAAACCCAACACTAAATGAGATGTATAATACATGAGTGTACCATTGCTATCATGAAATCATTTAATCAACAAGACAAATTAAGTTGTATGTGCCTGTACGTACATTTACATCAAAACACGTGATATTTTCTAGAAACTGTTAGCACAATATCCACAGTTCATTAGTATATATCCAGCATATTATTATATGTATTCACACATGCATCCTGCTTGCAGTATCCGGCAAACAGGATGCTTGTGTGAATATGTATGCTCCGCTTCGCACAGCTCCGCTTCAGTGGAAACGCACCCTTATACCCCTTGGCATGACTGGTTGTCAGACTTGGGCTTCTGTCTACCCGTGACGACTGTCCAATATCTACGAATGACAGGCGAAACCAACGGAATAACGTGTTTTCCGAGGCAAGGAAGAACACACGAAGAATATCAGGCGAAAAGTTTAAAAAAACTAAACATCTATTGACTCCTTTGGGGCATACAGGCGAGGTGATACCTTTTACGTTCAGTGGTAAAGGCAAATTGCTGAAGCGCCTGTAACTCAGGGTATTAACAATTTAAGCTACTATAAAAAGTTTTCCAATAACTCCTCTAGAAATTGGTTCACTACAAAATTGCTCAGAGTCGTAACAAATAACTTTGGACACATTTATTACGATAATTTATGTAGTTAGGTACACTCGTTGGTCTAGTTGTCGCAAGCCCTTCTGCTGAGCATGAAGTCCTGTGTTCGAATCCCAGGTCGGGCAGTGTTCTTGGTTTTTTCTAGCTGGAATTTCTCAGTAGCAGCTCGGAGTGTGGATTTGTGCCCGGTTAATGATAATTGGGTCGCCCCCTATTACACGGGACTTGAACAGAGCTGGCGAATTGTGGGTATACCCTATTATAAGTACTCGTACACCTCTGCTTAAACCGGGGATTATGTTTTTTTATCCAACTGAATCATCTTACTTTTAGGCATAAAATAATCAGCTTCGTAACTTTGACCAAAATTATGTAAATGTTGGTGTAAAGCCAAAAATGTATGGGTGAATAATGACTTAAATTTTCAACTTTGAATTAAAAATCTAAACGGGTTCGAGAATTCTCAAAAATTCAGAAAAGGTTTCTGAAATCGTCTTTTGAGTAAAGAACCACACAGATTGAGCGGACCTGTCCAGTCAGTGCACGCATTTCTCAAAAATCGTGCAGCTCAACTCAGAACTTGAGGAGCCTCACGGTTCGACGAACAATACCAATGAAAGGACATTTGGGTAGGCCGCGTAAATTACTCAAACTGCCAGATCATGATTAAAACTAACTAAGAAGAAAAACAGAAAAAAGAAATGACCCACAGTCCTCATATTCACAATAATAATAATAAAAAAAAAATGAAATACTGTACAAAGTAAATATCCATGTCATTGTATGTATAAAATTCATCATTGTCAATGTGTATAATTATAAAAATCCGGACATAATCTTTCAGGACCATAGCTATACAAAACCATTCAACAGGCTTCCTAGTCGAGAATTACACATGTTTGGGTACCTGATTCGATGATTTCTATGCCCTATAGTCCCCGGCCATAGATCTGACATTAGGATATCATTATTTCCCAGAAATTTAACTATGGACTCGGTTGTGTTAAGTATATGTTGTGAAATAAGATGTAGAAGTTGAAATGTCTCAATCATCGATCGGTAAACGACCGGTCCAACAATTTTGCTGTCAACATTTAAGACTAGATGATTTAATTGAGTACATCGTTAGTGCTGTGGTATGGAGACTGCGTTTGACCATTGACCTGACATTGTTCAATATAATTGATCGTAGCTTGGCCGTTATTGACTATAATCTTCGCATTACAATGTGTTATTAATGAGTTGAATTGCAATATGCCAAATAATTTAATTTAATGTTTTGTGGAATAGAATCAAGTTCTTCTAACTTAACAGACAGCTGTTCTGCTGGGCAGTTTGTTGCGCCACTTCTTCTCAGCTGAAGCACTAGAAAATGGTGAAGGGCGAGCGTTTTGGGCGTCTGTCTTTTGTAATTTTGACGTTCAGAAAATGATGATTCTCAGCCTAATTTGAAAAAATAAATTTTGACTTTGAAACAGAATTATCATAAAGTTGATCGTTATAACCCTTATTTGGGCGCGCCTAAAACGTTACGTAAACGGCCCCGTACACCTCATACATAAAATACGAAATACACGCTGAATCATTTTTTTATTGATTAGAATATTTTATTCACGTATTATCTTTTACACATATTTTAAACATAAAGAAACAAATACTATCTTTGAAACAAGAACATAGATACATATTAGTTTTCTTCCGCACATGTTTAGCAGATAACAGTCATGTGGCCATTGCACACATGTTTTTGACATTTTGAACAAGCAGTCTTTGTTTTTCTGGCTTTGATTCATGGACTTATTGCAAGAACTCATTGAGTGGCCTACTCACTTAATGACACTTAATGAGTTCTTGCAGTAAGCCGACGATATGTACAGACGCCAGCACATCAAGCTACTACAATCTGTCAGATTTCGTTAATAGATGTTCAACATTATCTCTAAAGCATTAGGTTCAAAGTTGATTGGGAAAATCTGACAGTTTCGGGTAGCTTGATGTGCTGGCGTCTGTACATGACATATTTTATACGAAGGCGCTCTACTAGCTCCAGATGAGAAGAGAGATGTTAGGTCCTCAACTTCACAGTGCCGTTTTAGACGCTTTTGCAAAGCCCGAGGTAGTGTTGGTATGCAATAGACCTCACTGTTTGCTATGGTTTGACCAAATCGACAGCTAACAGCTTCAGAAATACCCTTTCGCGATATTGTAGATTCAACTTTGGCCTTGTACTTGACATAAGAGTTGATACCACTGATATTGAAATTGATGACCACAAACAATCAACAAGCTGTCATAAAATTGAATTGTCATAAATAGTCAATATAACACCCAGTCTAGTTTTAACTTCCACACTGCGTAAAAATAAAAATAAAACTAGTATTTGCGTACCCGAAATTTGAACCACGTAAAGAGTCGCGTGGGGTGTTTAACACCCCAAAAGCGCTCTCTGGACTCAACTATACACAACCTAGTGCTGCTTGCTACTAGATCGTAAAGGTTATGGATTTTTACGAAGCTGCCGGGAACATGAGCGCAGTAAATTCATAATTTTAAGAGTTTTGATTGGTTATCGAAATGTAGCATTTTGGATACGATAGCCATGATGGATGGTTGTGAATATGCATAGCGCATAGGTATCGTAAACGAAGCAAAAGGAGAATGTAAGGATCGTAGGTGGTGGCGTTCTGTAGGCTCAGCCTACCTCCATGGGAAGAAGGCGTGAGTTTATGTCTGTATACAGTAACTACTTTGACGGCACGGTTGGCGCAGTGATTAAGCGATTGACTGCTGTGCTGCGTGTCGCGGGTTTCCCGCACGGAACAAATATTTGTATGACCTACAAGTAGTTCTTCCGGGTCTGGCTGTTTGTGTATGTGAGCTTAAATGTTTGTAAACGCACCCACAATACAGGAGAAATTCCTAGTGTGGGGCAAAGGTTTATAAAAAAAAAAAAAATTGATTTCCGAAAAGTATGCAATTTTCATCTTATATTCAAATATTATAGGCAAACATTGACCTTGTAAGATAATGAAACCATGATAAAACTTCTGATTCAATCTCGTCTCTTGATTAGTATTTCACTCACAATATAAACAATTTTCTAGCGCGAGTAACCTTGTCCCGTCGTCATTCGTTATTAAATTCTAATTTAATTTGTACGGCTCCGCAAATGTCACAAGTCTGTGGAGAATTGTTTCTCGTTAAGGGCTGTATTTTATCGTCAAAGTTTAGAAGTTATACAACGTGTAGCGTTAAATGCGCAAAACCTGAAAATAGTTTGATCAGAATAACGAACAGAATTAATTGAACCACTTCTTAATATAGGTCACATTTTTCAAAAAATCTTCATTAAAAACGTTGCCGTGTCTATTTATTAATAGGTCAAGCAAGCCAATGTCAGCGCGGCGCAGCGGCCCGGTGACGACTCCTCCTTCGGTAAAGCGTCGTCGCAGACGCAAGAAACGATCAGAATGGCCAGTAAAACTAAAACAGCACACAAAACCTTTAAAAAAAATTTAATGACTTATTTTCCCTCTGAAATAGGTCAATTGAATTAAAAAACAGTTGGGGTGTCTGAGGTTTTGCGCAATAACGTTACACGTTGTATAACACAACTGATGTCTAATGTTCTGTCTAATAACATAATTTGATGCAGCTGACAATTTAAATGATGTTGATTATTTTGGAACTAAAAGATGGTAAACTTATATACTTCCCTGTTATACCTTACATACAGTAGCCGGCACATAACTTGGCAAGAGTCCTCTCCTTTTCCTCAATTTTTTTTAAATTTCTTCTAAATAGACGTGTTTAAAATAAATTATGGAAATAACCATAGAATAATTACAAGCCATTAAATTGATATTTTTTGTGGCACTAAGTGTACATGCGCAAACTTATTCGCACTACGCCAAAACCTTGCCATGTTACGTGCCGCCGACTGTACTTTCCTATTCGCCACATCGAAAACGCTGCCTCATCTCTTGTCGTGCTCTCTGTGCAAAAACACGTGCACTATAGAAGACCTTTGTGAGGCCAACGACAACGCTGGCGAACTGGCCGATTTCTGGTCGAAGTTTATTTAAAATACATAAATGGAAACATCGACACGACGAAGAAAATTTCCTTCTGATAACCAGAGGTATAAATACAGGACAAGTCATAAGTTTCCAACACAATCATGACTGAAAAAAAGAAACTTACGTTTTGGGCACAAGTTATCTTGCCTTCTATTTGTGACTGTGGTGGGTTAACTCTAAAACCAAACCAACTTCAATATTTATACTCCTAAATTGAGACAGAAACTGTCTCCAAAAAAGTCATTAATATTAATAGACAAAGAAAAGATAATAAAATCACCCACTTTCCGAGACACGGAAAAGAATTCAAAGGTACAAAAAATTACAAGACTCTTTCGCAACGAAAACTTCATTAATTTTAAAGAGGTCTTGTTAACATACTTTGTTTTTATTAATAAGGCAATTAATAACGTTGTTACAGGCGTCAATAATTATAAAACCAGTAGGTTTCGTAACATTTTGTACTGAACATTCATCATTGATTAAATAATTAGAATTAACGGAATGTAAGGGCAGCCAGTTGTTTTGTTAATTGATGTTAATAAATTACTCTGAAATTAGTCTTGGAAGTTGGTTATGTTTACCAGCCATTTTTAACAATTGGGTATAGTATACTGACAACAGAACTAGCCTATAAAATAATAATAAATTAAAATAATTTATTTCAGGCAAGTTTTGTTCAAATACACCCATAGTATCAGAAAATTAAATATGAAATATATATTAAAATAAATTATTGTTATACATTAGGATAGCTTATAGTTTTCTTATAAATGTCAGACAGGTTTAATTTAGGTTTAAATTCAAACAGTCATACTAAAATACTTAGTGGTCATGTAAATAGTGCGGAATACAGTAGTCACTATGTTGTTTTTAGAGTTAATCAGTCTCAGGTGAAATGGTGCTTTAAGCCTACGTAATACAGCAGAAAATCGTCAACCCCTGTCCCATGTGTCTATTTAGACACTAGTCATCACCATCGGCATATTTCACATTAAGACTGCCAATGATGAACGTCTATATATGGCAGAAATTGGTAGGTTGTGGAGATCCAAGGACCGGTAGTTGTGGCCTGTCCGGCAGTAGACGTCTTTCGGGTAAAATGATGTTGATGAATGATGGCTAATCGTAAATATCGATACCGACACGACCTTTTCTTTCCTCTCCCGAATCAAATTATTATATCGCCAGTCTTATTATCATAACAAAACATCACAAAAATCTAGTATATTTTCATAACAGAATAAAGTTTATTTAACTATAAAAAAAGTTTTAAAAAAAGACTTTGTTCTGTTATGCACTAGATTTTTATCAAACACGTTTGCACGCTAAACGAAAGTTAACTACAGTCAACATTTACTTTCCTGAAATCTTTTCTCCCTGAATGTGCAATTTCATTCCGTTTATGTTCTCTTTGAGCTGAGTAACGCAATATTGTAGTTTATATTAATATTTTGTTATACAGCGTGTTTCAGAAAAGTATGGGTATTATTTAAGGGTGTGGACCCTTAAATAATACCCATACTGATTGAACTGAACAACTTTTCCATGGGACGGACATCGTAATCGCAAACAAATAATCAGCTGTCCCAAACATTTGGGTCGAGTAGGTGTTGAAGATATGTATGGGACAGTTGTATGGATGCAGTGGTGGCCCAGTGGTAACGGCCGCGACTTACAAGGTCGTAGGTCGTAGGTTTGAACCCAGACAGGCACTTTTCTTTGTGTAAATTATTTCATCACTACTGCTCTCAGGCGGAGGCTACATTAGACCGCGACGCGAACTGCGACACATGAGCGATTTGATCGCATTCTAAGGAAACGACTGATTCAAATTGAGTCTTTGTTATGATAGCGGCTACATCAGACACGAAGGCGCCGCATGAATCCCTTTTGCTAATTCGTTGTGTAGCATGTGTACTGTAGCCACGTCATCGCCGGATTTTCGCTTGTAATGTAGCCACACCATGTTTATCTCGTTTCGCTCTTCCAGTCGCATCGCAAATCACTGCCTACTGTATCCTCAGCCTCAAAACGGCGAAGGAAGACATCGTAAGGGTTCTGGCATGTCCTGGAACCAAAAATTCGAAAACATGTAACATCTACCAACCCGCAGTGGGCTCTCTCTCAGAGAGGAGGCCTGTGTCCCAGCAGTGGGAACATTATAAGCTGATTATGGGACAGCTGATACTTTTTTCGCAAATACGAAGCTGGTCTCATGTAGAAAGTTGTCCAGTTGGATGGTCTGTATAACACACCTATGACCACACAGTTCTGATACACGCTGTATTATAAGCATTTCTACAGAACTCGCTTTTTATGAACGTTTCGCTTTTATCCATAACGGGGGTGTTGCCTCAGGCAGCAGACGGATTTTTGTAATGTGTGACTGATTGCTTAGTTCATGTTGGCGACGGTTTCTTTGAGAATAGCTGGATGGAAAAAAAGGTTGATATGTCTCCCACAAAAAAAGCAGGTTGGCAGGTTCATACATACATGAAACAGTTTTTCTTGTTGTGTATAAACTCCACAGCTCTTTTCTGTTTGGTTTCGTACTGATACTTCATCATCATCTGCCTAGCCTTTTTCCAACTATGTTGCGGTTGGCTTCCAGTCAAACCGGATGATGCAGCTGAATACCGGTATTTTACATGGAGCGACTGCGAGCGATCCACGAACGACAGCCGAGACCAACAGCTTAACGTGCATTCCTAGGCACGGAGAAAGATGGTCACCCATCCACGGAACAAACGCTGTAAGCGTAGCTTAACCTGATCGTTCGACCCGTGTGGCTGTTAGCCACATGCCCCTCAAGCCCCTCGTACTGATATTTGTTGCGGGAATTATTTCTCTGGGATTTGTCGAGCTTCATTTTCTGGATTGTGTTGGCAGGTAACAAAAAAAATCGTACATCTATACTAATGATAATGCTGAAGAGTTTTTTTGTTTGTACGCGCTAATCACTGGAACCAACCCTTAACACATTGAACGCCGTGGTGGTCACCAGTGAGCAACAGCAATTATTTTGTTAATTGTTTGGATAGTAATAATAAATAATTATTTAGACTATTTTGAACCGCCGAGCCAGTTAAATATAATGTGTAAAATTTGTCGAAATCACGAATCGGCGTCAGCTCAAATGGAAAGTATAGTGTGGTCACCGGTGACCACCACGGCGTTCAATGTGTTAAGGAAGGCTACGTACACGACGCTAGGACACTAGCGCGAGCAGGCAATGCGATGCGGCGGGGTGGGTCGGGGAACAACAAATTTCACGCAGATAAAATTTCTGGCAGAACCTAGTGATATAATAAAATAATAATATTATGTCTGTCTTATAGTGACAAAACAGATACTGATATGAAACAGTAGTCGCATTATTATCACGGTCAATCGCATGTCCAAAATATAAACCCCGAACAATACACAAATAAATCATTTCATACATTAACTAACACTACAGACAATTGTTGTTATTCGCCGCGATTTAGTTCAATAGAGCGCTCATAAATCATTTAAAATGAGAACACCCACTGTTTAGTTAATAGAAACGCTTTATGTCAGATTAGAAAATTGCAACGACATTACTCTAGGATTTACTCGCTAAATTAGCTTTATGTAGTTTGTACAGGAGAGGGACTCGTGGCTAAATAGCACGTTAAACCGTTGGTCCCGGTTGTCATTCGTAGATCTCTGATAGTCGGTACGAGTAGTCAGAAGCCCAAAAGTCTGACAACCAGTTTTATCAAGGGTTTCGTGTACCCAGTCACTGGATTGTGGAGGTCAGATAGGCAGTCGCTTCATGTAAAATGCTGGCTATTCAGCTGCAATATAGTTGGACTGGGAGCCGACCCCAACATAGCTGGCAGAAGGCTAGGCAAAATGGAGGTGGGCAAGTGTCCACCTCCATTTCAGAACCGCTACCCTTCGTCCTACGTCGGATCTCTGAGTTAAAGAAATCAAAACAAGTACGGGCAATAAAAATGCTAACGAATTAAATAGAAATTGTCTAGCCATTTACAAAATACACACTTTCGTTGCTATTTCTCTACGTACATAGAATAAAATCGATGGCGCTGTTGAATATTTAGAGTAAGCGCAGGAGACGTGTTCAGGCGATGCAAACGTGATGGAAGGTACATAGGATGCATGTATAAAATTGCTCTAGAACATTGACCGCGTGAAAGGTAAAATTGAAATCGGTGTTGTGGTGTTTCGAAGTTGATTTGGTTTACATATCTTGATCGAAAACTCGGCACTTAAATCGTATCAAGATTGCTTCTTATGACGATTTGCAGCTGTGAACTCAATGAATGAATTCATTGAGTTCATACTGGGTACAAATAAGAGATACTGTATGTATCTGGAGTACCTATCAGAAAAAAAGTTATTTTATTTGATTTATTGTATTATGAATGTGTTAGTTTTATCATTTTAATGATTTCAAACACCATGTGAATTGTTCTTGAGTAAATTTAATTGAATTGAATATTGTTTGTCTTTTAGTCAATAAATGTATTTCTTTGTTTCTTTTTATTTTCTTATATTTCAAGAAATATTGCACACATATACAGGTTCAAATTAAATTAGCTATGGACACTCTTCGGACGTGATGTGTATCTATACTCGTATCTAAACATGATAACACAAAAAGGAATTAATTTGATGATTTTTTTGTGGGGTCACCGACCGCAGTTGGTGTAGTCACATGAAATATTAGTTTAAAAATCAGCTTCTTGGTAGGAAAAAACTAAAGAAAACAGATTTTTCAACTCAAACTTCAAGTAACAACACATCCAGTGGCAGTTGAACCCCATAAATAAAAACATTAAATATTTGTTTGTATTGTTAGTGTTTAAGATACCCATCACGTATGCCGAATTTCGTTAGCTAATTTCAGGGGATTACATAAGTATACTCGTTTGGCTTATGGGTTTATCGATAATCCAAATGTAAATAGCTCTGCATCCTGATTGCGTAACTATTATTAATATTGCTAATCCATTGCTTCATATGTGCTAAAAATTTACCTTTTGAACAACTTAAATAAGGCAACGAATATTCGCGAACTGTCAAAACGAAAGTCATTGCTACAAATAGTGTGTTACGCAATTACCCTGATGTTATCGTTACAGGTTCACTCTCATTACCAGAACATACCATAGTCCTATCTGGTTCTGCCTCAAATTATTTTAGGAAAACAGTATATAAATTGAACCTCTGACATCACAGGGATTTTGGATGACCAAAAGAGCGTCAAAAAATAAATGTAACATCCAAACAGTAGTTTACGTGTCTTTCTGAATTATTTATCGCGACGCCTCTTCGAAGTTAGTGCGGCTGGCACGCGGCCAACTGTCGGAGAAAGAGTGAAAATAACGCCACTGACCTTTGCTGGCCTCCGTCTCACCTTCGCACTTGAGAACGATAGCTGAAATAGATGTATGAGAGTAGAATGGGAGTTTTGTTATCTGGGATAGGTATATCTTGCCTCATTATGTGAAGATCCTCTCCATAAATTAATACTGAAACCTGACTGGAGAACACCTGGAAATGTTCTCAGGTCAGGTTTCAGTATTAAAGAAATAATACTCCAAAAATTGTGATGGGTCGGGAGATAAACTTTTAACAACAGTAAAAATGAATCTTGTCTATTAAATTGTCGCTTTAAAATGATTCTTAGGCTACTGTTTTGTCCGATGAAAAGTTTTGGAACTAGTATTCATTGTATTGAAGAAAAATCTTGAAGTCGGAAACGTATTCTATGTGTTTATTTATAAACGAAGATTAAAGTGAAGTGACGATCAAAGACGCTCGCTAATCACTGCTTAACTTTGAGTTTATGAATAAAAGTGTGTATGTGTAATCCGCTAAAAGGCATCAAATTACGAAAATGCCTAAATTAGGTATGAAATTAAAATTTCCTTAAAATTATCATCCAGAGTCTCGCTTCCTTGACATACATAAGTATTTTGAGTATGCACATAAAAAAGAAACGAACTCTTTCTTGTCTGTGCGTACGTGATTACGAAACGTATCGCGAATTTTCATAGACATTCTTCTTCTGTAGCAAGCCGAGCTTTACTTCTATTGTGAGTTATATTAAATCCACATGTTTTATACCTACTTGCACTGTATTTATTGCACGCGTTGCTCAAAAATGCGTGTTTCCTTGACTGAGAAAATTTCACTTTTCTCTGAACCTTTTTCCAGTGTTCTGAAAAAAGTTTCGAAGTTCTCGCTTTCTGTTCCAAGTCAAAGAATTTGAACAAGGGGAGCCTTAGCAGGATATACCTACAGGAAAAAAAAACTAACCAGTGCGCAAACTGTAACCATGAATTCAGCATTTCAGCATATGATTCTAGACCCTCTCCTAGCGTAGAAATTTTTCATCATCATCATTCATATGCTGAATTCATGT
This sequence comes from Eremobia ochroleuca, assembly GCA_949629135.1. Lineage (NCBI taxonomy): Eukaryota > Metazoa > Arthropoda > Insecta > Lepidoptera > Noctuidae > Eremobia > Eremobia ochroleuca. The sequence continues at coordinate 7,208,938 of OX451385.1, read as the reverse complement.
TTACAGTTTGCGCATGGGTTATTATTTTTTTTTCTTGTATAACACAGCTTCGAGAAAAAGCCTCATACAGCTCTTAAAGAAGAACAGTCAGACTAAGTTCTATTATCAATGTGGCCTTCCTCCATAAGAATTATTCATAGGCACGATAATCATCAAGGTGTGCTCATTACTTAGCGCAAACTTTATAAAGCCGTGCGCAAACAGCGGACGTTTGCGCGTAATATGCGCTAACTGCGCGGATATGCGGAAACGAAAACCCTCAAACAACGCTAATCGGGTCTCAAATAAGAATGACGCACCCAGTTATCTTATTATCAGGAAGTAAAGCTCATCTTATGGTTTCTCCTAGCTTTTGCCCGCGACCCACTCAATGAAGGGCTATTGTATAGGGATATTGTCGTACGTTGTTGTGTGTCGTATTGTTGTACGTGCTACCGTGACCAAAAGTACCATATGTCCTTCCTCAGGATGCCATTCATCTCCTTGCCAAATTTTATCGAATTCCGCCCAGTTGTTTAAGTGTCAAACGAGTACTTTCGTTTGACACTTAAACAACATATCTCTGTCTTCTATATCTCTATTTTTCTATCTTCTATCTTTATTTTTCTAATTTCTGTAATTTGTGTACATGACACGCCAGCCCATTACAATGTCCTTTTTTTTTTTGTTTTTCGTCTAAACCGTATAGGATACACACGACGACAAATCAAGCACATACATTTCCAGTATTATCAGACATCTCACTCTCTCTCGAGGTTAGCTAAAACTAGAAATGTATAGTCGTATATGTCGTCTTGTGTACAAGTACCTACGTGTTTCTTGATCGTTTATATATTTTCATTTCTATATCCTGAATTCGTTCTAGAAACACAGTATCTCACAATATTACGTAGAATGCTATAAATGTAGGTCTGTACGGTAATACCTAAGTTGGTATGACATTATCGCTGATAACACGTGATTGATATCGCAATGCGCCGATACGACGCTGATAAGAGCTGATAGTTAGTTAAATATTATAGTTAGAAATAAATAAAAATTATATTATTATTAGCCGAGGGGCCCATGGCTAAATAATAACAGCCGCACAGGTCGATCGATCAGGTTAAGCTACGCTTGCCGCGGTTGGTCTGTGCATGGGTGACCATCTGTACATATTGAGACGACTCCGTGCCTCGGAAACCACGTTACGCCGTTGTTCCCGGCTGTTATTGGCGGATCTTTGACAGTCTTTACGGGTAGTCAGAAGCCCGAAAGTCTCTTCCGAAGTACCTAGTTCAACAAATGATTAAGTAGCCCGGTAGCAAAGTTGTGTTATTAATAAATCTATAGTTGAACTCAACAAGGGAATTTAGAAAGTTTTGGAGTTGCTTCCCTGAAACTTCCATGTGTAACTTCTGCCGGCTACCGGCTACCGTACTACGGAGGACGATATGATTGCATCCTAGCAAGCCTAGCTTATTGATTTGATGAAAATTGTGTTCATTGTATCTAACCATCCCATCTAACCAAAACTATTATCCCATATCATCATCTACCTAGCCTTTTCCCAACTATGTTGGGGTCGGCTTCCAGTCTAACCGGATGCAGCTGAATACCAGTATTTTACATGGAGCGACTGCCTATCTGACCTCCACAACCCAGTTACTGGGTAATACGACACCCCTAGGTCAGACTGGTTGTCAGACTTTCGGGCTTCCCGTAACGACTGTCAAAGATCTACGAATGACAGCCGCGAACAACCGCTTAACGTGCTTTCCGAGGCACGGAGGGGTGTCGGTATGTAAAGATGTTCACCCATCCACAGACCAACCGCGGCAACGAACACATATAGGAAGACGAAGTGTTGTAAAGATACATGAAGCGTCAGGGAAATCTGATCAGCTCCCCAAATACTGACTTACTGCGTAGATGATGACCACCAAGCGTAGCTTAACTTGAATACCTGATCGATCGACCCGTGCGGCTATTATTACTTAGCCACAAACCCCTTCTTCTGACAGGAGTACTTGTACTAGTCAATAAGCAGAGCGGAATAGTCTTATTAGCCTCAATAATCTTTCAATATCTTTATTATCATCATATTCTTAGATAAAAACGTCCGCTACTAGTTAAGAGCGTTAACGCCAAATCCGCGGCACCAAGTTTAGGTAATTGCAGTGCTCTTTGCAGTCACACAGATGCGCGCGTGTCTGTGTGCGTAGAGTTGGCGTGCTCTCTGTCATTATAGTCAAACTAACCCATGTTGATCCGTTGAGTTATGTATAATGATACTTATTTAACCGTTAGTTGATTTTTATTTACTATTCTTATTTTTATTACAACCTTGTGAAATAAATAGGCAGTTTTGGATACTTTATCACTACATAGTATAAAACAAAGTCGCTTCCCTGTCTGTCTGTCCCTATATATGCTCAGATATATAAAACTACGTAACGGATTTTGATGCGGTTTTTTTTAATAGATAGAGTGATTCAAGAGGAAGGTTTATATCTATAATACATGCATAATATAGTAGAGAAACACTGATAATTTTAGAGGTTTCTAATGTGATGTCGTAATTAAACACATTTTTTTGCGCTTACATTGTAAACGCTGGCTGAACCCGTCGAGATAGATCAAAATAATGTACTACAGTATTGTACACCTTAAAAAGTTCTACAAAAAAGTCCGCGATGGTATATGTCTATCTCTTAGGGATAACCCACAAGAACCATTTTTATCCTATACTTTTTACGAGAAATAGTGGCTCTAAAATTATCAGTTTCTCCATTGCACCCGTGCGAAGCCGGGGCGGGTCGCTAGTAAAGTATATATAAGGTCCCATTAAAATAGGTGGACAAACTTTTACAAATCATTCAGACCACCAAAATAAGGACAATGGTAAAAAAAAAAATAAGAAAAATGCATTAGATACTTAAAAAAAAAAAAAAATCAGTTAGCGAAAATGCACTAAACATTTTGGTTACCCAATGCATAAACACATCCATGTCTGCTATCTCATAAATTCTGATTCTACGAAATAATGGTCCAGGCGCACGTGGCCATGTCACCACCCGCCGGTTTCATTGTTCAACTCATGCCATCTCACTCTAACATAGCCCTTCACCGCGGGGATGCCCGGGGCGAAGGGCCGCTGACGTAAAATATGACAAATTGACAATGAAGCCATTTCAGTTTTCGTCGCGCAACCGAGCCAACAGAACATGTTACATGAAAGTCTGCGTGTGTGTTGTTACGTAGTTATCACAATCGACAACAATGCCTTATTACGCGTACAGCAACCAAGAATACTTGGAAATGGTCCTGTGTTATCGTGAGTGCAACGAAAGCTTACGACAAGCCCAAATCCTTTATCAAGAAAGATTTGGAAGGCGGCCGAGCCTCACCATAATCCTGAGAGCAGTACAGCGCCATCGTGAATGTGGCACCTTCATGCCACCAGCGGTTGACGCAGGAAGACCGCGCTATCCGGTGCGCCTTGAAGAAGACGTTTTAGATTTCTTTAGAATACACCCCACGGCGAGCACTGCCGATGCCGGTCGTGTATTCAACGTCAGCGATTTTTACGTGTGGAAGAAGCTCCTTCGTGATAAAGGCCACCACCCATATCATTGCACTCGTGTGCAAGAACTGAACAAATTAACATTTTGTAGGTGGCTACTGCAACAACCCCAACGTCACATTCTCTGGACTGATGAATGTACTTTTACACGTGTTGGGTTATTTAACATACATAATTCCCATTACTGGACAACTATTAACCCAAATAAAGTGAGACCGGATTATTACCAAACACGGTTTAGTGTAAATGTGTGGGTAGGAGTGCTAGACAATAAAGTTTTAGGGCCTGTTTCTTAACCGTTTAAACAATAATACGTACATAGACTTGTTACGTAACGATGTTGAAACAATGTTAGAAGATGTACCCCTGGTAGTCTGGCGTGACCTCTACTTCCAGCATGATGGCGCGCCAGCACACTTCGCTGGAAACGTAAGAGACTATCTCAATTCTCGGTTCGGAGACCGGTGGATTGGTCGGGGTGGTCCTGTCCCGTGGCCTGCTAGGAGCCTGGACTTGACTCCGCTTGATTTTTATTTCTGGGGTCGTGCTAAAGATTTATTGTACGGTGAAAATGGACACTTAATAGCCAGCGTGAATGAGCTATGTACGCGAATCACCCTCGCATTTGAAACAATAAAAAGTGAAAGTGACACTCTTTTAATAGTGCAAAGAAATTAATCGCGCTCGCAAGTGCATCGCTCAAAACGGTAGGCACGTTCAACAATGAATGTAATTACGTACCTATCCACCTATCGTCGTAGAGTAAGTAGTATTTATATTAATTATTGTAAATAGGGCTGATTCTAATTTTTAACCATGACTGATTCAGTGTTTTACTGTTATCGAACTTTAAATAAATAAAAAAGATTCATAACACTACATTGTATCCACTGCGCGCTTGTTTGTTTACAACTTTCTGCATTTGCTTTAATACTTTGATAACAGTTCAGCACGCAATTAGACAGTCCAAAGCCTGGTAAAGTGTGATGGGAAATTAGAATCTTTTCTTTTCGTACCTAGACGGTTCATAATCATGTGTTCAAGGAAAGTTTATTCACCCCCAATATTAGCCTGTTTTCAAATTGCGCGTCTTAGGTTATTTATTTTCGACTTTATTTTAAGGCTCACAATGTTGATTTTTGTTTGACACCTCGCCATATGTGTCGGCCCTAACAGTACTGGCCGCCCGAGTGCAAGTACTTACCCATAAGGATGGGTTTATTCTAGAGTGCCGGCTGTGGTGCCGAACAATTTATTATTTTCGATCAAAATAAAATCACTTTAATCATTGTTTTTTTTGCTTGGATATCTTTGGTTAGACGTACTGAACGCTGTATTAAAATTTGTCCAACTATTTTAATGGGACCTTATATATACTAATCAGGGGTGAAAAGTTAGAAATGTAGTACAAATGTAAAGTCCTACAACGATTAATGTTATATTAGGTCATCCCACTTCCAGTGTCATATTTTTTTATTATTATTATTTTACAAAAACTGACTACTATATTATATAACCTTGTGACACTAATCAATAATCTCCACCACTATTAATCACTCGCTCCCAGACTGCTGGCAAATCTTGAACACCATTTAAAGTACCACTTTCATTTAATTCATCAATAATGCTCTTTAGTTTAATATCTAACTCCTTTTTGCTATTGTATCGAGTACCCGACAATTTCCTCTTCACATGGCCAAAACAATTGAAATCACAAGGATTCATATCCGGGGAATATGGCGGCTGAATAATTTCAATCCATCCTTTTCTTCAATTAAATTCTGAACTATTTTTGATTTGTGCGGTCTGGCGTTATCATGTAAAATTATAGGACTCGTTATATGATGTTCGTCTGCCCAAATAGGAATATTTTCTTCTAAAAATGACTTATATCGCTCTCCAGTCATAGTTGTATTTTCATCATAAGTTCTCCAAAAAGCAATGCCTCTGACATCCATAGGTACTATTAGTAGTATTTTTCGTTCATGTAGCTCTGCACGTGGTAAATGTTCAGCTGAAGTGCCCGGTTCCACCCAACATCGTGACTGATGTCTTTGACGAGGAGTATAAAATTCGACCCAAGTTTCATCAAGGCATATGAATCTATTAAGTATATTTTTCTTACGGCGATACCACGATAAATGGCTACGCGCAGTTTCATAACGAAACTCCTTCTGATCCGTGTTCAGAGTGTGAGGCACCCACACTGCACTTTTACTGACCAGACATAAATCCTCCGTGAGTACTCTATGTATAGTGGAATGAAGCCGTTTCTAATGCTTTCGAGTTTTCCTGAATTTTCAGTGTTATTTCACTGAGTTTTTCTTTTTGTTGAGTCTGAAAATAACATGTAGGTATAACATAGTGACACAAACCGTAAGCATCGTGTCCGGCGGTCGATTGTCGGCTTGAGACACAACAATGTTTTATTTGTGCTAAAATATGTATATAACGACCAAGTAATTCTTACAAGATTCCCTGCATCAGGATCTTGAGATGAAGCCGTTTCTAATGCTTGCGAGTTTTCCTGAATTTTCAGTGTTATTTCACTGAGTTTTTCTTTTTGTTGAGTCTGAAAATAACATGTTGGTCGGTTTGTGTCGGTTAGTGACACAAACCGTAAGCATCGTGTCCGGCGGCCGATTGTCGGCTTGAGACACAACAATGTTTTATTTGTGCTAAAATATGTTTACAAATGTCCAAGTCATTCTTACGAGATTTCCTGCGTCAGGATCTTGAGTTGGAACCGTTTCTAACGCCTGCAAGTTTTCCTGAATTTCCAGTGTTTTTTCAATGACTTTTTCTTTTTGTTGAGTCTGAAAATAATATGCAGAGTATAATATGAAGTGACACAAACCATAAGAAGCACCACGACAGGCGATCGATTGTCGGCTTGAGATAAATAAATAACGAAGAAATGTCTTATTTAGTTTTGGTTTAATAGGTGCTAATTCAAAATAAAGGAAACACGTGTCTGTTTAGATATAAAATCTCAAAAATTGCCATAACATATAAAGAAGTAAAACAAAAATAAAACTTACAACAGCATTTTGAAATATTTGAACTTCTCTTTTCTGCCTATAACAACGAATCGGATATTAATTTTATCTTATTACTACTGTGTTTCATAAAAATACCCAGACAAAAAGTAATTTGAAAAAATTATATTGACTTCAGAAAGTAGTAAGTATAATATTGTTTCTTATGGTTTACTAATTACACCTAATATACAACGTGTCCCAGAAATCAACGTCAAGAAACGGGCAATAGGCCAAGTCGTGACAGCTATTAGAAAAATATAAAAAAAAATCTTGGTCATGTACTTTTCGAATTATAAGCATTCAAAAATAAATCTCAAAAAGTGACACCCTGTGATGATTTTTCAAGTCCTGTGACTACATTATTAACATTTCGGTAGTTTTTTTCTCTGTGATCTAACCATGAATAACCCTTCTGTAAATTACAGTTAAAAGTTAAAACGTAACTGCCTCAGTTTTAAATTAAATGTTAGATTTTTGCCCAATATTGAATTCAAAATAATGACATCACCCAACTTTAACCGACTGTACTGAAAAAAAAATCTACTACACTATTTTGGCAAGTAACTTTAAAAGATGGCGCGTTTAGTCAGGATTCCAAAATGGTATAACACATACTAATTGCTACTTCTTAATTGAGGAAAAAAAGTACATTGTTGGTTTTAGGTGCATTTGAAATAAAATTCAGTCGTTGGATTTCTTTTATTATAATTTTTATTAAATCAGATTTACGAAGTTTTATAACAAATGTTCAAACTGTTTTCCTTCAGCTGCAATGCAAGTTCTACATCTCTTTAAAAATGATCGCGTAATAAGACGGGCGTATCTTCTTGAGTTGATGTATTCAGCGGCTTCTGCAATTCTTTGGCGCAGCTCGTCTAAATCTTGAATTGGTTTAGAGTACACTTTATCCTTTATCGTACCCCAGTAAAAAAAATCTATGGGGTTTAAATCGGGTGAACGGGCAGGCCACGAAATTGTACCACCCCGCCCAATCCACCTATCGGGGTATTCTCGATTGAGAAACTCTCGTACAGTGAGAGCATAATGCGCTGGGCAGCCATCTTGTTGATACCACATGCTGCCGTAAATGTTCAGTGGCACTTCTTCCAATAATTCTGGTAATTGGTTCTGTAAGAAGTTCAAATAACCCTGGGCATTTAAATTCTCCGGCAGCTCGATTGGACCAATAACTTTACCATTCAAAATTCCCGTCCACATATTTACTTTAAACTGGTACTGAGATCTATCTTCCCGCATCAAATTTGGATTTTCCACGTGCCATTCGTGCAAATTGTGGAGGTTCATGTAACCGTCCTTTTTAAATGTTGATTCATCGGACCATAGAATTTTTTCAAAGAATCGCGGGTCCTCTCGGTGCCTCTGCAACATCGTTCGACAAAATCGTACTCTCTCTGGGTAGTCTCGGGGTAGCAGACTTTGTACTCATCGTACATGGTATGGGTGAAACTCGTTCTTTTTTAAAATACGATGTGCAGTACTTTTGGGGACTCCTATGCTCTGTTCAATTCCACGTACTGAGATACTTCTGTCTTCTTCAACTGCTTGCAAGACTTCGGCTTCGTAGGGCATAACGGGTCTTCCCTCGCTAACCATTTGGCTAGGAAATCGACCCTCTGATAATGACCGATGCACATTAATAAATACTCGATGATCGGGATGACGCTCAGCATTCGGGTATCTCTCACGATATACTCTTGCTGCGGCATTGGCGTTGCATAAGCATTCTCCATAAATGAGATGCATGTTGGCGTATTCCTGTGCGGTGTATCGAGATGGCATGATAAAACACTACACAAACACGGGGTTGCGATTAAAACAAGTCCGGGGTTGTCAGAAACGGTGCAGATAAATCCAAATTACAATGCAAATCAAGTCCAATAAACAAAGCCACAGTTGTAAGTACGAAGTCAATACGAATACAAAAAGATGTGCAGTCAACGAAAGAGCGTAACGTACTGCAGTATTGCACAATTTGCCGACGCATCCCTGTTTAGCCAGAGTAGCGTCTCTATCTGTTTCACTCACACATATGAAATGATGTGTCAATCCGTCTCCCTCTTAGTTAGATAAAAGTAGCGTCACTATCTATCTCGCTCCCACTTGTCAAAGTAGCGTCACCTCACATTAGCTAAAATGAATCTTTCTCGCTCACACTAGTCAAAATAACGTCACTCTTCGTCTCAATCGAACTTTTATGAAATACGGCTTCATAAAAAAAAAATGTTTTTTCTCAATTAAGAAGTAGCAATTAGTATGTGTTATACCATTTTGGAATCCTGACTAAACGCGCCATCTTTTAAAGTTACTTGCCAAAATAGTGTAGTAGATTTTTTTTTCAGTACAGTCGGTTAAAGTTGGGTGATGTCATTATTTTGAATTCAATATTGGGCAAAAATCTAACATTTAATTTAGAACTGAGGCAGTTACGTTTTACTTTTAACTGTAATTTACAGAAGGGTTATTCATGGTTACATCACAGAGAAAAAAACTACCGAAATGTTAATAATGTAGTCACAGGACTTGAAAAACCATCACAGGGTGTCACTTTTTGAGATTTATTTTTGAATGCTTATAATTCGAAAAGTACATGACCAAGATTTTTTTTTATATTTTTCTAATAGCTGTCACGACTTGGCCTATTGCCCGTTTTCGGCTTGACGTTGATTTCTGGGACACGTTGTATATATTTTTTTTATAAGTAGAGAACCCACCTCGTTTCAGTGGTATATTCTCAACTATCCAAAACTGACAACCCCAGAATGGTCAATTCAGTTTATGAGATTATAAGACAGAATAAACGCAAATTATTACGAATTCTATCCCCGTGTAAGGCCTAAAACACACACAAGCGACGTAAGGCGAAGTCACGGGGCAGGCGCAGCGCAGGCGTGGGACAGATACGGCGCAGACGCGATTTGAATTATATCAGAAGAGGTGTGGAACAGGCAAGAAATGTTCAGATGCGGCATTTTATAGAGAGATAATGATGATAATAAAAATATGCATTTTATATTCTATACTGTACTCCGGCTTGGTATAATCGTAAAGGGCTGGATATTGTTCCACTAACTCGCAGAACTGTACATTAAAATCAATATCATCACGCATTTTTGGGTTGGTAAATACTGAGCATACCGTATCACAAGCGACGTGCTCCTTGCTTGCGTGACTCACGAGAACCGACTGCTAGCGACGCGGCGCAGGCAACGAAACGGCGTGTCTGCGCCGCGTCGCTTCAGTATAATTCAAAAACGTCGCCTGCATACATTTTGTATGAAATCGTTTTGAAGCGGCGCACGCCTGCGCTACGCCTGTACCACGCCTGCTGCCTTACGTCGCTTGTGTATGTTTTAGGCCTAAGAAGAATATGAATTGGCTATAACCTGTTACATAGTTAAAAAGTGGCTCCTCGGTAACTTACCTTTTAGCTTCATTAGCCTTGGCTAAATTTTCATATTTTTTTCGTTTTATTCCCGTATAGCGCCTTTTGTTAGCTATATCTAAAAAAAAGTAAAATCGAAACATACATAAAGAAGTCTAATTTAATCTTCTTAAGTTAATTGAATACCATTACATTAAAATATGTACTCACCAAAGTTCTGTAATATAATAAAAATATATTATAATAAAAAGTATCAATATGTCCCAGTCGCGCTAAAAACTCGCGAAAGTACGATAATATTTTACGCGACACGCAGCGATGGGAGCGACACACGTCCTGCCTCTGAAAGGCCTCAGCCGGCAATGAGCGGTGGCGTGAATCCGCGCCGATTATATAGCAATACTAAATAATTCATAGTAAAATAAAAATATAAGTTATTAAAAAAATATTTGAACCATGTTTTAGAACATAAATGTCTTAATTTACTAGGTCTAAAAGAAAATATAAATATTTCAGATTTCATCCTAAACTAACACGTTTAATATCTCGAAAAGTGGCTACAATTGACACTTTTGAATATACTTTTCTTGAATGAAAACTTACAGTAATCGTGTTTTTTTTTCAGCCATGCACTAAAAAATGTTCTTATTTTTTATAAAGTAATGTTGTAATAAGTTTGTCATATATGGTTTTACTAATATCTAGCATCTGCTTAGACCGTCGATCGCTAGTTTTAAAAAAGGCTTGCATAAAAACGGTTCTGATGAGAAAACTAAACAAAAAATTGAAAATGTTTTTCAGCCATGCACTAGATTATAAAATTCCCAATAATATGACGTCAATATCTCATCTATAAATTAAACATATTATGGTTTTATTGTCCGTCGGAAATCATCAATTTTGACTCCAGCATGGCTCTAACGCATGAACCCTCTTAAAGGCTTCGCCCATAAATCGCCACAATTATATAGAACCTATCTATCTATCTAGCCTGTTTTATCCTACTGCAGGGCATTAAAGGCCTCCCTCTCCCTCTTCCACATCCTCCCATCTTCTGCTAATGTAGGTCAGGATAACTTTTATAATCTCACTAGCAGCGCCCCGTAGTTTCACCCGCATAAGTTTCGAACCCGTAGGAATATTGGGATAAAAAGTATCCTATCTTTTATTCTCATGTATAAGCTATATCGATGGGTCCTACGTATAATGGCCAATGCAGCATTTTGAGCATTTTCACTATTTTGTATTAAACGCTTCCTTTTACTGTATTTGATAACATGCACTAAAAAAATAGTATTTGTCAAAAAAGTGAAAATGCTCAAAATGTTGCATTGGCCCTTATACGTAGGACCCATCGATATTACTGTAAAGTTTCATCAAAATCCGTTCAGTAGTTTTTACGTGAAAGAGTAACAAACATCCACCCATCCACACAAACTTTCGCGTTTATAATATTACTAGCTGCGCCCCGCGGTTTCACCCGCATAAGTCTCGATCCCGTAGGAATATCGGGATAGAAAGTATTATATGTGTTAATCCTGATTATAAACTATCTGTGTGCCAAATTTCATCAAAATTGATCCAGCCGTTTGAGCGTGAAGAAGTAACAAACACACACACGACACACACAATCTTTCATCTTTATAATATTATTAGTGTGATAGGAAGTAAACGTTAGATGTACCTTTCATATACATAGTCATCTACGTGCCATCAAAGTCATCCAACATCCTTAGACTAATACCATTTATAATATAGCAACACGATGACATTCGTTCATCCATAATTATTCATACAGAGATGCGCAAGCGCGTGACGATGCAATAATGACTGTCATCAAACATAATATCATGCGATCATCATCAATCGTCTACGCTATACGTAATCGGTATGCTTTGACGAGTAATTAAGACGATTGTCGTAATTAATAGTAAAATAGACCTTTGTTGAGTATTGAAATTAATCGTTTGTTAGGTTGCCAGTTTTGAATATAAATGTCGATGGCTATAAGAGTAGAGGAAGACCAAAGAAACGATGGATGGACTGTGTGAATGATGACATGGTTGGAAAGCGGGTGAATACCGAGATGACGACTAATAGAGAAGTATGGAAGAAACAGACATGTTCCGCCGACCGCAAACACATTGGGATAAGGGGCAGAAAAATAATGATCATTTAAAAGCATGAGCGCTGATTTGCTGGATTCGTTTTCTCCTCGATATTTTTTTCTCCTGACAGTTAATTTTGTTTATATGTATGTAGATATGTATCTATATCTATGTATTATTACTAATTCTTGTATTTTATAGTAATTTCCTAGCTATCTATCCCGTATGTTGCACCTGCCATATTTTGTCTCTGCATAACCTTAAGGGTGACTGGTAGAAAATGTCTCAGGCATTAAGTCCGCCTTGGTACAGTATTTTTTTTTACCTGTGCATAAAGTTTTAATAAATAAATTAACATATTACAGTTTTGGAACTAGGCACTAGTCACAGCTGATCAGTTACAAAATCTAAGAAAAAGTATTTTTAGTTAGAAAACGATAATTTTAGTATTTTAGTGGTCCAGAAAACTCCTAAAAAGCTTCTCCCGAAAAGCCTTAAGAACAAGTGGACCGTCACAAGGAAACCTATAAAACTACACGAAACTCCTGCCAAAAAAAAAGAAAAGCACTTTTCTACTACAACATATTTCACCAACTCATCAACTATGTAGGTACGTGATGTTCAAAACCACTCACTACGTCTTTTAAAAACCGTTTCAAACTTTACCTACACACACGCCAGACTTTTTCATTTTGGTAAACGTTTATTTCACACCCTTTTGCATTTTCATGAAAACATGTTTTCAGCTGTTTTAAAACGCTGCTAATATAAGGAAAATAAACGAAAGTGGAACATTTAATGCATCAGACGGTTATTTTAGCTAGTAAACTTCTGCTGTGTTGTTTTGTTTTGGGAGAAGAACTTTTAAATAAATTGGTATATTGTATATGTACACCTCAAATCTATGTATACAAAAATAATAAAGCTGAACGCGCTAACCCTTTCCAATCGAATTGAACTGATCGTGAGTTTCGACTTTACAAAATTCTGACCACGATCGAGCAACTAGCAAATTATTCCTGAACCTCACGTATGTGAGGGTCTGACTGCTGAAGACCAGCTTGCATGAGATTTTTCCCGGGACCTCTGAATACTTTCCAAAGGATTAATAAGTTTTTATTGATCTATCAAGTTTTTTACTCCCGGTTGCAAAGGGCTAACCTTTGGAACTACCAGTCGGATTTGAAAAAAAAATTTTTTCATTGATAGCCCTATTCTTGAGGAAGGTTATAGGGTATTTAACATTACGCTTCGGCCCTTAGAAGCCAAGCAAGAAGGAAGATATGTCAGAAAAACCGCCAAGCAATTACGAAGAAATAGCGCGGGCGGGCGGTGCGACACGACGCGGTGGTTCGGGGGCCGAAATTTCACGCGGACGAAGTTCGCGAGCGCTATTCGTTCATAAAATTCTCTAGGGTGCTCTAGTTCTATCATTGCAAAAGTAATACGGCTCAATGATTTTTTACAGCCAGTTGACCGATAAGAAAACCAGGTTTCTAGTGTCATCAATGTAAATCAAGGTGTCCTATTTATATGTCACTGGCACAGATTGATAATGTATATCTTTTTGATATAAAACCTCTGAGGCCAGACTAGGCCGATAGAAAACGCAGAAAAGTTCATGGAAATTCTCCAGTACATTTTAAAAGCTACCAAAATGTTGTAAGGGCTCTAAAAAAACAATATTCATCATCATCTTTTAAGGTGTATCTTAAACCTTTGCATTCTGTTTATACAGGCTGGGAGGGACATCGACGCGCGCTCTGAAACCATGAATTCAGCACATGGTTCATGATTCTAGGCCAAAAGAAATGTTTCGTAGATTATCAAAAAAAATCTGCTGTTTCACAGCAAAACGCGGTCAAAATGTATGGAAACCGCAATTTTTTTTTTTTAACGACGATTAATTTAAACGAATCATGCACTGAATCCATTGTAACAGGTTGCGTCCATAGAGGGGACAGAAAGCATCTCAGCTCCTTATAAACAAACATTTGCAATACATTCTTCTTCAACAACCAAACCATGTCATTCAATTGTGTAAACTCCTGCCGAAACAGGCGCAGACGCCTCTTTGTTTACGCAGCGAGCTTCAGTATATTATAGAAACTGTAGAAAGTTATCGACTCGCTTCACGTACTGTGTCACCGACTGCATGACAAGTGTCGTCTGCACCGTGACATGTGTCGACTGCTTCCTGGCTTGTGCAACCATGCAGTTTGGTGCATGTTCTAGGTCTTGGGTTGTTTGGTATGCTAGGTAGGTGTGATATGTCGTTTTGCAGATTATTAATGATATTGCAATGTTTCATGGAGGTATGTAGGGAAAGTCACTATCAACTACCAATACTTCACCAAGTCCCGCGTTTTCTTTTGTCTTCATGCCCTTGTTATGATTACATAAGCTTACAGCACCGGCCGGTCGATTCTGGAAAAATCTCACCGTGATAACTAAGGTGAAGTGAGCTGTGAGTCAAGCTGATGCTAGGGATTCACACTATTGACGACTCACTCCACGCTCACTTCACCCAAGTTTTCACGGCGAGATGGTTACAGAATCGCACGGCAGGCTCCAGCGATTTATTATTTTGAACCAGAACAAAAAGATCGTTAAGACGACCTAAAATGTAATGCAAGCTCGAATTTTACTTCACAATTTTAATCCTTTTGTAAAATACAACAGTCGCCCTTCTTCCCATCCCTTTTTTTTTACACTGAAATATCATAAAAACCAATTAATGTTATGTTGTAACGAGTACCTACGGTGGAATGTCTTGGCTATAGAGTTAGGTTCTCATAAACCTTCTTCATATGGGGGTAGGCAGAAACTACAGTACACCACCTGCTACGATTCTTACATACTCATTTTGCTTTGTTTTCATTTTCGCAATATAGCATGTAAACCATGAAACATATTTGAAAATACTAAAACCCAAGGACGTATAAGTAGTCTTGACTTTTATAACAACCCACAGCTACACACGGTGAGTCCCAAATAGCAAGCATAGTCCTCTTTACTATTGAATCTATAATTTTCTTGTGTACATTTGAAATCTAGGTTTAATTCGAATACTTTAAACCAGAAACTGCATCACGATACCCTCTGTTTGTGTAGAATTATTCCCAAAGCGCCTTTGTTACCTGACACGCTTGTACTTGGGATGAAGTGATAGCTTTGTGGAAACTAGGTCAGTCCCGTTTTCCAATGAATTAATCACTCTATACAGATTGGTTTGAAATTAACACGGCTATCATCAAAGGCTATCGTTATCGAAGACTGAAATATTATAACAGGTAATAATAGGTCTTTACCTATGAAATTGCCGTTTTGTATGAAAAAATTGAAACGAAGTTTTTTCATGTATTTTTTATTTGTATTAATCGAAGTAATCACCCATGCAATCAATGCATCTTTGCCAACAGAGTGGCAGTTTATTGATGCCCTTCTTAAAGAAATCAGCTGGACGGGAGGCAACAAATTATTCAAAGGCATTTTGTACTGCCTCTCGGGTATTGAATTTTTTTCCCGCCAAGAAGTTATCCAATATTCTGGAAAAAGTAGTAGTCTGTAGGCGCAAGGTCTGGTGAGTAGGTCCGCCCTACTCACGGGCGAGAGACGGACGGAGAGCTTCCAACCCCAGTTCTTGCAACTTGGAGACCGTCTGCTGTGCAGTAAGAGGTCGCGCGTTGTCGTGCAGGAGCAGCGGAGACGAGCGATTGACCAATGCTGGTTGGAGATGTGCCAGCTTCTCCATCATTGTGTTCAGTTCTTCACAGTACACATCTGCAGTAATGCTCACCCCGTTTGGTAAGAAGCTGTGATGAATCACATCGGCGCTAGACCACCAAACAGTGACCATCACTTTTCTAGGGGTAAGTTATCGTTTAGGGCATTGTTTAGGTGCTGAACCAGGATCCAACCAACTTGCTGGGCGCTTGCGGTTATCAAACAGAATCCATTTTTCATCGCAGATAACAATGCGGTTCAAAATTCCTTCATTTGTGTGTCTGTTGAGCAGTGTAAGGCACGTCTCGACGCGTACTTCGCGCTGGCGATCATTGGGTTCGTGGGGCACCCATTTGTTAAGGTTTTTTACCTTGCCAATTTGACGCAAATGGACCAATATTGTCTTGACGCTAACGTCGAAAGCTGCTGCTAATTCAGCCGTAGATTGTGTATCATCAGCTTCCACAATCGCCTTTAATTCGTCACTGTCGCCCAAAGTCTTCGGACGACCGCGAGGTTCATTTTTCAGGTCGAAATTTCCAGAACGGAAGCGAGCAAACCAATAACAGGTGGTGCGTTGGTTTGTAGTGTTAGCTCCGTAAACGTCGTTGATGTTGCGTGCCGCTTGTGCCGCGTTGCTGCCACGACGGTACTCATATTCCATAATAACTCGAATTTGTAACGTATTCATGATGACGAAAAAGATTGAAATGCGATGTAATTGTAACACTAATCAATAAACAAATGACTACTTTTGGAAACCAAATTCCATGTTTTTAAAATAAAATTAATTTGAAATTAGAATTCTTAGCCAAACAAAAATTATTTTGATTTGAAATGGCCACTACTGCAGAACGGCAATTTCATAGGTAAAGACCTAATATTTATCTGGATATTATAAATTGTTAGCTCTGTAAAACAACAGGATATTATACTGTTTATGTTGTCTTTTTCTACTTATACTCGATGCTATCCATTGCTGGGTGAAGATCTCACAGGAATATCAATATTTCTTCCACGATTTTGGCTAGTACGTCACCGGCCTTTAATTATCTCCTTAAACTGATTTTTGTACCAACTCGCACGAAAGTAACTCTGTCTGCCTGTTGCCTGGACAACAGAGCCTAGTGTACCCAGAGAAGGACAAAAGCTACTTTTATTCGAAGATAGAAACGAGCAATAGTTTGTCTACTATATTTATAATGTATGCTATTTGTCAAATAGAACTGAACTAAATGTTTGAAAAAATTTCGAAAAACCTAACGATAATTTTCTCTTGTCTACAGTCAATGATCCAGCTAAAAGAACGCAAAGAAATGGACGAGGCATTCAAGAAAGCGCAGAAACCCTGGGCGAAGCTACTGCAGAAGGTGGAGCGCACTCGGCTTGAGTACCACACGGCCTGCAAGCAAGAGAGAACGGCACAGAACCAGGAGAGGAACGCCAGCGGGGACAGCTCACTTAGTCCGGATCAGGTCAGTGGATGAAACTTTATGAGAATTAAATAAATATTGTAACAGTCTAAGAGACAATAACTTCAAAATATCTTAACCTATTGAAGGATACTGAACGCGACCCAATAGAAGTTTGTTATTAGGTTTGGCGGCGTTTAATGTCCCGCAGTGTTAACAAAAACAATGCTTAAGAAGGAAAGCAAAATTTGTATCAGATATGAGACAACTTAAAAATTCTGCAAACAAAACAGTAGAAAATTAAACCGTGCGAGTGTCACGTGTGCGCCACAATGGGCGGGATGGTCTTCTAGTAGATGAGTAGACTATAATAGTGTGAAGGGATTTGAGGGAAGTAGGTCTTGAATAATTAGAAGAAAATCTGCTAAAGGAATCTATGTGGGATGAAGCCTTCGAATTAACTTACTAGGGTAAACATATATTCGCTTCAGAACTTACATCTACATTTTACATACTTATAGTATTTAGAAAGTTACGGGTGAGGGTTTCAGTTTTGTTTTATGGAGCTTCATTTGTTTGAGATAAATTCTTCTTGAAATACAAAATTGCTCATTTTACTAGAATCTTCGCCCAAAGAGGAAAACTCAATCACAAAGATATACACAATAAAATAAATCTTATAAGAACTAACCTTTATTTTGGAAGAAATACCATGAATATTAAATCCAAAACATAAACAGAGTTCTATATAAAAGATATTTATCAATAAACTTTACCGCTCTACACGTGTAAGAAATGCCGGCCTCACACTGGCTACGAACAATGCCGAACAGACGGGAATGTGGGTGAAGTTCGTGCTTTCTTCATCATCATCATCATCACCGATTCGCAGTCTCCATTCAAGAGCATGTAACAGACATGCTCTTGAATGGAGACTGCCAATGACCATCAGTTTGACGGTTAGCTTCGCAGCCTGTTCGCTAAAGCGGGCTTTACACAGGTGACATACATACATACAACCTGTCTAAATGGCAATTCGGCTAGGCCGTAGATGACTAAAATCGCAAGTTCCATAGTAAGTAGGATTCGACTTATATGTCGTTCGGCGACAGGTCGCATGCGGCGGGTGACTTAAATCGACCCTGAAAATGCTCAGTCGCAGACGATCGCACGCCGCAGGAAGGTCGTCATTTTGATGCGAAATGAACTAGTTTCCTGCGATTTTTATCGATCTGTGTAAATGCGGTGGCGATTCGGCTTGTGAGGCGATTTGGTAAGCAAGCAACCGCACGGCGAATATCGACCTAGTGTAAATCTCCCATTGCGCATATTCTCTGGGCCATGCATGTTCGGGGTGATCTCGCACCGCGGGCCGGTAGTGTGTGTGAAGCCGGCTTTAGATCAATACACGTGGGATTCATTCGTTATGAGGTTCCCTGATATTTCCCTAGCAGAAACAGCGATTTTAAAATAATGCGGTATACAAAACACTCGAAACAGGATCCGCGGGTTCCAATCGAATGTCGACTGTACCTACATATTATTAAACTAATCGTTACTTACGTTTTTTAAAGCGACCATTCAAAATATAGACAATCTGCGCGGTAACTGCGTAACCCACAAACCTCTGGCTTTCATTTTAACACTGCAGCAACATTCACTGCGTTGTTTACGTCGTCGTCAGACATTTTTTTCGTACATATGAAGAAATGGATAAGCAATATCTTTCAGAATTATTCAAGTTGTTTTTTGATAGTGTCTTACGGAATTAGGAAGCTGTATGGTTGGTTGTTGGTGTATTGGTGAACCAATAACAACATTACCTTCAACACCAAAAATTTTGGAGGAGTTTCCGAGAACGCCGTCTCTATTTTCCACACCCTCCGCTTCTGAATCGAATTAAATTCGATTATTTGTCTCATTGACCCAAACTCGAGTCGATTCTAAGATGTTGTGAGTAAGCGACCCTGTAAGGTGTTTATCGTATGAATCACAAAGTAAGCAGAATCTGTCAAAACATCCAATACTTTGCAATATACTTCCAGATAAATTCGACAGTATATTTGCTTATACAACTTATCTCTTATCAGTTGATTGACTTATCTGAACACGTCCGTGATGCAGTCCGATGGGAATGATAGCGATTCGATACACATAATTAGGCCCTAACTACAACAACATATGATTAATATACAGATATTACGTCAGTATTTTTTTAACAATTGTCATTTGTAACAGTTTCGTTCTTCTCACTCTCACGCTTAAAAAGAGCAGAAACAATATTTCGTCGCATTTCTGTCGAATTTTGTTAATGAGACTTTACAAAACCTAAGATATCTTAACGCAATTGCGTGCAGGTCGCCCGCTTTCTTGATCAAAGCAATAAGCTGCGGGATAATTGCGTAACACACTAACAGTAGCAATGGCTTTCAATTTGACAGTTCAACAACATTCATTGCGTTATTTACGTTGTTGAGCAGACAAATTTTTCGAACATATGAAGCAATATCCTTCAAAATGATTCAGATTTTTAATTAGGGTGGTGGTAATAGATGAAAAATTAGAGCCAACAGCGAATACATTGCCAATGTTCAGGAATTGGTTTAAAGAACTGCCTTTTAGAACTTATGTCATGCCTCTATTAGTTCAATAGAAAATCCTATAAGTTAAGCTCATGAACGTTTCGGAATGTTAGGCCCGGCGCCCATTATCGGCATCGGCAAGGAAAAGGATCCTTCGGCATCCTACATGCAAGCGCACACTATCGGCAATTATGCTTTGGCATGCTGCAACGTTCTTAGGGATGACGAGGCGTCCTTAAGGATGCCGCACCGTCCTGTAGCTTGCCGAAGCGTCTCAATATCGTATTTCTCAAACTATCCCCCGAGTGTTGCCTCGGCGCCGGCGGCGTACCGAAGGTTGCCGAAGCATCCCGAACATTCTCAAGGCTGCCGATACACCAGCCTCAAGCATACCGAAGCGGTATTTTTGTTATTACGACCACATATCACGGAAATTTCTACTTTATTGCCATTATGTTATAGTATATTGCTATTTGCCACCTAAAATCCTCAGTCGTACCGATGCCGATAATGGGCGCCGGGCCTTAACAATCAACAATGCTAAAACAATGTTAAATATTATATGTATCTTCCAGTTAGAGCATTTCCTTTACGAAAGTATGACGTGATAGCTCCCCATTTGTCTATACGGTTCCGCGTACGATTCGCCGGATATTCGTGAATCATCGGCTTTCGGCTCTCGCTCAACATCGGAATGTAAGTCCAATCACCTGTTTTGTACGATTTCTAACAATATACACTGAAATCAGGTCGAACTGTATTTTAGGATAGATTTAAACAAGGAAGTTTGGATAGTTCGTCTTAGAGTTATGTTTCTTGGGAATTCAAATACATTGTATTTCTGTTGGATCATTCGACGCTATAACAAAAAAGTATTAAAAATAAAGTAAAGTTTAAAAAAAAAAAATAAAGGGGTCTCCATACAAGAAGCCTGTTTTATCCGGCGTTTTTTTTTTTGCCTTGTTGTACGGAACCTTTCGTGTGCGAGTCCGACTTAGCTTAGTAAAGAATGTAAAAATCGAAAATTGAACCAACTGGTATTTGTGAAATGTGTGGTTACGCTCCTGTTAGCAAAAATATACGTTAAACAACGAACGAAATCACTTAGGTCCCACACAAAATGTAAGTTACACGAATTGCCATTTCGCAGAAAACTTGTCTACTTTAGCGAAATTTTCGCAAACATCTAGAAATTCTTTACAAGTCAACTTCAAGCTAACAATAAAGCATTTCTTTTGTCAAGTTTACATCTAGAGCGAAATATTTTGACATTTCCGGAAAAGCATCTAACGAAATGTTCACAAAACTCGTAAAAGATACGTCTTCTACTAAACTATAAGTTCAATTGAGTAATAATTTTTGCAAGAACATTAACAAGGTACAATGCTTTACATAACTTTAAACAACTATTTTAATTGTGTACGAGAAACCATTGAGTTGGCCAATAACACAAACTTGAAATTGAACCTAATTCACTTTCAAGTTTGTGTTTTTGACTAGAAGGGCCAGAGAGTGTTCTAAGATCGAAAACTGAACGGCGGTGGCGTAACAATGATAAGAGTTTCTACGGGAGTGGAGTAAAATATCTTGTACAGACGCCAGCACATCAAGCTACCCGAAACTGTCAAATTTTCCCAATCAACTTTGAACCTAATGCTTTAGCATTAAAGTTAATAATCTATTAAAGAAATTTGACAGATTGTAGTAGCTTGATGTGCTGGCGTCTTTACATCACACATTTAAAGATAGGGCAACCATATATGAAGTGTAATTTCTCCAAATGCAAGTTTTATCTGACACATAACATCAGCCTTAAAAACCTTCTGTATCGGCGGCCTGCTGTATCGCATCATATCGTATCGTATCGTATAGTCATTGGTTTCATCAGTCTTATTACAATGGACCGGAACATTGCTATATCCAGCAAGCGTAATACCTATTCTGATTGCCAATACTATTGTGTTTTTCTAGCACAAAAGATTCTGTTTTGCTGCCAAGGTAAATTGAGGCTTGAATTCCTCACCCCTCATCCCCTTTTTGTACCCCACCATTGCCTGACACCTTCTAACAGCACCTCCGCTAATTATAACAACGTAAACTTGAAAGCAATTAAGGCGACGACGACGACTCTAAAACGTATTAAAAAGTGCAAAAAGTTTTGACTAGATTAACTTCAAAGACGGTGCCCTCAAGTCAGTGGTACAAATTCGGGAAGTGTTGGCTTTAAAACTCGTCCATGACGGTTTGGAAACGGGTCTGATTTAGAGATTATGGCGCTTAATTTTGAACGGAGAGTCAATCCTGGATATAGTATTTCTCAAAAATACCTGTACAGTAGGTGAAATAATGGCTCGAAATTCTAATGTGTTACTTGCGTTGTTCTTTCTTTGTTTTACAAAACGTTGCCCCACACTAGGAATTTCTCCTGTATTGTAGGTGCGTTTACAAACATTTAAAGTCACATACACAAACAGCCAGACCCGGAACAACTACTTGTAGGTCATACAAATATTTGTTCCGTGCGGGAATCGAACCTGCGACACGCAGCGCAACAGTCAATCGCTTAACCACTGCGTAATCTAAATTATTGGCAGGGACTTTGACGTGCAAGCTATTACCATTGATATAGTACATGATTCTGAAACCCCCCCAATGAAATTTTCATTGGTTATTTAAAACAAATTAAGAAGAATAATGTGCTGAATTCAAGGTTACAGTTTGCGATATCGATTTCCCTGCCACCCTGTACGTGTTATTTCTTTTCAATCGTAACTATAACCATCAGAGTCAGTAAGATATGAAATTAATGAAGGCTTACTGTTTTATCGATACCTAACTACATAAAATCAAAAGTGTACACATAAACTGTATCATAGCAGCAAAGGAGATTGCCTTGCAGTAACGATGCGTCCAAACTGCATTAATTAGAATGTAGTACAACCATTTCAAGTTGAGCTTACATTTCCCATAGCTTTCAGTTTCCTACATATTGCTGTAACCGCTCTATATCACCATAACCTTAGATTACACATTGGGCAGGGCAGTCGTGATGTTATGACGCAAGGCAGAACCCCTCCTCCACTGCTGGAACACGTCCTTCATCCCTCATCTCTTCGAGATGTTCTGTGATCTTTCTCACTTGCCCAGTGCGGGATGGTAGATGTCACATGTCTTCGAATTTTTGACTCTCGGACATGCCGGTTTCCTCACGATGTGTTCCTTCACCGCTTTGAGAGTAGTGGTGTTGAAATTATTTACACAAAGGAAAGCGCCTGTCTAGTTTCGAAGCCTCGGCCTACAACTCAATACGACCAAGAACTCGTAAGTCGGGGCCGTGTTACCACTGGGCCAACACTGCTCTAAAAGCCGTAACAAACTCTATATCACCGTAAACTTAAATCGGCCGTTACCGTCCCCTATCGCAGTAATAATAATAATAATAATAAGCTGTTTATTTCAATTAAATACAGTGTTATACAGTTCTTAACTTAATCTTAAACAAAGATAGAAAAGATTTTACAGTTAAGGAGTTGCTATTCGATTACAATTCATTAAATGTCGCTTGAATATGTTATAGGTCTGCCTTTTATTTTTGTTTTCCAGTTTACAAACTATGTGTTTTGGCAACTTGTTTAGTATTCGGGCGAGACTGACATTCCATACTCTCTCACCATAATCGTTATGACATTTTGGTATTTCAAAGGTTGGGAGGTAGTCTAGTTTACGTAATGTGATTAATACACATACATACATTAGGTACAGCACCGCCGTAAACATCCCGTTTCCTTTAATTGAACGAACAATGAACCTCTAGTGCCTAAGTATAAACACCGCATTGTTGCTAGGTCTAATTTGCATTCATGTCCGTATCTCTTAACAAGAATAGCTTGAAATTCTCGAAATTCTTCAGAACTTTTCGTGCCAGAATAAGTGTCCCAACGGTATTGCATTTTATTTTGTACTAGTTACTACTCGCAACTTTAGCGGGAACTTTTCTTGTTCCCCCACCCATCCCGTCGCATGGCATCGCATCGCTTGCCCGCGCTATTACTTAGTTTTCGCTTATTTATTTATTTAAGCTTTTCGCACAAAAGGTACAAAGGCGGACCATTTTTATTTTCTTTTTCCCGCCTCCTAAAAGTGCTAGCGTGATCTTAAATAGCCTATAGGCTATATTTTAAGATCACGCCGTTTCAGCCTTCCTCAAGAATTGTTCTATCAAATACAAAAAGGATTTTTCAAATCCGACTGGTAGTTCCAGAGATTAGGGCGTTCAAAGAAACAAACAAATTCTTGATCTTTATTATTAGTCTAAAGATTACAGTAACATGTATTACATGACTTTTGAATAGCATGTTGATTGCCTTTTAACACCTTTATACTCTGGCCTGGAATCCACAGTATTATTGGAAATGTTTTATTTCTTACTGAAGTTTCATTCATGAAGAGACCAAAATCATCTTCATTAATTAAACTGTAGTTTAATTGATGCACTACAGTGCAGCTGACTAGAGAATGTTTATATACTGATGCACTGCAGTGCAGCTGACTAGAGAATGTTTATATACTGATGCACTACAGTGCAGCTGACTAGAGAATGCTTATATACTGATACTGATCACATCTACAGAGCTTTGCTAGCTAATTTAATTTGACCCTATATATTGCAATATACTTACCAGCACTTATGAGTGTATTTTGATCCAATTTCCTTAGTGAAGTACTACACAGTTTGATCGAGAGGGAAAATCGAATATTTGTAGGCGAAAAAGCCGATCGGCTTAAATCGAATTGTGCAGAGCGAAAGCCAATATGTGTAGTGATTGATATTCAACAAACACTGTCGAATCGAATGCGCCGACCCGAACATGGTATACCAGGTTTTTCTTATAAAATGTTGGACATTTCCTCCACTTTAAACTTCACTCCAACCTGTTGATTCACTCTTAAATAATTCTGGACCTCACACAATGTAATTTCGGGTCCCGCAAAATTTGTGGAACCTTGCCACAGCCACAACGTGGTAAAGTTTTCGACCGCGAAGGTACAGACGAGTTGTAGGTACAGAATGAATAAGCTTTGTTTAAAATTGACTTAACAGTGTTATGTTATGGAATGAATATAAGATTAGCATTTCATTACTTATGGATAGGTACTATGTATGCTCAGATTGGTGAAATGTAACATATGCGGGCTTTACACAGGTGACTATAGCCGCACTGACTGAATACCAATTCGGCTAGGCCGCAGGTGACTGAAGTTCCAAGTTCCGAAGTAGGTTTCGACTTTAGTCGTGCGGAAACAGCAGTGCGATTCTGTAACCATCTCACCGTGAAAACTTAGGTGAAATGAGCGTGGAGTGAGGTGTATGTGTCATCCCACCTCTAGCATCAGTCGGATGACACTGACAACTCACTCCACGCAAGGTTTCACGGTGAGGTATTTACAGAATCGACCGGCAGGTCTTATGCGACGGGTGACTAAAATCGACTGTGAAAATGCTCAGTCGCAGGCGATCGCCCGCCGAATGAAGGTCGACATTTTGATGCAAAATTAACGAGTCAGCTGCGATTTTTGTCGACCTATGTAAAGGGGGGGGGGGGGGGGATTCGTCTTATGTCGCGATTTGGTAAGCGACCCGCACGGCAAAAATCGACCTAGTGTAAATCCCCCATAACTATGCGAATTTGTTTCAGTGTATGTTACGTTTTTCCAATCTGTACTGAGTAATAGATTTAATATCAAATGGCCAAATAAACTCAATATATTTCTTAACTGTCAGATAAAACTTGCATATGGCATTGAAGGGATAAAAGATGATTAGAGATGTCAAATTAGATTGATCTAACTTTCCATTGGTGAAGATGAAACTGATGACGCACCTCAGAATGAGCCATAAAGACGCATCATTTCAACATATGATTTTTTTTAACATCTGCACTTTCAGTATTTATACATATTTTCGTGTCTATCTTTAGACCGCGTTGTTCTTCACAAGCAACAAGCAAGCGGATTTTGACACAGTTTTCTCTATTATTTAGGGAATTTATTCTCTAGGATTGCTGTGTATACGAGATACATTAATAAGTATTCAAATCACATATACTTAATAAAGAAATTTAGATTTTTTGTCAAGTCGTAATAAACCGTGCGAAGCAGGAGTTGTAAATCTTTGTTACTTTATTCGATGCCCAAGAAATCGATGATACCGTCTTAAAAAATACTTTAAAAAAATATGAAGTTACTCAATTTCGTCATCGCCATATTTGTCTACAAGATAGGCCACTTATTCTACCACCAAGTGTATATGTAAATAGAACGAACTAAGCCCAGTCTGTCTGTGTGGTCGTCTCGATCGATTGCAGGCCAGCAAAGTTCCTTGACCACTGGCCCCGTTCACACAAAACTTTGTACACGAACTATCCTTACAAGGCGGCATATTTCTGTGTAGTGTCAATAGTAGATGTCTACTAGAGGGGCCCGTGGCTAAATAATAAAAGCCGCACAGGTCGATCGATCAGGTTAAGCTACGCTTGCCGCGGTTGTGATGTGGATGGGTGACCATCTTTACATACCGAGACCCCTCCGTGCCTCGGAAAGCACGTTAAGCCGTTGGTCCCGGCTGTCATTCGTAGATCTTTGACAGTCGTTACGGGTAGTCAGAAGCCCGAAAGTCTGACAACCAGTCTTACCTAGGGGTAGCGTATTACCCAGTAACTGGGTTGTGGAGGTCAGATAGGCAGTCGCTACATGTAAAATACTGGTATTCAGCTGCATCCGGTTAGACTGGAAGCCGACCCCAGCATAGTTGGGAAAAGGCTAGGCAGATGATGTCAATAGTAGATGTCTGTAGCCCTTCAGGGCTTAGTTATGGAAGATAGGATTTACTGATCATCGTAACGGGTTTTGCAGAAGCTTCAACTTTTTCGATATAGTTATTTGAATATAAAGAAGGAGCCCCGATGTATGACTAGGTAACTAGGTACCTGTAAATAGCTCAGTTTAAAAGAATCTCATAGACAAGAGGCCTAAATTCCTAGAAGTGAGAACACGAAGACTGGTTATGTAATGTTAATTTAATCCTGTAGCAAATTATCCCTTTGGACAATCAAAAGCCTATTCCTGCCGACATCAAACGCCTAAGGCCTACGCGGATAAAGCCTAAGGACAAATTCTTAGGCAAATGCTAAGCTTATCCGCAGAATACAAAAACCCGGTTGAAGCTAAAGATAAAAGCTAAATACGTAATCATTGACTTCAAAAAGGACTTTCCCCAATTATACAATCATATACGACCATCAATCAAGTCACTATATTCTACGTACCACTACATTTCTTCTTAAACTTTCAGTGATTACCATTCTAGCTCTTCTAATAGGACAAACCAAGTCTCCGTATCGATCGGCTAAGGTCTTTGCCCAGCGCCCTCATTAACAACCCAACATTGAACGGAGTAATTTAAATTATTTATTTACGTAGTACAAGCAGTATTGATTCTTTCAGGTTTGTTCATCGATGAATTATAAATTTGGACTGTGTCGAGTGACATGGTTTCTTTTATTGTTTTAATTTGTTGTTGGTGTTAGAATTCTTTAGGTTAAACGTATTCAATATTTAACCGAATTCTTCTATTGAGAGAGAGCAGAGGTCGCAGTGGTAAAGGCCGCGACTTACTAGTTGTAGGTTGTAGGTTCGAACCCAGACAGGCGCTTTATTTTGTTTAAATTATTTCATCACCACGGTGAAGGAAACATCTTGAGGAAACCGGCATGTCCTAGAGCCAAAAGCTCGAAAACGTGACATCTACCAACCCGCACTGGGCCCGCGTGGTAGATTACAGCACAGCCCACACCTTCTCGAAGAGAGAAGGCGTGTGTCCCAACAGTGGGAACATTATGGGCTGATTCACTATGAGGACAATTTTCTCCCCTTATTTATCCTTCCTAAATTAGTTTAGCGATGCTCCTCATATCTTTCTCAAATATATGAGGAACTGAATGTGTGCA
The DNA here is from genome assembly GCA_949629135.1 of Eremobia ochroleuca. Taxonomy (NCBI): domain Eukaryota; kingdom Metazoa; phylum Arthropoda; class Insecta; order Lepidoptera; family Noctuidae; genus Eremobia; species Eremobia ochroleuca. Next base: position 7,181,095 of record OX451385.1, on the reverse strand, counting down.
AAATATTGGTAAATATAATTTAATCTCCAAAGATTGCAGTTTTTTTACGCTCAACGTGCATAATTCACTTCTTTTTCTTTCGAACGTCTGCCGACACCCGACTCATCCACCATTAGTCATTCCAAAATTACCGAAGAAATTAAACGATGATGTAATACGAGTACTTCAAAGAAAATGATACCAAACACTCAACAATCTTATCAGATAGATGTACGCCCTCGTACACTCTTATCACTGCACATATCTTATCTTTTGGCGAAAAATTGTTTAAAATAGCGTTAGGTAATAATTTCCTGGCAATCTTGGAACGGAAGAAAAACCTTGATGAAGACGCTTTATGTATGTTGGCGACGTCAAATCGGGAAATTGGTGCCGAGCGTTAATATTTTATGGAAGAGAATGACGCAAAAATCGTTTTGTTAAAACTGCATTTCTGGAGGTGATTTATAGCCTAAGAAATACATATTCTAGTCTCTCACTACTCTACATAAGACAAACCATGTTTGCCTAATAAGGACCAAACTACACCCAAATAACACAGAACTGGTGCCCCGGCAAAGTAAGGCGGGCTCGCGGTAGACACGTAGGAGATGGCGGGGCGAGCTCGATGTGTTCCGTCAAAACTTGAAGGAGGAAGATCGGGCTCGCGAAAGATGGAACGGGTGGAGGAAGCCTTTGTCCAGGAGTTGGACAGCGTAGACTAGTAAAAAATTAACCTTTTCTCTTTTGTGGGAGGAGGGTTATGTCGGACTCTTACCTGACTTAAACTCCAGGGTTCCTTCTACAAATACCATTCGCCGGGAGCCGGGAAATACTAGTACATTCGCGTACACCCCCACTGGTACCTGACAAGGACCTAAAACAATACCAATTTTTATAGAATTTAACTCTTGTGCCAATAGAATTGTCTTTTTCTAGACTCCAGGATGAACTGTCACTTCAATCTACTGCCAGACATCTCGTTGCTAACTATAAATCTGCATTATTCTCATCATCCATCTTTAGAAAGATACTCCATATAGCATTTATTTAGCAAATTCTTCCCCACTTCCAAAAATCCGCCTTCACCCATGTTCATATAGTTTTCATCGCTGTTCGATGTAAATAAATAATGCGCGGCGTCTGGTTAGCGGTTATCTCCCGAAATAAAACACTTGCAGAATCTTAGATGAGTGCTAACGTCATCCGCCCACCAGCTGCTAGTAGTTTAGAGATCGGAGATTCGTCTGTGACGTTATGAAATAATGGCCTGAGATTTTTAAGATTTCGGCTTTCGACATCGTATTTCAGATAAAGTTCGGCTTTTAGTAGAGTCGTTGATGTCACCTATACTCATACCTGTCTGACAGATTTCTAAAGCTATAGCCTATATTTACGGTATTGGTATTAATATTGGTTCTAAGATATACAATGATACGTTTTTTCTACCAGTTCTTTTCAGTGCATTCTTGGATCTAAAGTTGCCCTATAATGGTACTAGCTTCTGCCTAAGACTTCATCCCCGTGAAATTTCCTGTTCCCCCGATCCACGCTGTCATCGCCTGCCCGCACTATTACTTCGTTTCCGCATAGCGTTCTTTCGGACTTTTTTCTTTTTTCTCGGCTCTTAAGGGTCCTAGAAATTAAAAAGATCTCAAATTAAAAGGCTCTCGTTAAGAATTTGGCAGTCAAATGTAAAAAATAATTTTCCAAACCCGACGGATAGATTCAAAAATTAGCGCGTTCAAACAAACAAAAAAACTCTTCAGCTTTATCATATCAGTAGAGATAACCCAGCCAGATCATTCCAGCTTCTTTCTTAACTGGGCAGTAAAACAACGGCCACTTCTAAGCATTAAAATTATTGTTTAGTGTTTCTAGCTGTTTCCAATTTACATAAAAACAATTCAAACTCATAATATTGAGAGCGCCAACTGTTCCCTTTACTAATTAAAATTTATTTAGCTACGATTTCATAATTTGTTACCAAATTGAAATAATGTTTACATCATTAATCTTTTGGAAATATACCATTTCTGCCAGTATTTACAAATTTATAAATGAAATATTATATTTAAATTAATCCATTGCGTCATTCGGTCTGTTACGGTCACACTACTAAATCATTTTTAATTGATCTGTGCTTTAAAAACTGTTTATAGCACTCAAACCAATTTGATAATTCAGACTATTAAATCTATCAACTCATCTCTCTCTCTCATTTATATCTGTCATTAATATGGTGTACATAATAAAGAGTATTATATTCTACGTACTATACTGGTATTCCGCAGCATCTGGTTAGACTGGAAGCCGGCCCCAACATAGTTGGGAAAAGGTTAGGCAGATGATAATAATTATATTCTATTCTTCCGCATGCATAAATTATATTCAAAATATTTGGATGACACTTACTTTTCCACTCATCTAGTCTACATCCACCTAAATATTTCAGAGTATACGTTATATGCTAGAAAGGGGTTCCTTCCAAGCGAACGAACGTATACGAGTTTATCCAAGATAAAATTCCACAAAACATTCCATGCTTAGCGCTAGCACTCTTGAATTCCAATATCTCTGTTCTCGATATTGAATAAGCATTACAAGGCTTTCGATTACGCTACACACATACACAGCATTCAGTTTTATTCCCCTTTTCTATAGAACATACCGGTATCGTTACAGATACGAGTATTGAGCATTGCACTCAGGGTTGCCATACACGTGGTCGGCTCGGCATGGTTCGGCACAGCCGGGCGGACAAAATGAAATAAATTAATGATGGTGATGATGGCATATATGTTCGGGAAAAAGCCACTCGGCTTAGCTCGTATTGTGCAGAGGCGACCTGGTATTATGACGGTTTAATGCCATCATGATTCCAGTGAAAGAGAGAGACGGAGGTATACTGATATATGACTGATAGCACCATCCCTTTTTCGCACTGGAATCATAAGTGCAAATTCGTAATACGGCCCCTGAACATAATTAATGCCTGGAATACAGGGGGCCAGTTCTTCAAGCTAGCATAGCAAACTTGTGCTAAAAAGCTAGTCGCTCTGGCCTCGTGTATAACCCAGAAGTGTTCTCATTTTTACATTTCTCAACACTGGATAGTTAAGCTAGGATATTACTTGTTCTTGATCTTGGCTTGAAAAACTAGCTTTGTGTATTCCGGGCATAAGCGAGGGTTGATGCCGAATGAAGATTGCCGATCAGCACGAGCCGAATGACAGACGAATATGTGCGTTACTTGCTTCGGGTCAGCCTTGTGGTGCAAAAAATACTGCCGTATGTGTAGCACCACTTATAGGCACTCATTCGCACAATGAATGACCACTATATGACCCTTTCGTTTCCCTTATTTTTCAGACAAAAAGCGTTTGTCTGTAGTTGCTACTTCTATTTATAACAGAACTGATGTTTCAACGTAATAGATACTATGCCGCACTATCCTGTATTTCATTCTAAACGGGAATGGCGCATGTACTTAATTTTTATTATCCGTTCAGAACTTTTAATCAAGCGCCTTCGCTCACAGTTGAGTTCTTATTGATCCATGTATCTAGTCATTTTTTCTTCCAAAACAACTGTAACTATATTGAACTTACAATGCAGGGAAATGCATAGATATATACATAATTAAAAATCTGCCTAGTAATATAATTTTAGACCTAGTTTTCCAGTCATATATATATTTACCCTACATTGTTGATTGCTCATTTACCGTATCAAAATGATGGGAAAACGCGGTTTTTGTTCAACTTTCCCTATTTCAACTAATTTCAATCGCTGTTGTGTACCTACACAAAAGCAGTTCGGCATATAATTAAATTATTAATTAATATTTCATCGTTCCGACATCTATTATCTCAAAACGTCGAAAACAGAGTTGTTTACAGAAATTGAAATCCTAATTAATTAGGGTGACGGGCGACCTAATTCTACTTTCAGTTTTAGTTTGTTTTCACAGTGGTTTTTCATTTCGATATTGAAACTGCTCTTAGAAATCAACACTGCATTTTTTTTTAAACTGCAGGGTAATTGCGTAACACACTATCCGGAGCAATGGGGTTAATTTTGACAGTTCAACAACATTCATTGCGTTATTTACGTTGTTGAGCAGACACATTTTTCCTATATATGGAGCAATGGATTAGCAATATGCTTCAAAATGATTCAAATTGAGAGTAATAGTGTGTTACGCAATTAGGATGTTGTTGTCTCATGTGTTGCAGATACTTTCACTAAAAATTCTTACATCCACTAACATTGATTTCATCCAGATCAACTACCTTTACTTCTTATCTTCGGCTTTCCACGTTTGCCTCTAAATCTCAATACATATCCCCACTTTTTCTTCGTCTCGCTACAATCGCACAAAGTATGAACCTCATAATTCGTCGTCATCTTTAATATAACAGCCGGTCGATTCTGTAAAAATCTCACCGTGAAATCATAAGTGAAGTGAGCACTTAATAGTGTTAATCCCTAGTGAATGACAGCTCACTCCACGATCACTTCACCCAAGCTTTCACATTGGGATGGTTACAGAATCGCACGACTGGACATTCGTTAGTGTACCCTTCTTCTAGTACAGAATGTTCGTCGAAATTCAACCTTATAATACCTGGGGCTTCTATAGAAACTAGTTTAGCTACAACGAAAGTTTTAGCCAATATTACTCTAAATTCCGGGAATACTCTAATGCTTGTTGCGACGAGGTTCAAGTAACGCTTTGAAATTAAATGCAGAACCAGATTCTCTGTAGCGCATTTGTATACGTAGTACGTGAGTGTTTAAGACCACTAAGCGGGCGTACATGTTATCCGACTAGAGGATTATGAGGTTGTTTAGTTTGGGATTTGTTTCCTAATATTGTAGGATTTTTACTGTACTTGAGAGACGTATGTTGAAATTGTTGTCAACACTAGCAAAATTGTCAGCATGTGTAGGAATTTGAATACCTAGTAGATATCTTTGACTTCTTTATCATCATCATCTTCATCCACCACATTCCTTTCAGCTCCCTTAAGCCCATAAGGCTCTTGCCTCTTCCCTTTTACGTCATTATAGTCTGTTTTGTCTCAATAGTGTCCCCGTGATTATGTTACTTATCAACTGTCAAAATTCATCTTGGAATGAAAATAATATTCTTCTTCAAGTGTTGGCTTGAAAAGTATTACCAGCGGGGTGATTAAACAGTAGCAATGGCTTTCATTTTGACAGTCCGACAACATTCATTGCGTTATTTACGTTATTGAGCAGACACATTTTTCGAACATATGAAGCAATGGATTAGCAAATAATCTTCAAAATTGTGTTTAAAAGTGTGTGTCTGAGGCTGTCATAACATAAACCTTTCCTATACCTTATGACTCTTATTTAAAAAAAAAAAACTTATATTTCAGACAGAGTCCATTGATTGGTTAGTACAGGTACAAAAACTTAGAAATTAGAGCTATATATACTTACAGCTACCGGAAAAAAAAGTAGTATACTTAAGCCACAGTGGCATGTAGGCATATCCAATGTCCCCGTATGGGGCTATCCCACCCGTCCGCTAGGCATCCCTCCTCTCTTATCCTTATCCCTTCAACAGAGAGAAAGCCTGTGTCCCACCAGTGGGAACATTTTAGGCTGATTATGGTGATACCTTATGCAGTACCAGTGAACCCACCGCTTTACAATCTAGCACTGATTAAATTATACACTACTAAATGTCTCGTATTCACCTGAGCACGATATCAGCTCATCCCTGACATAGTAATGAATCAAGCGCCGTGTCATCTGATAATTATCTATAGGGCTGCCAACCTACGTTATTTATGTTGAATATTTCATGAGCGATTGATAATTTATTCGTTTTATGTTTAACTAATGTTTTTGTGTTTATTAATGTAGGTAGTTTAGCTCCGGTTGTAGAAGTTCTTAAAGTTTTGAGACTAGCTTAAATGTGTAAGTTGCCCTATTTCTCTTTATATGTTCAGAGTTATCTAAGAAACTATGTCTGGATCTCGTTGTAGGTTCTAGATTGCCTGAAGACTAAATATTTCCATGGGTTTTTTTTTTCTTTCATTTATGATAAATTGGCATACGTATATAAGTATCTCCTGATATATAATGTCGTATATAAGTCTGCTCACCTAGTACCATGCTTCACAAAATGTTGATTTGGTCTGTGTGTTATATTTCTAAAAACAAGCTCTTCTAGCGTTGAGTGTACTTTTAGGTGAAACGGCTGTAACGCGACTGATCCGAGAAAAATTCACCATAAAAAATACAATCACACTTCACACTAATATTATAAAGGCGAAAGTTTGTGTTTTTGTGTGTTTGTAACTTCTTCACTACCTAACTACAGAACGGATTCGGATGAAATTTGGCACACAGATAGTTTATAACCAGGATTAACACATAGGATACTTTTTATCCCGATATTCCCACGGGATCAAAAGTTATGCGGGTGAAACCGCGGGGCGCTGCTAGTAGGGCCATAAACGGACGCTACGCGTAGCGGACGTAACGCGACTCCGTCCGGGAAAACAAGGCGTGATATTATGTGAATTGGCATATTCTCTCTTCTTGTCATGTAGCAATACCATATGAATTCTTGAGCAGTCAATAAGATAATTCTGTATAAAAGCATGAAACATATTTGCCCTACGGGTTTCATTACGATTGAATGCGCAATAACTTTTTATAAATAACTATACTGTGGTTTTTCTAATAAGAAGGGATACTTACTGTGATTGTTGATATAATTAACTCCGATTCTTGGTAAACTGTTAATTACGAAGTTTTTATTAACATTGCCAAGGAATGTTGTACTATGGATGTTACTATAAACTGGTACAAACAAACTTGTTTCATAACACAAGATGAATATTACAACAGAAGTTCAATTGATGTCTCCAAAATACGTCAGAACTTGAAAAAACAATTTTGTGGTTTTATTTTATGATCCAAAAAAGGGGCTAAACAATGAGTAACCTAGCCAGTCTGTAATAGTGACACTGAATTAGATTATAAAGGCCTCTCATCGTAGTTTCCATAAATGCAGGTTTTATTTATCGCACCCTTAATCAAATACAATTCAATATAAATAAAAAAAAAAAATAAAAAAAAAAATAAGACGGCACGGTTGACGCAGTGGCGTTTGATTGCTGTGCTGCGTGTCGCGGGTTCGATTCCCGCACGGAACAAATATTTGTATGACCCATATTTGTTGTTCCGGGTCTGGCTGTTTGTGTATGTGAGTTTAAATGTTTGTAAACGCACCCACGATACAGGAGAAATTCCTAGTGTGGGGCAACGTTAAAAAAAAATAGAGAAAAAAAAATACTATCGTCAGTCTTATTAGGCGGTCCCCCCTGGGCGGCTGATACCGCTGTGTTGTGCTGTCTATGGCCTCTTTTCGATCAACATACATACTTGATAGTATATCTCAAAACGGAGAAGGAAAACATCGTGAGGGTACCGGCATGTCCTAGAACAGAAAATTGAAAGGTGTGATATCCGGCATTCCGCACTGGGCCCGCGTGGTTGTATACGGTCTTCTCCTTCTCACAGAGAGAAGACCTGTGTTCCACCAGTGGGACTGGGAACATTATAGGCGGATTATGAGCCCGTGGCTAAATAATAACAGCCGCACAGGTCGATCGATCAGGTTAAGCTACGCTTGTCGCGGTTGGTCTGTGGATGGGTGACCATCTTCATATACCGAGACCCCTCCGTGCCTCGGAAAGCACGTTAAGCCGTTGGTCCCGGCTGTCATTCTGGATCTTTGACAGTCGTTACGGGTAGAGTCAGAAGCCCGAAAGTCTGACAACCAGTCTTACCAATGGGTATCGTATTACCCAGTAACTGGGTTGTGGAGGTCAGATGGGCAGTCGCTACATGTAAAATACTGGTATTCAGCTGCATCCGGTTAGACTGGAAGGCGACCCCAGCATAGTTGGGAAAAGGCTAGGCAGATAATGATATGCTTTTCAGAGCTTATGATAATATACAACATGTAACGTTAAATGCGCAACACCTCAGACACCCCACCTGATTTTTAATTCAATTGACTTATGTATTTTAGAGAGAAAATAAGTCATTCAAAAAATTGTAAATGTTTTATGTGCTGTTTTAGTTTTACTGGCCATTCTGATCGTTTCTTGCGTCTGCGACGACGCTTTATCGAGGGAGGAGTCGTCACCGGGCCGCTGCGCCGCCCTGACATTGGGTTGCTTGACCTATTAATGAATAGACGCGGCAACGTTATTAAAGAAGGTTTTTTGAAAAATATGACCATTATTAAAAAGTGGTTCAATTAATTCTGCTCGTTATTCTGATCAAACTATTTTCAGGTTTTGCGCATTTAACGTTACACGTTGTATAATAAGTACATCAAAGACCGCACCTATCCGTAAGTTTTCTGTATTGTGCACATTGTTTCATCTTAGTCGCGTGTCGTTTAAGAAGCCATGACACACAATACAAGTTATTTCATCGCCATTAATTATTGAGACGCTATTGTTTCTAATTTACTCTGCTAATTTTACTGAGGTCAACATTATTACCGATAGGCACCCCACCCGTATCCTTTTGTCATTGTGTGGTCAGTGTTGATTAGGTCTTTTTCTTGTATCTTGTTCGTACTGTTTCGGTAAGAGTTCGCAGTACATGCTGAACTATGCATGCATCTTTATACTAAAGGTATCGTGTTGTAGTAAGCACTATAGGGGGGCGGGCAGGTCTTTGCTTTGCTTATTTTTGATGACATGGGGGATGGGGGTCTGGATGGTGATTACGTCAGCAGTATTTCTTTTTCGGATTTTCTACAAAATGTTGTCGTTTTTGGTTTGAACACTTGTGTCAACCCTACTTGTCTATACTTGAAAACGAAACGTATTTTCAGGGATTCCCGAAAATAATTAAATAAATATTCATAACAGTTGCTCATGAATCAATAAAGAAATTAGAACACATTAAAAAAACGCATGTACCAATGTTTACATAAGCATGGGGGGGGTTAGAGATTTGCTTACTTTTGCTGACGAGGGGGAGGGGGGTTAATAATTGCAAAAAATCTGCTTACGTAATACTTGAACGGCCCCTTGGATATAGCCAACATAGCAACCTTTCGTAAGTCCACCTTGTGGCCTTCCACAAGATGGACCTACGACCTAGCAAAGGTTGCAGAAATTGGCAGAATGCGGGCAGTGCAGCATCCCAATAATGTTTTTTATTGAATAGTAAAATTGAAGGGCATTGCCATTATAAGTGTGTTCCACAATTAAACTGCCGGACAGGTAGTCTTATGGCGTTTCTTTGGAAGGCATTCGTCCAGGAGCCGCCTACTTTTGGCAAAACTGTCCCAATGATGACTTTGACGACATAATTAGTATCTTTATGAAAGCCAATGGAAAACCCAAAAGTAATAACTCCGCTTTCATACCTTAACCAAGTATTAACTTCAGTCATTTCCAAGAATCTATTAAAGAAAACCAGCAGAGCTGTCAGATCATCGCACAATTACCGGTTATTATACGAACTTGTTACGAACACGATACCATTAATTAATAGGTAACAGGTAACACGGGCTGGTGTTCGCAACTCCACGTCAATGCGCGTATTTTGCGTACGGGATACCATTAATTATCGTAGTACTAAACTGAGGTCGGTAGCAGTGACGGTACGGTGAGCGAAATGTATGGAAGTTTAACTGACTTGTAACTAACGGCTGTATCCACAGTTTTGATGTCTTTGTCGTCGTTATTAATTATATCTTGATTACCTCGTGGTTAAGTGACATGGGGCTGTGGGTTCTAATACGGGAAAGTACCAATGTGACTTTATCCAAGTCATATTATGTACTTTCTAAGTTTATCCCAAGATAAACTATGACTATCGTTCGTTCGCCGATCTAAGTGATGTCCAAACATAACTTACATCGGTGAAGGAAAACATCGTGGCTCAAGATTTTTGATGAACCTGGACTTACAGACATACATACATAAACTCACGCCTTCATCCCATGGGGGTAGGCAGAAACTACAGAACGCCAACTGCTACGAGCCTTACATACTCCTTTTTACTTCATTTGCGTTCATACACGCACGTCGGTTTTGAGTACCTACTCGTACTACGCACCTGACCAAGACTGAAGACATAATAAACAAAATTAATTAAAAAACTCATGCACATTTTCAAGTACGTGCTGAGATTTACCCTACATTTCAAAACAATGAACAAACTCGACGTGTTAACAGCTCAGCAGTTCTGTGTGTGCTTTGCAAAGCGACGAACCGTGAACCACTTTGACCACCCTCTAAAATAATATACACTCGGGAAAACACACAATGAAAATCTTTTGCTTTATTTAACAAAAACTTGCTTTTGCGTGAATAAAGCTGCACTTGCAATGAAAAATTAAAACAGCGTCGTCTCTATTAGCATTTTTTCGCAATTGGTCCCATACAAATAGGTGCAGAAAACACTAAACGCGTTATATGAAAAGACGTCACTTCTAGAACAAACAGCCATAAAGTTCAATGTTAAACATAGTCTTTCAATAGTTATGTTTCGGTGCAAAAAACAGGTACAGGATTGGCTGTTTGGGCTTAATTATGCTGAAACGGAAAATCTTTTATCATTCAACTAATAAAGTATTCATCATCATATACACTCTAACACTCATCACATGCATACTTACACTCTTCACTTACACACTCACACTCATCACATACATACTTACACTCATCACACACACATGCATTTGGTTACCTTTTAGTTCTTAGTTTAAATTTATTATTTCTACTGAAACCGTTGCATTTGGTAACATTTCTTAAATAACTCATATTATCTGTCGAAAGAGACTAGATCCTGCGACACAGGGTATCCTAGTGCGGGATCCAGTGTCATAACTAAATATTGTAACACTTGTTTATGAATCAATAAAAACTTATTATTATTATTATTCCGTTGCATTCAATGTCCCCAAAGCGACCAGTAACACTTCCTGTACCTTATATTCCTATAGATACTGCTTTCTGAAATAATTTCTCATCCTCCTAGAGATTCAAACCCAGAGGGTCTAAAACCTGAAAATACAGAAGAGAGGATCAAATCTCATCATCGCTTACTGAAACTATGAAAGTGGAAACAAAAACAGCACGAAAGCTTTCCAAACCCGAATACCGTCATTCATAAATAGCAATCAGAAAGTGGTGTATCAATAATAATTTGTATGAACAAGCCGTCGCCACTATAATCATGTTAGATTCCAATGCATAACAGATGCGACTAGCTAAAAAACTAATCATTGACTCGCGTGCTCCAATTACATACGCGTAAGTATTGTATGTCAGGTGTAGTCAACAGTTTTAGGAGCTGTTGTCGTATCGTAGCACAGGGGTAGTGAACTCTACTAACGAATATTAGCGTCTGTTAACTGTCAAAAAATTAGGCTCAGATGTATTCTCATCATACAACACATCTACTACAATACATCTACTATCGGTATGATGACATTACATCTCAACCTAATTTTTTTTTTACAGTGAACGATCTAATGTTCCAAGTTTTCTCATTCGGTTTTCATACAAGGTATTTTCTGATAAGAAAGACCCTGAGCACGTTTTCTTTACGAAATAAAACCCCATGTCATGTATAGCCCTGACTGAGAAATAGACACGAAACTGCTTCTTGGTGTTGGTCCAATCTGAGGTCAGATAGCCTTTTTCTTATCGTTATCTACATAAATATTGCTATTTTTATATTTTGTCTCAGCAAGATTTTTCAAAGGCAATCACTTTAACGGTTTTTCAATAATATGATCAATGTAAATGTCAGTCTTTTGCCACATGCGTTCCAAAAGTATGCCACACCTGCTCTAGACATGCGTAAGTGCACATCATGGTGCGAATTTATTGGCATGTTGATTCCCGCGTTTAATCGCACGAAGAGATGTGTGCTGCTATGCTTTATGTTAGATTTACGATCAATTGTCATGGCATCGTTTACAGGCAATTTATTAAACCAATAGCTTATTGTTTTATCATTTTTGCTGTCATGTGTGGTCTCAAATTAAAAATTTTCACATCACATCACGAGTTATCAGGAAAGAAGTTAATAAGCAGTCGAAACTCATAACAGCATTTAAAAAATAATAATTAGGCAGATACATTCTCAATGTTGTGTCCATGGCGTAAAACTAGTTTCTATGTATTTATATGAAATATCTTCTGCCATGTATTTTATAGAAATACGTCGCTTGCTGCTGCTGTCTGTAGTCGGCTACGTATTTGTATCTAAAAAAAAAAACTATTCCATTGATAAATGGGACTAGGGATGGAGAAAAAAATCATTCCCTAATTTTTACAAACTCAATTACTGAAAATCATAAAAGGGGTAATTGTACTCATCATTTTACAGAATTTTTATTAAAGGACCAACCCAGAAATCACGAAAAAAGAATGTGTACAATCAAAAGTTGCTCAGGTTTTTAGTTATTATAACTTGAGATATTTTAATTATCTACACGTAATATTTGAAGACTAATAAAACGCACACGTTGCCAACCCCTGAACCTAACGGTGCAAATAATCATCGCAGTACTCCAACCTAATTTTCCTATTTACGTAACACACTCGAGAATCGAGTTGTAAGAGCTCTTGTCTTACTATGTGCTGTAGGCAAATAATCGTGAGTTTGATAAGTGTTATCACTCCTAGTGAACGTGGAAACTGCCTTGCTTGAAGAGACGGTGTCGTTTATAAGGAAAATGTTGCATATACATATATCTATACATATTATAAGTTAAAGTAGCTTTTCGTGTCTGCCTGTGTGACTGAGTTGATCTTTTAAACTACGCAACGGATTTTAATGTGATTTTCAACATAACTTAGAGAATGTATTCCGGAAGGTTAATGTGCATAACACATAGATATCCTACCCTTTTAGGAAAACGGGATATTTATTTATTTACCTATTTATATACACACACTAATATAAACAGACAAGAAAAAAAGAACAGAAAATAGGTACAAAGGTGATACTTATTTCTATAGAAATCTCTACCAGTAATCCCACCACCAGTCCCACCTCTACCAGTTTATTTATTTTACCATTTATGTACACACATATACAACGTGTAACGTTAAATGCGCAAAACCTCAGACACCCCACCTGATTTTTAATTCAATGACCTATTTCAGAGAGAAAATAAGTCATTTAATAAATTGTAAAGGTTTTATGGGCTGTTTTAGTTTTACTGGACATTCTGATCGTTTCTTGCGTCTGCGACGACGGTTTACCGAGGGAGGAGTCGTCACCGGACCGCTGCGCCGCGCTGACATTAGCTTGCTTGACCTATTAATAAATAGACACGGCAACGTTTTTAATGAACATTTTTTGAAAATAGTGAGCTATATTAAAAAGTGGTTCAATTAATTCTGCACGTTATTCTGATCAAACTATTTTCAGGTTTTGCGCATTTAACGTTACACGTTGTATACCTGCTTTATACCTGCTAAAGGAAAATAGAAAAAGAGATGTAGACAGTGTGTGTAAAAGTAAAAGAGGTAAAATACATAAAGTAAAAAACAATTCGCTTAGGTCTGATTTTTCAATAATCCACTAACTTTTATCTGAAGAATAAATATGAATTTGACATATTTTCTATACAAAAGCTGTCAAACGGCAATATTTATACTCTTCAGTTAAAAGGTATCTGCCTGAAACACAGGTTTGAATAAACCTAGATCGTGTGGGTCGCTACTTAACATTCTAATTCCGATCCATCATTACTGTTACATGTACATTTACACTTTTACACGTTACTTTTACATGTACACTTTTTGTAAACGTTTTTGTTTTATTAAATTCAATTTATTATTATTATTATTGTCTGGTTATTGAAAAATCAGCCCTTAATCAAATAAAATAAAAAATATGAAAATATACTACATTCTATGTACTACTTACTAATATGATGTGTTATATGAGTAACTAACTTACACATAATAAAGAAATCGCAATGGTTTATCAATTCGATGCAGGGGCGGGTTGCTAGTTACATAATATTATATCTGGAAGGTGAAACTGCGTTGGATTCGGGAGATAAGAATATCGGAAGGTTTGGTCAAATTCTCTAGTTCAAGTATGTAGGGTATATGGGTTACATTCGACAGTAACAGCTCTGTTATCAATGACTTAATTCGGTTTGAGCTGCCTTAATCTATGTTCAGCACAATGCTTTGCTCATTTCTATAGTTATAATCGGGAATTAAAGATTTTGTTGCCAACTTAGCTAAAATAATCAGTGGAAATATCAGCTTCTATTCTTCTGGCTATGAAGTTTCGATGATCCTTTAACATCAGAAAACCATACTGTAAAGTCACTGCAGTCACTGTATAGCATAATCAGCCAATAATCTTCCCACTGCTGGGACACATGCCGCCTCTCTGTGAAAGGGAGTGGGCCATAATCCAGAAAGCGAGTTGGCGTATGTCACATGCCTTCGAATTTTTGGTTTTAGGACATGCCGGTTTCCTCACGATGTTTTCTTTCACCTTTTTGTGAGCAGTGGTTTCAGAAGGTGATGTGGCTGCTTGGGTTCGAACCCACGACCCATATTCGTAAGTAGTGACCCTTACCACTGGCCCACCACTGCTCTCAGTACATGTTTAATTTTTTCAAATATATCTTCATCGTCATTACGTTTTTTATTCCAATCAACTGTGACACAAAACGTTATCTCCGTGTAATTAGGCTATCTCCTAAACAAGCGTACTTTCAGTATCACCCGCTAATATTAGTCCAACCTTCACCAAAGGCATGTCATTTAGACCACGTCGACGCAATGTTTACGAAATGTTCAGCTGAAAATTGGTACTGCTTTGATAAAAATTTTCTTCACAGAAGATTCCCTATTTCGTATGATTTTATCGTGTCTCACTTTAGTATGTGCATAGCAAACAAAGCTATAAAACGGAAGACTTGAATTCGATAAAATTGAATTGAGTTTTCACATAACCAGAAACGAAAATATTGCCGTAACCTTTACTTGTTTTCATTCCATTGTGTTCATGGATTGTATTAGATGTTATTCTGCCACCTTTAAATACCTTTCTTAGTTATTTTAAATTGAAGTCTAACGCTATTTACAAACACCTATCCACACAGCTCAAGACCTTCCGTACTCTAGGTAGTCTGGGCCCAACGTAGCCGAATAAAAAATGCAAGCAATCTTTCCCGTCCCTGATGAAGGAAAAAAAATAAAAAAATACGGAACACCCTGATTTAAGAACTTTGTCCATACACCTTAAAAGTATCATAATAAATTGCCTGCGAGATCAAAACACATCCCGTAACAACATTCGTAATTCTACGATCATGAAACATCACGCTTAAAAGTGTTTCTTCAAAATTCAAAATATTTTATTTCACATAAACCTACAAAGGCACTTATGAAACGTCAGAAGCTAGGCGCACGGTTCCAATTGGCCATTTCTTATAAGAACCGGCAAGAAACTCCACAGCTCTCCATCACTCAAATTTTACGGAATCGATGCCTTTACGATTTACACAAACATTCCTGCAAAATTCAGCTTCCCATAATTAAACAGCTCAACAAAACACCGATACCCCCACATGCTTAAGTCACCTGTGCAGGGTCACTGTGTCGCATTACGTCTCTTATGTAACATCTATGCCGTGGCTGACCTACATGTACCTGACTTGTGACTACGATCGTAATTCGAGACCGTTTTATATAGGGGCTACCGGGATATATCGATGGTTGTTGACTGATGGTTAACTTATATCGTTTTCTGAGTTAATTTCTTTGCATGATCTTGGGTCGACGGTTTGTGAGAAACGGGTCAGTAATATGATTCGTTTCTCTGGGTAGCAATGTCAATCAAATTATTTTCGAGGTACGAAACTGTCTTCCTATAACGAACCCCTGGTTTCTGGGAGCCTTTCGAATTTAATTTCCTGTCAAACAGTATTTGAATGTTAATGGGTGCCAATGATACCACATCAGCAATCACAATAACTTCGATGAGGTTTGACGATTTACCGATCAGAAACATGATGAGGCACCCAGAAAGCACAGGTTCTTGGCGAAGTGCATGCTCTTATAAATTCTCTAATACAAAAACCAAATCGGCTTCAGTGTTGTCGTGATGAACGCCCCTAAAAAGCCAATTTTACCCAACACCTTTAAAATGATACTAAATTACGACCTATGTGTATAACTAAATTTTGTCGATATTTTGCCTTCCAGGGAGAGAACTCGAAGCGAGGACACGAGGTACGTTGGTAGTGTGGCCGTGTACAGTGTTGTGGGCTTATCTATACTTACCAATACTGCATGAATTGGTCGCATCTGAATTCATACAGATAATATACATACAGTTACAAGCTTATGTTACAGATTTGTCAAAGAAAGAGGCGAAAATTGATATCTTATTAAGCTCCACGCATATCCTGATTTCAGACCTTTCCGGATTCCGGACCGTTCGTCAGTGTCAGTAAACAAAACTGCATGCTTTCAGATCCGAGCAATCTTTTTTCTGATCCCTGACGAAAAAGTGAAACTGGGCGGCCTGTAACCCGTTAAGGTCCTGACCGTGATATGTGAATGGATCCTTAAAAATTGCATGGCCTCAGACGAAGCCATAGAAGTGGCGAGGTCTTTGGCCAGCAAAACTCGTGCTATCGACACGACGAAGAAGATCAATCTTCCATCTCTTTCTTTTTCCAGGTTGCTTTTTAATTTGCAATCACAAAGCTTGCTTACTATATGTGTGTTAACTATATGTTGCAACTCCTCTCTTCACCCGCGTGGCATGTCAAGCCTATTTCACTGTATTTTTGCATCCTTAGTTCATTTAGGGCTCCAGTCGCCTTGAGGGCAGGGATAGAAATGAAGGTTATGAAGCACTGATTCACCAAGTTAGTCAAAGTACTTTATTTTAGGAAGACATATCTGTTACGAGTATCGTACCTTTTAACCTATATAGATCAGCCATGTTTGGAGCGATGAACGTAGCACAGACAAAGCACGAACCTATGGACCAAAAGCAATACGCACCCAATCTCAAAAGAAGGTTCTATCAGCCACGGGCATAAGGATGTCATACACCTCATCTTTGTTACTGGATGTTTTTTTTTTACCGGCTCCAAATTTTTACAGGCTGTTCTACTCATGAATATGAACAAATTTCACTATGGGACGAACTCTGAGATCACGAAAAAAAAAAATCTGCTGTTTCATACATTTTGGTCAAGCAGGTATTGAACTTTTATATTAAACAGCTGATTTTGTTTTCGCGATTTCAGAGTTGGTCCCATAGTGAACGTTGTTCATATTCATGAGTAGAACAGCCTGTAAAAATTTGGAGCATGTAAAAAAAAGCATTCAGTATGTATAGCACTGCATGACCCCCGAGCAGATTTAAACACTGCATCCAGACTTCTCATGCACCTCAATGAAAATTTAAATGACTATCGCAGGACCTGCTTCTTTAAAGGACAAGGTAGAAAGACTGCAGCCCGATTCTATCAATCAACTCAGCCTATCCCAGTCCACTGCTGGACTTATGCCGCTCCCAGTCTGCGCCACAACACCCTGTTCTACGCCTTCCGTATCCAGTCTGTCCCAACCACCTTCTTAAGGTCGTCGACCTATCTAGCAGGGGGGCGTCCCATACTACGCTTACCGATACGCGGTCTCTACTCCAGGATTCGTCGGCTCCACCGGCAATCGGTGCTGCAACAAACGGCCAGTCCTCTGCTTCTTCAGCTTGCTTACTCTGCAGGCTATGTCGGTAAATCCAGTTCTTTTCCGGATAACCTCATTCCCAGCAGCTCGATTAACCAATTGCAGTATTTCCAACTGCATGATAACTTCCAACTGTTTTTGTAGTTTCTGTGCAGTCAGCGCATCTAAGCACGGAATTCAAATGCAATACAATTAGCAGTTGAAAGAGTTGAAGAACCCTATTGGCCGATTCCTATAATTTACGGACCGTTATTGGTTAAAATTAAGACTCTTGTATCCAATAATGATGTAAAAGACCTCATAGCTTTGCATAGTAGAGGCCTCCCAATTGGAAGTAGCTATCATAGGTAAAATTAGTTCAATCAACTCAGCCTATCGCAGTCCACTGCTGGACATAGGCCTCTCCCAGACTGCGCCACAACACCCTGTCCTCCGCCTTCCGCATCTAGTCTACCCCAGCCACCTTCTTTAGGTCGTCCGTCCATCTAGCTGGGGGGCGTCCCACACAATAAAATTAGTTAACGAATCTATTTTTTGTGACAGCTGAGCATATAAATTATACCCAGTTTTGCAACAAAAAATGCTACCATTGGTAAGCAAAACGATTCGTTTTTGTTTATAGGAACCAAGCAATAATGTGCCGAAAACTGCAATTATGGCAGTTGCTTCGCAAACGGGGTCCCTTATGCCAATGAATTTAAGGAAGATATATGTAAAACAATTTGAACTTCCAACTCCATAAAACAATGTGCCTCAAACATTTGATAGCGCAGTCGCGACAGTTTCACCGTAGCTTCCCATGGCATGATGGCATAGTTTTGCGCCAATAACATAGTTTCATCGCGGCTTTCTTTCCTCCCAGCCGCCATGCTGCGGTTTGACGAAATATGTTAATGTTTGAGCATAACCGTGGTTGCCAATGACCTAGCAATGCCGTTTGTGTATAATGTGGTAGTATTCTCGTAGAAATAGATACAGACTATAACTGATATTATATAGAACTTAGGTAACTTTCTTAAAAGATTTTGTATGTAACGTCTGGGAAATTAGCTGTAAAGTAAATTGACTACAACTTAAATTGTCCGTATATTTAAACACAACTGTCAATCTTTGGCAGTGGTATGAAATGGCTATGACACGGAAAATTGATTTGAATTGAATTTATCTGTCTGGACTTGTAAAAACAGACGCCATAATTATTATGACAAGGGTCGTGTGGACTTTGTTGTGTGTACTTTTCCAGACAGTTATAATTAGAACCGCTGGAAGGTCTTCTAACAAACACTCCGCGTGCTTTCCGAGGCACGGTCCAAGTTTTATCAAGAATGTCGTTAAAGGTTTATAAGACTCACAGTAAGCTATACCAATATTTGAAAAACGTTGGCGAGTCAGCAATCCCGCAAATAAAAATTTTCATTTTTCTCTTATTATCGAATATATTATATTATTTCAAACAAATGCAAAACACAGGTTTTCATCTCGCTTTAATTGTCTGCGTCCATTTTATGATTCGTGGAACAGAATGTTGTGGTTTTCTGTTTTACTGACATTTCCAGGTCAGTTTTAAAGGTGAATTTTCAATATTGCAGTGTTTAAAACTGACAAACGGGAAACGTGGGTATACAGCGTGCCGCTTAAATGGTGACATTAATTTAACACACGTATACGGTTTCGCGCTTACGTTTTATGAACATAGTAGCTTTTGCCCCCGCGGCTTATCCACGGAAACGTATTACCGGGATAAAAAGTATCCTATGTGTTAATCCAGGTTACAATAAACTATCTGTGCGCCAAATTTCATACATATCCTATTAAAAGCGTAATATTAATGATTGAAATACTATCGTGAATTCATATAAGCCTAGTACTAGAAAGTCGGATTTCAATCATGATTCGAAAGACACGTAGCGCGAGCTAGTGTCCTAAAGCAATTGTGACCGTCGAAAGTTATTGTTCTTTTCCTCGGGAACAGTATTTTTTTCTTCTGGGTGAAACGTATCCTATGTCCTTTTCTACACCCCTTACAACGTATATGCACAATTTCATGATGATTGCTTCAGGATTAGGCTTGAAAAGGTAACAAAAAAAAAAACAAACGCATTTATATAATATTAGTTAGTATTAGGATTTTACTTTCATTGTTCGTTATTTGCAGCAACCTGTACTTAAAGAACTTTAGTGTACTGCAGGGGTCATTTACCGGGGTCACGGATCATAACATCGCATCAACGAATTTAAAACGAATAACGTGCGATTAGGAAAGCGAGAGTCCAATGTCCCAATGTATTTTATGTTGGTATAAATTTTATGATTACATGCCACTAGCTCTATCGAGAAGCGATAGAATAGCAGACACATCTGCTTTTTTGTTATCTTAGACATTTTTTTTTACTATTACAAGTTTTTTTATTTGATCGATATCTTTCAAAGTATCGTCGGTTTCTCTAATTTATCATCTTTTTTTTTTTCTATAAGTTACTTAAAAATACTATCAATAAAAAGCACCGTAGTCGATATAAACAATAATTGAAAGTTCCGCTACCATAACACTTCCAGATAACTCCAACTGTACGTAACAAGACAGCAAACGTGCGAACAGGGGCGGAAATTGAATCATTACTTCTCTATGTACCCACCGTTGTGTGTAACTATGTACACAGCGATAATGTTATCTACAGCGAGATACGACGGTAAATGCCTCAGGATTTGCGCGAAGGACTGTTTGTTCAGATAATCTTTATCCAGTAGGAGCCGTGAAATTGGTGACTTTAATGTGGTTTATATGGTTTCTATTGCTGTGAAGTCTTGCTACTACAACTTTTGTGGATTTTTTGGTCCTTTCGGTGAATACACGACCCTGTTGAGGCACCTGAACAGTTTTTATATGATCTGCCAATGATTTGTCTTATGTCTTTTGCCAAAAATTTAATACAATTACTTCTTCTTTTTCTTCCTGCCCTTGTCCCATGTTAATAATACTAATAGATAATATATTGCCCTCAATAGGTTACAGAAAAATTAGAGCCTGTCTCCAGAGCTAGCTTAGAGTACCTTTATATCAGGAGCGAAGTAACTTGAGGTCGACGCAACACGTTTAATTACATTCAATACGATTAGCCGTCTCTAAAATAACAATGCCACCTGCCTTCTGGTCTTGCAGACTATTTCTCCAACTTTTGCCAACAGCCAAACGTTTTTGTAAGTCTTCAATCTCCCTACTTCTTGCCAAAGCAAAACGTTTCACTTCCTCAATAACCACCCCTTGACATAAATCCCTTCGATTAAATCTATATATTTCCATCTCCATCCAAACGTTAAGCAATCACCCAAGGTGGTAGAGGCATCCGTAAATAAATAGTCAACAGATTTGCGGAGCCACAATATGTTTGCGTAGGACCACACGTCAATATACCGGGCTTCTCTGTTTGTGCCTTCGTTAATACGAGGACGTATCGAAATCAATATTTGGATAGATCATTGCAGGAAGTTGAAGATGACATAGTGATATTGATTGGGAAATGGATTTCATCGTAAAGTTTATTTTACGCACACACAAGAAGTCTGATTAAGGCTTGCTCAAAGCATTGTACAGACGCCAGCACATCAAGCTACTACAACCCGTCAAATTTCTTTAAAAGATTTTCAACTTTAACGCTAAAGAATAAGGTTCAAAGTTGATTGGGAACATTAAACGGTTTCGGGTAGCTTGATGTACTGGCGTCTGTAAATATCACCCGGTTTAGCCGAGGTGTGTAGCAGAATCAGCCTAATGTTCCCACCGCTGGGACACAGGCTTCCTGTCTTCGAGAGGGAGTGGGCTGTAATCTACCACGCGGGCCCAGTGCGGGTTGTTAGATGTCACATATCTTCAAATTTTTGGTTCACGATGTAATCACACTAATATTATAAAGGCGAAAGTTTGTGAGTGTGTTTGTTTGTATGTTTGTTACTTCTTCACGCTCAAACGGCTGGACCAATTTTGATGTTATTTGGCACACAGACAGTTTATAACCAAGATTAACACATAGAATACTTTTTATCCCAATATTCTTACGGGATCGAGACTTATACGGGTGAAACCACGAGGCGCAGCTAGTTATTTACATAAATTAAACCGCCTGCTTGTGTTCGAACCCACGACCTACAATCGTAAGTCGGGGCCGATACCACTTGTCCACCACTGGTCGTGTGTGCTGGTGGGTGGTGTTAACATTTAACTAGCATGGATTCTCACGCATAATCTTCTTTAAAAGATAGCATATGATCGAATTCAGTTAAACTTATCAAAGTTATTTTTCACTCTGACTTTATCCAAGCGAATACCATTTAGCTTCATCACTTCTTCCAGCCCTCGCGAACCAACTGATTCTTCCGTTCCAACATCCTTCAATAACCAGAATGCAAATAAAACCACGGTTCACTAGTTCAAACGTCTATTTCAGTGCCAATAAATTCTACTTTGACTAAACTGTCTGTACCTGACCCGCTGTTCGAACCACTCAATTCGATCGCACCCGTCACCCCTCGTCGTCCGTACGTAATTCCTTCCACCATCCTGATGGGTATTTAATTGCATCAATTACTGTTAATCCTATTAGGAGTAGCATCCACACGCCTCGGTTTTTGTTACTTTAAAATTTTGCTTTGATTGTATTTTAATTGTTTAGTAGGTATATTGATATTGTGTTTGTGTCTGCATGTCTTTTTTTTGCGTTGTTGTGGTGATTCCTTTTTTTTTTTTTTGTTATAGACAGATCAGGTTACGATTTTAGAGAAACATATTACAATAAATGAAAACAGTAGCAATACTCATTACACATTAGACTATTTTGGAAGTACCAACATAAATCCTAACATCGAAATTAAGTGATTTTTTTTTTCATACAAACTAAATAATAGTGACTGTGGATTTTGCCGATGAACCGACTAAATATAGTGACTAAACTATTGCATATATTTGATTGAATTTCTGGGAACCTCATTAGATATACGCAGTTTAATTAATTTTCGTATTGTCATCTCCACTTTGTATATTCATTGTATACGTATTCATTCTAAAAGTTTTGTTTCAGTTTGTATTTAGGTTCTTAAAAATATTCAATGGATCGTGAAAGCCCTGTTAAAATAGCTATTTTCCAACGTCCGTTTCAAACGCTCGAGTTCAATTCAATCAAATAAGCCTAAAATAGAAATTGACCGGCTGCTATTGGACCTTGGAAACCTTTAGAGATATGTTTTTAACAGACAGGTGTTTACAGTAAGCTTTATACAACGTGTAACGGAAAGGGGGTATCAACCCTGAAGGAGGTGAATGTGCTCATGAAACTCAACAACTTTCCCCAAAGAACATAGGTCGAAATATGAAAAAAAAATTTGGCCCTCCCTTACAAAACTGACTACCAGCTGATTGATTTACTATGGGAGGGCCAAATTTTTTTTTCATATTTCGACCTATGTTCTTTGGGGAAAGTTGTTGAGTTTCATGAGCACATTCACCTCCTTCAGGGTTGATACCCCCTTTCCGTTACACGTTGTATACAGTAAAAGAGTTGCAGGAGGTAGGTAAAGTAAGCTTAAATCGATAAAACTGTTACTATCAGAACGATTTCGCGGTGATTAACCTGACACTATCCGGAAAAAGTTACCCGCTAAATTGGATTCCGATGGACCGTTACGGTTCTCGGAAAAGACTATCCGGTTAAAGTGTTAATTTAGGACCCAATTCCTTTGAAAATTGAAGAGATGAATATACAGGTTGAAATTGAAAACATGCGACAAATCGAAATGAGAGAATGTACTCATCATTGTGAACAACTTTTACTATGAGATAAAACCTTAAAACGCGAAAAAAAATCAGCTGTTCTTTACATTTATGTTCGCATAACTCGTCAAAATGTAGGGAACAGTTGATTTTTTTTTTTCGCAATTGCAGGTTTGGTCCCATGGTAAAAGTTGTTCATAATGATGAGTACAATCTCCCATTTCGATTTGTCGCATGTTTTCAATTTCACCCTGTATTTATAGACCTGAAGATCCAAAAATATACAAGATTTTTCAAGTTATCTTAAATGCAAGATTTTTCAAGTTATCTTCGAATATTATGTTATTCTTGAGCATAGCAACATAGTTTTTGGAGTGTTTTCGGAAGCAGTGGTTACTAATTTATTTCATCACCACTGCTCTCAAAAACGGTGAAGGAAAACATCGTGAGAAAACCGACATGTCCTAGAACCAAAAATTCGAAGACATGTGACATCTACCAACCCGCACTGGGCATGCGTGGTGGATTACTTACCATTCCCTCTTACAGAGAGGGGACCTGTTTGCCAGTAATGTGAACTTTATAGGCTGATTAAATCCTTCTTTTTAAACTTCTTATTTTGACTTGACTAGAAAATATAAACCTAACCTGAGCAAAGGCAAAATACAGCAACATTAAATTTTAAAATTCTTTAAATATTTCGTCGACACGCGGCATCCCTCAGCGGATTCCTAACGCGTCACAAAGTGGTATTGGCATATACAATAACAACTATTGCCAGCCGTTGACCTAGAAACCGGGGAGCCAGGAAATTAAGTGTCATGGCTGCCGACCAGAACCGTATGGAGCTATGGAGGCTTTAGAGGCGCACGTGGATTCCTTTAGGGAACTATTCGTTAGGCTCGAAGTACTGTTGGTTATTTAGTATGGCAATTTAAGGGTAGGGTTTTAGTAATGGGTCTTGGGAATGGTGTTAGAATTGAGGCCGTTTTTGGGAGTTTTATGTTGTGTTGTTGAGGTTTTGGGTACAGACGCCAGCACATCAAGCCACTACAATCTGTCAGATTTCTTTAATAGATTTTGAACTTTATCGCTTAAGCATAAGGTTCAAAGTTGATTGGGAAAATCTGACAGTTTCGGGTAGCTTGATGTGCTGGCGTCTGTACATACATAATCAGTTTATAATGTTCCCACTGCCGGGACTCAGGCCTCGTCTCGGTTAGAGGGAGTCGGCCGTAATTCACCACGCGGGCCCAGTGCGGGTTGATGGATGTCACAAGTCTTCGAATTTATGGTTCTAGGACGTTTCCTCACGATGTTTTCTTTCACCGTTTTGAGAGCAATGGTGAAGAAAAAAATTACACAAAGTGGTGCGCCTGTCTAGCTTCGAACCTACGACCTTTCAACTCTTTGGCAACCTACAACTCAGTGGCTGCCGTTACCATTGGGCCACCTCTCCTCTGGCTTTAGGTAAAGAGGTACTAGCCAGTTTTTGTGGGTCATGATGTGTCTAGAGGCTATATGGGACTGTGGAGTATGGGAATGTGTGGTAATTTTCTTGCACACTTACGAGTTCCAATGCAGTCACCAATGAGTATACATAGCATCGTAGTATCTGGCACGACTGATCATTATTATTTTATTAAGAGCCTGTGGTATCCCACAGCAGGGCAAAGGCCCTACTCTCTTTCCACTGTAAGTGTTTTAATGGGCCAAATTTACGACCCAATGAGTCCCTCGTAATGGCAAGCGACATCGCGGCAGGCCCAGACGGAGATGGTGGGATGAGCTGAACTCATTCAACAAGAACTGGTCCTTAGTAGCTTTAACCAGGGAGAAGTGGAAAGACTATTCATTGGTGCTTTTAAAATGTTTCTACGAGTGACGATAGATTAATATGACCATCCTAGGCAGTTCTACTCGACAATCAAGCTTCTTGACAGAATATTTTATATTTACACAGCGGTGTAGGCGTTACTATAGTGTCAGAATTAGGAAAATTGCTCTGTCTCACACACACAATGCATTCTAGTCTCAATTGGCTACATTGTATTCAATAGATTTATTACATACTCTAGTGTATTAGCAACAAGTGAATAATGGAGAATCAGCTCGCCGCAACGAAATTAAGTTATTCAGAAAATTGATCCTGTTAAACTAATCAAATCATTTGTTGCACAGATTTACTAAATTACACAGTTAAACATTGTCTGCTGTGATATTACATAGGGTGACTGGTAATTAGTGACCGATACTTAAACACATGATTCTACTCATGAGAACAAACAAGTTTTATAATGGGACAAAAAGTGAAATGACGAAAAAAAATCAGCTGTTCCCTAAATTTTGACGACTCGTACGAACATAAATGTAGGGAACAGCTGATTTTTTTTCGCGATTTCGGATTTGGTCCGATAGTAACAGTTGTTTGTAATGATGAGTAGAATCATGTGTTTAAGTATTGGTCACTAATTACCAGTCACCCTATATAATGATCATTTACTCAAAACGGTAAAGGAAAACATCGTGAGGAAACCGGCATGTCCTAGAACCAAAAATTCGAAGACATGTGACGTCTACCAACACGCACTGGGTCCGCGTGGTGGATTACGGCCCACCCCCTCTCACGGAGAGGAGGCATGTGTCCCAGCAGTTGGAACATTATAGGCTGATTATGATGATAGATAGAACGTAATAAATTACTTCGTAAAGATCTTGATACATTTTATTGCTACAAAGAATATTACATATAATACAAACTAGCTGCGACCCGCGGTTTCACCCGCATAAGTGTCGAACCCGTGGGAATATCGGGATAAAAAGTATCCTATGTGTTAATCCCGGTTATAAACTATCTGTGTACCAAATTTCATCCGAATCCGTTCAGCCGTTTGAGCGTGAAGAAGTAACAAACATACAAACACACACACACAAACTTTCGCCTTTATAATATTAGTGTGATTATAGCCGAGCACCTGCGTACCGTCATACCTTTGCCGATTGTATTAACCACAGTCTTCGTTATGCCTACCAAAGAATTACTAACGTAAAAAACATTTTCTGAAAATGTCCAACTTTAAAAATCAATCTTGTCCCCACATAACCATATTCCGTAGTCTAATTATTGAGCTTCATGGGCTGGCTTAGCCGCCAGGCGGTCGCGTAATCCAATGAGGATGCAAGTACAGTCGGGCGACAGTTTTCTCGCACCATTGACTCGCACCCTCACACTCCAACTACCTACTGTGCTCCGTAGGGTTGTGCTGTTCAGAAAGGCAAGTATTTAACCGTTTGAATGCCGAAATTACAAAAACAATTTAAAAGCCATTGTGTCTCGCGTGGATCCACGTTGGATAGGAAGGGTTAATCGAACCTCAAATGATACCCAATTTGCTTTCCTGAAAATATTATTGAACACTCTATTATAATGATTGCGCCTCTTTTTGTGAACCTCAAATAGTTCCTATTTTGGGGTCTTAAAGCACATGAACGGTGAATCTATACTCTATCGACGATTAAGCATTTTTAATATTAATGGAGCAATTAGTACACGATTAGCGGTCATCACGTGTGCTTCCTCGCTCCTTCATATAGGTACCTTTGGTCTGTTAAATACATTAATTATTTTACCAGTATCATTGACAATCTTCCCACCTTTCCACACACGCATCATAGCGCTCGCTAAGTAACTTAACCAAGTTAAAAAATGGCTCAGTTAAATATTTACCGTTTAGAAAAGAGATTCAGACTACCTGTCTCTTGTTATTTTCTCGTTGATTATTTTTTTCATTTTGTTGAGTTGACATTTTGGTTGTACCCAAGGCCTGTGGGTCTAATTTTGTTTCGGTCTACGCAAGCTTATGTTAGGGTTGTTTTGCTGCATTGTTGGCTAGATGATATTGCTTCGGTTCTAACGAAATTCAGGCTGTTGCCTTCTTTTCTTTTAGCGGCATCGGCAAGAACTAAGATATATTTGTCACCCAGCGAGTTTGTGGTGGTATGTCTTAGGATGTACCGAACGAACACTCAAGTATTTCCACTCGTGGGGGTATTATGCACCCCTTCCTTCTTACTTAAAAACTCAAGTAGCCGTGATCCAAACCATCAAAAAAAAAATTGCAAAAAAAATTACTTATCAAAATTGAGGTTTTTG
The DNA here is from genome assembly GCA_949629135.1 of Eremobia ochroleuca. Lineage (NCBI taxonomy): Eukaryota > Metazoa > Arthropoda > Insecta > Lepidoptera > Noctuidae > Eremobia > Eremobia ochroleuca. The sequence goes on along the minus strand of OX451385.1, from coordinate 7,153,422 downwards.
ATGATTCCCAGTTTTTTTCACCCCTCGACTCCCCTATATCTCGCTGAGCTAGCGTTAGATGGATAGCCCTTGAGACCCAATGCCGACGTCTAGTCAACTTCCGATATAGCCAGCACTTGTATGAAGATGCGGTGTGTATCTGAGACACTTCGACTTGCTAAACTTTACGTTTTTATCTGTTTTACAATCTTGTACTACCTTGAGACCGTTATCAACAAGTTTAGATAGCAGCTGCGTACTCTTTTATAACTGTTGTGAAGTATTTTGTTCAGGCAAATATCAATAACTAGAGGAAAACGCAAACAAGCAAAAAAGGGGAAATATTTAATTGTAATCCTATGAATACAATTTCTGTCAGAAGTTGGTCTTTTTCAGTAATTTCATGTAAATAATCTCAGAACGAAGATCTCAAGATGTTCCGTTTTATCATCTTCCTGTATATACCAGCAACGTCTTACTATGTAGATTATCAACAAAAAATAATCAAACTATTATTTATTTCGTTTATGATTTTGTTTGAGATATGTTTATATTATTTTAATTTATTTAATTTTTAATTCTCTTTATTTATTTCCAACGCAAACAGCGGGTGTTACAGGTAAGGTCATGCTTCCTAATTAGTATTACTAGTGTGTACTTGATAACATTTAATTGGCCAATGCCGTGTGTGCTATGCGTGAAGACAATGTTCGTAAAAGTACGCTAGTCAGGGACAACCTTTATTTGTTAAAGGTGTTTGTGAATGCTATTGTTTTGGGGTCGCGGTTTGAAAATAGCAACGTTTATTGTTTATTTTTGTTGAGCCTATGTTGTTTCTCAAAAAATATTGAAGGAGACTCATTTCAATTCAAATAGATTACATCCGGTGTTTATACAACCTAACAGCAATCTTATCATGACGAGAATAAAGATCACAATGATTTTGACAGACTTATCAAAGGCAGCAACCCAACAGCAACCTTAATAGAATGAGAATAACGAGCATTGTGATTTAAACAGATGCAAAATCAGAAGTAAAATAACTATCAAAGCTTCATAAAGTATCTGATTGGTGGACAAACTTAACAACAGCCGATTTATATGAAATTGACATGACAGGACATGACATGACAGGACATGACAACTGAATAAATTGATATATTGGTACAGGATATCGTAAGTAGATTGATAAGTAATTTGTTGTGTAAGGACTGATTTTACCAACGCCAAATAATTTAATCAGAGGAATAATTTTGAATTTTTGACAGTTCTTCCATATAAAATCTGTCAGACGACATTTTTATTCCGCGAATAAAAATTATCTGTCGATTGAAAAATCAGCTCTTATTGTCGTAAAATATTGAGTAATTTATCAAGTAAAATAGGCTAGTTTCGGTTATCTATACAACGTGTAACGGAAAGGGGGTATCAACCCTGAAGGAGGTGAATGTGCTCATGAAACTCAACAACTTTCCCCAAAGAACATAGGTCGAAATATGAAAAAAAAATTTGACCCTCCCATAGTAAATCAATCAGCTGGTAGTCAGTTTTGTAAGGGAGGGCCAAATTTTTTTTTCATATTTCGACCTATGTTCTTTGGGGAAAGTTGTTGAGTTTCATGAGCACATTCACCTCCTTCAGGGTTGATACCCCCTTTCCGTTACACGTTGTATATCATATTTTAATATGCTAATAATCAAGGTAACTATTAAAACTACAAACCATTTCATTAAGCATAAGCTTCATAATAGTCAGTACAATAATGGTATAGTATTTTTACTTGTGGTAACTAAGTGTACAAACACGCCGTCAATAATGTGTGTGTAAGCGCAGGAACTCTTGGTACCGTCAGAGACAATTGCGAAGTCGGAAATGTGTGCGCTCATCTTCTCGTACACATTCACACTTAGTTACCACAAGTAAAAGGCGCGTCGCTTCCTGAGATAATAATACTCTAATCCCTTATCCTGGTAATCGCATTCCGTGATAAAGTGTAGGTAAAGTGAAGTGCTCAAGTAATTATTATGAGTAAATTAGCTCGTTCCTACGCTATCTCGGCGCCTCGGCTTTATCCAATTAGTGACAACCACTGTGCTAGGGTTTCCAGGATTTTATATTATTTGTGGATTAAAAAAAGTGCCTGACCAGGCAAATGGTTATTAGGGTTTGCTGTCAGGACATTTTCAATCAGAGTTTTTAAACTCGGTAAATGGCACAAGCTATGGTCCTGGACTTATACCCTTAGTGGTGAAATATGGTAGTAAGCAGAGGTTATTCCTTCGAGAAATATATACAACGAGCCACATGCGAACTACGCATCAGGAAGGCACGTTAAGCCGTTGGTTCCGGCTGTTATTCTTGGATAGTCGTTACGGGTCATCAGAAGCCGGGAAGTCTGACAACCAGTCTTACCAAGGGGTATCGTATTACCCAGTAAGTGGGTTGTGGAGGTCAGATAGGCAGTCGCTCCATGTACAATACTGATATTCAGCTGCATCCGGTTAGACTGGAAGCCGTACCCTAACATAGTTGGGAAAAGGCTAGGCAGATGATGATGACGAGTGAATTCTACTCATCATTCCTTTATAAACCTGAACAGGGTTTGTTTACACTTTCGTCACTTTTGGAACGAACTGTGTTATACTATATTACTGTCCCTATGTCCCCTTTTGCATTAAATAATATCTGTTATGTAAAGGTACGTTGCGTAAACTTTTCCTTTATGATTATGAGTTAAATTAGTTCGCTGCAGCGCTGTCTCTCAGTAACGAAGTTATCCAATTAGTGCTAGTGTTAACCCTCTCACATTAGGGTTGTCATACAAAGACGTGTTTTATTTTAGATTATTGTATTCATCTTTCAAATCTAAGAAGAACTAGAAAAATCTTTTGGTACATTCACGAGCATAAGTAGGTGTACACTTACGCAAGGTTCAAAAGAGATTATCTCCTTCAGTATTGATAGAAATTTTATGGCGTTACAAACATGGTATTCTCGAATCCATCATCATCATCATTTCAGCAGAAAGACGTCGATTGCTGGGCATAGACCACCCCAAAGACCCTCCACTTAGACCGGTACGAACTCGAATCTACAACGTGTAACGTTAAATGCGCAAAACCTGAAAATAGTTTGATCAGAATAACGAGCAGAATTAATTGAACTACTTTTTAATATAGATCACATTTTTTTAAAAATCTTCATTAAAAACGTTGCCGTGTCTGTTTATTAATAGGTCAAGCAAGCCAATGTCAGCGCGGCGCACCGGCCCGGTGACGACTGCTCCCTCGATAAAGCGTCGTCGCAGACGCAAGAAACGATCACAATGGCCAGTAAAACCAAAACATCACATAAAACCTTTACAATTTTTTTAATGACATATTTTCTCTGTGAAATAGGTCATTGAATTAAAAATCTGGTGGGATGTCTGAGGTTTTGCGCTTTTAACGTTACACTTTGTATACTATTATGAAATTCTCAAAGCTTCACGACAATATCACTTTAGAATTTTGCGTAAAGCATTAATGCTCGCGACTGTACGTGTTCTCGACCACTGACACTACGGATATGATAGGAAATGAATTCTGTTTCCGAAAATTACAAAAATATCATAATAATTGAGTTTAGTATTGGATATCCAAGTTCACATCAATTAAACTTCCAGTTTTAGCTGGCCTCGCATTGCTCGCTTTTCGTACAGTGAGAAGTCGGCTTACAGTGGAAATATATAGCTTGATACGCCTTCATATGTACAGCACGAATTCATTACTGTCTATTAGAACATCGATTATAGCCCAGCACTATGACGATACTTCAAGTAGCCACATCCCTATCAAACTTTTAAAAAGCTCATTACAACACCTGCAGGGTGTTATTATAGTTATGCGTAGACGACGCGTCGCCGTCGGACGTGGCAATTTGCGACACTCCCCCCCCTCCTCCCCCCACCCTTCCCTTTGCCATATCTGTACTGTACCTCCCACTGCCATCGTCCTCGCAACTCTGTTGTGTTGAATGTTTAAGCTACTGCACGCATGTTTGTGTTTGTTGTAATATTGTTAAAAAAAAAAATGGTAGATTTCTGTACAGATCCTGCTTGATAAACTGGAGATTTTCTAAAAATCTTCTTGAAATTTATTCAAATATTTCTCCGAAAAATGGTTTACAAATTGTTACACCTTCACCCTAACTGCGTAACACACTATTACTCTCAATTTGAATCATTTTGAAGCATATTGCTAATCCATTGCTCCATGTGTTCGACAAAAGTGTCTGCTCAACAACGTAAATAACGCAATGAATGTTGTTGAACTGTCAAAATGAAACCCATTGCTACTGACAGTGTGTTACGCAATTGCCCTGCTGATTCTAGAACCCTACTTAATTTGATGCTAGATCTCGAGTTAACTTTGTGGTTAACAGCTAAAGATTTGACGGAAGACATCACTGATCAGATACGTACTTGATCAGGCTTCCTGAAACCTTAGGTTAGAATAGAATATTCTTTATTACGTACACTGTACAAGGTATAACAGAATAAGCGCAAGTCCTGAAAGTAGTTTAATCATAATTGACTACTGAATCGATTTTAGTAACTTTTAATATAGGTATTTTTTTTTTAATTGTGTATTATGTCATACTTACGGCTGGCGCCGATTGAGCCAAAGAAAATTAAATCTTATTTCAAGGCAATGAGACTCAATTTTAAATGCGTAAAGTAATGCTATCTGAGTCAACACGATTTCCTTAACCCGGCGGTACTCGCTAGGTGTTTACATGCACGAATACTCGCTACCGGGTAAAAAATACCACATGATTTAAATGACATTATCTTGGAAAATAAGTTAGCTTTACAGACTTTAATGGCGTATTTAGTTTATCAATACTAATGTCTAATAAATAAAAGAAAATTGAAAGTTTGAATTATTATTTATTTCAAATTATAGCTTATCTTAAAAAAGAACGCAAAATTAAAAACAAAAATTCTTCATAGTCTTAGAAAAATCAACAAAAAAATTTTTTTCTTAGGTATCACGTAAAATTGAGATCAAAAATTATAAATCGACAGTGCTAGTGTAGTTGTACTCTGTGGTATTTTTTACCCAGTAGCGAGTGCCGCCGGGTTAATAATGATAGCTTAAAAAAATATATGGTCTTTGTATTATGCTTTTAACTCAATACTCTAATTGGGGTGTATGAGGTCTTGCCTTAATTATGTTACATATTGTATAAACTATAGATAAAAATGTAGAAATTTTATATAGGGTGGAACAGTGGGCGGTGTTATCGAAAGAAAGCAAGAAAATACATTTATTTAGCACAGACTATAAGACACACAGTACACCTGAGACATACATCAGTTAAAAAACAAATAAAAATCAAATAAAAAAGTGTAAAGTCCGATGTAAGAAATTAAACAGGAAAGTGTGCCTCACGGCTGCGCCAAAAAGGCCCAGTTCAGCAAAAATGCCAGACAACTGGTGCCTGACGTTACAAGCGATCTTTTAAAGACAACCTTGGGATGGATTAAAAGCGCTATTTTTGATATTTTTTTTCCATTGATCGACTCGAAATAGTAGAAGCTAATCATTTCTTTTCACACTTGCACTAGGAGGCTTCCGGCTACTGGGACCGCAATTAACTAGGACCGCGGTCCCGATCGCCGGATCCGTAAAAATTAAATAATTTTCTTCCGGCGACTGGGACCACTCACTGAGATAACTTAAAAAATCTATTATTCAAGCCAAAATTGGTACTGTCAAAGGAAAAAAAATCTAAATTATTTATATGAATATCATTGACTCGTTCTAGACATGATTTTATCCTATGCGCTTAGTAATAGATAAGCTAGCCTGTTTTTACAAGTTTTTCAAGCTTTCACGGTGAGATGGTTACAGAATCCCACGGCAGTTCTGTTATTTAAAACTTTCTTAATAAAAAATTACACATATTACAACAGAACTGTAGTAAAAGGCTGTTTTTTTATATCAATAAATGATGTTTTTAAATCATAAAGGATTTTTCTTCAATTATTACATCTAAAATTTTTTCGTTTGATTATACATTTTTTTGATTTCAGTTATCATTTATAAGTGGTCCCAGTCGCCGGAAGAAAATTATTTAATTTTTACGGATCCGGCGATTGGGACCGCGGTCCTAGTTAATTGCGGTCCCAGTCGCCGGAAGCCTCTGCACTAGAAATCACAAACATAATTTATAAGTAAAACCTTTTTTCCAGGTAAAGAAAATGGCAGAACGCGTAGCCAAATGCCGCGAGGAAGTATCCAAGAGCAGAGAGAAGTACCAATCAGCACTGGCAGAGATAACGGCATATAACCCCCGCTACATCGAGGACATGACGGGCGTCTTCGAGCGGTGCCAGCAGATGGAGGCCCAGCGGCTGAAGTTCTTCAAGGATGTGCTCTTCAGCTTCCACAAGTGCCTCAATATCAGTCAAGAACCTTCGTGAGTATACATGTTGCATCAACCCTTTATTCTTAAACGTACGTAAAAATAACACGGGGGGATTTTATCGCGCACTGGATTGTCAAGTGTCGGTGTTGAAAACACACAGTTGGATTTCAACTCTCGGCGCTAAGTGGAGCGTTGAACATCCAGTGCACGAAAAAAAATCGACACAGGAAAAGCGCGCCCATACGTACCTGGGCTTAGGGTGCGTTTCCACAGAAGCGGAGCTGGGCGAAGCGGAGCAGAGACGTGCAGGAATCGACTAATCACAATAGTTGAAATCCTCATCGCGTCACTCGTCTCTTCTGTGATTGGACGATTCCTACACGTCTCCGCTCCGCTTCGCTCAGCTCCGTTTCTGTTGAAACGCACCCTTACTGACTATCTTGGACTTTCAATGTGTGAGGTGCAATGTTAGTCAGCCTGTTAGCAGGTATTTATTTTCCACAGTTTCTGAAAACAAAAAGGGAGCCAGCCGTGGCTAAATAATAACAGCCGCACAGGTCGATCGATCAGTTTAAGCTACGCTTGCCGCGTTTGGTTTGTGGATGGGGGACCATCTTTACATACCGAGACCCCTCCGTGCCTCGAAAAGCACGTTAAACCGTTGGTCCCGGCTGTCATTCGTGGATCTTTGACAGTCGTTACGGGTAATCAGAAGCCCGAAAGTCTGACAACCAGTCCAAGGGGTATCGTATTACCCAGTAACTGGGTTGTGGAGGTCTGATAGGCAGTCGCTTCGTGTAAAATACAGGTATTCAGCTGCATCCGGTTAGACTGGAAGCCGACCACAACATAGTTGGGATAAAGTTGAGCAGATGATGATATCTGGTAGTTGTTTTGTTCAAGTTACCCAATAAGATGTTAAATGCAAATGGTTTTTGTCACCAACTCTAGTATAATACTTAGTTTTTTGGCTTCAGTGGTCTGAGGCCAACGATTATTATAATTGGTAAAACCTAATAAAATATTTACATGAAAACATTTCAGATTACCCCAAATATACGAAGAATTCCACCATACGATAAACAACGCGGACAGTCAAAAGGACCTCAAATGGTGGGCCAACAACCACGGCGTCAACATGGCGATGGCCTGGCCCCAGTTCGAGGTAACATAACATACATTGCTGCTCCGACACCGGCCTGCATACAAACCCGTCCCACTCACAGCGCAACGCATTACTATCTATAATCTATCCGATTAGATCGAGTACTCTTTGCATCTGATTAACGTGAATGCTTTTAGGTGTTGCATTCATTCTTTAGGTACGGATTTTTGTTAAACCATGTGAATTTATTAAAAGACTATAAACTATAAGTTAGATTTTTGTAACAGACATAAAAACAGGCCTAGCCATCGATTAGGTTAAGCTACGCTTGCAGCGATTGGTCCTTGGATGGGTGACCAAGTTCACATATCAAAATCTCCCCGTGCCTCGGAAATAATTTTAAGCCGTTGATCCCGGCTGTCATTCGTGGATCGTTGACAGTCGTTACGGGTCGTCAAAAGCCCGAAAGTCTGACAACCAGTCTTACCAAGAGGTATTGTATTACAAAACTGTGTTGTGGAGGTCAGATAGGTAGCTGCTCCATGTAAAATACTGGTATTCAGCGGCATCCGATTAGACTGGAAGCCGACAATATAGTTGGCGAAAAGCTAGGCAGATGATGATACAACAAGATATTGTTTTAGTAATGTGAAAATGCAAATGTTGGATGATTCATCTTAAAATACCTGTAAAAAAATCATATCATGATAGTAAAAGACCCCGAGAGGGGCCCGTGGCTAAATAATAACAGCCGCACAGGTCGATCGATCAGGTTAAGCTACGCTTGCTGCGGTTGGTCTGTGGATGGGTGACCATCTTTACATACCGAGACCCCTCCGTGCCTCGGAAAGCACGTTAAGCCGTTGGTCCCGGCTGTCATTCGTAGATCTCAGACTGTCGTTACGGGTAGTCAGAAGCCCGAAAATCTGACAACCAGTCTTACCTAGAGGTACCGTTATTACCCAGTAACTGGGTTGTGGAGGTCAGATAGGCAGTCGCTCCATGTAAAATACTGGTATTCAGCTGCATCCGGTTAGACTGGAAGCCGACCTCAACATAGTTGGGAAAAGGCTCGGCAAATGATGATGATGATAGTAAAAGACCCAAAAGTCTTTGAGAACCTACTTTCCCTGCGTAAATTCCACTCATAAAATGAATACAAAAGTGAACCATGGTTTAATAAGAGTCTGTGTTAGTCTTAGGCTAGATTGAAGGGTGTTAGTCGTATCAGTATGAGAAAACTAAGCATGTCTATTTTCAATTTTCCCTATTATTTATACAAACTACCGTATTTAGTTGTTTCTAATAATATTTCTTCGTAAACCCTGTAATAATTCTTTAGTGGCTGCACACTGTGAAAATAATCTAGATTTCCCCCTTTGACTCCAAATAAGGCATTTTTTTTTATATTATGCTTGATGTGTAAAATTCTATGCATATCCAGTTAAAATTTCGCCTCATAGTCCAACACTTTTTAGGTTTCAATAAAATTTGGTCCTAACGGTGTGCTGCCACTACGCTTGTAGTTAGACCTTCAAACAGTCCCCTTATCACAAGGTCCCGTAATGCCGAACAAACAGCAAAATTTTATCAAGATAGGAATGTTTCCACACACTTTACTTCGCATACCACCCGCTAAATACTTACAAAAATAAACGAATAATTCGAACGGATTTCCTTCGACTATGCAATATTTTAAAATTTATTTGCGACCTAGAATGAGTGAATGAAAAGTATTTTTATCGTTTCGGGTCAAGTGCGACGTAATTCCTTTTGTAATATTTTGATTAATTCATTGCAATCGTAATTATTACTGGTCACACCATTTAGACGGAAATAATTCGTTCACAGTATTTAATTACGTTTGTATTGCGATAAGATATTTTGAAAAGGTCATAGTTATTACAAACTAGCTCATCCAGACGTTGTGATGTCCAATACAAAAAACTCATAGAAATAAGAATATTCCGACTCTTACGGATTTGCAATTTTTCCGAGAAATTACCCAATTTTTCTTTCCGTGAGAACCTGCGCCCTAATTGCGTATCACACTATTAATTTCAATCTGAATCATTTTAAAAGATATTACTAATCCATTGCTTCATATGTTTGAAAAAATTGTCTGCCCAACAGCGTAAATAATGCAATGGATGTTGTTAAACTGTCAAATTTGAAAGCCATTGCTACTGATAGCGTGTTACGCAACGCGGATTCGGACTACGAACATTTTAAAACAAATATTTTCCAAATCGGTCCCGCCGTTCTGAAGTGATGCGCTTACCAACGAAGAGCATTTTATTGTACAGATAATGACCTAAACGACATTCTCAAACATGTACACAAAACCACTCAATCTTACCAACCACTTAATCTTACTCGTCTGCCAACAAACTGCTTTGCAGTTTGGCAGAGGTAAGAAATATGTATTGTAAAGTATTATTGGGAATAAACACTTTTTCATTTTCATTTTTTTTTTTTTTTTTACTTGCACAAAAGTTGTGACAAAAATAACTAAACGTAACGATTAACACAAGGTTGATACGCCGGAAACGGAACCGATACAAAACAAATACTTGGCGGAAGCATCAGCAATGGTTGCCCGCATGATCGCGACTGCCCGGCGACCGCTGCCGCGGCCGCAGACCGCGCCCTGGTCGCAGGCGGTCCGCCGATTGCGCCTAGCCCTGCCTACTTTCTGCTTCGGTGTGGATGAGAAAGCTTCGAGCCGTGTGGCGCCTTCGGTCACCAGTAGCCAGTGTTATGGAAGCAGCCGGTTTTATAGCAACCCGCTGATGGTACGACCACGGTGTGGGGTCGGTGGAGTAAACTTTGGTGTGGGATTTATACTTTGACGAAAAAAAAAATACCTTTTGTAGTTGAAGTCTAAAGTCAAAGTATCGATCAAATGTCTATTGTTTGCGAATACAGAGTTTTTAGCACGGATTTATGATCTGATGATGGACAGTGGATTTTGTGGGTAGGTGTCAAATGAAACAGTTCGATGAATTGGATGCCATGAGACTTTTGAAACCTATGAGGTTTCACCGGGTTGTATTTCTAAAGGAGTTAATTATAGATTTCAAGTTATGTCATTTTTATATACCAATGATCAAGTAAAAAAATATTTTCTAAGAAAAGTAATCTTTTTTTTAAATAAAAAAAAAGGTAAGTGAATTGTATATCACAATCAATTACTACATCATATCCCACAAAATGCACTGTAAATCGCCTATCATAAAGCAAGCACTCGCTACTGAGAATCGATTAATCGTAATCGAATTTCATCATGAAATGATTTTGCAATGCACCGAACGGTTTTATGGTGTCACACGAATATACACCGTAAGTTATGGTGTTAAAGAACAATTTCGCTCATAGACTATCACAGCACCTTTCATGGGGTATTTACACTTGGTCGGTTGGCCGTGGGTTGACAACTTATCGGCGACCGACCGGAAATATTAAGGCTGTACTTGCATACTGAAAGTTGGCAACGTCGGAAATAACTGTCAAATATTTCGCAGTTTTGATTAATTAATCAATGAAATTATATTATTTAATGGTATGACTAAATTAAATTATGAAATATGGCTCTGTCACTCTGTGTTCCACTAAAATATTGATCACAAATGGCATAATGACATTGGATTAAGTGTTGTAACAGTTATAGTTCATAATTTAATGTAGGAATATTGATTAATTATTCGAAACAGCGAAATATTTGACAGTTATTTGCGACGTTGCGAACTTTCAGAATGCGCCTTTTTAAGCACTGCAATCAAAATAAAAATGTTCATTTAAATTGAGCGATACTTCAATATACCAGCCGGTCGATTCTAGAAAAATCTCACGGTGATAACTAAGGTGAAGTGAGCTTAGAGTGAGCTGTGAGTCATGCTGATACTAGGGATTGACACTATTGACGACTAACTCCACGCTCACTCCACCCAAGTTTTCACGGTTAGATGCTTACAGAATCGCACGGCAGAAGTGCTATGAAGGTTTCACTCACAAATATTCGCGGAATCGTAGTTTGTCACTGAAAGTCTAATTCAGCGAAATTGAATTAAGTGACGGCAATTCAGCAACTGTTAATCGAATTTCCCGATTCGAATTCCACTGAATTCGACAATCAGTGTCGCAGTTCCGACCGGTAACGCCGGAATGTCGAATCCTGTTTTAGTTACCAATTTAGACCGCCCGAATTCCGAATTAGATTCTGAATTAAGTTACTGAGTTCTGGATTAGGTTCGATGTAAATGCGAGCACTCTCATAATCACTCATCCACACTGAAGTATGGGTAGCAAATAAAAAGCAAAATGTTTTAGAAAAGCACGCAATGTCACAGAAATATATTATAGATTCTGAAAGCGGTATAGGAGGTATCCGCCATTTTGTCGCTCCGAAAATTCAGGTAACAATGTTTAAATCGGCAAGCACAGACCAAAAATTATTAAAATATTGAACGAAAATATGCACTTGTTAAAATAAAACTGCAGTTTGATACAATAAATTAAATATAACAAAAACGATAATTAATACAGCATAGCTGAAAAACTTAAATTAGAAATTGTACAGTATATGGAAAAACGACAATGTCGGATAAACCTTACTCCACGAAGGACCGACTATATTCCTAGTTGTTTTTTTATTATCTAATAGCATGTATTTTATTTTTCCCCTTTCTGTACTCCCCACTAGTGCAATTAGCTTGTTATTACCTTTAACGAACACCGGCTTTGTATGGACGTGTCTATGTTTACCTAATTTTGTTAATTACTTTTTTTTACACTTTGAGTTTGCATTTGAGCAACAAGACGTTGGGAAAACAAAAAAAAAAATACATACTTTATAGGTCTATTTTATTTGCCTACCTTACTTTTGGTATGTCTATGTATTCTGTCTAATTTACATTTTGTCTATAAATGAAGAAGCAAAAGGAATTATCAACTTCTTTATTTGTTTTGCACATTTTTCGCGACATGTTTTTTTATAATTTTTTGCATATTGATCATGTTGAGATTTATACTATAGTAAAACTTATTGTTTTAATCTTCTATAAACATGCTCTTAACGCATAATTTAAGTCAATAAAAAAAATCTTACAGTAGATTTAAAAATATCAGAAAAATATATTTTAACAAACAATCCTCACAGTATATGTAAAAATATAAGAAGCGTCAAAAAAAAAAACGTCTTCCCAACGCCTCGTTGTCCTCGCCGTGACCGCTTGTGACGTGTGTGTCGGTGGACAGGAGTACACCGAGGAGTTCCGAGACATCGCCAAGGGCAAGTCCAAGGAGAGCCTGCCCACCGGGCCCATCACGCTGCTGAATCAACGGCCCGTCAGCGAGGATGTACGTTACACCACATTAGTTTAGATATAGCTTTATGGACGACCGCGATGGTGATTCTCGTATCGTACTCTTGAGACATCATTCAGCTGGATAACCTGTACTTCTACATAATGAACATAGGTTTCCCGCAAACATCGCCACTACGATCGCTCTGGGTCACCTTGAGGGAATGCTGTGAATAAAATATTAACAAGGAGGTATTTGATGGTGATTTTTAGTGCGAAAGACGCTCATTGTCCAGGATTCGGATCGCCGAAGGTTTGTATACTACGTAGAACAGGCGATGACTGGAAAATGCGGATAGAAGTGGTCATGTAAGGCGTAGGAGTAGTTCAATGAATGTATTGACGAGAGTTTACGAATTTCATAGCCTACGATTTGGGAATACCGAACGTATATTTTTTATCATCTATCTTGGACGTAAGGTATGTAAATCACCATTGCTGTCGTACGTAAAATGACGTCACGCACGCGCCAGTCGCGTCACACATTCAGTGTTGCCAGACTGAACATATTTTGTACTTGTACAATATATGGTCCAGAATAGGATTCAAATGAGAATGAATGAAAGCCGGATTGGTAATTTGGTATCTCGTAAATGCTTCATAAATTAGTTCTAGCATGACGGGTCTAAAAGTAGTTTGATTCTGGGAGAAGGTCATTCTCGTTTTAATCTGTTTTTTTTCATCTTTAATTTTTATGTATTTTTTATTTTATTTTTATTTATCGATGTTGCATGTTTGATGGATGTTTGCTTCACTCTACAGTTGATGCATATTGGCATGAATTAACAATTTAACCCACGTATATGAAATTATAAGCGTTAAATCCTATATTTATTTAAAAGAATATTTAAGTAAATGTTATAAAAATATTGATCAACAATAATAATACCGAAAATAAAATATAAATTTAAAAAGATTGGAAGGACCAAATTTATTTTTAGTGTACTGAAAAGGTTTATGTTACAACAAGTAAAAAAAAAGTAAATTATCTACTGATAACTGATTTTTTTAATATTAATTTAATAACTCAAAATTTGGTCCCTCCGCTTCACAACGAAATTCTCCAAAGCCGTTCCTGTACTTAAGAAATACTTCACAACACCACAGGAGCTGCCACCGATCAACAACACCAACAACAAGACGAGCAAGGCTGCCAACCACACGGACGTGGCTCCGCAGCCGCCGACAACTGTCATCAACAACAGCGCGCCCGCCAACAACACCATTGACAAGAAGAGCATCAGTGCACCTATTGCTGTTACGTGAGTATCTGTTGATTTACTTTATTTTACTGGTATTTAAGTTCATTAAAATATTCAATTCTCAAATAGATAACAACAAAACATTTGTGGTTATTCTGTGAACGCCTGCAATTCTAGGTAGATTTCTATCGAAAAGATGGAAGATAAAGGCATTCCATGTGCTCACAAACTCAGCAAAAAAAACTATTGACTGACACTGTCACCGTCAGTGACAGGAAACATCAGGTACGCAAAAAAACTGCCGAGACATTAAAAAGAAAGGACGACCAAATGTCAGTCATTCCAGGTTGTAATGATAATCCTACCGCAACTTCAAAATTAAAATCAAAAGTCATTTATTCATACTAGACTGAGAATCAGCACTTTTCGAACGCCAAGATTACAAAAGACAGTCCCCCAAAACGCCCGCCCTTCACCACTTCCTAGTGCTTTCGCTGGGAAGAAGAAGTGGCGCAACAAACTCCCCAGCAGCACAGCTGTCTGTTCAGTTAGAAAATACTTGATTGAATACAATTCAATAATCATTTCCTTACAATCTACGTATATGCCTCTTAGAGCCAAAAGCTAAGGAGGCCTACCCAACTGTGGGTTATTCGGGGTTGAGACGATCATCTTTCCTCGACCTCCACCAGAATATTTTTACCCCACTACTTCCCCTTTCCTTCCCTTACAATCCATAAACCTCCTCTTAGGCCTAAAAACCCTTCTCCATCATCCCTTATTTCTTTATCCCCCTAGTATCGAGCGTCTAGAGATAGTCGCATGCGCCCCTGGCTATAAACATGACCGCAACGATTCCTTCACCCGACTGATTCGCCTGGCTATGAAGCCAGATGTGTCCAGCAGTTCCAGGTTCACTATCACGGACGTGAGCGAGCCGATATACGACGAGTTAGTGTTGTACTGTGTTGTAGGGCTTAGAACTTCGTACTCAGATTACTTGATGTAGGTATATTCTTGAACGAGTGTTGGGCTTATTATTAATTTGTAGTTCATGTATTTTATGTTGGTATCATTGATTTTGTTTGTTTTATTTTATCATCTGTCTGTTTGTCTGTGATGTTTCGCCGGTTAGATTAATTTGATCGTGTATAAGTAATTGAATTATGTCTGTAACGTTTGTAGTTTTATTTTGCCGTATAAATTATTATACAACGTGTAACGTTAAATGCGCAAAACCTGAAAATAATTTGATCAGAATAACGAGCAGAATGAATTGAACCACTTTTTAATATAGGTGACATTTTTCAAAAAGTCTTCATTGAAAACGTTGCCGTGTCTATTTATTAATAAGTCAAGCAACCCAATGTCAGCACGGCGCAGCGGCCCGGTGACGACTCCTCCCTCGGTAAAGCGTCGTCGCAGACGCAAGAAACGATCAGAATGGCCAGTAAAACTGAAACAGCACATAAATACTTTACAATTTTTGAAAATCTGAAATAGGTCAATTGAATTAAAAATCAGTTGGGGTGTCTGAGGTTTTGCGCATTTAACGTTACACGTTGTATATGTTTTACGTACATTAAGATTATTAATAGTTGGTATGATTTATTATTGTAAACTATTTTTTAGGTTGAATAATGATATTTTAATATTTAATACTTGACTAAATGTTTCCTAGTGTTAATAAATCATAATTATTCTGTCAACCTTTTCAGCAACGGTACAGCCGCAGCGCCTAAATCGAACAAGACATCGCCAGCTAAAGACAGCATCAAGGGGGGGCAAGAGAATCCTTTCGACGAGGATGAATGGGACGAGGAGTCCGGCGGAGCCCTGACGGATACAGGGGAGCCGGGGGTGCCTGTCAGAGCGCTGTATGACTATACTGGCGCAGAGAGCGACGAGCTTAGCTTCAGACAAGGTGAGGAAAGAGAAACAGACATACTAATCATGCCTGTATTCGTTGGCAGAGGTGTGTGTGCGTACAGCTTTTTCTATGGGACTAACTCAGAAATATGAAAAATAAAATCAGCTGATCTATACATTTTGATTGTGTTAGTGTTCCACTTTTTGTATGTAACAGCGTTGCAGCTGACTTTTTTTTTCTTTTTTTTTTTGATATTTCGTTACTCCAATTTAAATAAATTTAACGTTCACTGTCCATGAACCACATGTGGGTAATTTTGGGTTGGAACGAGACGTCCGTGCCATACATGTGGGTCACTGCACTTTTCATACATAATGGGTTCTTACTTCGTGGACGTAAAATAAACATACAGTGGAGGTATAAAGGCAAGTACCTCAGTACTTAAGAACGAAAAAGTAAATTGGACGTGAGAGTTAATTTCGACATTTTGGCTGGACAGTGAACGTGTTGAATAAATTGGAGTAGTGGAGAGGGCTTTGCTTGGAGTTTTCCTACGTGTTCGAATCAGAAAAGAAGATATCCGTAGTAGAACCAAGGTAACCGACATAGCACGAAGAATTGCCAAACTTTGGCAGTAGGCAGGGCTTGCTTGCAGAACAGATGGCCGATGGGCGTGAAAGTTTCTGGAGTGGCGACCGTGTACCGGAAGACGTGGAGTTGGAAGGCCTCCCACAAGATGGACGGATGACTTTATGGAGGCCGCAGGAATCCGCTGGGTGCGGCGCTGCTTGGGGGAGGCTTATGTCCAACACTGGACATCTTTCGGCCTAAATGATAATGCCACCCGCATTCTGCCCGTTACGTTTCATACGGGGCGAGCGTAATGCCATTAACGAGCATTCAGGCTATTACCGAGAAATTCCTATCGAAAATGCGAATATAAATTTTCCCTACCTTGGTATCTAACCCAGGATTATGGTCAGCAATCGCGCTTCTGAAGTTCTTTTTCTTCAGGTTTAAACAGTCATTCTGTAAACTATAGGGCAGCACCGCTTGCGTATATGCACAAACTAGAAATGGAATGGAGTGCTAATACGCATATTTCTTCTTAGAATCAAACGCTCAGTTAGAGGCGTGCAGAGGAAACGAACGTCCCATCGGCGTCGCCCGGCGGTACTAACAACAGTCGCGGTAACAAAAATACATTACTTGAACACTGCCGCACCTTGGCACTCCATTTTATTGCTACTCTGTGTACATTCGAACATGCTATTTGTGTACAGTCGAACATGCAAATAATTGACAGGCCTGTTAGTCTAGTGGTCAGTGGCCCTGACTGCTATACACAAGGTCGTGGGTTCGATTCCCACTCAGGACAAATGTTTGTGTGATGAGCACGATCATTTGTTCTGTGTCTGGGTGTAATTTATCTATAATATGTATGTATTTAGAAATATATATGTATGTTTATCAGTTATCTAGTACCCATAGCACAAGCTCTGCTTAGGTTGGGACTAGATGGCGTTGTGTGAAAGTTGTGGAATATTATTATTATTATATTATTAATTCATCTTTATACTACATTCATTGGTGCCAATTCTGTTGCTCACAAACTATACTAAATTTAAGTACAGTGCATCTTTTTCTTTCTATTTCATTAAGAAAAGGACAGAAGATAGATGTAAGTTTAGTCCTGGCAAATTACTCCATCGACAAGTATAGACGTGATTAAAAAAAATGACTAAAAATACGACAAATTAGTCAGGCGCTGACTAATTTGACAGGAGTAAACTAATATTTTTCTTCTGTCCTTTTCTTAATGTAATAGAAAGAAACTAGCGACCCGCCCCGGCTTCGCACGGGTGCAATGGAGAAACACTGATATTTTTTTTCGTAAAAAGTATAGGATAAAAATGGTTATTGTGGGTTATCCCTAACAGATAGACATATACCATCGCGGACTTTTTTGTAGACCTTTTTAAGGGGTACAATACTGTAGTACATTATTTTGATCTATCTCGACGGGTTCAGCCAGCGTTTACAATGTAAGCGCAAAAAAATGTGTTTATTTACGACACCACATTAGAAACCTCTAAAATTATCAGTGTTTCTCTACTATATTATGCATGTATTATACATATAAACCTTCCTCTTGAATCACTCTATCTATTAAAAAAAACCGCATCAAAATCCGTTGCGGAGTTTTAAAGATCTAAGCATATATAGGGACAGACAGACAGGGAAGCGACTTTGTTTTATACTATGTTAGTGAAGATGCACTGTACTTAAATTTAGTGTAGTTTGTGAACAAGAGAATCGGCGCCATTGCCAATATTCAATTATATTGTGTACGTAAAAACTTTTAATACAGCTTATAGAGGGTCACATTAAATTAGCATACGTAACTACGCAGGCATTATTAGTATCGATTCATAAACAAACATACACACAAAACAAAACTTATTTTCTAAGCTCATACTTCAAGTTACTACAATAACTGTTGTCCCCCAAAAAATATATGATTTTTTTTTTCTTGTTTATCTACACTAATAATAATATTAAAAAGAGGAAAGACTTGTATTTTTGTATGTATGATGTATGTTTGTAACGTTTAAACTCAAAAACTACTGGACCGATTTCAAAAATGTTTTCACCATTAGAATGCTACACTATCCTTGAGTACCTACCATAAGCTATATTTATTGCTAGAAAAAATTAGGGGTCCCTACTAAAACTTCAATAATGTAACCCAAGGTGTAAAAAATAATTACATAAAATATCTTTCATCGCATGCGCTGCGGAAACTATTGATGATATAACAAAAAAAAAATGTTCTAAAATATTAAAGGACATATCAATATCTACAAAAACTTTCGCGATACCATATGTCCAACTATTGTAGTTGTGTCACTATAACTGCTTTTTTAAATTTTAAAAGTTGATAGTAATGCCGA
Organism: Eremobia ochroleuca; assembly: GCA_949629135.1. Taxonomy (NCBI): domain Eukaryota; kingdom Metazoa; phylum Arthropoda; class Insecta; order Lepidoptera; family Noctuidae; genus Eremobia; species Eremobia ochroleuca. Next base: position 7,134,535 of record OX451385.1, on the reverse strand, counting down.
CCAAAATCAGACCATGTTATCCATACCTTTGTATGAATCCTTATATAAATAATTCATTTCGTATTCAAGGCTGTTTCAATAACTGTAGATTACTTTTAGAATTATTCAAATCGGTCATTCCATTCAAAAGATATTACGAATTTAAAAATGTCAATCTAAACAAATGTGGCCTGTGTGGCCCCACGCAGTGCAGCGGGAAATATATACAGTGGACCCCCGGTAATCCGGCCCCTGTCTAATCCGGCATCCCCTGTAATCCGACATGTCTATTATGTATTATTGAATATTTTTTGACAATCTTCGCTAATGTAGATCTTCGCTAAGTTCCGGACTATAGGGGCTCTTAGGCAGTACTACATAATCCTACAAATTCGATAGTTCGACACTGCCCTGCAAGACGTTTGTCGGATTACCGGGGGTCCACTGTAATATGTTTGTTACTTCTTCACGCAAAAACTAATGAACCGATTGCGATGAAACGTGATAGGTACATAGATGTTACTTAAAGCTCTTACTTTTTATCCCGATATTCCCACGGAACCGAAACTTACGCGGGTGAAACTGCGAGGTAAAGCTAGTCATAAATATTTAGGTATCGATACCCATCAAGTCTGCAGTTTCGCTAGCTAATTTAATTCGACCCTAGAAACCTTTTGTCCGTGGGGAAATCCTCATGGATACCCTCCGTCTGGGGTTATGTCGGACTCCTACCTAATAAAACCCCACTATTCCTTCTAACTGCCGCACTCAGAGACTTCACTTAAAATTAATCAATCATTAACTTTTATTAACCAGCATATCTTGGCACAAATGTCAACAAAAATGTTTTTAATCTGACATATTTTTGCTGACTGACTGCGTTCCAATTTATACTTTTCAATTAAAGTTAATGATTGATTAATTTTAAGTAATGACTATGAGTACCGGGGTTTGAAGGTGATGTAAAAGAATCAACATTGTTTAAAATTAGTTGCAAATTAGGTGTTTGTACACCAAACAGCTTGTTCGACTGTAAAGTAAACCACTCATCCATAGTAACAGTACGACTGTCGACGTCAGTATTCCGGAGCAGTTTGGCAGGCAGTTTTCTTACTTCAAGTGTTACGTTTTACGTGCTGTTGTCCTACGTTATCATACAAATGTGCCGTGTCCGAGTACGTGTCGCCGTTGGTCCTGCACCTGATATCTCCCCGGTCGTGTCGAACAGAGAGTGCACCTATATCTCCTGCGTAGGTATGCGGCAGATTTCAACGGAGTTTCCGTTGAGATTGGCCGCCATGATTCCATGGCGGCCAATCTCAACGGAAACTACTATCATTCGGTCGCAATGAAACTCGGTTGGGAGGATATTATTATTATCACACAAATGTGTAACAAGACTTTTTTTCCGCTTTTCAGGGGACTTATTCGAAAAATTAGAAGATGAAGACGAACAAGGCTGGTGCAAGGGACGGAAGGATGGCCGAGTGGGCCTGTACCCGGCCAACTACGTGGAGCCAGTGGGCCACTAGCCCACGGTGGCCCACGCTCACCTTACGCTGGCCCACGCACCGCCCACGTCCACTAACGTGCCACATAACGAACTGTAAAGTGAGACTGGGCTAATGGCCTAGAGGTGATTGAATGAGCTAACTTGTTCAAAATATACATAAAATCCATATAATTAATAATAGAAATGCTAAAGTAACACTGTCTGTCTGTCTCTCTGTCTATCTATTTTTCACGCCTTAACGGCTGAATGGATTTATATAAAATGAGGCACACAGGAAGGTCATAACCTGGGCTAGGACATGGGATACTTTCATCCCGGTGGTACTTTCCCGTGGGATAATTTCCGACTTCCACTTGGACGAAGTCGCAGGCAGAAGTTAATATTAGATACTTTCAAGTTCGTAGGAACAAATTGCACATTATTGCTTAACCAGCAAACTTTTGGCCTTAGCAGAGTTATATTGTTAAATAATCGACTGATAATTGAGCTGACATATCCTTATCGCGCTGTATGTATATCTCACGCTTATAAGAAAGAAAGAATGAAAAATTCGTTTATTGGCATTACAGCAAAATTAAAAAAATATATATGAAAACTATTGGTACTGCTTGACTGACTAAGTTGTGCCAATACGGTGTACTCAAGCTTCCATAAGTATTGTTATAATATTGAAAAATATACATCATTTGGATGTATACAGGGTGTCCCTGAAAGTATGAATCAAATCGAATAGGGGCGTGGGCAAGGTCATTTCCAAACGTTTTAACGCTGAGAAAGTCGGTGCAATTGAATAAAATTATTGCTCGAAAATTGAATAGATTTTTTGCCAGAACGTAGCCTTTGCAGTAAATGTTTTTTTTTCGTATTGAACACGTTTTCTATTTGCGTAAAAGTATTACCACAGAAAAGATCCACTCTTCTACAACTGCCTGAAAAAAAATTGGATTTATCAATCCAATTTTTTTTTCAGGAAGTTGTAGAAGAGAAAAATATTAGGGCTATCGCCCTGATATTTTTTTTATGATTTTTTCTTTGAGCACTATGCGAAATCATTGAAAAAAACAAAAATTGATCATAATTTTTGACCCGTAAAAAAATTCACCGTCATTCTCAGGGTTAAAAAGATTGGAAATGATCTTGCACACGCCCATATTCGATCACCCATATTCGAGCACACGCCCAGATTTGATCCATACTTCCAGACATCCTGTATAAAATGTATAGGCCCGTATATCTCTGGTGAAAAATTAATCTTGAGGGTAGATTAATTTTTACTAAGCAGTATTAAGTACAGTTTATTTAAAAAAGAGCGTGAAATTGAAGTACTAAAAATAAGTTAGTGTTGTTCATTCATTTCTACGGCCGAGGAAATAAAATGGAATGTTAACGTTACGAGATCATTATGTGAACGCGTGACAGATTATAAAATTAGTTCGTTTTATATTCTTAGGTCACGATGAAGTCATTATAATAGTAACAGGTTCTAAGTACATTCAGATGTAACATAATATGTGTTTACTTCTATATCGAATAGTTATAGATATATTATTGTCACACCGTAGCTCAGACAGCAGCTTTAAGGCGTCTTATGATTATCATTTCACTCGACATCGAACCCCATTCACTTGGATCGAGCTGTTTTTGATGTATTTAAAGACGATTTTCTAACTCGAACACTTTTCGACCTAAATTTTTGTATATTTCTATGAAAGGAAATTTCAAATTAAGGAGGAAGAGCCAGGGTAGTTCGTGGAATTCTATTTTTTACGTTTTTTTTTTGCAATTTGTAAGTCAATGTCATGTTGTATGTTCATTAAAATATGATTCGCGAGTGTAACAAATATTACTTTACAAAACTATAATCATTAAAATCATTAATACAACCATCTACAGTGGCCTCCAAAAGTTAGTGGAAATTTTTCCAGCTTCAGTTATGATGCCACGATATAATTTAAAATAAAAAAAATAATCATGTTATCCTGAGGGATTACTTGATTATTTTCTGATAAGTCATAGGTTGAATTAGTCAATAAAAACGTTATGGTGCACAGTTCAAACATCACTAGAATTTCAAATCATAATGTGGTGTGTCACAGCTAAAGTGGAAAAATGTCAACTAACTTTTGGAGGCCACTGTAAGTTCATAAAGTCTATTGATTGATATTTCATGATATAGTCATTCAATAGGAATATATCGGGGCCTACCCTGACGACTCCCCCTTAAATCAAATTGTTAAGGGTTTTGTTTAAAATGTTAGTGAGACGGTGTTTGAATATTTTTGGATGGAACTCTTTGTAGGTACAATACGGAAACCAAAAATTGTTTACTTGTAACTTGTGGTGACACTGTGCATCCACTGTCAGCGGCACATCTCTACCGATGTGTGTGTGTGTGTGTGCTACTCCCGAATGAGAGTAGCTATGTACAGACGTCAGCACATCAAGCTACCTGAAACTGTCAAATTTTCCCAATCAACTTTGAACTTTATGCTTTAGCGATAAAGTTGAAAATCTATTAAAGAAATTTGTCAGATTGCAGTAGCTTGATGTGCTGGTGTCTGTACACTGCAGTACTGCGAACCCCACGTCCGTGTGGACGTAAGTCAGAGGTGTATCGACTATCTTATTAGTGGTAAAATTGACTGGCTACTCGATTCGTAGTAAAGTCAGAGAAATTAATATTGTTTAGGAAATTCACTACCACCTTAAATTATCGATATCGAATCACAACTGTCATTCTTTGACAGTTCGTAAAACACGGCAAATTGACGAAGTGTATCAATTTGATAAACAATTAATTTCCCTGACTGTATGCACGACGCCATATCAAGCTAAACATGTCCAATATAAGCTGACTTCTCACTGTAGGAAAAGCCTGTACAATGCGAGGTCAGCTAAAACTGGAAATTTATAGCTTTATACCTCGTCGTGTGTACATAGTCGACTCAGACCATCGGCTGTATATAAAATGTATAAAAGCAATTGACGTATGTTATATCAAACCGATGTACGGGTCCCAAACCGATTAGTTGAACGATTGTAGCCGGTACATCTCTAAATATCGATGAGGAATTTAGCTAAGCCAAAAAGTGTACGCCAATATAAATAAAAAAAATTAGGTAACAAATTATACCTGTAGGCGGCAATGGGATTTATATTTTTGTGATATAACGGTACGCGACAGTGGTCGCCGCTGCACCTCGTTGTGTTTATGTACATACACGATTATTATATATATCGTCGTGCTTTTAGAGTATTTATTTCCCATTGTATATAATGTAAAATGCATTACTAAATGTATGTAAGTTATAACGGGGCGGGCGCTCAGCTAGGACTGACCTAAGGCCTAACGTTGTGGACTGTGGAGCCCCGCGGCGACTTTTGTAACTTCCATTTACTCGAACTGGTTCTTGACCATACCCCGCTGGCGCCCCCTCGTTGTTTAGGTTAAATAAACAATAACGATTATTAATATATTACGAGAAATGTTTAATCTTTTCTTTTCCCCTTTTATACCTCGTTTTAAATATTGTTGTATTGTGTAATTATAGTGGGAGTCATTACGTTAGCGCCTGAGTTTCATCTCTTGACTTGCGAGCGGTCGAGCTTAGTCCGTAGCTGTTTTGTTTTCATTGTTATAGGTTCAGCGACCATTTGTGAGAAATTCTTTGTATTATATAATTATCAAAGAGGGTGGTTTTGGACCACATATGTTAATATATTATGAATATTGGTAAAATAAAATTGTTACATATGGTATTGAGGTGTTTTATTTTATTTTGTTTTGTATGCTCTACATAAAATACAATGACTTTAATTGCAACATTCCTTGCTGCGCCCCAGACTAGTATCTGCTATCAACCATCCGCAATAAATATGGAAACTATTACGACTGCCTCGTTGGTCTAGTGCTGAGCATGAGGTCCAGGGTTCGATACCCATGTCGGGCACAGTGTTATTGGGTCTTTCCATCAAGAATATCTCAGTAGCAGCTCGGATTCTGGACCTGTGACCGGTTGGTGGGAATAGGCTCCCCCCTATTAAACATGGCTGGTGATACACCTCTGCCTTACTCTCCGGAGGTTACAGGCGTTATGTTATGATCAAATATTACTTGTTCCGGTAACAAAGGCGCATAATGGTGTTTCGACTGGCATTAAAACTTATAAAAAATGTTTTCTTGTCATGCTATTTAAGAAATGTTGAAGATAACCAATGTTTATCTAAGACCTGCTAATTAACAACTTGAATAAACTCTTACTTCCTTACTAATAAACGTTGTATGGCGTCTGTATAGTTAACGTTTTGTTTTCTTTTTTCCAAAGAAAATGACTGACTACTGAAAGAGAGAAATCGGTGTGTTAACTATTCATCCAGTAAGGGGGAAAAAATAAAATAAAATTTATAAGAGCGACGATATTTGCATCATTATTAAAAAAAAATTAAACTAATTTCAAAAAGGCACTAAGACAATTTTTTTGATGCCCTTTGATTATTTGCCCTCCTTTTTATATACTTGTACAGACGCCAGCACATCAAGTTACCCGAAACTGTCAGATTTTCCCAATCAACTTTGAACCTTATGGTTTAGCAAAAAAGTTGAAAATCTATTAAAGAAATCTGACAGATTGTAGTAGCTTGATGTGCTGGCGTCTGTACATATTACTATTATTATTTTAAGTCTGTTATGAATAAATAAACATTTCACTATTCTGATTTAAAAAAGGCACTTCAAGAACGTCAAAAACAACAATAGAATTAATTCTAGTTGCCCCTTCCAAAATGTAGTGCCGTATGGAGAAAGGGCAAGAAACTCCATAACATTTTTTTTTTAATTTGCCTTTCTTTTTGTTCAACAACTGGTAAGCGCCAATGCCCTTTTCAATGTAGAAAATTGAATAATAACATTTTAGGATTTTTTCCTATAGTGTAATATGTTAGTATTTCAAATTAAATAATATATTAACTTCTCCATCGATGAATCCTCGCATCAATATTTGTTGCCGCAGCGCCCATCATGTATTCGAAACTTTCTTGAGTTATCTCGCTTTGGCCGATAGATGGCATTAGCGAGTTAGTGTGTTACCCAGTGCACTCTGCTTTTTAAAAATTCCTTTTTTGGTGAAACCTTGATAATACTCATAAAATAACCTACATCTGTGATTCATTGAGAACTTATAGTGCAGTGTTGATTTTTGGAGTTTTGACCATTCCACCGGTGGATTCAAGAATAATATTATGCTCGCCGGCCGGCAGCCTATACCTACAAGCCATCGCGTGCGCATGAACGAGGTATTTTCTCATCTCCCTGGGTCTGAGTGGGATCTCTGGATTGTCAAGGTACGTGGGCATGTTTTGCTGCTAATGATTTTCTGGTATTGGTTTCTCGAGGAGTCATCAATAGGGAGGCTTCATATTGAGGTCCGCCATTACACTTTTTTCGCACAACCTTCTAAAGATGCAGGCTATTTACACGCCTCACCATATTTTTTGGTCCTTCAGATGCCGGATAAATGGCCCGTTACCTAGATTTTTGCGTATATGTTTGGTGAAAATCATATAGGTTCAATAACCCACAATAGGTATTTATTTACGTAAACTTTTGGTAAATTATTGCCTATAAAACGCAGAGTAATTTTATTGACAATAGATTTTACGTAGTTTGTTGGTGAATCTGTTCAATTATTTATTAGAGGCTATTTACATGCCTAACGCACATTTTTTATCCTTCAGATACCGGATAAATAACCCGTTACCTAGATTTTTGCGTATTTGTTTGGTGAAAATCAAATAGGTTCAATAACGCACAATAGGTATTTATTTACGTAAACTTTTGGGAAATGATTACCTATAAAACGCAGAGTAATTGACAATAGATTTTACGTAGTTTGTTGGTGAATCTGTTCAATTATTTATTAGTTTACATAGAACGACATTACGTATTTATTGGTAAAAGTCATTTTATGTAGGTATCCGCATTTAAAAATTCGCTTTGATAATAAGTTATTAGGTAGGTAGTTACCAACTCATCTCGGCTTTGTGCGTAATAATAATTAGATAGATACCTACTCATAGTTGGTAGGTGCGTTACTAATTACTGTTGCAAACCGCCTGGTAGGTATTTTTTCTGTTATTGTCTTCGTTTGTTATTTAAAAAAATGACGAATAAAAAACCGAAGCCGGAAGTATTACTTCATGCAAAGAAAGGATTGTTATTTAAACGCATTAATCGATTGTATGATTTATCAAAAAATATATCGTCGTTCGATTCGAGGAAAAATGAAAGTTTTATGACTGAGTCAGAGACAATTAATGACATTCGAGATACATTTGAATCTTTTGTCGACCAAATTAATCAAATAAACATTAGTTTAAAACCTGGTTCAGGTGTCGACTATGCTTGTTTAGAATCCTTTGAAGATGTGTATATTCATATTAAACGTGTTAGGAATAAAATAAACAGTAATCAATCGCCATCAACACCTAGTAGCAACATAAAGACTCTTTTTCAACCGCTTAAAATAAAGTTGCCTCCTATCGAGCTGCCGTATTTCGACGGGAGAACTGAGAATCGCACACAGACAAAAACGTTTGTTGTGAGCGAGTCAGCTGACTCGTCCGCTTGTTTACCCGCGAGCGCGGTTCCATACTGCGCGTACTGTAATGATAACGCTCATGTTCATTTGTATGACTGCGCTAAGTTCAAATCCACGTTGACTCCTAGAACAAGGTTCGAGTTTATTAAATCCAAACGTGGGTGCGCGAATCCTCTGAGCACATTGCACTGAACTGCAAGTCAACATCAGTCTGTGAATTGTGTAAAAAACGCCATCATACACTATTACATTTTGATAAAGAAAATAAACCGCAAACAGCTGATGTTAAAGCGACGAATTGTGATATATAGTAGTCGCATCGCCTCACGCGCCGCTGTCCCTCGCGCCTCCCGCGTCTCTCTCGACCCCCGGTACGTCTTTGTCTGCCCCGGTGCCGAGCTCTTATGTTCATTGCGATAAGATCGATATTTCCGCACGGGTGATGTGACGCCGGCGTCTTCGGCTCACAACTCAGCCGTGTTATTAGCAGCTAATGCAGCAAAGGCTAAGGCGATAGTGCTGTTATCGACAGCTCAGGTTTATGCGCGAGCTAAAAGTGACAGTGCGGGTCACAAAACAATAGTGAGGTGCGTAATTGATAATGGCTCGCAGAATAATTTAATAACTACAGCCTGTTGCAGAAAACTTAATTTACTGATAATTCCTTTGAATAATTCTTTTGTGAAAGGAGTTGGTTCTGTATCACGACCGATAATAGGATACGTGCATTTAGATATCGAGTCTCGCGTATATCCGGATTAACCAAAAACGATGCCATCGTCGCTGGATCGGCTCTTGCTCGGCCTTCCCTAGGGGACTAGGTATATATCTCACCCAGCAGGGGCTTGGTCGCACGGGCGTCGTGAAGCACTTTGGGCGCTCTTACAGTCACACTCTAGAATCACACTACGGAACGCTGAGGGAAGGTAAACCCCCAGCGACTAGGTGTGCAGTAAAGCACTCCCACTCTCTCCCGCCGGAGGGGGAGGAGAAACCCAAAAACCGGTCCCCAGTTCTGGGGACCATAAAGCCCCAAAACCGACTCCTCGCGCCACCTTCGGGGTCGCAGAGACGACCACGCGAAGCGGAGGTAATCTTGGGTTCGAGCCCCACATAACCACACCGTTTCTCTGCACTGTGCGGTCGCATATTACCCGCACAGAAAGCAGCGGGACTGCCTCGTTGGTCGGTCGCAACCGCGACTGCAGAGCCTAAGGTCCTTCCTGGGTTCGCCCCCCTGGTCGGATAATATTATTGTATTGACTTTTTGTTTGCAAGCACGGCTAGTAATTGTAGGTTCCCTCCTGGGTTTGACGGCCAGGTCGGGCAGTGATATTGAGTTGAGGTGGTCTACCTTGTTGTCCGCAAGCACGGCTACTAAGCGTAGGTTGCTTCTTGGGTTCGAATCCCTGGTCGGGCAGTATTATTGGGTTTTCCATTAGGAATTTCTTAGTAGCAGCCCGGAAGCTGAATCTGTGCCCAGTTGCTAGAAATAGGCTGGCAAAATACGCGCATTGACGTGGAGTTGCGGACACCAGCCCGTATTACCTATAGGCTGGCCCCACATGACATGGGACTGAAACATAACTTCCATGCTGCGTGTGCGCTATAAACCTCTGCCTACTCGCCCGAGGAACACAGGCGTGATCAAATGAGGATACGGGATGGATATGAAATAGTGTTGCCTATCGATAGTCGACTATCGCTTAACTATCGATAGTCTATCGATAGTTGACGTCATATCAATAGTATCGATGGTCTATCGATAGTATCGATACTATCGTTACTATCGATAGTATGATACAGGGCAATAGTATTGATATACAAAAATAGTATCGATACTATCGAAGACCAGCATATGTTTAGGAGCAATACTATCGATAGTACTGATAGTATCGATAGCTCACACTATCGATAGTTTTATAAACAGCGACAGTATTATATACTATCGATAGTATCGATAGTATTACTTTTAAAAAATCGATACTGTCGATACTATTGTAGTATTATAATGTAATAGTATCGATACTATCGATACTATTGCTACCAATCAATAGTATTAGTTAATTTGTGATATCGATAGTATCGATACTATCGATAGCACTATCGATATTGTTACTACTTTCCGAGGACCAACTATCGATAGTGAAACTATCGTTAGTTGGGCAACTATAATATGAAATAAATAAAATACCAGCTGACAATTTTAAAAATCTCTTTATTTGATGGAACGCAAGTGCACTGTCACAGGTTATCATTCAGCCTACTGCCGTACGTTGATATCTTAACGTAACAATTAACACAAATTTAACAAAACGATGCTTTCAGTATAAAACAGATAAACGTTTTCCTGTGACAAAATCAGCAATCATAATGCAAACATAATAATTTCAGTCAGTTTTACATCACATGTCTAAAATTTCGTATGTTTAGTTGCTAAGTAAGGGTAGGTACACATGTATTAACAGGTTATATTGCATGCTTGGAACGTACAGCAATAGGCTAGGTTCACATCGAGGTTACATCTGTCTAAGCCTGGCTAAACACTACATTAGGTACTGTTTCGGGGCAGGCTGCGAGGCGGTTTCTTTTGTTTTCTGGACAACACCAAGACATCATAATATTTTATTGGCACTGAGTGTTAAGTACGTCTCGTGTGACGCACATTACACTGTACATGTGGAGAATGGGAGCTAGACCGAAAAAGAGTAACATTTTGATCAACAAAAAATTTTTTGTTACTTATGAAAACTGACGTAACGGTCAAAATGAGTGTTTAGCTCTCATTCGCCTAGTGTGGAAAAGCGAAAGGAACTTCGCTAATCGGGTATCCCACGATAAAACTCGACTTTATTTTTGTTATATATTTGGATTGCCCGATGTGAAATAACTGTAAAGACACTTAAATTCTGTATGAGGAAACAAAAACAGGAAAATCATGAAATTAAAATATTTATAAAACCATTTCACAGCCGCCCGTTGTCCGAAGCACACAGAAGCCACTTCGTATGCAAAGTATAAGGCAAACTATATTGCTATCGCAGCTCACTCAGCAGGGCTAACATGCGTAAAGGCACTAAATTTTGTCGTTGCATTATCTCGCTGCAGAAAGAGAGCCGTTAATAAGGCACATGGAGCTCTAAGTTGAGGCCGAACGGCCGTAAACGGCCGCAAATACGGTGAACCGTACAGTTACGAGCATAAATACCTTACACCTACACAAGATCCTAAAGCGAATCCCTCCCAAGGTATTGATAGACATTTTATGGTGTTATGAGAAAAACGGTTGTGTTTTGCTTGCTATGTAAGGTAATTTATGCTCGTGACTGTACATAGTCACATCTCGTCTTGCTGCGAGATACTAAATAATCAGCTTATAATGGCCCGACTGCTGCGACACAGGACTTCTCTTTTCGAGAAGGAGTGGGCCGTAATCCACCACGCGGGCCCAGTGTAGATATCAAATGTGTTCGACTTTTTGGCTGTGGGACATGCCCGGAGGGACAAGAGACGGTGAAGGAAAACGTCGTGAGGAAACCTCCTCACGATGTTTTCCGTCACCGTCTCTTGATTCTGCGAGATAGTGCGACGACAATTTTATTTCACTTGTCGCATGTTATCCTGGCAGTGAAGCCATTACACCGGTATCGCGACGTTTAGGTACGATACAACACACGTGAGCAAGGTGTCTGTGCACTTTGTGCATTTTTGGCACAAATAATCTCTGCGCGTTTGTTTGAACGCTGGTCCTTAGTTTTGCATCGATACAAAGCGTAGTTGAGTCATATATAGGCGCGCCGTGGGGTTAAGACCGACGCGTGCGGCGCGACGGCAAGCGGCACTCTCTCCTGCCGCCACGTCACTCTATACCGCCGCTCTTTTCGATGATTTTTTTTTTTCAAACTGAATGTTTTCTTTAAGTTTTTAATCCTAAAGGCTGATTAGTTGCAAACATTCTACACCACTTTTATACATTTATTATATGAATTACTACTGGGCGACCGCATCGCACTTTTTTTTTTGCAAATGCGATACGTAAGTAATGTACGCTTAGCTTAAATGTGGAACTAGATCGCGGTTGATAGGTGACATTAACCTTCCAGATCGATCGATCATCGATTATTAGTATCGAATTAATAACATCTAATTGACGTCGATTGCCAGCAATCTAATTACACCTTAAGTACATTTGTATCGATGCAAAAACAATAAAACAAAACCAAAACCTGCGCACACGCATTATAACATTCATAACCCACCTGACATGCTATTAAATGCAATTACCGATAAAATAACGTTAATATTTACATGAGCTAGTTATGTATGTACATAAATAGGGGGGCAGTCCCCCTCCTGATATGTGGAACAAAATAAAACGTGTACTTATTTACAAATCATACAAAAATGAGTATGTAACAAGTTTGGGTGAACGGAACGAGATTCCTGAACGTAAATATTTAAATAATATCTCTTTAGAAGGAATATTATGTTAGAACTAAGTATAGCGTTCTACTTGTCTATAAATGTACGTCGGTATAATAATATTTAATAATAATATGTACGAGGGCAGGTTTCTGAGCGTTGAAACGTAGCGTTTTCTTGTGAGATTTTATGAAACTATATTTTGTAGTAGATTATTCGATTAAGGGCTGATTTTTCCAACGCCAGTTAATTTTATAGGAATCATTTTTAATTTTTGACATTTATTCCGTACAAAAACTGTCAGATGTCAATTTTTTTTCACGAATAAAAATTAATTGTCAATTGAAAACTTTTCCAAACGCTAGTTAAATTTATCGGAAGAATAATTTTATATTTTCGACAGTTCTTCCATACAAAAACTGTCAGACGTCAATTTTAGTCCACGAATAAAAATTTTCTGTCGATTAAAAATCAGCCTTGAATGAAAAACTCGCCCCCTATTCCATGCGACTTATAACATAAGTGTCAAAATGTGGATGTACTAGTACGTAGTAGTACTAGTACATTCACATTAAAGCAGCTCTGTTTAAGTCCCTTGTAATAGGGGGCGAACCTATTGCCACCAACCGGGCACAAAGTCAGACTCCGGGCTACTACTGAGAAATTCTTAATAGAAAACCCAATAACACTGTCGACCCGAGACTTTGGCGTTTGCGACCACTAAACCAACGAACAACCTTATTTAAATGCCACTTTAAACGCAACGTCCCAACACAAACCCCCTCGCCGTAAAAAACAATGCAAATAACATCTAAAGTGAACTAACAACATAACATTACACAAAACGGGAACCGAACTCTTTACACAACAGTCATCGACACATATTTACAAACGAGAAACATACGTACGACACTAATTCATTATTATTATTATTAATATTAATTATAAATACTTTGACATAACTATGTTTTTTGCGATTGTTTTTGTGAGACTTTTTTTATTGTAAAAAATAATAAAAATACTTGGAAGTGGTAAAAAATTTAACTTTAAATTAGAATCTTACATGATTCTGAAGTTTTGGAAACAGAAACCCAATGTCATACATGACAGTTCAAATTCCATTTCAAACAGATTTAAGACCAAATGATTACTCAAAAATCAACTTAACATCAATGAATGAAAATTGCTATAACTTGGGAGTCTTCAAATTTTGAGAGAATATGCGCTTTTATGATTGCTAACGCGACAATATTAATGTGGACGTTCACGTCCACAGCACGGCATCACGATAACACCGGGAAGTAAAATGGATGGAAATATATGAAGACGCTTTTAAATTACTGTCCACGATAAAGTTATAACGTGCACGTTTTTCGATATATTTCATGGACGTGGACGTGGACGTCCACGATAATACACGTCGGTCAAACGCGGGCCCATCAAATATATATAAAAAAATAGAGTATGTTATATTTATTAGAAAAACAAATATTATCTTGTAAACCCGTCAGTTTGCAGCTTGACTCAATAGGTAATGGCAAAACCTGTATCTATAAACTACAAAATACTGTTTATTTCTTAATGAAGTGTAATTTCAGTCAACAAAATGCATATTATTAAGAGTATTAATTAATTCTCTCACAAAAACAATCCACTTTGTCCATGTTCTACACCGCATCGAGATCATAGCGCCTACACAATCAGTTTAAATACATATTTCAAAGCCTTCTGCCTACCCCCGCGGGGTTTAGCGCGAGTATAAACTTCATATAACCAAGATATATTAACTATGGTCAATATACACAAGCTTGTGTTCTTTAGACGTCCACTGCCGGACAATGGCGTGCCTTACTAACGGCCAGTGGCCGGAAATACATTTCTTTCTAATAATAATAAATATAGAAAAACAAAAATAATAATAGTCTTGTAATAACATTTAAATCAAGTCTTAGACTGATGGAAATTGAAGGAATAACGCCTTTCTCTTAATCGATTCGTCATGAAAATGATCGATATAGGTACAGCTCTAACCGAGCATTACACGTCATTCGTTTTACTGCCGCTATATCTTTGGACAGATATACCTCAGTGTTGGTCGATCGTCTCATCTTTTTGTCGATGTATTATCGACAGTTCCGTTGATGTTTGGTATTGTCGCCGCGTTGTACTGCGGGGTATGAGGGTGGGTGTTCACTGCAGACAGGCCTGCAACTTCTCGATCCACTCCTGCGCAGCATTCGCGTCGCTCGCGCAGAAGTTGTATGTGCGCCGGCTTGTGCGCAACTGTGGGCGAAATAATTGATAGTCAAACAGAGCAAGGAAAGGATAAGGGTGCGTTTCCACAGAAGCGGAGCTGGGCGGAGCGGAGCGGAGACGTGTAGGAATCGTCCAATCACAGACGAGACGAGTGACGCGATGAGGATTTCAGCCATTGTGATTAGTCGATTCCTGCCCGTCTCTGCTCCGCTTTGCACAGCTCTGCTTCTGTGGAAACGCACCCTTACTGACGCATAACGCTTCGATATTCTTCCTTTGTTTCATCATGTAATAGTATTGAGTCGAAATTTATGGCTATCCATTAATATTCAGGATAAAACAGCAGTCCTTTTTGACCGGAAACTTTATCAAAACATTTGCGTAAGAGACATTTTGAGAAACAGCCTTTTTTCATCTGGTAGACATTTTCTGAAATGGACGTACTGCGACTGAGCCTACCAGTTGTTCAAATGGTAGTACTTCTGTTGTTTTAAAATACTTCATGATTGCAATACTTACGTCGAAGAAGGATCTGTCGTCACACTTCTTAGGCGGGCCGGGCGCGGCCGACGCTTGCGTCACGGTTATCACCTCTGCCAGATCTGAAAAAATAAAACGCCATTATTATTACTGAAAATGTCATCGACTACAGAGTGAGACAGTTTAGTTGAAATTTATAGATAGATACCGGGTATTATAAATAGGTAGAGTCAAAATCTGCAAGCCTTTTCGGCCGGAGTAACACGATACTCCTTGGTAAGACTGGTCGTCATACTTATGGGCTTCTGAGTACCCATAATGACTGTCGAAGATCTAAGAATGACAGCCGGGACCAACGGCTCAACGTGCTTTCATGACCTTCGATTGACCCGCGCGGCTGTTATTATTTAGCCACAAGCCACTACAAAAAAAAAAGAGAAAAAAGGTAGAATACTTACCAATAAACCCTTTGCAGTGCGAGTCTTCCATCGCATCGTAATACCGCAGTTGATGCTTGATAGAGTCCAACACGAACCAACTGAAACAATATCAAAAAATCAATCACACATTTACTCAATTGCAATTGACTTTGCTTTCTGACGAAAAAAAAAACTGCCAAATCTCGTGGTTTGAATAATAAGTTGGACGTTAAAAATAACAACAACTAACCACCATTAATTAGAATGATTGGTGGCATAGAGGGTTTTCATGAAAATTCACGCCACCGCTTTGAAAAGAGGTCTTCCATTTCGACCATAGAGAATATAACCACTAGAGAGCGTATGGGCCGATTTCTTCGAAGCACACGACTCACTACTGCGGGCCGGGGGATGAGGAAAAACGCGCGGCTGCAATTGGTCAGTTCAAGGTCAAGTTGCATCGTTAGGGCTGCTTTACTTCATTAAGAGAAAATAGTCGATATCGATAAAATGGATTTTAACATTATAATAAATACTAAATCAAAATCATAGAAATAATATTTAATCAAAATCAATCAATTACAAAAAAAAAATCCCGGAAATGGACTGATCGGCCCCGGTCGGGGACAGAAAGAACTAAAAAATCCCGGATTATACAAAAAAAAAAAAAAAAACCGACGAACTGACAACCGAGGAGGTTCTCAGTTCGTCGGTATACCTTTTTTGAAGTCGGTTAATAGTAGATAGTTATTTTATTAAAGTATGTGAATTGAATAAAAAATGTATTCATTTTATTATTCTCGATATCAACTTTCAGCTATTAAAGATAACAGCACTATTTTTTACGATAAACATACAAAAGGAAAGAAAGGGATAGAAGCATTAGAATTGTCTAATACAAGAACGAGACTTTTCCAAAAGACATCAACGCGCGACTCAAAAAGTGTGCTCGTTTACCCAGCCACCATTTTAAATAGACCCCTGCAGTGGCTTATAATCTGATTAAATCAAAAATAATTTTTCGTAATGTTTATGTACCGATGAAAAGTTATGTCATCCTTTTTGTAACTAGATGTCTAAGAATGTTTCCCACACCACTTCACCGCGCATGAAGGCATTTTGATGCGTTATAATTGCATAAACGTAAAAAAAAAATATATTAATTTAGCGTGCACGCAGGTCTAACACTTGGACACAACTAAAATTGCTACTAGTACCGTAGCCTATACATAGGCGACAAAATACTAATAGTTTTCGTGCGTCGGGGCACTGTATACGCAGTCAAGTGGTTATAATAGTCTTTGATTTCGACATTGAATATAAAATATATGATGACCTTCATCGTTCATCATTCAGTCACGACTAAAGAAAATATAGGCGCTTTGAACCTTTTGACAGGTGCCCGGACATTTTTTTTTTTTTTTTTAATAATTTTTGTTCATGACCATAGATACAAGTATTTCAGTCGAATACATAGATGGGTTTTAACTTAGATGTAGTGCCCGGACATGACGTCTCAGTGTTGCTACCTAGTGAACTTCATTTCAGAAAACCCTCATTTTTTTCATCATGGGATTTGATACAGCTGATTTACTAACCAGAAAAGCTATAGGATTTAATACATTTTGCAGCTCAGTGTACTTTTAGACTTGTATTGTAATGAATTACTCCAATGTAACAGATAACATTAAAAGTTCTTGCGTTAACTTTAAAGCACTGAATGCACACACACACTGAATAAACACTCACCGTTGTTTCCACCCTTTGAGCAGTGCTCCGCGCTTGTACAGGTGTCCCTCGTGCGTCCTGTTCTCTGCTACGTTGGACGAGAACTGTTCGTAGTACTGTTGCGATGACGACTGCAGCGTTGCTACTCCTAGAAATTACGTGAAAGAGATATTAGTACTAGTTAAGGGAAGAGCCACAAAGGGCCGGCCATAGATCCGATGACTAGGGGGTGGATGTGTTCTTGAGTGGAATCGGCATCGTAAAGTAGGACGCCCTCAGGCTCGGTGGTGCGACGATATTCGACGGGTAGCTGCTCCGAATGGTAGCAGCTGGATGGGAGCCGAAACTGAGTTGAATGGTACGCGATAGGGGACGCCTTTGTCCAGCAGTAGGCTGTTGTAGGCTGATGATAAGGGAAAAGTGAGACAGCTCCGACACAAGTACTATTGATACTCCTGGAGCTGCCTCAATTTATGATGACGCAATTTTTGAGATAAAATAAATATTTTTTCACACCTTAACGTTAATGTGCAGGGACCGATGTGAAATATAAATCCATATGGATTTCGAAGTCTATTCAATTTAATAGGCTATTTGACAGGTTTTAGAAAAATATGTCTAATGGTTCATTATAGCATAATATATTTGCAATTTGATTAATTCTTTGTGAATTTCTTTATTTTTTATGAAAATCGTCATTCAAATTGAAATTATTAAAACAGCGGCCAAAACGCTGAAGAGACCATGCATGCAGGTCACGTGATGTCGTGACGTCATCTGCATGTAAACAAACGTTTAGCTGTCAAATCGTAATACGCTTAATCATGAAGACTAGAGAAAAGGAGTCCAAACTCTAGGGCATCGCATACGGAAAATTTTTCCCGAAAAATTCTTAGAGCAATAGTTCTAAAACCAGTCACCAGCCGCGCTGCATTACGTAGTGTACCGAGTGAATTTAGCGGTATGTAAGACGCGTGAAGTTAGTTAGCAATTATGCATTTAATATACCGGGAATTTCCCCCTCTACCTTGGTAACTTAGCGACCTCAGCGCACTCTGCCCGCCAACGTTATTTTTTCAAATTTCTGGCACAACTCTAATGTACAGAGTTTGGACTCCTTATCTATAGTCTTCATGCGCTTAATGGTAAATTTTATAACTTTACTATAACAAAATGGGTTATAAATGGTATGTAGTGCCTCAATGTCTTAACACATCTATTAAAACACCAGAGAAAATGTTTGTGTCCATTCCAAAAAACACTAAGATACGGAATTTCTAGTTCTAATCCTTGTCCGTTTAGAGTTATGCTTTATCAAACACTAGCGACCCGCCCCGGCTTCGCACGGGTGCAATGCTGATCACTACATAGTATAAAACAAAGTCGCTTCCCGCTGTCTGTCTGTCTCTATGTATGCTTAGATCTTGAAAACTACGCTACAGATTTTGATGCGGTTTTTTTTATAGATAAGAGTGATTCAAGAGGAAGGTTTATATG